>JASUAD010000018.1:45803147-47193980 GCA_037013555.1 Sextonia rubra | reverse complement strand
TTTGGCTCGATTGGTTGAAGTTGCCACTGATACAGAACTAACTCTCAAAGAGATCAGTCAAAGTCAAAGCTATATTGAAGATGCCTTTTCTGAAAACTCTTAAATAACTCAAGGGATTGCAGGGCAAACTTGCCTACATTTGCAGCCTCAACTCCAGGCAAACCTCTCATCCTCTACATTCAAGCTCTTGATCATTCTCTGGGGGCATTGCCAACTCAAAAGAAAAACGAGGAAATTACACCACTATATTATTTCCAATGAAATGTATTTGGTTTCCAACACCAATCCACTGAAGGCATTTGTGACAAAAGCTGGTGCACTGGGTGATCGTCTATCCAAATGATCTATTATTTTCTCTCAATATGAACTGCTGTAAAGAATCCAATGCTGTCCCTCCATGGCATAGAACACTGCAGCTAATGGACTTGTTGCAGCTTTCAACAAGACTATTTGCAAAATTTTGAAGAAAATGGTCTCTAGCAACAAAAGGTTGGAGTACCAAACTTCCAGAAGCATTGTGGGCATACAGAACTACTGTTCGTAGTCCGACCAAGTCAGCACCATATTCGTTGGTTTATGGTTGTGAAACTGTGATACCCTTATAAATTCAACTTCCTTCTCTTCGGGTAGCTATGATGAAAAATACACTAAAAAAAAAAAGAATACCAAGCTCAGACTCCAAGAACTAAAGAGCCTTGATGAGAAAAGGCTTGCCGCTTGACAAAGCATCGAGCTCTATCACGCTCATATGACTGGATCTTTTGATAAGAAGGTAAAAAATACAGAGCTTACAAGAAAAGAGACTTAGTCCCTGCAGTCAAAAGGCAGATGTTCTCCACACACATGTCAAAAGGCAAGTTTAAAGTCAAATGGGAAGGGCCTTTTATTGTCAACAAGGTTTACTCCAATGGTGCACGCGCACTCCTCAAACTCGAAGGAGATAGATGCATGATGTTTATCAATGGAAAACTTCTCAAAAAATATATACCTAAATGTCATTGGTACACCCAAACCATATACAATGTATCCAAACTATGTACAGTGTACATTTTCACTCCCAACCAAAATCAAAATCCTCTGGTTTCGAGCCTCACAACCTATGACTCCCAACCAAAATTGCAATCCTTTGGTTTCGAGCCTTACAACCTATGACTCGTAACCAAAATCCCTCAGATTTGTATAAAATAACTGCGAGGATCAAGTCCTTCGACCCCTCTAGTCAAACCTTTGTTACTCGGATAATGTCCTTACAAGACCCCTTGTAACATCCTGCTATATAGATTAAGTCTTTTTGCAGACTCTATATAGCAAAACTCAGCTATGTGGAATAAGTCTTTTTGTAGACCCCATATAGCTAATCCTTAGTTGTATAGAACAAGTCTTTTTGCAGACCCTATATGACTACCTTCGGTTATATAGAACAAGTCTTTTTGCAGACCCTGTATAACCAAAATCTAAACAAAAACCAAAACCAAATCTTTGTCCTAAGGAATAAGTCAAGGATCCTGGGGAAAGCCTCACACATGGGCACCGGATAACATCCACTTTGTTTGACCCCTTTCGACACCAAAAGGATCAAGTCATGGACCCTGGAGAAAGCCTCACACATGGGCACCGGATAACGTCCACCTATATGACTCCCTTATTTTCGATTTGTGGATCCAAAAGATCACAAATCACACCCTCATACAAGTCTGAGAAAACCAAACCAAACAAACCATCCACATAAACCATATCAAACCTCCACAAAAAATCAACCCAAACACCCATACCAATGACAAAAAAAGAAAGAAAAGCATTTTCCATTGATATCCATTTTAAAGTTCGAATACAAGCAGTAGAGTCAATGTACACATGGCCTCCAGGGCTAATCAGAAAAAGCAAAACCATCAAATAAGAGTTGCAGTAGAGAATCTCAGTCCAGGAACTTCTCCAGTTGCCCCTTGGCATTTAGCACTTCTGCCATGAGGATGCGCCCTTTGTAGCTTGCATAAGCTGGGATAGCAGTACTAATGTCAATCTTGTCCAGCTTACACCAATACGAATACCAGTTTCTCGATGACAAAGCCTTAGCTCTCTGGAGCCACAAGTTAACATCAGATGCTTTATTTGGGTCTTTCGGATCAGGCCCTCTTGTGGTCTTACCCTTGGCACGACTTTTAGGTGCCCCGACAGTGGCAGTTGCAGGTGTTTTACCCCTTCTATCTGCAAAACAAATCAAAAGAAAAGAAAGATGGGTATCAGTAACGATGATATGGAACTTCTCAAAAAAAAAAAAAAAATCGACAGCATCTCCCCTTAGTATAAGACCAAAAGGAGAAGGCAATACTCAGTTCTGAGACCAAGAATTGGCATCAAAGGCACACTTAAGTCTCAGAACCGAGGCTCCCGGTCCAAACAGATGTTCAAAACACCTTAAGACCTTTTCAGGGAGCAACAGGTTCGTGTTCAAGCACGAAAATGGCATTCTATAATTCCCACAGAGGCTCTGATCACAGAAAGTCAGATGCGTGTTCAGTGGTGTGCGTGTTACTACTCAAAAACAGGTGGATGTTCACTGTGACAACAGCAACAAATATTAGACAGTCAGGATTGACCGTGATTATGAAGAAGTTCTGATAGAGTTTAAGACACAAGGGATCTTCTCAACCGGATATGGCTGTAAAAAAAAAAAAAAAAAAACCCTATTTGGCCTCCTTACCCACAGTCATTGCAAACTTGAACTGGTGGAGCCCATTGCGGAATCCCCTAGAGCTCAAGTCCTTCTGTCACGACCCGAGCCCAGAATTCGGGGGTTAGCGAAAAGCTAAACCGGTGACACACGTACTCCCGTGCACGTGCACCCAAACCCAGTCCAGATGCACGCACACAAGGGATCTAACACGTGCGAACTAAGCGTACGCGAAAGCTGTACATATCATAGCAAGCAACAAAGGAAAATAAAATAGCGGAAGCCAAAGCAAATACGAAACGGAAAAGACAAAGACAAATACACTGAGATAAAACCGAATACACACCAAAATCAATATACACAAAATATACAGAATACAAGTCCAAAGTCCAAAGTCCAAACACAAGCTCTCAAAAACCAAAACGCAAAATAAAAGCCACTGGTATGCATGCACGCACTTGGCAGAAGTGATCAGGCCCACTCTGCCAGACCGGAGGGTGCCTCTACACTCGCCCCTGCAGCCTCCTCGACCGCCGGGGAGCTGGGCAAGGTATCTGTGCCTGCAACACCACAGACAACACAAATGAATACAACGATCCAGCAAATATAAGTAACAGGAAAGAAACACGCATAGTATCAAAGCGAATGAAATAGGGACAGAAGATTAAATACAGAGTCCATCTTAGTATGCTAAGCAAATCGTGCATAGGAGTAAAACATGATAATGGAATCAAAACATAGAATACTGAACTAGTTGGCTACTACGTTAACCATGTTCTCTCCAAAAGAGAGCAGAGCAGAGCAGAGCAGAGGAGAACACCGCTGTCCAGGCCAAAGGTACAAGCGGGTCTCGGTTTCCTGGGTTCCGGGGTCCCAAGACAAAGCAACACTGCAGTTAAAACAGAGATACAGAGATCTACGCCAGAGGTAACCCCGTCGGGTATCCTAGGGCTGAGGCTGAGTAGAGCCAGACCAATACCAATCAAATCAAATCCATAGAAAGGGAGATTATCCGCTTTGGACTCACCGATGACAAAGACCGGATCTTATCCTCACGTATTAACCTCTGGGCAGAGCCACCAGGGAATACCCAAAAATCAGAGATATACAAAGCCAGAGAATATACAAAGCATATCATAGATCAAAACATAGTACAGAGCGAAGAATAATACAGATATACAGAACGAAAGCAAAATGACTGAGGAATGCATAACATAGATTAACAGAACAGAGGGCAAAACCATAAACAATATGAAATGCATCTCAGATTAATACGGAATCAAGGTTAATTACAAGCCAAGCCTAATCTAGTTGCACCACTATCACTAACCGTGCATGATGATGTAGTTTTAAGTTATTCGATGCACCGTTGTCATCCTAGTGTTGCAATATAATCCTCAAGTGCATCGAAGTCCCTTAACCCAACACCCATGGGGAGGTGCTTAACAGTGATCAACGCTCACATGAACAAGTCACAGCCTAACAGATTATTCATGCGATCCAAAGAGTCCATCGGGCCGGTGTACGGGTATGGTTAACCTGTATTTGAGCCCTACAAGGTCACACCATTAGCCTAAGTTATGTTTCAGAATTGCCATGCCTAACGGTTTAGCTATGGGGGACCTATGGTTGAGCCGAAGACATCTTACGCGCTTGTCGTACTATGCACTACGGCTTCACCTTGGTTCCATTCAAAACACAGCTAAACTGATCATCCTTCCATCTCTGATCTAATACCTTTTTACGGCTGAGCTACAGTCAGTATACGGCTTAGCCGTAGACCAATCCACGGCTTGGCCGTAGCATTCCACGGCTTAGCCGTAGCCTCACCGTAGGAGTACTGATATCAGAAAAGTTTCGACTGATCAGAGATTTAATTCACGGCTGGGGTACGGTTGGGTCACGGCTAGCTTACGGCTCAGCCGTAGAACAAATTACGGCTTAGCCGTAGCCTAGCCGTAGAACAAATTCAGATTTTCGAGTCTCTGGAAACCAAGCCGTAGAAGTTCACGGCTTAGCCGTACAATACAGAGATGAATTCGGGCTGAGTACAGAAACTGAAATTTGATACAGAAACTGAATAAAATGAGTTACAGAGGTTCCAAATTCACAAATTGTGGCTGTAAAACATGCTAGACAAAGAATAAGAGTGAATCAAAGCCATCAAACAAACACCCATATGTGTTATCAAAGCCTGTACTTATACTTGCCTCAAATCTGACAAATCCTCTGAAATCAAGCTCCAAGCAACTAAAGTCAAAACAAATCAAAGCAATCACACATGCATGAGATGAAGACAAAGCAACAGAGAATGGGAGATGTAATTTGGAGAAGAAATACAAAGAGTTGGGAAAGAACCCACTTACCTAAGGCAAAGACAGAGATGAGATGAGAAGGAAGTCCCAAATCAAGATGGGTGCAATCTCCCCAACACCAAACAAGAACGAAAAGAGGAGAGAAAGAGAGAGAGAACCGAAGTGAAGAGGGAGAGAGAACGTGGCTTCTCTGGAGATTGCATGCAGTCGATGAAGACAAATGGGCAAGACATCTGGAAGCTGACTTATGTATATAGTTTGGGAAGTTTAAAACAAGGTCCGGTAGGTTTAAGCAATTTACAGTTTAAGTCGCACGAAGGTCTAACTTCTCCAATTGACTCCAAACGGATCTGACACAGTTACGGAAATTGTCGATCTCAACGAAATACGCGTGCTGACACCAAGATGATGCAAAGATGAGATGAGCAAAGCCAAAGCAAAATTACGAAAAAGGGCTTAGAACTACCTATTCCAGGTCAAAGGTCACTCAACTACCTATCCATGACCCAAAACAAGTCCAAAAGAAATAAACAAAACAAAACACACACTAATGAGCCACTAATCCGGCTCAAAGGGGATCGGAGTGTTACATCCTCCCCCACTAGGAATCATTCCGTCCTCGGAATGACTACCTACCTGCGCAAAGAGATGTGGGTACTGGCGCGCTAGCTGCTCCTCTAGCTCCCAAGTAGCCTCATCCGGACCGTGATGCTCCCACAACACTTTAACCCATCTGATAGTCCTGGTACGGAGAATCTGCTCTCGTGTCCCAACGATGCGAAGCGGACGCTCAACGTAAGTCGCATTAGGCTGAATCTGAATATCATCATAGCGAATCACATGGCTCGGATCTGGCACATACTTACGGAGCATCGACACATGGAACACATCGTGAACACCGGAGAACTCAACTGGAAGTGTCAACCGATAGGCTAAATCTCCAACTCGGCTCTTGACTTCGAACGGTCCTACATATCTCGGAGCTAACTTGCCCTTCTGACCAAATCGAACTGTGCCCTTCATCGGAGAAACTTTAAGAAATACCCAATCTCCGACTTGGAATGCCAAAGGTCTCCTCCGAGTATCAGCATAGCTCTTCTGCCTGGACCGAGCAATCTTCAGATTCTCTATCACTTTCTGCACCTTCTCTGTCGTCTCAGCAATGATGGTCGGACCATGGAAACTTCTAGTTCCAACTTCTTCCCAGCACACTGGGGTCCTGCACTTGCGTCCGTATAGAGCCTCATAAGGTGCCATACCAATACTCTCATGGAAGCTGTTGTTGTAAGCAAACTCACACAATGCTAGATGCGTATCCCATTCCTTCTCAAAGTTCAGCACGCTAGCTCGGAGCATATCCTCCAACGTCTGAATGGTACGCTCCGACTGTCCATCAGTCTGGGGGTGGTATGCCGTACTAAAACTCAGCTTCGTGCCCATAGCTTCCTGAAATGCTCTCCAGAATGAAGATACAAAACGACTGTCTCGATCTGACACAATCGATACTGGGGTGCCATGCAATCTGACTATCTCGTCAACAAACTTCCTGGCCATCTCCGTGAATGTCATCCCTTTCTTGAACGGAAGGAAATGTGCTGACTTGGTCAATCTGTCCACTATGACCCAGATCGCATTGTTCTTTCTACTGGTCGGCGGAAAACCGGAAACAAAATCCATAGTAATGTGCTCCCACTTCCACTGCGGAGTGTGCAATGGATGCAATGATCCTGGAGGTCGCTGATGATCCGCTTTCACCCTCTGACAGGTCAAACATCGAGCTACGAACCCTGCGATCTCCCGCTTCATATTGTTCCACCAAAATCTATCCTTCAAGTTCCGGTACATCTTCGTACTCCCGGGATGCATCGCATATCGGGCATCGTGCGCATCTGTCATCAATTTCTCTCTCAACTCATCCACAGCGGGAACACACAATCTGTTCCTGAAGTACAGAACTCCATCCACCAAGCTGAAATCCGGTCGATCTGCAATCCGATCTCTGAACTTCACCAGGAGGGGGTCCTCAAACTGGCGATCCTTGATCTGCTGAATCACCTCAGGCTGAAACACGACGGTAGTAGCTAATGTCACCAATCCACCTACCGTCCGAACCTCAACAGGCTGATCATGCACAAGCATATAAAATCCTGCCAACACCTGAAGACTGTCTGTCCTCCTGCTGAGTGCATCTGCAACTACATTGCCCTTGCCTGGGTGGTACTTGATCGGAAAATCGTAATCTTTGATGAACTCCAACCATCTTCGCTGCCTCATATTCAAGTCATGCTGATCAAACAAGTACTGCAGACTGTGATGATCGGAATGGACCTCGAACTTCACACCGTACAAGTAATGTCGCCACAACTTCAGTGCAAATACAATAGCTGCTAGCTCCAAGTCATGTGTGGCATAGTTCTTCTCATGTTCTCTCAACTGTCGGGATCCATAGGCAATCACCTTCTGATTCTGCATCAGTACACAGCCTAGTCCAACTCTAGAGGCATCTGAGTAAATCATGAATCCCTCACTACCATCCGGGAGAGTCAACACTGGCGCCGTAGTGAGCTTTTCTTTCAACATCTGAAAACTACGCTCACACTTCTCTGTCCACTCATACGGGACCTTCTTCCGAGTCAACTGAGTCAGCGGGGCTGAAATCTTCGAGAAATCCTGCACAAACCTGCGGTAATATCCTGCTAATCCCAGAAAACTCCGAATCTCTGTCACTGATCTAGGACGGGGCCAATGGACTACTGCCTCAATCTTAGCTGGATCCACCATCAATCCATCTCTAGAAATCACATGTCCCAAAAATGCAACTTGCTCTAGCCAGAAATCACATTTAGCCAACTTTGCATACAACTTGTGATCTCGAAGCAGCTGCAATGCCTTCCTCAGATGGCCTGTATGTTCCTCAGCAGTCTTCGAATAGACCAATATGTCATCTATAAAAACCACAACGAACTGGTCCAAGAAGGAAGTAAACACCCTGTTCATCAACGCCATAAAAGCTGCGGGTGCGTTCGTCAAACCAAACGGCATGACAAGAAACTCGTAGTGTCCATACCGAGTCCTGAAAGCTGTCTTAGGAACATCCTCATCCTTCACCCTGAGCTGGTGATACCCTGACCTCAAGTCAATCTTAGAGAAGTAAGCTGCACCCTGAAGTTGATCGAACAACTCATCAATCCTAGGCAATGGATATTTGTTCTTGATAGTCACTTTGTTCAACTGCCTGTAGTCAATGCACATCCGGAAACTGCCATCCTTCTTCTTGACAAACAATACAGGTGCTCCCCAAGGTGAAACACTCGGGCGTATAAACCCCTTATCCAACAAATCCTGCAACTGTTTCTTCAATTCCAACAACTCTGCAGGTGCCATACGATATAGAGCTCTACTAATAGGTGCTGTACCTGGTACCACGTCAATAGCAAATTCTACCTCCCGAACTGGTGGCAACTCTGGCACATCCTCCGGAAAGACATCCGGAAACTCGCTGACTACTGGGATCTCACTGAGCTGTCGCTGATCTTTCTTCTCTGAAATGAATGCAAGAAATCCCTCACATCCTCTACGAAGCATCCTGTCTGCCTTACAAGCAGATATCACACGCCTCGGGCACTTCATCTGGCTGCCCTCAAATCGGAATCCGCTGCCCAAATCAAAATAAATAGCCTTGCTGTAGCAATTGATACACGCATGATATCTCGCAAGCCAGTCCATACCAAAAATCACATCAAAATCCAGTGTCGTGAGCAACACGAGGTCTACTGGGAGCTGATGACCAGCTATCCGCACATCACACTGAGGGTAAAACACACTGCACTCCACCCGCTTACCAACCGGAGTGGATACTAGCAACAAGTATGGAAGTGGTGTGGGTCGCTGTCGAAGCTGCACAGCAAAATGGGGTGCTACGTACGAACGCGTAGACCCGGAGTCAAATAAAGCTAAAGCTTCTACATCGGAAATTAAAATTTTACCTTCCACTACCGTGGCCTCCTCCGCGCCCTCATGCGTAGCAGCATAGGCTCGGGCTGTCTGGCGATTCGGCTTCTGACCTGGGCGAGCTGGCTGAGATCTGCCCTGTGCTGTAGGTCCTGTCTGTCTCGTCTGTGGAGAGGACTGAAACTTCGGGCATTGGGCCCGCCTGTGGTCCGTAGAGCCACACCCGAAACAAGCCCCACTCTTCCTCCAACATCTGTCGGTGGGGTGATCCTTCCCACAGTGACTGCAAACTATCTGAGGACTGCTCGAACTGCCCTGTTTACCCTTGAACTTCTTCTGGAACTGACTTCTGCCACTGAAACCTGCTGCCCTCTTAGCCTCTGTTCGCTCCTCCTCAAAGATGGCCTCTGCATCATAAGCCCTGTCAATAGCGTCATCCAAGGTAGCCGGCCACATACAAGCAACCACGTGGCGTTTGTGTCTCGGATTCAGGCTGTTGACGAAGCGAGTCACTTTCTTATGCTCCGTGTTCACCATATCCTCTGCGAAATGAGACAACTCTGTAAACCTGTGTACATAATCTGCAACTGACATCTGTCTCTGCTGAAGGTTGAAGAATTCCACTTCCTTGGCTCGCTGAATATGGAGAGGCATGAACTTACGACGGAATTGCTGCTTGAAGGTCTCCCAAACTGTGGCACTGGGCATAGTCTGAAATGAGGTCTTAACACTCCTCCACCAAGTCTTGGCTACACTCCGAAGCATAGAGGCTGTGAGAACTACCTTCTGCTTGTTACTGCACACAATCGTATCAAACAACTCTTCAGTCTGCTCCAACCATTGCTCAGCCTGCAATGCATCCTCTATCCCATGAAACTCGGTCGCCCCTCGCTTACGGAACTTGTCGAAAAGAGCATTAGGATCTGATTCCTTGGGCTGGAAAATCACTTGCTGATCTATACGAGGTGATGCTACTGCGGCAGCCTGACTCTGTCTATCTACCATGGATGCCATCTGCGCCTGTAATGATTGCATAGACTGCATCATCATCATCATCCGCTCCTCACTACTGATGTGTGGGGGTACTGATCCACTATCACCGTTATGGCCCTGTTGATTCTCATCTCGAGATCCTGATCCTGATGCCATCCTGCAAAAAGGAAAAGAAACACAACACACAATATAAAAGGCCCTGAGTTAGTCAAACCCCAAATCAACATATGAGACCTCGAGTCAAATAGTTGATATCGTTATCTCACCACGATCTTAGATGCCTACATGCTTATAACTAGCATGCTTTGATACCATACAATACGTATGTCACGACCCGAGCCCAGAATTCGGGGGTTAGCGAAAAGCTAAACCGGTGACACACGTACTCCCGTGCACGTGCACCCAAACCCAGTCCAGATGCACGCACACAAGGGATCTAACACGTGCGAACTAAGCGTACGCGAAAGCTGTACATATCATAGCAAGCAACAAAGGAAAATAAAATAGCGGAAGCCAAAGCAAATACGAAACGGAAAAGACAAAGACAAATACACTGAGATAAAACCGAATACACACCAAAATCAATATACACAAAATATACAGAATACAAGTCCAAAGTCCAAAGTCCAAACACAAGCTCTCAAAAACCAAAACGCAAAATAAAAGCCACTGGTATGCATGCACGCACTTGGCAGAAGTGATCAGGCCCACTCTGCCAGACCGGAGGGTGCCTCTACACTCGCCCCTGCAGCCTCCTCGACCGCCGGGGAGCTGGGCAAGGTATCTGTGCCTGCAACACCACAGACAACACAAATGAATACAACGATCCAGCAAATATAAGTAACAGGAAAGAAACACGCATAGTATCAAAGCGAATGAAATAGGGACAGAAGATTAAATACAGAGTCCATCTTAGTATGCTAAGCAAATCGTGCATAGGAGTAAAACATGATAATGGAATCAAAACATAGAATACTGAACTAGTTGGCTACTACGTTAACCATGTTCTCTCCAAAAGAGAGCAGAGCAGAGCAGAGCAGAGGAGAACACCGCTGTCCAGGCCAAAGGTACAAGCGGGTCTCGGTTTCCTGGGTTCCGGGGTCCCAAGACAAAGCAACACTGCAGTTAAAACAGAGATACAGAGATCTACGCCAGAGGTAACCCCGTCGGGTATCCTAGGGCTGAGGCTGAGTAGAGCCAGACCAATACCAATCAAATCAAATCCATAGAAAGGGAGATTATCCGCTTTGGACTCACCGATGACAAAGACCGGATCTTATCCTCACGTATTAACCTCTGGGCAGAGCCACCAGGGAATACCCAAAAATCAGAGATATACAAAGCCAGAGAATATACAAAGCATATCATAGATCAAAACATAGTACAGAGCGAAGAATAATACAGATATACAGAACGAAAGCAAAATGACTGAGGAATGCATAACATAGATTAACAGAACAGAGGGCAAAACCATAAACAATATGAAATGCATCTCAGATTAATACGGAATCAAGGTTAATTACAAGCCAAGCCTAATCTAGTTGCACCACTATCACTAACCGTGCATGATGATGTAGTTTTAAGTTATTCGATGCACCGTTGTCATCCTAGTGTTGCAATATAATCCTCAAGTGCATCGAAGTCCCTTAACCCAACACCCATGGGGAGGTGCTTAACAGTGATCAACGCTCACATGAACAAGTCACAGCCTAACAGATTATTCATGCGATCCAAAGAGTCCATCGGGCCGGTGTACGGGTATGGTTAACCTGTATTTGAGCCCTACAAGGTCACACCATTAGCCTAAGTTATGTTTCAGAATTGCCATGCCTAACGGTTTAGCTATGGGGGACCTATGGTTGAGCCGAAGACATCTTACGCGCTTGTCGTACTATGCACTACGGCTTCACCTTGGTTCCATTCAAAACACAGCTAAACTGATCATCCTTCCATCTCTGATCTAATACCTTTTTACGGCTGAGCTACAGTCAGTATACGGCTTAGCCGTAGACCAATCCACGGCTTGGCCGTAGCATTCCACGGCTTAGCCGTAGCCTCACCGTAGGAGTACTGATATCAGAAAAGTTTCGACTGATCAGAGATTTAATTCACGGCTGGGGTACGGTTGGGTCACGGCTAGCTTACGGCTCAGCCGTAGAACAAATTACGGCTTAGCCGTAGCCTAGCCGTAGAACAAATTCAGATTTTCGAGTCTCTGGAAACCAAGCCGTAGAAGTTCACGGCTTAGCCGTACAATACAGAGATGAATTCGGGCTGAGTACAGAAACTGAAATTTGATACAGAAACTGAATAAAATGAGTTACAGAGGTTCCAAATTCACAAATTGTGGCTGTAAAACATGCTAGACAAAGAATAAGAGTGAATCAAAGCCATCAAACAAACACCCATATGTGTTATCAAAGCCTGTACTTATACTTGCCTCAAATCTGACAAATCCTCTGAAATCAAGCTCCAAGCAACTAAAATCAAAACAAATCAAAGCAATCACACATGCATGAGATGAAGACAAAGCAACAGAGAATGGGAGATGTAATTTGGAGAAGAAATACAAAGAGTTGGGAAAGAACCCACTTACCTAAGGCAAAGACAGAGATGAGATGAGAAGGAAGTCCCAAATCAAGATGGGTGCAATCTCCCCAACACCAAACAAGAACGAAAAGAGGAGAGAAAGAGAGAGAGAACCGAAGTGAAGAGGGAGAGAGAACGTGGCTTCTCTGGAGATTGCATGCAGTCGATGAAGACAAATGGGCAAGACATCTGGAAGCTGACTTATGTATATAGTTTGGGAAGTTTAAAACAAGGTCCGGTAGGTTTAAGCAATTTACAGTTTAAGTCGCACGAAGGTCTAACTTCTCCAATTGACTCCAAACGGATCTGACACAGTTACGGAAATTGTCGATCTCAACGAAATACGCGTGCTGACACCAAGATGATGCAAAGATGAGATGAGCAAAGCCAAAGCAAAATTACGAAAAAGGGCTTAGAACTACCTATTCCAGGTCAAAGGTCACTCAACTACCTATCCATGACCCAAAACAAGTCCAAAAGAAATAAACAAAACAAAACACACACTAATGAGCCACTAATCCGGCTCAAAGGGGATCGGAGTGTTACACCTTCCCACAAATACAATTTGGTTATGATTAAAATCAGTGGAGTCTAAAACCTTGATCAAGTCTCGATGGATTCGTCCTTCTTCATCTGCGGTCTCTTAATTTTAAGCAATGGAATCCATAACATGATCATCTTTTGTTTGAAATTCTCATGATGGGTCCACTTGGAGTAATGTACCAAAGAAATAATCCTATTTTTAGGGTATTTCGAGGGAAATTATACAAAAAAAAGAGAGGCGGAGTCTCTTTCCAAATCAACTTTGGGTCAAAATTTGATTTCAAACTAATGTCTCAAATTATTTTTCATCAAAACCCATAAAAGCCAATCTCTTTCAAAATTACATCTCATTTTGTCAAAATTGCATCTCATTTTGTCAAAATTGCATCTCATTTTAAATCGTGTCAAGCCAAGTCAAAACCCAAATTTTGATCTTTGAAAATGAACCAAAAAATCCATGAAGATCCAAACCCAAATCCATTTTCTCTAAAAACTTTTGAATTTCTTAAAACCTCAGCGATTCTTTTTGTGGGTGTTCCCCACATCCCCACAGAGATGCCACTCTGGATATCAGTGAAAAATAGGTCAAAAGAAAATCAAATTCATTTCCAAAATCCAAACAAAATTCATAAACTTCTGAATTTTCTAAATACCTAAAGGATTCTTTTGTGGGTGTTCCCCACAGTCCCCACGGAGATGCTACTTTTGACATCCGTGAAAATAGAGCAAAGAAATTCAGATTTCTGATGTCTTTTCAAAATTCCGTCATCAAACCTTGCATGGTTTTTTATCAAAATTTTCAAATCCCAAAGTTTAGGCCTACAACCTACCTTGACAAACTGTCTTTTCATCAAGCCATCCATCATTCCCACAGATTGGCTATTTCGAGGCACAATGATTATTATACTATAATCATTGCACCTCGAGGGGGCACTTGTTGACCTATAAAAAAAATTGCAAATACTGCAGTGAAGACACCTCATCTCAGCTTAATTTAGGCTACAGAGGTTATTTGCAGATCCTGGGGAATTACTGTGAGAACCGGCATTCCATGAAGATCAAGGTAGCTGGAACTCTCAGAGGAAGTTCAAATTTCGGGTTGAACCGACATCATCAAACTCAAAAGCCACAAGCATGTCAGCCTGAAGTCAGTTCCCCCCCAAGCCAGGGGGTCACTGACCAAAGTCCTGCTTCCTGATGTCCAAAATTAATGAAATTTAGACGCGAAGCTTCAGTCATGCTCAGAAGATACTTTGCAAATTTTCAAGATGAAAAGACTCTGTTTGGCCTAAATTTCATTACACGTCAGCTTAGAGGACAGTAATCCCGAACTTGGGGGTCATCGGCTAAGATCTTACTTCCAGAAGGCCAAAGCAGATAAAATTTGGAACAAATGCTCAAAGAATGCCCCAAGTTATTTTCCCAAAGTTTCAAGTCAATGGGAGGCTGTTCGGATAGAAAATAGGCTAACTGTCTCAATGTGGAGTGAATAGTGACCTAACGCATGCAATGAATAGGTTACTGTTCGAAATCCTACTTCCTCAAATCTAAACTGCATGAAATTTGGATGAATACTCCAAGATGTTCTTGACGTCAGTCCCTCCAAGTTTCAAATCAAACCGGGGTCATTTGGGCTTCAAACAGCTGAAACAAGGGCCCACTGTCATAAAAAGTCAACTGGAGAGTTGACCAAGCTCAGATGGTCAAAAAAAGCTGAAACTTCTGTGACACACTCAAAATAGTGTCAAGAAGTATCCCTCCAAGTTTCGCGGCGATTGGACACCGTTTGGGCCCCGAACAGGCGGAAACAAGCCGCATATGCAAAATTCCAAGAATGGGCCTTGGGAGTGACCGGGGGCCCACAAACAAAAGGAGTTGACCATGTTCAGGCGGTCAAACAGAGCTGAAACTTCTGTGACACACTCAAAATAGTGTCAAGAAGTATCCCTCCAAGTTTCGTGGCGATTGGACACCGTTTGGGCCCCGAACAGGCGGAAACAAGCCACATATGCAAAATTCCAAGAATGGGCCTTGGGAGTGACCGGGGGCCCACAAACAAAAGGAGTTGACCATGTTCAGGTGGTCAAACAGAGCTAAAACTTCTGTGACACACTCAAAATAGTGTCAAGAAGCATCCCTCCAAGTTTCGTGGCGATTGAACTCCGTTTGGGCCCCGAACAGGCGGAAACAAGCTACATATGCAAAATTCCAAGAATGGGCCTTGGGAGTGACCGGGGGCCCACAAACAAAAGGAGTTGACCATGTTCAGGTGGTCAAACAGAGCTGAAACTTCTGTGACACACTCAAAATAGTGTCAAGAAGCATCCCTCCAAGTTTCGTGGCGATTGGACACCGTTTGGGCCCCAAACAGGCGGAAACAAACCACATGTGCAAAATTCCAAGAATGGGCCTTGGGAGTGACCGGGGGCCCACAAACAAAAGGAGTTGACCATGTTCAGGTGGTCAAACAGGGCTGAAACTTCTGTGACACACTCAAAATAGTGTCAAGAAGTATCCCTCCAAGTTTCGTGGCGATTGGACACCGTTTGGGCCCCGAACAGGCGGAAACAAGCCGCATATGCAAAATTCCAAGAATGGGCCTTGGGAGTGACCGGGGGCCCACAAACAAAAGGAGTTGACCATGTTCAGGTGGTCAAACAGAGCTGAAACATCTGTGACACACTCAAAATAGTGTCAAGAAGCATCCCTCCAAGTTTCGTGGCGATTGGACACCGTTTGGGCCCCGAACAGGCGGAAACAAGCCACATGTGCAAAATTCCAAGAATGGGCCTTGGGAGTGACCGGGGGCCCACAAACAAAAGGAGTTGACCATGTTCAGGTGGTCAAACAGGGCTGAAACTTCTGTGACACACTCAAAATAGTGTCAAGAAGTATCCCTCCAAGTTTCGTGGCGATTGGACACCGTTTGGGCCCCGAACAGGCGGAAACAAGCCGCATATGCAAAATTCCAAGAATGGGCCTTGGGAGTGACCGGGGGCCCACAAACAAAAGGAGTTGACCATGTTCAGGTGGTCAAACAGAGCTGAAACTTCTGTGACACACTCAAAATAGTGTCAAGAAGCATCCCTCCAAGTTTCGTGGCGATTGGACACCGTTTGGGCCCCGAACAGGCGGAAACAAGCCACATATGCAAAATTCCAAGAATGGGCCTTGGGAGTGACCGGGGCCCACAAACAAAAGGAGTTGACCATGTTCAGGTGGTCAAACAGAGCTGAAACTTCTATGAAACACTTAATATGGTGTCAAGCAACATCTCTCCAAGTTTCGTGATGATTGGACATCATTCGGGCCTCAAACAATGGAAAATAGAACGCATATGCAATGTTCCAAAAGTGGGCCTTGTCCGTGACCGGGGCCCAATTAATGAAAAAGTTGACCAACTTCCTGAAGTCAAAATGGGCTGAAATTTTTATGACATGTAGAAAATAGTGTTAAGAAGCATCCCTCCAAGTTTGGTGGCAATCGGACTTCGTTTGAGCCCAAAACAGATGAAAATGGGCCACATACGCGAAGAACTTGAAATTGGGCCTCGTCCGTGGCCCAGTCTGCGGTCACGGACCTTCAAAAGAGGTTTCCCACGATTTTGGGTGGTTTCCCTCCACTCCTCTTCGAAATCCAACTCCCCACAACTGCTATTAACTCCCCAAAACTGCACAAAACTGATTGGGGAGTCTATAAAAAGAGAGAATTTGGAAGAAACAAGGGGGTCACACACACATAAGGAAGAAAAGTGAAGAAATTAAAGAAAGTCACTACCTAAGGCAACAAGAAGCAAGCTCCAGCAGCACTTCCACGACCATTCCCACCTTCTTTTCTTAGTTTTAAAGGTGAGCAAGAAAATTCAGAAGGAGAGAAGGAAGGGAAATGGCCAAAGTCCATACCATGTTCGTACGACGCCAATTTTTGAGAGGATGACATTGTCACCTCTGTTTCTCTCATTCGTAGGGCTTCTTAGCCATTACAAGAGTTGTGAAAGAAGCCTCTCCAGGCCTCATTTTGTTCCTTGAAAATGATAGGTTCAAATGACACAACTCCGGCTTCAAATTTGCCCATTTCGGACTTGAAACAAAAATGCAGTCCGTAAGCACGAATGATGAGTTACAGCGGTTTCAATTGATTCCATGATAAAATGTGATCTTCTTGATGGTTGTCCACCGCTCTAAAGTCATGAGAATGGAGTTCCAACACTTGAAAGAAGTTCCAAGAAAGAACCAGCGCGAACAGCACAAAAAACGGAGGCACAGGGCCATTGTCTGTCAGTGACCGTGATCCCCGGTCACTGGCAGGTTCCAGTGACCGCGGGTGAGTCACGGTCACTGGAAGGCCCCAGTGACCGCTGGTGAGGCACGGTCACTGGAAGGCCCTAGTGACCGCGGGTGAGTCACGGTCACTGGAAGGCCCCGGTGACCGCGGGTGAGTCACGGTCACTGGAACGGGGCAGTGACCGCGGGTCACGGTCACCCCCCATTTTTTCCCCTTTTTCCACATTTTCTTCCACCTTATGTACATTTTCTTGTATTTTCCAAATTGAGATCACATCTGAGACTTGAGGGAGGGGTTGTAAACTTTCAAAATTTATGTAAACAACCTGCATCCCCGCGGTCAGGGCACTTGAACCCATGTAAACAAAAGGGAAATTAATGATGAACTGTAATTATTTCCCATTCTTCTTAACGCTTAAAGTGCGTGAATGTCGGACCTTGATTCCGTAATTCATTTCCACGCCTAGATTTTTAAGCGCGATCAGTCGTACGAGTTAATAACAAACATACTGTACGAGGTGGCTACTACATATGCTATATTCTCCCTCCGTGGAGAGAGCAAACATAATGAGAACACCATTGGCCAAATGGGTCTCGGTTCCTCGGTCCGGAATCTCCAAGACAGTAGCGTTCTGCAGAGGCAACAAACAGGTTACGCCAAAGTCAACCCCGTCGGGTATCCTGAGGCTGAGGCTGAGTAGAGCCAGATCGACAAGATTAGTCATATCATATGATACACGTCAATCAATATCAGGTGATCATTCAGATAGTATAGTGCAGTACAGTACATATATCCAGTCATATCACAAGCGAGTAGTACAGTGCGTGCATCACACGAGAAGCAATCCCTAACCACAAGTCTTATGATACCATTGCAGGCGAACAATTACAAGTCCAAAACAAGAGTAAGAACATGGAAGGCAATAATTGAAAGCAATATATGACTAACATTCAACAGCTATGCAATTCAACGGGTAGACAGATAATGTATTGTCTGTGTCAAGTCCATGTCATGAGTAAGTAATCAAAGTGCCATAAAATGTGACAAGGCTTATCAACTCACATAAATCAAATGGGTAGCATCGAACATGGAAGTCAGCTATTTCCGCCCAGGATTAACCATGGACAGAGCCCTCAGCGAATATCCAATCGTTGCCCCAGCACAGAATGCCTACCATATGTCACAACCCGAGCCCAGGGTTCGGGGGTTAGCAAAAGCCAAACCAATGACACATGTACTCCCGTGCCTGTACACGTAGACATGGTCTAAATGCACACGCACAAAGGAACATTCACACGTGTCAAACATATACGCGGAAGCTGTAGATATCAAAACAACACAGGAATAATACAAGAAGAGAATCCGAAAACAGAACTGACATAAATACATATGAAGGTTTTACAAAATGAATAAAATAATATATACAATCATGACGTATACAAGCGTGACAAAACTCAAAAGAGAAGACTCCTAAGCCATGCATGTCCAGGACGCTCTCCGAAGGAGTGATCACATCCACTCCTCTAGGCCGATGGGGCCTCGGGGGTCTCGACTGGAGTCTGGCCGACCGGCGAGGGGTCAGCAGAGGTATCTGAGCCTGCAACACCAAAAACAACTGTGAATACACGATTCATCAAAGTATAAACCATAATAAGTTAACACACGCTGTGTCGAATAGAATAAAGAACATCATGTTAATTAAAACAGGGCATATTCGTATACTAAGCTGTCATGTAAGAAGGAAACATGCCATGTGAATCAAGGTATACATGCTGTGTACATAACTAGTTAACATCTACATTGCTATATGCTCCCAAAAGAGGGATCTTATATCGTGCAAAGAACAGCATTGTCCGGGCCAGGGTACAAATGGGTCTCGGTTTCCTGGGGTCGGTTCCCCAAGATATTTCCTTACTGCAGCAAGGCCATGAAACTACACCAAATTCACCCTGTCGGGATCCTAAGGTTGAGGCTAAGTAGTGCCTGACCATACAGAGTCAATCATGAAAACCCTGAGTCGATCGTGACAATCATATCATACGTGCATATCTGAGAACATGTCTTATATGTGAATTACACATGCATACTCAAGGTAAAGAAACAACAATGTTAAAGTAGCTGAAACAAGTAATCATGCTAGAGAGTGGAGATCAATAATCAACAAACAACATGTCATGCAAGCAACTGTTAGCATAGTGAATCAAAGTCATTTACTAGCCACTTCTAATCTAATTATCCAGTGTTTCTAACCGTGCATGATGATGTAGTTTTAAGTTATTCGATGCACCATTGTTTAGTGTTGCATTGAATCGGCTGGTGCACCGAAGTCCCTTAAACCAACACCCATGGGGAGGTGCTTAACAACCGGATAACGGGCATGAATGAGTTGCAGCCCTCGAGATCATTCATGTCATACATTCATACCATTGGGCAAGTCTAGGTGCTCTACATTCTATCATGAAGGCCATATCGGTCTTTTCCTTATGCCTAACCTTGTTATTAATTTTCCAGGGGTGATACGGCTTAGCCGTAGGTGAACCTATGGCTTAGCCGTAGGCATCTTACGGCGTAGCAGTAATATGCACTGCGGCTCCACCGCGGTTCCCTTTTACTATTCATCCGCAATTACGGTTTACTCGTATTTTGTTCTACGGCTTAGCCGTGTGTGTTCTACAGCTTAGCCGTGTCTGAGCCGTAGGAGGAAACTGTCCATTGCTTATCTTCAGTTAATCCAGAAGAAGGCACCCTGTACTGATCTACGGCTGGGTCACGGCTGAGCTACGGCTTAACCATAGTACAATACACGGCTTAGCCGTGTCCTGGCCGTAGAAAAAAACTGGGTTTTCACCCTCTCTGGACTTTAAGCCGAAGGTGACTTATGGGTTAGCCGTACATGCACGGGTTCGAAATGTGAATCAAGTACAGAAAACCTGTACTGACATCAGAAATGCAAATATCCAACAGAGAAAGAGAGAATACTAGCAAATTGGGCTGTAAACATGTTTTCCATGCAAATGCATGCGAATTAACCCAAAGTCAAACAAATACCAACATGGGTTCTTACAGATTATGGTTATACTTGCCTTAATGGAGTTCAATTACACAACTTGCTATCCTTGGGCTCATACACAACCAAACATCAACCACTGCAGCATGCATGCATGAGGAAGAGAAAGAACATCAAAACATATCATGCAATCATGGAAACAAGAAGGAGAAGAAGTAGAAGAAGGAGATGAGGGAGATGGAAGAAACCTCAACTCACCTCAACCAACACACCAGGGAATGAGAAATCAAACTCCCTCAATTAGGCTTGATCGATGAAGAAGAGAACTCATGAGGGAGAGAGAGAGAACTTTACGTGAACAGTGAGAGAAGAGAGCGAGAGAGAAAGCTTGAGTCGATGGTGAGGTTATATATCTAAGGTAAGTAGAGGTCACTTTACAATGAAGTCCAAGTCAGAGTTCTATTCTCAGTTTGAGTCAAATCTGGGTCCAATGTAATCATACGACATCGGTTGTAAACGACGTAATTACGAAAGTTAACGAGCTCAACGAAAGACACTTGTTGACATCAAGATGATGCAAAAATGACCATGTCCAAGAAAAGCTAAAATTACGAAAAAGGGCTTGGTCTATCTAATCCAGGTCAAACTCAACCCAACTACCTATCCATGACCCGCAACGAAAACAAAACACAAGCAAAACATAATTAGAAACGAAAACAACATTAATTAGCCGTTAAACGAGGTCAAGCTGGGTCGGAGTGTTACATCCTCCCCTACTTGAGAATCATTCCGTCATCGGAATGAACACTCACTCACTCATACCTGCGAAAACAGATCGGGATATTGTCACGCCATCTGCTCTTCTAACTCCCATGTAGCCTCATCGGGACTGTGATGCTCCCATAGCACTTTGACCCATCGAATTGTCTTGGTGCGGAGTATCTGCTCTCGAGTTCCCACGATACAGAGCGGTCGCTCAACGTATGCAGCATTCGGCTGGATCTGAACATCGTCGTAACGAATGACATGGGAAGGATCTTGGACATATTTCCGAAGCATCGAAACGTGGAAAACGTTGTGCACTCCTGAAAACATCTCGGGAAGAGCTAATCGGTAGGCCAAATCACCAATCCGACTCTTGATCTTGAATGGTCCGACATATCGTGGAGCTAACTTGCCTTTTTGGCTTGCCTTAATGGAGTTCAATTACACAACTTGCTATCCTTGGGCTCATACACAACCAAACATCAACCACTGTAGCATGCATGCATGAGGAAGAGAAAGAACATCAAAACATATCATGCAATCATAGAAACAAGAAGGAGAAGAAGTAGAAGAAGGAGATGAGGGAGATGGAAGAAACCTCAACTCACCTCAACCAACACACCAGAGAATGAGAAATCAAACTCCCTCAATTAGGCTTGATCGATGAAGAAGAGAACTCATGAGGGAGAGAGAGAGAACTTCACGTGAACAGTGAGAGAAGAGAGCGAGAGAGAAAGCTTAAGTCGATGGTGAGGTTATATATATAAGGTAAGTGGAGGTCACTTTACAATGAAGTCCAAGTCATAATTCTATTTTCAGTTTGAGTCAAATCTGGGTCCAATGTAATCATACGACATCGGTTGCAAACGACGTAATTACGAAAGTTAACGAGCTCAACGAAAGACACTTGTTGACATCAAGATGATGCAAAAATGACCATGTCCAAGAAAAGCTAAAATTACGAAAAAGGGCTTGGTTTATCTAATCCAGGTCAAACTCAACCCAACTACCTATCCATGACCCGCAACGAAAACAAAACACAAGCAAAACACAATTAGAAACGAAAACAACATTAATTAGCCATTAAACGAGGTCAAGCTGGGTTGGAGTGTTACACCATATGAATAGGAGGACAAAACCGAAGTCAATATGCACTGCAAATCGGATTATTGTGCAGGAATCATAATCTTTTACTAGCCAAACCTAAGCTAGTTATCCATTGTTATTAACCGTGTATGATGATATAGTTTTAAGTTATCCGATACTCGGTTGTTCTTCCTTTGGTGTCTCATTGTATAATAAGAGTATCGGAGTCCCTTAAACCATTACCCATGGGGAGGCGCTTAACAAATGGATAATACATATGAATGAGACAAACCCTAAAGACCATTCATGCGAACATTCCATTGGGCAAGTTCAGGTTACATACATTCTAGCTCAAAAGGCTCTACAAGGTCTTATATTAAACCTATCATTTTTATTCCTTTCTCTCAGGGGTTGTACGGCTCAGCTGTAGGTGAATGTACGGTTTAGCCGTAGGCATCTTATGGCGTAGCTGTAATATGCACTGCGGCTCAGCGGCGGTTCCCCTTATTGTTCATCCGCATTTACGGTTTAACCGTACTTTGTTCTATGGCTCAGCCTTGTTCTGTTTTACGGCTAGGGCACGGCTTGCCTATGGCTTAGCCGTATTAGCCTATACGGCTTAGCCGACCCTTAGCCATAGTTAAAACAATGTAAAAGTTCACCTCTCTGGATTGTGAGCCGTAAGCCTCACGGCTCAGCTGCAAGCTTAGCCGTACGCTTCAGAACACCCTGAAACGCAGACTGTCCGGAGTTTCCGATTCACTCAGTTTCTCTTTTAACAAGTGGAAACAGTTACAGAAGGGGCTGTTATGCACATACTAACATAATAAAAGAATAGAATCAAAACAATCATGGTATACCAATAAGTATTCAACCAATAGTTGCTTATACTTGCCTTTACTGACGAATAATCAAGCATCACTCGTTTCTAGACCCAAATCGAGAAAACTCGGCGTGAGAAATCGGAGCTTGACACTGGCCACTAGCGAAGATGGAAGAAGAACGAGAGAGGGCGACACAGAAGAAGACTGAACAGGGGAAGAAAGAACAGAAGAAGATAAGAACGAAAGAGGCGGTGGCATATATATAGATATTTCAGCCATTTGCAACCAGGTCCAAAAGTTATACAAATTACAATTCAAGTCAAATGAGTACTTAACAGTTCAAACAACTCTAGATGATTCCGAGTCAATTACAGAAAGTAACAAGCATTACGAAAGACACACGATGACATCAAGATGACTCCAAAATGACAAACTCAATCAAAATAAAAAATTATGAAAAATGGCCCGAAGCTACCTAATCCAGGTATGACTCAACTCCAAACCTAACCCAGCAAGGGTAAAACATAATGACCCAAGAAAATCCTCCAACAATACGTTAACCATAAGAGGAATTGACTACTAAACCGGCGAATTGGGGTCGGGGTGTTACACCTGCTGCAACGACCACCTACCATTCTCTGATACAAATCCAAGTACTTAGGCGCCTTCTAGATGTTGCACTTAACTCCTCACAATAATCTTCTACGCTCAGAGAAGTAAAAGACAAGGATCTCTAGAGCAGAATATCAGCCTTTCAACTCTCCAATGAAGATGTTTACCGATGAAATCTTTCATCGTAAAAAGTTCAATAATTCGTCGGAACTAATTTACTTTATTTTAAGTTTTTCTAAAAATCAAGTTAAAATGTCCTAACAATTGCCGGCGAATTTTACCTAAAACGTCGGTAAATATCCTACTTTTACCGACGTTTTATAATAAACTGTCGGTAAAAAGTTCCTTTAATTTTTAGGGCCAACGTTATATTTATTACGTCGGTAAAATTATACTATTATTGACAAAATTTTGAACCTATCCCTTAAAACGTTGGCAAAACTGCTGCTTTTATAGTGTTAGAGTTATTTTAGGAAGACATTTGCAGAAGATTTGTAAGGAATTTGCTTTTAAGAGAGAGGGGATATATTTCAGATCTTAGGGATGCCACGTATTATGCAAGAGAGCGCCACTTGTCACTCTCCTGCGGGGCTATTCTTATTATATATAATATCATGGTTGAAGCTAAGTTGACCCTCAAGCTATATTGGCCCTTGAACCTATGCCTATTTTTAATAAGTGGATGTAATTATCCAAGATTCTGATCCTCACATCAGGACATACAAGGGTTTGAAATAGGATTCAAATGTTTTGGATTCTATATGTTTGGATCCAAATCCAAATCCATATTTCTTTGGGAACCAAAAATGGGTTCCTACCTGCTTTATTTTCAACCATACACTTTGGAAGATCGAATAATTGAATATCATTTTATCAAAAAAGCAAAGAAGGATAATTCAATACCAGTTTAAAACCCTATGTATACACCCAAAGGGCCTATTTCTTTAAAGGTATATTTACAAGAATTTCTCATACTCAGAATTTTTGTTATGATCATGGTTGTCCCCTTAGCATTTAAAATGCTATGTTTTGTGGTTAGAGTTATGAATTCCAACCAAGTTGAAAAGTTACACACAGCTATTTGAATTGAATTCCAGCCTTCCTAGCATTTCAAAATGGTTGATGGGCTGGGAGGATTTTTGATTTCCATGCCATAGACAACATTTGGAGAATTCCAATATTCTCTTGACAAGGATTCCTTGCAAAAGAATATGTCCTAAACTTTTACTTTCAAGGAGAATATCTTGAAGAAGGCTAGATATTCAAAAAAGGATGGATTCTACTTAGATTAGGATTATATTAGATTTAATTCATTATGCGACTATGATTAGGTTAGATTAGAATATGATTTGATTAGGACATTTAATGAGTTCGTGATTAGAGTTATCTCAAGATTATGTCTTCTTTATTTTACTCTATTGGGCCTGTTTGTTTGCATTTAAATATATAGAGATTGAATTCATAAGACATGGGGTAGTATGTGGGTGCGGTCGCACCCATTCATTTTGAAAAACAGCTATGATCGGCTATTGTTTGTATTGCATATACCTTACCTTCAAAATGGATCTCACCCTCCCGGTCGAGCTAGTTCGGTCTCTTTAGTTTTGCTTTTGCTTCATGATGGTGTTATTCTCTTGCAACAAACTGCCTTGGAAAGACGACAGGGTCAATGAGACTCTTCTCCATGCACCTTTCGACCCTTTGGTTTTTTTTATTTATTTTATCTATTCGCATTAGGGCAAATACTTTCTTTTTGTTTGTCTAAAATGAAAAGTAGGGGGAAAAATTACATGGAGATAAAACATCTACTAGATTTTTTATTCTTTTCTTTTCTTTTCTTTATGGGTGTGGTGAACGAGAGAGGAAGTACTGATCAGAGGCCCAACTCGAACATGTTTATTTTTTCGAGTTAGATTCCTTTCACCGCTACACAGAGGGAGGCCGTGGCATAGCAATCCATACGTTGGTAGTCGAGCAGCCTTACAAGAGGCGTATATGGGAGAGCTAATGCAATGAGTACAAGAAGAACAATTGAAATTTTCTATTAATCATCTTCTACAACTGAAGTCAGCCCCATCCAAAGGGAAATTCTGAGCCTGCCTGGAACTCCCTATGCGAATGCTCGTCTGAACCATCCACGAAAGAGGGAGAACACAGAAAAAAGAAAGTCTTGCACCACATGACGAGAGAAGTTGACCATTGTAAAACCAAACACTTGTTTTTTGAATGTTGACGGTCCGCCTCATGTTACTTACTGTCCCTTCTAAATTCACACGTGGGAAAAGCAAAACCTTCACAGGCGTGCCAAAATCCCACATGCTAGGACCGACGACCGCACCCAAAGATTCCAACTTCAGCAGCTCCAAATGGACCCCGACTTTTTTCTTTTTCTTTTTTTCCCAAAACGCACGAGTCCGCACTCACTACACCGTCTTCACACGTGTCTAACGTGCAACGAACTCACAGATGTCCCACTTTTATGATTTATATATATATTTTGATATTATCTACTTCTTTTTCTTATTTAACAAAAAAAAAAAGCAGACGTGGCATTTTGGTTGGGCCAGATGAAAAGAAAGTTCGTGGAATTTAGCGGTATGGATTTTATTAGTCGACCATGATCAATTTTGACTTGTCTTGGAAGGACCCAGCCTATCCAATTTGCAATCAACTCTTCCCATTTGTGAGATTAGATTAAAAGAGTATTTGCCGATCGTAGGTGCACCACTCACTCTAGGCCACCTCAGCAGCGGCAAATGGACTCCACCCACACACACCACCCCGGTCCCCCCGTCCCCTCTATTTATAAATCATAAATCCCACCAACTCTCCCAGACCACCCAAGGTATTCATTTTTCATCCACCATGGCATCATCATCAGTGTTTCCTTCATCTTCATCCTTCACCCTCTTGACCCCCTCTCTGCTGCTGCCCACGGGCAGCAAAAGATCATGCCCCACCAACAGATCCATTCCCAGCCGTCGGATCATAGCTGCCTCCATCTCATCAACCCCATCTCCCCCAACCAAAACCCCATCCTCCAACCTCCCCGTCCTCCAGCTCCCAGGCAGCTACGGCCTCCCCTTCATCGGCCCCATACAAGACCGCCTCGACTTCTACTACTTCCAAAGCGGCGAAGATTTCTACAAGACCCGCATACAGAAGAACAAATCGACCGTCTTTCGCATGAACATGGCTCCTGGACCGTTCATCGCCCCCAATCCAAGGGTAGTCGCGCTGCTCGATGGAGCCAGCTTTCCTATTCTCTTCGACGTGGACAAGGTCGAGAAGAAGGACCTCTTCACGGGCACCTTCATGCCCTCCACGGATCTCACTGGCGGGTATCGGGTCCTGTCCTATCTCGACCCGTCGGAGCCCAAGCACGCGCTGCTGAAGCAGCTCTTGTTCCATCTCCTCAAATCGGGTCGGAACCGGGTCATACCCGAATTCCAGGCCAGCTTCGGGTCTCTCTTCTCCGCCCTGGAGGCTGAGCTTTCCGCCAAAGGGAAGGCGGATTTCAACACCCAGAACGATTCTGCTGTGTTCAACTTCCTTGGGAAATCGCTGTTCGACTCGGATCCGACCGAGACTCCGCTGGGATCCGACGCCCCGGGGTTGGTGAGCAAATGGGTTCTCTTCCAGCTGGGTCCTCTCCTCACGCTGGGTCTTCCAAAGCTCGTGGAAGAGATCTTCCTCCACTCGTTCCGTCTCCCTCCCTTCCTCATCAGATCCGACTACCAACGGCTCTACGACTTCTTCTACACCGCCCCAGGATCCGAACCCGTCTTCGCAGAGGCCGAGAAGATGGGGATCAGCAGAGAGGAAGCCACCCACAACCTCCTCTTCGCCACCTGCTTCAACTCCTTCGGCGGGATGAAGATCCTCTTCCCCAACATCATGAAATCGGTCGGGCGGTCCGGGTCGAAGCTCCACCGCCGGCTGGCGGAGGAGGTGCGGACGGCGCTCAAATCCTCCGGCGGGGAAGTGAAGATGCGGGCCATCGAGCAGATGCCGCTGGTGAAGTCGGTGGTGTACGAGGCGCTGCGGGTCGACCCGCCGGTCCGGTTCCAGTACGGGAGGGCGAAGCGGGACCTGGTGGTGGAGAGCCACGACGCGGCGTTCGAGGTGAAGAAGGGCGAGATGCTGTTCGGGTACCAGCCGTTCGCGACCCGGGACCCGAGGATCTTCGACCGGGCCAGCGAGTTCGTGGCGGATCGGTTCGTGGGGGAGGAAGCGCTGGGGCTGCTCAAGCACGTGCTGTGGTCGAATGGGCCCGAGACGGAGGATCCAACGGTCGAGAATAAGCAGTGCGCTGGGAAGGATTTCGTTGTGATGGTGTCACGGCTTCTGGTCGTGGAACTGTTTCGGCGTTACGATTCGTTCGAGATTGAGGTCGGGAGCTCGCCGTTAGGGGCGTCAATCACCCTGACGTCGTTGAAGAGGGCCAGCTTTTGAAGTGAGTGGGAGACAAAAGTAAACAAAGAAATGGAGAATGTTTTTCAAGATTTTGCAATTAAAAGCCTTGGATTTGACAATGTCAACCTTGCTGAGAACACGGTCTTGATCACAAGTTTGGATCAGATCTATCAAATAGGGGTAGGGGTGTTTTAATTAGGAATTTAGGATGTTCCACAGTTCACAGTCTAATATTGTATGATTGTTGGGAGGCAATCATATTTGATTATTTTACATAAGACTCTGTTTGGTATGGATAAGAAAGTAGGTTCCTGGTGGCTGTCTCGATGATGTCATTGTATATTCTTATTTCTTTTTAAGGATTTTGAAAGGTAGTGCAACAGCATACAGACTGTGGCTGACACACAGCTTTGTCCAGGGAGAATCTCAGATATTTTTTCCATAGATGCCACTGTTGATGAATGCCTAGTAGGGAAAGTGACAATGACGGGTAGGTAATGTGGAGGTGGCCGACACCTGCACAATCAAATTGCTATAGTAAGGGTTTTCTTCTTTGGTTGCTTTACCCTCATGCTTATGAAAAGAATTGGTCGCATTTGATGAATTGCAAGAAGAAATGCGTGGTTTGCTGGCTTTGTTGTTGCGGTGAATGAAAACGAAACTTGAGATTGGAACCGGGCTACATTTTGAGCAAATCGGCTCTGTGCCCTGTTTTTAATCTTTATTCGTAGGATGTCTGTGAATTGGTGCGTTTCTCATTTGGGATCTAGTAAAATTCAGCGAGGTCCGCCTTTGGTGGTGGTGTGTGTGGATGCCCACTCCATTGATGCATGTTCATCAATGGGAGGAGGGCATATAAAAAGATCTTCTTTTGAACATCGGGGAGCCAATAATCAGGCCCATAAGATTACCCCAGTCCTGATTTAATATCCTTAAGTTTAATGGTAATCATAGATTTTTTTGACTTAGAGTGTAAAATTAGTTTTAATGCCGGATCATGAAATGATAATAGTATCCATGAGGCTAAATTGATGAAATGTGGGCAAAAGTGGCCCCCATAGAGCTGGATTGCACATTTAGTCAACTCGTAGATAAAATTTTCCTTGTTTTATTTTATTTTATTTATTTTGCTGTAAACCGACTCGCTACCAGACTTTTAAAGTAAATTTGCTTATTAAGAGATCGATCTTTGGATAGAACTTTGTACATCGGCAGCGGCATCCTATCCACACCAATAACACTGTGATTCCCACATTCTTTTTATTTATATTTCACTTGCCCTTAACATAACATTTCATCAATATAGATCGAAGCAAGCAGTTTAAATAGCAAAAAGGTTATAAGCTTTTTTAAATAAGAATTCTTAAAACAAATAGAAAATAGTATAAAATACAATCCTACTCATATCTCTTACAAGGAGAGTTTAGTACCACATGCCTTAACCTCGAATACAACCCGGCCCCATCACAAGCGCTACATTAAGGGCTGATTTGGTAGCAAGAAAAAAAAATGTTTGTTTAGAATACTTGTATTTTTGAACTGATTAAATCTCATTTTTTGGGTTACTTTTTTGATGAAATTGTTACAAATTGTAAGTAATTAATAGTGATCTTTAAAAATATTGAGATATTAAATAATTAGTAATTTTAGTATTTTAAGAAAATTGAAAAAAAAAGTCATCAGAAAGTACTTTTAAATGGCCGAATGTTTTTAATTGAAAATTTACTATATGACTTTGAAACAAATTTGAAAGTTTTAAAACTTGTGTCCTTTTTCTAAAATAAGAGAAAAATTTAAGGCCTTATTTAAAAATTTTCTTTTTTATTTTTGAAGGTTGATCAACAGTACCTAATTAGAGTTTTTGATACACATGATCATTAAAAATGATTGTTTCGTGATGCACGTTTCAAGTTTTTAGAAACTTCGAATCGTGGGGCATGGTGTGATGTGAAAATGCAAACAAAAACAATCATAACTAGAAGAAGGAGATGGAGACTTTGACAAGCAAGTCGCAACTGCTGCTGGATGGTTTAATATGCATAAATATAAAACTTAAGATAATAAAAGTACCTATTTTATTTCCCAGATTAGATTATCTCACTAATGGGGCACCTGCCTTCTATAAAATAACCAGCTATCTATTCGCAGCTGCCGATGGCTAGGGACTTGGAAGAGGTACTTGGGACAGTGTCGGTGTCAGGGCGCCTTGAGTATTTATGCAAGAAAAAAAAAATCATTATAGTTTATGAACGATCGAGGTGCTGGTGGGCAACAACTGCTCCTTATCATAGTTATAAGAACTGGCCATTTTTACTGTACTACCCAAGATTCGAACTTGGCTAGTCTTTTTTCTTCCGGCTTGTATGTACTATCTTCTTATTTTTTTATTTTGGTGGGCTTTCTTCTTGAATGTGCCTAGCTATTTGGTTATTCTTCGGTCTTAAACCTTTAAGTTGATTTATTAAAAAAAAATGCTAGTGGCACTACTAACTGACGCAAAATTTAGCCTAGCCTGTTACATTGGGCCCATGTTTTTAATTAGTGGTTAAATTTTAGGACAATGCTCCACTGACAAAAAATAAGTGAATGATGACTCCTAATTTCATCAAGTGCTTCTTTTCTTGTCCAATTTCCTGTTAAGTGTGTGATGGCGTGGATACTTTGTTAACCATCATTGCCAGTTAGGGCTATCAATCCGGCCCTCTAGAGAGGGGGGCCCGGCCCGGCCCGGCCCGCAAAAGCCCTCAAAACGAGGGCTTATTTTTTTATCTAAAGCCCGAGGGTAGGATAGGGCTTTTTTTTAAAAGCCCACATCTAGAGGGCTGGGCTTAAACTTGACAAATCAGGCCCTAGGGGGCCCGGCCCGGCCCGGCCCGCTGTTTATTAAATTTTAATATAAGATATAAAATATAAATATTTTCCACTTTCCATTTTGTGAGAAATTATCAAAATGCCCACCCAACAGTCATAAAACAATCAGATTTGAGGGGCATTTTAGTCTTTTAAAAGCTAAACCCTAAATGTCATCCTTTATAAACAACTCCCTCTCATCAGTCATCGACAAAACCCTATTCTCTGGAACGCCGCACAGCATCATCTTTTTCCTCTCGTTTTCAATTTCTGATCTTCTCGTTCCTGCTCTGTATCGGACACTCATCTCTAATATTTTCCTCTCGTTTCTTCCCCTTATGGTGGTTTAGTGGCGTTGATAAGTTTATCTTCCCCCATCTCCCCTTTTTTCTGGTTTTGTTTAGGTGTGGATAGACCGAGAGCAGAGTGACTGAGAGAGAGATCGAGAGAGGGTGAGATGACTGAGAGAGAGAGAGAGAGAGAGAGAGCAGAAAGCAGAGAAAGAGATGGACTGAGAGAGAGAGAGAGAGAGAGAGAGAGAGAGCAGAGAGAAAGAATGACTGAGAGAGAGACCGAGAGAGAGAGCAGAGAGCAGAGAGAGAGATCGACTGAGAGAGAGAGAGCAGAGAGCAGAGAGCAGAGAGAGATCGACTGAGAGAGAGAGAGAGAGAGAGCAAATAACAGAGAGAACCCAGAGCAGATCGGGAGTGAGAGAGAGCAGAACCCAGCTAGCGACGACTGAGAGAAAGAGAGAGCAAATAGCAGAGAGAACCCAGAGCAGATCGGGAGTGAGAGAGCAGATTGGGAGTGAGAGAGACATCCCAGCTAGCAACGACTGAGAGAAAGAGAGAGCAGATCGGGAGTGAGAGAGGGAAAACCCAGCTAGCGACGACTGAGAGAAAGAGAGCGCAGATCGGGAGTGAGAGAGAGAGAACCCAGCCAGCGACGATTGAGAGAAAAAGAGAGCAGATCGGGAGTGAGAGAGTAGATCGGGAGTTAGAGAGACATCCCAGCTAGCGACGACTGAGAGAAAGAGAGAGCAGATCGGGAGTGAGAGAGAGCAGATCGGGAGTGAGAGAGAGAAAACCCAGCTAGCGACGACTGAGAGAAAAAGAGAGCAGATCGGGAGTGAGAGAGTAGATCGGGAGTGAGAGAGAGCGAGCAGATCGGGAGTGAGAGAGAAACAGAGAGATCAGATGAGGGAGAAAAGAAAAGGGGGCGGGCGATAAGGAGTGAGAGAGAAACAGAGAGATCAGGTGAGGGAGAAAAGAAAAGGGGGATGAGAGGGAAAGAGAGAGATCAGCATAGGCATTTTACTAATTACGATGTAAAATTAATTGATTTACAAATTATGATTTACAAATTGATTTACATTAATTGATTTGTATGGACTACATTAATTCATTTACAAATTATGTGTCTCTGTTTTTTTTTCTTTTGCAGATACACATAGGCAACAAAATTAAAATAAATAGTGCCACCAATTAGCAAAATTACTAGTGCCACTAACCAAGCATTATCTTCCAACTCACTGTTTTTACTTCTCTTTTTTAGTTTAATATTGTTTATTTATTTTAATTAGAGTTCTTATCTAAGATTGGTTTGTCAACAATGTCTACTCGTAATGTTGTTAATGATAGCATTCATGAACCCATCCCCATTGAGGTGGATGCAACTAACCATGATGTGCCCTTTCAACCTCCCTCTTCCTCATCTTCCACACCTTCTGTGTCGGTTTCATCTAACACAATATCTATTTCAGAGCCTTCGAAAAAGAACTCAAAAAGATCAGAAATTTGGGGTCATTTTAAGCAACTAAATGTTTTAAAAAAACAAAAAGATGGAACTCAAAAGAATGTCGTGTTGTTGAATGTAAATATTGTAAGAAACAACTAAATAATAGTGACAGAAATGGAATTACCCATATAACTAGACACTTTAAGGAATCATGTCTCAAAAGACCTAGACGTGAAACAAACCAATCAGTATTGACAACGGCTTTTGCGACATCCAATGATACTTTAGGTATCTATAAATTTGATCAAAAACAATGTAGAGATACACTTGCAAGAATGATCATTTTACATGAATATCCATTTAATGTTGTGACACATGAAGGTTTTATTGAATTTTGTAAAATTTTACAACCTCAATTTAAAGTGGTGTCACGTAACACAGTGAAATCAGATTGTATTGAAATTTACAAACAAGAGAAACTCAAAATTTCTCAATTAATTGATGGTATATCATCAAAGATTAGTCTCACATATGATATGTGGACGTCAAATCAGACAATAGGATATATGTCTATTACTGCACATTTTATTGATTCTCATTGGAAGTTACATAAATATATAATTAACTTTGTTAATGTTGATCTGCCCCACACTGGGGTAGTCTTAGCTGAAACTATTAAAAATAATTTAATAAAATGAAAAATTGATGATAGAATATTTTGCTTAACTTTAGATAATTGCACTACAAATGATGTTATGGTAAGGACGCTTAAAAATCATCTTACAAAAAAAAAGGATGGTTTGCCATTGAATGGTTGCTTGTTTCATATGCGTTGTACAACACATATTCTCAACCTTATTGTGCAAGACGAGTTGAAAGAAATATCCTCTACAATTCAAAATATTAGGGACACATTGAAATTCATTAAAAATTCAACAACTCGTGTATGTAAGTTCCGTGAGATGGCTAATGAATTAGGGCTAAGTAGCACTAGGGGGTTACCTATTGTTGTTTCAATTAAATGGAACTCCACCTACTCAATATTGGAGTGTGCATTAATATTTAGAGAAGTCTTCAATTTACTAGGGTTAGAAGACTCAAACTACAAGAACATTCCTTTAGAGGAAGAGTGGGAAAGAGCTAATATAATATGTGAGTTTTTGAAGAGTTTTTATAAAGCTACTTTAAAGTTTTCAGGAAGTAAATACCCATCTATTCATTTATTTTTACCAGAAGTGATTAAAATATATATTTTATTGGTATAAAAGTTAGATAGTGTAGATATTTTTTCTAGAAATATGGCTAGAAAAATGAAGGAGAAATTTGATAAATATTGGCAGCATTATAATAAACTATTTGAAGTGGCCATTCTCCTTGATCATCAACGTAAGTTGTTGTATTTATAGTATGCTTTAAGAAAACTATATGGATTGAATGAAGAGGCAGGTATTCGTCGAGCTGAAACTCTTATACTCTTTAGAAATCTCTATAAAGAGTATTCTACAATATATGATGCACCTACCAAAACATTATCAAATGTGGATAAAGTTGATTTGGTAAAAAAAATCTAATGAGTTTGAAGATGATTTTTTAGCTTTTGAGGAACAAATGACTCAGGCAGTTGTAGACGAAAAATCGGAATTAGATTGTTATTTGGAGGAGCCAAGGGATAAATCTGAAAATTTCAATATATTGGATTGGTGGAAAGTTAATTCAACAAAATATCCAATTATCTCCAGAATGGCTTGTGACATTTTAGCAATTCCTGTTTTTACAGTTGCTTCTGAATCAGCATTTAGTACGGGAGGAAGAGTACTTGATCAATATAGGAGTTGTTTAAAATCTGAGACTATAGAAGCCTTAATTTACACACAAGATTGGATACGTACGCAGCAAGACAATGATAGTAATACATTCGATGATCTTTTAAATGTTCTAAAAGTAGATTAAGTAATTAAATAAAGAATTATTGTTATTTGTTATATATTTATTATCATTTATAGATTATTATTATCTACCTTATGTTTTATATTGTAAAAATGATTTTATACCACCACAAATGCCTTATAAAAAAGTTTTTAACTCCGCCAAGCTGTCTTTTGCATTGCATTGCCGGTTCTCAGCCTGGACAAAGGAGGATGGTTTGTATAAGGTTGGTTGGTGGTGGTGGCATAAATTGTCGCATTAGAAAAGATTTATTTCCATTAAAGAAAAAAATTCTCTTTTCTTTTGGCCCTGGCCCGGCCCTACCCCTTGAGGGCTGGGTAAGGGCCTAAAAATTATAGGCCCGCCGTAAATGTTGAGGGCCTTTGCTCAATTAGGCCTAGCCTGCATATGTGAGGGTAGGATAAGGGCTTAACCTAGCCTGGCCCGGGCCCGGCCCTTTGACAGCCCTATCGCCAGTACCCATCATCATCCCGTCCATTATTGGACGCTTGCATCTATCGCTATTCGCTATGCTAGTCCAGTATACGTTGACGAAATACTTTTGGGATTACCTTGTTTTCTCTGTGGTCCACTCCTCCAATGACTCCGGTGTTGCATGTTTCTGTTAACTTGGGGGATTTCAGACTTCAGTATGCCAACCTTCCTGTTGTTAAAAAAACATTAAAAAACACACCCTCCCGGTTGTACCATGATTGTCCTTCACCCATGTCTAGAGAATTGTGACCAAAGACAACCCGCGTTAAGTAGGAAGTGGAAGTGCACGCTGGGGCAAGGAGAGACAGAGAAGTGCAAACTGAAAACCCAAAATGTAAAAAGAGAAGCCCACACAGGCAGTGGTGGATTTAAAATTTTTTTTTGGATAGGGCGGATGATGGTCAATTATAAAAGTCACTCATACAATGGACCAAGAGCTTTTCCTCTCTACACTATCGAAGACTTTTATTAGAATAAAATTGAAAAATAAGATATAATTGATTTTTTTATTCAAAACAGTACTAAAATCAACCACAAAAAACTGACAAAAAAAATCACTTACATCCACCCCTGCAAAGGAACCTTTGATCTAACTATACTATTAAAAAATGAAAAAAAGGTCTAACTATCCATTTTCACATCTTTTGCTACATGTGAGGGTCATCTAAAAGGGTTAATTAGGGGATTTTAGTCTGTTTATATGCTTAAACCATGGTGCATAAGAGTTTTAATCTAAATGAAATTTCCATTAATGAAAAAAACTACACATAAAATAAATGATTATGACTAGGAATAGGAAGCCCCACTTATTGAAGTTTCTTTACTAGACAGTCACATAGGGGAGGTATTATACCCTATTTGGTATAACATGAATGAAATAAAAACTAGTCAAGCAATGCCCCTTTCTATATAAACATCCATCTAAAAAAGAGTTTTACTAACCCACCAAAACATTAATTAAGACGGAAGAGCATCAATTTCTCTTACTTTTCAGCAAACATTCAAACAACCAAATATTTCATATATATTACCTAGAACAAATTGTAAAATCATTCAAACCAAAATATAACCAAAGACCCACATCAATTTAACTGAAGCAATAAAATCATCATAGTAGTCATTAGCTTTCTCTCCTTGTCCAACAATCATACCAATATTTATCTAACAGTTAAAATTAAAAATATTTAATAGCAAAAAGAAAAGCCATTTGAAAATCAATCAAAAAAATCATTTAAAAAAGAAAAGAAATAGAAGAAGGAGAGATACCAGATGATGAATACAAGATTCATGAATAACCCCATCAGGCATCAAAGAAAGGCTATGGTTAATTAAATGCTAAAAAAAAAGACAGAAGATAAGAAAAAAAAAAGATAGACACAAGGGAACAACCAAATAGAGATGGAGAGATTAGAGAAAAGAGAAGAAAGACAAGAGATTGAGAGAAGAGCTAATAAATCAATAAAGAAAGAGTGAAGAAACTTGCTCTACCAGAGACAGAGAGGAAGGAGATTGGAGTCTAAATTTAGAGGAGAAAAGCATTTAGAGCAAGAATTTTTTGCGAAAGAAAATTAGGAGAGCTCGACATAATTTTGGGGCTTTTCGATTTTGAGGGTGGGGCATGATCAAGTCTCAAAAGGGGCATGGGCCATACATCCCATAGCCGGATATTTTAAGATTTAATTGGGGAGGCCCACCATGCCAGTAGGTGGGTATGCCTCTGTACACAGGGATGTAACTTGGTTGGTTCTAGCAAGGGCAGGCCTATGTGTTAGCATGCAGTGCAAGATTCAACTAATTTTGAAAATTAGATCTTAAAAAAATTCTATTTTAGTAGTTAACTTTTACATCTTGTCGTTGCCTGCACCACCTAAATAAAAATCTTGGGGCAACCATTAGGTTCTGGTCTGGATCCACAGTGGATCCAAAATTCAAACTGTTAATGAGAAGATGGAATTGGAATTGGGACTGTTAATGAGAAATGGAACCAGAACCAAACCCCGAACCCATTTTGTTTATGAGACGGGTCCACGTCTGAGTCTGTGTCTGGGTAGGAAGTCATTTGGGGAAAAAAAAATAGCTTTCAAGAGAAATTTTTCAAAATTTGAGGTAATACGTTAGATCTAAGGTTCATGGGCGGATCCAAGGTGTACTAGACTTGTATCTGTTTAGGTAATTCGTCCAAAAAAGGGACCTAGACCCGTCCATTTTTTCGAGACTCAGATAACGGCCCTAAATCAATTATTAATAGATCGAACCTCTGGGTAATTAGAGAATCAATGACCTATTTGCATCCCTACACACAAGTGTGAACCATGGATCAGGTAGCTAGGTGTCATGTGAGGGTTGTTTGTGGCCAAGTTGGGCTGGGATGAGAAATTTTCAGGGCCAAAACTGAGTCCAACTAAAAAAAAGGCCGGACACTCTTTTTAATATTATATCACTATCAATTAACATGGACCTGACGTACCTTTACAGCTCTAAGGGATTTTTTTATAGGGTAAAATACAACTCTAAAAAAAAATAAAGTTCATATTTATATTAGAAAGGGAAATAATATTTTGAGAACTAGTTTTCACCACTTTTTTTTATTATAAGAAGTCTAGTTACGGCCCATCCATCATCTAATCCATATTTTGCAATACACAAGAATCTCCTAATAGTCACACGCATGGATGAAAATCTCGGCCGATATTGGTATGATATTTTGCTGTGACTTGATCTTGGTACCGGTCCAGCAAAATATAGAAAAATATTAGTATTGAAAATATCAGCAGCGGTTTAAAATGTTAAAAACCCTACTTTTTTCACTTTTCATCTTCTTTGCTTGGAAAAAGTGGCTCATCTTCTCCCATTCATGCCCCAACTACTGCCCACTTTGGATTTCACTTCCAAAATCATCAAAAAGAAACATATTTCTTGGATTTGTATATTTTAAGGGTTGTTCTTTTTTCTAAGGTTTGTACTTTCCCTTTTTTCTTTCTTTTTTTGGTAAAGATTTCTTTAGTAAGAGACTAAGAGGATAAAAGATAGAAATCATGTTTCTCCTTTACACCCATTCACTTGGATTTGTACATTTTGAAGGTTGATTTATTATTTGGTGTTTTAAAAATTGAGGATTTTGATGGTCATTGGGGGGGGTTTTTTTTTTTGAAATGTAAAATGTATTTTTTTTATAAATTAGTATGCAAATAGATGAGTTTATGAATCCATTTTGGTAGATCTAGTAGTAGAATATATAGGTCTACAAAATTTAGATTTTTTAAAAATTAATTTATTTTGGAATTTATTAATAATTTCATATTAAAATATGATATTTTGAAGATTTCACCATTATTTTGGCATTTTATGTTTTCATAATCATTGTAATATTTCAAGTATGACAATTTCTCATTGTTCTTTTATGTCATTATTTTTATATTTTTCAATTTATTTTCAAATCTTTAATGATTTAATCTTAAAATATGATGTGTTGATGATTTCTTCATAAATATGATCTTTTAAGTTTGCACAAGGGATTTTGTTGAAGTTAGAGTTTTTTTTTAATGTTAAACTTAAGACTAAGAGTGTTTTTAATCAATTTGTAATTTGGTATGCAATTACATGAGTTTATGAAGCATTTTAGTAGATCTTGTGGCAGAATATATAGAACTAGAAGATTTAGATTTTTTTATAGTGTATTTATTTTTGGATTTTTAATGATTGAATATCAAATATGATTTGTTTGATGATTTCACCATAGATATGACTTTTTTAGTTTGCATGATTATTGTTTACCTCATGTATAGTAATTTTTCAATGTTCTTATATGTCAATATGATTTCACCATAAAAAGATTGTACCCTGCTACCATATCTATAAATAAGATATATATATATATTATAAGTCAAAGGAAATAAAAATGGTATGTATAATTGATTTGGCATGGAGCCATGGTGAAGAAGCCGGAAGTAAGCATAAGTTTAAATGCAACTACTATTAAAAAAAACTAAAAAAAAAACTATCAATAGAGGGATTACCAGATTAAAGCAACATTTAGCTCATGGGCAAGGCCAAGTCACTAAGTGTACTAAAGTGCCATCTAATGTGAAAAAAAGAAATGCAAGAGCTTTTGAATGTAGGAAAACAAAACAAAAAAAAAGTTGTTAGAGAGAAAAGAATAGAGGAGTAATTCGAAGTATGTAGAGAAGAAGTTCTTCGGTCTAAAGAGGGAGAAATTATTTCCTTTGATGATGATGAGGATTCAGATTTGAGGAGGGGTAGGAAAGAAAGTTTGAGATCACTTTAGGAGGAAGATGAGAGAAGAAGGGTGTAATATGAGGCAGTCATGAGAGGTGGCCAATACGATGAGCGTGGCTCCTCTGGAGCCAAGGGAGGGGGTTTGCGTTAAGCATTTAGTCAAAAACAACCTCGCCCACAAGATATTGAAGGGGATAATCAACTTCTAACACAGGGACCTCGTAGGCTAGGTGTGGTGGGTCCAACAGACCCATTTGCATACAGAAAACCAACATCCAATTAACCTGGCATTGTAAAAGCACTGAACACAAAATTTAAGAAAGCAAGGGAAAATTTGGTAAAAACTGTTGGAAAGTTCTTTTTAGATACAACCATTCCACCACATACGGCAAACTGTCATAACCCGAGCAAAAAAAAGCTTAGGGTTAGGGTTAATTCCGAGGCATGGCACACGTATTCCCATGCTATTCACACTTGGATCGAAGTCTAAGCGGAATTATACAAGGGATATTCACATTACTTACAAATGTGAGATACTATTAATGGACATTTGTCCTAATATTTAGCATGCGGAAGCCTGTCAATATCACTTGTAAAATTTTTCTCCAACAAACAAACATTTCCAATGTATCATTCAAGAAACAGTATATTCTAAAACACCAATAAAAAGCAAACATAACTACATGATTGGGTCCTTACGTTCATGGAGTCTGGAAGCTCTAAAGGCATACTGCAGTAGCACCATTTTAATCTATTACATCAAAGTCAACCCCGTTGGGTATCATAAGGCTGAAGTTGAGTAAAGGCAGGTCATTTTGAATCATATAATTGAAATTGAGTAAATTGTGCAATTCGTTTCATTGAAACAGTTCATTATACATTCAATTCATTCTTATTCAATTCAATAATGACAATAGGAAAATCGTATCTTAAGAAACGTCTAAATTAGAATCAACTCATATAATAACCATCTGATAATCATTTTAATAATGGAGAGCAATTACAACGATTCAATATACTATACAATTCAAATTAGTAGAATCAAAGTAATTTACGAGTCACATAATGTGGTGGATTGTGATAGGTTCTGCCAAAGTTACCGTAGGCCAAAACCTCATTTTATCTTAATTCCTTAGTGGAATGTGCACTTTGGTTGTCTACATATTGGCCCTTACATGGTAAAATATAAAATGAACGTGTGGCATCACCTAAACCCGAGCTACATAATTATTGGGAGGTTACGGGTCCAAAAGTCCTGACACACGTTATAAATGACAGGAATTGACCCCTATCCCCTTGTAAACCAGCCATAATTAAACTCTAATCTATGCTTAGATATGTTTTTCACCAGGGAGGGACTACATTAAATATAACACTTAAAAGAATAAAAAAAAAAGAAGAGCCTGTTGTTATACGTGTTAGGAAACTCGGATCAAGATGACCTTGCATGTTGCAAGTTCACAGTTTAAGCCATTTAGTAAAAGAAAATTCAAACCCATTAAAAAAAATAACCTAGATCTGTCCCATTAAAAATTTCAAAGCCTAAACATGGGTGCGTGATTTAGTTTGATAGGTTATAACAATCATACCATGATGCTGGATACAATATAATACTATATTTATTGATTATATAAAGTTGATAATTGAGTATTTATGACAGCGTTCTTATTATATTAGAATTGTATAGATTTATTGTGGGCGGACAAAATTGCATTCATGCATGATTTTTGAATGACTTCAAAACACTATATAAAGTACATCCTTCATTCATAATTACAAGCTTAAAGATCTTTGATGCAGTGAGGAAAATAATGAATTCATAAAAATCATTAGAGAATTATAGAGATATTGGAAGTTTAAAAAAAATATTCTTATATATACAACTTTAAAGTGAAAGTTACTAAAATTGAAAGAAAGTTATTCTTTATACATGTAAGAATGGAGAATATTTATGTGTATGTCTCTTACCTTTTTGGTGAGAGATACTTTTTTTTTTTTTTGAGTATTAATGTCATAGGTCTAAAAAATAAAGTGTTGGTGAGGGATATATGAACATGAAGACTCTTCTTTAAGAGTCATCATTATCATTAAAGCCTTATCCCAACAAAGTTGGGGTTGACTATATGAAGTCTGTTTGTCCACTCCATTTTATTTTGAGCTCATTTTTTCAGAATTAATGTTTGGGTTATGACAAAGTTTTACGCTGGCTGTCAACTTACTTAACACAACCCTCTTCATTTACTCGGACTTGGGATCGACAGTAAAAACTAGTGGAGTTGAAGACTCTTCTTTAATAGTAGGTACCAAAAATCGAAAAAAAATTTATTTTCCAATTCCCAGTAACGTTAGATTCAAGAAATATATAAATAAAAAAGATATCTTTAATAGAATTGACAATAAATGTCTATTGCTGTTAACATATGCCTATAGCTGAAAAACTAAAAGCAAATTTTGTAATGTACATGGAAGACCCCCTAGGAAAAATTAATTTCAATTCCTGGTGGGCCAACCAATTAGATTGAATTGCTATAAAACACGATTAAAATACACAAAGGGAGCAGAACTAATAAAATTAAAATATAAATCAAAGATACAAAAGGTAAAAAGAGAATGGATAAATCTGAACCCATCTCCACCATTAAAAAAAGACATTTTCATAATAAAATAAAGTCATAGGTCCTTATCATCATTTTCTATTATATTATGAATCATTGGAATCCTTACATTGTTTTTTTTTTCTTTCTTTTTTTGTGTGGTTAAATCAATCCTTACATTGTCGACATATATCGAAACAAACCAAGTGGGTATAGACTATAGTATATAATTTCATTTATAACTACTTTTGACAAAATTTTAATGATTTCTTAGATAAAAATTTTATTTGATGCAGTGCCATAAAAGCTTTGAGTGAGAGCTTGTGAGTTCAAATTTTTACTCTTCGTTTTTAGCTTTTTATCCGCACTAATATGGGAATACTGACATGTCAGAATTGAAAGGTCAAAATTAAAATTTGTTGACCCTATCAAAATCAACATTTCATTATGGGGTGAGTGCACTCACATTGTACACGTGGCACAACCCCATGATCTTGGACCGTTCATCATTAATTCTCACCACGGATGATCCACTTGATTCTTGAATAGATTGGAAAATCCCCACCCATCCAATTTACCGGACCTTCTCCGTCCAAGCGTTCATCAACCCAAATATTAATACATTCTACAATCGGGCCACCCATGGTTGGAAACCATGGATAAAAAACATGATCAGCTTGCCTCTGTTGCCTACCATGCCAGTACTCTTTGCTCAGAAATGGCTGGAAACCATGGATGAAAAACATTGCATATCACAACCCTCTCAATAACTACCTTCATCAAAATCTCCAAGGGCATCTGCTTGACTCTACTTCAAAGCTGCCTCAAGCCCATTTCGCCCCTGCCCAGTTTGCTACCGAGTCCATCGGCTGTAGGCCAGAGGCAATATTACTTGAAAGGGCATTGCATTGTTTAAATTGGTTTTATGTGCACGTGTTGTTTCACAAAATGACACACTGAATAATGTTGATACTAAAGTGATAATTTTACTTGAAAGGTTTCTACAGACAGATGGGTGTTGTTGAATTTAGGGGGTCCCATTTTTGGATGGGCCTCCCATCTATTTAACACTCGAATTGGGACATCCCTCCCAATGGATAGGTGCTGTGAAAATTCGCTTGGAAATTTGTGCTACTAGGTGGATTGCAATTACCATATATAAGCAAAACTTTCAAATTCTACAGTCATTTGGGCTGTATGTTTGCCTATAATACATAGGAAATAGGCCAAATGAGGTCTTCTTAGGAGTCATTGAATAGGTGAGGGGTGAAAGATGTGATGCCAGGGATGAATAATATAAAAAGCAAGAAATTTAGATGGAACCTTAATTTCCAGGATATGAATTCCTAGGTTAAATGTTGGGGTTCATTTCACAGTTTCCATTGCTTCAATTTCCATCATTGAATACAGTTACCTGATGGTTGTTTTTTAATAATTATTTTTATTTTAAATCTTTAATTATTTATAAAAATATAAAAATATTAAAATTCCTAGATAATCAATTACATGAAACAAACAGCCCATAGCTAAGATAATATTCAATCTAATAAGATGAGTTTATTAGTGATATGGGCCTCATGTCATGTGGTCTTGATGACGATGGCCGACCCCTCACAACTTTGGAAAATGTTGACTGATAACATTTCTTTAGTAGACAGAAAGAACTACTATCAGAAACAATAAGAAGAAGCTGGTGAGAGAACCCACAAAAAAAAAAAAATATCTAGCATTACCATAGATCATAAGGAAAACCTCACTCTGAATAACAGCCTTCTCTGATTTAAATGATCTGGAATGATAGAACCACATGAATAAAAAGACCCCAAAACCCAAAAATTTTCTTCTTGTCAGAGAGAGTGTGTGTAGATAAAGATTTGAAGTCCTACTCCAAAGAAGGGCTATTTGCCATGGCAAACAAAATTGGGTTTGCCAATCCCTTACTTCGGCAATACCATATTGCTATGCCTTTCTTATTCCTTTTGCAATGGATTGCAATTATCGGCCCATTGGATAGGTGATTTGATTTGATTATCACAGTAGCAGTTTGTGTTCTAACAAAAAAAAAAAAAAAAAAAAAGGCAGTTTCTGCAATGTTTTTATTTTTGGTTATAGTAAACTGTTTGGTTTCCAATTTTCAATTGGTTTATAAGAAAATTATTTTTCTCACTGGTTTTGAAAATGGATTTCTGAAACTCTTTGAAAATTTCTTTCAATCAACACATTTGTGGTATAGTGGACTGTGGATAGTCACAAGAAACAAACAAAAAAAATGATCACCTTCTTTAATATAGGAAAATCGCTTTATTCCTCTCTGGAGTCAGGTCCTATAAGCAACAAAAAGTGTGTCCAGCAATGCCTACAAGACAGCCAAGACTCCTCCTAATCAGGTTTTTTTTTTTAAGTATACATGTGATGGTCATATGTGGACCCAACCAGTTTCTTCCTTTCTTATATGTGACATCTTTTGCAAACAAAGCATATAGTCTGGCAAATAGTTAGTAAAACAGAGGTCCAATGCAAACTGAACTGAGTTACATTGTTAAATGCTCCTTTAACCTAAAAGAGTTAGTAGGCCATCAAACCAAGGTTGGTCTAATACTGCTATTTATTAGAAAGTATTATAGTTCACTTGAAGTGATTCCTGAACTGTGCATGGCATTGGAGAGATATTATGGTTACCCTAGAATCAGTATTTTGTCCTCACAACAAGCAATGACAGTAGTGGGGTACCCTGACACAGCTGACACGATGTTTTGCTAGGAAATAGACTGATCATCTTTGGAAATTCGTGCTACTAAGATGGATTACAATTACTATATATAACCAAATTTATCAAATTCTACAAGCATTTGGACTGTTTGTTTGTTTGTTTGCATTTAGAATAAATTAGTGATTAATGGAATTATTGTGGTTTTCAACAGAAGCTGAACTTCCCTTCATTTTCCTCCATGATGTGCTACTATTTTGGATTTGGAGATTGATTGCTCAATATAAGAATGCAGATTTTGGCATACTTTTTATACTTCTAATTTGTTTGGATATTAATGCAGAATGATGAACTTCTTCTAATTTGTTTCAACATCTACTACTGATTTGGGTTTGGGCATTAATACTGTTCTCATATTTTGTTCAGTTTTACAACCACTTCATAATATGTTGTTGATTAGATGTAGAGCATTTACTTAATTGAGAACCATGCTAGAAAATGAATTTTTGCCCGTCAAATTAAGGTTGGTCTAATGCTGCTATTTAGAAAGTATTTGTAGTACACTTTTAGTGATTCCTGAACTATGCATTGCATTGGAGAGATAATAAGATAGACAAACCCACAAAACCCACTAGGGCTCAAGCCCTCGTGGGTGCCTTTACTTCTCTTCTACTTGGCCACTGAGCCAAGTAAGCCAAAATATATATATATATATATATATATCCATATATGTGCAGTGGGGTACCATGACACACAGGTAACACTGTTTTGCTTGAGAATAGACTGATCACCTTTGGAAATTTGTGCTAGTAGGTGGATTACAATTACCATATATAACCAAATCTATCAAATTCTACAACCATTTGGACTGTTTGTTTGTTTGTTTGTTTGCATTTACAATAAATTAATGATTAATGGAATAACTGTGATTTTCAACAGAAGCTGATTTTCCTTCATTTTCCTCCATGATCTACTATTTTGGATTTGGATTGATTGCTAAGTATAAGAATACAGATTTTGGCCTACTTTTTATACTTTTAATTTGTTTGGATATTAATGTAGAACATTGAACTTCTTGTAATTTGTTTCAACATCTATTACTGAGTTGGATTTTGACATTAATAACAATCTCAAATTTTGTTTTGTTTTACAACCATTTCATAATATGTTACTCATTAGATGTAAAGCATATACTTGCATCGTTTCTCTCTATAAATTGTGTGTGCAAATGTTGGTTCATGGTTCACCTGTGCTCATCATGGGCATCTTTTGCTAGTTATAATATGAAGCCAACTGATTCCAATTGTGAAATGAACCTGATTGGGTCCAATTGATTTTGACCATAGTGAATTGATGTTGACCATCTTAAAATGATTTCAACCCTTTCTCTCCCCTTTTAACTCAAAAAATGACCATACTATTGAATACGGTGACTCCTTCTGTAACTCCTCTTATCAGATGATTGCTTTAACTTTTATTTTCACCATTTGAAGATTTGCCCCTTTAGGTTCCACACTCCCTTTTACCTGCCACACATATAATATCATGAACTCATATTCCTCTATTATTTGTAACGTGCAAAACCTTCCCAACCCACACTCTAATTTCTATTATCCTGTTCCTCTTATGTAATGACTCCTCCTTGGAAACCCTACCTATTCCCTCAATTCCTGTGATGAAAATCATGAAGAAGATGCTCACGTAAGAGATAACCTCTCTCCAAGCATGACTATGGATTCACTGCTCGATCGCATTAGTACTAGGTCTTATATTTTTTCTTTTACTTCAATAATTTTTTGTAATAGGATGTTTAGATTACATTACTAATTTATGTCCTATTTGTGGGAGTGCGAGCCAACCATCAACGTTTGTTTAGAGTACATTATTAATTTCAGTTGCTAATCAGACTCCGGCCCTTTTGGTGTTGAAAAACTATTTATGGTTTGCTTACTGTAAGTGCTGAATTGGACTTTTTTTATTTTTTAAAGCCAATTAGTATTAGAAATGAGAAGGGAAAATCAGACTACAAAATACAAAGAAAAAGCCAAAGGCTAAATTATAGAGAGCAACAACAAAAGAAAAAAAATAGCAAGAAAATTTACAATGTAGTTTGAACTCCCCTTTTTTCTTTTAAATTTGTGTAGGAAAGTAATCTGTATTTTGTATTAGCCGGCCAAATGAAGTGGAAATGAGGTCTTTAAAGGAACTTTTTATTCTGAACATAGGAGGAAGAGTTCCAAAAAAATGAAACACCTAGCATTCCAAATGGTGTAAATGATAGAAAAGAAAAAGAGCAGCTAGCCTGAGTCTATCTGATCCATTTAACCAATCTGAGAGAGTTGTCCATGAAGGGCTTGGATGAAAGGAAACTACCTGCATACATCTAGATTTAACAACTATCGAGTCCAAACAGAAGAGAATGTGCAGGGGAAGAGAAGATGGATATCCATTTATTGAGACCAACAACATTGAAGGTAGTGGGAAGCTAGAGAGATACCAATCAATTGGGCCTAGAAAGCAGGGAACTCTTGGCATCCTTCTTACATTCCAGATCGGAGGATCTCAAGTTTTGAAATGGCGAATTGGAATAACGGTTAGTAAACAGGAAAAAAAATGAAATTAATATTAACTTGTGTGTTCTTGAAAAATTATTTTTGTTTGGCTTAATATAAGTGATGAGTTAGAATAATGATTAATAAAGCATGAAAAAAATGAATATATCAACTAGATGAAAAATAGAGGGCTGGGAATAACAAAAAGCTGGATTTTTCATTATTTAAGAAAAATGTCAGTCTACAGGCCTTTAAACTCTAATTATGTAACTTGAAGAAATGACTGTAATCTTAAGCAAGTTCCCTATCAAATCACACCCATTTTCTGATGAACTACTTTTGGACTTTAACTAAAGAAATAGCATTGATCCATAAATGAAAATATGCAAATGTCATTGCCTCTACTTGGTATAGTAAGAGGAGATAAATAGTTTCTATCGGGGCTGTGATATTCCCACAACAGTCAAAGCTCATAAAAAACATTGCAATCTTGTAAAAATTGATATAGATCAACAATATGTACATGTATCAACCATTATTAGATTGAGTCATTCTAGATCTTAAAAAATATCTAAAAACACCAAATGTTGAAAGGGTAGACTTTGAAGCTTTTGTGATGTATAAGCATTTATTGGAATTTGGTCATTTGATTTTTTTATTATATTTGAACAATTTAGTAAACTCTGCCAATTTTTGTTGTCGGTCCCAAGTTCGGGTAAAGGAGGAGAGTTGCGTTAGATAGGTTAACAGCCAGCATAAAACTTTGTCACAATGCAAACATGGATTCTGAGAAAAGAGAAACAGAATTCATGTAGCCGACCCCAACATAATTGAGATAAGGCTTTGATGATGATGATTTGAACAATTTAGTATTAATCATACACTGTTGTATGATCTTAAACTAAACATTTTATTGTTGGTAAAACCAATAGATGCATTTTTTTCCCCAAAATTCAACCTGGTTGACTTAAAACTTATTTTGGATAACTTAGGGCATGTATGATCTGAAGAGATTCTTAAGATCTTAACAACTTTAGACTTGTCTTGAGTTTTATATTTATAATACACTCTTACAGATAAGAATGATTCCCTAACCAAGGGATGAATACAAAGAGAGTTTATTACAATGACTCATCCGAGATAAGTATTCAATGGAGTTACAAGGATAAAGATCTTATAGATATGGACTCCATGTTGACTGCATCGTTATCTATCATGATCTGAGGCATGATAAGATAAGTGGGCCATGCTTGACTGTTTCTGATTAGGTTGGATAACAGCCCCCAGTAAGCATAACAACCAATCCTTGACGTTGAGCTTGGATTGCAATAATTTGAACTGAGGGGTGGTAAGACCTTTTGTAAATATGTCTACCACTTGATCAATAGAACTGATGAAACGAACTTGAATATCTCCACGGACAACTTTTTCTCTAATGAAATTATAGTCCACCTTAATGTCTTTAGTGCGAGCATGATAAACTGGATTAGAGGCAAGGGCTATAGCGTTAATATTATCACAGTAGATTAAAGGAAGAATTTTAAGATAAATTCCTAAATCCCGCATGAGCATCCGTACCCAATACAATTCAACGGCAGTAAGGGCTAATGAACGACACTCAAATTCAATGCTTGATTTGGAGATTGTGGGTTGCTTCTTTGCATGCCAAGAGATAAGATTTCGGCCAATAAAGATGGCATAGCCAGAGGTGGATCGACGATCATCTGGGTTGCCGGCTTAATCTACATTAGAATAGGCAGTCACTGATAATGTGCCTTGACGAAAATGTAACCCGTGTTATTGTGCCTTTAAGAAAACGAAGAATCCATTTGATAGCCATCCAATGGGTTGTGCATGGAGCATGCATAAATTGGGAAACTTGGTTTACTGCAAAGGCAATGTCGGGCTAGTGAGGGTGACATACTGAAGAGCATCAACCACAGTACGATATTCTTGAGCATTGGGAATTGGATCACCATCAAATTTAGATAATTTCAACTCTAATGGGGCTGGTGAATTAAGTGGTTTAGCATCATGCATGTTGGTGCGATGAAGTAAGTCAAAACACATACTTCATTTGTGTCAAGTACATGTCAGACGGAGTGCGGTGAACTTCAATGCCAACAAAGGAGTGCAGTGGCCCCAAATCTTTCATAGAAAAGACCATATTCAGCTTCCTTAATAATCTTGGTAATGCAGCACTATGATTGCTTGTAACCACAATGTCATCAACATATATTAATAAAATAATAATTTCATCATCAAAATTGCAAACAAATAGGGATTTATCAGCTAACGAGCCAGTGAACCCAAGGCTTTGTAGGTAATCGGTAAGGAGGAAGTACTAGGCTCATGGAGCTTTGATACCATGAAGAGATTATTAAGATATGAACAACCTTAGACTTGTATTGAGTTTTGCATTTATAATACACTCTTACAGATAAGAATGATTCTCTATCCAAGGGATGAATACAAAGAGAGTTTATCATAATGACTCATCAGAGATAAGCATTCAATGGAGTTACGAAGATAAAGATCTTATAGGTATGGACTCTATGTTGACTGTATCGTTATCTATCATGATTTCAGGCATGATAAGATAAGTGGGCCATGCTTGACCATTTCTGATTAGGTTGGATAACATGATCAGCTTGATTAGGTTTGTATCATCATCTCTTAGATGTGAAGTTTATTTTGGTGATTTTTAGTCTTTTATGATATATGACCTCAAAAGATTTTCCAGAAATATGCAATTTTCATTATACTCATTCTTTGGAAAGTGGTCTTGTATAGGTCATGGACTAGAAGAACTATCTAGACAAAGGATTAAGAAAGGACTTTTTTTTTTGAAATAAAAAAAAAGGATGGTTAGTTACTCTCCTCCATCCACCATGTTAGTTTGGATCACAAAAATTTTAGACACCACCTTTATAATATAGTGTACTTACAACCACACCCCATATTTGATCTATTGGCAATTTCAGTATTTTATGAGATTGGTATCATTTGAATGATCTCTATTCATGAATTATCATTTGAATGATCCATGTGTAGGAATGTCCATTGAATTTGTACCTTAGACATTTTTGTCTAAATCTTGGGTATTGTACTCTAGGTTTTCTATTCATTGAATGCAAAAAAGAATCAATAAGAATTATTGTTCATTGACAAAGCATGAAAAACTTATTTTTCATGAAATTGGAGTGATCATTCTAATGTTTAATTATAGATACAATTGTCGTATTTATGTTGTAGGAATATGTGAGATGAACTCATTAACATGATAGCATGTTTACACTATTATTGGCTATTAGATCAATGAAAGGTTGACTCTTCCTTTGTTTCCATCCCAACTATAAATAACAATTTGTTAGGCATACACCTTCTGGATTATGAAAGAAACTCCTCTCATTAGAGAAGATTCTAATTTTTTTATTTTTTATAGTTGCATCCTTTCTTGAACATGTTGTAACACTGATCACTTTTTGTAATATATATGCACGTTGAAACTTGGTAATTTAGTCCCTTATATCTCTAGCTATTTGTTTAGATGCTTAATTTTTTATGACTCCTTTTTGTTAGCAGGAGCTCATGTGCACGCACTGTAAGATGATAGATGGACAATAGATTTTACAGCTGCCAAAGTTACCATTGAGGTGCCAATAGTTTTTTTTGTTAAATTTATGTTTTATTTGCTTTAGACTTTTGAATGTTTTTTCTTTCTCTTTTTAAATTTTATTTCCCTTTTTTGTTAGCCATACTTGAGAGTTAGAGTCCCAGAAACTATCAAAATTGTATATTGGCCTCCTTATTATCATGAAACAATTGCATATCTTTTCTATTTATTTATGTATTGTTTGTTTAGAACTCACAAATTCTCCTATAATAATGTTCTTTGAGAAAATTATTCAAATTTTCTATAATTTTTTTATTCAAGTTGTTTATATTTAACACATGTTGCAATTTAATTGTTTATATGGTGAGCACATGGTTGTGAATTTGTTATAGTTAGAGAATCTTCTAGGATGAGTATGTAACCCTTAAAGATCCATTTGGTTTAGAAATATATATTTCTAAAGTAGAAATTATAAATTAGAGATCCGTGTAAATGTGGAGTATATAATTGTGGCGCGCTTTGTGTTTAAATATCTTATACAATATAGTTTGAAAAACAATATGCTTTGCATATTTGTGACAATAAAAGGAGAACATAGTTTTTTTTTCTTGTTTAAAAAAAAGGAGAACATAGCTACGATCTAGTGCATTATTTGTTGTTTCTTTCCATCCATCTTTTTTAAAAAATATCTTTTTAGCTATAAACTATCATAAATTTAACTTATCAATTTCATTGTAGTAGGAGTAAGTTCTAAAAAATTATGCAACTTGCACCCTCTCTCTCTACAAATTGTGTTTGCAAATGTTGATTCATTGTTCACCTGTGCTCAGCATGGTCATATTTTACTAGTTATTATATATGAAGTGAATTGGATTCGAATTAAAATTAACTTTAATTGGCTTTAATTGATTTTGACCATCCACTATGCTGACCTAATAACTATTGGTTTAACACCCAAGATCTAATGACCGTCCATTTAGTATCTAATTGATCTAAGCCTCCTTGCGTCTGTAACTCCTATTCTTTTCAATGTTTTTCGTATTCTTCGTCTTCCCCTCCACCCTTCTTCCTCTTCCTCTTTATTTTCCCTCTCCCTCCAAAGAAACACCCCTCAACGTCTTCATCTTCCCCTCCACACCTCGTCCTTTTTATCTTCTCTCTCACTCCAAAGAAACGTCCCTTGCCCTGCCCGCAAGGGAAATCACTCTTGTGAGAACAGACCTATTCAAGATGGCTGCACAAGATGAGGCACGCATTTCTTCTGTGTCACAATTGGCCCAAACACCCTAATCCTCTTTCTTTATGCGTTCCCTTTCTCCCCTTGCGAAGAATGCATTTCGACTTTTCTCTCGACATCAGATTCTCTGTTCCTACAAAATCTGAACCCGAGAGAAACAAAATCCCGATGACATTCTTCTCCATTCTCTATCCATCGCTTGAATCCCTTCATTTACCTCTTTCTTACCCTAATATCTCCATATCCATGCTTTAGAACATCAAAGAAGAAAAAGGTTTCAGTTCATTTTTGCGACCAATTATATTTTGTTTCAAGTGGAAAATAGATATCAGGGTCTTATTTTGTTTTCCTCACACTTAACGGGGTTTTGCTTCAAATAAAAAAGAAGAATGTAACATTCAACTTGTCACATATGCTATACCAAGCACGTTGAACTTCCTTCGTGAATGGTTTTTGTTCTTAGGAGTAGTTATCCAAATAAATGTCGTAGAGAGCTTATCACTTCTCTGACTGTGGGTCTTTTTCATGGTTTTAAGTATCCGAGGAATGAGATCGAGAACGAAAGTTGGTTGGGTATCAAACACGGGGTAGATGTGAGACTATATCACTTTATCTCAGTCCATTATTTTCTTTTTCTTTGTTACTGCTGCTTATCCGTTTAATAGTTAAGTTTTTTCTTTTAAAATTTCTAAGTGATATTGTTATATATTTTTTTGTTCTTTTCTTTTTCTTCTCGCTGGTGTGTTTTTTGTTAAGAAAGAGGAAATTGATATGATGATGAGTTTTGTTGGTTATTAGATTATCTTTATTTTGTCAATCAATATGATAAAGGTTTTTCTAAGCTTGCTCTAAAACATTTTCACTGTGTGTGGAAAAATCAAAAGGTGTTCATGGAAATTTGAAATTTGCAGTTGTTTATTTTTCTTTCTTGTGAATTTTAGTGTTTTGGCTTGGGGAAGAGGGGTGGCTAGATCTAGGCTACATTAATTATCTTCTTGTTTCTATTGCTTTGGTTGAAATTTGTATTTGGATATATATATAAATGTAATGCCTCTTTGAAAATAAATTCGATCACATCCCACATATTTCAAAGTTCGTTTGTGTACTTCTTTCTTTTTTTCTTCCCTTATCTTACTGAAGCACGCGCTACTTAGATTTGGATGTAATTTCTTGTGCTAATTGGTTGGATTTTAGACATTTGCATCTGAATGGATATATAGTATACTTTATTCTCAACATGAAAGAGAGATAGTTAATTATAATTAATTCAAGTAGGTGATTCTTAGAATCTTTTAAGAATTATATATTGCATTCCGCTCAATCAGAGAATGAGTTGGATGGATTCACAAATTTTTTATTATTGTATTTTGCAATTTGTTTCTTTCTTCTTTCTTCAAGTGAGGATGTGGTGATAGGATTTCTGATGGACAACCTCTGTGATCATTATCCATTTGGTTTGATTATTATTGATGGAGAGAATCGTGCATTTTTCAATGCAACAAACTTTTTATCGATGGCATCTTGCGACTAATTTCAAGGAACACTGTTAGTAGAATTACAATGTACGTGTTGGGTTATGTCTTGTATTCCGGTTTAGCCGGATCGGTCGTCTGGGTTAGCCAGAACCGAGACTCAGGGTTAGGGGTATTTTAGTCATTATGTATGGGTTTTCTTGGTGGCCAAGAAAGCGGGAACTATATATATTGATGTACTGTAACCCTAGATCCGGTGGGGATTGAGATGGGATCATAGTAGATGAGTTCTCTCCTCCCGTGGACGTAGGCAAGATTGCCGAACCACGTAAAACTGCTGTGTTCATGTGTGTGATTGCTTGATGATGTGATTGCTTGCGTAGATCGTGGTAGATCCGTTGATCGCGTATAGTTCCGTTCCGCCGCCTTTATCCAACAAGTGTTATATGTTTCGGGTTGACGAAGAAATAGGATTTCTTTGTGTGCCTTAAACTTCAAAGACTGCAAGTGCATTGTAGCGGGTGGAGTAACGAAGGTGGAAAAGGGAACATTGGTCATCATGGAGGGTGAGATGGTCAAAAAATCTCTACAGGTTGATAGGAGATGCTTTTTCAGGTGGAGCAGTGAAGGAGACATCAAATAACAGGGGAGGAAATCTGTGGTTCAGGTGGAGTTAGATGCGACGGATCATTGGAAGATGGATTGATGGATCTTCAATGATATCATCTAGTGGAAATCTAGGAAGCCCTGAACGGAGATGATTTTCTCGGGAAAAAGTAGTTTTGTTCAGGTCGGAGTAAGCCGGTTTAAGCATCGGGTCATACTTAACCCGCATGTACTGTGCCCAACCCACCAGAACAAGCTAGAACAGGACAGTTGCAGATTTGACGAAAAGAACACCGGAATGGAGACAGAAGGAAGGATTCACAAGGTACCAGTGAGATCCGGATTCGGGGAGGTCTTCGGTTTTGTCTTGATGGATAGAAGTTGGGTTCATTGTGTTGCACGGATGCATGCATGTGGCAACAAATGGAGAGCACTTCGGAGGTTCAAGATGGTGGTGTTGAGGTCAAAGGAGGCAACTGTGGCCACGCTAGGTTGTAGCGTGTGCGGAGGCGTACCTTTCAGCGAGGTATGTGAAGTGCTGGTTCAACATGTTAAAGTGTTGAAAAAAGAAGACTACGCCATCGGTGTAGTGACGTACCTTTCAGCAAGGTGCGTGAAGGACATTATCGGGTATCTCAAGGTGGCTCTGAGGATTTACGGAATCCAAGCCAAGGTGGAGATTGTTGGGTTATGTCTTGTATTCCGGTTTAGTCGGATCGGTCGTCTGGGTTAGCCAGAACCGAGACTCAGGGTTAGGGGTATTTTAGTTATTATGTATGGGTTTTCTTGGTGGCCAAGAAAGCAGGAACTATATATATTGATGTACTGTAACCCTAGATCCGGTGGGGATTGAGATGGGATCATAGTAGATGAGTTCTCTCCTCCCGTGGACGTAGGCAAGATTGCCGAACCACGTAAAACTGCTGTGTTCATGTATGTGATTGCTTGATGATGTGATTGCTTGCGTAGATCGTGGTAGATCCGTTGATCGCATATAGTTCCGTTCCGCCGCCTTTATCCAACAGTACGGAGATGGTCATTTGAATAGATTTTCTATGTTGAAAGGATGACTCTGAAAATCAAAGTTTGTCCGAGAATGTGGTTAATTAAAACCCTTCTTGTTAGTTATCCTTAGTTACATGCATGAGTGAGCCATATGATATGTAGGACTGGATGGGTTTGTTGGCAAATGGATCGTCAATTTGTTGAATTTGTAGAAGTTTTGTCATTAAGTTATTGCCATCAGATAGTGTAAAATCTAACATGATTGTCGTTTAATTTAAGAGCACCTGTGGTATTCTTCTCTTTATATTAATGTACATTGCAGAAAATTTTAATAGTCAAACTCAAATGGATGTCGCAAATCAATTAACGAGACATGCTATTATAGGCCAAGGAAAAGGAATCAAGAGTGAAATTTCTTCATGAATGTATTAATCCATGTCCGTTTATACTTTTAGCTATGTTGAGGAAAGAAATAACAAGAGATTTCTTTGCTTGTGTGTATTTGCAGATTTTATGATTATTTACATGTGAAAATTTGCTACATGATATCATACTGGTTGTCTTACTTTACGTGGATGCATTTTTTCTTTTCCAAAATGTGAGGATAATAAATATCACATTGACTTTTTTTTATTAGGGATACTCTCTAAACTACTTCGATAGATTTCTCATTTTAGGCCATTGAAAGATAAATCACAAGGTATTTTTTTATAAACTGTAAAAAAGTTATAATATTTTTCAATGTCTAACATTGTGAATGATGTTGCCCATGCTAAGCACGGGGCATTTCACTAGTTATATTATATATGAGGCGAACTGAATCTAATTGTCAATTTCAATGCAAATTTCAAATTTAATTTTGACTCTTCTCCAATTTGGACTTCTTACTAATATCAACCCCACAATTGTTGTCCAATAATTTTCAACCATTAATAATAACCTATTTGTGGAAGTAAAATAATAACAACTTTTTTTGACTCTTCTTCTTCCTCCTTTTATGTGAGACTTTATGCTTCTTTCTTTTCTAATCTAATAAGAAAGGATCTGTGCCGTATTTCTTTCTTTCGTTCAAATCCTTAGCTTTTTGATTTTTTAAATTGTCCAAACCTCCTTTTTGTCTATTTCTTCTCCATTTCATATCTCTCTAAGTCTCAAGTCTCTATCTTAGTAAACCCTCTCCTCTTCAATAAGAAAGAAAAAAAGAAAGAAATCTATCATTTTTATCACAGTTTCTTTTTCATGCATCCAGACTACATGAAGAAAAAGATAAAAGAATTCTATCATGGTTAGAAAAAAAAGAAAAACAAATCTGTTATAAGAGATATTATTATTGGTAGATCTCTACATTGGAGCCCACATAAGTGTTGGGTTTATGTCTTGTATTCCGGTTTAGCCGGATGAGTCACTGGGTTAGCCAGAGACTGGTTTAAGGTCAAGGGTATTTTGGTAATTGTACCGGAGCTTTCTTGGTGGCCAAGAAAGCGGAGATTATATATATGTATAGTCTGTAACCCTAGATCTTGCGGTGGCAGTTGCCCGTGGTGCTCCCACACCACGTAGGAGAGATGAGGTGAGAGTGTGGGAATCTTTTGTATGCTTTACTTGTCATAGTGAAGATGTTCGTCCTCCTGTGCCCGTGGATGTAGCCCTGTTTGGGTGAACCACGTAAATCTCGGTGTCTCTTCTTGTGTGTGGCTTGTTCGTGTTGATCTTGTAATTCCGTGGATGCGCACAACGGGTGATTATCAGCAAAATCACAACAATTGGTATCAGAGCTGAGGTTGGTATTCCTTGGGTTTCTGAGCGAGGTGGAGATCGCTCAGTGGTTTGGAGGTTGTGTGCATGAAGATTAATTAAGATCAGGTTTGTGATCTTTGGTTTGGCCACGGATTGGAGTTTCCAATTGGGGAAGAAGAAGATGACATTGGGTTCTCCCGTCTCGTTGGGATGGGAGGAAAAAGAATTCACCTGTTCAGGAGTTGATTACTGCATTGTGATTGACGGTGAAACTTGCATAAGGACTAAGATCGCTGGGTTGTGATAAGACTGGCTTCGGTTTGCAGAAAAACAGAAGAGGAGAACTGGTGACGACGGGACAGAACAGAGCACAAAATCGATTTCTCAGAGAAATCGGTTGCAGGCAGAAAGGGTTTTGTTCACTGCACATCTTCGCCGGATCACTGCCTGCCGGATTTCTTGAGGACGAAGCCCGGAGAAGTGGAGATTCCTCCGCTGCGAAGGAGAAGAAAAAAAAAAAAAATTACCGGAACGTTCGCCGGGATTCTCGCCTTCTCCGTCGCCTTCGCCAGACTCGCTGCCCGCCGCCGTAGCCGTCGCAGTCGCTGCCGTTCCCGTCGCCGCTGCCAGCCGGCGCTGAAGCCGGAGCCGAAGCAGATCGTGGCCTGCTGCAACTCGGTTGCAGAGGATGTTGCAGAGCGCAGAACATGGAGGTTGCATGGGGAAGACGACAATCGCTGCAATCGCCTCGCCGCCGTTCCATCGCTAGCAGCCGAAGCCGGAGCAGAAGACCCGACTGCAACCCGGTTGCAGTCGTTGCAGTCCCCTGTTGCAGAACCCGTGACAGAGGAAGGAAGAAGGAGAAGAAGGATTCGGGTTCGGGTCAGGTCAGGTGCGACCCGACCTGATTGCAGTCCAGCCCAGAGCAGCAACAGCGGGTTCGGGTCAGGTCAGGTGCGACCCGACCCGATTTCAGTCCAGTCCTGACCCGCAGTGTAACATAAGCCCAACAGAACAACACAGGTCGATTCCGGGTTTCGGGTTGGGTCAGACCCAACCCGTGGTACAAGCCCAGTCGACTGGCTGCAAGTTCAGTTTCGGGTCAGGTCAGGTCCAACCCGACCCGTTAGCAGACGGTCCAGCCCAGCCAACAAGTTCAGGCCGGGTTAGTTCAGGTTCGACCTGACCCATGTGCGCAGAGCCCAGCGAGAAGAGTTCAGATCAGTTCGGGTCAGGTGAACCCGACCCGGGTCCGCTCCAGAAGCCCAGCAGACAATGCAGTGACGTCAGCAGTGACGTCAGCATCGGTCAAAGGCCAGATTTGACCAGTTTCAACGGCTGAAATTGTTTCTGCGATATCTTAATCGTCCGATGTCCGATCGGAGATCCGTTTGCGCCTACGGACTCGTTTCGAGCAGATCTACGCAGTGGAAGAGGTTGATTGGCTGTTTGACAGTCAAGGAGGAGGTTTGATCGATTGGAGCGTAGAAACTTGTTTCTGCGATATCGGAGCCATCCTGAGTCGGATTTCAGATCCGTTTCTTCCAGCGTGCTTGTGGTGACGAGATCTATGGTTTGATGCAGAAATTGGGATAAGATCTGAACAGATGTGGACTCAGGCTAGAATCGGGTATACTCGATCTGATTGTTGTTGCAAACCCAATAATAGGAGTCGCCGGCCTAGTTGCAAAGGGTTTGCTGATTACATGATCGCATGTGATGTTATTCATCTTGCCAGAGCCAAGCCGGAAAAGCAGCAAGGAGGAGCTGATGTATCAGCAGTTGATCGGAGGCCAGGTCAAATGGAGTTTTTTGACCGCTCGGAGGCAGAGGTTATTCTGCAATGGAGTCATCTGGACTTGTATTCCCGATCTGTTTGCTTGCATGCTTGTGGTGATTGGATCTTCACAGTGTTGTTGAAGATGGGGCAAGATGGTGAGTGATTCAGATATCACTCAGATTCGTCAATGGTTTCGAGCTTTTAGTTCGAGGTGGAATTTGACGAGGGTATGAACTTTGTTCAAAGTTCATGTGCTGGTTCAACATGTCAAAGTGTTGAAGAAGACTGCATCCCTGGTGCAGTGACGTACCATTCAGCAAGGTACGTGAAGACATTGCCGGTTTTATCTCCTAGTAGCTCGAGTTGTACGGAATTCAAGCCAAGGTGGAGATTGTTGGGTTTATGTCTTGTATTCCGGTTTAGCCGGATGAGTCACTGGGTTAGCCAGAGACTGGTTTAAGGTTAAGGGTATTTTGGTAATTGTACCGGGGCTTTCTTGGTGGCCAAGAAAGCGGAGATTATATATATGTATAGTCTGTAACTCTAGATCTTGCGGTGGCAGTTGTCCGTGGTGCTCCCACACCACGTAGGAGAGATGAGGTGAGAGTGTGGGAATCTCTTGTATGCTTTACTTGTCATAGTGAAGATGTTCGTCCTCCTGTGCCCGTGGATGTAGCCCTGTTTGGGTGAACCACGTAAATCTCGATTTCTCTTCTTGTGTGTGGCTTGTTCGTGTTGATCTTGTAATTCCGTGGATGCGCACAACGGGTGATTATCAGAAAATCACAACAATAAGATAAGAAAAGCAATTAAGGGTAGAGTCCTTTCATATTAAGTTGCTTGGAAAGGAAATAATTTTATTGTATAAATAAGATCTTCTTCCTCCTCTTTATGACGTATGCCTCTCTTATTAAATAAGAAAATCTCTCTTTCTTTACCCTTTCTCTCTTCTATTACAATATGTTATTAGCATGCTTTATAAAAAAAAAAAACCTTTTCCCTACATGAGAGGACAGCAGCCTTTGTCTTTTTTCATTTTTTTTCCCATGCCTAGGCCCGCGTGTAAGGAGAGGAACGCCTTTTTGCTTTTTTTTTTTCTTCCTTCTGCACTTCGATTCACATGCACAAAGGCCTTGTTGTTTACTGTTTCCTGTACTGCACTGCAGTCAAGGTACAGCAAAAGTCCATTATTTTATTTTATTTTACACTTATGCAAAGGTGCACTTTCCACCTACTTTTACAACCAAAAAAGAAAACAAAGCAACATCAGCAGCGACATCACCTTGCTCCACAGCATTGACACAAGTGCTGACATCAGCAACGATGTAGGTAGAAGTACAGTTTATCATCAAAATTATAAATCACGATATCTTGATTATACGAAGTCAGATCGACGATCCGTTAAAATCTATAAAAGCTCATGAGCAGATTTACACATTGAAAACTAAAAGCTGCAAAATCAAAAGTAAAATCATTTTATTTTTTTAAAATTATTCTTAAATTAACAAACATACACATATTTTTATCATTGTTTCCTTTTAGTTTTGAAGATAAATGATTTATTTTTTTTTTAACAAAGGGAGATCAAGATAAAATAAATCATAAATAAGAACATGAAGTTATACATTAATACAAACCTGCAGTTCCATACGAACTAGAAGTTTTTGTCTAATCCGAACTAGAAGATCCGTAGTTTATTAAAATCTAAAACCAGGAGTTCTGAAATCCACAATATGAACTCGAAGATTTATATTCCTAATCAAACCTAAAGTTTGATATTTAGATCCAGAAATAAAACCAATAGGCTATAATATCAAGTCCGAAGCTTTGATAGAACCTGGAGTTCTAATTAAAGAATCTAAAATTCTAATTCGTGAACCTGAAGTTTCAAATTAAGTCAGAAGCCTTGATAGAACTCATTGTTTTGGATTATTAAAGTTAACCTGATGTTTTTTATTTTAAATTGACTAACTTAATTTGACATGGCTCACCTCTTGATTTATTCTGAATGCTTGAAAGTTTCATTATTTATCTTTTATCATTCTCTGCATATTAATGATCATCTCTATATTTTTTTTACAGTTCTTGCATAATGTCGAATTTAGCTAAAGTTGAATTCTAAGCTCTTAACATTACTAGGGAAAACTACTTATCTTAGTATTTAGATGCAAAAATACACTTACAATCTAAGAAACTTAAAGAGACAATAATGGAGGGTAATAAGGACTCCCCGAAAAATAACGCGTTGGCACTTATCTTCTTGCATCATTATATACATGATGACTTTAAGAACGAATAGCTCACTGAGGAGGACCCAGCGGGTTTTTGAAAATCCCTAAAGGATAGATATGATCATCAGAATATGATTATATTATTAGCAGCTCAAAATGAATGGTTAAACCTGAGATTTCAGTACTACAAGTCAGTATTTGAGTACAACTCTGCTATTTTCAACATTGTTTCTTGGTTAAAATTATCTGCAGAAAAGATTAGGGAATAGCAGATGTTAGAGAAAATACTATCTACTTTCCACGCATCAAATGTAATATTACAACAGCAGTATTGTGAACGACGTTAGTCTAAATACTCAGAACTAATTTCTTATCTCCTTGTTGTTGAGAAAAATAGCAAAGTCTTGATAAAAAATCATAACTTCAGACCAACTGGATTAACGACAATGCTTAAAGCAAACACCAATTTCAATTCCAACAAAGGTAGAGGAAGGGGGCATGAGAGAAACAACACCTCCAGAAGAGGTGGAAGAAACAACTCTTTCAGACGAGGAGGATTTCGAGGTCCCCCCTAAACCAAAATTCAAAAACCACCAGAAATGGTCTAATCCTCAGAAAAAGCAAAACCAAGATCAAAACCAGAATCCACCAAGTAAATCTACCTTATGTTTTAATGACCCTTGCTAAAAATGTGGAAGGAATGGGTGTTGATCATGCAATTGTCGTGTACCAAAAGAAGTGGTGGAACAATATAAAGCATACAAGGTCTCCATTCATTCTGTAGAGTCAAATAATGTGGAAGATTGGGAGTAGGATATAGTTCTACAAAATGATGATTACTAGTTAGATGTCACAAAATTGGAGACTAGAGATTTTTTTGAAAACGTGAATGACCAACCTTTAAGTAATGAGGCATTTAATGCTACGATTGTAACCTCTTCTGGCATTGTTTAGAAGACCAAACAATTTATTATTATTATTATCTTTGCAGAATCACTATTTAGAATGATGTTTTCAGATATTCAATTTCATGGATATTTTTATCATGGATGATTTATTATTTTTTAGTTTATAAATTTGATAAAATTTTTATTGATGTTATTTTGTTTTATTTTATATCATGGGATTGCTTAATTATATTATTATGTTATCTTTGTTTAAAGATATGGATTACAGAACTGAGGATACTCACTGTCTAACACATACTATTATGAAAAACCAGAAGTTTTTCTCAGATTTGGTATTTAATCCACGAAAGATATCTACTATAGCTAGACCTGTGCAAATAATTGAAGGCTCCTAAAGAGCCCACATAACATTACCTTATGGTACTCATTTATTCATTAAAGATACATGTTCTTTAGTAGTTCCTGAAGAAACTTGCTCATTTTCAAAGAATTCAGAATAAACAGATATTATATTGAGACTACTAACAAAGGTAAGAAGGAAATATTACTTATCGTTATTAGTATTGGAAGTTAGAAATAAATACCAGAAACATTATGTGCACATTCTTCAGGGTTATTTTATACAACAATATCTCGTCGAATCATATTCGGTATTGAGTAAAACGATATAGTTAAGCTCGAAGCTTAGCAACCCTCAGACTTTATTGCTTTGGCATGAGATGTTAAGATACTTCGGAGTTATCATGTTAAAGAAAATTGTTAATAACTTTGTTGGGTACTCTTTAAAAAACCACATATTGACCATACCCAATGGGTATTTATGTATCCCATATTCACAGTGAAAGCTAATCACTTGACCTTCCTTTGCTAAGATTGTATTAGAATCTCCATCTTTTTGGCAAAAGATACAAGGAGCATCTGTGGACTGATAAATCCACCTAGTGGGCATTTTAAGTATTTTATGATTTTGATTGATGCTTTCATATGTTGGTCGGATGTTTACTTACTTTCAACTAGGAATATAGCTTTTGCCCACCTATTAACTCAAATCATTAAACTTAGGCTCACTTCCCTTATCATCCTATTAAGATTATACAACTTGATAGTGTAGTCAAATTCACATCATAAGCCTTTAATGATTACTGTTTATCTTTCGACATTGTTGTCGAACATCCTGTCTCCCATGTCTATATTTCGAATAGCATAGTTGAATCCCTGATTAAGTGCATCTAACTTATTTCTGGGAATATACTGATGCAATTCAAATTATTAGCTAGTGTTTGGGGACAGGCTCTATTACATGTATCAACGCTCATTAGACTCCGACCCATAGTCTGCCATCAATACTCCCTTATACAACTTATATTGGGACATCAACCTAATATCTCTCATTTGTGCAAGTTTGGTTGTGTAGCTCTAGTCCTTATATCACCCTCTCATCGTACTAAGATGGGATCACAATGTAGGTTGGGAATCTATGTAGGTTATGATTCTCCTTTGATTATTTGATTTTTAGAACCAATGATAGGAGATATTTTTATTAGTCGTTTTGATGATTGTCAATTTGATGAGACAAAATTCTTACCGTTAAAGGGAGATAAGAAAGTTCATAAAAAATGTATTGTTCTTACAAAACAACCCGTTCTTGAAGAACAGCGTGAACTAACGTGGAATACTTCCACTTTGTTTCATCTGGACTTACGTACTTCACAATGTGAAAATGAAGTATTTAGAATTGTGCACTTTTAAGAAATTGCAAATAAATTACCTCATGCATTTAACGATACAGCATAGGTAACCAAGTCACATGTGCCAGCTATGAATGCACCTACTATAATTATTATCCTTGTAGGACAAAGCCAGAAAGTGGCGAAAAAAAAATTTGCAATACGCCAGAAGTATGGCAGACCTATAGGTTCAAAGGATACAGTTCCACGGAAAAGGAGAAACGTATAATCATCATCATGTCCTTTTAAAGATACACTAAATACTCCTGAAGAGTTTTTCCCGAAGAGGCATATAACACTTCTAAAAAGGTTATGACAAAATTCGCTCTCACTAGAATAATGGAAGTCCCTGATTAGACTATAAAAGCCCCTAAAAAGGCACCAGTACTGGGTAATGAAGAGATCTCTATATTTTATAATTATTAAAGAAAAGATATAAACGAAAGGAAATTGTCATCGATGACGTATTTGCATATGTGGTAGCTATACAAATATCATGTGAACATAAGGATAATGATTGGAATAGAGAACCATGCACTATGAATGAATATCGATAAAGAAAAGATTGGCCAAAATGAGAAAGTACCATTACAACAGAGTTAGAGTCTCTCAATAGACTTGGTGTATTTGGACTTATAGTATAAACCTCGAAAGGTGTTAACCCTGTAGGTTATAAGTAGGTGTTTGTAAAGAAAATGAACAAAATGAATAAAATTACTAGATACAAGGCAAGACTTATGGCACAAGGTTTTTTGCAGAAACCTGTGATTGATTATGAGGAAAATACTCCTCCGTTATAGATATAACAACATTTAGATATCTGATAAGTTAAGAGGTTTCTGAAAATTTAGACATAAGACTTATGGATGTTGTAATCACTTACTTGTATAGGGATTTAGACGCAGAAATTCAAATGCAAAACGTGGAAGGATTTACTTTGCTTGACAAAAAGTCCAAGAGTACGTACTTAATACAACTAAGACGATCATTGTACGGCTTGAAGCAATCCGGAAGAATGTGGTACAATTGTCTTAGTAAATATTTATCTAAGGAAAGATATGAGAACTATTTCAGTTGCCCATATATCTTCATAAAGAAATCTTTAAAAGGTTTTGCAGTAGTGGCAGTTTATGTCGAACTGCAGATCCAGAAAAGTTCTAATGGAATATTAGCCCATCAGTCTAATTATACCAAGAATGTCTTGAAACGCTTTAGTATAGACAAAGCACATCCACTAAGTACTCCTATGGTTGTTCGGTCTTTAGATATAAATAAAGATCTATATTATCCAATTGAGGAAAATGAAAAGGTATTGGGTCCTGAAGTACTATACCTAAGTGTTATCAGTGCTTTAATGTATTTAATACAATGCACTAGACCGGACATTTCATTTTCAGTGAATCTGCTTGTTAGATACAATTCTTCACCAGTACAAAGGCACCAAACTGGTATCAAACATATGTTATGTTATTTATGTGGTATAATTGATTTAGGACTATTTTATTGTAAAGATTCCAAATTTATATGATCTGCAAATTCAGGATATCTTTTTGATCTTCATAAGGGTCGATCATAGACAGATTATGTATTTCTTAGTGGTAATGCTGCTATTTATTGGCGCTCTACTAAACAGACTTTAGTAGTTACTTCTTCTGACCATGCTAAGATTTTAGCCCTTTGTAAAGGTAGTAGGAAATGTGTATAGCTAAAATCTTAAATTCAGCATATTCGTTATTCTTATTGATTGCCTTTTAGTACAGTTGGCCCGAGTATTATTTATGAAAACAATGAAGCATGTATTTAACAGATTAAAGAAGGATACATTAAAAGTGACAAGATGAAGCACATTGCACCAAAGTTTTTCTTCACATATGAGCTTTAGAAGAACAATAAGATTGAAGTTAAGCAAGTTTGTTCAAGCAACAACCTATCTGATTTGTTTACTAAGTCATTACCAAAGTCAACATTCCAAAAGTTTATATATGAGATTGGCATGCGTAGAGTTTATCATTAAATAATGTAAAAGGTTATTGTTGTCAGAGGGAGTAACTGATGAGAGGTAGGCATCCTGAAGCATACTACCCGGGACATATGTGTACTATACTCTCTTTTCTTTTTTCTAGGTTTAATCTCAATGGATTTTTCTAATTAAGGTTTTAACGAGGCAGCATTATGCTCGTCCGACACTAATTTAGTGATTTTAAAAACATTGTATTCTTTTCATTCACTTTGGTTTTTATCCTATTGGATTTTTCTTTTGCAAGGTTTTAATGAGGCAATTGTTATTGAATGGTGGTAATCCAAACGAAAGTGTTATAAGAGATATTATTATGGGTGGATGCCCATATTAGATAAGGAAAGTAATTAGGAGTAGAGTTCTTCCATATTAAGTTGCTTGGAGAGGAAGCAATCTTATTTTATAAAAAAGATCTTCCTCCCCCACTTTATGATGCACTCTTTTCTCATTCAATAAGAATCTCTCTCCCTCATCTTCTATATTCTATTACATTAAAATCCCCATTTAAATAACATTTTTTGAACTCTCACCAAAAAATGGGGTTTTTCTCATCTCTTTGATTTTAGTTATTTTCAATCCGCTCTCTTCGATTCCCATTGCTGTTCCCAACCTAAGCTTTCTTTTTTTGACTTTTAGATTCCATACCTGTTAGTGGTTTCGTTTTATTGTTTGACTAATCTAATGGGTCTTAATATATTGTTTGATTATTATGTCACCTGCCAGACTTTTGTGATGGACGTGCAAGTGTGCAACCCCTCCACATTCATTGCCGCTCAAGAGCTGTGATACGATCTCGCCGGAGAAGGTGGCCTTCTTGTGCTCCTTATATCATTAATTTGTTCTACAGTTTTCCTAAATTGATTTGTGTTGAATGGTAATTTTTTTTGTATTTTTTATGTTTTAATAATATAATAGATTTCATGGGATAGGAAAGGAGCATGAAGATAGTGTACCAAGTGAGGAGCTGGGGGGACCTGAACATGATAATAATATAGTCAAAAAGTACACACTTCTGCGTTCTGGTAACTGAAAAAAAGACTATAATGTTGTATTGCAGTTTGCACCATGAAAAATTGGAGTAATTTGAATGTTGATTCTTACTTTGATTAAAGCATTGGCTTCTTCATTAACTACCACGGTGATCATCTTTCCATGGGTTGTGTTTGATTTACAGTTCATTAAACAGGAATCTTGCTTGATGGCACCAAATTTGATTTGAGTTGGGATCATGAGACATAGTACGTTCAAGTTTAGTTGGGTGAAGGTGGGATTGTGTTGCTTTTCATTTCTGGGTTTGATTTCTATTGAATGTTTAATTTCCATTTTATTTTGTGAATTTCATATCTGCATTCCATTTTAATAATGCACTCTTTTCTTATTTTATTTTAATTATTCAAAAATTTCCATTTTACTTAAATAGTCTTTGAAGATGTAGATGGTTTGGGGTACTTTTTTTGACCCCACATTGGTACTCACATTCTCATTTTTTTGTTTTTTGCTAATGGAGGGCGTCCCAACCCTTTGGGCCAGACTAATCCTTTCAGGCCCACATTGCTATTTGCTACCCACTTAATCATAAGTCCCAGTGATTTTGGATTTGGTGGGCCTGAGCTATCATAAAATCAATGGAAAGAGGGTGACCATTTGAACTCAAGTTTTGACTCACTTCACTTACCCCCTTTTTCAAAAAAAAAAAAAAAGAAAAAGTGAAATTACCCAAATGCTCCCTTTTCTCTCCCCACTCACCTTCCCCACTTTCCCTCCTCTCTCCTCCCCTTCCCCACCTCCCCCTCCAGGCGACGATAGCTAGCTCAGGCGGAGGGAGATGATCTTCTCCCTCTCCCTCTTCCTTTTCCTCTCCTTCTCCTCTCTATGTATCTCTCTCCCCAATTGCCTCCCTATTTTTCTCTCTCCCTCTCCCTCCCAATCGCCATCGACTAGTTGCCCAACGGGTGATTGGGTGGCCCCAGCTATATGATGCTCTAGCAGGCCGATTGAGTGGCCCCAACTATGATGCCCAAGTAGGTAGGGGCCACTTGATCTTCTGTTGGACGACTAGTCGATGGCGACGGGGATCGTCACCGTCAACTAGGAGGGAGAGGGTGGGAGGGAAAGAAAAAAAGGGAGAGGATGGGGGAGAGAGATAGACAGGGAGAGGAAGAGGAAGAGGTAGAGGGAGGGGTGGGAGAGTTGGCGATTGTTGCCGAGGGGGCGCATTTGGGTAATTTCACACTTTTTTTGCTTTTTGAAAAAGGGAGAGTGAAGTGAGTCAAAACTTGAGTTCAAATAGCCACCCTTAATAGAAAACTCATGTTCTTTTAAAAATTCAGACTTTAATTTATCTTAGTATCCTTGATAGAAAACTCACATTCTTTTAAAAATTCTGACTTATCCCTTAGTACATATATCTCAATTTAATAAACCGATTTGAAAATTATTTTCATTTGTTGCATTTTTCCTTTCTACTTTCTTATTTATGAAACCAGTTTTGTTTATTTTTCTCCTTTCAATTTATTATAATAAATTTAAGATATTGATATTGCATATATATTCTTGAAGACGGTGGAAATAGACAGTTGTGATTATTTGATGTAAGTATTATATGACAGACTCGATTGGTGATGCTGTAGAATGTTCAAGCCAATGGATTTAGATATGCTAACACTTGGATGGTGGAGATGGTTATTCTCCCCTTCTCTCAATGTGTTATGCCTGAATGTTAATATTTGATCTATAATAGTTATTTAATTTGTAATGTCCCTAACAAACATCTTGAGGTAAAATAATGAAGATAACATTCATAATTTTTAATTTTAATTATGAAAACTTTTGATTTTAGAGAAAAGGTTCTTCACATTTATTTTAAAAAATAGAAGTTATAATTTTATTTTAACATTGAATTCTTAGATATAATTTTACAAAAGATTCTTCTCTTTCCTCTTTCTTAGATGCTTTTCTTTTCCATGATTTTCTCACTAAAATAGGATTTACCAATTTTTTTATTAAATCTTTTTTTTCCTAGAATAGTTTACTAGGTTTTCATGCAATATTTTACGTTTCTTTCAAAAAAAAAATTTACCTTTCAAAAAAAAAAGTATTTTACCTTTCAAACAAAAAAAATATTTACCCTTCAAAAAAAAATTTACCTTTCAAAAAAAATGTTTTAGCTTTCAGAAAAAAAAATATTTAACCTTTAAAAAAAGGGTTTCATGCAATAACTAAGGGACACAATCTATTACGTTAGAATCTATTATATGGGTGGGATTGAAAATTTCTGCTTTTTGTGGATTAAATAATTTTCTTTTATAGATTTATAGTATTTTCTTTTTAAAATTTTATTGACACTTGATATATCTTGCTATCCCATACAATGTATATAGAGATGAAGTTATTTTGTATGAAGAATTGTCATAAAAAATATTTTGTTTCTTGTTTTTACTAATGGAGTTTGTTTGAGATTTTTCCTCTATTTTGAAATCGCTACCCATAGAGCAAAGGGACTCAATATAGGGTCAAATTTTTAATTCGTATAATTTCTTTTCCATTTTTACATTAAGAGATTAAATGCCTATATATGTTTTTATATTGGCATAAATTTTGATTCTTACCTTATTATATAAGACCCTATTAATATATAATGAAGGTCATATTTCATGTGTGTGTGTGTGTGTGTGTGTGTGTGTGTGTGTGTGTGTGTGTGTGTGTGTGTTGTCACTATATAATGACCATATTTTTCCATTAAGAGATTAACTGTCTATGTTTTTATATTGGCATAAATTTTATTTCTTACCTTATTATATAAGATCCTATTAATATATAATAAAGGTCATATTTATATATACACTAGCAACTAAGGCCCATGCAAAGCCCAGGTCAAAAAATAAATTATGGTAAAATTTAAAATTTACTATAAAAAACATATTAAAAAACCTATGGAAATGCAAGTAACATTTATAACCTATAGCCTATTTTAGTTTATTCTTAAAATCCAAAAATCGATTAAGAGTTTACCAAAATAGTTCTACATATGAAAGAATCGTGAAAATCACATCCAAAGCATTAGATAACAATTCTTTAGAGAAAATATATTTATTTCAAAATAAAAAATTAATTATTATATCCATAGATTGATCCTATTTCCTCCTTGAATACAGCTATGAACTTAATTCCTAAAGGAGGAAAAATAAAAGATATTATACAAACATTATTCCACCAAGTTAAATGTCCAAGGAAAAAATTACAAAATCCTCATCTCTAGAATCAATTAGAAATAAGTAAGTAATAGAATACCAAAATTACTTGAGAAGCTTTATTTTCATAATTTGAAAAAATGCAACATCAACCTTCTTCCTTGAAATTATTTTGGTGAGAGATTTTAGTAATAGTAGTAAATGGAGAGATTTGAGGGGAATTATTGATTTCTTGGTACCACATGTAATTTTTCAGAATGCTAACGTGGCGCTATTTTTTGGATGTACATATATAGCAATACACATATTACTCGTATAATACAAAGGGCGGGAGTCGAATTTGAGATTTTAAAGAGCAAACCTAAGGCCCAAACCAATTGAGCCACCTCTTTGACCGTATATGGATTTATTTTTAAACACCTAATGTTTATTTTGTAGTAATTAGAGGATTTTATTGAAAAGAATCCCTTAGATGGCACTTGAACCCGAAAATGCCCTTTAGTAGTTTACCTTCCAAAGTGGTCTCATAGGATTACTTTGTTTTTTCTTTATGCTTGTAATAAGAAGTGTTGAATTCAACACCGGGCTTTTATACCAGTGCGTTCTTTTTCTTTATAGTAGAGGAAACCTTTAGGTATTTATCTTTTCAAATGGGGACTTTTAATGTGATTGAGATATAACGGTCCAATCCTTAAGAGGACTCGCTCCTCGAGTCGCCCATCAGTACCCTATATGATGTGAGGACCTTATCATTGATCGGTTGGGCCATATCGACCTATCATTGAGTTCGAATCCTTTAACCTTCCCCCCAAGACCGAACTAGAACCCACCTTCCCCACGTCCGGCAATGGTGTTTTGAAACAGAGAAAGCTGAATAGGGTTCATTCAAAGGAGCTCGTCTTTGTTGCAGTAATGGGTTACTATGACCTACAGAAACTGGAAACAGCATTCAGGTTTGGGTTTATGTTCCCGGAGAAGGACCTCCGCCGAATGGTTGAAGACCTCGCCGAATGGTTGAAGACCTTCACCGAAAAGATTGGTCTGGGTTAAGGATTGCTAAACACATAGGGCTCTTGAATCTCTATCGCTGCTGCCGCCTTGATTGTCACTAGAGAAGACAGGTTGCTCTCTTTGAAGGTCTTCTCTGTTACCATTGAAGACGTTCTAAGAAGGAGGCTGTTCTTTGTCAGTTCTAGTTGCAGTACCAAAAACGAATAAGACCGGAATAGGGGTTATCGGTTTGATCTTGAAGTGGCGCCTGTGCTTCATGTTGCATAAGAACATCCGTGCTGCTGCTGCTGCTCCATGCCAAGATCGGAGTTGGAGAAGGTAAGATTTACCCCTGGATGGAGGGGGTCAAAAAAGGCAAGATTTGGAACCACCCTGAGAGAGTCAGGGGTACCTTTAGAAAGTACCGTTTATCTTTAGTCCTATAGCTTAGGAAAATATTGCTGGAGATAATAATTGATGTGAGAAATTATAGGTAAGTAGAGAGACGTTAGGGGATTATGGAAAAGGAATAGATAGAAGGTTTCTCTAGCGAATCTTATTCTGGGATGCTGATATGGCGATCTAGAAAAAAAGAAAAATAAGAAGTGCTGATGTGTGTTTTACAATATAATGACTATAAGTGATTCATTATTTTATTCTAATAATGAATGTATATTTATAGATATGTTTGCCCCTGCTAAGCGAGGCACGTTTGCTAGTTGATATGATAAATTACCCTAGAGTCTCAATTATATACAATTTGATATCCGCTATTTATGAGGCAATTTTTATGAAACCGGCTGATCAAATCTTCAAAAAGGGAAATTGAGTCACCATGGAGTCAGCCAATATCCAACAGGATCTGGCATAATCGATGGTCAAAAGAATCTGTAAGGCAATCCTTAACTTATAGGGTCCAAACAGCATCTAAAAGATCTCTTTTGTAATCTTTTGAAATACCATTATAAATATAAACATGAGAACTCACCTATTATACATGGTGGGAAATCCTTCAAATCTTGTCTTGTATAGTTATAATCTTAAAAGGAGAAAATCAAGTGTATTGTCTAGTATTATTGCTAGCCTATAGGAACCGACCCACGCCAAACTTAACGTGATCACCACCCATCCCTGGAAAGCAAAGTCATTGCTAGCTCATTGATAAAAGGCTCCCAAGTTCTTAACCTATGCATGAGTCACAACAGTATTTTCATGGCTAAATTCAACAATATATGCTTTGTTCTTCTCTTCCTCGTTGCAGTTCTCCTTGGTGTAAGAGAATGTAAGTTGAACTTTTCTATCTTCATTTTCTAGGAATGTAATGAATTTTGATAGGTTTTTGAAGTGTTTAAGATAAGGCCCTTAAAATAAGTTTAGTCACTGTGTGTGGTCATGCATATACTCTCAAAAAATATTTTTTGTTCGTCAAAGTCGGATCACCCCTAAGTTGAAGGCTAAAGATTTAAAGGTTAAATTGATGAATGATACCTCGAGTCATATAAAAAATGGAAAAAAAGCCGCCAGGGATTTTATGAGGCATTTGGTAACTAAACCATTTATTCTTGTTTGTATTTGGGGGTTACATATTGGGTTTTATGACTGATGTCGATAGCTATCATACACTGCGGTCCGCCACTAACTTGTGCCGGTGTGCTTTTCTAATTCTACTCCCTCTAAACAATACGAACAATCATTCCGGCTATGGCAGCCATCTCAAGCCTCCCCAGAACGGAAAGGGTTTGTAAATAGTATAAAAGACTTTCTTAAAAGATACACCTCCACAGGATCTCCACCGTTCATCGGTAGGGTCCTTTTGCTCTACAACCATAGAATTGGTTATTATTATTATTATTATTATTTTTTAACCTAGGGATGGTGGGTGAGATGAGAAAACTCTATAGTGAGCAAAGGTAACATGTCCAAAGTTCGAAATCCTAGTTCTCACTGTAAGATTGTTATTATGGGTTATAAGCTAAGACCCTTCATGTTAAACCGTGGGCACCATTTGTAATGTTATCCTTCAGGCGGACAGTCCAGATTCAGTTTATTGCTAAATTCATGGAATATCAAAATGGCTTTTTTTTTTTACCATTCATGTCATTGCCCTAAATTGGATGGCTAGAAACATCCAATAGAATTGGTTTTTCATTAATGCATTATAATTCTAAATCATATATCCCTCTAATATCTGGCCAGTTAATGGATTTTTCTCTTCTCTTGTGATTAAGATGTTTACTTCAACGGTGCTTGTCCAGGATCTCCCATCATCTTAATGGGACCTGGCTTTTGGTTTACATTTACAATTAATTGGCTCAGGTCCTTCACGGTCTAATGAGCTCCGACCTAACATTTTTATTCCATCTTTTGTTGTTTTCTTTCCTTAATATAATGCTAATGGTTTTTTAATTATCTATTATCTTCAGGCAGTGGAGTGAAAAATAACACACCAAAGATGAAGCCACTGGTGACGAGAGAGATGAAACTTAATATTATACCATGCCTTAAGGACAGACTCTGTCATGAATATTGTTATTGTTGTCTCACTTCTGGTGCGTGTTATCAAAGTAGGGATGAATGCCGCCGCTTTTGTCCGGGTTAGATAATGTGTGGCACAGACAAGATGATCTGGCAGAATAATTTTGAGGGCTTTCTCTTGAATAATAATGTTGTATTTATTACAACTTAACAATAAATTAAAGCAGAGTTTCATATAAACTCTCAACCTCTCTGGCACTTTTGCATTCTAGAATGGATAAATGGAAATTAGTTTTACTGCATATCAGTTATCTATGTAGAGATTGCCAAATTGACTCATCCTTTGCTGATTGAGAGGGCCACATTTATTATGTTGGACTAGAGTTATGCCCCAGTCCCAACTTACTTTATCATCAAGAAACTTTTAACTCAAATTAGATTTATGTCCACCGTAAGATGAATGACAGCATATATTTTTACGTGGAACTATCCATGAAATCACATGGACCATTGGAAAAGCTTTATTTAGAAAGGGATTTAGATTCAGAAATTGGATCTATCAAGTAATTTACGAGGCTACCCACTAAGAACTCTTTTTTTGAGGGTTCTAAGAACTCTTTTTATGAGAATTTGTTTGTTTGCAATAAAAATACACTGAATTGAAATAGTAGGTGGTTCAAAAGAAGATTAAAAATAAATTTTAAAGAATTAACATCAATGGCTTGTTTATTTGCATTATAATTCATAGCAATTGAATACATATAATTTATATCAGAAGTGGTTAAAAATGAAGATCAAATGTGAATTTTAACATTTTCCTATCCAAAAAAAATTCTATCTCTTTCATAAAGGTAGCATGTCAGAGAATTCTCTAAAAGTAGCCTCTTTAATTAGTTGATGGACCCAACTACTAGATCCAGCATTCTAAACAATAAAGCCTTTTTTTTTGAAAAAATTTCTATTCAATATGATCGCACCGCCCACCTAAAATTTTGTGATATGACAAACACGAGAATAACTGTAATTAGGCCTTTAAACCTATGTCTATCTTTAATATGTGAATGTAATCATCCAAGATCTGGATCATCAGATCAGAGCATATAGGGGTCTGAATTAAGATTCAAACGTCTAGATCCGGATTCAAATGTTTTGGAATCTATATGTTTGGATCCAGATCCAGATCCAGATCCAAATCCATATTTCTCTTGGAAACAAAAATAGGTTCCTGCTGCTTTATTTTCAACCACTTTGGATGCTCGAATCATTGAATATCTTTTTAGCAAAAAAAAAATAAAAAACAAAGAAGAATAATTTACTATCAATTTGAAACCCTATGTATACACCCTAAGAGCTTATTTCTTCAAAGGTATTTTGACAAGAATTCCTCATTCTAGGAATTTTTGTCATTGGTACATGATTATGGCTGTCCCCTTAATCAGCATTTAAAAATACTCTTTTATATCGTTGGAATTATGAATTCCAACCCACTTGAAAATTCACACATAGCCTTTTGAATTCAATTCCATTTCCAACCCTCTTAGCATTTTGAAAATAGTTGATGTGCCGTGAGGTTTTTTTGAGTTCCATGTAGATAACATTTGGAGAATTCCATAATTTTTCCGATAAGAATTTTGAGAATTCTTCCAAAAGAACATGCCCTAAATTTCTACCTTCAAGGAGAATATCTTGAAGAACATTTGATATCCAAAAAAGGATAAATTCAACTTAGGTTAGGATTAATTCGAATTGTCATTATGTGATTCGTATTAGATTAGATTAGAATATGAAGATATGAGGACATCTTATGAGTTCATGATTAGAGTCATCTTAAGATTAGATTGTCTTTATATTGAGTCTACAGTTTGATTGCATTCAAATACAGACTAGTACTAGTTAAAAATAAAGATTAAATGCTCATTTTTAAAAATGAGCTTCAAATAACCTTTCCTTCTAAAGAAAGGGAATCGAAAGATGATGAGAAATGAACCACCAAATATCACCCTTGTAGTTCATTTCCCATCTCCTTTTATTGTATTTTCCAAAAGAGAATGGCTATTTAATGCTCATTTTTAAAATTCACATTTGATCATCGTTTTTAACAATTTAAAGTGTGAATTGTATGTATTCAATTGCTATTATAATATATGAAAACCACTGAATCTAATTGAGAAGTCAAGCTAATTGCGCCCAATTGATTTTGACCATGTTGACCCAAGAAAAATGCATTCTTGTTTATGGAATTCGGCCCAATTACTATTGGCTGAAATAGTCACGTTGTTAAATTAATATTTTTGCAAAGAGTCCTATATGTATACAGGAAATTACTCTCCTTACACAGGTAAATAAAAAATTTCTAAAATTTTCCAAAATGCCCATATACCTTCTCTCCATACACACACCTCCTTTTCCTCCTCCAACCCGTGACGAGCTCCAGTCGGCGGGCTCTTCCTCTCCCTCTCCTCCCCCTCTTTCTCTCCCTCTTCCTCGCCTTCTTCCTCCCTCTATTCTCTCTCTCTTTCCCGCTCCCTCCCTCTCTCTGTGCATAGGGAGATCCCGGTCTCCCCGGCGTAGGGGAGATCCCGGTATCTCCTATCCCTTTTACCATATGCAATTCCCACCTTCAAATCCTCAGCCCGAGCTTCCAATGGCGCTGAACCTAAACTAGCACCAACCTTTAACCGCTTGGCACTGCGCGGCTTCTTGAGCTTGAAGAGGGATCCAATAGGCTTATCATCATCAGAATTGCAATGAATCTCAATAGGCTTCGGTAGGTGCTTGACGAACCAGATCTTTGCCTTTTTCTTCTCTTCCTTGAGCATCTTATGCCTCGACGATGAAGATAACAATTGAACTCTTGCGAACCCTAGCTTGTCATTGACAGCGAGAGGAGCATGCAGTGATTTCTCTAGATCTGAAAGCGAAGCTGCTTCTGCTTCTGTCTCGTCATTCATGTTAGGTTTTTGAGATCAAACCCTTCGGAATGAAGCAAAATTCGATACGGAAATGGAATTTGAGTGGGAATCGAAATATGGGGAAAAAAACCCTAGTTTTTGTGTGTGTGTGTGAGAGAGAGTACCTAAAGGAGTGGAGTACGTAGGATAAGAGAAGGTTCGAGACTGGCACAAAGAAGAGTGAGAGCGAAATCTAATCAAGGGAAGGGAAGATGATGAAAGTGGAGATTAAGGCGAGGGTTTTGATCGAGAGGGAAAGGAATGTGTGAGAAAGAGAACACAATGGTGGCATTAGGCGAGGGTTTTGATTGGGAGTAGGAAAGAGAGAGAATAGAGGGAAGGAGAGGGAGAGGGAGAGGAAGAGGGAGAGAGAGGGAAGGGAGGGAGAGGAAGATCCGACCAGCCAGAGAAAGAAGAGGTGTGTGTATGGAGAGAAGGTGTGGGAGCATTTTGAAAATTTTTGAAATTTTTTTTTTTTTTTTTTTTTTTTTTGCTGTGTAAGAAGAGTAATTTCCTGTATACATATAGCAGGACTCTTTTGCAAAGTTAAAACAAGCATACGTGTCGTAAGGTGATAAATCTAACACATTTCAACTTGAATGTCTGTGGCACATCGACCCCACAAAATGATCCAGCCAAAAAATGGCCAGAAATGATTGGAGACTAAACAAGGTGTAGAAATGTGGAAGTTTTTAGAACTTACCAACGTCTCATGATCCTTGGGAGTTATCTGAATAATCACTTCAAAGGTTTGATAAAAAAAAAGGTTTAAAGACTGTTGAAAAGATAATTAACACAAAAAACAAAAAGAAAAAGAAAAGAAAAGGAAAGAGAACGTAACTTCTCAGTTGGAAAGAAAAGAACAAAATAAAAATGGGTAGAACAGAGATAGCACTTAGAAGAAACAGAAACTAAAAAGAGGGACGGAGAGAAAAAAAAAAGGAAAAAAAGGTGGAAGAAAAAAATCTTTTGCATCTTTTCCTGCATCTCTTTCATCATTTTTTTTCTCTCTTCAGTGCATTTCCATTAAAATAGAAAGGAGATTCGGATCTTTATCAAACAAGGGACCTGCCCTCCAATCCACACTATTGCATCTTGCATCTCTCTTCTTCATATTCTCCACCATTTTTTTATTATTTTATTAAAATGGAGATTTGAGTCCTCATTTAAAGAAGTATCTGCCCTCCAACTACTTCATGTTGGTATTTGAGGGTGGTGGTCCAAATGACCATCACCCATTCCTGTAACGGTCGTCTCCCTCCTCCCTCAATGCCAGTAACCTCCCTTCAACTCAGTTTTCAGTTTCTCCAAGTTGAATATCCATGAATGCAATGTTGCAACGTTCCATAATGATAGAGGAACGTTGGAGTCGTCTGTGATGGTCGGACGGCTATAAAAGGCCAGGGGAACTCCCTCTTCTTCATACGCACTGACTCAAAATCAAAGGCTGAGCATCACCATCGAATTGCTGGTATCACTAGAAGACTGAGGCAGTTGTACGACCCAGTTTGGTAGCCGTTCCGTCTCCTTTAGCGATGGATTCAGGTATGCCATAAAGTTTTAGAGATCCATTTACGTTTAATCATACCATTAGTGTGCGAATCTAATCTGTTTAAAGTTTCCAGAATGGCCCATTTCGTCTAACAATTGGTATCAGAGCCCACGGTTAATGCGTTGAACGGCTTAGAATCAGAGAAAAACAGAGCCCACGGTTAATCCGTTTCCAGCGCAGAACAGTGAAACAAACAGAGAAGACAAATAAAAAAAAGTGGGTTGGCCGTCGCCTTCGTGTCTGACCGCAGCGGCGCACAGCCGCTGCGCAGGCGCTGCACAGGCTGCGCAGCGGCGCGGGCACAGTGCTGCGCCTACGCAGTGCAGAACAAATAAAAAAAAAAAATTAGACGGCCGGCGACGGGAACGAGCCCGCAGTCATTGCCGCTGCTATCCCCGGCTAGCACCGATCTGATGCCGCCGTCTGCGCCGTTGCCAGTGTAACAGTCGACACCGGGTATTCATCGTCTCTGTTGAAGGAGACGATGAATAGTCACGGGTCGGTTTCAGGTTAGGTTGATGACCTAAAACTAACCCGAATTATATATAGGTCTAGGTTTTAAGATGGGTCAAATAGTGCAGGCATGACCCGTTGACCTAACCCGACCCGCTATTAACGACCCGGACCTTATGTGGGCTGGATATTGCAAACCCGATTTGGATCCAAACCGACTTGTAGATTAGGCTTGCAGTTTCGACTTGCAGGTCAGACCCGACCTGAATAACCCAGCTTAATTGGAATTAAAGCAGTTTGGGCTTCGGGTTCGGGTTTCAGAATAACCCGGGTGAACTGACCCGACCCAGCCCAACATAACTGCATATATTGATTCCAGGTCAGGCCCGACCCGACATGAACTGTACTCAATAGAGTTGGGCTTCCAGTTAACTAATAGGTCGGTCCCGACCCAGCCCAACCTGTCAAGCCCTACTGGACTGAACAGGTCAATTTATGACCTGGGTCTGACCCAACCCACTGGCCTGGCCTGATTTGAATAAAGTATTATTAATTTTGATAATTATATGCTTATGAATAATTGGGTTATTATGAAATTGATCTATTCCGATCAAAACCGTCCAATTGATGTATTTAAATGTTGTAATCATTCTTATAGGACTAGATCATTTAAATATGATCAGATCAAGGCCAGATCAAGGAAAAATGGACGATCAAGACCTTATTTTGATCATTACGGACACATATGATATCAGATTTTCGATATGTTTCTTTTGTTGTGTTCCTTATGATGCGATCTACCATTTTATTGAATTTAATTCCTGATCCAATGGTTCAATATTGATATCATAAGGTTTTATGCATGTTTAACTCATTTATTTTCATGTTTTCCGCTTCTTGTTTACATGATTAATGTTGTTTGAGTTATAATTTGTTACATGCATGAATGTTTGATGATTAAATTAGTGTCATAAGTTACAATTTGAAATATGAGTTAATTAAGTAGTCACCAAAGTGGCCCGGTTATGATGAAACTCATAGTTTAAATATTGAATAAGAGATACTACATATGACACTCAAATTGCAACTTTATTTAAAGGATAGATAATCGACCCAAAGGAGTTTATCTTTTGATTATTTGAAGATTGAGATAAAACACATTAAAGATGTTTTGTGAATTCGTATTGATCTATGCCCAAAGGTGGGATCTCACTTATTCACTTAATAAATTGTGGTTTTATCAAATAAATGAGAATAATAAAATTAACATGTTGCATTTAATCCAAAGGTTATTTATAATGATGTAAAATTATTATTCTTGTTGTAAGATTCTTTTTTAAATTCAAAGCATTATAGAATTGTGAGAGTAATAGTTTATATCTTCTTTCCTTTATAGCATCTTCCTCCAAATCATTGACTCTTCCTTTGTGTTTAGGAACTATTCCGTCGTTAGATGGATCGAATTATCCTGAATGGTTAGACATGTTAGCGTTAACCATAACTTTTCTTGACTTAGAAATGGCTTTAGATGAGCCCATGCCTCCTGCCCTCACCGAATATAGTTCTACACCTGAAAAGACCAAACATGAACAATGGCACAAATGTGACAAAAAATGCCAAAAGATTATAATGACTTCAATTTCTAAGAGTATTAGGGGATCACTTGATCCAAGAAAACATGCTAAGGAACTCTTAGAACAGATTAAGTCACAATTGGAGGTGACTGACAAGGCATTAGTTGCCATATTAATGAACAAATTAACTAACATGCAGTACGATGGGACGAAGGGAGTTAGGGAACATATCCTATTCATGTTTAACGTAGCATCCAAGTTGAAGGATATAGACATGAGTATCTCAGATGGATATTTGATCCAATTCATTCTAGATTCCCTTCCCCCTGCATTTGGCCCGTTTAAAGTAACATACAATCAGAGCTCTAGTCGGTGGACCATAACTGAATTGATCGCTAGATGTGATCAAGAAGAGAGGAGGCTTAAAGCCGAGGGGCAACTTCAAGTAAACTTAGTCTCCCATGCTAAGGGCAGGAAAAGTCTTAGAAACCTCAAGACTAATGCCAACACGCTCAAGGTAGATCCGAAAGGTCAGAAACTGATACAGAGAAAGGGGAAGAAAGGGTCCGAAAAATGTCACTTTTGTAGCAAGAAAGAACATTTCAAGAAGAACTGCCTTAAAAGGAAAAATTGGTTTGAGAAAAGAGGTAAGCAAAGAAATTTATCTCTTGTATGTGACACCAATATTATTAATGTCCCATCTGATATATGGTGGGTAGACTCTGGTACAACCGTTCACATTTCTAGTTGTATGCAGGGATTCCTTTCAACCCAGAGGCCAAGTGATGGGGAACGAACCATCGTTATGGGGAACCGGAAGGAGTCAAGAATCGAGGCAGTAGGCACATATAGGCTGGTGTTAGATACCGGATTTGTTCTAGATTTGCTGAATACCTTCTATGTTCCGGAGATTTCCCGAAATCTGGTTTCTATTTTCAAATTGGATGTGAAAGGATATTTCTTTAACTTTGATAAAAGATCTTTAAAATTGTTTTACAATAATATAATGATTGGTAGTGGTTTATTGTGTGATGGTTTATATAAGTTACAGTTAGATACTTTATACACACAATCACTGACTACACACCATGTTTCTTGTAACACTCCGACCCAGCTTGACCTCGTTTAGTGGCTAGTTAATCTTGTTTTCGTTGCTAATCGTGTTTTGTCGTGTTTTGTTTTCGTTATGGGTCATGGATAGGTAGTTGGGTAGAGTTTGACCTGGATTAAGTAGACCAAGCCCTTTTTCGTAATTTTAGCTTTTCTAAGACATGGTCATTTTTGCATCATCTTGATGTCAACACGTGTCTTTCGTTGAGCTCGTTAACTTTCGTAACTACGTCACTTGCAACCGAGGTCGTGTGATTCGATTGGACCCGGATTTGACTCGAACTGAAATTAGCATTCTCACTTGGCTCTTATTGCAATTTGAACAACCCATTTGATTATATAAGCTCACCATCGATCACAACTCACGTTCTCTCTCTCTCTTTCATTTTCCTGCACTGCACGTGGAGTCTCTCCCTCCTTCACTTGAATTCTCTTCACTTGATTTCTCTCCATCGATCAAGCTTGTGGTTCTTGCATGTGAGGTGAGTTGGTGGAAATCTCTTCATCCTTCTCATCTCTCTTCTCTAGTTCTTCTCCCTCTTGGTTCCATTGTTGTATAAGTGTGTCTATGACTCCAATCCTCATGCATGCATGCTGTTTTGATTTGTATTAGATTGTGTTTGGGGCTTAAGAACTACAATTGTGCAAGTGATCTCCAATTGAGGCAAGTATAACCATAACATTGAGAACCCATGTTGGTATGCATTGAATTTGGTTGATCTTACATGAATTGATATGGAAACATGAGTTTACAGCCCATTTGATACTCATTTGACTACTACTTTGTCTATCTTCCTTGATAAATTGCAATTTGGATGCTTTCCCAGACATTCTGTACAGGTTGCAGGAATTTGTATTCGTGCAGGTACGGCTAAGCCGTATAGCACCTACGGCTCACAAGCCAGAGAGGAAAAAAACCCAGTTTTCCTCTACGGCTAGGGCACGGCTAAGCCGTGGATTGCCCTACGGCTAAGCCGAAGCTCAGCCGTGGCCCAGCCGTAGAACAATACAGGGTGCATTTTCTGGAATAACTGAGAGTCAGCAACTGACAGACCTTCTACGGCCCAGCCACGGCTAAGCCGTAGACTACACACGGCTAAGCCGTAGCACACACCACGGCTAAGCCGTATGCACACTAGACTAATGAAAGAAAAACAAGGATAGGTGTAAAGAAAAGACCGGTATGGCCTTCATGATAGAATGTAGAACACCTAGACTTGCCCAACGGAATGTGATACAACGCGTGAATGATCTCGAGGGCTGCGAATCATTCATGTTCGTTATCCGGATGTTAAGCACCTCCCCATGGGTGTTGGTTTAAGGGACTTCGTGCACCGCCCGATTCTCAAGGCAACACTAGACAACGGTGCATCGAATAACTTAAAACTACATCATCATGCACGGTTAGAAACACCGGATAACTAGATTAGAATTGGTTTGTAAAGCAAGATGATTCTATTTCACATGAATGGTTGCATAACATATTGCATTCGATCATTGATCTCAACACTCTACATGATTACGTATGTTTCGTTACTTTCACATTTTGGTTTGTTTATCCTGAGTATGCATGTATGATATGTTCACTCACAGATCTGCACGTATGATATGTTATCACGATCTACTCAGGATGTTCATGATTGACTCTGTATGGTCAGGCTCTACTTAGCCTCAGCCTTAGGATCCCGACGGGGTGAATTTGGTATAGTTTATAAGGACCTGCTGCAGTATGGATTTTTTTGTCTTGGGGAACCGGACCCCAGGAAACCGAGACCCATTGTACCCTGGCCCGGACAATGGTGTTCTTTGCATGTTATAAGATCCCTCTTTTGGGAGCATATGGTAATGTAGTAGCCACTAGTCATGTACACAGCATGTATTCATTGATTCACATGGCATATTTCCTTCTTGCATGACAGCCTAGTATACGAAAATGCTTTCTTTAATCACATGATGTTCTTTATTCTGTTAGATACAGCGTGTGTTAACTTGCTATGGTTTATACTTTGCTGAATCTTCGTATTCACAGTTGTTTTTGGTGTTGCAGGCCCAGATCTCCCTGCCGAACCCCCGCAGGTCGGCCAGGCTCCAGATGAGACCCCCGGGCCCCATCAGGCCTAGAGGAGTGGATGTGATCACTCCACGGGAGAGCGTACATGGCATGCATCATTTTGGAGTCTTGTGTTGTGTGGATTTGCAGACTTGTATTTGACTTGACCTGTTATCATTGTATATATCTTTTGTTCATTTTGTAAAACTTTCATATGTAATTATGTCAGTCCGTCCTTTGTATCCTCTTCTTGCTTTGTAGTTTTATGTTTCTGATATTTGCAGCTTCCGCATACTTGCTTGGCACGTGTGCTTGTTCCCTTGTGCGTGTGCATTTAGACCCGGTCTACGTGTGCATGCACGGGAGTACGTGTGTCATTAGGTTTGGCTTTTGCTAACCCCCGAACCCTGGGCTCGGGTTGTGACATTTCTTGTGGGATGAATGTTGGCATGAAAAGAGAACTAGTAAAAAAGAACTCCTCTATGTTGTGGCATAAACGGTTAGAACACATCTCGAAAGAGAGGATGTTGAGATTAGTGAAGGATGGGTTATTACCAACCCTTGTTTTCACTAATTTTGATTTCTATGTTGACTGTATTAAAGGAAAACAAACACAAACAGTAAAGAAAACTGTCACACGAAGTTCTGAACTTCTGCAGTTAATCCATACGGATGTTTGTGGAAAAATAGATATACCTTGTCTTACAGGAGAACAATATTTCATCACATTTATATATGATTTCTCACATTTTAGTTTTGTCTATCTCATTAAAGAAAAGTCTGATGCTTTGACTATGTTCAAAATACTCAAGGCAGAAGTAGAAAAGCAATTAGATAGGAAGATCAAAATTGTGAGATCGGATCGTGGTGATGAATACTATGGGAGGTACACTGAAGCGGGCCGTAACCATGGTCCGTTTACAAGATTCCTAGAATCCGAAGGTATTGTTGCCCATTATACAATGCTTGGAACTCCTCAGCAGGCAGAATGGAGTTGCTGAAAGAAGGAATAGAACTCTTTTAGATATGGTTAGGAGTATGGTTAGTAATACTTCGTTACCTGAGTCTATGTGGGGTGAAGCACTAAAGATGGCCATGTATATTTTAAATAGGGTTCCTAGTAAAGCAGTTCCCAAAACTCCTTTCGAGTTGTGGACTGGTAGGAAACCCAGCTTAAACCATTTCCGAGTTTGGGGATGTCCATCTGAAGTGCGAGTTTATAATCCACAAGAAAAGAAGTTAGACCCTAGAACCGTGAGCTGATATTTTATTGGTTATCCAGAGAGTTCTAAAGGGTATCGATTTTACTGTCCTAATCATTCACCTAGAATAATCGAGTCCCATAATGCTAAGTTTTTGGAGGATCATGACAACAGTGGGAGTAGCGAGACTAGAAACATTATATATAAGGAGATTATAGATGAGCCTCAATCCTCTACTCAAGATGGATTAATGATTCTACTTGATATAGGGGCATTCCCAGAACGATCTGTTGATCCAATTCCTCAAGATACACAACCTACTCCTCCAATACAACCAAATATTCCTGATGAAAATCTAGAAGTATTTAGAAGGTCGACTCGTACTAGAAGACCTGCTATTTTGGATGATTATGTTGTATATCTAGAAGAATCGGATATTGGAATTAAAGAAAATCCAAAAACTTTTAACGAAGCTGTAAACAGTGAAAATTTTGATAAATGGTTAGATGTTATGACAAAAGAATTAGAATCTATGGCTATAAATGACGTTTGAAATCTCATTGAATTGCTTGAAGGGTCCAAGACCGTCGGTTGTAAATGGGTCTTTAAGACTAAAAAAAACTCTAAAGGTAAAGTTGAACGATTTAAAGCCCGACTAGTGGCTAAAGGATTCACTCAGAGAGAAGGTCTCGATTATCACGAAACCTACTCTCCGGTATCTAAGAAGGACTCATTCATAATTGTAATGGCCCTGTAGCTCATTATGACTTAGAACTATATCAAATGGATGTTAAAACAACTTTCTTGAATGGGAATCTTGATGAAGAAGTGTACATGGAACAACCTGAAGGGTTTGTTCAACAAGGTAATGATCAAAGATTGGTCTGTAAGTTAAAGAAGTCGATATACGGGCTGAAACAAGCTTCCAGACAATGGTACTTAAAATTCAATCATATCATTACATCTTTCGGTTTTACCGAAAATCCAGTTGACCATTGTATTTACTTTAAGATCAGTGGGAGTAAGTTCATCATTTTAATCCTGTATGTAGATGACATTTTACCGGCCAGTAATGACCTTAGTATGATTCAAGAAACTAAGGGATACCTTGAGGATAATTTTGGCATGAAAGATATGGGTGAAGCAACTTTTGTAATAGGAATCGAGATATACAGAGATCGATCTTGAGGATTACTCGGGTTGTGTCAAAAAGCCTATGTGCAAAGTATTCTCAAACGTTTCCGAATGGAAAGGAGTAAACCACAAAATGCCCTAATGTCTAAAGGAGATAGGTTTAGTAAAGATCAATGCCCTATGACTGACATAGAAAAGTTAGAAATGAATAAATATCCTTATGCGGCAGCAGTAAGAAGTCTAATGTACCTACAGACTTGCACGAGGTCAGATATTAGTTTTGCAGTTGGGATGTTAAGCAGATATCAAAGTAATCCTGATATACCTCACTGGGTAGCAGTCAAGAAAGTGATGCATTATCCCAACGGCATTAGAAGATATATGCTTACATATCAAAGAGCCAATTCACTGGAGGTCATTGGATATTCAGATTCTGACTTTGCGGGTTGTCTCGATACTAGAAGGTCAACATTTGGTTACATCTTTCTGTTGGTTGGTGGGGCAGTGTCGTGGAGGAGTGCAAAGCAATCGCTAGTCACTCCATCCACATTTGATGCAGAGTATGTGGCGTGCTTTGAAGCCACGGGTCACGCATTATGGATGCGTAACTTCATCAAGGGATTTACAATTATGGGCAGTGTTTCTGAACTGCTAAAACTTTATTGCGATAACGATGCTGCTCGACTTTTTGCGCAGAATGACAATTGTTCCAGTAAATCAAAGTTTCTGGAAGTAAAGTACCTTGTTTTGAAAGAAAAAGTGCGAGATCATTTAGTGTCAATTGTTGGGGCTCCATCGAAGCTCATGGTTGCTGATCTATTGACAAAGGCATTGGCGCCAAATGATTTTAAAGACCATGTAATGAGTATAGGCTTGAAAGATATGCCTTGTAGAAATCAATGATGTGTGACACTATTCATTGATCAATTAAAGAAACGATTTTGCAATTCTTACTTTGTTTTATATTCACATGTGATAATTGTGCAATGAAGTGAGAATATAAATGTGTTATGACATTATAGTTCCCATTAAAGAAGTCATATAAAAGATTCTACTTAAGTTCTTGATTAGGAAAGAATACTTGTGTTGTGATTGTGGAAGGAAATACATCGTCAAGATGTGTAACCGCCACAGTTCACATTAGTAAACTAACCTAATCACAGATTAAAGACCTTAGCATTACAGTTTTCATAGATAATCGGTGTTTTCAAATGATGCGCATCAGTTAGAGTTGTTTTCAAAATTCGTTTGCAAAATAAAGTATTTTCTATATACTATATATATACTAAGCGGATGTATGGTGGTCATATGGACCAAGTGGGAGATTGTTGGTAACCGAGGGTGGTGGTCGAAATGACCATCACCCATTCCTGTAACGGTTGTCTCCCTCCTCCCTCAATGCCATTAACCTCCCTTCAATTCAGTTTTTAGTTTCTCCAAGTTGAATATCGATGAATGCAATGTTGCAACGTTCCATAATGACAGAGGAACATTGCAGTCGTCTGTGATAGTTGGATGGCTATAAAAGGCCAGGGGAACTCCCTCTTTTTCATACACACTGGCTCAAAATCAAAGGCTGAGCATTACCATCGAATTGCTGGCATCACTAGAAGACTGAGGGAGTTGTAAGACCCAGCTTGGCAGTCGTTCCGTCTTCTTTAGCGATGGATTCAGGTATGCTCTAAAGTTTTGGAAATCCATTTACGTTTAATCATACCATTGGTGTCCGAATCTAATCCGTTCAAAGTTTCCAGAATGGCCCATTTTATCTAACACTTTGGCCATCATCGTTTAAAAAAATGGAGATTCAGAATCCCATCACTAGGGATTTCTGCCCTCCCTTTTAAAAGAAATCACTGAGACCTAGATCTATATTCAGGGTGCCTACCCTCTGGCGGAGTTCACAAAGGCATGAATTTTCTTGAATAAATTGCTTAGTCTTCCACCATCCAATCTCAGTCCTGCTCCATATTACATTATGACCAAAAACTAGGACGTGATTCCATGAAATTGTCACTTAAGCCCTACAGAAAAGAAAATGAGAACTTCAGTTTCTATTACAGAAGGAATGTGCCGTCTAACAAAAAAAAAAAAAAAAAAGTCTTCATCGCTCTCTATAATTTTTTATTTTTTATTTTTTATTATTACTGAATAAATTGTCTTCACAAAGGCATGAATTTGCTTGAATAAATTGCCTGGTCTTGCACTACCCAATCTCAGTCCTGCTCCATATTACATTATGACCGAAAACTAGGACGTGATTCCATGAAATTGTCACTTAAGTCCTAAAGAAAAGAAAATGGGAACTTCAGTTTCTATTACAGAAGGAATGTGCCATCTGACAAAGAAAAAAAAAAAAAAGTCTTCCTCGTTCTCTATAAATCTTTATTTTTTTATTATTATTGGTGTCAACAATCAACCACGAAGTCTCAGGAGTCAATTCTCTGGAATGATATCAGTTGGTACGACAGCAGCAAATTACTTTCCGAACGACGACTTATGAGCCTTGGGCCCACTATAGATGCAAACCTAACCTTTTTGGCTAATTTTAAGCCAAACATGAGGTCTATCAACGTGGGTATAACAGCTTCATGTCAAATTCTAATCTGCTTAAACATACTGGTTAAACTTACCCAATTAAACTGTCTCAATCCTCAGGTTAGAATTATTCAATTAAACTGCCCCAATCCTCCTAAACAAACAATACTAGAGGAGGCTGGATTCGAGTAGAAATCTATCCAAAAAGGAAATGACGGCAATAGGTTGAAATGCAATTAGAAGAAAAATGATTTTGAATGGGCTTGGAAGTAGTTCCAAACAGGCTAATAGGCTGAAAATTAAAACAAACCTAAATACTAATTGAAATTGGGCTAAAACTTAGTTGAAATCATGGTTTAAAAACTCAGTCCAAACCATAGCTGGAATTGGCTCGAAATTAGCCAACATGGATGCATATGGTTCGAAGATTTGGACCAACTTATGGTTCTAAAACGATGTCAGTCAGAATTTTGACCTGAAAATGGATTTGGATTATAAAATCAACCCAATTGTCAACAACCGATCCAAAATTAATGATAGTGGTGATAGGCCAAACCAAGCTGAGTTTCTGAATTTACTGAAAATCAGCCCAACACTCAACTCACCTATTTCCTTTTAAGGATTTGTCCTTATCATAAAAAGGAAGTCCAAATTGAGCCTAAATTCGCTCTCCATTGAGTTAAAAATCAGCCTGAACGCACTACGAAGTTCCAATTTGGTCGAATGGCCTACAAAATTGTCCTATGTCTTTATACAGACCTGACATCTGGACCGTTGCAATTGAGTGGATCATAGCCACAAATTGCAGTTATCACAGGGCTCTAAATACGTCTAATCCATATAATTTTTAGCTACGGGACCACTAGCATATATATGCTAATTTATGATCACTAAACATGACAGAAAATGGGCTCTGAGTACCTATAGGGTTCCACGTATTATGCATATGGTACAAAAAACCACCATGTAGGAGAAACTCCGCAGCCAAACAATCCAAGAAAGAGAAGCCTCACAACCAAGAACACCTACCAAAAATCTTGAATCCCTCCAAACAAACAGCCTAAATCTAAACAATCCTCAAAACCAGCCCAAAAAATGGTGAAATCAGCCCGGATTCAGCCCAAATACTGTTTGAAGTTTGGCTGAAATACAGCTCAAACAGAGTATCAAATTGGCTTACAAGATGGCCCAAATACTGTTGGGATTGGGCTAAAATACAGTCCAAACAAAATGGCTGCAAATAAGTTGAAAACCCAGCCCGCTTTATGTTGCAAACATGGGTTAAAACTTAACCCAAATCAACCTGATGTTTTCAAAATGGGTTGAAACCCAACTGAACACAATTTTTCCATAAATGGGCTAAAACTTTATCCAAAGTAGTTTATTTGAATGGGTTACGTCCAAACTAAGATGGTCTTCCAGAAAAGGGTTAAAGTTCTGCCCTGTTTTACTTTTAAAGAATAGGTTAAAACTAACCCAACCTATATTCTCAAATAGGTTAAAACCTAACACAACTTGGTGGGTTAAGACCCAACTCAACCTAAATCAGTTTCTATAAATGAGTCAAACTTAACCCAAGGCCCACAAGCCTAAACTTATCTAAATGGGTACAAATTAACCCAAAACTATAGGTAAAAATCAACCCAAGATTATGAATTTTGAGGCCTAATCCCCAAACTGATGGGTTTCAAGATTGTCAAATTTGCTTTCAAATATGATCCAAATCAGGCCAGCATATAAACCAGGCCCGCACTACAGGTCGGAACTAACCTTGAATCATGGGTTAAAATTAAAGCCAGAATGATGAAGCTGACCCATATAAGCCATTCACTTAATGAGAAAAGCCCAGGAAGGCCATGAATGGATCTCTTGAAAAAAAAAAAACCATTAAAACTTATAAACGTTCAACCCACTTGAATTAAACCCATGTCGTGAAAAGATCTCATGTAGGTCCATTTATTATCAGAATTTGATATGAAGGTCTGATCAATGGCGAAACTACTTGAAATGCATCAAGGCCAAGACTGGCTTAAATTTATCATGTGATTTGTTCACTAAGGATTCAAACAAAAAATAATGAAGCACCTACCGTGGTGCCGGTCAAAAGTTCATGAAGATCTAGGTGAAAGCAAAGGATGGCTTCTTGACTTGATGGCAAGCAGCAGAAGAACTTTCTTTTTAATTTTCTTACATTTTCTTTGTAATTCTATTGAGTCATGTGTCGTCATAACTAGAGGTTTTCTGCCAGGAATGAAATTAACGGTTGATGAGATTTTCACAATCAGGAGGAGTAGGATTTACCCATACCAATTAAATATAAAGCCTCCCATTAAATGAAGGTAAATTTGTATCCAGTGAATTTTAATGCATTTATTTATTTGTGCATGAATGAATTTATTATGTATAGACTAGTTTCAATTCGTTTTGACCATCCCCTTAACTTCTTATCCTCTTATTTTGGCCCAGCATTTGAAAACTAATTGATTGGACAGGTACTAATTCATTTAAATTTAAGCCCATTTATTTTGACTTGATTTATAAGTGATTGGGCGGTTACTAATCGATTTTAAATCATAATTTTTACCAATTGATTTCTAAGCTTTAAAATGAGCAAGAGCAATAATTCTTTATTAAGACTTCACATGACTGACGGATTGGATTAATCCAACCAACTCAAATCCTATTAAGGAGGATGACTTGGGATACATCAAAAATTCCAATTACCTATGTTGGCGTCAGGTGGAGAAAAAACCAACGTAGATTTGGCGAGGGGAAAATTGGAAGCGTGGGACATGGAAACTATATTCGTTGTTTATTGTCTTGTTTGAAGAAGACTCATATCTATGCACTGACTAGAGTTGTGAAGTCAAAGAATATGAAGTGGAATGTGCTAACCAACCTCATTATCACGGTAAGCTCTGTTATAGGCATTGGTGTCGGTGATATTTTCTGCCTTCTGCATGTTTTTGATGATCTTGAAGTGTGGATACATGTTCTTTTTTCTTTTTTATTATCATATGTCCAAGGATGGTTTTTTTTTTTAATGTTAGTTATTGTGGTCATTTAGAGGGGTCAATGGATGGGAATGACGGTGGAGAAATAATTTTTTTTTAGTGTAGAAGGCAAAACTTATGTTCTATTTAGAATAGGAAAGATGGAGTATATTGAAAAAGAAAAACCTAATTAACCTTGGCTAAGAAATTTATACTGTTGTTCTCAACCACTAGTAAGATACAATGAGTTTTATTTTGGATGGAAAGATAGATGGCTCAATGATGTGGGCATTCAATTCAAGCTCTTCATTAGGATGTGATTTCAATCATGTTACTTTTTCATTATTAGACAATTCTTCTATATATATGGGAGCCCTTCTCTTGAGCACACCTTGGATGGGACTGGGGGGTATCGAAAGATCTCCCCTCCACTAATCCTACATGGCATTGGAGGTTCAAATCACCATCCAAAGCACTTGATCAATGGCCGATAAGTTTTCATCGTCCAAAATGAGTGCCATCTTATCCAATGGTCCAATCCATTTGGATAATTGCGAAACTTGATATTGGTAACTATCACGGGGGGATACTTGTGTTATGGTCTACTTGGATGTATCATCAGTTGAGACCTACTAATGTTTTGACATACGATGTTCACCTTATTGTGAGCATTGGGTGCTTGATAGAGGTTTTTCCATATATATATTATGAAAAAGGCTGATTCTAATTGAGAAATTAGCTTCAATTTATTTAATTGATTTTGACATGATTGACTTTAGTTTTGACCAAAATTTTCTTTCATCCCCTCTACTTGATGTTTGTTTTCTCTTATACCATATTGATGGCCATATTAGCGCTTTTTGCCACATCACTAGTAAATTATGTTCTATGTAAATCTTTTCCAAATTATCATTTCTTCAATACCTTAGAAGAATAGCCACTGTTTCCATTTAAAGCCTTCACAAATTCATCCGTTAAAAAAAACACCTTAAAGAGAATTCCTTGAGTATCATATTTTTCAATCAGCTTTGAATATCAACTAATTATATTAATCAATAATTAATTTAAATATTTATTTTAATTTAATAATCAATTTGTCTAAGAGTTAACCTTGGCATGACACTTCCAATGTGTCTTTATTCTTATAACATAATGTTGAACCACTGTTGTGATAAACAAGCATCAATCTGACTTAACCTTGAGGCATATCACAGTTCTATGCCCACATCACCTAACGCAATGCTTTCTTTTCATCCATAACCCATATGAAAGAAAAAAAAAACACTCCTATTAATTTATAGTAATCTAACATAGAAATTCCTTTTAATATCGGACTCAAGCCAATGATTTTCAATTCTCATATGCAATGATTGAGTGGCTTGATGGGAAGCATATTATCTTTTGGCCTAGTCATTGAGGGGATGGGCATTGTCCATAACCATCAACATCATCGACTATGGGTAGTAGTGATTGATAGTGATTTATTTCAGCTTAGTTAAGTATGAAATCATCTTATCTTTGACATTAGGGGTCATTGTGGTTTCCTTTCTTTTGATATTGGTGGTTATCGTTAGCCTTTTGATCAACCTTTACTGCAAATAGAAGACGTCAAAGACTCTTTTCGCTATAGGTGGATAAATCTTTGCTGAGGTATGAATTGATATTATTATTATTATTATTTTCTTTTGAATAAATTGTGGTGTCTATATTTATAAAGTTTCATTCAGCAATTCATCACCACCATAGAGAATCACATTGTTGGGATGATTAGATTTAACAAACCGCATATTATCAGGTTTTATTGATTTAAAGCAACCTACTAAGAAGCATACATCACATTGTATATGTTATAGATTGAGAATTCTAGAAATGATCCAAATGATGTTATAGATATAAAGTTTACTACTTATAATTTTGCAAAAATTAGGCATTCACTAATATTCATACAAAATTAAATTATACCAAATTCTTTTATAAAATCTTGTATTTCTAAAATTTCTTCATACTAATAAGGCATGCATGTTTCTTAATCATACTAATAAGACATGCTTGTATCTTAATCTTATGATAAAAATAATGACAACCGGTCATAATATCATTATGATTTTGTTTATTCATATATTATAATATCTTATATGTTATATTAATATATAACTTTCTATTTTAATATAGTTTTATACATAAAAATATTGTATTAAATTTCTTATAAGTTCTTAAAAATTTGTAGATTTTTTATAGTATAATTTATATTCCCATTCCTAGCATGGGCATGTTTTGCTTGTTTATAATGATTTAAACAAATAGGGCCTAAATTATTTAATTAGTGTTAGTAGTTCAAGGTGTCTTATACAAAAATATGGGAACAACAGGTGGTTCGTTTAAAGTGGCCTACTAAGTGGATCTTAAGAGAAAACTACATATTTTTGTTCTATGTACATGTAGGGTGTCTTTGGAAGCGGGAGAAATTTTTTGTGGAATTGGATAGTTAATACCATCGAAGCCTATCCATTGGTATTATTGCATAGGATGAGATTCCATTTATCCGAAAGGTAAATCCAATTCCTTGTTTGGTTGCTTTCAAATAAATGGGGGACAAGGGACAAAAATATCTAAAAAATATAATTTCACCCCCTACTCAAAGCCAACTGAGGTGGAATAGGGACAAAAATAAAGGGATTGGGCCATCTCTTAATATATAGTATGGGGGCTTAAGTTATCCAACCCCCAGGTGGGATCACTTAAGCCCCCATACTAGGTATTAATCCACAATTTCATCGGGACTAAGATAGCTTTATCCCATGCACTAAAAGTGCAATCAAACAAGGGATAAGTGGGATAGGATATAAAAAGTAACTTATCCCCCCACTTCTCCCTCCCATATCCTACATCCAAACACCCCCACATAGTAAGAGGATGTTCTATGTACTGTAACACCCTGACCCCAAATTAGCAGGTTTAGTGGTTGTTAATTGTGTGTTTAGCGTATTCTTCAAGGATTTCATTGGGTCCATGTGTTTTCTTCTTCTTGGGTTATGTTAGGAGTCTTGGAGAGGTAATTGAGTTGAGGTTAACCTGAATTAGTTAGCTTCGAGCCCTTTTTCATACTTTTTTATTTTGTTCGTGTTTGTCATTTGGGCGTCCTCTTGATGTCATCGCGTGTCTTTTATCGTGCTCGTTAATTCTCGTAATTGACTCGAAAGTGTTTGGAAACCAATTGAGATTGTTAATGTTCATTTCACTCGAGTTGTAATTTGTATAACTTTTGGACCTGGTTGCAAATGGCTAAACTATCTGTTATATATATATACCGTTGCCTCACCTAACTGCCTTATCTCTTCCGTTTCTCTTTCTTTCCATCGTTTTCTTTTTTCGTTCTTCTCCTTCTTCTTCGTTTCTCCTTTTTGCCGGCGTCATGTTTCGATCTTCCGTGCGAGTGTCTCCGGGAACTTTAAGCCTAGAATGAGTGAACGCTTGGTAACTCCTTGTTAAGGCAAGTATAAGCAACTATTGGCTTAAGTACTTGTTGGTAGATCGTGATGGTTGTGTTTTTCCTTTAGCATTTGCATAGTATACACAGCTCCTGTTCAGTTTCTTCTTTCATTTGTACAAAGAAACATAGTTTCGAACGACCTTTGTTCGGGTCCTCCTGCTTCAGGTTCAACCGGCCGGCCTTGAAGCCCCGACCGGTTGAATTTCGATTCTGGGAGGCGTTCGACCGGTCAGATAACCTAGCGATCGGTTGGCTGGGCAACATTACAGGATTGTGAACCTTCATGAAAAAGACTTTCTTGATTGACCAGAGACTACGTGTAGACCTAGAATGGACCACCCTACTGATTAACTATGGGCGCATATCATGAATAATCTTGGGAGCTGAGATGTTTTCATGAATATTATCCATTTATTAAGTACCTCCCAATGGGTGTTGGTTTATGGCATTTTGGTATTCTTTCTCTCATAATGAGACACTATAGGAAAACAACCGAGTATTGGATACCTTAAAACTACATCATCATGCACGGTTAGTAATGGTGGATAATTAGACTAGGGTAGACTAGTAACTAACCTTGTTCTCCATTAACTTGATTTGTATAACATCTTGCAGTATTATCCTTGCCTCAAATCTTGATCATGAAAACGGATAAGTATTGGTTTGCTTCTGAGGTCTTGCTATAGTTATGGGCATTGACTTGCCTATACATTTGCACTTGAGTATAACCCCATGATATGTTATTCGTTTTCGTTATGGTTATGCAATGTCCTAATATATGCTTGATTGGTTGTGTCAGGCTCTACTCCGCCTCTGTCGTAGGATATCCGACGGGGTTGAATTTGGCCTAACATGCTCGTTACCGCTGCAGTGTGCTTACATCTTGGGGATTCTGAATGCCAGGAAACTGAGACCCATTCGTACCCTACCTTGGTCAATGGTGTTCTCTCACGTCACGCTCTCAAATTTGGGAGAATATGGTAAATGCAGTAGCCACCTAGTACAGTGTCTCTCTACCATGAATCTAATGCATACATTATTTAGTGCATCACTTGCCTAGTATACGACCTTGCACTTATATCTAAGATGCTTGTTTTGAAGTCTTTTAGAGACAACGCGTATTACCTTTATGTTGCTTATGCTTGTTGAATTGTTGTATTCACATGTTGTTTCTTGGTGTTTAACGCTTGGATCCTATCCCCGACTCCTCAAAGGTCGGCTAGACTTCAGAGGAAGTCATAGAGACCCTATCTGGGCTCGATGAGTGGACTTGATGGAGTCATTCCGAAGTGCGATATGGCATCACCTGTTCGCATTTTGTTACATGACATTGTAGATAAACTATATGAATCTCTTTTGTATCTAATGTAGCCTTGTATAATCAAAAGTGATCACGAGTTTTGTAGTATTCTCTTGTTCCTCGCCCTTGCTTGATACTTACAGCTTCCGCGCTTTCTATTTATACGTGTGAATGCTTCCCTTGTGTACGTGCATCTGAATTGGGTGCAGGTGTATGTACACGGGAGTACGTGTGTCACTGATTAGGTAGACCCTAATCCCCGATTTCTTGGGCTCGGGTTGTGACATGTACATGCATAGTAAGAGGATGAGCTCAACAAAGATGCCTTGTATGAGCATAACCCTTGTGAGCTCCTATGATTATTAAAACTGAATGAGATACTCACAGCCGCCCACCCCTTAAATGTCATTAATCTTATGTTTTTTACATCGATTTAATGGGAACAAACTTTGGATTGAAATTTATTTATTTATTTTAATTGTTAAGTTTGAAAGCCACATATCAGGGTGTTAGGATGAACAGTGTAAGGATTGTAATAGGATTTTGAGTTGTTATGTCTTGTATTATAATTTAAAGTGTTGGCTAATTTATGGATTGGACAAAACTCTAGTTCTAGCCAAATTTGTATTGTTATTTATTTTAAACTAGAAGTTGGAAAAGGTTAAAGAGTCCTAAAAGAGCTAAATTGAAATGTTGTTCTGATGATAACATGGATTAAAAATGTCATATCTCACAAACTGAGCATCGAATATAGGTAAGCGACTTATCGTTAAAAAGTTCGTTTCGAGTAGATATCTGTAGGATCTATGATTGCCTTTATTAGAGCTAAAACAACAAGTTATATCCTTGCAAAGTTTGCAGAAATTGTGCCGTCTGAAATTACGAAACTGCCATTATTTGAATTTCAATTTATATTTTAAGTGGGACTTTCTTGTTTTGTACCACTTCTTATTTTGGTTGGATTACCATTATGGGGCACGAAATTGGGCCTTCTCTCTTAACCCTAAGACCTAACCTCATTGTTCTAAGTGGAGAATGTATTTTGGAGATCATTCCCTCTAGAACTTTCATTAAAGAGTTGAAGGGCTGAAATTTTACTTTAAAGATCCTTATCTTTTACATCTTTTGGTGGAATGTCATCTTGTAAGCGTAAAAGATTTGAGGGTCAAGCTAACAATTAGAAGGTGTTTAGTTGATTTGATTTATAACAGGCAAAACAAGCGGTTGTTGTATAGTGATTTTTTACGAGAAGTTAACGCTACAGAGTCATGCAGATGTCTGTAAGTAGCTTGTAACTATGTGATAATTCATAGTACTTGATTTTTAGTCCAGAATGGATTTATGGTTTTTCCCCAGGTTGGGTTTCTATGTAAAAAAATCATATTTTCTTGTGGTGATTACTTTTATGTTGATTTAATTTTTGCTGTGTAGTTGTTTATTTGCACACATATTGTTGAGATTGATTGCGTTGATCCATTTTAGAAACACCCGCCCCCCTTCCCAAACGAAAATTTCAATAATAAGGTATTCAAGGGAAGATATTCAAAATCAAGATTCTGAAAAGCTCAGAAATTTAAAAACAAACTGAGACAATATCTACAAGTGCTGATGGTAAATTTTTACCTATCTGAAATTCAATGTAATTTTGGATTTTGTTTCAGGTAGATCAAATTGTATTAAAAAGTTTTATTCATAAATTGCTAAGGAGGAGATTGTTAGAATTATAATAGGATTTTGAGTTGTTATGTCTTGTATTACAATTAAAAGTGTTGGCGAATTCATCGATTGGACAAAACTCTAGCTCTAATCAAAATTATTTTTTTATTTATTTTAGAGTAAGAGTTGGAAGAGTTTAAAGAGTCTTAGAAGAGCTAAATTGAATTGTTTTTTCTAATGATGATATAAATTAAAAATGTCATTTCTCACAAGCCGAGCATCAGATGTCGGAAAGCTCCTTACCGTTGGAATGCTCGTTTTAAATAGATATCATAAATTTCAAAATTACGTCAATCGGAGCTAAAACGACAAAGTTATGGCCTTAGAAAGTTTACAGAAATTGTGTTGTCTGAAACTACGAAACTGTCATTGAGTGAATTTCTATTTCTATTTTAAGTGGGACTTTCCTATTTTGTGCCAATTCCTATTTTGGTTGGATTACTATTATAAGGCAAGAAATTGAGTCTATAAAAAGGGGTTTTTTCTCAATCATAAGACAGGGATTTCATTTTTCTAAGTGGAGAATATATTCTGAAGATCATCTTTTCTAAATCTTTCATTAGAGAGTTAAAGGGCTTAACTTCTACTTTAGAGATCCTTGTCTTTTACTTCTCTTTGTAAAAGATCAACTTCTGAGCATAAAAGATTTGAGGTGTTAAGCTAAAAACTAGAGGCGTTTAATCGATTGAATTTGTAGCAAGCAATGACAGACAGACAGTTGTTATATAATTATAAAAAGCAAACATAGCAGAAAATACATGGGATACCTTCTCCTTAATTGTAAATATTAATTAGTTTACAATTAAAGAGGACCATGGGCTTCTTATAAGAGCAGCGAGTGGGAAGTTAGCATCGTATAGGGATCCTTAGCCATGGGTAACTTCACAGAGGAAGTTCAACTATTCTCATCTGTGTTCTCTTATCTCTCATTGCTTTCCATGAACGTAAGTTTTAACTTATATTTCCAACTTCAATACAACATAAATTTTGATATATAAGGGAGGTCCTACAAATGTTCACTTAAAAGTTGGAATGAATTGGTATCAGATCCTTGTAAACAATATTTTGTTCTTCTACCTCCATTTACGTTTTTTTTTTCTTTTTCTTTGAAGAGTCTTTCATCGTTTTATCAATAACAACTTTGTGGTGATGTGATCTTTCCTTTTTGTGCATCTAGCTAATCCCTCCAACTAGAGTTTGTGGAGAGTAACATTGAAGATAGCTGTTTTGTGAATCTTTGCTCTTTCAGGCCACCTTATGTGGGCGGTCCACTTGGTTATATGACAACCATGGAGTGTATTGGGTGGACAGATGTAGATGATGATTAGGGATGTTACCAATATCAAGATGATCAAATAATCCTAGCTCAAATTTTGGGGCCTCTACGTTTTATGCATTTAATATTGCGATTAAATCCAACAGCAGATAAAATGGTAAGTTAGATCAGTGTTAAATTGGAAACCGTTGTAATTCAAGAAAGGCAGGTGATTGTGAAGTGTTTAAATTGATCATGGGTGAGACACTTCTATAAATATTAAAAAATAAATAAATATCACAAAGGCATCATTAAGGCAACATTTTGGTGAATTTTAGTGGGATCAGTCCGGGTCCGATAGAGACCATAAAAAAAAGCCAAAGTACAGATATCCCATGGTTGCAGTTTAAGAGTAAAGCCCATAAATGAAAGACGCAGTTTGTAAATTGTACGTGATCATCTATTTGATGTTTGAGGCAACGACAGTGCTGGCAGAGGAGATGAAAGCTCAGAACAGAATGCAATTCAGGCCAGAGATGAGAAGTTCAATTATCCCACAGAATGCGTCGAATCATACATTTGTGAAGATTTGATTGGTGCTTCAGCGGTAAAAGAGAACCATTGCTGGTGTTGTCTTTATAAATTAAGCCACATGTTACAAATCCAAGTTCTTTGCACAATCTTGTGCCTCATACCCCCTGCTGTGGCTACGAATGAAACATCTCATGTGCCTCAGTTGATGTATGCATACAAGGCATTCAAAGACTTCCAGGAGTAATGGTACTTGTAAATAGGCCCTTATCTATTGGTTATGAATCTAATTGCAAGTTTACTAGAGAAAAAAAAAAGAAACAGACTTCCAGGAGTATGGTACTTGTAGGCATTATAAATATTCTGTCGATTTTATTATTGTTATGCTGAAATTCCGGCAATTGTTGGACTGCTCAGTGGAAAAAATGGAAAAATAAAAATAAAAAGAACTGTAAAGGTCTAAGAGATTGAATAATAAGGACTTCACACATATTGGTAAGAGAGATACATGTATTGACTTTTAATTCTCGATGGAAGGAGAAGCTTGTGAAATGTGAAAGCCAAATCCATGAACATTCCCACCAAATAGAGTTGGTGGGAGAGTAACATTGAAGTTAGCTTTTATCTAGACCTCTTGCTCTCTCTAGGCACCTTGTGTGGGGATCTACTTGATTGCATAACAATCATAAAGTATATCAGATGGATAGATTGACGACGATTAGGGATGCGTTCCATATCCATATGATCAAATAATCCTAGCTCTTACTTTAGGGCCTCAACATATATTGCATTTAATTTTACGAGTAAATCCAGCAACAGATAATGGTTAGTTAGATCACTATCAAGTTGGAGCCAGCTCCAATTCAAGATAGGCCGGTAGTTGTGAAGTGTTTAAATTGATCATAGGTAAGACATTTGCATGAAGATTAAAAAAAAATGAAAATCACAGAGGCATTACAGTAAAGGCGACATTTTGGTGATTTGTAATGGGATGCAGCCACCTAGTGTACAACTGTTAGTCATGTTCCGATGGAGACCATTAAAAAAGCCATACTACAGACAACCACCCACAAAACGACTAAAAAAGACAGCAACAATGTCCAAAAAGAAGAAGAAAAGAAAGTTATGGCTTCTGTAAAAGCAGGGAAAAAAAGGGAGAAAGCACTGAAGCTAGATTCCATAGCCATGGCTAACTTCAACACAACACATTCAGTGATTTTCTTCTATGTTCTCCTCTCTCTCTTTGCTCTTCATCCATGTAAGTGTACTCTCTTCATTTCATCTTTTATTTCTTTTGTTACCATCTTGTCTTGGCCTCTGTAAAAGATGCAATCATTTTCTACTCAATACAAATACATTAATGTATTTATGATTTAATTCTTTTTTCATTCAAACCTTATGTTCGAGGACGGAGGATGCACCTAAAACTAGAGATTTCCAACTGCACAAGGACCGAATTATTCATCCAAGGACATGCTCAGTGTCCTTAATCCCACTTGGTCTAGGGATGGCAGCAGATCAGGTGTTAAAAGCTGACGTAAAACCCCTACTCAGTTGGCCCAAACCATACCTCCCTGACCATATGCCCGATTAGAGATCTATGCGAAACCAAACCCGCCTCTTGACTGGTATGAATTGGGTCAGTTTTTGGTATGAGTTACCCCCGCAACTCATTTAGTTTTTATTCATATGAATTTATCCCCCTCCTACTCTCCCCTGTTTAAGAAGTAAACTGAAAATCTTCTCATTAGAAAGACCGACACCATTCAAGTGGTCTACAATATAGATTGTAAACAGGCAAATGCGTGATCCCTAAGCCCGTCAAAATTCTAGATCATTGAACCATGTGCTTTGTTAGTATATAATGTATCCACTGGGTTTAAGTTTATTAGTGATCAGGCCTTGGCCTATGTAAACTAAAATTTTGAATAGGCCCAGTTTGATTTTTACATAACCCATGCTTTTAAAAATCATTACTCAGGTCTAGCTATCTCCGAGAAGTCCCACTCAATAAGCTTGGTCAAGAGTCAAGAGTATAGAAATCAAAATTTCAAATCACTCTGATATCGCCAAATCAAAAGCCAAGTCCGAAGCAACTCAGGCCCACGGTTCTACTTACTGTTAACTATGACCCTACTACCCCCAATCCACATGATTTTGGATCAACATTGGCTTGAAACCTTGGTTCATGTTCCTTGACCCAATTTGTAATGAAACTTTCTCTACTTTCATAATGGACCCAAGACTAACAAACCAAGCTATATATCCAACAAAACTGAATAATCACATCTTTCACCTTGACCATGGGTATGACGGTAACCATGACCACAAACTGAAAAATATGAAATCATGATCCAGAGATCCATTTGACCCTATGGTTGTAAGAAAAAAGCCCATAAATTAAAGAAGTGGTCTGTAAATTGTGATAATTAAGAAGGGCTCCTTACCCAAGTAAGTGGTAGGGACTAAGGAGTGGCAGTTCTTAGTTGGTTATCGAGCATTCGAACTTTGGGTACGCCACTTTTTGCTCGGTGTGCCGGATTTCTCTTTAGTCTTAGTCCCCTTGGCTGGCTTTTTTTTTTTTTTTGTGATAATCTATTTGGGATTTCAGGCAACAGCAGTGCTAGCAAAGGAAATGAAAGCTCAGATCAGAGAGCGATTCCGGGCAGGGATGAGAAGTATCTCACACCATGCATCGAGTCATACCTTTGTAACGATTTGAAGGCTGCTCCAGATGTACACCTGGGGCATTGTTGGTGTTGTATCTTTAAAGGCCAATGTTACTCATCCGAGTTCATTTGCACAATTTTGTGCATCCTACCCCCTAATTCGGCTACCAATGAAACATCTCATGTACCTTAGGCAAGTGAAACGTACCTTAGGCAAGTAAATGTGTGGATAGATGAATTAGTGGATGTATTTTTGGAATGTGTAATTACTTCATCTCTCTCTCTCTCTCTCTCTCTCTCTCACGCACACACGCGGTAATCATTTTTCAATTAAGAATAGTGAAGAAGTCATGGATACATTTATTATGAAGGATGTTAATTATGAAGATAAAATTTCGTAGAATTCTAAAAAGAGAACATTTTTTGGATCAAAATGGTTATCTGAAAACGGTTCTCTGATACGAGACTTCATTTTCATTTGCCGTGCCCCTTTCATGCAATATGATGTAATTCAAGTGCCACTCATACAAAGGTAGGCTTTGTTAATTTTGTGAGGTTGAAAGTGAGGTGGTCGCGGTCAACCGACAGCAAACACAGAAGTTATGTACACATACTGTCGGTCAGTTAGCCAATAGCTTTAGCGTCTCAGTTTTCAGGTTTCATGGTGGACCATGATAAACTTCCCTTGGAACCTATTTCTATTCAAAAACTTGGGGAAAGAAGACATAGGCTGAAAAGCCTTCAATACATAAAAGTAGGTCTCATTATAATTCCATTTCACCGACAATAAACCTATATTGGAATCCATCCCAATCGAACCTAATCCAAGGTCTCAAGTTCCAAGTTCCACAGTCCATATGAGACCTCTCACGGTTAATCGCAAGAAGGAAACGACATTTGGAACCTGTCTCCGTTTAGAAACTTGGGGGAAAAAATACATACGTTGAAAGCCTTTCAATACATGTGAGTAGATCTCGTTATCATTTTATTTCACCAACAATAAGCCTACGGCTACACTCAAGTCCATTCCAGTCAAACCTAATCTAGCATGTGAATTCCAATTTTTACATCAATGGAGCTCAAGGATTACTAGAAATGAAATCAAATGCTAGAATCATTAAAACAACAACCATATATCTGTTAGATTTATGTCTTGTATTTCGAGTTTACCGGATTGGTCCATTGGGTTGGCTAAGGGCCGAGCTTTGGGTTAAGGGCAGTTTGGATATTGCACCAGATTTTTTGAGGAACTAAAAAAGATATATAAATATATATTTATAAGGCTCTGATTATGCAATAACTATTCTCACGCACCTACCGTGAGAACTTTTTATGCATTTGAAGATGGGACCAGGTGGATAAAAAGATCTATGTGGGACTACTTCAAATATCAAGTTTGGCCCCAATCACATGTCCATAACCCCTTCATCCGTGGCCAACAAATCCAATCCATTTGGATTGGCGTATAGTCGATTAACAGTCTAGTAAATTTGGGATTTAACAAAAAATTGAGCTGTGTGTCTATCAAGGGGGTCTATGTGTTTTGCTGATGAGCCTCACCTAGACTTCTAATAAAAAAAGTAGTGATAATTAGTTTTCTAAGATTATTTCCCTATATATTTATTAAATACACATGGACCACTCTGATAGTCACGTACCCCAAATTTCGGTCAAATCTGAATTTATTGGACTGTTGGATTGACTATGACCAATCTGCACAGATTAGATTTGTGGGCCATGGATGAAGGGGTTAGGGACATATGGTTGGAGCTAAACTTGATATTTGAGGTGGTCCCACATAAATTCTTCCATTCCACTGGTCCCATCCCCAAATGAAACCCACAAGTGAGCCCCATAAAAATTCTCACTGTAGGTGTCTGAGAATACTTATCATAAGATTAAAACATATATCTATATAAAGACTACTATGCATATGTGCCTCATACTATAGTTAGGAACAATTCATTTTTTAGACCTAATAAGGTAAAAAAGGTGTCATGAGGTGTGATGGTTTTATCTTCTTGCACATTAATACTTTTCAAAGAAGAAGTATCCCTCACTATAGTGTGAGGGACATGTGCATAGTGATTTTGTGATATGTATATATGGAGGATTTTAGTATGCATCCATCTCTTACTATAGGGTGAGGGACGCTTCTATATTTGGATATATTAATGTGCAAAAGGCAAAAAAGCATATAAAAAAGAAGAATGCTCAAGTATAAATAAGAAAAACTGTGTAAGCAAACCTCACCATAAGGTGGGAAAGGATATATGGTGGGAAAGGATATATACTAACATTCCTCTATATATATAATTCTATGAGAATTAGTTGTTACTTGTCACGCTCCGATCCGAGGAATTGGGGATTTGAGTGGGCCCCCAGGGTGTGAATACGTAATCCCGTAGTAATTCGTGCTATGAAAAGAATTATGCACGCATTCCTACAAGGGAGATTTCACAGAAACGTATAAGGTATACCTAACCACACGTAGGATTAGAATTCAACATAAGCGGACTTCTACGAAATACTCTGTAATGATCATGAGTAAGATATAGAGAAGCATATCTCACAACATACATATATATAAATATACTTAAGACTTTTATTTAACATTTCGTGCAACAAAATTACTATTTAACCATTTGGTACATAAGGTCCAATTCAAATATCTCCAAGTGGAAGACCATAATCACAAACTATATCACAACCAAAACACTGGACGCTCTCCGTAGGATGACTAATAAAAGACATCGTCATTCTTCCATTCTTTTATACCTCGAGGTACCATTGGGGCACCCTTCGGAGACGTGTCAACAACCGAATTGGGGTTTGGTTCCGTGCCTGCAACACCAAGGGTAACACTGTTAACATGACGGTTAAGCAAGTACAGAGGCATATGAAATTAGCATAACGTATCAAATGAACTTAACAATATAAACTGAATAAAGAGAGCAATAACAGTCTATTAGGCATATTGTGCATGAGTAATAATAAATGAGGAATTATAAATAAGATGTCATACACACTAATTGACCACCACGAGGCACTATTCTCCCAAAAGGAAGCATATATATAGGTCACTAAGGGATCAAACTAGCTTCCTAAGGAGCGCCGACAACTCCTTCGTAAACTACTATAGTAGTGACATAAGAATACCCAAAGGGCACAAGCTAAATAGTGCCGACTCGGATTCACCTCTTTCATAATTTTCAATCATACTCATTATATCATACATAAGGAATATCGGTCTTGAAGGCATAATCAATCATGAAAAAAAAAAAACAGAGATAGCAAAGTAATGAATAATTAAACTAAACATACTTACATGAGATAAGAAGGCTCGAATCCTCTCAACCTCAGCTATACCCATTTGGCTAGCAAGCACACACTCAATAAAAGCTCTGGCTTGTTAGACACGCACTCATTAGAAGCTCAGGTCTGATTTGCCTCAGCGTTGGCCAGAGAGAGTGGATACATAAACAAATCATGTTGAGGACAATGTATCTTAACAATATGAATGCATTCGGATTGAGTAAGTGTCAAAAGAAATTACTAGCCAACCCTATACTAGATAATCCATGATCCCAAGGTCATTCAATGCAGTGTACTCATAACATGTCCGGTGTCATTGTGTTACCATATCTTGGTATTACCTTGTATGCGTAAAGGACACCCCTTCTTATGCCAACACCTATGACGTGACATTGGGAGATCATTTGGAAAATCAAGGGGATAAGTGATAGCTCTACACTAATCCTCTTTAACATTTAATTACCATTGGGCGAGTATGGTTATAAAGAATGTACCATGACTAAGGCCCTACAAGGTGATTGAGAATTCCTAATGTCCTACGTTCACAGTGTTCTTACGGCTTAGCCGTGTACAATATTACAGTTTAGCCGAGTGGCTCAGGTTTTCTCCTTAATTTTAGGCGCATTTACGGCTTAGCCCTATGATGGCCTATGGCTTAGCCGTGCTAAGCCTACGGCTAGGGTTACGGCTAGGTTATGGTTTAGCCGTAAGGCATTACATAGTGTAGCCGTGTATAAGCCATAAAAGAAAATGGGTTTTTTCAGCTCTCGGGAAAGTTCGTCGTAAGAAGGCTTACGGCTTGGGCATGGGATAGGCACGGCTTAGCCGTAGTTCATTTCACGATTCAGCCGTGGGTAAGCCGCAGTATGAAAACAGATTGTGTTGCTCTCAAGACTTTAAGCCGTAAACACTTACGGCTTAGCGTGGCTTTGCCGTAAACACTTACGGCTTCAGAAAACCTGAGTTAGTTCTGTAGCTCAATTACAAGATCAATTACAAGATAGAATTCCGAATTGAAGAGATTGTAGGGAGCTTCCATAGCTTCATCAGAATGTCTCTAATAGTTATTTAGTACTCACACCCCCTCCGATTCCTTATTTACCTTCTAACCCATTCCATACCACATACCACATATGTATACAATTAAAACAAAGGGATAAAAGAGCTAAAATTTGAGAGTGAAAGAATCAACCTAAGAATCAACAACCTGAACACACATGCAACATATTTGAACTCTAATACTTGCCTCTTAATAGTGCTAGCCCTCACCAATCCTTCCTTGAGGTGTGATTAGGGAAAACCTCCAATGAAAGTGGGCTCTCTACAAGTAGAACATACAAATGATGAATGGGATGTAGAATTGCATGCATGTCATATAATTGAGTCCTTATGACTCTAATAACCCAAATGAATGAAATGTAGGTAAGTCTTCACCTCATGTAGCTGTAGCTTGAAGAAGGAAATACTCTAAGAGGGAAATGCATAGGGAAGGAGAAGAGGACGAAGAAGAAGAATGGAATTTCCACCGTTGCATGGGAGACCTCCCAAGCTTTATTCCAACACCGAATCGGGGTGGAATTGAAGGAGGAAGAAGAGAAGGAGACTACAGTAGTAAAAGAGAAAAAGGAAAGGGACATTGAGTTCCCTCCTTTTAAATGGAATTTTTCCTGCCTTTGCATGCAAACCCATTTCTTTGGGGTATTTACGATTTAGGTCACATGCCCTTATTTGGCCCAAGACGAATCCAAATCAAGTTGGGTCCAACACGAGAGATGATCTACACGAAAAATTACTCAAGAGGCAATTGAAAAGATGTCCATACGATGTATGAACGAATTAGAAAAGGATTCTCAACTACTTAGGTAAGGTTCGAATTCAGTCTAACTACCTATCCAAGACCTAAGCCCAAAGAGTTTTGAATCAAATTAGCCTTAATAGGTTTAATTAATAGGAAACGAGATTAATTAGTATAATCGAGATTAGTGAAATTCAGGACCTTACATTGCCACTGTTTTGTGAGAAGTTTAGGTGGAACCCATCTATCACTCAATCCAAATCATGTAATACACATGAACCACCTGATAGTCACACACCCCAAGTTTTGATAAAACTCGAATTTACTGGATCGTTGGATCGACTGTACACTAATCCGAATTGACTAGATTTGTGGGTCATGGATGAATCGGTTAGGGATATATGATTGGGGCCAAACTTGATATTTAAGCTGGTCCCACATAGATCTTTCCATCCCCCTTAGTCCAATCCCCAAATGGCACCAATAAGTGGGCCCTATAAAAAGTTTTCACGGCGAGTGTATAAGAACACTTTTCATAAGATTTTTCTGTCAATGCGCTCAAGCGCGGTTGAACATCCGCCTAAACATGGTCTTCATGTAGTCAAGCCTGATCATGTACTTTAGGGGCTTGTGCGCGGTCATTAATGTCTAGGCTCTCTCAAACGCATGAGCATACCTGCTTGAGCGAGGTTTATGTTTTTTTATTTTTTTACTTCAGCTCTTTTGGTGAAGTGAATCACAGTTTAATTAAAAGAATTATGAAATACAACTCAATATACCTAGAGTTTTATCCAACCCATGAATTAGCCAGCAGACAAAATTTCTAATAAAATTGAAATGATAATGAGACCTACTTATATGTATTCAAAGGCTTTTCAACCTATGTGTTGTTGCTCCCAAGTTTCTAAATGGAAATAAGTTCGAAGGTCATTTCCGAAGTCCTGCCGTCAACCCTGAGAGGTCTCACAATTGGCCTTGGAACCTGAGACCTTAGATTAGGTTTGATTGGCATGGACTTGAGTATAGGTTTAATGTTTGTGAAATGAAACGACAATGAGAACTACTTTTATGTATTGAAAGGCTTTTCAGCCTGTCTTGTTTTCTCCAAGTTCCTAGATAGGTTTTAGAGGTCATTTATGAAGTATCGTGATTATCCGTGAGAGGTCTCACGATCGACTGTGGAACTTGGAACCTGAGACCCTGAAGCTATTAGCTAACTAATCGTCATGGCTAGCTGTGGATACCTAGTTTTCTTTTGAAGGAAGCTTTACAGTAGACTTTTTGGACTTGGTTTTGGGACTTTTTGGCACCACATTTTAATGTCTAATTGGAAGATCATTGGTGATGGATGTTTGAGCTGACATATCCTTATGAATGGTCCAAATAATATATGAGGTATAATCTAAGTCGGACCAGGGTGAAGTGAGGCAAGGGAGTATTCCCTATTAGGTTATATGCAACAAGGTGAATTAACAATGTAGAGTGTACGATTCAACCGCAGCTTACATGGTCCTTTGTCGATAATGAATATTCACAACAAAATCTTTCTCACAGAAAAAGCAAAATTCTATGTAATAGTAATATTTAGCTCTAACCCAAAAATAATAGGAGGGTTGATGTTAGATAGGCAGTTTGCCATATAATCTTGCTTAAAAAAGTCTTCCTTTGCATGAGTAGTACTTGAATTACCTCTTATTGCCTGAAATGGATTTGGCAAATGAAAATAAAGTCTCATATAAGAGAATGGGTTTCAAATGACCCTTTTGATCCAGAAATTGTTCCCCTTTTAGAAATCTATGAAATTTTATCATGATAATTAACATCCTTCTTAATAAATGTATCCATTACTTTCTTCATTATTCTTAAGTGAAAAATGATTACTGCTTGTGTGAGAGTGAGAGAGAGAGAGACGAACTTATCACACATTCCCATAAAGCCACCTTCAAATTTATTACACATTCCAAAAATACATCCACACTACCTTCAAATTTATTACACATTCCAAAAATACGTCCACCAAGAGACTATACAGGAATGCTAATTCATCTATCCATACCCATACATTCACTTGCCTAAGGCACATGAGATGTTTCATTCGTGGCCGAATTATGGGGAAGGATGCACAAGATATTGCAAGTGACCTTGGATTTGAAACATTTTTCTAAAAAGAGACAACACCAACAATGCCCCAGGTGTACATCTGGAGCAGCCTTCAAATTGTTACAAAGGGTTGACTCGATGCATGTGATAGGCTTCTCATCTCTGCCCGGAATTGCTTTCTGTTCTGAGCTTTCATCTCCTTTGCTAGCACTGTTGTTGCCTAAAACATCACATAGATCATCACAAGTGTTTTTTTTTAACCCAGCAAAGTGGGCTGGAGTCAAGAGAAAGCCCGCATAGACGAAAAGCAGCATGAGATGGAGGGAAAAGGTCGCATACCCAACAAATTCTTTATAGTCAGCTAGGAACTGCCACTCCTTACACTTGGGTAAGGAGATGATCACAATTTACAAACCACATCTTTCATTTTTGTGCTTGATTCTTAAACTGCAGCCATAGGTTACTGGTAGGACCAGGGTCAAGTAGATCTCTGGAGCATGATTTAATATTTTTCAGTTTGTGTTCATGGTTACCTTGATACCTATCGTCTCAGTTTCCGAAGATGAAAGATGTGATCATTCAGTTAGCTTGGATAGCTTGGTTTCTTAGTGCATAATTTTTAATTTCAAATTGGATGCAGGAACATGAACCATGGTTTCAAGCCAATGTTGATCCCAAATCAGGTGGATTGGGGGTTATAGTGATATATAGGTGACACTAGGTAGGACTCTGGGCCTGAGTTGCTTCAGACTTGGAGTGTGATTTGGCAAGACCAGATTGATTTGAAATTTTGATTTCTACACCCTTGAGTCTTGACCAAGCTTATTGAGTAGGACTTCTAGGAGCTAGACACGAGCTAATGATTCTTTTAAGCTTGGATTATGAAACAGTCAAACTGGGCCTATGCAAAAATGTGGCTTAGGTATGCCCAGGCATGTCCACTAATTACCTTAGACCCAGTGGATACATCATACGCTAGTAAACCAAATGGTTTTATGATCTGGAATTTTAACCTGATTAGACACCAACAAATATGAGGGGATGGCTTAAAAGGGATCGCGCATTTGCCTGTTAACAATATATAGACCATTTGAATGATTAGGTGTTCCCAATGCGAAGATTATCAGTAAACTCCATAGACAAGGGAGAGCAGGCTGGGTTGTTTCACATAAATCACAAATCCGTCGTATGGTCAGGGAGGTGTGGTTCAGGCCGGCCAATGAGGGGTTTTACCCAAGCTCTCACCAAACCTGACTCACTGCCATCCCTAGAGGAAGGTGGGGGATTAAGGACACTAAGAATGTCCTCACACATGAAAAAGACCTTGGATGAATAGTTCAGTCCTTGTGCAGGGTGAAAGATACAGTTTTAGATGCATCCTCTACCTGTAAACATAAGGCTTGAAAGAAAAAATAAAGAAAGAAGAAGAAGAATCTAAAGGCGTCCACAAACCCAGATTTGATATTGTGATAGTTTGAGAGATGGGGAAAGCTTGGATAGATAGGGCTTGAAAGCTTTGAAATGGCTTGGAGTTGTTGCCTCATCACAAGTATGAGAAGAATGGTTGAAAAAAGCACCCTTCTTTCACTTCGTTTACAACTTTAAGTGCACTAATTCTCTATGTATCATTTCTTTTCTTTTCAGTCTTAAAGCTCATACTTGAGATCTAACTCATTCAAAATTACTTTTTATTTATGTTCTATTAGTACAAAAAACTTTAAATTGATTGAGATTATTTTTACCATACATAAAGATTTTTTGCATTTTTCAATGCTTAATTTTGATTATTAATATTAGATTAAATGGTTTGAATACTTGTTCTTCTTTGTTGTGATGTGTGCTTGGCAGGTGGAGATTGTTAGGTTTGGCTCAAAAGACCTTTATTGGGCCTGAGTGGAGGGCCCAGTTAATTAGGGCTGTTTTCTTACATATTCTCTTCGGTGTTTTTTGTTCTTTGTAACCAAGAGAGAAAGCAACAGAGTGAAGGGAAACACAGAGAGATTATTGTAAAGGGGGTTGAGAGAGATTTCTTCATAGTGAAATCTTCGAGCCCGGGGACGTAGGCAATCTGGCCAAACTATGTAAATCCTCATATCTTCTGTGTATGTGATCGCTTGTTCTTCTTTGTTGTAGTGTGTGCTTGGCTAGATCCGGATCTAACAATATGGGTTATTACCATTGATTTCATTTTGGTTCTTACCTAAAAGTATATATAGCATAGCTTGAGGAGAAAACCAAGAACCCACTTTAAGAATGATTTTCTTTTGCCTTACGGCATTTACAATTGTTAATGTACTAATCCTCCTTGCTTCAGTATGTCTTTGCAATTAATGAAGCTCATTATTAAAATCTAACCCGCTAGAAATTCCCCTAAATAAAAAAAATTATGGTTCTACGCCTAAAATGAAGATAGCACTCTTACTTGTGTAAAGAGCATACAAAACAAAGAAAAAAGTTACTGAATGTGTTACGTTACCCTTTTCCTTCTTTTGGATATTATTATTGTCTTTTTTAGTCGATTTCTTGGTTGGTCTCTATAGATGACCCATTTTATGGTCTCTATTGGACCGGGACTAAAAGTTGTACTTGTATGCTAGGTAGCTATAATTTTGTGCGCCTATGTTCGGAAGTGTGAGCAAACTACGATCAACAATCAATCAAGCCACAACAAGAAGAGAAAATCACATGAAGATTTTACGTGGTTTGGCAAACTTGCCGACGTAAACGGAAAACTAATTTTCATTAAGTTCTCCATTTTGTGATTTCACAACACATGTAGGGTTATAGATTACGTTAATATAAATTCACTCTTTCTTTGCCCCTAAGAAATCCTATCTTAGTCAACCAAAAAGTTCTGGTATAATTATTAAAATACCCATGACCTTGAATCCACTTGCTCTAATAATACTTGTTGTGGCTTTGATACCACTTGTTGTGTGCATATGTATAGAAGCATGAGCAAATTACGATCAACAATCAATTAAGCCATATGTTTACATCCATGATAAACTAATTTCCATTAGGTTCTCCACTCTGTAATCTACGCCACATGTCTAGGGTACATAGATTACATCAATATATAATACACATATTACATTAATATATAATCTACACATGTCTAGGGTACATAGATTACATCAATATATAATTCACATATTACATCAATATATAATCTACCTTTTCTTGGCTTCCAAGAAACTCCATCTTAGTGAACAAGAAATTCTCAGTACAATTACTAAAATACCCATGACCCTGAACCCATTTGGCCAACATTAATGCCTTTGTGATATTTATTTTTTTTTAATCTTCGTGCAAATGTCTCACCCTTGATTAATTTAAACACTTCATAATTACCCACCTTTCTTGAATTACAACTGCTTCCAATTTGACAGTGATCTAACTAATGATTTTATCTGTTGTTGGATTTAGTCGCAAAATTCAATGCATTAAACGTTGAGGGCCTAAAATTTGAACTAGGCAGATTGATATTAGTCACACCCTTAATCATCATCTATATCTATCCATCCCATAAATTTCATGATTGTCATGCAATCAAATGGACCCTCACATGAGGTGGCTTGAGAGAGCACAGATCCACATAACGGCTATCTTCAATGTAACTCTCCACAAACTCTAGTTGGAGGGATTAGCCAGATGTACAAAAACAAGTGAAATTTTCATAAGACACTTAAAATAAAAGAGGAAAAAAAAAGGCGAAGGGAGGTAGAAAGACAAAATATTGCTTACAAGGATCTTGGTTCCAATTCATTCCAACTTTTAGGTAACCATTAATAGGACTCGCTTATAAAAATTCCAATTGCATTGAAGTGGAAAATATAAGATAAAAACTTACATTCAAGAAGAGCAAAGAGAGACAAGATAACACAGATGAGAATAGCTGAACTTGCTCTGTTGAAGTTACCCATGGCTAAGGATCCCCTATACAATGCTAACTTTACCTTCTCGCTGCTCTTATAAGAAGCCAATATTGGTCCTTTTTTGGAAGGTTTTTTTTTGGAAAGTTTTTTTTTTGGAAGGTTTTTTTAGAAGGTTTGGTTTTTTTTTAGAAGATTTTTTCTTTGGACGGTTTTTTTTAATATTTACAATTAAGGAGTAGTTATCCCATGTATTTCTTGTTGGAGAAAAGATTTTCAAGTTACTATTAATATACTTACAAGAAGAACAATATTGTACCCTTGTGGATAAGAAGTCTTGTTCTTATGGGGACTCCTTGCACATGCCAGTTCCTTCTCCTTGCAAGTGAAAGTTTTGTGTCCACTGTCCAATTTCCTTGTATGTGCGAGTTCTCTTTACCTCGTATGTGCAAGTTACACCCATCTCCTATGTGTGAGTCTTAATTCTATCTCTTCACATGTGCGAGTCTCTCAAAAGGGGCTCAGCTCCTAGGTGGGCTACCAAAAAATCTACTTACAAGCAGTTTTGGGCCAGTTCATTAACCGAGCATGGTTTGTGCCTGGGCTTGAACATTAATCAAGAGCTAAGCTGAGCTCCATACAATTAATCAAGATTGGTCAGGCTTGATTTCTAAATCAAGTACGAGCTTGAGTGTAAGATGCATAACAAAAGTTCAATTCAAGCTAATACGTTATATTACATTTTATTATATTATGTCATACCCTTTAGGTGTAGACGTGCTCATGTAAGCAATTTGTTGTTGGTCTTATCGGGCTCACCCAAGGCCACGTCAACTGAGGACAAGGTGGGGATAAAAAGATCTAAATGTGATCTACTTGTCTCTAGATGTATTCCTCCTTTGTGCGCACTCAAGACCATCAGATCTTCTAAATTCCTTCATATGAGGCCCTCAAATTTAACAATTTTAAAATGCATCTTTAAAAAAAAAATAAATTTCAGTCCAAAGGTTTGTTCCCATTCAGATCTATGTAAAAAACATGAGATTAGTGACATTTAAGTGGTGGGTATGGCTGCGAGTATTCCATTCAAATTGATCAAAGGTCGGCTCACAAGGGTTGTGCCAATACAAGCAATGGCAGACCCGGGATTTTTATGTAGGTGGAGCTATACTTTCGTTACTCTTTGCTAGACATTTTTTATATTTATAGGTATGCTCTTTGAAATTAATCCCAATTCATCAGATAATGACTCAAGATTGGGTTCCTTAACCTAAGATCTACAGGAGAACCTTTCAAATTAATCTCTTCATGACTTTTCTTCGAAGTTCATGGTAGTAGACCATTATTATCATTCACTAGGGCCGAATACAGTATGTTTAGGGTTTGATAGTCTCTTTTAATAATTTCTCATATTTGATTAACAAAAACACTTGGAACAAGAAAAACATAACTTAATTTTAGCTTGTAAGGTTGGATCACATGTCCAAAACTCAATTATGCCCAAATAGTGGGAGTGATTACTATCAAGAACTCTAGCAAGCCAGTGCAATAAATATGAGTTGAGAAAGCAAAGAAGAAGTATAACCCTTTTCACAAAATAAAAAAAATCATAAATCTCCCACAATGGACCAAATTAAACCCTTAATTAATAAAAGATCAAAATCCAAAACATACCCCAATAGAACAAGTAGATTATGCTGTGCAAAACAAAGTCCAAAAGCAAAAAACCAAAAAGCAAAACTATCTTCAATATCTTTCATAAAGGTTTGAAGAAATAAATTCACTTTGCCTCAATGAAGAAAACCACTAAAGACAACTCAGTTTAGTAAAATTAGATTGACGTACTTATGAAAATAAAGTAACCACCACATTATAATCGAGACAATGGAATCAACCCAACTAGGTAAAACGACATAAAAAAAAATTCAAATATCAAGCAAACCCAAACCCAATACAAGATAAAACAGCCAACCTGCTCATCTCATTAAAAAAATATATATATAACTTTCAATTGCTATGAAAAGATTAAAAAAATAGAAACCGATCGACAAAGCTATCTCTTTTTCTATCAGAAAAAGAGAGAGAAATGGCTGAACGGAGAGGGGGGGCTTGACGACGACACTATTGAGATTTGGGGGTTTTCTATGCTATAGGATTTCAATTTGGAAATTTGTATAACATAGATAGCGGAAAGAGAAAGAGATGGCCGAACAAAAAAGGGGGAGTCCACTGGTGCCGCTACTGAAGAGGAAGTCTGACTGCAGACTGAAAACCAGAGCTACAGGGGAGGAGAGAGGGGAGGAAGAAGTTGGGTTGCTGTCGTGGGAATATTTTTCCGCATTGGATGGCTGTTTGATTGGAATTTTTTATATTAGCTTGGGCTACATAGGTCATGGGGTGGTGCAGACTTGGGTTTCATTGGGTGCATGGCCCATGCGCCCCATGGCCCTACAGGAAAATTGACAAACTTACCTAGGGTGGCCGCACCCACATCCAATAGTGTAGGTCATGCCCTACTCACACTTCCAAGGAGGCACAACTCAAACATAAGAGATGATGAAACTCGCAACTTAAATATCTGAGGTGATAGAGCTCGTCTATGTAAGGAGGGGGAGGTAAGGTTTAAAACATTTACCTCCCAGTAATAATAACTACTACTTACCGGTCAAGAGCTGTGTTTGGTTGGAATACATCCTAAAGGAGAGAAAACCAGCTCAATACCTACTTAGTAAGCTTAACGTTTGAAAAACCCCAAATCAAACTTTACAATCCTACACAAATCAAAGAACAAAAGCTAGGAAGCAAGAAAAACACATTTTTAGTCAAATAAACCATAAGCCCTAGCTTTTTCAAAAGAAAACGCTCACCTAAGGTTGAGGAGAAAGAGGGGAATTCTTTAAAATGGTATGAATGGGATTGGAAAGTATTTATGATGGTGATGTTAACGATGAGTGATATTAGGAGGGCCTTGGATCTCCACTTGGGCGAAGAATGGAAAGAGAGAGAAAAGAAAAGAAGACGGGAAAGAGAATCCAGGGAAAGTGAAAGAGAAATGAAGGGTCATGTTTTTAAAAAGAGCTTGAAAAGGTTTTAGGTATTTACATTTTAGTACTTGATCCGTTTGAGTTCAGATTTGGAAGTTTTCGGCGCTTTGGATCGAAACGTAATCGAAGAGAAAAATACAGAAATTTAGGTTATCTACCCAACAAATCCAAATCTCAAAAATCAGAAATTACGAAAATAACCCCTCAAGATTTTTTAAAATTACAACCTACCTCTTCAATATACTCAAAATGGACTAGAAACTCAATGAAAGTTAGCACACACGATTCTAATGCCGGATTTACTTAGCCACTAATTGAGCTTAGTTAACTAAAGTAAAATTTATTAACACTAATAATACTATTAAAGATCGGGACCTTAAAATTAGGATATCTTATGGCTTTGTGATCAAAATTATCTAAAGATTAACCTATCTTTATTTTGCACTATTGGGCTTGTTTGTTTGCATTCAAATGCATAGGGACTGAATGCATATAATTCCTACAACTGCTCGTTAAAAAGAAATATCAAAATGTATTTTTAAAAAAAAAAATTGAGCATCAAATAACCTTTCTTTACAAAGAAATAAAATCAAAAGAAGATGGGAAATAGCCACAAGCCATCACCCTAGTAGTTCATTTCCCATCTTTTTTTATTCTATTTTCTCCAAAGTAATGACTATTTGATGCTCATTTTTAAAATTCATATTTGATCTTTGTATGTATTCAATTTCTATGTATTATAATATAAACAAACATGCCCTAATTTATTCAAGTTAGGGTTGGTGTTCAATGTTGTCCGTTTAAGGTGTTCAACCACTCCATGTCATAAATGGTTCTCATATAAATGGTGCTTAAGAGGAGACTACCCATTTTCGTTATATACTTCATACGGGCACAATAAGAGCATGAGCTCAATACAAATGCCACCCTTGTGAGTCCGTGGGAGGACCTACATACATGCATGTCGAGGCGGACGCACTCTTTGAACCTTGGTCTACTTTAAAACGATAGCAAAAATTCTGGTTTTTCTTCAAAAATTTGAATAAAAATTCTATGTCTGCCCCCAATACCCATATCAAAATTTTTTATTTGTTTCCAAAACACAATTACTTGCTTGGGTCTACACCCCTCAATTGAAAACTCTGGGTCCACTACTCTGGGACGACCGCCTTTGATCAATTTAAATGGAACACACATTGCCAGACCCACCACTTAAATGTCACCAATTGCACGTTTTTTACATAGATCTGAATGGGAACAACCTTTGGATTGAGATTTATTTTTTTTTAAAAAAATATGCATTTTAAAATTATTAAATTTGAGGGCCACATATAAAGGAATTAGGAAGATCTAATGGTCTTGAGTTTGCACAAAAAAGGATTACATCTAGAGACAGGTTGATCACATTTAGATCTTTTGATCCCCACCTTCTCATAAGTTGACTTGGCCTTAGGTGTAGGGGCAGAGCCATGTTTAACCATGTGGGTGTGGTTGCACCAGCTAAATTTTGGGTTCTCCCTAAAGGGCCACGCTATGAGGCTGTACCCCATTTTAAATCCAATCACACCCCACCCTATATATATGTATGCCCCAGGCCATATGTTTTCTATATTTTTGTTGTTTTGTATTATTTTTTTATATTCATGTGATTGCAAGATAAAATAGTGAAAAAAACCTATTAGATTGTGAATTATTTATTTTATCATGGCTACTAAAATGCTCATATTAATTTTGGACCACTTCTAAATGATTGCTATTTAAGTTACCTTGAGATTCCATTTGGTCTTTTTCTTTACTCTTAGTATTCACGGATATCTTTAAAATGATTATTACTCAATTCTGGTTTGATAAACACCTCAAAGAAGATAGTTTGTATTAGTTGGGTACCAACATGAAAACTCTCCATCATTGTTGCCATTATCACCTTGATTAATTGTTTGTCTTTGTTATTCACATGGGTTTTAGCCTTTTAGGTACATTCAGTATTTTGTCGTGTTTGAAAAATATTATTGTTGTTATACCTCTTACTTCATCATTGCAAATTTTCTTCTTTGCTACATCATTAGAACTTACATGATAACTTTTGCAGATATGTCAATCAAAGGAATTTTTTTTGTTGGTTAAATTCATGGATTAGACAAAAATCAAGTCCTAGTCGAGGTTGTATTTCTATTTATTTTTAAACAAGGGGTTTAAAGAGGTTGCAGAGTCCCAAAAGAGCTAAATCGAAGAAAATTTGAAAAAATCGAAGGGGGTTGCCCGATCGATCGAGCATATATCCTATAAATTAGATAAAAGGCAGTGACCCAATTCAATTGATTAGACCACTGCTCGATCGGTCGAACAGCGCGGAAAATTTACCGACTTGCAAATTTCTATTTCGACTTTAGTGGCTCTTTGCTGTTTAGTACCTATTCCTTTCCTAGTTGGAATACACTTAAAAAGGTTTAGAGATGGTTGAAAAGATGATTAAGACAAAAAAAAAAAAGAAAAGAAAAGGAAAGAGAACGCAACTTCTCAGTTGAAAGGAAAAGAACAAAATAAAAATGGGTAGAACAAAGATAGCACTTAGAAGAAACAGAAGCTAAAAAGAGGGATGGAGAGGTAGAAGAAAAAAATCTTTTACTTCTTTTCCTACATCTCTTTCATCATTTTTTTCTCTCTTTAGTGAATTTCCATTAAAATAGAAAGGAGATTCAGATCCTTATCAAACAGTCCACACTATTGCATCCTGCATCTCTCTTCTTCATATTCTCCACCATTTTTTTATTATTTTATTAAAATGGAGATTCGACTCCTCATTTAAAGAAATATCTGCCCTTCAACTACTTTAGCCATCATCGTTATAAAAATGAAGATTCAGATTTCCATCATAAGGGAATTCTGCCCTCCCTTTTAAAAGAAATCACTGAGACCTGGACCCATATTCAAGGTGCCTGCCCTCAGGCGGAGTTCACAAAGGCATGAATTTGCTTGAATAAATTGCCTGGTCTTGCCCTACCCAATCTCAGTCCTGCTCCATATTACATTATGACCGAAAACTAGGACGTGATTCCATTAAATTGTCACTTATGTCCTAAAGAAAAGAAAAAGGGAACTTCAGTTTCTATTACAAAAGGAATGTGCCATCTAACAAAGAAAGAAAAAAAAAAAAGTCTTCCTCGTTCTCTATAAATCTTTATTTTTTTATTATTATTGGTGTCAACAATCAACTACGAAGTCTCAGGAGTCAATTCTCTGGAATGATATCAGTTGGTACGACAGCAGCAAATTACTTTCCGAACGATGACTTATGAGCCTTGGGCCCACTATAGATGCAAACCTAACCTTTTTGGCTAATTTTAAGCCAAACGTGAGGTCTATCAACGTGGGTATAACAGCTTCATGTCAAATTCTAATCTGCTTAAACATACTGGTTAGACTTACCCAATTAAACTGTCTCAATCCTCAGGTTAGAATTATTCAATTAAACTGCCCCAATCCTCCTAAACAAACAATACTAGAGGAGGCTGGATTCGAGTAGAAATCTATCCAAAAAGGAAATGACGACAATAGGTTGAAATGCAATTAGAAGAAAAAGGATTTTGAATGGGCTTGGAAGTAGTTCCAAACAGGCTAATAGGCTGAAAATGAAAACAAACCTAAATACTAATTGAAATTGGGCTAAAACTTAGTTGAAATCATGGTTTAAAAACTCAGTCAAAACCATAGCTGGAATTGGCTTGAAATTAGCCAACATGGATGCATATGGGTTGAAGATTTGGACCAACTTATGGTTCTAAAACGATGTCAGTCAGAATTTTGACCTGAAAATGGATTTGGATTATAAAGTCAACCCAATTGTCAACAACCGATCCAAAATTAATGATAGTGGTAATAGGCCAAACCAAGCTGAGTTTCTCAATTTATTGAAAATCAGCCCAACGCTCAACTCACCTATTTCCTTTTAAGGATTTGTCCTTATCATAAAAAGGAAGTCCAAATTGAGCCTAAATTCGCTCTCCATTGAGTTAAAAATCAGCCTGAACGCACTACGAAGTTCCAATTTGGTCGAATGGCCTACAAAATTGTCTTATGTCTTTATACAGACCTGACATCTGGACCCTTGCAATTGAGTGGATCATAGCCACAAATTGCAGTTATCACAGGGCTCTAAATACGTCTAATCCATATAATTTTTAGCTACGGGGACCACTAGCATATATATGCTAATTTATGATCACTAAACATGACAGAAAATGGACTCTGAGAACCTATAGGGTTCTCCGCAGTCACATATTATGCATATAGTACAAAAAACCACCATGTGGGAGAAACTCCGCAGACAAACAATCCAAGAAAGAGAAGCCTCACAACCAAGAACACCTACCCAAAAATCTTGAATCCCTCCAAACAAACAGCCTAAATCTAAACAATCCTCAAAACCAGCCCAAAAAATGGTGAAATCAGCCCGGATTCAGCCCAAATACTGTTTGAAGTTTGGCTGAAATACAGCTCAAACAGAGTATCAAATTGGCTTACAAGATGGCCCAAATACTGTTGGGATTGGGCTAAAATACAGTCCAAACAAAATGGCTGCAAATAAGTTGAAAACCCAGCCCGCTTTATGATCCAAACATGGGTTAGAACCTAACCCAAATCAACCTGATGTTTTCAAAATGGGTTGAAACCCAACTGAACACAATTTTTCTATAAATGGGCTAAAACTTAATCCAAAGTAGTTTATTTGAATGGGTTATGTCCAAATTAAGATGGTCTTCCAGAAAAGGGTTAAAGTTCTGCCCTGATTTACTTTTAAAGAATCGGTTAAAACCAAACCAACCTATTTTCTCAAATAGGTTAAAACCTAACCCAACTTGGTGAGTTAAAACCCAACTCAAGCTAAATCAGTTTCTATAAATTAGTCAAACTTAACCCAAGGCAGAATCACAAGCCTAAACTCATCTAAATGGGTAAAAATTAACCCAAAACTATGGGTAAAAATCAACCCAAGATTTTGAATTTTGAGGCCTAATCCCCAAACTGATGGGTTTCAAGATTGTCAAATTTGCTTTCAAATATGATCCAAATCAGGCCAGCATAAAAACCAGGCCTGCACTACAGGTCGGAACTAACCTTGAATCATGAGTTAAAATTAAAGCCAGAATGATGAAGCTGACCCATATAAGCCATTCACTTAATGAGAAAAGCCCAGTAAGGCCATGCATGGATCTCTTGGAAAAAAAAAAACCATTAAAACTTATAAACGGTCAAGCCCACTTGAATTAAACCCATGTCATGATAAGATCTCATGTAGGTCCATTTATTATCAGAATTTGATATGAAGGTCCGATCAATGGCGAAACCACTTGAAATGCATCAAGGCCAAGACTGGCTTGAATTTATCATGTGATTTGTTCACTAAGGATTCAAACAAAAAATAATGAAGAACGTACCTGGGTGCCAATCAAAAGTTCATGAAGATCCAGGTGAAAGCGAAGGATGGCTTCTTGATGTGATGGCAAGGAGCTGAAGAATTTTTTTTTTAATTTTTTTACATTTTCTTTGTAATTCTATTGAGTCCTGTGTCGTCGTAACGAGGGGTTTTTTATTAGGAATGAAATTAACGGTTGATGAAATTTTCACAATCGGGAGTATGATTTACCCAAACCAATTAAATATAAAGCCTCCCATTAAATGAAGGTAAATTTGTATCCAATGAATTTTGAATTTTAATGCATTTATTTATTTGTGTATGAATGAATTTGTTGTGTATAGACTAGTTTCAATTCGATTTGACCATCCCCTTAACTTCTTATGCCTCTTATTTTGGCCCAGCATTTGAAAACTAATTGATTGGACAGATAATAATTCATTTAAATTTAAGCCCATTTATTTTGACTTGATTTATAAGTGATTGAGCGGTTACTATTCGATTTTAAATCATAATTTTTACCAATTGATTTCTAAGCTTTAAAATGAGCAAGAGCAATAATTCTTTATTAATACTTCACATGACTGACGGATTGGATTAATCCAACTAACTCAAATCCTATTAAGGACGATGACTTGGGATACATAAAAATTCCAATTACCTATGTTGGCGTCGGGTGGAGAAAAAACCAAGGTAGATTTGGCGAGGGGAAAATTGGCAGCCGTGGGACATGGAAACCATATTCGTTGTTTATTGTCTTGTTTGAAGAAGACTCATATCTATGCAATGACTAGAGTTGTGTAGTCAAAGAATCTGAAGTGGAATGTGCTAACCAACCTCATTATCACAGTAAGCTCTGTTATAGGCATTGGTGTAGGTGATATTTTCTGCCTTCTGCATGTTTTTGATGTTCCTGAAGTGTGGATACATGTTCTTTTTTTTTTTTATTATCATATGTCCAAGGATGGTTTTTTTTTTAATGTTAGTTATTTTGGTCATTTAGAGGGGTCAATGGATGGGAAAGACGGTGGAGAAATAATTTTTTTTAATGCAGAAGGCAAAACTTATGTTCCATTTAGAATAGGAAAGATGGAGTATATTGGAAAAGAAAAACCTAATTAACCTTGGCTAAGAAATTTATACTGTTGTTCTCAACCACTAGTAAAATACAATGAGTTTTATTTTTTATGGAAAGATAGATGGCTCAATGATGTGGGCATTCAATTCAAGCTCTTCATTAGGATGTGATTTCAATCATGTTACTTTTTCATTATTAGACAATTCTGATATATATATATATATATATATATATAGATGGAAGCCCTTTTGTTGAGCACACTTTGGATGGGATTGAGGGGTATTGAAAGATCTCCCCTCCACTAATCCATACATGGAGTTGGAGGTTCAAATTATCATCCTAAGAACTTAATCAATGGCCAATAAATTTTCATTGTCCAAAATGAGTGCCATCTTATCCAGCAGTCCAATCCATTTGGATGGTTGCCAAACTTGGTATCGGTGACTATCACAGGGGGATGCTTGTTTTATGGTCTACTTTGATGTATTATTAGTTGGGACCTACTAATGTTTTGACACACGATAGTTAGCTTATTGTGAGCATTGGGTGCTCGGCAGAGGTTTTTCCATATATATATATTATGAAAGAGGCTGATTCTAATTGAGAAATTAGCCTCAATTTATTTAATTGATTTTGACATGATTGACTTTGGTTTTGGCCAAATTTTTCTTTCATCCTCACTACTCAATGTTTGTTTTCTCTCATACCATAATGATGGCCACATATTAGCTCTCTTTGCCACATCACTAGTAAATTATATTCTATGTAAATCTTTTCCAAATTATCATTTCTTCAATACCTTAAAAGAATAGCCATTGTTTCCATTTAAAGCCTTCACAAATTCATTCGTTAAAAAAAAAACACCTTAAAGAGAATTCCTTGAGTATAATATTTTTCAATAGGCTTTGAATATCAACTAATTGTGTTAATCAATAATTAATTTAAATATTTATTTTAATTTAATAATTAATTTGTCTAAGTGTTAACCTTGGCATGACACTTCCAATGTGTCTTTATTCTTATACCTTAATATTGAACCACCATTATGATAAACAAGCATCAATATGACTTAACCTTGAGGCATATCACAGTTCTATGCCCACATCACCTAAGGCAATGCTTTCTTTTCATCCATGACCCATATGAAAGAAAAAAAAACACTCCTATTAATTTATACTAATCTAACATAGAAATTCCTATTAATATCGGACTTAAGCCAATGATTTTCAATTCTCTTCTGCAATGATTAGGTGGCTTGATGGGAAGCATATTATCTTTTGGCCTAGTCATTGAGGGGATGGACATTGTCCATTGTCCATAACCATCAACATCATCGACTATGGCTAGCAGTGATTGATAGTGATTTATTTCAGATTAGCTAAGTATGAAATCATCTTATCTTGGACATTAGGGGTCATTGTGGTTTCAATTCTTTTGATGTTGGTGGTTAACGTTAGCCTTTTGATCAACCCTTACTGAAAATAGAAGACGTCAAAGACTCTATTCGCTATAGGCGGATAAATCTTTGCTGAGGTATGAATTGACATTATTATTATTATTATTTTCTTTTGAATCAATTGTGGTGTCTATATTTATAAAGTTTCATTCAGCAATCCATCACCACCACAGAGAATCACATTGATGGGATGATTAGATTTAACAAATCGCAAATTATCAGGTTTTATTGATTTAAAGCAACCTACTAAGATGTCTACATCACATTGTATATGTTATAGATCGAGAATTCTAGAAATGATCCAAATGATATTATAGATATAAAGTTTACTATTTATAATTTTGCAAAAATTAGGCGTTCACAATGTTCATACAAAATTAAATTATACCTAATTCTTTTATAAAATCTTATATATCTAAACTTTCTTCATACTAATAAGACATGCATGTTTCTTAATCATACTAATAAGACATACTTGTATCTTAATCTTATGATAAAAATAATGACAACCGGTCATAATATCATTATGATTTTTTTATTCATATATTATAATATCATATATGTTATATTAATATATAACTTTCTATTTTAATATAGTTTTATACATAAAATATAATGTATTAAATTTCTTATAAGTTCTTAAAAATTTGTAGATTTTTTATAGTATAATTTATATTGCCATTCCTAGCATGGGTATGTTTTGCTTGTGTATTATGATTTACACAAATAGGGCCTAAATTATTTAATTAGTGTTGGTAGTTCAAGGTGTCTTATACAAAAATATAGGAACAATAAGTGGTTCATTTAAAGTGGCCTACTAAGTGGATCTTAAGAGAAAACTATATATTTTCGTTCTATATACATGCAGGGTGTCTTTGGAAGCGGGATAAATTTTTTGTGGGATTGGATAGTAAATACCATCCAAGCCCATCCAATAGTATTATTGCATAGGATGGGATTTCATTTATCCGAAAGGTAAATCCAATCCTTTGGTTGGTTGCATTCAAATAAATGGGGTACAAGGGACAAAAATATCTAAAAAATATAATCCCACCACCCACTCAAAGCTAACTAAGGTGGAATAGGGACAAAAATACAGGGATTGAGTTATCTCTTAATACCTAGTATGGGGGCTTAAGTTATCCAATCTCCAGGTGGGATAACTTAAATCCCCATACTAAGTATAAATCTACTATTTCATCGGGACTAGGATAGCTTTATCCCATGTACTAAAAGTGCAAACAAACAAGGAATAAGTAGGATAGGATATAAAAAGTAACTTATCCCCCCACTTATCCCGCCCTTGTCTTGCATCCAAACACCCCTGCATAGTAAGAGGATGTTCTATGTACATGCATAGTAAAAGGATGAGCTCAACATAGATGCCTTGTATGAGCATAACCCTTGTGAGCTCCTATGATTATTAAAACTAAATGGGACACTCATAGCCACCCACCCCTTAAATGTCACTAATCTTATGTTTTCTACATCGATTTGATGGGAACAAACTTCGGATTGAAATTTGTTTATTTATTTTTTAATTGTTAAGTTTGAAAGCCACATGTCAAAGTGTTAGGATGAATAGTGTAAGAATTGTAATAGGATTTTGAGTTGTTATGTCTTGTATTATAATTTAAAGTGTTGGTTAATTTATGGATTGGACAAAATTCTAGTTCTAGTCAAATTTGTATTACTATTTATCTTAGAGTAGAAGTTGGAAAAGGTTAAAGAGTCTTAAAAGAGTTAAATTGAAGTGTTGTTTTGAGGATAATATGGATCTTAAAAAAGTCATATTTTACAAACTGAGCATCAAATATAAGCAAGCGACCTACCTTTAGAAAGCTCATTTCGATTAAATATCTGTAGATTCTTTGATTGCCTCTATCAGAGCTAAAACAAGAAGTTATATCCTTGCAAAGTTTGCATAAATTGTGCCGTCTGAAATTATGAAACTGCCATTGCTTGAATTTCAATTTATATTTTAAGTGGACTTTCCTGTTTTGTACGAATTCCTATTCTGATTGGATTACTATTATGGGGCATGAACTTGGGCCTTCTCTCTCAACCCTAAGACCTAGATCTCATTTTTCAAAGTGGAGAATATATTTTGGAGATCATTTCCTCTAGAGCTTTCATTAGAGAGTTGAAAGGCTGAAATTTTGCTTTAAAGATCTTAACTTCTACATCTTTTTTGTGGAAGGTCATCTTCTAAGCATTAAAGATTTGAGGGTTAAGCTAATAACTAGAAGGTATTTAGTTGATTTGATTTATAATAGGCAAGACAGGTGGTTGTTGTATATTGATTTTTTTACAAAAGGTTAACATTACAGAGTCATGCGGATGTCTGTAAACGGCTTGTAACTATGTGATAATTCATAGTACTTGATTTTTGGTGCAGCTTGAATTCACCGTTTTTTTCCGGGTTGGGTTTCCATGTAAAAAATCATATCTTCTTGTGGTGATTACTTTTATGTTGATTTAATTTTCGCTGTGTAGTTGTTTATTTGCTCACATATTGTTGAGATTGATTGCATTGATCCATTTTAGAAACAACCCCCCCCCCCCCCCCCCCCCCCCCCCCCCCACAACAAAACAAAACTTTCAATAATAAGGTATTCAAGGGGAGTTATTCAAAATCAAGATTTTGAAAGCTCAGAAATTTAAAAACAAACTAAGACAATACAAATCTAGAAGTGTTGATGGTAAATTTTTACTTTTATGAAAAATCAGTGTAATTTTGGATTTTGTTTCAGGTTGATCAAATTATATTAGGAAGTTTTATTTATAAATTGCCAAGGAGGAGATTGTTAGAATTGTAATAGAATTTTGAGTTGTTATGTCTTGTATTATAATTAAAAGTGTTGGCGAGTTGATGGATTGGACAAAACTATAGCTCTAATCAAAATTGAATTTTTATTTATTTTAGACTAAGAGTTGGAAGAGTTTAAAGAGTCCCGAAAGAGCTAAATTGAATTGTTCTTTTTAAGGATAACATAAATTAAAAATGTCATTTCTCACAAACCGAGCGTCAGATGTAGGAAAGCTCCTTATTGTTGGAATGATTATTTCAAATAGATATCATAAATTTCAGAATTGCATCAATCGAAGTTAAAATGACAAAGTTATGGCCTTAGAAAGTTTACAGAAATTGTGTTGTCTGAAATTATGAAACTGTCATTCAATGAATTTCTATTTCTATTTTAAGTGGGACTTTCCTGTTTTGTGCCAATTCCTATTTTGGTTGGATTATTATTATGAGGCAAGAAATTGGAGCTATAAAAAGGGGTTCTTTCTCAATTATAAGACAGGGATTTCATTTTTCTAAGTGGTGAATATATTTTGGATATCATCTTCTTTAGATCTTTCATTAGAGAGTGAAGAGCTTAACTTCTACTCTAGAGATCCTTGTCTTCTACTTCTCTTTGTAGAAGATCAACTTCTAAGCATAAAAGATTTGAGGAATTAAGCTAAAAACTAAAGGCGTTTAGTTGATTGAATTTGTAGCAAGTAACGATAGACGGATGGTTGTTGTATAATTATAAAATGAAAATATAGCAGAAAATACATGGGATAACTTCTCCTTAATTGTAAATATCAATTAGTTTACAATTAAAGAGGACCATGGGCTTCTTATAAGAGCAGTGAGTGGGAAGTTAGCATCATATAGGGATCCTTAGCCATGGGTAACTTCACAGAGGAAGTTCAACTATTCTCATTTGTGTTCTCTTATCTCTTGTTGCTTTCCATGAATGTAAGTTTTTAACTCATATTAAGTTTTTAACTTATATTTCCAACTTCAATACAATATAAATTTTGATATTTTCATAATGGAGGTCTTACAAATGTTCACTTGAAAGTTGGAATGAATTGGTACCAGATCCCCATAAACAATATTTTGTTCTTCTACCTCCATTTACCTTTTTTTTTCTTTTTCTTTGGAGAGTCTTTCATCATTTTATCAATAACAGCGTTGTGGTGATGTGATCTTTCGTTTTTGTGCATCTAGCCAATCCCTCCACCTAGAGTTTGTGGAGAGTAACATTGAAGATAGCTGTTTTGTGGATCTTTGCTCTCTTAGGCCACCTTATGTGGGCAGTCCACTTGGTTGTATGATAATCATAGACTGTACGGGGTGGACAAATGTAGATGATGATTAGGGATGTGACCAATATCAAGATGATCAAATAATCCAAGCTCAAATTTTGGGGCCTCTATGTTTTATGCATTTAATTTTGCAATTAAATCCAACAGCAGATAAAATGGTTAGTTAGATCAGTGTTAAATTGGAAACAGTTGTAATTCAAGAAAGGCAGGTAATTGTGAAGTGTTTAAATTGATCATAGGTGAGACACTTCTATAAATATTAAAAATAAATAACTATCACAAAGGCATTACATTAAGGCAACATTTTGGTGAATTTTAGTGGGATCAGTCCAAGTCCGATAGAGACCATAAAAAAAGCCATACTACAGATAGCCCATGGTTGCAGTTTAAGAGTAAATCCCATAAATGAAAGACAGCAGTTTGTAAATTGTACGTGATCATCTATTTGATGTTTCAGGCAACGACAGTGCTGGCAGAGGAGAAGAAAGCTCAGAGCAGAATGCAATTCAGGGAAGAGATGACAAGTTCAATTATCCCACAATGCGTCGAATCATACATTTGTGAAGATTTGATGGATGCTGCAGCGATAAAAGAGGACCATTGTTGTCTCTTATATAAATTAAGCCACATGTTACAAATCCAAGTTCTTTTGCACAATGTTGTGCCTCATACCCCCTGCTGTGGCTACGAATGAAACATCTCATGTGACTTAGTTGATGTATGCATACAAGGCATTCAAAGATAAGGCTTGTACGGGTATGTGTAACAAATTTGAAGGATCCATTTATTTTGGGGGATGTTAATTCTCATGACAAAATTTTATTGATTTCAAAGAAGAGAACATTTTCTGAATAAATGGGACAATCTGAAACTCTTCTTTGGTACAGTACTTCATTTTCATCTGCCATGTCCTTTTAAGTATGAGGTAATTCAAGTGCTACTCATGCAAAAATAGACTTTGTTCAATATTGATATTAGGCCGACCACCTAGGTAACATCAACCCTCTTATTATTACATAGTATTTTTCTTTTTCTATGAGAAAGATGAATATTCATTAATGAAAAAGGACCACGTAAGCTGTGGTTGAATCCTACACTATACCGTGCAATATAACCGTTCAATCTTTCTCATCGACCATATTTAGCGGAGTGTTATCTGTTGACTGATTGTTCTCCAAAAACTAAAAAGGCTTTTATCTATTGGTTATGAATCTAATTGCAAGTTTACCAGTGAAAAAATGAATTTTTTAAAAAGACTTCCAGGAGTATGGTACTTGTAAGCATTATAAATATTCTGTCGATTTTATTATTGTTATGCTGAAATTCCTGCAATTGTTGGACTGCTTAGTAGAAAAAATAGAAAAAATAAAAATAAAAAGGACTGTAAAGGTCTAAGCTATTGAATAATAAGGACTCACACACATTGCTAAGAGAGCTACATGTATTGACTTTTAATTCTCGCAGGAAGGAGAAGCTTGTAAAATGTGAAAGCCAAATCCATGAACATTCCCACCATATAGAGTTGGTGGGAGAGTAACATTAAAGTTAGCTTTTAATGTAGACCTTTTGCTCTCTCTAGGCACCTTGTGTGGGGGTCTACTTCATTGCATGACAATCATGGAGTATATCAAATGGATAGATTTAGATGACGATTAGGGACGCAGCCGATATCTATATGATCAAATAATCCTAGCTCTTACTTTAGGGCCTCAACATATATTGCATTTAATTTTACGAGTAAATCCAACAACAGATAATGGTTAGTTAGATCACTATGAAGTTGGAACCAGTTCTAATTCAAGAAAGGCCGGTAATTGTGAAGTGTTTAAATTGATCATAGGTGAGACATTCGCATGAAGATTAAAAATAAATGAAAATCACAAAGGCATTACAGTAAAGGCAACAGTTTGGTGAATTGTAATGGGATGCAGCCACCTAGTGTACAACTGTTAGTCAAGTTCCGATGGAGACCATAAAAAAAGCCATGCTACAGACAACCACCCACAAAACGACTAAACAAGACAGCAACAATGTCCAAAAAGAAGAAGATAGGAGAGTTATGGCTTCTGTAAAAGCAGGGAAAAAAAGGGAGAAAACACTGAAGCTAGATTCCATAGCCATGGCTAACTTCAACACAACACATTCAGTGATTTTGTTCTATGTTCTCCTCTCTCTCTTTGCTCTTCATCCATGTAAGTGTACTCTCCTCATTTCATCTTTTATTTCTTTTGTTACCATCTTATCTTGGCCTCTGTAAAAGATGTCATCATTTTCTACTCAATACAGATACATTAATGTATTTATGATTTAATTCTTTTTTCATTCAAACCTTATGTTCGAGGACGGAGGATGCACCTAAAACTAGAGATTTCCAACTGCACAAGGACCGAATTATTCATCCAAGGTCTTTTTGAAGTGTTAAGACATGCTCAGTGTCCTTAATCCCACTTGGTCTAGGGATGGCAGCAGATCAGGTGTTAAAAGCTGACGTAAAACCCCTACTCAGTAGGCCCAACCCCACACCATACCTCCCTGACCATATGCCCGATTAGGGATTTATGCGAAACCAAACCCGCCTCTTGACTGGTATGAATTGGGTCCGTTTTTGGTATGAGTTAACCCTCAACTCATTTAGTTTTTATTCATATGAATTTATCCCCCTCCTACTCTCCCCTGTTTATGAAGTAAACTGAAAACCTTCTCATTAGAAAGACCGAAACCATTCAAGTGGTTTACAATATAGATTGTTAACAGGCAAATGCGTGATCCCTAATCACTTCAAAATTCTAGATCATAGAACCATGTGGTCATGTAGTATACACTGTATCCACTGGGTTCATGTTCATTACTGATCAGGTCTTCGCCTATCTAAACTAAATTTTTGAATAGGCCTAGTTTGACTATGACATAATCCATGCTTTTAAAAATCATTACTCAGGTCTAGCTAGCTCCTAGGAGTCCCACTCAATAAGCTTGGACAAGACTCAAAGAGTATAGAAATCAAATTTCAAATCACTCTGACCTCGCCAAATCAAACGCCAAGTCCGAAGCAACTCAGGCCCACGGTTCGACTTACTGTTAACTATAACCCTACTACCCCGAATCCACATGATTTTCGATCAACATTGGCTTGAAACCTTGGTTCATGTTCCTTGACCCAATTTGTAATGAAACTTTCTCTGCTTTCATGAAGGACCCAAGACTAACAAACCAAGCTATATATCCAACAAAACTGAATAATCACATCTTTCAACTTGACCATGGGTGTCACGGTAACCATGACCACAAACTGAAAAATATGAAATCATGATCCAGAGATCCATTTGACCATATGGTTGTAAGAATAAAGCCCATAAATTAAAGACACAGTGTAACACTCCGACCCGATTTGATCCGGATTAGTGGGTATTTGCGGGTGATTCTCTTGTTAAGTGAGTTTTGATTTTGCTTTTCTTTGGTTTTGAGTCATGGAGAGATCGTTTGGGTTGAGTTTGCCCTGGTTTAGGTAGTTCGAGCCCTTTTTCGTAATTTTGGCTTTTGTTTGACCTTGTCAGTTTTGCTTCATTTTGATGTCAACGCGTGTATCTCGTTGAGCTTGTCGATCTTCGTAACTGTCTTGGATCCGAATGATTTCGTTTGCTCTCGTTGGATCGTCAGTTGACTCAAACTGACAATTGTGTTATATGTTTGGACTTATGTGTAAATTGGACTTATGTTAGTTTATAAATATCCTACCTACCACAGTTCTCTCTCTCGATCGTCAGCTCAGCTTGTCTCTCTCTCGTTCAGCTCTCTTTCTCTCTTTCCTTCTCAGTTCTGTTTTGTGAGGGAGGAAGAAAGGAGTCAGATTTGTGTGTGTTTCTAGTGGACTGAGCCAAAGCAACGGTCGCGTGTGTGTGATTTTCGTCTGTGAGGCAAGTATAAGCACAAGTAGCATGAACATTTATTGGTATTGTTTTGATTGTTGGTATTCTTACTCTTTGTCGTATGCCTCATTGTTAGACAGCCCTATTGAGTCAGTTTTGCTGTTATATTTCTGTTTTCAGTCGAAAAGTTCGCTTTCTGTATGTCTGTAGCTGTTGCAGGAAAATGACTCAATGCACTCACGGCTAAACCGTGAAATGTGCTACGGCTGAGCCGTGAAATGTCTTACGGCTAAGCCGAGACCCGACCGTAACCCTAACCGTAGATCAATACAGGGTAACATTTGAAATAACTGAGAGTTGGCAAATTGCTACTCTTCTACGGCCCAGCCTGATCTAAGCCGTACATTGTGCTACGGCTAAGTTGTGGACCAGGATACAGCCGCGCCGTAAAGTAAATTACGGTTGAGCCGTAAATGCGGATGTACAGTTTGGGGAACCTCGGCTCCGCCGCAGTGCAGATTACGGCTAAGCCGTAAGGTCGCCTACGGCTAAGCCATAATGTCACCTACGGCTACACCATATCATCCTGAGAACTGAATAAAAAGACTAGGCTTAAGAAAGAGACCATATATGACTTTCATGTTAGAATGTAGATAACCTGAACATGCCAAATGGAATATCTGAATGACATGAATGATCGTGAGGGCTGCGTTTCATTCATGTATGTTATCCAGTTGTTTAGCACCTCTCCATAGGTGATGGTTTAAGGGACTTCGGTGCACATTCCAGATACACTGCAACATTAGATAATGGTGTATCGGATAACTTAAAACTACATCAATATGCACGGTTAGAAACACTGGATAAATAGGTTAGGATTGGCTTGTAATTGACCTTGATTCGTCAAAGCAATCTGAGCTGTATATCATATTGACTTCGGTTATGCCATCTTATGTGTTCTGCGCTGGACCTCTCGATTCTGTGGGAAATGCAGCAGCCCCAGAGCGAAGCCCGGGCAGGACCATTCTATTACTGTGTTTCTATTGTTGCTCCGGTGGAGTACTTGAGTCAGTGATTATTGTTATCTGTACTCATTCGTCAGTGCTTCCTTGCATTGGTTATTCGTACTGCTATGCGCATTGAGTATCAGTGTATGAGATGCACTTCCTATTGTTCGTTTATTGTGATATGTGAGATCTGTATGTGATATGATTGATTGAGGTGCATCATCCGATTTGATTGTGATTGTTACATGGCACTACTGAGCCTCAGCCTCAGGATACCCGACGGGGTTGACTTTGGTTTAGTTTATGTGTTTGCCTCTGCAGAGTGTTCTGTCCTGGGACTCCGGACCCCGAGAAATAGAGACCCATGCGTACCCTGGCCCGGTCGCTGGTGTTCTCATTCCGACTGCTCTCGAAAGGGAGAATATGGCCAATGTAGTAGCCACTTTGACTGTTATCTGTGTATGATTCCGATGGCATGCTTATTCATTTGCACAGTGCAATTTGCTTAGTATACGAACATGTTTACTATGGATCTTGCATTACTATTTCTGCTCATTATTGATACGATTCGTATTATCTTCTTGAGGCTTATATTTTGCTAAGTCGTGGGATTTATGAGTTGTTATTGGTGTTGCAGGCTCAGATCCCTCTCCCGATCCTGCGTCGGTCGACCCGACTCCAGGAGAGGCTCACAAGGCCCCATCCGGCCTAGAGGAGTGGACTTGATCCATTCTCTAAAGAGCGATCTGCATCATTTTGTTATCCCATTTCATTTGAGTTTAGATCCATCTGAGGGATTTTTGCTGTATTTTGTATCGTGGGCTTGATTGATATCTGTATTTTGATTTTTGTGTAGAGCCCTCTATATTGTTATACGTTCTTGTATTTGTTCTTGTAATCAGTCTAATACTTTTGTAATCCATTATGGTTTGTTCTTGTGGTATGCCTTGATACGTACAGCTTCCGCGTACACTTGTTTGCACGTGTGATTGATCCCTTGTGTGTGTCTGCTTGGACGGGGTCTAGATATACATGCAAGGGAGTACGTGTGTCATTGGTTAGGTTTTCTCTAACCCCGATTCTCTGGGCTCGGGTTGTGACACACGGTCTGTAAATTGTGATGATCAAGAAGGGCTCCTTACCCAAGTGGGAAGGACTAAGGAGTGGCAGTTCTTAGTTGGTTATTTAGCATTTGAACCTTAGGTATGCCACTTTTTACCTCTGTCTGTGGCATTTCTCTTTAGTCCTAGTCCCCCTGGCTGGGTTTTTTTTTTTTTTTTTTTTTTTTGTGATAATCGATTTGGGATTTCAGGCAACAACTGCTAGCAAAGGAAATGAAAGCTCAGATCAGAAAGCGATTCCGGACAGAGATGAGAAGTATCTCACACCATGCATCGAGTCATACCTTTGTAACGATTTGAAGGCTGCTCCAGATGTACACCTGGGGCATTGTTGGTGTTGTATCTTTAAAGGCCAACGTTACTCATCCGAGTTCATTTGCACAATTTTGTGCATCCTACCCCCTAATTCGGCTACCAATGAAACATCTCATGTACCTTAGGCAAGTGAAACGTACCTTAGGCAGGTAAATGTGTGGATAGATGAATTAGTGGATGTATTTTTGGAATGTGTAACTACTTCATCTCTCTCTCTCTCTCTCTCTCTCTCTCTCTCTCTCACGCACACACGCGGTAATCATTTTTCAATCAAGAATAATGAAGAAGTAATGGATACATTTATTATGAAGGATGTTAATTATCAAGATAAAATTTCGTAGAATTCTAAAAAGAGAACATTTTCTGGATCAAAATGGTTATCTGAAAACGGTTCTCTGATACGAGACTTCATTTTCATTTGCCGTGCCCTTTTCATGCAATATGATGTAATTCAAGTGCCACTCATACAAAGGTAGGCTTTGTTAATTTTGTGAGGTTGAAAGTGAGGTGGTCGCGGTCAACCGACAGCAAACACAGAAGTTATGTACACATACTGTCGGTCAGTTAGCCAATAGCTTTAGGGTCTCAGTTTTCAGGTTTCATGGTGGACCATGATAAACTTCCCCTGGAACCTATTTCTATTCAAAAACTTGGGGAAAGAAGACATAGGCTGAAAAGCCTTCAATACATAAAAGTAGGTCTCATTATAACTTCATTTCACTGACAATAAACCTATATTGGAATCCATTCCAATCGAACCTAATCTAAGGTCTCAGGTTCCAAGTTCCAGAGTCCATATGAGACCTCTCACGGTTAATTGCATGACGGAAACGGCATTCGGAACCTCTCTCCGTTCAAAAACTTGGGGGAAAAAACACATACGTTGAAAAGCCTTTCAATACATGTGAGTAGATCTCGTTATCATTTTATTTCACCAACACTAAGCCTACGGCTACACTCAAGTCCATTCCAGTCAAACCTAATCTAGCATGTGAATTCCAATTTTTACATCAATGGAGCGCAAGGATTACTAGAAATGAAATCAAATGCTAGAATCATCAAAATAACAACCAAATATCTGTTAGATTTATGTCTTATATTCCAGGTTCACCAGGTTGGTCCAATGGGTTGGCCAGGGGCTAGGCTTTGGGTTAAGGGTATTTTGGATATTGCACAAGATCTTTTTAGGAACTAAAAAAGATATATATATATATATATATATATAAGGATCTGATTATGCAATAACTATTCTCACGCACCTACCGTAAAAACTTTTTATGCATTTGGATATGAGATCATGTGGATAAAAAGATCTATGTGAGACTACTTCAAATATCAAGTTTGGCCCCAATCACATGTCTATAACCCCTTCATCCGTGGCCAACAAATCCAATCCATTTGGATTGGCGTATAGTCGATCAACAGTCTAGTAAATTTGGGATTTAACCAAAAATTGAGCTGTGTGTCTATCAAGGGGGTCCATGTATTTTGCATATGAGCCCCACGTAGACTTTTCATAAAAAAAAGTGGTGAGAACTAGTTCTCATAAAATTATTTCCCTATATATGTATTAAATACATAGGGACCACTCTGATAGCCACATGCCCCAAGTTTCGGTCAAATCTAAATTTACTGGACTATTGGATTGACTATGCACCAATCCGAACAGATTAGATTTGTGGGCCATGGATGAAAGTGTTAAGGACATGTGATTGGAGTCAAACTTGATATTTGAAGTGGTCCCACATAAATCTTTCCGTCCCCCTTGGCCTCATCCCCAAATGGGACCCACAAGTGGGCCCTACAAAAATTCTCACTATAGGTGTCTGAGAATACTTCTCATAAAATTAAAACATATATATAGACTATTATGCATATGTCCTTCACATTATAGTGGAGAACAATTCCTTTTTTAGATCCAACAAAGTCAAAAAGGTGTCATGAGGTGTGATTATTTTATCTTCTTGTACATTAATACTTTCTAAAGAGAAAGTGTCCCTCACTATAGTGTGAGGGACATATGCATAATAGTTTTGTGATATATATATGGAGGATTTTTGAATGCATCCATCCCTTACTATAGGGTAAGGGATACTTCTATATTTGAATTTATTAAAGTACATGAATCACATGATAGTCACACACTCTAAGTTTTGATAAAACTCAAATTTACTGGACCGTTGGATTGACTGTGCACCAATCCGAATTGACTAGATTTGTGGGTCATGGATAAAGCGGTTAGGGACATATGATTAGGGTCAAACTTGATATTTAAAGTGGTCCCACATAGATCTTTTCATTTCCCTTAGTCCAATCCCGAAATGGGATCAACAAGTGGGCTCCATCAAAAGTTTTCACAGCAGGTGTATAAGAACACTTTGCATAGGATTTTTCAGTAAATGCGTTTGAGCGCGATTGAACATCCGCCTGAACATGGCCTTCACGTAGTCAAACTTGAACACGTACTCTAGGGGCTTGAGCGCGGTCGTTAATGTCTGGGCTCGCTCAAACGCATGAGCACGCCTGCTTGAGCGAGGTCTATGTTTTTTTATTTTTTTACTTCAGATCTTTTGATGAAGTGAATCACAGTTTAATTAAAAGAAATATGAAATATAACTCAATAGATCTAGAATTTTATCCAACCCATGAATTAGCCAATATACAAAATTTCTAATAAAATTGAAATGATAATGAGACCTACTTATATGTATTCAAAGGCTTTTCAACCTATGTGTTGTTTCTCCCAAGTTTCCAAATAGAAACAGGTTTGAAGGTCTTTTCCGAAGTCCTGCCGTCAACCCTGAGAGGTCTCACAATTGGCCTTGGAACCTGAGACCTTAGATTAGGTTTGATTGGCATGGACTTGAGTATAGGTTTAATGTTTGTGAAATGAAATGATAATGAGAACTACTTATATGTATTGAAAGGCGTTTCAGCCTGTCTTGTTTTCTCCAAGTTCCTGGATAGGTTTTAGAGGTCATTTCTGAAGTATCGTGATTATCCCTGAGAGGTCTCACGATCGACTGTGGAACTTGGAACCTGAGACCCTGAAGCTATTAGCTAACTAATCGTCGTGGCTAGCCGTGGATACCTAGTTTTCTTTTGAAGGAAGCTTTACAGTAGACTTTTTGGACTTGGTTTTGGGACTTTTTGGCACCACATTTTAATGTCTAATTGGAAGATCATTGGTGATGGATGTTTGAGCTGACATATCCTTATGAACGGTCCAAATAATATATGAGGTATAATCTAAGTCGGACCAGGGTGAAGTGAGGCAAGGGAGTATTCCCTATTAGGTTTTATGCAACAAGGTGAATTAACAATGTAGAGTGTACGATTCAACCGCAGCTTACATGGTCCTTTGTCGATAATGAATATTCACAACAAAATCTTTCTCACAGAAAAAACAAAATTCTATGTAATAGTAATATTTAGCTCTAACCCAAGAATAAAAAGAGGGTTGATGTTAGACAGGCAGTTTGCCATATAATCTTGCTTAAAAAAGTCTTCCTTTGCATGAGTAGTACTTGAATTACCTCTCATTGCCTGAAAAGGACTCGGCAAATGAAAATAAAGTATCATATCAGAGAACGGGTTCCAGATGACCCTTTTGATCCAGAAATTGTTCTCTTTTTAGAAATCTATGAAATTTTATCATGATAATTAACATCCTTCTTAATAAATGTATCCATTACTTTCTTCATTATTCTTAAGTGAAAAATGATTACTGCTTGTGTAAGAGAGAGAGAGAGAGAGAGAGAGAGAGACGAACTTATTACACATTCCCATAAAACTACCTTCAAATTTATTACACATTCCAAAAATACATCCACACTACCTTCAAATTTATTACACATTCCAAAAATACGTCCACCAAGAGACTATACAGGAATGTTAATTCATCTATCCATTCCCATACATTCACTTGCCTAAGGCACATGAGATGTTTCATTGGCCGAATTATGGGGAAGGATGCACAAGATATTGCAAGTGACCGCGGACTTGAAACATTTGCCTTTAAAGAGACAACACCAACAATGCCCCAGGTGTACATCTGGAGCTGCCTTCAAATTGAAACAAAGGGGTGACTTGATGCAGGGTGTGAAAAGCTTTTCATCTCTGCCCGGAATTGCTTTCTGCTCTGAGCTTTCATCTCCTTTCCTAGCACTGTTGTTGCCTGAAACATCACATAAATCATCACAAGTGTTTTTTTTTTAACCCCAACAAAGGGGGCTGGACTCAAGAGAAAGCCCGCACACAGGAAAAGCAGCATGAGATGGAAGGAAAAGGTGCCATACCCAACGAATTCTTTATAGCCAGCGAAGAACTGCCTCTCCTTACACTTGGGTAAGGAGATGATCACAATTTACAAACCACATCTTTCATTTTCGGGCTTGATTCTTAAACTGCAGCCATAGGTTACTGGTAGGACCACAGTCAAGTAGATCTCTGGATCATGATTTAATATTTTTCAGTTTGTGTTCATGGTTACCTTGATACCTATTGTCTCAGTTTCCGAAGATGAAAGATGTGATCATTCAGTTAGCTTGGATAGCTTGGTTTCTTAGTACATGTTTTTTTAATTTCAAATTGGGTGCAGGAACATGACCCATGGTTTCTAGCCAATGTTGATCCCAAATTAGGTGGATTGGGGGTTATAGTGATATATAGGTGACACTATGTAGGACTCTGGGCCTGAGTTGCTTCAGACTTGAGTTTTATTTGGAAAGACCAGATTGATTTGAAATTTTGATTTCTACACCCTTGAGTCTTGACCAAGCTTATTGAGTAGGACTTCTAGGAGCTAGACATGAGCTAATGATTCTTTTAAGCTTGGATTATGAAATAGTCAAACTGGGCCTACGCAAAAATGTGGTTTAGGTATGCCCAGACATGTCCACTAATTACCATAGACCCAGTGGATACATTATACGCTAGTAAACCAAATGGTTTTATGATCTGGAATTTTAACCTGATTAGACACCAATAAATATGAGGGGATGGCTTCAAAGGGATCGCGCATTTGCCTGTTAACAATATATATTGTAGACCACTTGAATGTTACGGTGTTCCCAATGCGAAGATTTTCAGTAAACTCCATACACAAGGGAGAGCAGGTTGGGTTGTTTCACATAAATCCCAAATCCGTCGTATGGTCAGGGAGGTGTGGTTCAGGCCGGCCAACGAGGCGTTTTACCTAAGCTCTCACCAAACCGGACTCACTGCCATCCCTAGAGGAAGGTGGGGGATTAAGGACACTAAGAATGTCCTCACACATGAAAAAGACCATGGATGAATAGTTCAGTCCTTGTGCAGGGTGAAGTATACAGTTTTAGATGGATCCACTGCCTGTAAACATAAGGTTTGAAACAAAAAATAAAGAAAAGAAGAAGAAGAATCTAAAGTCGTCCACAAACCTAGATTTAATGTTGTGATAGTTTGAGAGAAGGGGAAAGCTTGGATAGATACGGCTTGAAGGCTATAAAAGGGTGTGGAGTTGTTGCCTCATCACAGGTATGAGGAGAACGGTTGAAAAAAGCACCCTTCTTTCACTTCGTTTACAACTGTGAGTGCACTAATTCTCTATGCATCATTTTTTTTCTTTTCAGTCTTGAAGCTCATACTTAAAATCTAACTCATTCAAAATTACTTCTTCTTTATGTTCTATTAGTACAAAAAATTTTAAATTGATTGAGATTATTTTTACCATACATAAAGATTTTTGGCATTTTTCAATGCTTAATTTTGATTATTAATATAAGATTAAATGGTTTGGATATCAAATACGGGTTATTACGATTGATTTCATTTTGGTTCTTACCTAAAAGTATATATTAACATAGCTTGAGGAGAAAACCAAGAACCCACTTTAAAAATGATTTTCTTTTGCCTTACGGCATTTAGAATTGTTAATATACTGATCCTCCTTGCTTCAGTATGTCTTTGCAATCAATGAAGCTCATTATTAAAATGCAACCTGCTAGAAATTCCCCTCAATAAAAAAAAAATTATGGTTCTACGCTTGAAATGAAGAGAGCACACTTACTCGTATTAAGAGTAGACAAAACAAAGAAAAAAGTTACTAAGTGTGTTACGTTACCCTTTTCCTTCTTTTGGATATTATTATCATCTTTTTTAGTCGATTTCTAGGTTGGTCTCGATAGATGACCCTTTCTATGGTCTCTATCGGACTGGGACTAAAAGTTGTACTTCTATGCTAGGTTGCTATAATTGTTGTGCGTCTATGTGCAGAAGTATGAGTAGAATAGGATCAACAATCAATCAAGCCACAACAAGAAGAGAAAATCACATAGAGATTTTACGTGGTTTGGCAAACTTGCCGACGTAAATGGAAAACTAATTTCCATTAGGTTCTCCATTTTGTGATTTCACAATACAGGTGTAGGGTTATAGATTACGTTAATATATAATTCACTCTTTCTTTGCCCCCTAAGAAACCCTATTTTAGTCAACCAAAAAGCCCCGGTATAATTATTAAAATGCACATGACCTTGAATCCACTCGCTGTGATAATACTTGTTGTGGCTTTGATACCATTTATTGTGCACATGTGTGCGGAAGCATGAGCAAATCACGATCAACAATCAATCAAGCCACATGTTTACGTCCATGATAAATTAATTTTCATTAGGTTCTCCACTCTGTGATCTATGCCAAATATTTAGGGTACATAGATTACATCAATATATAATACACATATTATATCAATATATAATCTATTTTTTCTTGGCTTCTAAGAAACTCCATCTTAGTGAATAAGAAATTCTCAATACATTTACTAAAATACCCATGACCCTGAACCCACTTGGCCAACATTAATGCCTTTGTGATATTTATTTTTTTTAATCTTCATGTAAATGTCTCACCCTTGATTAATTTAAACACGTCATAATTACTCACCTTTCTTGAATTACAATTGCTTCCAATTTGACAGCGATCTAACAAACCATTTTATCTGTTGTTGGATTTAATCCGAAAATTCAATGCATTAAACGTTTGGGGCCCTAATTTGAACTAGGAAGATTGATATTGGTCACACCCTTAATCATCATCTATATCTATCCATCCCATAAATTCTATGATTGTCATGCAATCAAATGGACCCTCACATGAGGTGGCTTGAGAGAGCAAAGATCCACATGACGGCTATCTTCAGTGTAACTCTCTACAAACTCTAGTTGGAGGGATTAGCCAGATGTACAAAAACAGGTGAAATTTTCATAAGACACTTAAAAGAAAAGAGGAAAACAATGGTGAGTGGAGGTAGAAAAACAAAATATTGCTTACAAGGATCTTGGTTCCAATTCATTCCAACTTTTAGGTAACCATTAATAGGACTTCCTTATACAAATGCCAATTTTTGTATTGTATTGAAGTGGAAAATATAAGATAAAAACTTACATTCATGAAAAGCAAAGAGAGACAAGATAACACAGATGAGAATAGCTGAACTTGCTCTGTTGAAGTTACCCATGGCTAAGGATCCCCTATACAATGCTAACTTCCTTGTCGCTGCTCTTATAAAAAGCCAATTTTGGTCTTTTTTTGGAAGGTTTTTTTTTTGGAAGGCTTTTTTAGAAGGTTTGGTTTTTTTAGAAGATTTTTTCTTTGGAAGGTTTTCTTTTAATATTTACAATTAAGGAGAAATTATCCCATGTATTTCTTGTTGGAGAAAAGATTTTTAAAGTTACTATTAATTTTTCAAGTTACTATTAATATACTTACAAGAAGAACAACATTGTACCCTTGTGGATAAGAAGTCTTGTTCTTATGGGGACTCCTTGCACATGCGAGTTCCTTCTCCTTGCATGTGGAAGTTTTATGTCCACCATCCAATTGCCTTCCATGTGTGCGTTCTCTTCACCTCATATGTGCGAGTTACACCCACCTCCTCTGTGTGAGTCTTAATTCTATCTCCTCACATGTGCGAGTCTCTCAAAAGGGGCCCAACTCCTAGGTGGGCTACCAAAAATTTTACTTACAAGCAGTTTTGGGCCGGTTCATTAACTGAGCATCGTTTGTGCTTGGGCTTGAACATTAATCAAGAGCTGAGCTGAGCTCCATACAATGAATCAAGATTGGTCAGGCTTGATTTCTAAATCAAGTACGAGCTTGAGTGTAAGATGCATAACAAAAGTTCAATTCAAGCTCATACATTATATTACATTTTATTATATTAGGTCATAAGCTTTAGGTGTAGACGTGCTCATGTAAGCAATTTGTTGTTGCCCTTATCGGGCTCACCCAAGGCCACGTCAACTGATGAGAAGGTGAGGATGAAAAGATCTAAATGCGATCTACTTGTCTCTAGATGTATTCCTCTTTTGTGCACACTCAAGACCATCAAATCTTCTTGATTCCTTCATATGAGGCCCTCAAATTTAACAATTTTAAAATGCATCTTTTAAAAAAAAATAAATTTCAGTCCAAAGGTTTGTTTCCATTTAGATCTATGTAAAAAACATGAGATTAGTGACATTTAAGTGGTGGGTGTGGCTGCGTGTGTTCCATTCAAATTGATCAAAGGAGGTCGGCTCACAAAGGTTGTGCCAATACAAGCATTGGTAGACTTAGGATTTTTTTGTGGGTGGTGCTAAACTTTTGTTAGACTTTGATAGACATTTTTTGTAATGCCCTACCCCTACACCCATGCATGATATTGTCCACCTTGGCGTATGGGCCTCACGGTTTTGCTTCTGGTGGGTTTCAACCCACCAAAAAGCCTCATGCAAAGTAAGGGTGCAAACTATACATATAATCCATATCACTTTCCTCTCTATAGTCGATGTGGGACTCCAGGATGTCATAATCCACCTCCCTTAGGGCTGCACGTCCCTGTGCAGTAGCCTACCAGTCCATGTAGCCTGCCAACCCCCTTGGCCCACCCACATAAGAACCAGCCCGCTTGCACCAGGCCACGCAGGGATCCACACTCGAACTAATTGGGAGTCGGCTCTGATACCATTTGTAACGCCCCACCTCTACACCCATGCATGATATTGTCTACTTTGGCCTATAGGCCTCACGGTTTTGCTTGGGAAAGAGTTTAATAAGTGGAGATACAAAAGAAGACAAGATTCATATGAGAGACTAGAGGAGAGGGGGTTTTATATATAGAAAGAGCAAGAGAAGAGTCCAAAAGATTTATGTCTTAGCCAAAGAGGTTTAATTTGAATGGAACTTCATCCCCAAGTAGAATCAGGATAGATTAAGACAAATTTAGAGGTTTAATCCAAATAGAATTCCGAACTTAAGCATAACTCTAAGATTTTCAAACTCTAACGATTTATGGGACCCACATAGCAACTAATTAATTATCCAAGGTTAAATAGCATAAAATTTTAAAAAAATAATAATTATTACGTGTGTGGTCTATCACGATTAAATCAAAGGTTCAGATTAATTTTAATTAAAATAAAAATTTGGGTCCTTACATCCTTCCCACCTAAAGGAATTTGGTCCTCCAAATTCTGCTCATATAGTAACAAAAAGTTCGAGGAAAATAAGTTGGGGTGTTTCATCGTCCCCCACTAAAAGGAATTTGGCCCACCAAATTTTGAAAACCAAGGAGAATAAATGAAATTCGTATTTGGATTTTTTTTTTTTTTGCACATAGAATATACAAGTGCAAATTATATAAATACAATTAATAAGACTCATAGAAAATCTACATTGAGAAAAACATAATTTGTATAACGAAAAGAGCAACTTACTAGAATACATAATAATTGAATGCTAGAAAAACGGCCATGAAAGTTAGAGAAAATAATGCTCTTATATTCAAAATAACAACTTACATAAAATACGAAACCCATTCTAATTTTCTACCCAACAATCTCACACGACTTAAGGTTTCTACTAAATTTTACTTAATTTTTAAACTTTGGGCTCTGATACCAAGTGTAACGCCCCACCCCTACACTCATGCATGATATTGTCCACTTTGACCTATAGGCCTTGCGGTTTTGCTTGGGAGAGAGTTTGAGAACGGGAGATACAAAGGAAGACAATATTCATACGAGAAACTAGAGGAGAGGGGGTTCTATATATAGAAAGAGCAAGAGAAGAGTCCAAAAGATTTCTAGTCGTAGCCAAAGAGGTTTAATTTGAATGGAACTTCATCCCCAAATAGAATTAGGATAGATCAAGACAAATTTAGAAGTTTAATCCAAATAGAATTCCGAACTTAAGCACAACTCTAAGATTTTCAAACTCTAATGATTTATGGGACCCACATAGCAACTAATTAATTATCCAAGGTTAAATAGCATAAAATTATTAAAAAATAATAATAATCACATGAGAGGTCTATCAAGATCAAATCAAAGGTCCAGATTAATTTTAATTAAAAATAAAAATTTGGGTCATTACATTTTTTATATTTGTAGATATGCTCTTCGAATTTGATCCCAGTTCATCGGATAATAACTCGAGATTGGGTTCCTTAACCTAAGATCTGCAGGAGAACCTTTCAAATTAATCTCTTCATGACTTTTCTTCGAAGTTCGTGGCAGTAGCTCATTATTATCATTCACTAGGGCCAAATACAGTATTTTTTGGATTTGACAGTCTCTTTTAATAATTTCTCATATTTGATTAGCAAAAACACTAGGAACAAAAAAAACATAACTTAATTTTAGCTTGTAAGGTTGGATCACATGTCTAAAACTCAATTATGCCCAAACAGTGGGAATGATTACTATCAAGAACTCTAGCAAGCCAGTGTAATAAATATGAGTTGAGAAAGCAAAGAAGAAGTACAACCCTTTTCACAAAATAAAAAAAATCATAAATCTCCCACAACGGACCAAATTAAACCCTTAATTAATAAAAGATCAAAATCCAAAACATACCCCAATAGAACAAGTAGATTATGCTGTGCAAAACAAAGTCCAAAAGCCAAAAACCAAAAAGCAAAACTATCTTCAATATCTTTCATAAAGGTTTGAAGAAATAAATTCACTTTGCCTCAATGAAGAAAACCACTAAAGACAACTTAGTTTAGTAAAATTAGATTGACGTACTTATGAAAGTAAAGTAACCACCACATTATAATCGAGACAATGGAATCAACCCAACTAGGTAAAACCACATAAAAAAAATTCAAATATCAAGCAAACCCAAACCCAATACAAGATAAAACAACCAACCTGCTCATCTCATTAAAAATATATATATAACTTTCAATTGCTATAAAAAGATTAAAAAAATAGAAACCGATCGACAAAGCTATCTCTTTTTCTATCAGAAAAAGAGAGAGAAATGGCTGAACGGAGAGGGGGGGCTTGACGACGACACTATTGAGATTTGGGGGTTTTCTATGCTATAGGATTTCAATTTGGAAATTTGTATAACATAGATAGCGGAAAGAGAAAGAGATGACCGAACAAAAAAGGGGGAGTCCACTGGTGCCGCTACTGAAGAGGAAGCCTGACTGCAGACTGAAAACCAGAGCTACAGGGGAGGAGAGGGGAGGAAGAAGTTGGGTTGCTGTCGTGGGAATATTTTTCCGCATTGGATGGATGTTTGATTGGAATTTTTTATATTAGCTTAGGCTGCATAGGTCATGGGGTGGTGCAGACTTGGGTTTCATTGGGTGCATGGCGCATGCGCCCCATGGCCCTACAGGAAAATTGACAAACTTACCTAGGGTGGCTGCACCCACATCCAGTAGTGGAGGTCATGCCCTACTCACACTTCCAAGGAGGCACAACTCAAACATAAAAGGTGATGAAACTCGCAACTTCCATATTTGAGGTGATAGAGCTCGTACATGTAAGGAGGGGGAGGTAAGGTTTAAAACCTTTACCTCCCAATAATAATAACTACTACTTACCGGTCAAAAGCTGTGTTTGGTCGGAATACATCCTAAAGGAGAGAAAACCAGCTCAATACCTACTTAGTAAGCTTAACGTTTGAAAAACCCCAAATCAAACTTTACAATCCTACACAAATCAAAGAACAGAAGCTAGGAAGCAAGAAAAACACATTTTTAGTCAAATAAACCATAAGCCCTAGCTTTTTCAAAAGAAAACGCTTACCTAAGGTTGGGGAGAAAGAGGGGAATTCTTTAAAATGGTATGGATGGGATTGGAAAGTATTTATGATGGTGATGATAACGATGAGTAATGTTAGGAGGGCCTTGGATCTCCACTTGGGCGAAGAATGGAAAGAGAGAGAAAAGAAAAGAAGACGGGAAAGAGAATGCGGGGAAAGTGAAAGAGAAATGAAGGGTCATGTTTTTAAAAAGAGCTCGAAAAGGTTTTAGGTATTTACATTTTAGTACTTGATCCATTTGAGTTCCGATTTGGAAGTTTTCGGCGCTTTGGATCGAAAGGCAATCGAAGAGAAAAATACAGAAATTTAGGTTATCTACCCAACAAATCCAAATCTCAAAATTCAGAAATTACGAAAATAATCCCTCAAGCTTTTTTAAAATTACAACCTACCTCTTCAATATACTCAAAATGGACTAGAAACTCAATGAAAGTTAGCACACACGATTCTAATGCCGGATTTACTTACCCACTAATTGAGCTTAGTTAACTAAAGTAAAATTAATTAACACTAATAATACTATTAAAGATCGGGACCTTAAAATTAGGATATCTTATGACTTTGTGATCAAAATTATCTAAAGATTAGCCTATCTTTATTTTGCACTATTGGGCTTGTTTGTTTGCATTCAAATGCATAGGGACTGAATGCATATAATTCCTACAACTGCTTGTTAAAAAGAAATATCAAAATGTATTTTTTTTAAAAAAAATTGAGCATCAAATAACCTTTCTTTACAAGGAAATAGAATCAAAAGAAGATGGGAAATAGCCACAAGCCATCACCCTAGTAGTTCATTTGCCATCTTTTTTTATTCTATTTTCTCCAAAGAAATGACTATTTGATGCTCATTTTTAAAATTCATATTTGATCTTTGTATGTATTCAATTTCTATGTATTATAATATAAACAAACATGCCCTAATTTATTCAAGTTAGGGTTCGTGGTTCAAGGTGGTCCGTTTAAGGTGTTCAACCACTCCATGTCATAAATGGTTCTCATATAAATGGTGCTTAGGAGGAGACTACCTATTTTCGTTATATACTTCATATGTGCACAATAAGAGCATGAGCTCCATACAAATGCCACCCTTGTGAGTCCATGGGAGGACCTACATACATGCATGTCGAGGCGGATGCACCCTTTGGACCTTGGTCTACTTTAAAACAATAGCTAAAATTTTGGTTTTTCTTCAAATATTTGAATAAAAATTCTATGTCTGCCCCCAATACCCATATCAAAATTTTTTATTTGTTTCCAAAACACAATTACTTGCTTGGGTCTACACCCCTCAATTAAAAACTCTGGATCCACTACTCTCGGACGACCTCCTTTGATCAATTTTAATGGAACACACATTGCCAGACCCACCACTTAAATGTCACCAATTGCATGTTTTTTACATAGATCTGAATGGGAACAACCTTTGGATTGAGATTTATTTTTTTTAAAAAATATGCATTTTAAAATTATTAAATTTGAGGGCCACATATGAAGGAGTTAGGAAGATCTAATGGTCTTGAGTTTGCACAAAAAAGGATTACATCTAGAGACAAGTTGATCACATTTAGATCTTTTGATCCCCACCTTCTCATAAGTTGACATGGCCTTGGGTGTAGGGGCGGAGCCATGTTTAACCATGTGGGTACGGTTGCACCAGCTAAATTTTGGGTTCTCCCTAAAGGGCCACGCTATAAGGCTACACCCCATTTTAAATCTAATCACGCCCCACCCTATATATATGTATGCCCCAGGCCATATGTTTTCTATATTTTTGTTGTTTTGTAATATTTTTTTATGTTCATGTGATTGCAAAACAAAATAATGAAAAAAACCTATTAGATTGTGAATTATTTATTTTATCATGGCTACTAAAATGCTCATATTAATTTTGGACCACTTCTAAATGATTGTTATTTAAGTTACCTTGAGATTCCATTTGGTCTTTTTCTTTACTCTTAGTATTCACGGATATCTTTAAAATGATAATTACTCAATTCTGGTTTGATAAACACCTCGAAGAAGATAGTTTGTATTAGTTGGGTACCAACATAAAAACTCTCCATCATTGTTACCATTATCACCTTGATTAATTGTTTGTCCTTGTTATTCCATAGAAAGTTCTTAAAGTTCGCCCACTTGTGGAACAAATTCACATGGGTTTTAGCCTTTTAGGTACATTCAGTATTTTGTCGTGTTTGAAAAATATTATTGTTTTTATACCTCTTACTTCATCATTGCAAAATTTCCCCTTTGCTACATCATTAAAACTTACATGATAACTTTTGTAGATATGTCAATCAAAGGAATTTTGTATGTTAGCTAAATTCATGGATTATACAAAAATCAAGTCCTAGTCGAAGTTGTATATCTATTTATTTTTAGACAAGGGTTTGAAGAGGTTGCAGAGTCCCAGAAAAGCTAAATTAAAGAAAATTCAAAAAAATCAAAGTGGGTTACCTGATCCATCGAGCAGATATCCAATCAATCAGATAAAAGGCAGTGACCCAATTTAATTGATCGGACCACTGCTCGATCGGTCGAACAGCGTGGAAAATTCACTGACTTACAAATTTCTATTTCGACTTTAGTGGCTCTTTTCTGTTTAGTACCTATTCCTTTCCTAGTTGGAATACACTTTTGAGGCACTAATTTGGGGCTTTGAAAAGGGGTTCTCTTTCAACCCTAACAAATGCAACACAGATCTTATTGTTTTAAGTAGAGATTACTTTTTAGAGATCATCTTTTCTAGAGTCTTTTATTAGAGAGTTGAAGGGCTGAAGATTTGTTATAAAGCTCCTTATTTTCTATAACTCTTTGTAAAAGATCATCTTCTAAGCATAGAAGATTGTTCTGAGGAGTTCAATACAATATCTAGAAAGTATGTAGGTGCTTGGATCTGTAATAGAGTACAACAGTAAGTTGCTACAGTGGGGTATTATGTAATGAGAATTACAAGTCCTTAAGTTTTACGAGAATTGGATAAGGGTTGTGATTCTATCTTTTGTGACTCTGGTATAATTCATTTTACTGGATTTGACTCGTAGTTGTTTTCCGATTTGGGTTTTCACTTAAAAATTGTGTCTTTTTATGGTATATGCTTTTGTTTGATTTATTTCCATTGCGTAATTCATTGTTTGCACACATAGTATTGAGATTAAAAGCGTTAATTCATTCCAGAAGGCTCTCCCAAAACCCTTCAGTCAATGCCTTCCTACCCAATGATTCAACCTTTCTTTGGACATTAATTCTAAGAAATTCTGCTAGGATTTGGAATTCATGTATGAATTTCTTAAATTTCATGTTTGTAGAATTTGGAAATTGCTCAAAACACTAGCCCCCACATGAAATTTCTAATCACCATGCTCATCTAGTATTGAGTTGTGTGTTTCAATTAAATTATGCATTCCAATTAAGTTATGTGTTCCAACTAAGTTATGTTTTTTAAGGCTAGCATTGATTTTGATGAAATTTTCTGCCTCTTTTAATTTGATCTGTAAAATTATTACAAAAGAAAATTAAATTCTAACCTATCACCTCTAATGATTCCATGTCACTGTAAACTCCTAACCTACTGTCTCCATGCCACCAAAATGAAAACGCTGGTTCCGCCACTGTTAGTGTGATCCCAACAAGGCTGCTCATGCTTGATTTAGCTCCGCTTGATTCCAAGTCAAGCCTAAGTCAACCTTGTATCATTGTATGGAGCTCAGCCCAGCACTTGATTAATGTTCAAGCCCAAGCACAAGCCATGCCCAGTTTAGAATCAAGCCTAAGTCAACCTGTATCATTGTATGGAGCTCAGCCAGCTCTTGATTAATGTTCAAGCCTAAGCACAAGCCATACTCAGTTAATGAACTGGCCCAAAACTTGTAAGTAAATTCATTTTGGTGGCCCAACAAGGGGGTGGGTCCTTTTGAGAGACTTGCACATGTGAGGAGTGTAGTGCACATACAGAAGCAATCAACATCATTACACGCATAGAGAACAAGAAAATCATGCAACCATGACCCACAGATTTTACGTAGTTTACCATAAAGGCTACATTCACAAGTTATGAGCATCTTACTCGATTTTATTATGAAAGATACAGGGCAATTCGTTACAAGGACTCCCTCTCCTCTAATACTTAGCTCATTAATCTTCATAGGTCTTAATCTTGCTCTCACAGCATCCTGTCATATATAATATATCAATACCATGGTGAAGAGAGCTCATACCTCTCTATACCCTACATGGCCCTATGTGGTTTACACCATAGGGAAGAGATTTGCACATCTCCTACACAGAGTCTAGGCTCACATTACATAAATATATAATATATGCTTTCTTGGCCACCAAGAAAGCCCCGGTACAAATACCAAATTACCCTTGACCCTAACCCGGTCATTAGCTAGAGCAATGAACCAATCCGGCCAAACCAGAATACAAGACATAAACGTAACAATCTCCACCTTGACTTGGATTCTACAAATCTTTGAGCCACATTGGAAATACCTGTCTAGGTCTTCCTGTACCTTACCAAAGGTACATCCTTGCATCGATGTTGCAAACTTCTTCTTGTCATATCCCACCTCGAACCAAAGGTTCGAATTCATTAATGAGTCCATATGATGTTAATATCTAAAACACCTATAAACTGCCCCAATTTTAGCACATCAAACTGACAATATCTTCTGTTTGCCTTGTAAATCTCAACACCGCGAGCACGTTGGAAGAAACGGATCTGAAATCTAACTCCGGATAGTTTCAATATTGCAGAAGCAATTTTCCGCTCTCCAATTGATCAAACATTCTTTTGAACCATTAAACTGCTCATCTTCTTCCACATACGCGTAGATCTCCTTACAACGAGTCAGTAGGCGCAAACGGATCTCCAATAGGACATCAAACGATCAAGATATTGCAAAAACAATTCCAGCCGTGCAATCTGATCAAATTGCCATTAACCTCCTTTGCCGACATGTGCTGACATCACTCTGCACCTACTGTACTGGGCTGGACTCTGGGCGCACGGGTCAGGTCTGACCCGACCTCAACTAGCTTTTGCTGGCCTGTTTAGGTCAGCCTGACCTGAACCAAAACTGTACTGTTCTCCTGGGCTGGGCTGCATGACCGGGTCAGGTCCAACTGACCCGTGCCTGACCTGCAACGAGTCGCCTAAAGGGCTGGCCTTCTCATTCCTCTCTCGTTCTGGTTCTCTGCAACCAGAACTTTCTGAACTACAATGGCCCCTTTTTCGTCCTCGGCTGCGATGGAAAGGGACCGAAGATGGCTGACGACTGCAGGACTCTCCAACGACGGCCAGCAACAATAGCGGCAACGGTGGCCCGGCGAACGTTCCGATGAGGTTTTTTTTTCTTGCAGTCGGAGAAGCTCTTCTTATCCAGGCTTTTTCCTCAAGAAATCCGACAGCCCAAAACAAAATAAAAAAAAAACCCCTTGATCTTCTCCGACGAAGATCTCTAGCCAAACACGAGAACCACTCTTTCTTCTACAACGATTGTGGCCCGGCTTTTACGCTGGGCTTCTTCTCTATTTCGGAAAATGGGTGATTTCCGGCGTTTCCAAGATCCCAGATCTCACTTTCCTCCTTGGTCAAGCTCTGTGGCCCACAAACTGATCTATTCTATCTGCCTAAACCTTCGTGTTCTTCTCCTGCAATTTTGCTCTACTCTGCTCTTGCTGCAAATAGAAACCGAGTTCACTCTTCTCTGCTATTGCTATCCCCACTAGATATCTCAATTTGGAAACAGCAGCAATCCTAACAAGAGATCCATGTTTAATCTTTTTACAAAAACTTTGGATTTGATTCATCTCCAGACCAGGTCTGCGGTGGAGGTGGTCTGACGTGCTCCAACTGAAGAACCCAGGAGTGCCTCCTTCCAAGTTGTGATCACCAACATGATCCATCACAAATCTCCAAACCAGCACCTCTGATCTGTGTACCAGAAGATGGATCCAGGACATATCCGTCGATCCTCTTCTTCCAAACAGATCTAAGTCTCGATCCGTTAATCGCAAATCCCAAGCAATCTCTACCTTGCTTTAATACCAATTGTAGTGCACATGTGGAAACAATCAACATCATTACACACATAGAGAATAAGAAAATCATACAACCATGACACACAGATTTTACGTGGTTCACCATAAAGACTATATTCAAGAGCTATGAGCATCTTACTCGATTTCAACATGAAAGATACCGGACAATTCATTACAAGGACTCCCTCTCCTTTAACATTTAACTTATAAATCTTCATAGGTCTTAATCTTACTCTCACAGCATCCTGCCATACGTGATGTGTCAACACCACGGGGAAAAGAGCTCGCACCTCTCTACACCTACATGGCCCTACGTGGTTTACACCGCGGGAAAGAGATCTGCCACATCTCCTACACAAAGTCTAGGATCACATTATATGAATGTATAATGTATGCTTTCTTGGCCAACAAGAAAACCCCGATACAAATACCAAATTACCCTTGACCCTAACCCGGTCATTGGCTAAACCAATGAACCAATCTGGTTAAACTAAAATACAAGACATAAACCTGACAAGGAGGTATGAAACTCACATTTAAGATAACGGTGTAACTCGCATTTGCGAGCAAAAGGGAACTCGCACATACAAGGAGCCTAGACAGTGGACACAGAACTCGCACATGCGAGGAGAAGCAACTTGCATGTGTATGGAGCTAACCTCCCCATAAGAACAAGACTTCTTATCCACTAGGGTACCACGCAGTTCTTATTGTAAGTATTAATAGTAACTTGAAAAATCTTTTCTCTTAAAATTATAAAAAGATAACAAGTTCTTCTTGTAAGTATTAATAGTAACTTAAAAAATCTTTTCTCCTAAAATTATAAAAAGATAACAAGTTCTTCTTGTAAGTATTAATAGTAACTTGAAAAATCTTTTTATAAAAATCTTTTCTCCTAAAATTATAAAAAGATAACAAGAAATATATGGGATAAGTACTCCTTTATTGTAAATATTAATTAGTATCTTGTAAAATCTTTTCCCCTGAAATACAGAGGATAACTCCTCCTAAATTGTAAATATTAATTGATAACTTATTATTATAAAAAGCTAATATAGTAAAAAAAAATACATGAGATAACTACTCCTTAATTGTAAATATTAATTATTAACTTGTAAAATCTTATCTCCCAGTATACTAAAAAGCTATATCGCAGGAAATACATGGGATACCTTCTCCTTAATTGAAAATAATAATTATCAACTTGCAAAATCTTATCTCCTAGTACACTAAAAAAGTTATATAGTAGGAAAGGGGATTCAAGTGCATCCATCATTCACCATTTCGGTAAGGGACATTTCTTTTTTTGACCTATCAAAGGTCAAAAAGGTGTCTCTTTTTGTCTTTTAGTACATTAATGCTTACCAAAAAGAGAGTGGCCCTTACAAAAATGATGAGGAATGGATGCACTTGAATATTTCCCAGCAGAAAATACTGGGATACCTTCCCCTTAATTGCAAATATTAATTAGTTTACAATTAAAGAGGACCATAGGCTTCTTATAAGAGTAGTGAGAAGGAAGTCAGCATCGTATAGGGGGACCTTAGCCATGGGTAACTTCAACAGATCAAGTTCAGCTATTCTCATCTATGTTCTCTTCTCTCTCTTTGCTTTTCATGAATGTAAGTTTTTATCTTATATTTTCTGCTTCATTACAATATAAATATTGACATTTTCATAAGGGAGGTCCAACAAATGTTTCCCTAAAAGTTGGAATGAAATGGAACCAAGATCCTTGGAAACAATATTTTGTTCTTCTACCACGATTTACATCATTTTTCTTCCTTTTCTCTTACATCATTCTATCAAAAACAACTTTGTGGTGATGTAACCCTTCATTTGTATGCATCTGGCTAATCCCTCCAACTAGAGTTCATGGAAAGTAACATCGAAGATAGCAGTTGTGTGGGTTTTTGTTCTCTCCTACCACTTCATGTGGGGGGTTTATTTGGTTGCATGACAATCATGGAGTGTATGGGATGGATAGATATAAACAATGATTAGGGATGTGACCAATATCAATCTGGTCAAATAATCCTTGCTAAGATTTTAGGGCCTCAACATGTAATGCATTTGATTTTTGGAAGAAATCTAACAAGAGAGGTTAGCTAGATCACTATCAAATTGGAACCAGTTGTAATTCAAGGAAGGCAGGTAATTATGAAGTGTTTAAATTGATCGTAGGTGAGACATTTACATCATCATATCATCAAAGCCTTATCCCAACCATGTTGAGATTGGCTACATGAATTTTGTTTCTTTATTCCGTTTTATTTTGAGTTAGGTTAGACATTTACATGTAGATTAAAAAAATAAATAAATATCAGAAAGGCATTACAGCCACCTGTTGTACAACTGTTAGTCCTACTCCGATAGAGAACATAATAAAGGCCATCTACAGTTAACTACCCAGTAAACGACTAAAGAACATGGCAACAATATCCAAAAGAAGAAGAAAAGAAAGTTATGGCTTCTGCAAAAGCAGGGATAACAAGGGAGAAAGCACTGAAGCTGGATTCCATAGCCATGTCTAACTTCAACATAACATATTTGAGTAATTTTCTTCTGTGTTCTCCGGTCTCTTTGCTCCTCATACATGTAAGCGTACTCTCTCCATTTCTCATTCCTTTGTTTCCATATTGCCTTGGCCATTTTCTACTAACTGCAGATACATTAATGTATTTCTTATTTCATTTTTCATTCAAACCTTATGTTTAAGGACGGAGGATGCGCCTAAAAATATGTATTTCCCAATGCACAAGGACTGAATTATTCATCCAAGGTCTTTCTGATTTGTGAGGACACGCTCAGTGCTCTTAATCCCCCTTCCTCTGGGAATGGCAGTGGGTTGGGTTTGGTAAGAAGAGCTGAGGTGAGCTGAGGTAAAAACCCTCCTTGGATGGCCTGAACCACCCCTCCCTGACCTGCCCATACGACGAATTTGGGATTGATGTGAAACAAGGCCCGCCCCTTGACTGGTATGAATTCGGTTAGTTTTGATATGAGTTATCCCGCACTCATTTAATTTTTATTTATATCGCCCACCTGCTCTCCCTTGTCTATGAAGTTTACTGATAATCTTCGCATTAGGAACACCATAATCATTCAACAATATAGATTGTTAACAGGCAAATGCCCAATCCCTTTTGAGTTGTCCCCTCATATATGTTGGTGTCCAATCAGGTCAAAATTCTAGAACATAGAACCATTTGGTTTATTAGCATATAACTTATCCACTGGGTTTAAGCTTATTAGTGGACATGCCTTGACCTACCTAAACCAAATTTTTGCGTAGGCCCAGTTTGACTATTTCATAATCCAAGCTTAAAAGAATCATTACCTCATGTCTAGCTCCTAGTAGTCCCACTCAATAAGCTTGGTCAAGATTATATAAATCAAAATTTCAAATCAATCTGATCTCGCCAAATCAAACTCCTAGTCTGAAGCAACTCAGGTCCAGGGTCTTACCTGGTGTAATCTATATCATTCTAACCCATAATCCACATGATTTTGGATCAACATTAACCTTTGTTCACGTTCTTTCACCCAATTTGAAATGAAAATTTCCTATACTGAGAATAACAAACCAAGCTATCCAACAAAACTGAATTATCACATCTTTTGCCTTCGAAAACTAAGACCATTTTTTTTTTTTGGAAAGATTAGTATTCCAAATAAGCAAAAGAGAAACCAAAACACAGCCACAAAGGCTCCAAAGGAAGATCCAAAAGAGAAAAGAAGCCAAAGAAACAGCAAAGAAATGAGAGCCTCCCACCCACAACAAAGCGGGCTAGAGCTCAAACAAAGGAATGAGCGAGTACGGCCGTCAACCGTCTAACAGAGAGTCACAATCATGGGATTGAAAGCTTCTTTTGTATTTTTTTTGTGGGGGGGGGGGGGGGGGGGGAGCGGACAACACAATCTTTTTCGCAAGCCTCCTTGCAGGGTTTGAAAGCCCAACAAAAGTGCAAGTGTCAAACTCATTAAGCATCTTGGAAATCTTCCTATAAGTAAATCGAGCATGCCAAGGGGATCGATCTGGATGACGAAGAGCTTCAGAAACATTTCCTTCCACCTCAAGGCAGACTTGGTTTGAGGAATGCTACAACGTATTCTAGATAAGGTCCAAAATGCCAATAGGATAGCAGTCACCCGATTGCAGGAAAGCTGAAACAGGCCGCCCAGAGGGGTGCCAAAGAATCCCTATTCCCCCATCCCGCATTTGGAGGAGAGAAATTCTCCATCCAGAGGCAATGGTTGGATGTCTTCCATAGTGCAAGGGTCTAGGAGCAGGTCCCAGTTTCGGTGGGAAGTTCCACCATTGCTGAAACGAGGATGGGAGGTAAGTATGCAGGTAGTACATGCGGCTTTGAATTTGCTGAGTTATATCAGCCAGGCGTTGATGTGGCCTCCGATGAAGCTGGTGAAAGATTTTCCTATTCCTTTCTCTCCGCAGAGTCCAAGCGAAGGCTGGGAATATGGGGTGAGCCAAACAATCCACGCCAGCAGAAATACCTTGCAAGGCAGAAATTGTGTAGCTGATTCTCTCAAGCAGATGGCAGGGGTGAGGAGGATGAAGTCCCACTCTCAAAAGCAAGTCAGTCCAAATCTGTTGGGAGAAAGGACAGTAGAGAAGTAAGTATTCTAAGTCCTCCCTATCCCTATCACAAAGAACACAGTTAAGAGCACATTCGATTCCCTGGGCCGCAGAGACATTCTTGTTTTTAGCTTTCCTAAGAGACACATCCATGCACATATTGAGTGTTTCGGAATATAGCCCTTAAACCAGATGAGAGGAGCCCACTGAACGTCAAGGAGAGTTGAATGAGAGGTGACCTGCTGTATGGCAGAGGCAAAAGAAAAAATCCTTGACTCTTGACAAGTCCAGACAACTTCATCATTTAAGGAAATCTCAGGAGGTGGCATCTGATGAATAAGCTGAGTAATGTGGTTTTGAGCCTGAAGCATAACTGAAGGAATACACCAGCCATCTGAACCCACAAAGTGCTAAACTTTAATATTTCTTCCAAAGCCCAAATCTGAAATAGCTGTACTGGAAGTAAGGGAAGTAAGAGGACCTGCTAGGAGCCAAGGGTCATGCCAGAAGAAAATGCAGGACCCGTTTCCAATAAGATGTCTAATATGTGGCTTAGCTTGCTCTCTCATTTGAAGAAGAGATTTCCACCCCCAGGAAGCAGCCATAGGGATAGGGACCTCCCAAAAGGAACACTGCTTAAGGTATTTAACCTAAACACACTGAGTCTAGCAATTATCTTTTGATGCAGCAACATTCCACAATTGGCGAAGGAGGCCGGCTTCATTCATCTTTCTCAGAGGCAACATACCTAGGCCACCTTTTGTTTTAGGAGAGCATAGAGTGTTCCAAGCAATAGGGTGAAAAGGGTGTGGGGACCAGTCATTCCAGAAAATTTTTTTATGAGCTTCTCAAGAGTGTCTAGGAGGGACAGAGGCAGCTGGAACACATTTACCCAATGCATTAAAAGAGTGGATAGCTATGACTTTATAAGTTCAACCCTCCCTGCAAAAGATAGGACCTTGGCTCTCCATCCTGCAAGCTTTTGATGGAACTTTTCCAAAAGGGAAGGGGGTGCAATCCAAAAAAGACAGCTTTTTCATAGACAAAGGCACCCCCAAATACCAAAAAGGGAACTTTCCTTCTTCTATGTGGAGAGCGTTTATGATGGTTTGTTTCACTTCAGCATGGGTATTAGAGAAGAAGATGAGACTTTTATCCCAGTTTACCCTCAAACCTGACATGTGATGAAACTACTCCAAGAAATCTTTAATGTGCCTGGCAGCTTGAGGGGTGCTCAGGCTAAAGAGGATCACATCATCCGCGAACAACAAGTGAGAAACGAAATGGCCCGCTTTGCAATAAAGAGTAGGGATAGTCTACGTTCTCGCCAGAGCATTTACCTAGGTAGAAAAGAATTCCATAGCCAAAGTGAATGAGAAAGGGGAGGGAGGACAACCTTGTCTAAGCCCTCGCTTGCTTGGAAAGAATCTGTCAAGCTGACCATTAACTAAGACCAAGTAATAAGGACTCTTGACACAAGCCTTGATCCAGCTTATAAAGAAGTTTGGGAAGCCCATCTTCTGCAGAACATAAGATAGAAAATCCCAACTAACACCATCATAAGCCTTTGCAAGGTCCAGCTTTAAGCACATGCAGGGCTTTCCTCTATTCATATGAAACCGATGAAAGAGATCTTGAGCAAGAAGAATGTTGTACAAATGGATCTCCCGGGAATGAAAGCTGATTGTGCAGGACCCACCAGCTTGGCCATCAAAGGTTGAAGCCTTCCTATTAAGATTCTGGTGATAATCTTGTAAAGCTCATTTGTAAAGGATATGGGTCTATATCTGTCCGAGGAGAGAGCATTTTCCATCTTTGCAACAAGGACTATGAAGTGTGTAAGTTGACCCAAGAGCTTGGAGGAGAGGAAAAAATCTTGAATGGCATTACATACATCATTTCCAATAATTGGCCAGCAGATTTGTAGAAGTGGGCATTAAGCCCATCAGGGCCAGGAGCCTTGTGAGGGTTTCCTTGCTTAACAGCCAATTCGATTTCTTTAATTGTGATTGGAGACTCTAGTTGATGAATGTCCCCTTCAGACAATCGTGTAGGAAGTGGACAGTGGGGAGTAGTGAAGTTCCCCCCTTGATCAGATCCCAACATACCTTTAAAGTAATCCACAAACACAACAGCAATAGCATTCTGATCTTAGACCTGAGTGCTATTAGAATCAATGATAGTAGGAATGAAGGCTGAGGCTTGGTGTTTTCTCATCAGACCATGAAAAGAATTAGTGTTGCTATCTCCCAGATTGATAGCTTGGTCCCTAGATTTTTGTTTTAGCCTACTCTCTTCCAACCTTAGCACACGGTCCATAGCTATTTGAGCATGCTTTTCGTCCCTCTGAAGTTGAATGTTTGTAGGGTCCATCTGTAGCTACCGCTGAATAGATTCTAGCTGCATTTGAGCAATCTGGATTTTTGTGGACAGGGAGAGTTACCCCTTGATCCAGTCTTTTAGTTCCCCTTTAGATTCTTTAACTTAGTGACCACCCGAAACATAGGGGTTCCTGAGATTTCCAAACTCCAAGCTTCCCTAACCACATCAAAGAAGCCATCCATTCTAGCCCAAAATTAAAGTACCTGAAAGGAGCCTTGCGCTGCCAAGGAGCTTAGGGAGTGAATAACAATGCCGAATGGTCAGATAAACCAGCTGGGAGAGCTTCACAGCTGAAAGGTTTTGAATGGAAAAATGCTTCATTACCCAACCCTCTATCAAGCTTGCTGGCAATTCTGCAGGAGCCCGTGGCTGAGTTGGTCCAAGTGAAGAATTGCCCAGCGGAAAGGATGTCCTACAACCCTGCATCATCCATAGAATCATTTAACTCCATCATGTTTAGCATTGGGGGGGGGGGGGGGGGGGGGGGGGGGGCATCTCACTTGGTTGAAGTCACCCCCAACTATCCACGGAGTGTTTTCAGGAATAAAGTTGGAGTACTCAATAATTTTTCTCCAAAGATCATGACGCATGACAGAAGAGTTTGCACCGTAGCAGACAGTGAGAAAGAACTGACCTTGAAAAGAGACAATCTAGCAATGCATTGTCTGATAAGAACTGTGGAGGACTGTAAGAGGGAGGACCTTCGAGTTTCAAAGAATCCAAATCCTTTTTATATTTCCTATCTCCATGTTTGAAACTTCCATCTAGTGAGTTGGGGCCACTATTTGCTGGACAATGTAGCTTGAAGAAGAATTAATTTTGGTTTCTATAAGACCTACTAAGAAAAGTTTCATCAGCTTAAAGTTATTGCTTATATCTACTTGCATGGGAGATCTATTCATCCCCCAACATTCCAAAGAAGGAAACTCATTTGACAGTTTGAGTAGAGGGAGAATTTCCCTTTTCCTCAAGTCTCTGTATTGACAGAAGACCCTTTGCCCTTCAATGAGAAGAATTTCCGGAATCTCCACCAAAATCGCCTTTTCCTGTAAGAGTATTCTTTTTTGGACTTTTAGGTTGGATAGTCACTGGTTGAGATCACTCAGGACTATGATCTTCATCCTCCTCATGATGGGTTATGGTAGCCCCCTTCATCACTCAGGATGTAGTTTTCTCTAGCTCACTTGGGGGGGAATCAGAGTCTCCTTCCAAATTTGCTAAGCATTGAAACCGAACTAAGACCATTGGTATCACGGTAACCATGACCACAAACCGAAAATAATTAAATCATAACCTATGGTTGCAGTTCAAGAGTAAAACACATAAATGAAAGACCTAGTTTGTAAATTGTGTAAAACCCATAAATGAAATACTTGGTTTGTAAATTGCGATCATCTATTTGATGTTTCAGGCAACAACAGTACTAGCAAAGGAGATGAAAGCTCAGAACAGAAAGCAATTCAGGGCACACATGAGAAGTTCAATTATCCCTCACCATGCTTCAAAACAAACACTTGTAACATTTTGAAGGATGCTGCAGACGTAGACGCGGACGACTGTTGGTGTTGTATCTTTCAAGCCAGATGTTACAAAAACAAGTTGGTTTGCACACTCTTGTGCTTCTTACCCCACACTTCAGCTATGAATGAAATTTACCCCCCACTTCAGCTATGAATGAAACGTCTCATGTGCCTTAGGCAAGTGAATGCATGGATCAACATTCTTTCATAGGTATGTGTCTTAGTGAATGTATGCATAAAAGGCATTTAAAGACAAGGTCACAAGGCTTGCGCAGGAATATGTAATAAATTTGAAGGTAGTTTTATGGGAATTCATAATATGTTCATCTCTCTCTCTCTCTCTCTCTCTCTCTCTCTCTCTCTCTCTCTCTCTCTCTCTGTGGTAATTATCATGATAAAATTTTATAGATTTCTAAGAAGAGAGCATTTTCTGGATAAATGGGGCAATCTGAAACCATTCTCTGGTAACGGGACTTCATTTGAATCTGCCATGTCCTTTTCAGTAAATAGGAGGTAAGTCAAAGTGCTAATTATGTGAAAGTAGACTTTGTTCAGCAAGATATTAGGGCCCCAACCTAACATCAAGCCTCCTATTATTCTTGGGTTAGCCAAATATTACTATTGCATGGAACTTTGCTTTCTCTGCGAGAAAATTTTGTTATATCGTGCAATATAGCCATTCAATCTTTCTCATCAACCAGAATTAGCGGAGTGACTGTTGTCTGTTGACTGTTTGTTCTCCAAACATCAACTAAACCAGCCTTTATCTCTTGGTTTTGAATCTAATTGCAAGTTTATCAGAAACAAAAAAGATATACCATTGTAGGCATTAATTATAAATATGCTGGACTGCTTGGTGGAAAAAATAAAATAAAAATGAACTGTAAAGATCTAAGATACTGAATAACAAGCACTTAACACATACTGGTAAGAGAGTTACATGTATTGATTTTATGATTCTCAAAGGAACGAGAAGCTTGTGAAACGTGAAAGCCAAATCCATGAACATTCTCTGTATTCACAAGATAATACAAAAGCAAGCCATCCAAAAGAACAGTAAGTTTGGATACCTCACTGAACTACATTACCCAATAAGCTGTTCGATGAAGGAGAGCTCTGTTCACTGAACCAAGGATCTTGCACAGAAATAGGTGAGCACCCATTCACCTCCTCCATCAAAATTGTACACTGACTCCTCTGGGGAACCATCAATCTCCGACTTCCGATGGATGCCTTTTTTGTGGTGGCCCTTGAATTCTCACTGCCATTTGAAAGCGATGAACACGATGATGCCGAAGATCCCACAAAGATGTTGTCTTCCATTTGGGCCCACCCACTGAGCCTAATTTGCTCCAGCTCAGCAGACACTTCCATCATGGAAGGTCTCATGTCTCTGTGAAAAGCAAGGCATCGGAATGCAAGTTCAGCCACCTTGTGTATTGATGAGAGGGTCCATGCATCTTCGTGTGGCTCTAGACACGGGTCAATAATTTCATCTACGCAGCCCTTTCCAATCTTATCAATGGCAAGTGCAGCCAAATTCACCTCACTCTGCTCTCTTGAGAAATCAACAACCTTCAATGCAGTTATGATCTCCACAAGAACAACACCAAAGCTGTAAACATCACTCTTATCAGAAAGATGGAAGTTCTGATGATACTGAGGATCGACATACCCTGGTGTTCCCTGTGGGGCCGTTGAGATATGAGATGACTCAGTCATTCCCATTCGAGAAAGGCCAAAATCTGCAACCTTGGAATTAAAATTGTAGTCCAAGAGAATATTGCTGGATTTGATGTCTCGATGGTATATGGGTGGGTTCATAGCAGAGTGAAGATGGGCTATAGCTTTAGCTGTATCTGCAGCAATGGTAAGGCGAATCGTCCAAGGGAGACCCGTGCCCCTCTCTCTCTGTAAATGCTCGGATAGAGTTCCATTTGGCATGAATTCATACACAAGGATCTGTTCACCTCTTTCTATACAGCAACCCAAGAGCCGGACTAGATTTGAGTGGCTAACTGATGAAAGTAGTTTGATTTCATTCAGTACTTGCTCAATACCTTCATTATCTCGGTGTCTGATCTTTTTGACAGCAACCTGCTCATCATTGCGGAGCTTTCCTGCATATACCGTTCCATAGGCCCCAGTTCCCAGCCTGTTTTTCTCGGAGAAGCTGTTTGTGGCCTTCTCAATTTCTCTGTACGGAAAAAAGGGTACTGTAGAGCTGCCCGTAGCTTCAGAAAGCAGACGCCTGGCGCTTTTTCCGGTTCTTAAAGATATGGAACGTTGTCGGAGAAAGTAGCAGACAACGGCTATACCAGCCATCAGAGAAGCTCCAGCAATAATGCCTGAGAAGAATCAGGTTCTAATTGAGAAATAGTAATCAATTTGTTTGTGAAACTGTCTATTTTGGCATATTAAACAAGTTAAAGAAAATGAATCATCATCTTAACTATATATTTTGGGAGGAATATTCATGTGCATCCAACCCTTACTATAGGGTGAGAGACACTCATGTGGCTTTCCGCTTTGCACATAAACATTCTCTTTGCATGACCGTATATGACTTTTCCTTTTTTGTACAAGAATATTTCCAATTATATAGGTGTCCCTCATGCCATGGTGAATTTAGCTGCAAGACTGACAAAATGATTTAAACTGTTAGGTCTGAGCTCTTGAGAAACATTCAGCATCATCAAGGTCCAGTCAATACACGAGTGCATCATCAACTTCAAAATGCAGATCAAATCTGAATTTTCTTTTGCCCAGTCTTAGTTGGACTGTGCAAGGGCCAAAGTATTGTTTTAGACCTGGATTTGACTGGTTGGTCTGGGATCATTAAAAGTTAGTTAGATGTCATGTCCTTGGGTCCAAACTGATGTAAAATATAAAGTGTTGGTCTTCTATCATTTTTTAAAAGGGTGCAATGGCTTGGATCCTTTATTTTGGTGAGATGTCAATATTGATGTCCATGTCTAGCCTCCTATGAAAATCTAAATGGGGCATCGCCTTTTGACCCTCTTCCTCAGGTGTTTGGAATGGATCCTTCTGCCCCACCAGAACAAACCCTTGACTTTTAACAATCCTCTGATTTAAAGTGTTACAATTACCTGTCCAATACTAGTGTCCAAATACTAGGAAATAAGAATCATCACCATCATCAATATGGGATTGGTGTTAACAGTAAAATAAAATAAACCAAGGAATGATCATTATGTGAAAACTCACAACATAATGTCACCCTCCTCCCTCCACATGATGTTGGGGCAACCATACTGCATTGGCCCATTAATAGTCAGATGGGCAGGCCAGGCACATTTGTTATCCAACCCACGTTCGGGTGTACACAAAACAGGTATCCATTTCATGTGTGACAGACTATGAAGTACGGGAAATCCAAAAATGTACATGTACCCATACCGGGTACCTACATGGGTACGGCTAAATATGTACAGGGTATGGTCAAATGCACCTTGTACGTTATAGTTTTGAATTTGACTTTTGGGTACGGCACGAATATGCATTTGACACCGTACCAGGTACTGCATGGGTACGTCATGGGTTTGCATTTGCTGCTACTTTTTTTTTTTTTTAAATTGTAGCTATTCTCCCGCTCTTTTTATTTTTATTCTTTTGAATTGTTGCTGCTACTGCCTCCATGCTAATGCCATTTTCTTTATGGATGCTGCTCTGCTACCTTTTTTGTTTTTTTAATTGTTGCTATGTTGTTATCTTTCTATGTGATTTCTAATGCATTAGAAAAATACTATATTCTATTATGTGTTAGCATATCATGCTATTGTATAATCAGTCATGTGTATTTAATGGATTTCTATCACTCTGCTTGGTATGTTTCACTACCCTAATTATGTGAATTTGTTTTATTGAAACTATTTGATTTCTTAATTCCATAGCTAAGATTCTAAATATGGATATTTTCAAGGTGACCCACCACATCAGTCAGCCCATTTGTACTATGAGTGATGAATCTTTTTATAATTTTTAGAATTCTTCTAATATTCCTTGCCTTTTTATAAAAGGTTTAATTTGTAATGGTATAAAGTAGTTGTTGGCTTGTTGCAGCTACGGATTCTAATCTATTTTAATTATTAGCCTATTATATTACTAAAATATTAAAAAAATATAACTTTTTAGTGGATGAATTCCAGCTCTATCTGTATCTTATTTTTTTAGAATTTTATTATATCGGCGTAACCATACGATACACAACAAGTACCCGTGCTTTATCGGTGACAATCACATATTCAAATACTAGTATTGGATCCATGGAACACTCCTGAGCCAAAATTAATATAATAAATGTCCATATCAGGCTTTATTCTTTTTCGCTTTTTTTTTTAAGATAAAAGGCCACAAGGAATAAATCAAGCGTACCTCCGACGAGAACACCAACTTTGTTATTTCCTCCGCAATGTCCGTTTATGTACTTTGACGGGTTACAATTGAACGAGACTGCCGACAAAAAAAAACAAATAGAAAAACAAGATATGGTGAGTACAAGACGCAACTTAGTCTACTGTGAAGGTCAAAAATGGCAGCATAGAGATACGTCTGCTTGCGTCTAAACAAATCAGGGAGCCCCCCGAATGACCATAGTAACCACTTACCCCATTTTGCCATTTTTATGAAAGTATTTGGTCAAATTCAAAATATTCAGTTAATCTATCATTAGGTTGGTTCCCATGGTATATCCTGAACTATCAATCAAATTCGTTCGGTCACCAAACTCCCCCCTGTTTTTGTGGTGCCCTAAATTGACCGCAATATCCCTTCATCATTGAGTTAGGCTGACCGTATTCATGGTGGAGGCACCCTGGAAACATGATCATTATGGACCTTCTAGCCCACATGGACTGCTGAGGGAAATCAAAATTAAGTGAGAAAACCCGTTCCAGTGACCGTGGCAGACCACCAGCAGCTGCCAGCCTTGCATGCATTGCCCGCAGGTATGGCAGGCTGCCCCGATAATGTGGCGGCATCAAAGGGTTTTCTATGAGAAATGGATAGAATGCACTGCCGGTATGATAGGCTGCCCCACTAGTGATGGCCCATCTCAAACAGGTCCCTAGCAAACCGGACAGCACTGATGATTTCAACCCACTGACCAATCCACCTAAAATATCAAAAATATAATTGGATTCGCCATCTTCCCTCGCGCAAGATGAGGGCTCCTTTATCTAACCCGATGTCACCTTCCCCTACTAAGGGTTCCACGAGTCCCGGGGTCCCAGGGCCCTAGCTGGGAAAAAGCGTGGTAGATACAGGACAGATCATTGTCAAGTTGGACTAGAACTAATTCTGTGGAGAGTGTGTTTCAAGGGGATCGGATTGAGGACACAAGGGGCTTGTGTCCATAGAACTAGTGTTTCAAATTCAAGGGGATTGGATAAGCTGTTAACGAGAATTTGTCTTCAAACGGTAGACAATGAACTTGGGCTCCACTCAATGATAAAAATCCATTGCTTGCTTGACAAGGAAATCCATCCTCTGGGTGACTAGGTCCCATTGGCAGAAAGAAAGAAAGCATCATTTGGACGGATAGGAGCTCCTACAAAAAGGACCAGTCAGCGACCCATGTGAGCCCCAGCCAGATCTTTTTAGGCACCCAGTAACAGTTCGGACTTCCGATCATCCCAAATGGGCACGGGCCAAGGGGGTTCTGGTCTGAGATCCTTCCCACCTCTTTCCACATATATGGGCATTTCTGTAAATGAAAGAAAAAAAAGAAGAAGGGAAACTAGTGACATATCCATCCAATGGGTGGCCCACACGCAAAACGGTCAGCAACAGCATGATCGACAGTGGGCCCACAAAGGACAGACAAAAACAGGTTCCAGACCAGCCAGCACGCATTGCTTGATGACCAGGAAGGAAAGTCCTTCTAGTGGGGCCCACATTGATGTCCGACCGAATAATCTCAGGCCAAACATACAAATCCCAATCCACCAGTTGGGCCCACGTATGAAATCAAACTCCCACGCAAATTAATGCCCTCCTAGTCGGCGTTGGCCCAAATCGCATCAATTCTGACTTGAGTCAAATCAAAACAAGCGATTGAAGGGATGAAAAATTATCTTGAGTAATCCTGACTGATGGCCCACCAATGATCCGACCATTACAGAGACATGCCTCTTAGCTGATTTAAGTAATTCAGGAAAAACCAAAGGTGTGCAAAGTGCTAGTGATCCCATCTTTCAAACCATCCCAACTGCGACCCTGCAATCACGCAACTGGAGAAACAAAGATTTTACGTATAAAGAGTATAGTATACGGCTATTTTGAAGTATACCCAAATGGACGGGACCATGATCAGCTGTGTATTCAACTTGATGACTTATGTGGGGTTCATAACAAAGCGAGAAGCCTTTAAAAATACCCAACCAATAATGCTAGCTCCACTTTTTATTTAATTTATTTCCCAACCGTTATATAAAAGGCATTTTTCGTCTCCCACGTCTCTACAATATTAAAAGCAAAATAAATTAATTATACTTACCGAGATGGGTTGTGAGGTTGGAAGTAAGACTAGCATTATTAAAAAATAAATAGATAAATAAGAATATTCCACCTCACCTTTTCGGCAACCATCGCCGCCCGGAAATCCATCTCCTTCAAATCCGTCGCCGCACCGGCAGCGGTGTCCGACATCTCCACTCGTAGCCGACGTGACGACCGTGCAATTCGCATGGGGTGCGCAGGTGGCTGGGCCGCAAAGCCCATCCAACCACCAGTCCAGCACCACCGTCTGGAAATCAAGCGACACCACCGGGTTCTTGGACGAGTCCAACGCGTAGGACGCGAACAGGATCCGACATCCGCGCTCCGTCACGTTCCTGTAATCCATCAGGCCGTCACCTTCCCTCGAGAAGCAGCTGATATTCTCTCCCTTCCCACCGCAATTCCCCGATCCCAGTCTCTGCTCCAAAAGATTCGTAGGAATGACGCAGTTCGTAACGGACGCGTTGCAGCCCCGTAACAGGAACCCATTCCTCCACGTCAGCGCGTAGTTCGCGCTCCAAAGACTCTCGATGCTTTGGATCGGACGGCTGCAATTCGCTGGGAGATCGACCACGAGGTTCTCGGGCGTAACGTTTCGGACCAGGTGATCTCCGATTGCGGAGAAGCTCCCGTCGATGCAATTTAATCGGATTTTGCATCCGTCTGAGAATCCGAACGGGTAGGGAACGAGGTTCCGGCCGCAAGCGCGGCTGCAGTTGGAGGCGGAGGCGGAGGCGGAGATGAAGAGGAGAGAGAAGAGGAGGAGATGAATGTAACGGTTTCGGGAGAAGAGGAGGGGGAACGGCATGTTTAGAGCGGGATCGGCTGGATCGGTCCGTTTTTGGGGGAAATTCTCATGTTCTGGAGAGGAAGATCCGATTTTAAGATGATCGAATCGGTCCACGGCTGAAGAACTCCTGAACAGAAAGATGCGATTTGGAGCTTGGAAAACGCAGCAGAAGCTCGATTCTGAGGTGATCGGACGGTCGAAGGATGAAGAAGTGCTCAAAATCGAAGAATTTCAGTCTCTTTCCTTCAAAAACAGAGGAATCTTCACCGCCCGCAGTCAAATACCCAATTTCGAGCTGGATAAGCAGGAAAGCTTCGATTTCGTAATGATCGAATGAATCGATCGCCGAAGCACTCGTGAAGAAAACCGAAGGAACTTCAGAAAAGGGGAAATCTCAACTTCTGGAGAGAAAGATCGGATTTTGAGCTTTGACAGCAGCAGAAGCTTCGATTTCGAGATGATCGGATCAATCAACAGCTCAGGAACTCTGCGGACTCGAAGAAAATCGATTCTCTTTTTCTTTCTTCAGGCAGGGCGAATTTCCACGATGATGGCCTGAGATGATGCAGCTGAGGCTTAATTAAACTCATTCGCAGCGCATTGGAGAGAGTTCCAATTCCAAGTACCAAAACAAAGGCGATTCTTGTTTCCTCTGTCTGGCTCTGCAGCTCTTGATTGCTCTGAGATTGGGAAGAGGACGTTGCACTGCTACAGTAGAGTTGATGTGAGGTTTCTGCAATTAGTCGTTGGAAGTCTTTGAATGCATTGGAATTCTGGGGCTTACGGATGAGGAAAGAAGAAAAGAGGGGAAGGCGAGAGAGCTTGGAACTTCGAGCTGGTTTCCTAATTTCTACACCTCTCTATCGCTGCTCTCTTTCAAGTTTCAACTCCCAACCGCATCAGAATAATGCAAGAGTCGTGGGAATTTAATGGGGATGACGAGACTGCCCTTGACGTTTGTGGATTGTTGCCAAGGGTCTCTCTCTTCCTCTTCATTTTCCAATTAATTACGAAAGCATGAGTGTAGTAGTATAAATGGATGGAGCCCGGATCTTCTTGAGGATTTGAGCCAGGGCCATTCGGGTAGCCTGCCGTGGACGTGGGGAGTGGGCTGGCTGCCCGAATGGAGACGTCGTCTCCCCATGGTCACGGTAAGGAAATTCCTTACTTAATTCCAATTCTTATATTGATAGAGGTGGTCCTGGCTGGGTCTAACGGGGCATAGGATTGTCCTAATTGGTTTCGGATTTAGAAACATAGGAAAAATCCAGACTAAGCCTGAAAAATGCCCACTTGAGTCACATGCCTCAAAATGCGAGGCCTAAGCTTGCCTATTTAGTCAACCGAGTCAAGCTAAGCTTGGCTTTCCTCGAAGATGAGCACTCAGCTACAAACACCTCCTAAGTTTTGTACCAATCTTATTGAGACTAAATCAGTGTCTAGGCTTGGGCTTTCAACATTTAATGCAAACCCTACCCAAATTAATGGTAAATGTTAAGATATTTAATTTCATATCTTAGTTCTTCATGGCTTTTAAGGAATTTGTAATATATATATATATATATACAAATAAAGATCTAAATGAATCTAAAATTGTTGGGTGTATTTATTTATTTACGAGAAAATGGTGATTTTAACAAACATAGTATTGTGTTTCATATGTATAATTTTTTCAAATGTATTATTTACATATATAATTGTCATTTTCTTATCACATGTGAAAAAGGAAAATAATGCCTTAGACCCGTATCCTTCTCATAGTATTGTTGCCAAGTTCATAAATCATAAAAACTCCATCTTTATGGGATATGTAAGTTATATATTAATATTATTTTTGTCTAACATTATCATCATTCTCATCATAATCAAAAGTAAGACTTATCTTGTTTATATATATATATATATATATATGTGGTACATATATGACATGTACATATAAAATACAAAAGTAAGACTATGGGGTTGGATCAAGACTCCTAAGAGTGTCTTTTTTTTTTTTTTTTGTTGGAGAAAACATTATTCACATGCGTTTGTTTAATCTCATTTATGTATGTAAATGATTCAAACACGTGTTAGTTACACAAATCATTCTTGTTTGCCAATTTTTACACATTTAGTTTGCAAAACAAGTGTGAAAATGAGGCTATTTTGAGCCCTTATGAGGTGTGAAATGAATTCATACCACTGATGCAAGACACACTGTCATGATTGGTTGCAGTATACGGTAGATTTTTTTTGGCATGGGCCCATAAAAGCCTTTTTTTTTTCATTACTATGGGCCCCAATTCACAATTCAAATATTGATCTTCTTGAAATTATTTAAAATGGCTGGAAGGTAAAATTTTACTTCTTAATTCTTCTTAGATTTTTGAGAGATTTGAGAAAAAAGTTCAAACCGTTAGATCTAAATTTCTGAGTTTCTATGGGTCACAAATTCATAAACCAAACTATTTATCTTTTTTTATTGCTAAAACAACTAAGAGGTAAATTTCTATCTTGATTCTTTCACAAATTTTGAGAAATTTGTTAAAAAGAAGTCCAAAAAATCAATTAAAATTGTTAGATGTACTCATTTACACATGAAAATGGCGATTTTGACAAACATTAAACTATGATTTACATGTATATCATTTGCATATGTAAAAATAATTTGCATGTGTCATTTTACATATTAAAAAAAAACAATACAAAAAAAAATCCAAGGGTTTTATGCCTTAAAAAAGAGTTTGATATATCATGTTTGATCAAGTTCATGTCCAAGTCCTCATTACCATACACATGCCACATAAAGGTTTTATCCACACCTTGAGTTTGGCAGACCAATCTCAATTTAAGCTTCTTCTTTTTACCCCAGCCAAGGGTGTTAGGGACCTATGATAGCATTTGCACACAAAAAGCGAAAGCACTTGCACATTTGACGTGAGGAATGGGCACCCCAGATGTGGAGAGGAAACACTAGCACAAGGGAGAAGAGGTGACGCACACATGCCAAAAATAAGATACTTAGGGATTGAGCCCTGGTTATATGAGTGAGAGAAGTAAGGTCTCCAACCAATTAGGCAATCATTTTTTTCTCAATTCCAATTTAAGCTTATTCTGACTTTAAATCACTATACATATCATTGAGCTCCCCCGTGTGTAAATGAGGTTTCTAATGTCTAGACCTATAATTTCAAAACTAACAAAAAATCTATCTTAATTATAACAGCCTAGGCCTATTTGTTTCACATAATTGAGCTCTTAAAAAATTCTAAGACTTAAAATTTAGATGAGCAGTTAAAATGTTGAATTAGAAGTAGATATCTATAAATGAATGACCATCAAATATAAATATTTTTGATTGAATGACCATCAACTAATCTCTCATTGAAAAGACAATCGATGGGAGATAACAAAAGGAAAACATAGTCATCAATCTACCAGCTAATTCAAATCTTAGCAAAGTCAAAACCTCATCTACATTAGCCACTTTATATTCATAATTTACCGCTCCCTTCTTCAATAATCCTTCAATGATGATCATTTGATTATAATCCTCCATGAATTAAATTTCTATGTATTCTAGGCAAATAGAATAATTATATAAATTTGTATTCAATCTTTTTAACACATGATCTATTTTCATAGCCAGAGTTGTAGATGCATTTACTAATCATCTATAAACCAAAGCATATCCTTATGCTTTTCATATCGTGTTTTAATCATCTTTTGGCCTACCACGATCATATGGAATAAGGGTGTAGTCGTGTAGGCAGTAAAAAAGAAGAATACTTTAATCATGTGAAGTTTTCTACATCCGAAAGCCGTCATCTATAAAACTTGAATTTCATAGCACTCAGAAGTGACGATCAAGACGTCTACATGCAAGAACCACATTTCAAGAGAAAAATTCCCAGGCAGTTTCTCATGTTTCTAATGAATAAGGCTACATTTGTCAATTCATATATATTGACTTTTGGACACTTGACTTCCCTTCTGAAGTGGCGTTTCAATTCAATGTGACAGAGCGATTGTGCGGATGATGAAATACCAATTTATTATTTAAAAAAGAATAAGGGTCTTACGTCCATACTTTAAAAGTCACGTACTTTTAATATAAGCTCCAAAGATTTTAGACCTTTAAGGGCATTGGTATATTTTTGCCTCGGAAACACTAATTTGTGTCCAACCAGCACGGTTACAGTCCAGCCAGCGACCACAAGCCGTTGACCACCGGCAACTACCGACTTTTCTAGCTAATAACTTTTTTTTTTCACACCAAACCACATATTTCTATTTATATTCTTATAATTTGTTTTATAAATTTTAAATATGTTTTTATTTGTGCCACATCAAAATTAATGTTCTTGTTTCACAATAACACATGGAACATATTCATATTTATATACCACATATTTTTATTTCACACTAATACATGATCATGTTTTCATGCATATTTCTAGTTCATACTAATATATGGAATATCTTTATGTTTACATATCAAATGTTCTAGTTTTACACTAACACATAGCTAGTCATGTTTTCATGTTCCCATCTACATGCTCCTATTTACATGTTTATGTTTTACACTAACATATAGTCCTATTTTTATACATGTTCCTATTTTACACGAATATATAAAGCATGCTCCTATTTACAAAAACATATGCTCCTATTTATATGTTCCTATTTTACCATTAACAAATTGAATATGTTCCTATTAACGTACTAAATATTCCTGTTTCACACTAACACATCGTCCTATTTTCATATTTTTGTTTTATACTAACACATGGTCCTATTTTCATGTTCCTGTTTTACACTAACACATGATCATATGTCACGACCTGAACTCAGAAATCGGGGGTTAGCTAAAACCTAACCAGTGACACACGTACTCCCGTGCACGCGCACTTGGACCTGATCTAAGTACACGCCCACAAGGGATAATCACACGTGCATACCAGGTGTACGCGGAAGCAGTATGTATCATTGCAAGCCAAAAAGATAAGAAAGAGACATAAAGTATACGATTAACATAATGACATTTAATACAAAATGAACAATATACAAAATGTACAATACAAAAGGGAGGGATGGTGCCTTAAGGACCAATACAAGATCAACAAGATTAGATGTATGTGAAGACCCAAAACCCGGATGCAAAAAGGGCAGACAAAAGATGAGTGCAATGCCAAGACGCTCTCTGGTAGAGTGATCAAGCCCACTCCTCTAATCCTGACTGAGTCTCCCGGATCTCTCCCAGAGTCTGGCCGACCAACGAGGGGTTAGTAGAGGTATCTAGGCCTGCAACACCAAGAACAACCAATGAGTACGACTACTCAGCAAAGCAAAAGCGACAATAAGTTAACACCCGCTGTATCTAGCAGAATAGTAAACGGTTAACAATGAACAATACATAGAGATCATGTTAGTATACTAAGTAGGTCGTGCATATAATGAAACATGCCATCAGAATCATGAAACAGATAACTGGCTAGGTGGTTACCCCTTTTCCATATTCTCCTTTTCGAGAGCAGTCAGTATGGGAACACCATCGACCGGGCCAAGGTACGCATGGGTCTCTGATTCCCGGGGTCCGGAATCCCAGGACAAGAACACTCTGCAGAGGCAACAAACAGGCTACGCCAAAGTCAACCTCGTCGGGTATCCTGAGGCTGAGACAGAGTGGAGCCAGATTAATACCATCAGTCATGGGGTATGATGCATGTCAATCAATGTCAGTCAATGCAGGACAATATGGTACGGTACATGCATCATGCTAGTCAATACTGTTACCATGAAACAATGACATTGACAAGTTAAACAATGAACAATGAACAAGACAAAGAACATGCAAGGCAGCTATTTCCGCCCGGGATTTACCCTGGATAGAGCCCTTAGGGAATGTTCAATCATTGCCCCAGCGCAGAGCATTTGCCATGTGAATAAGAGGGCAAAATCGAACTCAATATGTCATGCAAATGGAATGATTTTGCAAGAATCACAATCTATTACTAGCCAACCCTATTTTAGTTGTTCATTAGTACTAACCGTGCATGATGATGTAGTTTTAAGTTATTCGATACACAGTTGTTCATTTTGGACGTGTTGCACTATAGCAATCGACGTGTATCGAAGTCCCTCAAACCAATACCCATGGGGAAGTGCTTAACAAGATGACAACACACTTGAATGTGTCACAACCCACAAGACTATTCATGCGTCTAAGGGAATCCGTTAGGCAAGGTATATAGGTGAACAGTCCATGGGGAAGGCCCTATTAAGTCTCATCATGAAGCTAAAGGTAGCAAAGAAGTCTCATGGTGTCAAGAAGAACAAGAAAAGGAAATTGAGAAAGCATAGGAGTTCATTGAATCTCAAGTCTCTCGGAACAGAAATGTGTCAGGGTCCACCGGTCAGTTTTGTAGCCCGATCGGTCTAATTTCAGTTCTGGAAGCATCCAATCAGTCGGACCCCAGTCCCCATTAGTCGGACAACTGGGTTTTATACAGAACAGACGAACTAAAAAACATGCTTTTCACTCTCAAAACCAATGTGTGTCACGTTTATACAAGACTCATGGGTTGTCAAAATAGTACACACTCAAGAGAGAGTAAAAAGAAACACAAAAGCAACGTATACCAATATGTGTTTATCCCTACTGTGCTTATACTTGCCTTAGACAAATTCTTTCCTAAATTTCGCTATTCTTGGGCCTAAACGATCCCAGGAGATGCAATCCTAAAATCATGCATGCCAAGAGTAAGTAAAAAGGAAACGGTGCAAGTGGTGCAATTCATACCCTAAACACAAAAAGGGACTGTAACTCGCCTTCTTACCGTAAACGAACCGGGGAGTCGATGCAAGGTTCTTGTCCACAACGAAGAGACAAGGAAGAAGAAAGCGAAGACGAGAGAGATGTCGTGTAAAGACGATACCAACGAACCCAACAAGAGGACGAGCAGCCGGTGCACGTCTTTCCCCTTTTCTTTAATTGCAAGTAGAAGAAGGAAAGGAATAAAAGATGAGAATCAGGGAAAAGAAGGGAGAGAAACGAGAGAGAAAGAGAGAGAGAGAAAGCTGGCATGAGGGGTGAACTGAAGAGAAGGAGAGTCGGTGGTTTCATATATATATATATAAAAGATAAAGATTGAATAGAATTTACATCTAAGTCCAATAGTTCGGGTGATTTACAGTTTGAGTAAAATGACGGCCTCATGGAAGCAAACAACCTCGTCTGCGTTTGAGCCAGTTACGGAAGTTGACGAGCTCGACGAAATATACTTGTTGACACCAAGATGATGCATGAATGACGAACTCGTACAAAATCAAAAATTACGAAAAAGGGCTCAAGACTGTGCAAACTCAGTTTAACTCAACTCAATTCCTTTCCTATGATCCGACACGAATCTCAAAAGAATAAAACCACAACTTCCTGTAAATTTGCTAGAATTAAGACCGAAACCACACTAATGAATAGTTAAGAAATTGTTAAACCGGATTAAGCTGGGTTGAAATGTTACATCATATTTACATGCTTGTTTCTGTTTCACACTATCCTGTAGAACATGTTCTTGTTTGCATAATATATATCATTGTTTCATACTAAACATGGTCCCGTTTTCATGCTCCTATTTATATATTCTTATTTAACAGTATCATATGGTCCTATTTTCATGCATATTCTCATTTCACACTAACACATGGAACACATTCTTGTTTACATATCACATATTTCTATTTTACATTAACACATGATCAAGTTTTCATGTTCCCGTTTACATGTTTCTATTTCACACTAGCATGTGATCCTATTTTTATTCATATTCCTACTTCACACTAACACATGGAATATATTTCTATTTACATAATACATATTCCTATTTTATAATAACACATGGTCCTATTTGAATGTATGTTCCTGCTTCACACTAATATATAGAATATTTTCCTATTTACATAAAACATGTTCATGCTTCACAACTGGAACATGTTTCTGTTTACATAATACATATTTCTGTTTACATATTCCCATTTTATAATAACACATGGTCCTATTTGAATGCATGTTCCTACTTCATACTAATACATTGAATATCTATTTACGTAATACATGTTTATACTTCACACTAACACATGGTCCTGTTTTTATACATGTTTCCATTTCAAACTAACATATGGAACATATTAATTCCTCTTTACATGCCACATGTACCTGTTTCACACTAACATATGATCATATTATCATGTTCTTATTCCATACTAACACATAGTCTTATTTTTTTGTTCCTCTTAGATGTTCCTATTTTACATTAACATATAGTCTTGTTTTCATTCATGTTCCTAATTTTCATATTCATTTTTCTTATATTCGCATTTTAACATGTTCCTGTTTCCAACACATGTTCTTATTTCTAACACTACTAATACATGGAACATATGACTGTTTCTCACATATCCTAACACATGAAATATGTCCTCATTTTTTATGTTCCTGTTTGTCATGTTCCCGTTTCTTATATTGTTCATGTTTCTAACACTACTAATGTATGGAACGTATTCTTATTTCTCATGTTCTTATTTCTCACATACACTAATACATGGAACATATCCTTATTTTTTATGATCCTATTTTTAATGTTCCTATTCCTCATGTTGTTCATGCTTTTCATACATGTTCATGTTTCTAACACTACTGATACATAGAATATATTCCTATTTCTCACATATACTAACACATTGAACACGTCTTTGTTTCTTATATTCCTATTTTCAAATATTTTTGTTTCTCATTTTGTTCATGTTTCTCACACATGTTCTTATTTATAACACTACTAATATATGGAACATGTCTCTATTTCTCATGTTTATGTTTCTTATGTTCATATATCTCATATACACTAACACATGAAACATGTCCTTATTTCACATGTCCTGTTTCTCACATACACTAGTACATAAAACATGTCACTGTTTCTCATATTCTTATTTAAACATGTTATTGTTTCTAACACTAAGACCCTAGCATTGAATTCATTCAAGTTTCCAAACCACCAGCGGCCTGCTAATCCAACAATCACCATACACTGTTTTAGAAGCCGATCACCGGCTGACAGTCGATGGCCGCCGTCACTGATGGATAATAGTCAATGCCGGTCGTTGTCCAATGGTCACTAATCGTTAGTCACCGGGGGCTAGCACCAGTAGTCGATCACGAGTCCCTGTTTGCCGGTCGCTGGTTCTCCGGTCCCCGTCCATCGTCCGTTGGTTGCTAGTCTTCCAATTTTATTCTGCTGGTGGCTATTCAACAGGTCTCTATCCACCGGTCCATGTTTGTCGGTCATTGGTCTGCCGGCCACCATTTGTACGTCGTCATCTGCCATCCAATGAGCAATGGCTACCGTCCGTTGATTGCCAGTCGCCATCCGCTAGTCTCCAAGTCACCAGTTTGCCGTCCGTCGATCGAAGGCTGTTAGCTAGTCATCGCTAGAAAAAACATTAGGAAAATCGACAAAAAGGTGGCCGGAAAAGTCATCGACCGCCCATTATTCTAAAAGTTAACTCTAAATAAATAAGAAATAAGAAAATCCTAAGGGTAGAATTGTCATTATGACAAAATATATAAAATAGAATGGACTTAAAGCGTTAAATCTTATAACACTAATGGACTATTGTAACTAAGAATTTAAGAGGTGGACTTGTACCTAATTACATTTGAAAAATCAAGCTTCCACCTAAATTACAAAGATAAGAGTCTAGTTTGTTAAGTTTAGGTTAATAAAAAATGGTTTTACAAAAAGATCTTGTATTTTCATATAATCTCATAAAGGCCCCTATATTTTGTAATTATTTTACTTAAACCTTCCTAATTTGACTATGAAGATTTTGTTCGTTTTTTAGGCTAATGTCAAAACTATCCTTCTAAGTGTATTGATGAATCCTTCCATCAAAGAAAGGTTTCTTCCTTGATCCTTTTTAATCACGTGTAAAAGATCAAGGGTGTGGAACATTTTTTTTTTTTTACAATCTAATTGAAGGTGATGTTTAATCATTCATTACAAAGACTATAATCCATTATTACCATTTAAGATGATTGGAGCACTATTAAACATTAAAAAAGAGTATGGATCCTCTAAGGCATGTTTCCATGGTAACTGTAAGTGGACCAATCAAGGTCCTGCCAAGTTAGTAAGAAAAGCCTACCATTCATGTGGGCAATGGTTTCCCCATCCAAGGCAACCCACCCCATAGTGACGTGGGGGACTATGATTGATCCACTCACGATCACTGTAGGTCCATATGATCCTGTTCATTATGAAATTAGGTTTTTGCATGACCAATGAAATAGACTCCATATGTGGACGTTGGCCATGTTAGCCATATTCATGTGTTTGTATTTAACTATATTTAAAGATAATGACAAAAGTCTTTGCAATGTTAGCCTTAAGTTTCTTTCTTATTTTTTGAGGAAATGAGATAGAATTCTAATCAACTACATAAATTTTTTTCATTATTATTTCTTGAACATTTTTAAAATGGCCCATTTTTAGTGTTTACTAAATCTCCTTTGACTCACAATTAAAAGGCTAATTATTTATCTCTTAGGTACGATAAATGCTCTAACTTAATAGCTTAACCTAATTTTCACTTACTTTATTTCTTGATTTTTAATTCTTACTCTATTACTATATCTCTATAAATTTATTCATACAATTAAGTCTAGCTGAGGAGTCAGTTTGAAGGGTGAAGGCTTTAGCTGTATTATATATCATAGAAGTGGCAACAACTTGCTCATCCGCAGTACAAGTTATTCCACTCTCAATTTAAATGTTAGGGAACCACTAAATTAATCTTCTTCACATCTTACGTTTTTCAAAATGGGATCCACTATAACCTCGCCACGCGCCTCACCCAATTCCATCTAAACATTTACCTAAATATAAAAGAAATTGAATATGGGACAATCACAATTAATTTACAGATTTTGACGCACACATTGCCTATTAACCGCTGCTATGTATGTATTCCTTTTTCAAGTCAGGGTTTATCCTTCAATCAATTCATATATTTGTTATTATTAAATGACACTTCATTTAGATATTGATTATAATTTGTTATTTAATTTTCATCAAATTTAACCAAAAGCAAAGTGTAAAGCTGGAAAGGGCTTTCAAAGGATTTTTCGTCATTTGATGTGAAGCTTGGAGTCTCCTGGCTAAAGAAGAAAATGACTAAAACATAGCTATTAATTGGTTTATTAGATAAACTACCAGAAATAAAATGATTTAATGGATATACACAAGGGATTTCTATAAGAAGTCCTTATCGAAGTATCTGACTCGATAGGTAGGCTAGCCCTAGTCCAACGCAAGGAAATTACTTCCTTACTTGATCTAATTTGTTCATGAAATCAAACACCATTATATAAACCATTTGAGATCACATCCACTAGTAACTGATATTGTGTATCCAAAATTTTATCAATGATGAGTTGCAAGGGGTCGATAGTTCCTTACCATCAATATATGTACTCACTGAAATTTCATTAAAAGTGAGAATGATATATACTACTGAATTAAAAAACAAATAGGATTGATCACTTTAACATGGAAAGAGTGAAAAGGAAGAGTAAGAAAGAGATTGTTGTGAAATTAAATATTTCTTTGGAATTCTTAAAAGTTAAAATCGGATTTGCATTTTCATCTTATATTCTTCTTCGCTCTTCACTTTTTTAACTATTTTTGTTGAAACTAATATTACCTTGAATTTGAAATCACTACCATGATACAGATGGGCCTTACTTGACGAATCCAATGATTTATATTTCTTAGATTGGGGTGAAATTTGGGCCATATATACTCATCGTACGGAATATGATGAAGTTGTACTAGGCGCAAGCACGGGTGACGAGTCAAAAGTGTTATTTAATGTGGGAAAAGAAGTTTCTCTTTCTACACTATAGTGACAGGGATCGGTACAAGAAATATTAAAAAAAAAAATCAAAGGTCACTGGTCATTTTGAACAACCCAATCGGAAGGAAAGTCAACAGTTTTTACCACCCATATTAATTAATGGGTACAGGAATCCAATGACAAAGAGGCATTTGTTTGAAGGTATTGGTAACGAAAAATGTTTTGAGAATTCTTACAAGCAAATAAGCAATGATAAGCAGCTAGCCTCTAAAACTTTGAATTATTTATTTAAAGGTGAGAATTCATAAAATTTAACAAATGAGATATCACTTTTGGCTTATAGAATCTTGAAGATTTTGCCCAAAAAAACTCTTTAGATGACTTCTAAACCAAAGTAGTCTCCAAAGCTTTATAGGTGACTACTTTCATTTATTTTTTAAATATTGGGGTTGAGCGTCAAATTCGACCTAGGTGTGTGTACACCAGCATCGAATTTGATGTTGCCCTGTTTATTTTCAAACCCAAAAAATCATATTTTCCTTTTCCTTCCTCCATCTGCAAATGATGATTAATACCTTCAAATGTCTCCATCTTGTGAATCTTCTAGCGAGGGACTTGATTTTGAGCAGGGAACTATAAACTCTTACTCAATTTCCAAAAGGTTTTCCAATATATGTTTTTTCCACATCTGCTTTGGCAAGTCATATGGCATTAGACCAGATTGGTATGTGGAGCTACAGAATTTTCATGAGAAGAAGTGGGTGAAATGGCTGAGCATTAGTGTTGAATGCTTGGTAAATTTGAGTTCACAAACCCTGCTTATGGAAAGAGTTTTAGAGTGGGAAAGGCCTTTGATCAGATCAGGTTTTCCTTCTTGGGAGTTTGAAAAATTGCAAAGTGATCCTCCTTGAGTACAATTGAATTAATGGTGGTGGCATTTATGCATATGATTTCAAGAACAGCAAGTAGGGGTGGTGAAAACGTAGAAGAAACATACTTTTAGAAACCTTTTGGAAATTGAGTAAAAGTTCACACCATGATTTTAGGCACAAGATCAAGCACTTCGTTGAAAGATTCTTAACATAAGGATGCCTAAAGGTAAAATTCATCATTTGCAAAAGGAAAAAGGAAAAAATATATAGGGCTTTTGGATTTCAAAAATAGCAAGGATACTGTCGAATTTGATTATAGTGTAACACACCAATGCCGAATTCAACACCGGTTCTATAAGGTTAAAAAAGAAAAAAACCAAAGTGGTTGTGGGTACATAATTAAGAGGTCTTTTCTAGTTGACTTGTTGCATAAAAGATTTTTTTTCTAGTAAAATCCTCTAAAATTTTTGAAATTCAACTTAAAAAAATACTATACTACAATATTTGTGGAATTCATGGACCACACAATAAGAATCTCAGAATTCTTTTGAAGACACGGGCCATTACCGACATTAAGAACGCCAGTCGATGTACATTCGTCCTATGGCCAAAAATGGCGGCAAAAGCACACGATTTTCCTTCCAATACATTTCATAACATTCTGTTCCGTAACATCTCATTACCCTTCCCATTCCCATAAAACAATAAACTACCACTGTAAAAGTAGGGATGTAAGTTTTGACCTCCAGCAACCAAACCCACATGATCTGACCTAACTAAAGTGGAATTCAATTTGGTGTTTTCATGTCAGGGTTTGCCACTTTGCTTGGTCCAGGGTTTTGACCTTGGCCACTTGCAACGATATTATTCTATTTTATTTTATTTGTTTAATTTGGTTGAAGATTTTGGGTTGTGGTTGTGCCTCTTTACTCTTTAGAGATTAGATCGTCTGTGTGAATTCTGCCTCAACATGACATTGTATCTTCACTCAAACTCTCAAATTGGACTTTTTAGAATCTATACTCTCCATCAATGTCTTCTTCGCTGACTACTTTTTTTTGATGGGCGATCAAAATTTGCACAAAAAAGACTTATATTCCTTTATTTAAAAAAAAAAAGGTCTTTATATACTAAACTCAACCTAAAAATTCAGGTAATTCATCTCATTAGATTCAGCAGAAGTCAACAAAAATTTCTCTGCAAATTTAAGGACTCTAATATTGACTTGTGTCAGGTTTTAAGATTAACTCATACAAATTGGAACAGGCTTTGGATCAGCAATGCCCAAAACAACTGCCCGAGTTGCTTTTAAGTTAGCAGTGAACCAAGGTATCCCATTACTTCTTTACCCAAATAAAAAAAGGTATCCCATCAGTGATGGACCACTGCTGACATTTACATAGATCGACAATCCTAACCATCCAAAATCAAATTGATCTGGACCTAATTATATTTATTTGAATTCAAATTCTGTGATTGATTATCCATATAATTAGGTCTAGTCCCCAGATTACAACTTGTATAAATATATATAATATGTATTAGACAAATGATTAAATATAGATAACATGTTTTAGAGAAATGATCTAGTGTCAACCAGAAAGTGCGACTGTTATCTTCTGGAGATATCGTACTTTGGGTGCTCACTCTACTCACTCTAGCTGATTGATGAGTTTCTACCTTTGGTGATCAGGAACATGCCCAAGTACCACTTTGATCGAAATTATTTTTACTATTAGAACATTGCAGAATACAGTAGTTAAATATATAACAGATACAGTTTCAATTCAACGGTCATGAATATCATTCTAATGAAAATACTATTCAAATAGCCTTGATGTTATAGTAACAGAAAAAATCTTCACCTACTAGCAGACTGCATATCTATCACTCCTTGCGGTCGGTTCTTAGCCCCCTTAGGATCTATTGGCCATGGGTGATCCAAAGGAGGGGCCCACTAGCCTTATGATCAACTACTACAAACTAAAGGAGGGCACTTCTTGTCTAGTGTCTATGAATAACCATAAATAAACTACCATATTCTACGACACCCTACCCTTATATTTTCTGACTCCTAAACAGCGTGAATACTAGAGAAAGGATCCAAAGTGAGAGGTTGAACTTAGAAGGAGCGGAGAAGGTGGGACGTGGGGGACAGAAGGGCTCCACATAGAGAACAGGTACAACGACTCTCATATGCAATTTCCCTGTTTGTTCTGGGTGCTTGGTGGTGTTTACCAGCTTCCTATTCGTCTCTTCTCCTCCAAGCCAAATCATTGGATCTCACAAAAACCACTGCTGACACATTAATGAGATAATAATACCCTGAAAAACCTGATAAAAGACTAACAACTGCATTCCTTCATTCTCCTTCAAATGAGGAGGCAAAATGTTTCTCTTTTTTTTGTTTTTGGCGCTCTTTGACAAACCTTTCGTACTTGGACTTGTATTTGGAGAAAATCATTTCTTCTTATGTATGCTATAGAGAAGTTTTCTCTCTCAAAGAAAAAAAGAACGATTTATTTCTAAAATGAGATAGATTGTTTTGGACATTAACATTTTAATATATTTTTTTCTCCAGCATTTCATTCTCTCCATTCAAATTTAAACATTCTATAAAAAACCATTAGAGGAAAACGGTGGAGCTCTATACACCATGATGCATGTATTTTAAATTGAACAATGTTTCGTATTGTACCATATCTGATACTTTTCTTTTTATATATAAAATTTAGGTTTCTATTGTATCTATGAAGTGTTCTTTTTGAGTTACCGTATGTGTGCCATACGTATATGGGCATCATCGTCTATACAAATAGATAATCCATTGTTAGATTTTTTTTCTTCTCTCTTCCTCCTCTCCACCTAGGGTTCATAACTCGGTCGCCCCGAGTCGTATGAGTTCGGTTTGGTTGGCATTTTAGTGAACTTGGCAAGTTAAGTAGATTGTTTGGACCAAACGCCAACTCAATTTATTTCCCAAGATATGGGCTTAGAAGTCGGTTGGCAGGTTGACTTACCAATCGCCACCCCGGGAAGTTAGAAGTAGAAAAAAAATAATAATAATTGAGTGCACAAGAGAGTGCCACATGGTGTAGCTTTCTGTTCACACGGTCAATGTCTCCTTTCTTTTGACTTGCCTAACTTGATTTGGATAATATTAACAATCCGGATGCAATAAACTTTGTACCGATAGAACATTTGTGGGGCCCCTCATTGGAGCTGATGAAGGATCATTAAAAATTTAGATTTTTAGATTGCAGTTGAAATAGTATATTGCAAAATAAATAAATAAACTAGCAAATGAATTTATCAACTACACAAATAAGAGGTACATAATTTTAACGTGAAAAACTCAAATAAATAAAAATTCATGAGTTCAAACTGAACTAATAATCAAATACTATGAATTACATAGTTACAAGAAATAGACTTACAACCCTTATTTAATTCTCACGCAACCTACGAGTTGTAATTTTTTATGTGCAATTTTACACAGCAACAACTTTCTACCATCCATTGCACCATATTTAAGATACTTGATTCCTCAATCTTCTGCAAAAAAAAAATGTTCTTCTATAAGAGATATAAAAGCAACAAACTTTTAATAAGTTAAATTTTCAGCACAATCTCTTTAATGACTGCTCTATAGAAAAAAAGATGTGATCCCAATAAGTTTTCTCCACTTAGAATAGTATGATCCTTGCTTTAAGGTTGAAAGAGAAATCCTTTATATAACTCACGATTCGTGCATAGAAGTTAGAGTTTGCATAGAGTATAAAATAGCAATCACAACACAAACATGAAATAATTGTCAAACAAGAAAGTGTGTTTTTTCCATTGTTTGCTCGATTAGGTACCATATCTGCTTGAGTGGGTACTCATTATGTCCCAAAAAATTTTCTTCATGAATTTTTCTTCTTTTCTTCAATGTCTTCACTTTAGTACTTCCAATGATACATACCACAGTTCATTCTAAAATAAATATAAAATTACTACTCGATAGATCCAAAGTTTTATATAATTCATAAATTAGACAATACACAAATATCCTAACACTTATCTATTAGAAATCTATAGGGCCTCCCTTGTATAGGCCTAATTGAACTCTACCAAGGATTGGCCGTATAGAGAGATTGTTCATATATGAAATTCATTAATCGTTTATAACGTTTTATTTATACAAAAGTATCAAACTAATGATAGTGTCAGTTGGTACGTGTATAACCCCATGGGCCCACCATAATGACCATATTCTAGACATAACTTGGTCATCTGAGTGTATAATTGATAGAAGAAAAAAAAATAAAATATGGGCATCTCCAAATTTCATCCAAAATTATAATAAATTAGGAGATCTATTCCCCAAATACCTCTGATCTAATCATTGAGAAATTCTTATGAAAGGGCCGGCATACTAATAGTTGATAGAAGCACTCTTGGCTAGTAGGTCAACCTGACAAAATTTATCATAATAAAAATAAAAAAATTCTTCTGAACATTCCTCTTTAAGATACACACTAAAAAATAAAAACTAATAATGAAAAGAAAATATCTAAGAAATTTTCGATTATCACCAACATAGGTTTTAATATTGTTTCAGGCACCTTTTCATTATAGCCTTCAAAATGAAGTGTTTCGGCTTATTCAGAATTTTAGTGAAACATTTCGGAATTACTAAATATACATATATGCTAAAATTAATAAAATATAGAACATAATTTATGCATTTAATTCATTTTGATAAAATAATGTTTTAAGATATAAGTGTAAGATCATTCTTACCATAATAAATCTTAAACATAATTTTCATAACCATAAAGTAAAAAACCTTTAAAAAAATTGAAGTTTGGAAACATTTTCCAAAAAATTTCAGTCATATTAAAAATTTTGGTCATTTTGGCCAATTTTGGCTAAAATGCATGTTTTCAACCAAAATTGACCGGAAGTCACACTAAAAAGTTATGGCACACATTTTGTTTCAACAGCATGGCCCAAATGAAAAAACTCAGCAATTTTAGCCAAAAAGAAGTGAAATTGATAGCTATGACCACCAACTTTTCACAATCACTCTTCCTTTGAACATAAGTTTGTCATCAATCTAGTCTAAGACATTTGACCTCATAAGTTGACAACCCTGCCTCTAATTTAAATATCTATGGATCAACCTTGGTCTCTCCCTAATTTTGAAATGTACGAGTTCTCATCCTCCATGTGTGGAGGTTCTCTCTCTGCTTGCATGTATGAGTTCCACTCCATGAATATGTATGTTTTTCTCTCATTTATGTGAGTCTCTCATAGTCCTAATCTTTTTAGTTGTGATACCAAAAAGATTAAATAAAAAATGTACTTTCATAAAAGAGAAAAAGATTCTATAAAAGTAAAACTTTTACAAGAACTTAATGCAACATTTTTTCAGCAATTTAAATTTTCAACAATTAGACCTACTTATTATCAACACACTCATGGTTGAGTGGTGTTGGCATATTATTGTCACACATATATCTAGAAATCTATTCATGAAATTTTACATTGATGGTATCACTCCTAATTACCGGTGTAAAAATAAAATCAACTTATTAGCCCATAAAAAAATTTTAGAGCGTCCCAGCATTGAGGACCCGCCTGCTAAACTGCTAAAAAGTAGTAGTTAGATTAAAGAAAATAAAATAATGAGGTGTTTTAGTCAATTTTCCCCGAAATTCCTGCCACATGTCATTGACAGAGCGGCCGTTTTGTCCCTTCAGATTTTCCATCCTACTACTTCTATCTTAGGTGTATTATTACACAATCTCGATTTAGACTGCTTCTTGATGTGCATAATTAAGAGCTTTCCCCTGAAACTAATCTTTTGTGCTTTCAAGAAAAGATACCAATTCCCACAGCTTTGTTTGTTCTTATATATACACCTTTATGTAAAGAAAAACTATAATGGGAAAGTATCTAGTCCAGGCAATTATACTACTGTAGTGACAATCTCCTGGAGAGCATATTAGCCACTTACTGGTATGGTGGATGATTGGATAAAATTTTATAACTTCTTATTGTATATGACCAGCGACAACGGTGCACAACATCATCATTATTATCATCATCATCATCATCATATCATCAAAGCATATTTTCAAAGATATTAGAGTCAGCTACATATATTACGTTTCTTCACTCCGATATCGTAAGGTAAACAGGAGCAAACATGAAAACTTAAAAAGCCAAAAAGAACATTGCATGAAGTACAAGATATGGATATAATTTCATAACTTTTTATTTTTATATGACCAACAACAGCACACAACATCATCATCACTATCATCATCATCGTCATTATTATATCATCAAAGCCTTTTTTCAAGGATATTGGAGTCAGCTATATATATTATATTTCTTCGCTCCTATATATCTTGAGGCAAACAACGGCACACATGGAGGAACAAAAAAAAAGCCAAAAAGAACATTGCAGGAAGTACAAAATATGGACATAAGAAAATGCAACTTGGTTGAAGATTTGGCCTCCAATTGACTAAAACTACAAAGCAAAATTTATAAAGATAACCCAACATAGTTAGGATAGACTATGATGAATGTATGGTGATCTAACCAAGGATGCAAGTTGATTTGATGATTATAATCACTAGATCAAGTAGCATACACAGTAATTTTCTTCATTTGGAACCATTGAATAATAGGGATTATCGTCACATCAATTATATTTCTATTTTAATCCTTTTCGTTCATACAGTTTGCCACGTGATCTATTTGACAATGGTTGCTAAAGTGAATTTTTGCCAAGTCCCAAAATAAGAGGCGAAAGTTATTTCAAACTAGAGCTACAGGAGTTCATTGCTGCGTCTAAATATTTGCATTTAGAAGCTCCTCATTAATGATGATTATTAGCATTATATTAAGGTAATGCCAATTGACACAATAAATTTGTTACGCAAAGGCCTTCATTTTACATTATTTTATCTGCTGACATGCATGTGCTTATTTTGACCAATTAAACTTACTTAAGAAGACATTTGTGCAGCTATAACACTTAGTAATGAACATTTAAGGCCTCTAAAGATGTGGGTAGTTAGGTTGGGCTAAAAAAATAGAGTGCTACCTGGGTAGATTAGATATGAAAAAAAATCAATTATCTAATAGAAAAACACCCTCTCTCTCTCTCCCTCTCTGATTGGCATGTGCATAAGCATGTGCATCCCTTTACTAGCCACCCATCTTCCCACACCTTTTTTCCAATGTATTTTGTACATCACATGAAGCCCTTTACCTGCACTAACCACCAAATTCATCACCGTTTTCCCATGTGTTTTTCCACATCAACACAATCTTTTGTCACTTTGTCCCTATTCTTTGTTATTGGCTTTATGACTTTAGCATACTCTTCTTTTTGTTTTTTTATGATTGTTCAAGTCATGCATGCGTCCTTCATTTTACGAACCTAATCAGTCTCTCGCGAAGAGTGGAAAAGCTTCACAACCACATGTTTTCATTACCTTCATTTTAAATAAATTAATTAGTCTTATCACACGACACACGCCATGGAAAATCAACGGTTTGGTCTAGACGAACATGCCTATAATCAAGCTGTGTGGGCCACCCCATCAATGGTTGTGATTAGTACTTGGCTATGTTCTCTACTTTTAAATAGTTCACTTCAAGTGTTTTTGTAAAATTGGATGATTGACAATGACCAATTCAATTAATTTTCACGATGACTTATTCAAAGACTCCTTTGGTCTCACATCCACATAAAGTAGGCCAACAGAGAGCCCCATAAGAACTCTGCAAGAGCTCAGAATGTATAATACGCAATGCTAATGAGTGGGTGATTTATCATCTTCATCTTCTTATTTCAAAACCAAGAACAAATCTTTTCTTCACATTATGAATTTTAGTATACAGTGATCCTCCCACTTCCTATCTTGAGATTCCTTGGTTATTATTACATAAGACCCTTCCCGTCGGCCCTCTTTGCTTTCCAGTTGCCCGTTTTATCTATATGACCCTTCTCCTCATTTATGGCTTCATAATGAAAAATGGTGCATCAGTCATCATTGGTCGAGATTTAGATCACCATGAGAAAATCTTTTCCGGATTATGGACCACTGAAGTCTGAACTTGATCTCCACCCTTCAAGAATACAGATCCTTGGATGCCAACCCTATAATTCCATCATGTGCCCCACCTATGAAATCTAAATCCTCAACATAGTTTGGCCAACGAGGTGGACCCCTTGCAAATGTGTAGATTCGGCCAAAGAAGATACGAATTTCCTCTTCATTTGTGTTCCCAAAGTCCTGTTCAGTGAATGATGAGAATTCATCATTCCAAGAATTGACTGGATCCGGGACAAGCGCTAGACATAAGGATTAAGTTGCCAAATACCTCAAAAGAGCAAGGCACAGGGAAAAGGAAGCCTTTTATCAAGTCAAATCACATCATAGCCTATGACCAGCAATTATAATATTGCAAGATTCACGTCTTTCAAATTGGTTGGATAGACAAAAGCCTTCTCTTTCAAACCGTTTGACGCACAGAGATTCTTTTCCCATTGCATTGTGATATTAAGCTTTCAGGGTTTTTTTTGGCATTGTGATATAAAGCTTTGAGAGTTTTTTTTTTTTTAAGGCAAACAAGGGTTCAGCCCAAGGCCATCCTGCATTGAACTACATTCTGGCTTTTATTTAGGCTTGTGCAGTTGTTCTGGGACTATTATCTGACCCTTAGTTAAATGATGGGCCCATGGGTCCGTATGTGTAAGGCTGCAACTCAAGTTCCTATCCAGAGCCCGGATCCTTTGATAGTTCACATCATGCATGGTAACGGTTGTGGCACGTATCACAGTCCACCACATTACCAAGGGCATAGTCGGCTACCCCTTAGTGACATAGCAGACAATGATAGGTCCACTTAGAAAGCTATGCACGCAGATAGCTACCCTATTCAAGGTAAATTTGTCCCATGGTGATGCGGTGACGTAGTGGACCGTGATAGATTCACACACGGATACCAATCCTCATAGAATCTCAATTCTCCTATCCAAACCAGTATTATCAACACAAAGGCTTAAGTAAGGCTTGTTTGTCATCATTCCACTGTTCTCGATTCTGTTTTTAGCTTTAAGGACCATAAATACGATCACAAGGGTTGAATATGAGGTAAGACAATTGAAGGGCTTAGACCTGGATAACCTTGGACATTACCATGAGAAACTACTATTTACCACATATGGTCCACTGGATTCGAAAAAAATGCTCTAGTATAATTAGAGTATTCAACCAAGGAAAAAAAACACCGAAGTAGGAGAGACCCACCAACAAGAATTGTTGGCAAAAGCAAGAGAAAATCAACACACCCATCTACACCCGATAGCAGCCTTCTTTTGGAGAAATATCATGGTTATTTATTATTGTTATTCATTTCAGATAGAGAAGAGAAATGGGAAGGGGGGGTAGAAGAAAGATGATGGAAGGATGAAGACCAGGGACGTGCGTCCCCTGCACGTAAAAGGATCTACACACTAACAAACAATAATCCCTTCTTTTAAAAGAAGAGAATGACAACAACATCACATGAAGTAGATGTTAGTGGATGTCATGAAACGGATAAATTATTATGCATAGCATACCTTATTCTTCTATTGCTTTCACACCTGCAAATTAGTTGACACTATAATGACATTGGCAAATATAATAATAATACTTAAAAGGGAGATTTACAAATAACAATGTTGTATCTTTTCCACGCAATTAAAAATAACCATGTTTTTTTTTTTTACAAACAACTATGTTGGTAAATGGCCGATTTCTTGAAAACCAATGAAATAAATCCACTGCATTTTATGTTTAAAGTGCAAGAATTATATTAGATATAACCTAATTGGGATTAAATTCATGGAAATATCAGAAGAAGACCATTAACCTTAGTTGATTTAACCGCAATTAACACCCTCAATTTAATCTAAATCAAGTTAGATATATTAAAAATTCACACTCTTGTACTATGAGATACCCCATATTCATCAACCAGTTGAAAAACCGACCTTTGACTCTTAGTCAAGGTAGTTACTCGAGAGTGCTCAAATTATAATAGGTGGTGATTTGCAAACTTAAAAAACATTGGCAGTGAACTTTGTAGCTCTTGGGTTAGGCCATTATGGGTTTTTAGATTATGACCCCCACCACACATGTTTATGGCAAATTTAGTTTTCGGTTTATATATAATAATTTTTATTTAAACATATAATATTTTTGCGAGAAAAGGAAAACGTAAATCTAATCCGGCCTGACCATCCCATCACAGGGCAGGCATGTATCATTTATTTTAAACGGGTCGCCGGTAGGTACAAGTATGAAGTATGGTGCGTGTGGGCAGAGCAGATGCAGATCCGGGTTTACCCTTATCGTAAACCACATTTCAATATTTCATCCCAAATTGTAACCGTCAACTAGAAGTTATTATCATATGTAAACTTGCTATATTTTAATGAAGTCTGTCGTTTGCCTTTTTGTTCTCTTAGTAGGTCTAGGGGTTGGACAATAATAATCATTTCGGCGCACGCTTTTATCATGACTAGGCTGGTGAATCCAGTGGTCGGTTTAGGTAGCCTAACTGCTTAGTTTTGGTAATCATGGTGATGAGGAATGGAAGAAAAAGTTCCCAAAATGATCTCTATAGATGGCGTGGGCCAAAGAGGAGTACAAAATTAAATTTCTTTACATGATGATTATCCATTATTCTGTTACCTTCTAAATATCTGTAGCACAGTTTTTTTTATCCCTTTGTTTGTACCATCAAATGTTGAGTCTGCCCCGGGTCTTGTTAGCCTTTTTTAACTTTGAGAAATCCTGACTCCCAAGTTGAAGTGGAGTGGAACCTGAAACTAGGACTAACCTACTGAAATTCGAACAGTTTAAAATAAATATTTATAAAAAAAAGTAGGGAGTTTTCTCAAATTTGGACGCCGATCTGAGCTTCATCATTGGATTGAATGCATAAAAAAAAAGGTAATAACGAAAACGCATAATATTGTGTAGATCACCTTTTATCAAAATCAATCCAAATGTACAACAAACTCCATGGACATAAACATGGAGGACACCCCATATAATCACAGGGAATTTTATTTTTTAATGGTTTGGATTTCCATAGTTGCCCCCTATTGTGTAGTTCCACTCCTTATTTAACTCAGAATTTCTCTACGTGAAAAGCAAGCGCGGGATCTCAAATATTTATTGGAATGCAATCCATCCCTGAAAACAAAGTTAATGTGGGATCAACTCTTAAACCCAAACAAAACAAAATAAAAAGAAGCTGCATCATGTGTCTTAGGGTTGCAAATCGGCTCTGGACCACCCGTTTCTAAATGACGGTTCCAAAACTAAAACCACTTCCGACTTGGAACATTTTTTTATTGGTTTCAAGCCCGGCTAAGATAAGAGGGCTCGGATTCAGTTTGGAAATTGAATTTAAATTTAACCATGGCTACAAAACGAAACAGTCAATGAAATATCATTCTTCATATGAAAGTCCTCATAAACAGCACAGCTTAGTCCTAAACCCATTTTCAGCCCAAGACTTGAAGAAACGAACTTTTTTCACTGCCGAAAGGCCCAAAAATTTGGGATCATGGGGCGCACGCAAACGCGGTCTAAAATTCGCATCAGATTTTCAACTTAATTGCAAAGATTTCCAAGCTTAGGAGTTGGTTTGGCATTTAGGGCTGATTTGTCTAATGTAATTTAACTCCTAGGAATAATAATACCTTGCATTTTGACCCAACTGAGAGCTGGTGCAGTGGCATAAGGAGTGAGATTTCTCCCCCAACAAACCAGATTTGCCCAGTGTGCATTTTGCCTGGGTTTAGCAGGCACTAGGGATTAGTCTTGTAGTGTCAAAGACATTAGGGCTAACCAGGTCATCCAAAAAATTAAGAATATTAATACTTTGCAGTTCTATAAGTTGTTACAAACAAAGAGGCAAAGGTGAAAACATTCAGAACTTACGAACAAATTAACTCCATGAATCAATCGAATACGGAAAATCAGCCATCAGCCTAGTAATTCAAGCCCCAAGAAAGCCATGGTACATCCCATCATATATCTTTCACCGCTTGCATTTTTAATAATTCATTGATGCAGCTCATTTGATCATGAATTCCTATGGATTCTATATAAACAAACAACCCCAACACACCCCTTGGGCCTTTTTACTTGTAGCTAATATGGCAAAGAATAAAACAACTAGATCTTACGTAAATACAGGTTATCCCACCACGACATTGGGCCTTTCTAATTGTAGTTAATAAGGCAAAGAATAAAACAACTGGATCTTACGTAAACACAGGTTATCCAACCAGTTGACTGCATTCAGCTTACAAATATCTTACGTAGCCATACTGTGTTTCAGGTCTAGTTTCAGATCAACCCTTACCAAACTCAGACCGAATAAGATTTATAAAGGGCCTGTTCAATAAGTAGCCAACATTGTCAGTTTAGTCTTATATCAAAAAGTTATCCCACTACAACAATGAATGTCTCGTCGCTTTATTTCAAACTGTTCAACTCATGTCACAGCCTGACCGGTGGTCGGCCCATGGCACAACTTATGTCGTGCCGTGTTCCCTCACATGCCCCTCCTAATTTTTCAAAATTTTTTCATATAAATTGAAAGAGACTTTATGAACTTTTAGAGGTTCTAAATTAAAATAAAATTGAAACTAGTAGAATAAATACACAAATATTGTTGTTAATTTGCAAATAAAAAAATTCATTATTTTAAGTTTTATATTTCATTTATATAAAAAATAAGCATTTTTTAAAAATAAATGCCATTCTAGGCTGTACCAAGCCCTGCAACGGCCGAGGCACCCTAGCTAGCACACATGGCCTATTGGTCTGCTTGGCTACATGTATTTCTATAGAAGTGAACTTTTGGGAAAAATAAGAAATGCATAAATGTAGTGATGCTTCATTTTTGCACAAGTCCTTCATTTATTTCGCCCCACCAAAGAGATGGATGAAACTTACCCTCCCATATGAGAAAATTGTGAAAAAGTAGAACCCATTAGATGGAATATAGTGTAGATGGTTGGATTTCATGGTGTTTGTCAAACATGGAATGCAATGAAACCACACCCACCCCCACACACACAAAAGGAATTCTCATTGAAAACTAGCAATAGATGCCCATGCATGAGCAAGCAACTGATGACAATTGCATCTTATAAAACTTGTAATGCAAAAAAAATTCATAAAGAGAGTGCAAAAAAGTGCAAGCAACAGTGCTAAATCTGAACCAAGCATACAGGAATTCCCAGGTCAATTAAATAGGTCAAGATCTAAGAGCTATTGAAAAGGATAGTAGCGACAAGCACCCCTGCTCTTATATGGTACACTTGTGGAGTGCAATGGCACCACAAGTGTACCAAATAGGAGTAGGGGCGCTTGTTATTGACAACCTTTTCAATAGATCAATTAATGTTGCATTGTTTCTTAGTCTTAGATCTTGTCTTATTTAATTGATTCATGTTGCATTTTGTTCCTTAGTCTCAGATCATGTCTTATTTAATTGACCTAGGAATTCCTTTATGCTTGGTTTAGATTTAGAACTGTTGCTTGCACTTCTTTGCATCTCTCTCTTCACAAATTTTTGTTGCATTACAAGTTTTATAAGATGCAATTGTCATCAGTTGGTTGCCCGCCCGTGCTAAGCACGGACATCCTTCGCTAGTTTTCAATGAGAATTCCTGAGGGGAGATTCATTGCATTCCATATTTGACAAACACCATGAAATCTAACCATCTACACAATATTCCATCCAATGAGTTCTACTTTTTTGCAATTTTCTCATAAGGGAGGGTAAGTTTCATCCATTGCTGCCACTATCCATTTCTTTGGCTGGGCATAGTTTTAGCAAAAATAAATGGAGGACTTGGGAAGAAATAAAGCATCAATACATTTACTCATTCCTTATTTTTACCAAAAGAAGTTTGATTCTGAAGAAATATATGTAGCCAAGCAGACCAATAGACTACTCAACAAGGTTTTGAATCACCCAGATCACACCCGCTTCCTTGAACATGGTACTCTTTTTTTTTTTTTTTAATCCAGTAAAATGTGAGTCATCTAAGAGGCCATGATAGCATTAAAAAAAACTTCTAATTTTTTGATAAACAAATACTGGAGTTCAGTTTTCTATGATGCAGCCCTGTACATCCATGAAGCCTCACAATCTTGATAATTGAATAAAATAAATCGTACAAGGAAAAAAATCTTAAATGTGGTTAATCTGGAGAACTGATTGTCAGAATATAAGCATCAGAGATTTCCCCAAAAGCTAATATACCATTACAGATCAAAATTGTTACTATAAAGCGCATTGGAATTCTCTTGATTTCCTATGCCTGTTTTTGAAAGAAATAAAAATAACAAAAACCTGCCTTTTCCTTTCTCTTCCAATACTAGATCCCAATTCTATAAGCACTTGGCACAAACGATTATTTAATCCAGATTCATGACCAATTAGCATACTTCCTTCTTTCAACACAAAACAATCCCATAATTCGCACTACATATAACTAGACTGACCTCATCTAAAAGAGAGACATATCAGGTGGTGGTCCATACACAGTCTTCCAGGAAAATGGAATAACCCATCCATCGCCTTTATTACCTGAAAAAATGAGTTAGCACTGTTAAGCATGCCTGTAACACCAGTGCATATGCATATGTTGACGAGGGTAAATTGATTGATGTAATGTCCAATAGTGATGCGAAGAGTCGAGCATGACTCAAGAGATTAGTTGGGTTAGGTTAAGATGACCTGCTTCCAATCCAGTGGAGTAGATGTTGTAATGGTATTTTTGGGTTTGGGTGGGTAACTTCAACCCAAGTCTAGTTAAGGTGTAATAGCTGCCCATTTCAACACCAATCAGGTTTGGGTTTTGGCTGCCCCCAACTGCTCCACTCTGTAAACTCAATACCCTCTATGAATTGGCTCCAGCCCAAATTTAACACACATCCACTTGTTACTCACCATTAAATTGAAATCCTAAAAAATAATTCCTTCTAAAACCATTAAATTTCAAGGTCATAGCGGAAGGGGTTAGGAGGATCCATTGGGGCATATATTTTGTAGACCACAAGGTTTCATTGAGATCTTTCCACCCTCCTTCGCCTCACGATTGGTGTGGCCCAGGTGGGCCTCAAAAAGTTCTCTCTCACAGTTATCTTGTAGGATAACCCAACCAATTAAAATATTGTGTAGAGAAGTTAAAAAATTTTCTCGTCTAAAATTTCCTTAAAGAAAATAAGCATAGGATAACAGGAGTCAAAACTGACCCAACCCGGACCCATCAACGGGCAATAAATCCATGTGCTTCATGCTCATACCGATGGAGGGCTGCCCTTTGGGCCACTTTGCATAGGTCGAGCCAGATGGATCTTAAGGAGCTTGGGCCTGAGGCCCAATAGATTCATGACCCTGCCCAGTTGGACTGTGGATACAGCCATGGATCACCTGCATCAAGAATTGTATCCAACTTCATCTTTCTGTGCAAATTACATGGTCGCCGGGTTGCATCTCTATTGTATGGATACCCCATCTGACTGTCATAGTATTACACAAGAGAGTGAGCAGGTCCAGCCGTCGAGCCTAAAAACCCATGCCTAATGCAGACCAAGATAGGTAGGCCAGGGCTGCCCCTAGTCAGTAGAAATCCTACTCAAGATACTACATCACAATTCACAAGGCTCCAGACCTGGAAAGTCCATTTCCTAGTAATTCCAAGTTTTTTATGTGATTTCAATTTTTAGCAATGTCAAAATAGGGTACAAAGCAGTAGTATTAGAAGTACCCAAAAGCTTCAAACCCCAACAAACTCACCAAGAAAGTTCTTCACACTTAACCCTAGAAGTTTGCATGATGCCTCAGCCAACTGAAAAGAATCAGGTATGTTGTCTCCTTCTGAACAGTAGCATAATATGCAGGTGACTTTCAAACCTTTTGCCTGATAACATGATCCAAAATGCACATAAAACAGCAGAATCCCATTGTCAGCACAAAATTACAACACAACAAACAGGGCATAGAGAGGGGTGGTCCAAAAAACCAATACCTTGCAAAAGGAAAAAAATGCAGAAAAAGGCAAACTTGGATAGTAATCACTATCATCCAGTTCATCTTCAAATGAAGAATCTACTTGCACTGAATTTCCTGCCGCCAAAGAATCGAGATAGTTCCACCGCCTCTGGGCAGGGTTGTATTCTTGCAGTCTTTTCCACCCAAGTCTTTCACATTCACTATCTGTTCCATCTGAACTGGTAGTCGAGAGGTAATATATCTGCTGCATATCACTAAAATAACAGCACAAATTATCAAGAGGACAAATATATGACAAGTGAGAAGAATGTAAGTATTAAGTTATTAACTACAGCCAAGAATTGCACACCTTGATAACTCCATTCTTTGCTGCTTTCCAGAATCTAAGCTTGAAAGGACAACGACATGCTTCTTTCCAGTAGCAGTAGCGAAATCGGCCAAATTCTTTGCAAATTCAAGCATCTTTCCCTTAGTAGTTGATGACAAGTTTAGGTTAGTCTTTGTAGATGCCTCCAAGGTACGAAAATTAGCACACATTTCAGTTTTGATTGAATGGGATTAATTCCACTCTGTTCTCTTCTTCTTCTTTTTAAAATAAAAGCCCATATCATCCCCAAGTACTGCACACAGGCATTGAGAGACACAGATTTAACTTTATGACTTATGAGCTGAACACTCTACTGCCTTTCCAATATGGGGGAATTTCCACCTACAAGAGGATTGCACACTGTTGATATGTGGTCCAGCTTGTGGAGCTCACCTAGATGCATGCCAAATAGTAGGGGTAGGGGTTGGAAAAGTCTCATTATGGATGAGGGTTAGGCTAAAAAAAAGCCACTTCAGATCATCCTAACATTTGGTTTAACAGCCTTTAAAATTTAATAGTCCTTCTAACTATAGTTTTTATTTCCCTTTTTTTCAGATTCAATTCAACAATGATGAAAGGTCAAATGAGTTTCAAAGTTGGCTTGGTGCAAGATCCTTCGCAGTGAGTGTAAAGCCGGTACACTGATCAAATGAGGGCCCCACATAGCCAGACTAAACATGTAATCTGCTTAGATGATAAATTTCTTGTACATTATGACTTCTCTACCAATGACATGTGCATGGCTTGTAGAGCCTATTAGCCCTATCAAATACAAGAGTTTTGTGATCTTAACCATTAACAAAAAAAAGAGAAAAAATATATATTAGGCCAATTAGATGTTGCTTTGGGATCTAGCCATTTGAGAAAGATAAAGTATGAAACATTGCAATTGTCCAATCTAAGGCCATGAAATGGGTGGTCATAATAGAAACTTTGCTCCTTCATGTTGACCATCCATTTCATAACCTTAGATTGGACACTTGAAAGCATCTAATGTACCTTTTTTTCTTTTCGTATGAAGCAAGACTCAAAAGCCCTCTTATATCTAATAGGATCACCTGACCCCACAAACTCCGCCACTACCCATCAAACAATGCACAAGCAAATAATTTTGAATTTTCTATTTTTTTAAACCTTCAAATCCACCACATCTACATGTGATTGAAATGAGAGGAAGAAAATGACTCCAATCATGTATCAAGGACATGATTGATTGACATTGGGCATGACTCTAATTGGAGTGAATTTCTTTGGGTAAACAAACTAGGTGAAACAATTATTATGAATAATTCGAATTTCAAAGGTGGGTCCATGATATCGATGGCTAACGAGTAATTTTGCGGCTATTACATATGGGCTTTCTGAGTACAATTCTCTAAGGCATTTTCTGCAGTCGGCTTTTTCAGATAGGACACCTCACTAGGTCTCCACACCTACTAGCTCTAGCAAATAAGATGATGACTTTGTGAATTAACCATCTAAACAAATCTTAGGTTTGTTCACTGTTAAATCAAAACCACGAAATGGACGCTCAGATCATGGCATTAGAACTAATGGCTATATATACCCATTGAACCTAAGCTTTGATAGATGCCTAATCGACCGAGCCCTATTTATTTAGTGGCCAGTGCTAGTGTACTAAAAGTCTTATTATGTATCCCATTCATCCTAAGCATAAAGAAAAGACTCCTATTATTATCGTCATGACATTTGAACGCACGTGGCATGGAGATGTAGCCCGGTAGCCCCATCAAAAAAGAGACTTTGTTAGCAATTCAACCTCATTGGACTTTATTAACCATTTGATTTGAGAAAATGAAAGTCTGGAAGTAATGAACAGTTTAAAATCATTGCCTTTGTTTGAATGTCCATCAATGGCCAAGAAGGTCAATTCTTTATAGGTAGTTAACCTACGAATCTTCTTTCATATGGTGGGACCAATGGACCCCACTTGCATGCCACGTGGGGTGCATTTAATTCCTTAGATGAATGATAATGACAATACTGCTACTACAGTATGACATTCATTATTGCTTTTTAGTGCAGGATATGTAGCAAAGTTTGTAGGCCCACTATCCCTACCAAATACAAGAGGCTTTTGGCTCTAGTCATCTAGAAACAAGAGAGAGATCAATTAGATGTTACCAATTGACCGATCTAAAGCCATAAAATGGATGGCCAACAAATAAAAGACAGTTTTTGTTTTGACCATCCATTTGTTAGCCTTCAACCAGACAGTTGCAACGTCTACTGGACCTTTTTTTTTTTTTTTTTTTTGGCCACTGATAAAAAAAATTTTGTGATGTGTTAAGCAGTGGAGACGTATCTTGCATCAGAAATAGAGGGCCTGGTTTCTTTCTTCTTTTTATAAGGTTGAGTCCTTGGTCTTGTAGCTGTAACACTGGTGGGCATTATTCGTATTTTGAAATATTAATAAGTTTTTAGCTGTGACAAAGTACTTTCAGGACAGTGTGGTCATTTTATATGAAAAAAGAATGAAATCTGCACAGTTCAATCAAAACTAGAATGTGAGCAAAACAGAAGCCTTGTAGAGAATTATAAACAGCAAGGATACGAACCAAAGCTTGCAATATGTATACATTTGCACTTGGATGGCAGCCAATCCAATCAAACAATCTTCAAATTGTTATATTAAAAAATATAAAAAGATTATATACAAGCAGTAACATGGTGAGTAACCCTGGATAGCACATATTCAAAACATATGGCATTTTAAGCAATCTTTTAAAAGATCATGGTATTTTGAAGTACAGAGGTTGTTACTGTCTACACACTTGTCATATAAACTCATGTTGAGCACCATATTGTATACATTATGCTTCATATAGAAGAGTAGGTCATAACTGCCCATTTTCCTAATAGGCCACTAGCTTTTTACAGAATGCATACAAAAGTCTTGTTAAAAAGTAGGATACAAATGTTAAACTGTTTGGAAGGATGGCAAGCACAAATTCTATGGATGTTACAATTAAAGAATATTCTATATCATTTGAGTTTCTCTTTTTGACTTTCGTTCTCATATTTAGTCTCCTTGTCCAAAAGATACTTCTTCAAAGGACGGTCATTCACCCCATAAGCAGATGAGGATTCTCAAGACATATACTTGTTGGAAAGATAAAGGTAATCCACCTTTCACCATCTGGTGTTTCTGATTTCTATATGGTTTAATCTGAGTATTCTTCTTGTTTTACCTTAAGAAAAGAAAAATGTAACTATTTTTCTATTGCCTAAAGCAATGGGAAGTGTTCATGTACTGCAAATACATTATATAATTTTATTTCCATCTAAGACTCTCCCAACTTCATATCAAGTTTTCTTGCCAGCGTCATCGTCCATTAGTTTTCCATCAAGAGTTAATGAGGCATCATCCCATCCCCAGCGGAAAAATGCTATCATAGAAGCAATATGTGCTCTTGAGAAAAATCAGACATCAAAAGTTGTGAAGTATCCAAATTCGAAAGAGAAACTATATTATAAGATGTGAGTGGGTGTACACGTTGAAGCATGATATTGATGCACGCGTGAAAGCTTCTTAGGTGGTCACCCATCTTGATATTGGTCCCACCTGAGCACGTTTAACTTGAAATTCTGATGGGATCCGGGGCCACACGACTTTAAAAAATGCCATGTTGAGTTCAAGCGGGGTTTAACTTATAAGCCCAAGGTCAGGACATGGACATCTCTAATGTGGGACTTGGACAAAGCGTTACAGTGCTAACCGAAGCACTCCATCCTTACCCCCATGGATTCCTCTTTCTTGGTTCACACAATCACTTCACCTGATCTTGCCCCAAAGGATTACCCAGGCAAACTAAGGTCTCACCCCAACCTCACATTGTTGTGCCTTTTGATGGTTGCGGACCTGCAGTATCCGATCAAATAGATTTTTGTGGTAGAACTCTTCAAGCTTACCTCAGAAAGATAGGACAAGGCAATAATTATAATACTGATTTACTCAAATAACTTTACAAAATAGTCCCAAATCCACAATTATTATTTTTTATAAATTTGACAAATTCAGCAAATATATAAGTACAGATGCAACATGGACCCAAGTTTCTAAGATAACTGATATCTGAACTGCAAAAGATCATTGGGTTCCTGTTTTTCGTTTCATTGGATTTCTCAAAATGAGGACTGAAAAAAACAAAAAGAAAAAAGAAATGAAAAACAGGAGAAGGAAAGAAAATGGGGTGGGTGGGGGTGGGGGAGGAACTGCCAAAATGACAGTTTCATGTATAACAGTGAAGAAGAAAGGGGATCTTGATGTTACCTTCACAGTTGGAGACCTTTGCTGGATAAGAGTGAGATCATGAGAAGGAGAATCATAAGCTGCAAGTGACAAGCCCCAGCAAAAAACCCAAAAAAAAAATTATATTATGATAACTTACTCAATGGATATCACAAAAAAAAGCATCAGATACTCCTCTGTTAAACTAAAACTCTTATAATTGTTTGCAAATCAACTTCAAGTTCATTATGTGATCATTGAATTGTCACACTTACATTGTATTATTTTGAGGTCTACAACACCATATACAATCCAATCTTCATAGCGTTTTCTTTTTTGGGAGAAAACTCAAATCAATCCTAAATTTTAGCTACCTTTCTCAAATCGAAACTCTTACTTCCACCTTGAATCAACATTTGTAACAAGAACTACTGATAATCTAAGGTGCAAAAGATTGTTTCGAGTGGATCGAATTATGATTACCTTCAAGTGGAAGCGCTAAATCTCCCTCTGGAAAGGGGACATATGCGTCATTCCCCACGCACGGAAGAACGCATGGATCGTCAAAATAACCGATTCTTTCCGCTCCAATTGTTGATATCAGAAGATCGACGGCTAACTGACCCACATTTCCTATCGACAGTGCTGGCTGTTGAAATTTTCAGAAATCATACAAAAGCCCTAACCATCAAACGATTGAATAGATGGGAAGATTCCTAAATTGAAGAAGAAGAAGAAGAAGAAAGCCGAGAGACACGTAAGTGAAAATACCAGAATAAGAGTGGAAGACTGGGTGTTTGGCGTTTTGCCTTCTTCGCAAGTAAACTCCATCGCCAAACGCAGGAACCAGGGGCGCGCTACTGCTGCTTCTTCTTTGGTAAGAAAAGTTGGTTCTCTGCCTTTTTTTTTTCATATATATATATATATTTATATATATATATATATATGGGATATTCATGTAGATATATCCCTCGCCGAGGGACAGTGCGTACTCCTTTATAGAGCCCATGATAGACCCCACCAAGCAATGAGATCGGAGAGAATGGAAAGATCTATGCGGAACCACCCTACATACCAAGTTTGGGCATAATCACATGTTCCTAACTTCTTTATCCGTGACCCATAAATTTATTCAATTCGAATGTGTACATAGTCAATCCAATGGTCCAATAAATTTTGATTTAACCAAAAATTGAGAAATGTGTTCAATTCAAAAGGGTCATGTGCGTGATCCATTTGAATGGACCATACAATGGGTCCCACCTATAGTTTTCACGAAAAAAATGATGAGGGACATATACAAATGAATATTTTCCACGTATATATATATGGATAATATTCATCTATATATTTTAGTGAGGGATACTCCTTGTTTAGATGGATATTTCCATTCATGAGCCTACTTGATTGCGTGAAACTGAAGTTACAAATTTAGAAGGTAAATTCAGTTTCAAAATGAAGGGTTGACTGTTGACTGGGCAAATAGAGTTCCAATGGAAAATCATTTAAAAAAGGGCTGAGTTGATATATATGGCCGACACATAAAGGATATCTGATTTGCTAATGTCATGCATTTTCCCCTTTATATTTTTATTTCTTTAAAATTTAATTTTAATATTTTTTAAATCTTAAGATTTTTACCCAAAAAATCATCTAAAGAAACCACAAAACAAAAAAAAAAAACTCATTTTAGGTGCGGCACATTAGAGTAGTTACATATGACATCAAAGTAGCCACTCTAAATATTCATGTGCATATGTCATTCACAATTTCTTTCTTGAGAACTCTAGGTGGGACCCACTATATGATCCATCCAAATGGATCACACACACGACTCCTTTGAATTGAACCTATTTATTAATTTTTGGTCAAATCCGAATTTATCGGACCGTTGGATCGACTATGTACCCATTCAAATGGAATGAATTTGTGGGTCATAGATAAAGGAGTTAGAGACATGCACTTGGGGCCAAATTTAGTATCTAAAGTGGTCCCGCATGGATCTTTTCATCCCCCCAGTCTGTGGGGTCCACCATGGGCCCCACAAAGGAGTCTGCACTGTCCTTTGGTGAGGGACATATGCACATGAATATCCCCCTATATATATTTATTATTATTATTATTTTTTACATCTAATGGTAGATTGTTGAATTCAACTTAGGTTTGTATACACTAGCTTCCCAACAGTTCTACGTTGTTGTTCCTTCTTCCACCTATTTCAATCTATAGGAAAATCATAACGAAGATTAAAAGACGCAACGTGATGGGAGATCCAGTGTTCAAGACTCTACCAGCAAACCCGGCCTTTGGTGCCATTCATGGCGATCGCCCTCACCATGTTCTCTCCCAAATGTTGCACCACCTCCAACAATAGCCGGATGGAGTTGTCCAACACTTTCAACGCCATCAAGATGGGCAGCGGCGACCTGCGAGTAGGAGTTCAAGTGATAGTGAGGGCGATTAGCGAGCAGGTCTTCGCCGAGATCCTAGGCTCCTCCTTCAATCTTTCAGCTACTCTGATGTTCTTTACAACAAAAAGTTCGACTGCCCTACTGCTTTCTTTTTCATCTCCGGCAAAGCCAAGAACCAGAACCATACTTTCTCCGATATCAATCCACTACAATTGTGCCCCACGTCGATCAAAGCCCCAAAACATAGGAGATGCAGTTTCTCTGCAACGTAGTAGCCAAATCTTCCGTTACTATGATTTTCCAACCAAGACAGAGACGAGAGTTCCTCTCTCAGATGCTTGTGACAGACCGGATCCTCTGCACACTCCCTCCTCTACAAACCGAAGACTCTTGAAGGTTTTTGTGGGGGGGAGATCCTCTAGAATAGATTAATTCAATCTTAATAATATGTGTGCAAACAATCAACCATACAGCGGAAATAAAAAATCAAACCACAAGCACACACCACAAGAAGACACAGATTTTACGTGGAAAATCCAACCTGGGAAAAAACCACGATAAAAAATCAAGCACTATGAATCATACTACAGTTATAAGAGAATACTCACAACCCTTATCCAGTTGCTCATCAACCTAAGGACCTTGTAATTCCCTTGCACAGCTCCCTGCTGCAACGACCCCCTGCCGTTCTCTATGACAGATTCAAGACACCTAGACGCCTTCTAGATGTTGTACTTGACTCCCCAGAGCAATCTTCTACACTTAGAGAACTAGAAGATAATGATCTCTAGAGTAGAACTTCAGCCCTTCAACTCTCAAAAAAACTCTAGAGGAGATGATCTCTAAAATATATTCTCCATTTAGAACAATGAGATTTCTATCTTAGGGTTGAGAGAAAACCCCTTTTTATAGCCTCTTATTCGTGCCTCACAAGTATAATACGATCAGGAAAGGAGTTGGCATCAAACAGGTAAGTTTCCCTTTAATTCGGGCTGAAAAATCGCAAGTCGGCGCACTTTCTGCACTTGCCCGATCGGTCTGATAAATTGCCCGACCGGTCGGATTAAGGTTCTGCCCGAGTGGAAATTTTAGCATTTTTCTGCAGATTTCCGAAGGCCATAACTTTCTTGTTTCAGCTCCGATTGAGGTGATCTTGGGCTCTACGAAATCCTCTCGAAAAGAGCTTTCCAACGGTAGGTCACATGCCTATATCTAATGCCTAGTTTGTGAGATATGACCTTTTTAATCCATGTTGTCCGTAGAAAACTACTTCAATTTGTCGCTTTTTCTTCTATTTCTTCACTTCAGTGCATCCGGCGACTCAAACCATTATCCATACTAAAAAATATGTAAAATACAACACTAATGGACTCAAGTTTTGTCTAACCCATGAATTTGCCAAGACAAAAATACTTACAATCTTCCCGTTTGGCAATTCATGGACAAAACTTCCTATACATTCAATCTACCCAAAAATAAAACCAAAAATACATTTAAAATTGAGAAAATTGAAATAACAAAAAAAATTTTACCATCAGCTCTGTATCAGGTACAAAAAAAAAATCATCTTTAGCTCCATCTATCTTTAGAATGCACAAAAATTCCATTCTCCCCCTGAATGCAATATCTCTCCTTTTGTGTCCATAATTGACAAAGCAAATGATCATCAGGCAGCAAAGTTGTCAACCTGGATCCAATAGCAGTTCCCCCTGATTACAACTCTCCCTTACTTATATCTTCGTAGTAGCATGGGGGATGGGAGCTTGATCATCTTAATCAGGGTTTTTTGCACTTAGCCATCCAGACTTGTGTAGTATGATCTTTCAGCAAAATGTGAGCAACTTTTAGAGGTAAATCAGATTTCCTAACCCAAATAGCTTGTCTTGACCTTTGGCTCAGATAATTGTTTCCACCATTGCTTATATTTTGGCAAAACATGCAGCTTTGTGCAATGGGGATGAATGTGTCCTTTAACTCCACAGTGATGACAAGTGGATGTTCGTGCAAGACGTGATACGTTCTTCTTTTGTAAACTACTCATTACATTATGAACATGTGCAACATGTGGAGTAGTGTGCGTAATACTTCTAAGAAAAACAGAGTTACCTTTAGATTTTGAAATAGACGCACCATCATTGAAACCAAGGCCGCGCTTGTCATCAGGCAACTTTTAAATACATAAGATGTCATCTAGTATCTTTGAACCAATATTCAGCTTATTCAGAGACGCTTTTGTAAAATCCAGTTCAGACAATGCAATCTTTAGTTTCCCAGCAAGGTCTTCTTTTTCAACTTGAACAGTCTTGAAGTCAGTTTTCAAGGTTTCAAACTCTTGCGCAACCTTCTTAAACTCATCTTTCAGTAAACCATACTTGTGACTCTCAGTAGTCAACTTATCAGCCATGGAATTTTTTTGTCCTTCTAACAGATGAACCTGTGTTTTGGCATCCTCTAACTCTTTTTTAAGAGACAAAATCTCTGCTTTCCGCTTAAGAGCATCTTCTTCAAATAACTTACTCATATGCATAGACTTACCCAGTAAAATCCCATATTCTGCTTCCCAGTCATCTTCGTCATCTGAAAGTGTAATATCAGCAGTATCTGCAACAGAACTGGCATCTGACACAATGGATCTAGCCATAAAAGCCATAAACTTGCCATTCACAATATCCTTTGAATCAGGTTCAGAGTCTTTCTCGTCCTCTGAAGAATCATCATCCCAAGTTTTTAGAGCTTTGTACGTTGGATTCTTTTTCTTGTTAGGACAGGCACTGGCATAATGACCAAGACCTTGACAATCAAAGCACTTAACCCTGGCTAATGATGTCTTCTTTTCAAATTTCGATCCCTTCCACTTAGCTTTTTTAGCCTCCATAAGTTTTTGAAACTAAACAATTAACTCAGTGATATCATCATCAGAATCTGAATCAGTTTCAATTTTCTTTGCAGATTGTTTCACGGATTCTTTGAAAGCTTTAAAAGCCAAATCTTTATTCTTTGCTGATTTTCCCTTATTTAGACGGTTTTCTTCGAAAGTCTGAAGATTTCCAACCAACTGATTCATTGTGAGGGTATCTAAATTCTTATTCTCTTCAATAGCATCTACCTTTGAGTCAAACTTTGAAGGAAGAGACCTTAGAATCTTCTTGACAATTTTACTTTTAGGGATTACTTCACCCAAATTGAAAATAGAATTGACAATATCATTCAGCTTAGCATAAAACTGATTGAAGGTTTCTTCTTCTTCCATTACAATGGTTTCAAAGGCCTGATTTAACCTTTGCAGTTTTGCTTGCTTGACAGTATCAGTACCCTCATAAACAGTTTGCAAAACATCCCATGCTTCTTTTTCAGTTTTACAAGTAGAAATCCGACGAAACTCATTAGCAGACACTCCATTATAAATAGCATTCATGGCCTTATTATTGCAATTGGAGGCATACTTTTCTTCCTTAGTCTATTGGGCTTTAGGTTTAGCAACAGTTTGCCCATCAACAGTAACAGTAGGTTTTGAATAACCTTCCTCAACACTATCCCACACATCATCATCAATGGACTTGAGGAACCCAATCATCATTTGCTTCCAATAAGCATAATTTAAGCCATCAAACAATGGAGGGTTCATAGTGGATGTGTCTTTTTGATTGAGTATCATTCTAGATATCTCTTAGGATCAAACACCACAAATTAGTGCAACCTTCTATGATACCACTCGAAAGTTTTTGTTGAGGGGAGATCCTTTAGAATGGATTAATTCAATCTTAATAATATGTGTGCAAACAATCAACCATGCAGCGGAAATAAAAAATCAAACCACAAGAGCACACCACAAGAAGACACAGATTTTACGTGGAAAACCCAACCTGGGAAAAAACCACGATCAAGAATCAAGCACTATGAATCATACTACAGTTACAAGAGAATACTCACAACCCGTAGCCAGTTGCTCCTCAACCTAAGGGCCTTATGATTCCCTTGCGCAGCTCCCTGCTGCAACGACCCCCTGCCGTTCTCTGTGACAGATTCAAGACACCTAGACGCCTTCTAAATGTTGTACTTGACTCCCCAAAGCAATCTTCTATACTCAAAGAACTATAAGACAATGATCTCTATAGTAAAACTTTAGCCTTTCAACTCTAAAAAAAACTCTAGAGGAGATGATCTCTAAAATATATTCTCCATTCAGAACAATGAGATTATATCTTAGGGTTAAGAGAAAACCCCTTTTATAGCCTCTTATTCGTGCCTCACAAGTATAATACGATCAGGAAAAGAGTTGGCATCAAACAGGTAAGTTTCCCTTTAATTCGGGCTGAAAAATCGCAAGTCGGCGCACTTTCTGCACTTGCCCGATCGGTCTGATAAATTGCCCGACCGGTCAGATTAAGGTTCTGCCTAAGTGGAAATTTCAGCAATTTTTTGCAGACTTCCGGAGGCCATAACTTTCTTGTTTCAGCACCGATTGAGGCGATCTTAGGCTCTACAAAATCCTCTCGAAAAGAGCTTTCCAACGGTAGGTCACATGCTTATATCCGACGCTCGGTTTGTGAGATATAACCTTTTTAATCCATGTTGTCCGTAGAAAACTACTTCAATTTGTCGCTTTTTTTTCTATTTCTTCACTTCAGTGCATCTGGTGACTTAAACCATTATCCATACTAAAAAATATGTAAAATAAAACACTAATGGACTCAAGTTTTATCTAACCCATGAATTTGCGAAGACAAAAATACTTACAACTCTCAAAGAAAACCAACATTCTCTCTAATTTTCTTAATCGAAATCACCATAATCAAAACAACAACAGTTAAAAACAAATGTCTTGAATAATCTTATATCCATGTGGGAACTCTCAAATAAACATAATCAAATAATAAGATTGCCCAAAATCCATGAGTACGAAAACCATGGTAGTCAGACAGAGTACTAATAGGTGTTCCAAAAGATCGGGATCACAGGGCCACTATGAACCTAATGAAGACAGCATCCACTCGGATAAGCAAGATCTTTAACTGTTTACTAGAGATTACCCATGTAAGATGCACTTTTCACAATCGCAGGATAAGAATGGACATAAGGATGGACATTCTAATGGAGATGGTAATGGATGAATTATCTCTAGACTTTATTTATTGGTATTAAGATGATCTACAACCACCTGCCATATGTAGTTTTAGCATCTTATTTAGTGGATGATATATTCAAATTCAAGTTAGAATAAGATAGGGAATGTCACATCCCGAGCCCAGGGTTCGGGGGTTAGCAAAAGCCAAACCTAATGACACACGTACTCCCGTGCCTGTACACGTAGACCGAGTCTAAATGCACATGCACAAGGGAACATTCACACGTGCCAAACATGTACGCGGAAGCTGTAAATATCAGAAACATCAAACTAACAGTGCAAGAAGAGAATACCAAGAAGCAACTGACATAATTACATATGAATGTCTTACAAAAAGAACAAAATAACATATACAGTCATGACATATACACAAATAAGCAAATCCTCAAAACAAGACTCCAAAGATGCATGCCAAGAACGCTTTCTCCCGTGGAGTGATCACATCCACTCCTCTAGGCCTAATGGGGCCCCGGGGGTCTCATCTGGAGTCTGGCCGACCGGCGAGGGTTCGGCAGGGGTATCTGGGCCTGCAACACCAAAAACAACTGTGAATACGAAGATTCAGCAAAGTATAAACCATAGCAAGTTAACACACGCTGTGTCTAATAGAATAAAGAACGTCATGTAAATTAAAGAAGGCATGTTCGTATACTAGGCTGTCATGCAAGAAAGAAATATGCTAAGTGAATCAATGAATACATGCAGTGTACATAACTAATGGCTATTACATTACCATATGCTCCCAAAAGAGGGATCTTATAACATGCAAAGAACACCATTGTCCGGGCCAGGGTACAATGGGTCTCGGTTTCCTGGGGTCCGGTTCCCCAAGACATATCCTTACTGCAGCAAGGCCATATAACTATACCAAATTCACCCCGTCGGGATCCTAAGGCTGAGGCTAAGTAGTGCCTGACCATAAGGAGTCAATCATGAAAACCCTGAGTAGATCGTGACAACATATCATACGTGCATATCTGTGAGTGAACATATCATACATGCATACTCAAGGTAAGGAATCACAATGTGAAGGTAACGTAATACCAGTAATCATGTCAGAGAGTTGAGATCAATGATCGAATGCAATATGTTATGCAACAAATCATGCGAAATCGGATCATCTTTATTTACAAACCAATTCTAATCTAATTATCCGGTGTTTCTAACCGTGCATGATGATGTAGTTTTAAGTTATTCGATATACCGTTGTCTAGTGTTGCATTGAATCGGGCGGTGCACGAAGTCCCTTAAACCAACACCCATGGGGAGGTGCTTAACATCCGGATAACGAACATGAATGATTCGCAGCCCTCGAGATCATTCACGCGTTGTATCCCATTCCGTTGGGCAGGTCTAGGTGCTCTACATTCTATCATGAAGGCCATATCGGTCTTTCCATTTCACCTATCCTTGTTTTCTTTCATTAGTTTAGTGTGCTACGGCTCAGCCGTGTGTGTGCTACAGCTTAGCCGTGTGTATTCTACGGCTTAGCCGTGGCTGGGCCGTAGAAGGTTTGTCAATTGATGACTCTCAGTTAAATCCAGAAAATGCTCCCTGTATTGATCTACGGCTGGGCCACGGCTGAGCTTCGGCTTAGCCGTAGGGCAATCCACGGCTTAGCCGTGCCCTAGCCGTAGAGGAAAACTAGGTTTTTCTCCTCTCTGGACTTTGAGCCGTAAGTGCCATACGGCTTAGCCGTACGTGCACGAGGTCAAATTTTCTGAAACACATACAGAATTCCTGTAACACCATTCAAATTGAAATTCTCTAATGGAGATAGACAAGTACTGAATCAATGAGTAATCAAATGGGCTGTAAACACATTTTCCATATCAATTCATGTAAAACTAACCAAATCAAATGCATACCAACATGGGTTCTCACAAGTTATGGTTATACTTGCCTCAATTGAATTCAATTGCACAATTGGTTGTCCTAAAGCCCAAACACAACCTAACACAAATCAAACCACATGCATGCATGAGAATTGGAATCACAGACACACCATGCAATGAGAAACAAGAAGGAGAAGAGATAGAGAAAGGAGATGAGAGGAATGGAAGAAATGGAAGGAATTCCACTCACCTCACATGCAAGGACCCAACTTCCTCAATTTGAGCTTGATCGATGGAGGTCGATGGAGGAGAGAATTCAAGAGAGAAGAGAGAGAGCTCCACGTGCACAGTTGAGGAAGAAAATGAGAGAAGGAACGTGAGTTGGTCGATGGATGAGTTATATATAAGCTAATGGGTTGTTCAAATTGCAAGAGAGTCCAAGTGAGAATTCTATTTTCAGTTTGGGTCAAATCCGGGTCCAATCGAATCACACGACATCGGTTGCAAATGACGTAGTTACGAAAGTTAACGAGCTCAACGAAAGACACGTGTTGACATCAAGATGATGCAAAAATGACCATGTCTTAGAAAAGCTAAAATTACAAAAAAAGGGCTTGGTCTACTTAATTCAGGTCAAACTCAACCCAACTACCTATCCATGACCCACAACGAAAATCAAAACACAAACAAAACACGATTAGCAACGAAAACAAGATTAATTGCCCACTAAACGAGGTCAAGCTGGGTCGGAGTGTTACAGGGAAGGAGAGTTAGATTAGACTCTCTTAATGGAATTTGAGTCTTAAGAGGATTAACACATTTCTCTCTATCCAAACAGACTCCTTGTGAGGGGTGTCTCTCTATGTTGAGGCTACCCACCAATTGATAACATCCTACCTTGTTTTTAAAATGGTGGAGCAGCTTGCTTTCATCGCTGCAACTCAATTCCTCATTATTTTTTTTTGACCCTCAAAATCATTCAGGAAAAGGAATAATCTTCATCAAAAAACCTGCCAACATCTCCTTGCATTTTCTTAGTCTTTGTTTTGGATTTCCTTATTAATCAGTTGATTTTGTTTTACATGGAGGTTGAAATAGATGGACTAAAGAAAAAGAATATAGAACTTTTGGATTTTAAGAAAAAAGAGCAACGTCGAATTCAACATTGATGTGCACAAACCTGTATCGAATTCGATGCTACTCAATTAGATGAATGACAACTCCGGTGCACCCACACCTAAAATAAAAGAAGTTATTTTGTTTGGTGGTCCCCTTAGATAAATATATACTTTTTAACATCCTCTTAGCATCATTTTTAGAAAATATTCCTTTTCAATAAAATCACGACATACCGAGAAAATGTGTCTTGGTGGACCACTTGAAGAAATAAAATTATCAGGGGTGGGCGGGACAACATGCAAAATTTGAAAAATTTTCAAGTGGGTGTAGGGGACAGGTAACTGCAAATAATAGGAATAATGAAAATATTGTTATCATATTTGTAAAATAATATAAAAAAATTATTTACAAACCACTCCAATAATAGCATGTTGGTTATAAGCACAGACAAATTCTTGGAGGCTTGCCTTAGAAAATTTGTAAGGCACACCGTCGAGTTTAAACAAATCACATAAACCATTTAAAATAAAATTTTCCCTTTAACCACCATAAAAATTTGACATTTTCATCAAATTTCACTCTAATACTGTAATCACTTGTTAAATAATATAAATTATCAATGGGCCCTCCTCTTCCTTGGTCTGGAGAGAATACATTCAAAATAGAGGCCTTCATTCTTAGGTGTTTATTATCACTTGTAAAGTGATTTGAAAATGGTGATTATTGAAATTTTATCATTTTTATATGAGCCATTTTCTTTTCTTATCTTCTAAAGAAACGGATGGAAGCCGTTTATAAGCATACGTAGACATTAACTTCGTATTTAATAAACAAAACTCTGCCAAGCTAACACTCTGCTAGTCTGCTTTTAATATATCTGCTACCATTTAAATGTGTGGGCCGGCCTACTGCAACCCCTTTGGATTCTTCAAATCTAGACCATGTTACTTGAAACAGAATATAGGCATCAGTACAAGAGTACCCATCTCAAATGCTGAGACTTCTAAACAGAGTGTCATTAATTAACATAAAGTATGATCACATTGAGATATTACAACACTAAAAAATAACAAGGTTCATCCATAACACACAAGCTGGCAGAATCAAGTGGCCCATGCCAAGAATTCACTGATCCAGCGATCCTAGCCATCAGCTCCCTAACAATGTGCAGATAATCGGACGACACCTCATCTCGGCCCCACCCTTTGCCACGTGTGAGAGCGATAGACACTGCCACCACCTGACGCATGTGAGGATGTCACGTGCGCGGGGTGCTTCGGCCGGTCTGCTAAGGAGCTGAGAAGGCGTCGTCCAGCCACAGCCGTTCGTCGGCCGACACATCCGAAAAGGGAGAGGTGATGAGAGCCTGTAACGCGTTTCGGAAGTTGTTGACCCGCTTCCTGTATCGGATCCTCCGGAGCACGACGTCCCTGTCCAAGGAGGAGAGCCGCTGCCGCTGGTGCGGGTCGGAGTCTGGATGGGGCTTGATGTAGAGGCAGCTCGTAACGGGGTTTCGGGTGTCGGGCTCGTGCTCTTCCGAATCAACGGTTTCGGTGTCGGATTTTTTTGGCACCAAGACAGACATGATGTGGAAGTGGGAGAGTGAAAAACGGGGTAGAGAGAGTGGATGGGAGAGACGAATGTGGGTTTGATTTATAGAGAGGTTTTGGAGGTTGGGTCGGTGAGTGTATGCAACGATCTGGGTTTTGGAAAACCGGTTGACTGTGCAAATGGGTTTGGGTTGATGACATTTTTCGGATTTGAAAAGACGAAAACACCCCCGCTGGGAGGGGTGATTTTCCCCGCACCTGTGGTACTGACCAATCGATCTACTAGCTTTTTTTCTATGTTCGGCTAGTGGTTTTGTTGTGATACATTTATTTAAGGATCCAAAGATTGATTCGTGGGCCGTTATTTCAAACTAATATGCCAACAACACTCACGTGAGTGCGTTGTCATAATACGACAAATAATACATAGCAATTGAATACATATAATTTATATTATAAATGGTTAAAAATAAAAATTAATTCTAAATTTTAAAAATTAGCATCAAGAGAATTGATTCATGACAAAAATTTAAGTTCTTTGTAGTTGCCAACCTTCTGATGACTTGAAATTAGTGATAAGGTAGGTTATCTTTTGACCATATAACTTCATAACCTTAGATGAAAATATGAAAACCGTAAAAAGAATTATTTTGTTATTAACCATCAGAGATTAAGAAGGTGGTCACCTTACAGGTCTTGTGCCCATCACCCTCTAGATAATAATAATAATAATAATAATAATAATAATAATAATATCTCCATCAAAGATTTATTTAATAGGTAAGGAGGCCAATCACAATGACACGTGTCATTCTTTGAAAACATCAGAGCCTACCCATGTAACTTGTAAGTGGAGCAGAGAATCCGACTAAAGGGTCTAAAGAGACAAAGTCATAGTTTTGAGGTAATTTCACATGAGTCCAGTAACAAAAATAGCAAAGGTGGGCCCATTAGATCCTTCCTGTTTTGATGTGATGGTGACAGAACATTCATTGGTGGCTTGGCCTTTCAAATTTCAGTTCAATAATACATCGGATAGGGAAAGGGAAATGCCCCGTATATTAATTTATAAGTATATATAATTATCCACGTCTAATCACCTTTATAATGGGTGTTTCATACTATTTATTTATAAGTATATATAATTATTCGCATCTAATCTAGTCAACTTTATAATAATTGTTTCACAGTGAGCAACGATTGTGAAATGCAAGTTTTCACGAGATTAGATCGACGACCTAAAGTGGTCAGAATAGGGTGACATCTTACTCAGTTCTATAAAGTTTAATGGGATAATTAGAGTACGGATGCTCTTTTATATTAGATATTTATCCAAAAACCATCAACAAAAATAAAACTATCACATAATTATTTATAAAGGAAAGAATTTCCTGCAAATGATAATTTCACCCTTATAAGATATCGAATGCTGCGATATCCTATAAACGTAAGTTATCGAACAATGCAATATCCTTTATATGTAGGATATAACAAATTCTACCCCTTCTCTTTAAATCCAAAGCACATTTTCATGAAATTCTAATTTTTACGAAACTCTAATTTATCTTCATCATTTTTATTTTTTTCGGATTCTTAAGTTAAAGCTCTTCTTATATAGGTTTTTATCATTTAGAAATCATTTATTTCAATAATCACAAGAGGCATCTGACCTCTATTTCGTTTATCGGAAGAAGCAAACAATTTTTTTTTTCTCTTCGGTAGAAGGAAAGGGTGAAAAAACATTTAAGTTTTGTTCAATATCCTATAGTAATAAGATATTTTATCGCTCAATATCTTATAGCCGTTGGTTATCATAAGTTTAAAAGGTAAAATTGTCATTTGCAAGGCATCATTTCCTGTATAAACAACTATGTTGTAATTATCATTTCGTGGGCAGTTTTTAAGTAAATATAGGATGTATGGGCATTCATACGGCAATTATCCTAGGTTAAATGCACTCAGGCACACTATTACATAAAATTGTATAACACTTTTCAAAAATTTGACTCTTGGGACCACGGAAATAATTTAGGCTGCTCAAGATGAAAATCATTCCCTCCATTACTATATTCTTGAGTTTTAGATCAAAAGGAGTGGGCTCTACTGCCTGATTGCGCAACGTGATGGAAACATGACTAATTGCTAATGTGGCATCGCTGTTGATAGGATTTAAATTACCTTTTCTATCATGATGCTCAATCTGATGATGAGACTTACTCCTTTTGATTTGAAAGTTGAAGATATATGATTGGAGGAGATGACACTCACCTTAAATGGACCAACTATAGTTATGTTATAATAAATTTATAGAAATGTAAATGATGATAAGTTCAGAATGAGAATTATAATAAAGTTTTAATTACATAATATTAGTGATTTTAAAAAAGAAAATAAATATCATAAATTCAAATTCATAATTGATTTTGCTTATCCTTGAACAATTAAACAAGCCAAAAAACATGTATACCATATATGGAAGATGCAATCAAATTTACTATAGACCATCAAAAATAAATGGTGCACTTCTTGCTTCCAACTTCTTTGAATGGTTTAGCAAAATAAAGGAGTTACAGGAGAACAAAGAGGAGGTAGAATGAAAGTTGAAAGTGGCTGATGAGATATGAAGGAGTTCATGAAGAGGTAGAATTATACATTCCCAAGGTGAGTGGGCTGCATGTTTGGTAGAATTGGAACTGGGGTAGATGGAATTTACGAAAGTTGGGGAGGGCATCAGATAGATTGACGAAATAAAAAACTTCCATTCAAAATAGAAAGTACAGTCAAGGTCAAAATAGAAAGTACAGTCAAGGTAAAAGGCAACCTAATCCCCTTAGACACTTTTTTTTCACTTGAGATGATAACCCAATTTGACATTGGTTCAAAACTATACCTACTGCTGGGTTGAGAAAATAGAAACGCGGTTCACCTTTTAAGACCCTTAAATCAATGGTACCAATTATAGATGAGGTGAGTCTCTTGCATACCTACCATCCATGTTGAGGACTTTACATCTGTTTACCTACTAGATTACTATTTATTCAAGGTTTTTTTTTTTTGTTGCAAGCATTTCTTACGAGAATACCCTTTATTGAGAATTTGTGATAACGGCAGAAATTCCAATATCACTAAAAATTCAAATTTCCTATCTATTTGATCAAAATAGAGTTTATAAAATTGACATTCTAAATGAGAAAATGACATTTTCGTCATATAAATATTTAATAAATTTAGCATTCCAAACACTAATACATGAGTATTTTGGAATTTCACTTGAGAAGATAATATTTGAGAATTTCCGAAATTCTCCAAGATAAGAAATCTGTAGGCCCTTAGTGGGCCCCAAAGCCATCAACCTTGAAGTTTGTTCGCTAAGTGAAAAAAAAAAAAAAAGAAAGATCCAACAATATCCGAAGTTCATTTAACATTCATGTTGACATGACTGACGGCGCACTAACATACAACAGGAACCAAGAGGGTGATACACATCATAATTCTTAGCTAAGGTGGGCCGAGAGCTCACTATCATCAAAGTATTATTTACTGCTAAATTAAAAATATATATATATTATCAAATTTAAATAAATAAGTTTTCTTTTCTGAAGATCACAATTTCCAACGGTGGGGGCCAGTCTTTGTCTTCCCCACAACGGTATCAGGTTCGCTCCAATTAGAGAGAGATTTGTCTGATATATCGGTTTTATAGAACTACTTTGAATTATATAGTATTATTTGAAAATATTCTCCTGCATGCAGGAGCACAAAAAGAAAACATTGAAAGCATATAATTGCCTTTGCTTGCCTCACCCCAATTTTCTAAAAAACTCAACAAAATATTGCAAACGCAGCAGCACAAAACAGACAACCAAGTAGCTGTATCAAGCTTCAATATTTTGTTATAATTACTGTTGTTCTCCTTCTTGGAAGGACAATGTCACTGCATACCTGAATAAATTATTGAGTATTCAGTAATGATATTATATAGAAGGGATATATATATATATATATTTTTGATAGAAATATAGATGGGTTATTTTCTGTTATGGGAGCATGTAGGATTTTTGGTGGGCACCTTTAATTCAAAAGACCTCTCTTGTTTGGCTAAATGGGATTGAAATAACTGCACCATCATCCTCATACAGGACTCGCATAAGCAAAAATTTTCAGTTACACCCCCTAACGGCGTATACGAAATATGTAAGGTATATCCAACTCACAAAAATGACCTTAGTAATTAAGATCCGATGATCCTATGTTATTATCATCATTTATTGAGCTTAATCTGATATCATCTCATTTAGACAAATGAGATGGTGGTAAGGCGGGTTTAGATTAAACCATCAACATTGCAACTTATTATTTAAAATTTTAAAATTAAAATTTGTTAAAGGAGCTTTGAAAGTAAGGAAGATATGTCAAAAGGCATTAAATTAAACATTTCCTAGCCTCAAAACCATGGGCACTTCCACGGATTCTTGGCCAAAACCAATGGCTTCTGTTTGGTACCTTATGAGGAAATCTAGGAGCTACTAGCAGCGGAAACTGGATTGCTGGAATTGCCGTTTGCTTGCAAGATAAAGGGCTCATGGTTTATTTTCACTTATTAATACATGTCGTGACACGTTATCATATAACAACAGGAGACTTTTGGGAGGCATATCGTTTTCTCCCAATCCTTTTCAGCTGAAAATGCCATTTCAACTGAAGATGTTTTCTTCTCCGGTTACAATTAACTTTTAGTGCCCATAGTTTGCATTAAAATACATAGATATTAAATAGACAGAGTTTATGTCGTAAGTAGTTAAAATAAAGACCATGGGTTAATTATAAAAAATTAGTATTAAATAATATTTTTTTCTATGAAAATAAAAACAAAGAAAAATGAAAAATGAATAGCCCCCACTACCCTTATTTAATCATTTCCCATACTCCTTGAATTCTAATTTTTGGAAAAGTTATTTAATGCTTATTTTTTAAAATTGATTTTTGGTATTCATTTTTAACTACTCGCGACATAAGCCCTATGCATTGTAATGCAAATAAATAAGCCCTTAGTAGATATTGTTCTATTAAAAAAATGTATCCTTTTGTTCATAAATTATACACAGAAACTTGTATAATAAACTTTACATGTGGAGGTGGTACTCGGTTGAGTCGGTCCGAACACACTTGGGTTGAACAATATTGTGGGTAATGCAGAGATGCTCAACCTGGAACAAGCCCATTTATTAATTGGCTGAAAGTTTACAGTTGAATGCAAACTAATTTTACTTTTAGAATATTATGGTTAATCTTTTGCTTGCTAAGGACTCTCTACTTTTATAAAGTGTTTTGCTAGGTGATCTACTTTTATCAAGTTGATATACAATTAATTTTAACCACAAATTCTAAATTTTAGTTCTATTTTTAGTGATAAATTCTATTTTAGAAAGAAATGTTTACATTTTAAAAAGGAGGAGTCTTCATGTGCATATGTCTCTCACCATTTTGGTGAGGGATACTTTCTTTTTTGGACCTATCAAGTTTAAAAATGTGTGAAGTTTTGTCATCTTGTATATTAATACTTTCCAAAAAAGGAGTGTCTCTCCTCAAAATGGTGAAGGACATATGAACATGAATATTTTCCTTTTAAAAGAGTACATTTATTTATAATTATAAGATTCAAATCCCAATTTGATATTTTTAAGATAAGTTTTGATGTAGAAGGATTTTTTTTTCTGATGTATGTTAGTTTTTTATAACCTAGGGTATCTTATATCAACCCAACATTGGATAGCCGAGAGCTAATTGCTACAGGCACTTGCAAGCTTGCTATCCATATGCACTGTGTAAAATTATGGAGATGGCCAATGATAGCGTCAAACAAAGACTTCTCCACTTCTGTGCAGAGTCCTTGGCTAATTTATAGTTTTCTTTTTTAATTTTTGGTACATAGCCAAGTGGTCTAAGACCCTAAGTGAACTCGGATATGGGAAACGAAGCTTACTCCCATAAGAAGAGGAACGATCAAACTCCGCACTATAAGTGAGAAACAATGTACTCATTATCCAAATAACATGGCAACCCCTTTATTCTCATTCTATGTTTGACTTAAGACTTACCAAACGAATTGCTTTCTACTTAGTGGCAAGTTTTATTTTTTTATTTTTATCAAGTGAGACTGCTTCTACCTGGTGGCAAATTTTATTTTTTACCAAGTGGGACGTGTGTCACATTCTCATGAATACTTTTTAAGTGTAAAAATGGGATGCATTCATGTGGGCCTTTTAAAAAAGATTCTTTATTCAAAAATAAAGTACTGCTCTCTCTAAAATATTACTCTCCTTGGAATGGAAATCTTCCCATTCAGATAGTGTCGGCAGATAATACATTGTATCATGTTTTCTACTTTGCTTTTGCACTTGATTCCCTCTTCTTCTAAAATATAAAATACAATGTTAGTGGATAAAGAACTATTTCTGGCACTTCAAATTCCAAGATAAATTTTATATGTTTGTAAATTGGATAATGACACAACATTGCCTCCCAACTCCTTAAATGCTATTTGAAATTTGTGATAAATTCTCATCAAATGTGGCATAGATCCTTACATGGCACTTTTCATATGAATATAACAATCATCTTTACTCCTTCCAATGTCCTATTTTGGCTTCCCTCAAGTGCAAAAAATTATAGCAGTGGTTGTTGCAAGGAGTGAACATGGTGGATCTCCAATCCGAGTCATCAAACTACAATCTTTTGGTTATGGCTTATCCATATTTTATAACAAGCATTGTGAGACTCCAATTTGCCTAAGTAATCCCTTAAGGTAAAATCAAGCAAGAGCCTGGATGTGTGACCCTGTGAGTCAAGAGAGGAGAATCCGTAAGGGTAAATGGTGGAATGCTTCAAGTAGCCCCGCAAAACATGCTAAGTCCCACATTGAAAATATCTAAGTTCTGACCTTGGGGTTATAAGTTAAACTCTGGATTAACTCAATATGATGCATTTTAAAGCCATACTGCCTTGGATCCCATAAAAATTGTGGAGTTAAGCGTGCTTGTGCGGACATATGTGGGTAAAAGCGGATAATATCATGCTGAATTAGGGGAACTATAACAAGTATACCTCCACTTATATGGACAAAGTCTCTCCCAATATAAGAATGCGGAATCCCAATTAGAGTGAAATTTAGAACAACACCATAAGAAAGGGGAAACACAATTTTAAGTAGTTTGAATTTATGTCGGAGCTAAAACCTCATTATGTCTTGCCCTTTATTTGCCCAGGTACACTGGGTAGGCGATTAAGATAAGTCAAAGTAGTATGAGCAGGTTGGTAGGCCGTAGTCAATTTGCTGAGCTTGATGATATCGAGTTGAGTTGACTCGAGCCGAGTTGAAGTGGATGTCTTTTACATGCATAATAGAACTCTTCAACAGTTATAGGCCCACAGATTTCATGGGCCCGCCACTATAGGGTGGCCCATAGATCAAATTTTTTCCACTATCAGAAGTTTCTAATTCAGCATGGAGAGGACAAGGTGCTTGATAAATTTGATACTTTCATGTGAAAATTGTGAGCTTGAGATACATATTAAAGTCTCATTTAACCACTTTTTGATTAGGGAGACTTTGGATTCTGGATTCTTCTTATTTTACCCCCTCGTTCAGCATATCCTTCCATCTCCATCGGTCAAAAAACTGTCTTCGAGGTTCCAATTGTTGGCAATAGTCTTTCTTCGTGTTCATTCCGTTCTACAAAAGTCATCACTGAAGCCTTCTCTCGTAATATTGTGAGGTTCTCACAATAAAACTAAATGTGGGAGACTTGTAATCTGGCTGCCTCAGAAAAAAAATGGAAACGGAATCACATTGTTTTAAGTGAAAATACTTATATTCTCTTATATTGTTTTCTAGTTAAAATACATATATTTGACTTCAATCCGCTAATAGCTGGGTGTCAGACATTTTCGTCTCCACAAAGAGATCAATTGGATTGTAGCACTGCTGGTTATGGACATGCTTAGCATTAGAAAAATAAATAATAAAAATCGATATAACCTACTATAGTGGAATACTTCAAAATAGGACATGTACCGAAGGATGCAAATGGGTTGGTTCTAAGTCGAAACTGTTTTATAAAGGCGGTTTCTAGTTCTGGATCTGACTTAAAGCTTATTTTCCTAGTTCCAAACTTGTTTCCAATAACAAAATCAGGTCCAATTCCAACTTCTTTTTTATTTTTTATTTTATGTTTTGTTTAAAATAGTGCTATCATTCACCCCAAAAATCCAAAAAGGAATATCATTCAACTCAATAATAGTGCATTAAATCTACCTGCATATAAGTTGATAAATCTCAACATCTTGAGAACTCAAATCTGCATTGTTACATGAAGTTTCAGACATTAATTATAGAAAGTCATTGATAAAAACAAAAAAAAAAAAAAAAACGTACAGAAACTCAAGAACCGTGGTTTAAAAACACACATCCACAAGCTGGGTCCCGAGTTGACGGGTTGAAACTTGTATGTCCAAAATTGGACCTACTTAGCAATTAGAATCTAAATTAGGTTTCAAAACCAGGTCCATTTAGCAATGGGGATCTAAATAAGATTTTGAAAAATTTTTTTTTGGATCAGAACCTCTGGGGGAATTGGAGAATTGAATATTCATTTACATCCTTAGATGTGCCCCATGTCACCTGGTACTTACACTTTTCCATGCACAAAGTCCAGGTCCTTGCCATTGACATATACGTCTTTAGAAGATTGGTGGAAAACTCTACATATATCGCCTCTTAAAAAGATACATAGGTCTATTTTGGTCATTGGAAAAAAAAAATTGCAAACCCTCATTCTTGGTAATAGGTGAGGGGTCTATGAGGAATCCTACATTTGGGGATTCCTCACTGCCCCCCAATTGTACATCGAGCATTTGTATAACTAGGAATTTCACATCATCAATACAAACATATATCTGAGAAAAAAAATGGTATCAGTATGTAAATCACAAAAAATGAGGACTTTCAAATCCTATGAGAGGGGGTCGGACGTGAAATTCCCCATAAATGAAAATTTCAATTGACCTAAACCACTGGAAATTTTCATTTGCCAAAAGTAGCCATTTGAAAATCAGAAAGGAATTCCTGAGGATTTGATGGGCAAACATCACCTTAATTGCCTTAAGTTGTTTTTTGAATAAAGAACATTAAAAAGTCAGAAAAGGAATCCTTAGTTTTTGGAAAACCGGAACAAACATGACCTTAATTGCCTCTAAGATGTTTTTTTTTTAAAATAAAAAATATTAAAAGAGAATATAAAGGTGGGGAAAACAAAATTCCAACTGCGGGTTTCCTCTCCCGCATAAATGGAAGATCCTGAGAGAGAAATGGTGGGTTTCCTCATGTGGAAAAATTGCCTAAAAAATAGGTTTTCTACAGAGAGTCCTGCTGCACCAAACTTCGAATAAATAGGGTGCAGAAAATTGATGATATGTTACTTTCCATGGATTCACCTCTTCACAAACATGCTCTAAGGTTTCCAACTAAATTCTTAGAAGGTTGGTATTGGTCATGATAAGAATCTACAATGCATTGAGCGGTACAGCATGGATTTGGCCAAGTTTTCAAATCATGTTGCCACCTATAAGAATCCATAAATTCTAAACCTTCAAGCCATGGATGTCAATTACAGGTATAACAGGAAGAGCAGTTTGGATCCTCAAACCACTGAACAAACACAAATTGGTCACCACACAGTTTAAAAATTAACTCTGGCTCCCCCTGATCTGGGCAAGTAAATTATACATGAAGGGCAAATTAATTGAAACTGGCTGAGTTTGCAAAAAACACAATCGAAACTCACTCAACTTACTTGACTCAATGCCATTTCAAGTCAGCAATGCAGGTCCAATTTTAGAACTATGGATCACCAGCTTCACATAAGAAGAAGGAAAAAAAAAAAAACCGAATCAGGGTACATTCACACACTACCAACAACTGAAGAATAGTAACGTAGAAGCTCATTATTAACTACTATTTGTCAACAAAACTCAGCACAAATCCGCTTACAATTCGCCTGGCAATAAGGTTGGGAATGTGACGGCAGAAATGCCCATCGAGGTAAGCAAATACACTTGACAGGAGAAATCCACCAACACTCCATTTCCGGTTGGTTTTCATTTCCTTCTCGGAGGATGAAGGGACAGTCTCGCCCCCTGTACCACACTCCTCTTGTGATCTCCCCCACAGTATACTACCAGGTATAACTTTACTGGTTAGCTTCCGCAGCCATCGTATGGAAAAATTCACAAACAGATGTTCGCACAAAGTCACCAACATTGGCCTGATTTTCCATTCCTGCAAAATTGCTTTATATATTAAATGAGATAGATCTGAATATGTACGTTCAAGTTAAGAGCACTTGCCTAAAGTGAGACCTGCTGGTTGGAAAAATGGGCCCATGAATGAGATACAAAGTAAGAAAAAATCTAAGACACCGACAGCAATTGGATACTAGTGGGAGCATGAATATGTCTAAAGTTTAGTATTTGGTGTTAGCTACTCAAAAGATCAATTACGCTGTAACATTTTATTTTTGGATGGGTAAGGTGATCTACAACATGAAATCACAACATTCTCTTAGCACTGGAAGTTGCAAATGTCGTTTTAACTTATATTTTTCCAAACTGTTCAGACAAGAGAGAAAAAACAGCTGTAGTATAACCTATATTTTTCCAAAGTGTTCATAGCAGTGGACTATTTTCCTATCAATATAACTTGAATGCCAACAGTAGGGCAAAGACTAAAGAGAAAATAGTTACAATGAGTTAGCATTTTGTTGTTTTGATTAATATATGAAAGATTTGAAGATTTGAAAACAAAATTAAGGACACATAGTAATTCTTTTTATTTCATTTTTTCTTAATTTTTCATATATTTAACTAGAATTTATGAAACTTTTTATTATTAAAGAAATATGGTTAAATTACATGCATGCATTGTTAAAGTGGCCAAGATTTGATGTTATGTTCTTAGGCCTTGGATGATCTAATAGTTTTGAGCCAATATTTATTACTATTTCGCATTTTTTCTTAGACAGATTAGGCCTTTTCTTAGCGGTATCCATGTAAAGGGTCGGGATGAGTTGAATCATATCCAGGCCTGGTTTGACTTGACAGGTCTATATTTGGCCCAAGCCTGACATGGGCTGCAAGTGCATGGGCCAAACCCAGCCCACCTGGAATATGGCAAGCCCAAGGTTCCCCATTTATTCAATTGGGCCAGCTCAGGCAAGGCCGGGCTTTCTATCACTTATTTGGGCAACTAAGTCACCAAAACCTGAGCTTTACTTGTTTGCATAGAGTTGGGCTGGGCTCTAGGCTTTCTACCACCTAATCCAAGCCCAGCCAAATATTAAATGGCCCAATTTTTAGATCCAAGCTCTGCCTGCATACTAAAGCCTAAGGTTCAATCCCGGCCCATGACCAACCCTATGTTTCATTTTTTTTTTCTTTTGGAAATCTTTTGATTTTTCTCAAATTACTTGGGGAAAAATTGATAACATGGACTCTCATTCACATATTTAGCATTTAAACTCTCTTAAGTGTCTAAATCTACATGTTTGGATTTATTAATTAGTATTTTAGTTAGTTTATTTGTGAAGAGAAATTTAATGTTTTAAATAAAATATTATGTAGTTATGTTTTTACTATTAGTTTTGCAATTTAAATACTGTTAGGTCGACTCAAAGTAACTTTTCATAAATTTTTTTTTCTGGAATGGTTATTGGTTAAAGATATTTATTTCTAACTATTAACACAAGTGTATAGGGAATAGGCTTTGAAGAACCCTCTGCATTTTCCAATGATCTTAATTTTCTAGATAATTTTTCAGATCCTTTTAGGACAAAAAATAAAAAAACAAAAAAGCAATCGGCTGCAAACTACTACTATGATTTTGAACCATGCTCACAAGCTACTTAAAGAAAAATTAGTACAGGCAACGTATGATATTGAGAAAAAAAGGCTCTTGATCTTACAGAGAGGGATAGTATATATATATATTCATGTGCACATGTCCCTCACCATTTATAAATATATATATATATATATAGAGAGAGAGAGAGAGAGAGAGAGAGAGAGAGAGAGATACACTTTCTCCTCGGAGATGGTGTGGAGGACTAGTGGACATAGGGGGCATTCCTTCCAAAAGTGCCTCACTCATTTGAAAGCTCTTCACATGTTCCACGATCTCATTTACGAGGGAACTGTTTGCCGGTGGATTTTCGAGGATAACCTATCAGATAAGAGTTGCGTGTCAATTTGAAAATGGTAGCATGAGAGAGGTCTGGTTGCTACTCTGATTACAATAACAATGATACAAGGAACTAAAAAGGTGGTCCAACTCCATCCTCTACTCTGCTTTACTGGATTTAGTGACAATGTGAATGCATGTTTAATAAACAAAAAACAAAAAGAAGAAAATTATTTTCACAGATGCATTCACAGACTAGAAGGACAAGTCATATGGTCATATCATTGGATCAGTTCCGCTGTTAACAGCTAGATTGGTATGTGTATATGACAACGCAATGCCAATACCAGTCATAGAAGGAGGACTGGGTATACAGGACATATCAGTCTAGAACAAGGCATGGATAGGGCCGTATGGCCCACCTACTTTGGCGATTTATAAATCAACCAGATCAACAGTGGGTAACCATCCCGGCACAGAAGTACCTGAAGCATGGCACTTTGCACAAGGTGACACAGAAACATGGAGACTCCACTTTGTGGAGAGCACTATTCAAAAATGAACATGTTATTCTCCAACACATCCATTGTGCTGTGGGCAATGGACGACATATCAATGCCTTGTAGGTTGACTGGGTACCATCGGTTGGTATACTTAGACATCACCTTCTTCAGGGCGCCCCTGCTAGTCTCCTTTCAACTACCCTCTCTGTGAATGACCTCGCCCTCACTAGTAGTCACTCCATGCAATGTAACTACAACTTGCTGTGCACACTTTGGCCTCCGGCCATTGTGGGGAAGATCACAACACTTCCCCTATAAGGACCGGACATACACTGTTGGAATTTGGAGCGAGCAGGAACGTGCAGTTTTAAGGCATTATACGCCTTTCTTCTTCCCGGACAGCACGGATCACACTATCCCTGGAAGATAGTGTGGAAACTGCCCATGCCTCCCAAACTGAGATCCTTTTGTTGGAGAGTACTCCTTGTAGGCTGGCCACAAAATCCAAGGTGGCCAAATGGGATCCAGCAGTCAGCTCTGCAACCTGCATGGTGTAACGGTGGACCATCTCTTTGCCAACTGCTCCTTTACAACACAAGTTTGGCAGCTCCTTCCCTCATCCATGATCACCTTATCTCATAAGTCACTACATCAATGGTTTTGGACTACATCCTCCATTCATCACCATCAACTGTGTGTAACAGTTATGTGGTATATTTGGAAAACACGGAATGCATATGTTTTCCAAGATGCACCTGTAAACCCTTTCACAATTATCACCCAAACCACTAATGCTATTCTGCAATGGAATCTTTCTTCTATGTACGCAGGTCCTGTGTGGCAGGTGGGTCATTCAATTGATTGGTGGCTTCCTCCACCGCCAGGCTGGATGAAGCTCAACTTCAATGGTGCATACAACCCAGACTTGGGTTCATCTGACATAGGGGGTATTATTTGAGACTGTAATGGCATACTGTTAATGACATACGCTGCAGAAATCAGAGCATGACATCCACTCGAAGTGGAATTAATGGCTCTTCACAGGAAACTGGAGCACTGCATAGCAAATCACCTTACTACAATCCAAACAGAAGGTGATTGCTTATCTCTGGTGACCTCGGTCCAGACTTCAGGCCAGCTTTCATGGGATATGATGCCACTCTGGAAGAAGACACTGACAACTCTGAACAAGATTAGTTCCTGGTCTGCATAGCAAACCAGGCGGCAGATAGGCTAGCACATACAAATCTCCAGTGCTATCCACCTGACCACACAACCCTGCCAACCCATATCCGTTCCATAGACAATGAGGAGAAAGAGAGGGCATCTCTGTTCACATCCAAGTTCTATTAGCACCCAAGCCAATCACCTGCCATGTTGTCCAATGGGGAACTGCCATCAGTAGTGGAAGACAATTTTCAACGCTCAGTCCATGATGCAGTATCTGATGGCGAAGCCAGTGTCTGATACAGGTATCTTGGGGCATCCTTCTTCCCTGCCCATCGGTTTCTCTCTGAAGCACTTCTATCCTGCTCTTTTTGGTTTGCTGCGAAACAGGCATCCCATCTATCGTTTTCTTCTGGTGTCTACCATATTCAGATTAATGTTTCAATTACCAGCACTTCTTTTTATTTTATTAGGTAGTTCTACTTTCTATGTTGTGCGGACTGTCCACAATATTATCCTGACTACATATCAGGTTACAGTAATGCTAGGATGACATGGGGTGTTGGCACATCATGCTGATGTGCCAACACCACATGTCATCCTAGCATTACTGATCAAGTTGTGCTGTACCAGGCTTCCAATAAATAATATCCATCACTACTTCAGCCAAAAACAAAAAAAAAGGCCAATAGGTAAATAAAAAACTTCAGTATTGTAAAGCCTTGGGCCCAATAACTACTAGATGTTTCTCAGCTTGTCCTGATTCAAGATGGTATTCACAGTACATCCCTTTGTGCAGGGAAAAAAAATTCAACCTACTGAAGGTGGATCTCAAAAATTCAATTATTCACAGTATTTATTGACACTTCAACCAATTTTTGATCCTATGATCAGAAAAGATCAATGAATCTCAACCAAAAAAAAAAAGGATAGAGAATTCCAGTCTACCAACATTCAAGTTCCTGAGTAGGATGATCATATCAATCAGCTTTTGAAAAAAATAATCCATTGGGGTTGTTTTTTACTCAACTATACAACTAACTTATCATCATGTCCTCAACTCTTAAATCAACTTGTCATCATGGTTGAAAATAGCAGCTTGGTTGGCATATTGACTGCACCAAATAATGCTACCCGTCATCAAATATTATGAGATCTCTCAGCGTGAATTTTTCACTCAAATTAACATAAAGCAACAAAAAATTCTGAGAATTGTGAAATGTTGGTTTTTATGTTTTAGTGCACTAGCACAGAGGACATGGGTATGTATTGGACCTCAAAAGATCATGTACATTGGCATTATCGGTCTTTTCAGCTGATTCCCTGAACGTCTGATATGACTGACAATCACAGAATATTGCTTCGGTCATGACCAACACCCTCTGTTGCGTTGGCAGATATTTTGAGTTGAGCCTAATCTTTTTTCCCCTTTTTTTTTCTGGTCACAGAAAGTAGGTAATGATATCAAGCAAACTGTGTGCAGAATACAAAGGGTCTTACTTGCCTCGTCATCAGTCACCTTAACTCTCACATGTTCTTGTTTGTATCTCACATCCAACATAGCCTGTAAGTACCCTTCAATATATGACTGCAATTTGATTTCAAAACAACAAAAGCAACAAGTGAAATTCAGAAAGAAAGTATTGATAAGATAGATTCCTAAGCTATCTTTTTTTTTTTTTCATTTTTTTATTGGTAAATTCCTAGGCCATCTTTTGAATACATATTTCAGCATAATGCTCCAAGATATTGAAATTCAATAGATAAAGAATGGAAAAAGGGTAGCTGAAAGAGAATATAAATCAGCTAACATTTGAAGCAATACCTCATCAACCCCGGTTCTACGATCAAACTTTATTTTTATATCAGGACCACGCTCCATAAAAGTAGTCCCCAAAAGTGATGGCTCCATGGCCAATTTGAGTATTCCCTGGTGGAAACCATTCACCTAAAGCACAGCATAGTGCCGAAGCAAAACATTAGGTAAAATAAACCACTACAAAAGAAAAAATCAGACTTCAAAAAAAGAAAGTAAAAAAGCAGGGCCACAAATATCAGAAGATTCGTACAAGCAGTATTCATGATATTATGCCGAAAGGGAACAGTACCATGCCATTAAAACCTCTCGTCTCTGCTCCTTTCAGAACATTGTCTGAGATTTCAGTTACAATGATGAAGGCTACCTTAGACCCTGCCCTCTGTCACAAAAAACACCACAATCGATATCTTCCTCTACTGTCAATTACTTGCACAACCCAAAACATACAATCACTGCAATTTTACAGGGAAAAACTTACAGTTATCCCATGATCATCAAGATAGTGCTTTGTCCATGAAAAGGGTTGAGTATTAATGCATTTTCTGACGAATTTGAACATATCTATTCTCACCAGTGAAAACATATGTCAATTAGTAAAATGGTAGAAGAATTGTACTTCTAAACTCGTTAATTGTGAAAGTAGACCAAATGTGTGACAGGGAGAGCTTAAATGAAAATGACAGCAAAGAGAGAAGGGAAATATATATATATATATATATTTGTAGAAAACAATGCTGGTAGATGTTTTCTAGTTTAATTTTTATGTCATGAAGGCTTGGCTTATCTGGTATTGCATGATGATAATAGAAAATCTACATTTGTCCTATTGGAGGAAAAGACTCAAATGAACCAGAGATTACAGCTCTAACACAAGGCCGCAAGATCATCAGAACTCTATTTGCTAAGTCTACTGTGTCAGATTAAGATTCCTTCAAAGCAGTATGTTGGGCTTCAAGGAATAGGTCGGGTTCCTAAAGACTATTATATTTGTTGCTCCCCACCAAAATCTAAGCTTCAAACAACAAAGGCAAGTTTCTTTCCATCAGCAGCTGCAAACCCGGAAAAATTTTCAATTTCAAGCATCTTCCCCTAAATAGTGTTTTGATTGGTATCATCTTTCCCTAAGTAGCTGATAACATGTTTGGATCAGATGACACCAGAGAGAAGGATAGGTTAATCTTTTAAGCAGTCAACCGTCCAAAATTACAAAATCATTAAACGCAACTGTAACTGCTCATGTATCCCACTGAACATTAATACCAGAAGTGACAGAATAAATAAATCTTGAGAAGCTTGTCTCTTGTTCCTCTTCAATAAAGCTCCATCCGGTCTCCTCCATCCAAAATCTGTTACATTAACCACATATTTCCTACCCAGATAAACAGTATCATCCAAGGCTAGAACAGCCAACCAAGCCTCCTTCACTCCTTATACCTAACAAAAGCATAATGGTCTCTAGCTCTTTCTTTCTGATTGTTGGGGATACCTAACAAAAGGATAACGGCCTTACTAGCTCTCTCTCTTTGATTCTTGGGGAAAAAAAGATGCTCCACAGGGCATTCAGCTAAAAAAGAAAAAAAAGGAAAAAGAGAAACCTGAACAAGCGCATCTGGTTTGCGTCATTTTGACATGATTGTTAAGCTCTAGCCAAATATGATACAAATGCAATGCTTCTGCTGAAGTTCTGCTCAAGAAACATGGGTTATTTCAACCTCCATCACCATCACACAGAGAACTTTGTTTCACTAACAAGGGTTCTTAGTTCTTATACTCTAAGGGCATGTTTGTTTACATTAAAATTCATAGAAATTGATGGTAAAATGAACTACACCCAAGGATTATTAAAGAGGCGAGGAGTGAAGTTTATAAGGTAGAAATAAAGACAGGACCTTCACTTTCCTATGTATTAACTACCACGGTAATGGCTGGGTATTCATTTCCTATTTTCTTTTGATTCTATTTCCATGTTAACCACTTATAGTAAGAATCCTAAGCATTCAATTCCCATGTATTCTAATGCATACCAACAGGCCCTAACGGCAGGTTTTACCGTGTGGAGACCATCTCACACTTGCTTAGTCCTTAATTGTAATGTTAAGAAAGTACAAATAGGATTGTCAAATCCATAATTAGGATCTCAAGGTTTGGGGCAAACCCAAATAATGGAATGAGAATTTCATATTATTTTCATTAGGTTCAAGGCATGTTTCTTGCTTGGGTCTGACTAACACACAAACACACACCCAAATAGCTTTTTCCAGTACACGCTTCCAATTGATCGATCACACACAATAGACAGCAAAAAGCATATGTCCTAACCTCAATTAAACCAACACTCTTTCCAACTTTGCGTTTGGACCAAATTACAACTCAAATTCAAAATGTACACAGATATTGGTAATGAAACAAATTACTACAGGATCAAATTCAAATGCATACCTTCAGGCGGAAGCGCAAGATTGCCCTCCAACTGAAGACTTTGATGGAGTAGAAGAGTGAAAGAAACCATGGCATTTCATCGAACACTTAAAGTTCCTAACTTGAAGGAGAAAAAAGCAGCTACTGACTACAGTAGAAAGACAGAGAGATTTGCCTTGATCCCAAGTAAATTCCATGCTTCTAGTGCACAGGGATTGTTTGGTCCATTTCTCTGCTTTTAACACTGCTTCTGCTCCAGAGACAAGAGAAAGTCCGGCATTTGGATTGCATTTTCTTTTCAAAACTTTCTAGTTGGTCCCACTCCCTCCATAATAGCCGAGTCTAGAGGTGGCAATGGGTTAGGTTGGGTCCAGCATGGCATCAATGTGTAGGCTCAACCCGAATTTCTTGATCGGGGTTGAATTTGTTAAAATGAACCCAACCTAGGGTCGACCCAAACCCTCAATTAACACCATGAGTTAAAAGAACGGTTTTTTACCTCAATGGTAAGAGGAACCCTGGACAGTCACCTGTCCCTCTCCGGTTACCTTGCATGAGGGCTCCACCACCGCTCTGACGTCTACTACTGTAAGAAGGTTTTCCAGCCCCGTATGGCTGAGACTAATAAAAAATAAAAAGATAAATAAACAGAATCAGTTCAAGTTGGGTTGGGACCAAAATGATAAGCCACACCCACTGAAGAAATAGAAAAGGGTCAACCCAAGTTCTGAATTTCGAGGCTGGACTCGTGAGCCAGGGAAGGGATTGCCATCGTTAATTGACCCTATGTAAATAACCCCTATGGTGGATGATTTTAGGACATGCTTGGTTGGGCTTCTTTGTGTCACAAGACCCGGGGCATCACTGGGGGCAGACCTAGTTGGGGGCAGGGCTGCAGTGGTGGCCAATCCCTACCCCACAAAAGATTTTCTTATTGAATTGTGATTATATGAGGATTTTCTTAGTCGTCTCCCCACGGTCAGCGTGAGGAAAATCCACAGAGGATCTGATCTCTTTTCTTACTACATAGTGGGCCCCAAGGCATATTTCCCTGTTGGATATCATCATATAATTATTTCATAAAAAATGAGATTCAAAACCTCCGTCATTTTGTTTGTGTGGTACATTACTCTTGTACCATCCTTTTTTCTGCTCTTTTTATGTTGCTTCCTTTTTAATGAATTTGCATTACCAATCAAAAAAATTAAGAAAAAAACCTGCATCATTTCGTTTGAACTTCTCCAAGTTCATACTCATAAATCTATTAGTAGAGTACATCTACAAAATCTAAATCCCTGAAATGAAGAACTCTTGCACTAGTTTAAAGAGAAATTACACTCCAATAAGACCCACCATTATATGCTATTTTGAATTGGTCTCAAGTACTTCAATCCTATCCTCTCATAGCCTCTCTCTTATTCCAATCGTTGTATGCTACTTTTGCTGTTATCCAGTTCTTCCACAAGAAGTCAAGAAACTTCCACATACGAGATATTCGAGACGTTCTTCTACAGTTGGTGCCATATTTGGAGCTCTTCACCTGAGTAGTAGCAGAAAAATATTCTATTGCCATATGGCAATTTAAGTTCATGTAGATCAGTTGTATAGAGAAAAATGTAGGGTCTTACTATTGAGTAAAAGGGGGAAATTGTATAGGGGCTGCAAGGATGCAACTGTACATTTTTTTTTTATACACACGTCTCTTTACATACACATGTGGGCTGTTGGTTCAGTAATTCCAATCTAGACCATCAATGTACTGGCCCCACCATGCAAGGTGGACGTCCCAAAAGAAAACCTTCAGATTTTATGTTTATATCTCTTCAATCAGTAGCCCAGAGATTGGAGTGAAAGAAGAGCCAAAAGATTGAAGGATGGTTTATTCCAGTATGGGAGACTGTTTTTTAGCATGGTCAGTCAGTTTCTGAAACATTGTCGTCTGAATGTTCTGCTTACCTGTGACTGCTTACTAGCCCTTACAACTTTTGCTTCAAAATTTGTATTGAGCACCATGTATTGAAACTAGGCCGAGGGTACTGAAGCAAATGACCATTACGATTGAAAACATTTCGAGGCTACTTTTGTAGGGTTTGAACGATCATATCCTCAAGTATCATTGTGCCAACCACCAATGGCTGCTCATTCAATGAACAATCTTGTTAGAGGCACTTTGTGGTGCTCTACATCTAACTCAGGAAAGAGGTAACCAATTTCATGATACTGTATCTTTATAGTTTGCTTACACAGTCATCATCTGAACTTCTCAATTGTTTTTATCCATGTCTAGTTGATATATTCATTCAATCGGGAGATTTCATGAAACTGAGTTTCTGTTCTGTTGCACATATTTGCACTCACAATCGCATAGGCAGTCTTTCACACAGTTTCATTTGCATTGTTAGATAATAATTCAACAGTGATGCCGGTTCAGTGAGCATAATCATTGTGGGAAAAGAGTGTGAGGAGCTCATTGGCAAATCTAAGCCCTAGCACGCCTCATAGAGCTGAACTGTACATGCAGTCCACTCGCAGTAGACATTACGTTCATTAACATTTACCATAGAAATGTTTGGAAACTGATTAACGCTGTCTGACTTCTGAGAGGAACCTTTTGATTCTCTCAATTCTATGTACTTGCATGTACTAAAATACAATACTATACAGAGGTATATAACGTAAGAGATTACTTGGTCCTAAGTTGTGAAAGTGGTATGCATAGAAATTCATGGTAAAATGGGTTGCAAGCAGGGTATATTTCAGAGGTCATTGGTAAAGGATGTAAGATGGAGGTGTAAATTGGACCCAGACTTTCGTTGGATTTGATTTGCTTGGGTATGGCTGGGTGTTCATTTTCCCCCGAGGGTAAATTACTTGATGGCCATTTGTGGATGTACATCTTTGATTCTTCAATGTTTTTCATTTTATTAACAATGCATTTCTTAGAATTCCCATGGTAAACAAATAAAGGGGAGAGGGAAAATGAATGATCAGCCTCCATTCCAGTAAATCAAATCCTTGGAAAATTTGGAACCCATTTACATCTCCACCGTATATTTCCTAATCCTTTGCCTCTTTAGTAGTCCTTTCTTACAATCTATTCTACCATGAATTCCTCTCTTGAGGAATTCATTTTCAGGTGAACAATAAGGCCCTGAGATTAGATCCCTTTTCTTTGAGAAAAACAAAATCATCAGAGTCAAATATTTAAATCTATGGATTGGCAACAAAGGGAAAGATAAACCCATGCTTTAGCTGCAACTAGAATTATGAAAATCAGATTTTCCTTTAATCTAACATGGCAGCAAAGATAAAGCAAATAACTTAGAAATCCACGGCTCAACAGAAATACACTCTTTTTTTTCACTAAAATGTTTTCTTAATGACAACTTTATTAATAACCTATGTTAAAGACAGAATTCTGAAATCTCCAATGTGTAAAATGCTCAGATTTAAAGGCAGTTAGAATTCTGAAAACTCCAATGCTTGAGGCTAAACACCGGAATAACAAAGAATAACATCAACAAATGGCATGTGTGCCAACAATTTCAATGCAGATCCTACAACCCACTGAGTTACTGTGTAGACATCACAACAACTAAACGTTATTTTTACACTGAAAGTCCAACCCCTGCAAAAACTTACCACGTTTAGAAGAAACAGTTGGGTGGTAAGGTACAAGTAGCAACACTACAATTCAATTGTAGATGCAATGAATCCCAGATCTAGCACAGCAGTTCCTAGGATTCAGATTTCAATAAGCAAACAAAAGCCCACGTAAAATAACTAAATGTAACACTCGAAGTAGTGAATCAATTACTCGGTAAGCTGAGAACACATTCATATCAATTGTCATGACATGAATTGATAACCCGTATTAAGCTATATGCTTGACATGAATCCATTCAAAATTTTGGTTATGATTTTCCTATATATTCTTCAGTGCATGATGCATCATTGGAAAGTCCACCTGAAATGGCATAGGGCCAAAAGCTGCTGACCCTGGGGTGTACCAGATTATCATTACAGCAATTAGGGGTTCGATTTCATAGTTCATTAGACCATGGCCAAATGGCCTGTGTGTTGGTTCTCGATCCCTGAAGACTATATAGCATTCAGTGTATCCAAGAAGCTCTTCCAGATATCCTCTAAGTCAGAGTCACTGATAGGACCAGTGTCAAAACCCTTAGGTATGGGCTCTGCAGGAAGATTGTCAAACAAGGGGACCATAGATTGCTCATTATCTTGGTTTCCACTGAGGGGTCCCTGTTGTAAAACAATCTCTCTTTCTTTGTTGCTTGTGTCTAATTCCTCCGAAAGCACACTGGCCTTCCTCTTCCGATTCTTCCTCACACTGGCGTTTGAGCTCTCATAAACGCTGCAAAGAACCCATTGGTCTAGCTGGAGATTGTCAATTAAGAGAAACCCATTAGGCAAACCAAAAAAAAAAAAAAAAATGAAGCATGCATCCATATAAAATCAAATTGAGTTTTAGTGTGATGGAGCATTGTAACGTTTATATACCTTCATTGGGTCAGTAGGAATTTGTACATGGTTGACACTGTGATCTTCATACAATTTGTACTCGTACATAATCCAGTTGGTCTGATATCCAGGCGGATGTTTTCCGTAGTGAAAAGCCAGGGGTCTCTTGGTGCCAATCAAGTTGTTTCTTTGATCTTTAATTTCAACGACTAGTCCACTGGTCCTCCAGAACCCGTTTTTGGTACATCGATTTGATAGTTTCCCTTTCGGATATTTCCGATAAGTCGGCGTAAAGAAGTAGCATTTCTCCTCTCTCGTTGAGCCAAATTGAGCTGCAGGATTCCATTAGAATTTAAATCCACAAGAATATACAAAACTTCTTCAATGTAAAACTTCTTCAATGTATCAAATGTAGAGAAACTAGATATGCAAGATTAATACTAGTACTACTTACAACAACAACAACAATGTAAAACACATTATTATTACGTATTGAATGAATCAAAGAAGAAGATACACACATACAGACACTTATTTCACAATACACCCATGAAGCAAAATCATCAATATCATTTGAATCTTAGCATCAAACTTGACAAGAAAAGAAAGATTTTTATTTTTCTGAGAGAATAAGAATCAACCAAAGAAATTAAAATCCACCCAGGTAATGTATTGCATATACATCCAAGAAAATAGGGGAAGGTGGTTTTTGTAAAGCTTCAGGTCAAGAACAAGAAAACAAACCAAACAGGAATAACACGAAACCAACATGAAACAAGAGGAAGAAGAAGAAATACAGAAATAGAAAAGAAGATGGGACAGATTAGAACAAACCCAGCAGCTCACTTGGATCACTCTCGTATAATTCAACCTCTTTGATCACGTCACATGGCAGGGGAAGATTATGAAGCTTTCTGTTAAGGTAGTCCAGCAAAAGCTCTTCATCTGTAGGACGAAATCTATAACCCCGTGGAACCCTCATTGATGTTGATGCTGATGTTGTTGCAGCACAAGACATCTCTCTTTCTCACTCTCGATCTTTCTCACAGAAGAAGAAGAAGAAGAAGAAGAAGAAGAAGATTGAAACTATACCATCTATACATGTACGAGTGTCTCTTAAATAGATTTCTACAGCAATCAAAAACTTTCATAACTGAATTCTGTTTCTGTTGTCAAAACAGAAGAAAGTGTGAGAGAAATGCAATGGGTCGTCGTCCTTCACATGCGAGTCGGACTCGCAGCAGGATTCGTCCGAGTCGAGGTGGGAGTGAATCGTGGGCCCCCATATCTTCATCACGGGCTTCACTTTCAACATCTGATGGCTCTTCTTCTCCAACCTTTTCATCGTAACCATAGATTTTTCAAAATGAAGAGATACATATAGACAGAGGTTTTTAGATTCTGTGTTTTCTTTCTTCTTCGTATTCTTCTTATTAGCGTCCAGTAACATGAACACCCTCACTCCTCTATTCTTTTCCCTCCACCGCTGCCTTCGAAAGACCATAGAAATACAGTGGTGGTGAGTCAAACCTGCCAACCCAACTCAGGCCCAACATTGACCCACATGGGCCACATCCAATCACAAGATCTGAGCCACTGAGTTCCTGAATTAAGCATTTTGGGATTTCATTTGAGGGACCTAATTTGGAAAAAAGATATTTATAAATAATTGCAAGTTGCAACCAAATACGCCTGGAGTCCCAGCTTAACTTTTTGAGTTTTTTCTTCCTTTTTTTTTCATCCCACATTTTCGTTAGGATGTGTTTTACAGGTTTCTTTAGGATTCTCGTGGAATTCCATACACATCAATAATAATAATTAAAAAAAAGTCATCGGCACATGTTGAAAAACAGACATAAAAAGAAATAGAAAAAAATGGGGGTTTTACCCAAAAAAAAAAAACATTTCCCCTTAAGATGACCTCTCGTCCAAATTTTTTTCTCTTTTATTTCACTTTTTTGCCTCTATTCATTGATACGATGAATAGTGCATGCCTTTTTGTTGCCTATTTACAGAAGCACGTAACTTGCGATCAATAGTCAAAGCCATATACAAAAAGAGATAAGCACACAAGAGCGCACACACGAGAAATTTACTTGGTTCGGCGAGATACCTATGTCCACAGCTAAAAAAGAACTCTACTATACTCTTCTGTTTAAGTTTAGGGTTACAGATCACATCATATATATATATATAACTAGCAACGAAATCCGTGCTAAGCTCGGGTTAAAAAAATAATAAATAATAAATTTTAGAATTTTTAAATTCTATTAAAAATAATATCAATTTAAAAATAATTGTACATTATTTATTATTTATTAAAGTCTATATAATAAGTTTTTATTTCAAATAAAAAGTGTAATAAAGTTAGTTATAGATTTCTAGCAACAAACGCCCGTGCTAAGCCTGGACGCAAAAATTAAAATATATTATCAAAAATTTTGTTTTTATTGGGAATATTTTTAAGAGAAGTAAATCTTAAATAAAAAATATATATAATGTATTTATCTTTCATTCTACGCAATAACATTCTAAATAAAAAAGAAAATTTTGAAATAACCTTGCAAAAAATATAAACATAATCCAAAATTATAAATTTCCACCCAATTGTATTTTTTAAGTGAATTTTTGAAATTAAAAAAAAGAAATATGCTATATCTTAGTTGTTGTAATATCTTTTAAATTACAAACTTATGGCCAAACAATTACAGTGATTGGATGAGAAAGATTTAGATTAATTTTAGAAAGAGAGAGATAATAATAGGAATAAAGATTATGCTGATTTTTAGGAGATTAAATAGCAAAGAGAGAGATCTCAACTCAAAATTTTCATTATACTTTAATCTACCTCACATCCAAATACACCCTAAACAATAAAAAAAAAAAAACAATCCTATAAAATTAAATCTTTTTTCATTACTTACCAGTGAACCTTACAAAATTTGAAATAGTCTATAAATGATTTTCAATCTCCCCATTGAAATGATTTAAAATCACAAGTGGCCATACAATAAATCCACACCTCAAATCAATATACTCAAATCACAGTGTATAAAAAAAGGGTGGTCCAGTACACGAGGCTCTCGTATAGCAGGGCTTGGAGAGGGCAAGATGTACGCAGCCTTATCTTTTTAGTGCATACCCAATCAAAATCTCAGTGTGCAGTGATACTCAAATCTCAGTGCATACACAATCAAAGTACAATCATATTCAAATCTCAATTAATATAGCATACATCAAAATATCAATCGTAATTATCCCATTTTCCACTCCAAACAATGGAATCCGAATTCAAAACAAAGAGATAAAAATAAAAATGACATATAGCATTCTGTCATTAACAACTTGTATACGTCTATTAGAGAGCTTGACTTACTTCAGTCAACAACAAAGCTATTGGTATGGAGCTTGTGTCATTAACAACTCTAGTCTATCTTAACCAGTCGGAACCATTGGAAGATGACTACTTTACACTTGGCTTTGTTGGATTTGGGTGTTGTGATGGGTGGTTTTACAATTACAAACAACATTCAATTAAACAAAAAAAAAAACTATATTGTTGGATTTACAACACATGCCATTAATGCAACTTGTATTGATGTTTCCTTTTTCAAGAACAGAAAACAGACGGAAATTCTAAGATGAAGAAAAACCATCAAAGTCCAATCTTTCCAAAAAAAGAACTAAGAAACTAAGCAAATCAACGAAACTCCAATCTCTAGAATCTGATTTCTCAGTCAGGAGAGAAACAAATCAAGACCTGCAATTCTCCGCAACTACAGAAGGGGAATTTAATCCATAGGATTGAGATAAGATTTAAATTTGAAGAGATAAAGAAGGAATAAAGTTAATAGTAGGAAAGATTATAAACTTTGAAATGAAGAGATTAGGGAGGAGATTTAGAAGGTTATGGAGAAGGAATAGATAGAAGGTATTTCTAACTGGATCTTATCCAATTCAATGTTCGGATACTAGCATAGTGCTCTCGAAAAATAGAAAAATAAAAATTGCTGATGTAGCACCATTCAGAGACCTTTTGAAGAGATAAAGAATGATAATAATAGGAAAGATTGTAAATTTTGAAATGGAGAGATTTAGGGAGGAGATTTTAGGGGGTTATGGAGAAGGAATAGATAGAAGGTATTTTTAACTGGATCTTATCCAATCCAATGTTAGGATGCTGACATGGTGCTCTAGAAAAATAGAAAAATAAAAATTGTTGATGTGGCACCATTCGAAGGCCTTTTGAAGAGATAAAGAAGGAAAAAATTAATAGTAGGAAAGATTGTAAATTTTGAAATGGAGAGATTTAAGAAGGAGATTTTAGGGGGTTATGGATAAGGAATAAATAGAAGGTATCTCTAACTGGATCTTATCCAATCAAATATTAGGATGCTGAGGTGACACTATAGAAAAATAGGAAAATAAAAATTGCTGATGTGACACCCTTCATAGGCCTCCATTCTTAGAGTTTTAATATATATAATTCTCTCTTTCTTAGCCCCTAAGAAAGCCTGGTACAAAGACCAAAATACCCTTGACCGGAAGCCCGGTCCAAGACTAACCTTACAAACCAATCCGGTGAGCCATACAAAATATAAACCCAACACTTTTTTTTTGTTTTTTCCACTTTCTTTCTCTTGTTTTCCCTCATATCTCTATTGTGATTCAGTTCATCATCATCATCAACTTTTCCAAGAAAGAATCAATGGAGAAGTAGAGGGCATCGAATGGGGTAGTAGACAACTAGACAAGTCTTGGAGATTAAAGGAAAAGGTGAGGAGGCCAAGGAAGAAGCAGATGACAAGGTGAAGTAAAAGGCGTCAAAGCTGTTCGCACAACCCAAAGATAACGAATGGTAAAAGATGTGCAATATTGTACGGCCCTGGGATATCATATTATGAAATATGTTAGTACAGCCATAGGATGCTATCGCACAAGCAATCCTGCCGGAACCTGTTAAGCTTCAGTTGTTGACGATGGGCGAATTCCAAATCTAAGAGAAACTGTATGGGCAAAAATCTATGCTATGTCTAGTTCATTTCACTTAAGAGTCTGTTTGTTTGCATTAGAATAAATAAGGATAAAGACAATTCATGTTATAGTTGTTAAAAACGAATACAAATAAAAATATCCAAAAATGCCCATCAAATGACCTCCCCTTTAATGGAAACCGAAGCAAGTGAAAATGAGAAATGAATGCCCAGCACCTTTGCAATTCAATACCTAGGAAAGCCATCTCATCTACATCTTGACTTTTTTTCCTTCAATTTTGACCTCATCTCCTTCACCCCCTCACCTCTTTCAAAAGTTTTTGGTGGAGCTCATTTGTCCCTAAATTCCTAGGTATTCAATCCTCTAATCCTATGTAATCTAATAATGCAAATGACTGGGCACTTGTAGAATTAAATTCCTAAGAATCCTAAGACATTTTTCATGAAATAATCTCTCCTTTAATTGGAAACGAATCAAGAGGAGAAGGGAAATGAATAGCTAGCCTCCATTCTAGCACATCAAATCCTTGGAAACTTAGGAGCCCATGGAAGAATTAAACTCAAAAAGAGAAGTTAACTCTCTCATGAAAGTATTCATTCCAAAAACAGACTAAAATGTCTACTTACTACAAATGACTATTAAACATCCCAATCCAATTCTACCAAAAATACAAAAAAACCAAAAAAACAAAAAAACAAAAAAACAAAAACTTTCTCAATTCAAGTGTATCATTTTATCTTATGCTAAACAACCTCTTTTTTTTCTTTTCTATTTTTTTATTTGTAAAGGGTCTAAACATCCAATTAGAGAAGTCCAATACACAAAAGAAAGAAAGAAATGGATTTTGAAAATGTCTAGCTACTGGCATGGCAGATTCCGCAGATCATTTCGGTAATTTTGGGAAGATTCAGAGAATCAAGGCCATCATCCCTGGAGAATTAATGGCCTTTGATACCTCAAGGAGAATTTTGCAAACCATTAACATTAATTTCAAGGTGAAAGTCATGATTTTAGACCTATTTTGAGCCCGAGAAAAATGCCGGGTGGTGAGCTTCACTGGACTAATGATTAAGATGGATCCTGTAATCTAATGCAAACGAACGGCCCCCATGGAGTTGCACTCCCAGGAATTTTAATAAATTTATTCAGAATAATCCCGCTATCAATAGAAAACGAATAATGAGATAGGAGAGATGGATAACCAGCAACCACACTAGTAAATCAAGTCATGTGGAAAGGGAACAAAACCATGCTAACCCACTTAATAGGTTCCTGCATTTTCCCTTGATTTTCCAATATAACACTCCTAATGCAAAGAAAAAGAAGAAAGGGATTCATAAATCGGATGCTTTCATATGATATACAACAAAAAGGTAGAGAATCCTCATTCGGTGAAGAATCCACCATGGAGATCCACCACATTCTATTATTTAAAAAAAAAGACTTAATAAAAAAATTCCAACTACAACTTATTTCATTACTACTACAACATTTACATATTTTTCAAGATGAGCTGAACAAAATTGACACAGCCCAGAAAAAATATGGTTACAGATACTGAACCTTTTACCTCTATGAAAATGTACAAGTCCTTTGTACAGTTACTTCAGCTCATTCACTGCTGTCTTTGTCAAGGAAGCTCAACAGAAATCCACTCACAATTCTTCTGGCAATGGCATTGGGAATGCAACGGCAGAGTCGCCCGTCAATGTATGCAACTACACCTGTCAGTAGAAATTTGCCAATACCCCTGTCCCAATTGATTTTTCCTTGTTTCTTCTCTTGGGAGGAAGAAAGGACAACCTCACTGCCTGCAGCTTCTGCCGCTAAAGACTTTCCCTTCCATTTAATAGCAGCTATAAGTTTATTGGCTTGCTTACGCAACATCCGAATGGAAAAACTCACAAACAGGTGTTCGCACAAAGTAAGCACCGTTGGCCCGATTTTCCACTCCTGCACAATAATTTTTATTTGGTTCAATGAGATTTATCAATACATAAACTCATGTCGAGAATACTCTTGCCTAAAGTGGACCTACTCATGGATGTTTTTGAGAACGTAAGTATGTCTATGATTAGTATTTGGTGTTTTGGTGATTTAAATATCCAAGAGTATATATACAATATTCAATTGTAATTTTCTCGTCTAGGTCCCCTCAGTTTAGATTAGCTGATTAGAGACATTAGAGTAGCCCAGCCTAGCCACAGAACAGGAATAGTTCTTGGTTCGGGTCTGGGTCAACCTGACCAGTTTACAGTAGTCCATCTGGGTCAACCTGACCTGTTTACAGTAGTCCATCCCGCAGTAGCAGTCAGCCGTTGACACCAGTAGACGTCAGCAGAGTGACGTCACCAAGCTGACATCAGCACATGTCAGCAGGATCGTACATCAGCAGAGTGACGTCACCAAGCTGACATAAGCAAATGTTAGCAGGATCGTACGGTCAAGGTAGATTTGACCGGATCGACAGCAGACTTTTGTTTCTGCGATATCTTGATCATTCGACATACAATCGGAGATCCATTTGAGCCTACCAACTCATTTCGAGCAGATCTACGCGTTTGTGGAAGAAAATTGGCCGTTTGATGGTCAATGAGGAGTTTGACCAATTAGGATCATAGAAGACTGTTTGTACAATATTGAAGCCATCTAGGGTCGGATTTCAGATCCGTTTCTTCCAGCCTACTCGTCGTGATGAGATCTACAGTTTAGTGCAAAAATCTTGAAAAAAGAAGATTGTTGCTACCCACATGCATAAATCAGAGAAATCTAGATCAGGATACCTTGCTAGGAAATGTCCTATCTTGATTACAAAAGGAAGGAGTTTTAGGAAACACGAACTTCTCTTGTGGAGAAGATTTGAACAGATGTGGGTACAAGTCAGAATCGGGTCGACTCAACCTGGTTGTAGTTGTAAACCCAATAGTAAGAGTTGCCGGCCTAGTTGCAAAGGGTTTACAGATTCAAACGAAGTTGCAATGAGATTCACATGTTTCCAGATCACATGTGATGCCATTCATCTTGCCAAAGCCAAGCCAATGAAGAAGCAGCAAGGAGGAGCTAATGTATGCTCACATTAGCAGCTGTCATACATGTATTTGATTGATCGAAGGCCAGGTCAAATAGAGTTTTTGACCACTCGGAGGCAGAGGTTGTTCTGCAATTGTGAGGTCAGCTGGACTCGTATTCCCAATCTATTTTGCTTGCATCCTTGTTGTGATTGGATCTTCATAGTGATGTTGAAAATGGGGCAAGACAGTGAGTGATTCAAATATTGATATCACTCAGGTTCATCAATGGATTCGAGCTTTAAGTTCGAGGTGCGTGAAGTGCTAGTTCAACATATTAGAGTGTTGAAGAAAGAAGACTGTATCGTTCGTACAGTGACGTACCATTCAGCAAGGTACGTGAAGACACTACCGGTTTTATCTCTTGGTGGCTCAAGTTATACGGAATCCAAATCCAGGTGGAGATTGTTGGGTTTATATCTTGCATTCCAGTTTAGCCGGATGGGGCCACTAGGTTAGCGAGTGACCGGTTTAAGGTCAAGGGTAGTTTGGTAATTGTACCAGGGTTTTCTTGGTGGCCAAGCAAGCGGAGATTATATATGTGTATAGTCTATAACCCTAGATCTTAACGTTAAAGAGAGGTAAGAGCTCTCTTGCTCGTGGTGTTCCCACACCACGTAGGAGAGACGATGTGAGAGAGAGTCTTTATATGCTTTATTTGTCATAGTAAAGATGATCGTCTCTATGTCATAAATGTAACCCTGTTTGGGCGAACCACGTAAATCTTTGTTATCTCTTCTTGTGTGGCTGATTGTTGATCTTGATTGCTTACGTACATAAGCGCACAATGGTAGTGTCATATCCACAACACTCATAATAGTAGAACTTTAGTTAAGAAATGAATATAAGTTAACTAAGATCAGAAGCAAGAAACTTAAATCTCATTGCACATTATGGAAGACTTGGACGGGTGGGCCTGAGATAGATGCACTGTTGGCACTGTTGGATCTTTATTGGCCCAATTAGTTGTCCAATCAGACTCAAATAAGGACTGATTTAGATCCACACAAAATTCAGTATATTTAATTTCAAATTTGGGACCAATATTAAATCCATCTTGACCATCCAAAATTAGATTTAAGCCATTTTTTGATGATCTTATACTCAGATGGACCAAAAAATCCTTATGATCTATCAAACTGAACCATATAATCGAGTGCTTGATCAATCACATGATCCAATGGATCAAAAGCATGCGCTCCTACATCATCAATGTACGTTTGTGGGTGGTGCATTTAATTTATTCTAATAAGCGAAATATGCAAATTCTTCAATGCTCGTGCGAAAGTACACTGGTGGGGATGCTTTTTGTTGGTTAGTTGTCCCAGGGAAAGTAAAGACAGCAGATGTTCTCAAGAGGAGGGGTATTTCCTTGGAGGAAATCTCATATACGTGCTTGCTTTTGGGGAGGGGAGGATACAGAAGCGATTGATATTCCTACCAAGTGTAGTTCCAGCTCCTTGCTACGTGTGGTGTCCCTTGGCCTTTGCCAAGGTCATTGGTTGGTTTGTTTAGGCAAGGAGATTGGGGCCCTTTTTCAGTTAAGGAGGTTTTCACCTTTTGCCATCCTTTGGCCGGTGTGGAAAGAGAAAAATAAAAGGGTTTTTAGAGGAGCTTCAATGTTTGTGGAGGATGTACGCACTTGGTGGCAGTGCATGTTGCAAAGTGGGTTTCTAGTAGGGTGGGCTTTGATGACTTAAGGGTTGATGGGGTCCTTCTTACTTGGGACGCCACTCTTTAAAATGGAGCTAGGAAAGTTGAGGGCAAGTTCCTCCAAGTCAAGGTGTCTTGAAGCTCAATGTGGATGCCGTGTGAAGTAGCATGGGGAAGAAGAATAACCAATGGGCTGATCTTCAAGCCAAAAGACTTAAGAGTAAAATGTCTAGGTGCCTCACCAAAGACGAGCAATAACTCTCAGTTGAGAACAAAACTCAGAATTTCATTAATATTAATAGTCTATCCCATAAGGGATTACAATCCTTTATATAGACTCATAACCTAATCTATTCTTGGAAACAATCCTAATTAAGAGTTCTAACTCAATCATAATACTAATTTCTATTATAAAATAAAAGACTCACATTAATAATAAAAACTAATCTTCACTACTGGGCCCTATTGGACTTCGGCCCAATGGGCTTGCCAATCATATATCTGGCCTGCATCACCATGGCTAGAGGTAAATCAAGTAAGCAAGCATAGGCGGGTTGCTTTACAGTAGTGGTGGCATTGTTTTGGCTTTGTTTTCTAAGCACATGTGTTGCATGGAGTCAAATGAGGGAGTCTCAGCTATTTTAAAAGCACTTCACATTTTTGACGCATTTTTTCATTCAAGCTAGTGGTGGAAAGCAACTCTAGGAATGCCATATCTTGGGTTCCTTATTTGGCCAAGCCCCCTTGGAGGTTCCAGTTCCCCTTTAATGAAATTAGGGTGTTGTCATTTTCTATTTCTCTATTGCTCCATCATGTTGCACAGTTGACTAAAGGCTTTGCCGATTTGTTAGCCAAGCAATGAGTGGATAGATCCCTTTCTTTTGGCGCTTGTGACGTTTTTGGTTTTTTTCTCTTCTTTGGAGGTTTTTTTAGTTTGAATTGTTCTCCTTCTAAGAAAGTTATTGATAATGATTCTGTTTAAAAAAAGTGCATGTTGGTGGAATCCGCATGGTTAGAAGGATGTGGCAACATCAGGAACTGTTGCTTACTTCAAAATTTAATGGTCATGCCTAAAATGACTAACCATTCTATCAACGGTCATACCAAGGATGATGGAAGATCACTTCATGACCTTATTTTTTTTTTAACAAGTAAAGACTAAATGCATAAAATGGATGTTGGCCAATCAAGAAGTGCCAAATGTATAAAATGGATGTGGTAGATATGAGAATGCTGAGGTGGATGTGTAGTAAAACTAGAAAGGATAAAATTAGAAATAAACGCTTTCAATAGTAATTAGGGTCAGGATTAGCACCAACAGGGAATAAGATTAGAGGAACTTGTTTAAGATGGTTTAGACAAGTCGAACGTAGGCTGGCAATGGCACAAGTAAAGAAACGTTTGGCTCTGCAGGTCGATGGCCTACCAAAGGAAAGAGGTAGGGCAAAGAAGACGTGGATGGAGGTAGTAAAATTAGATTTGAAAAAGTTAAACTTATCTAAGGATTTGGCTCATGATTGATCGAAATGGAGAGAGAAAATTTATGTAGCCAACCCCAACATAGTTTGGGACAACGCTTTGATGATGACGACAAATGAATCTATAACCCATATGAGATTCACTTGGTGGTATAAATAATGAGTTAACGACTGCATCTCTTGGTTTCCGAGGCACAACAAAAGAATCATTCTATTGAATACTAAAATGCCCAGGCCGTAGTGTAGTGGATGAAGCAACTGGGTACTTAGGTTTCTCTCTAGGGAACTGAATATTCGATATAAAATAGGTCATGCCACAGGCAATGGACACTTTAGGGAGGTATCTTTTTATTCTATATCTATCCCAAACAAGGAAATCAATTCCGCTCGAATTTCCTTTTTCTTTAATAGTACTACTACTAGAAAAATCTGACTTTTCCTATGTTAAGTGCAAGATCAATGAAGAGAATGCTAGGTTTTGCTCTTAATTGCTCAATTGCATGTTTGGCGAAAGAAGTTTAAGAAAAGGCTGTCACATCCTGGGCAGTACATCCATTAGGCCATCTGCACCGACAATGAAGGCAAAACATTCTCCAAAAACATTGTTTTTGGGATGCTTTGGCTTTCAACAGATTTGTCTTCTTCCTTTTTCTTTAGTTCCCTATATTTTCTAAGTGTCAGCTCTATTTTCCAACAATTATCACATAAGAAAACTTACAGTTAAGTTTAATGGAAGAGAAATCAAGGAAAGTCGTTTGAGATGGTACGGGCATGTACACAAAAGGAAAAAACAACAACATTTGTATGATGTTTGAAGGTTAACACACTTACGGAGGAGAAGCGGAAGACTAATAAAGCCTTCAATGAAGTAGTGAGGAAAGAAATAATGGAATGTGGAGTTACTGGAACATGGCTTTAGATAAGGTTTGAGTTGAATGAGAAAGCGGCGACTCAAATAGGTAGGATAAGGCTTTGACAATGATGAGGATGATGTATATATAACGAGCCCAATGTAGCTGGACAAACTATAAAAATGTCCTTGGTCTAATCAATCAAACCATGCAATTTGCCTTCTTTCTTCCTTTCGCACCTGCAATCTCAAGGTTGCTACAAAGAACACATACCAGCAGTTCTATGCTTTAATTGAAAACAAGCAGCTCATTATCCTTTCTGAAGCCAGCGGTGATACTTGTTTTTAATCAGTACGAGCTCTATAATATTGAAGAGGGGGGTTCTTTATTGAGCATTGTAAAAAGTGTGTGTGTGTGTATGTGTGTGTGTGTGTGTGTGTGAGAGAGAGAGAGAGAGAGAGAGAGACTTACACTTTCTCCTCGGAGATGGCGTAGAGGACTAGATGACATAGACGGTTTTCCTTGCAGCAATGCCTTGCTCATGAGAAAGCTCTTTACATGTTCCATGATCTCATTTATGAGGGAACTATTTGGTGGCAGGTTTTTTAGGATAACCTATCAGACAATGGCATTGTGTCAATATGATTGCAGTAACAATTATAAAAGGTACCATGAGGACCATCTGTGCTACTCTGGTTACAGAAAAAAATACAAAAGGTACCACAAACATGGTCTGTCTGCTACTCTGCTTTACGACTAACTGATTATATCAATTCTTGATTAATGAAAAAAAAAATTACAGATTGAAATGTGAATATGTTAGCACAAGGCCAGGAAAAAAAGAAGTCCTAGAGTTTTGTCCAGCTTTGGGCTCAACATCGTCCAGTTGTATGTCAAGTTGTTCATGTTCCAGATGGTCAGAATAATGAAGCAGTGACGGTGGATATCAGCAATTTTATCATTGAATTCATTGTTTTCTTAACTTCAGGGATTTTTTTATCCATGTTCAGTAAAAGATCTTGAAGTATCTACCCCTTCACTAATTAAATGCTATGAAGCACGGACACTCCAAGATGGCTCCCGTGTCCGTGTTGGACACAGACACGGCTCAGACATGCTAGGACATGTGTCCGACACGCCGAAAACGTGTCCTAGATTTTTTTTTTTTTTTAAATTTCGGACACGGCTCGGACACGGGGTGGACACTATAGGACCGGGGTGGATACGGCAGGACACGGCTCGGACACGTTGTGGACATGGCGGGACTAAAATATAATTAAAATCGGCTCAACTTGGGTTAAAATTAGAAAAAAAAAAAAAAGAGGAAGGGGGTAAATGTATTTTTTTAAAACTTATAACCCTAATGTTATATTCACTCTCCGTTTGTGAAATCAAAAGGGGGGAAACGGCCACATCTGGGAGACGGAGAAATAAAAGATGAAAAGGGGGAATCGCCGCCATCAGTGAAATGAAAAAGAAGAAGAAGAAGAAGACAGCGTGAGGAAGATCTACACTTGCGCATGGAAGATCTGAGCATGAAGAAGATCTGCAACTACGCATGGAAGAAGGAGGAGGAGGAGGAGGAGGAGGAGGAAGAACAGAAACTGCTGTTTTTTTTTTCCCTCTGCAGTGCTGCTACTGTTTTCTTTCTTTCTTTTTTGAACTACTGCTGTACTGTTGCTGTTTTTTCTTCCATCTGACTGTTGCGCCGCTGCTGCTGCTTTCTTTCTTTCTTTTTTTTTTCAAACAGTTGCTTTCTTTTTCCTTGTTTCTTCCATCTAACTGCTGCTGCTGCTGTTTTTTTTTTTTTACTGCTGTTTTTTTTTCCATGGGATTCCTGTGCTGTTGCCGTTCTGTTGCTGTTTTCTTTTTTTTTTTTTTTATCTTTCAGTGCTGCTATTTTTTTTCTTCCACGGGACTGCTTTGCTGTTGCTGTTGTGCTGCTGCTGGTGCTGTTTTTTTTTTTTTTTTTTTTTTTTGAATTGCTGATGCTGCTATGTTTTTTTTTTTGTGCTGTTTTTTTTAAAATGGGACTGCAGTGCTGCTGCTGTTTTTTTTTATTTTGGCTGTTGTTTTCTGTCTTCTTTTTTTTTCGAACTACTGCTGCTACTGTTTTTTTCATTTTTTCAGTGCTGTTGTTTTTTTTTCCATGGGACTGTTGTGCTGTTGCTACTGTTTTCTTTCTTTTGTTTGTTTGTTTGTTTTTTTTTTCAGAACTACTGCTGCTATATTTCCATATTACTGCTGCATTTTTTTTTCCAGAATTGCTGCATTTTTTTTCCAAGTTTATTTTTCAATGTGATAGTTTGTTTTTCAATGTGATAGGAAATTGATTCGATTATGATGTAATTGTGACATGTAATGTTGATGATGATTGATGTACTATGGGCTTATGGCCTACTATTACATTACATTATGCATTATAGATTTTAATTTTTATTTTTACAGTATCAGTTATATTTTTTTTTTCTTTATTAATTGTGACATTATACTTTTTAATTTGGCTAAAAATATAACTATTCTTTAACTTTATGATTATATATAAAAACATATATATTTATTATTTGCCGTGTCCTAGCCGTATCCGTGCCCTATTTTTTTAGGATTTGCCGTATCGCCGTGTCCTTGTCGTGTCGTATCCGTGTCCCGTGTCCATATATGTGCTTCATAGATTAAATGGAAAGGAAAAAAAGAAAAGAAGAAATTCAAATTAACCAGCACTAAAATTTCCAAGCAACATGACCACTCCAACAGGTTACCAAAAATTTCAACCAACGGGTTTTTCCCCTGTTTCATTGACTCTTCAATAAACTCGTCATCATTTCTTTATGTGTGTGCGCATGTTAAAAGTGTATCTAAAATGGCCAAGGTCCACTTGCCTGATCTTCAATTACTCTAACTCTCAGATATTCTTGCTTATAAATCACATCCAACATAGCCTGTAGATATCCTTCAATATATAACTGCAATTTTGATTTCAAAACAAGGAATAAGCCACATGAGAAATTCAAAAGAAAAACTATGAAAAGATAGATTTGGAGGTATCTTTTTGCTAATATTACAGCATAATGCCTCAATGAATTGAAACTCAATAAACAAAAACGAAAAGGGTAGCTGAAATAGAATGTAATTCACATAACATGGGGAGCATTACCTCGTCAACCCCAGGACTTCGATCAAGCTTAATTTTTCTATCTGGACCACCCTCCATAACAGCGGCCCCCCAAAGTGAAGGTTCCATGGCCAGTTTCAGTATTCCTTGATGAAAGCCATTCACCTTAAGAACGTAGCACCAATGCAAAAAAAATTAGGTAAAGGACTCCACTACAAATGCTAAATTGGGCTACAAAATAGAAATATCAGAAGATTTGTATAAGCAGCATTCATGTTATTCTGCCTAAAGTGTACAGTACCATGCCATTAAAACCACTTGTCTCTGCTCCTTTCAGAACATTGTCTGAGATTTCAGTTATGGCAGCAAAGAGTAGATTCGACCCTGCCATCTTCATCTGTAGCAAAAACAACACAACTGAAATAATCAGCAACAATCATTTACTAGCAAGACTCAAAAAACACGAAACCAATTCAATTTTATAGGAAAAAGCTTACAGTTTTCCCAAGATCACCAAGATAGCGCTTTGTCCCTGAAAACCCTTTAGTATCGATGCATTTACTAATAAACTTGAACATGCCTGTTCTCACCATTGAAAATAGAGTTCAATAAGTAAAATGCAAGTATACTAGTGCTTCTATATAATTAACAATTAAATTAAATCACAGGACACAATTGGAAGTATCCAAATAATGCAAATCACAATGAAAAGAAAGGGAAAAGAAATGTTTGAAGAAAATACAACAGGTAGGTGTTCTCAAGCTTAATTTTTATGATAGAAGTTTAGGAAGACTACGTTTATCCAATAGGCTCGTGATGCTAACAGAACATTTTGACCCTGCCCCGTTGGAGGAAAAGATATCATGGAGAGAGAGTATGGCTCCAGTCCAAGGCCATATTTTTGGGTGTCCCAACTACTAAATCCTTAAAAATGCATATTTACATTGGTATTATTGGACTTTTCAAGGACTTATTGATTCAAAAGAGCCTCATTTAGTGTGAAATTATGATTTTGTGCATTTATACATCATTGTAGGGTTTTCCTGCATAATTTGCTCAAAATTCACACTTTTTGTATAAATTCATGAAACAACCATTTTTGGAGTACTATTTTGGAAAGTTTTTCCAAATGTGTTTTTTCTCATGAAATGAAATGAAATGATATTTTATCATCATTAGTTTATTCAAGTGAAATCATATAAAATGATTTATGTCATCATTTCACATGAGATGGGCTTACATTCGTGCATTTGTGATCATAGGGTTAAAATTGTCTTTTCACATGAATTTCAATTTTTGCTTGTAGGACATTGGAGAAATAGGTCCCATTTGAAAGAATTGAGCAAAGAAAACTATTTGGAAGAAAAGAAAGAAAGAAAAAAGAGAAGAAAATTCAAGAAATTGTGAAAAATAGCTTCATGGTTCCCACACACATGTAGATGTGTGACTTCACACATGTGGGACAGCCAAGTGGGGGCCACCATTGATGCATGCATCATCTCAGACTATATTTCAAGCTAATTCAAGATTTTTCAAGAAAATCTCAAAACAATGCAAGAAAGGAAGGTCTATTTGGAGGATTTCTTACATGAGATCAAGAATTATGTAAGTTGAAAGGACTGCATAAACATGGTGGACATCCACATCAGCAGTTGACTTGGAATTTTTTCAAAGAAAATTGTAGAAATTACCTCTCCTATGATCTCTTAGAAGCCAAATAAAGAAAGGGAATTTTGCCACAGTGGAAACAATGCATGGAGAACAAGGAGAAGAAAATAAAGCGAAAATCCAGCCACCAAACCTCACGTCCAACTCACTTTTAATCAAATCGAAAGTTTGTGCAAGATCTTCTCTTCTCCACAAATCTCTCAATATCCAAAAAGTCAAAGGAAAATATTTAAGAAATGGAATGTGCAATGCCAAGACCATCAAAGAGGAGCATTCCAAAGCAATTCCAGGACAGTCCATACTTTGGCACAACCTATATACCTCACACCCAAATAAAATGATGGACCCACCTAATGCAAAGTGAAGAAATTGAAGTTCAAGGTGGGGCCTAGCATGCACAATGATTTTTCAACAATGGTGGGCACATTCCATGGTGTGTTTGATGGAAAATTATATTTGGTAAGTGGGCGTGTCAAGATTTTTCTACAATCTCTACTTTCTTTTGAAGCCAAGAAGGAGATTCTTTCCTAGAAAAGATTATTGTAAGAAAGAAAGAAGGGGAACAAATAAAGAAATTTTAGCTTGGAAAAACTATAAAAAGACCATCTCTTGGACTTTCCATGGAAGATCACCCCCTAGATTACTACTACACTCTACAGTTCTTCCTTTCTTTTTCTCTACATTGTATTCCTCAAGGAGACTTAGCCTAAGTCAGACTAAACCCTTGGGATTTTTCAACTATAAGAGATTCTTTTCCATCCTAGCATGTATTTTTCTTTGATTTATTTTTCATCTCATGTAAAGATTTTATATGCTAGTATAATGTTATTCTTCTCATTGTTCTTCTTCTTCTTCTTGTGGTTTGTTGTGGATCCTTTGTTTATGTTCCTTGCTTTCGTGCTTAGATAGACGACCCAAGACACTAAGATCATACTTAAACCTTGCTTTTGTGCTTGGATAGATGACCCAAGACACTAAGATCATACTTAAAGTGACCATGAACTCGATTAGGAGTAAATTTTGAGAAGATAACTTCACCACAGTTACTACATTTAAATTCTTGTTCACTAAATTTATTTTCCTGCAATTACTACATTTAAATTCCGTTCTTTTTTTAAATTTGTGTCTTCAGTACCTTTAATTTCCTTGCACACTACTTCTAGATTCCTGCATTTTTTCTCTCAATGAACTTTATGTTTCAATGTTTATACATAGTTTGGTGGCTGAATGTGTATCATGGCATGCATAGTTTGGTGGCTGAATTTGTATCATGGCATGCACTCGTTGAAGGCTTTAGTTTTAATGTGCTTAAGATATCTGGATTTTAAAGTTTCAGATCTATTTTTGCATGGCTAAAAACTCAGATTTGTCAACTTGAAAGTTGACGTTCAACATAGCTATGTTGCAGAAATTTTCACTCTCAAAATTCTGTTTACATAGTATTATGCTCACGTGTTCATGTGTATGGAAAAGGATAGATTGGTTGTGCAGTTTAAGAACTATTGAAAAGAGTGATCTCTGGACTTGATTTAGTTCATAAATTAAAGAGGAGAATTCAGATTTGAGGCACAATTCTAACGTTCATAACAGTGTGATGTTGCATATATATATATTTTAAGTTAGGAAAATCTATTAAAGTGATGCTTTTTCTCATGTTTTGGTTAAGGCAAGTTGAGGACCAATTTGGATGGTTCATGTGCATACTGGAGAAAATTTTCAATGCATAAACAGAAAAATCTGTGCACATATATTGGTACATAAGCATGCTAGTTCTCATGCATTCATATATAGTTTGAGTTGGAAAGTTTGAGGACCATAAATATTGCTGGAAAATCTTTTTAAAACTGAGTTATTCATCTCAGTTGTGCTCAGAGTTGAAGTGTTCCAGGTATGCAAACAGTGACTATAAACAATCCACTACACATAAAAATTCTACACAGCAGAATTTTGGTTTCATTCACATTTTTCTAATTTTTTGACCTTTTTTCTTCTCCATTTTTTTTGTTCAATTCATGCATCAATTAAGTGTATTTTTCAGCCATTAAATTAAGACTAGGTTTGCATTAGGTTAGGTTCATATTTTAAGAAAGTTTGCATTTCATATAGAAATTTTGCATTAGGACACTTGTCATAGCATGCATTGAGTTGCATCGTTATTTTCTTTCTACTTTCTAACTTTATAATTAATTTCTTACTTAGGGGACTTAACTAACTTGTCTTAATTCTAATTTAGTTTCCAATTTAACTTAGGTTTCAAATTAGGAAAGTTTTTAACTTTAGGTTAGTTTATGTAACATCCCACTAGGACTCTTAGTAGACTTATAATTAGACTAGATTAAGGCCTCTAGGTGTATAAGAATTTCAAACAGGACTCTCAGGATCACACTTCAAATGGGACTCCTTTGTAGTTCCAAACAGTATTCCTAGTACATGATGTCCACACACTGCTATATATAAGAAAGCTTGCTCTTCTTTTCTTCTACATAATAACAACAAATATTGCGAGAGAGAGCGAGAGAGAGAGAGAGAGAGAAACTTGAGTTGTGAAAATTGTTAGAAGAAGGGGAGGATCGCAAAAGGAACAAGGAAGATCAACAACGGGGTGCACAATGAATGTCCGGAGTCAGACCGATCACTGTTCGAGTAACGAATTTTTATATCAGGTGAGTAGAATTCCTGAACTTTAATTATACAAGGCTGAATTTGAGATCTGAACAGTTGATGTGCTGTTCTCTACACTATACTACTAATACAGTAACTATTGACATGGCTGAAATTGATTAAGAGGCCCACGTAGATCATATAATGATAAATCAGACCTGATGATCTGGTGTGTAAAACGTGGTCGAATCCCCTTGACTTTGTTCCAGGCTGAAAAGAAACCCCAACTAGAACAACGGATACAGATTTAAAAACTTCCTATATCATGATGACCCTAGATGGGAGGAAGAGATCATCAAAACCCATCAAATTGGATGGGCACTTGACTAAATAGAATTCTATGATTAATATACTTCTGCAACTTTGATTTAGGCAGAAAAATTGAATGAATATCTTGAAGATTCAAACCGAAATTGAGAATTCCGAATTGCAGGCCTTTAAAAAGGATTAATCGACAGTGGTTGTGGGCCCACATGGGCCCCCTGATCAAAGATCAGGTCCACACATCTTGGAGTGGACCCTTGGACAATCACTAGGGTGTAGGTCCCATGTGCATTGGACCGTTGGGCCCCACCATGTAATTGCCTCAAGTCAAGCCTGGCGAGACCCTTTCCTAATGGTGAAAACATGTGAATCTCTACAAGTTTTGTCGACTTGTACAGGTACATGTAAATTTAGGAAATTACAATTGGGCACCTGTTATTCTTAATTATCCTTGAGAACCCCCATTGAACATTAGGATGAATACTATGTAACAATGTTATGAATTTAACACCACCAAAAATACTAAACTGGTGGGGATCAATATCCAAATGTTTATGTAGGTCCTTTCCTTATCAAATATTAGTTCCAGAATTTTTAGATTGAAATAATCACATATGTTATGTAACCTTGAATATAGTGTAAATTGATATGGTATTTTATTGGATATTCAAATATGATGGATTATAATTCCATAGGTATTTATTCTTTATGTCTTGATTTCTGTGGTAAATTTTATGATGAATAATTAGCTTCTTTAATTAGATATGGGCAATGCTACAGCCTGGTACCAACTCCGACTCGGAGTGAGACGAGGACTAACCAGTGTTATGTGGTACTGGCAAAAGGAAAGAATAAGATAATGTAACAAATTATGATGGAGATGAATATATACTAAAGCTTATTGAATTTGAACTTGAAATTGATATTTGAAATAGAGTTACACCAACCGCTAACATTGGGTATAGAATTTCTCTCGTAGATGTTGGTCGAGGGAAGTAGGTTCAACAATCATAATGATAAGATAGGTCATGTTGTTGACAGAAGTGTAGAAACTCCGGTACGGGAGTATCGGAACAGGCTCAACAATCATAGTGGATGACAACCCATGTCGTTGACAGAAACGTAGATACACCTGTATGGGGTATCATAATCATTTCATGTCACGGTAGGAAATTACTCAAGAAAGAAAATGATTAAGATGTTGTTTTAACACCATTATTGAAGATATAAATATTCAAATGAATGATTGAAAGTATGTTATACCTTGATGTTTACTTATTCTACTCACCAGTGTTACTAACCAATGGTTCGCCCTACTTCAAGTAATGCATTTGTAGAGGTTGCGGGGAATGACGGACATCAGTCGGTGGATTTTGGCATGTATGGCTGATCCAGAGCGCGAGGAACAATAATTAGATTCGTAGATGGGATTAGCCCAATATTTAGATATTTCCTCTACTGCGATTCGAGAGTTGGTTCTTGTTTTCTCAATAATTTTTACCATGACTACTAATACATTTACATGATTTAAATACAATTGAATTTGAATTGTTTTAGACCTTTATGCTCATCAAAATTTGATTTATGTTGTGTTGTTATAAATCTGAGAACGTATTAAGAATCTGAAGAGCTCCAAATTCTTAAGTCGTTATAGTTTAATATTAGAAAGTTCTTATTTTTTTTATTAATGATTTGTTTCCAACTTAGTTTTATTTAGTTTCTACTCTTGTTTCTTTGTTTATTTTTAAAAAGTTTCCATTTTTGGAAGCTCTAACTTGTGTTTTAATTTTGCAACAACCTTAATTCTTTTAGGAAGTTTTAGATTTAGGTTTTTAGATTTAGGAAGTTTCTTTTATTTGGATTGTAATTATTTAATTTTAATTTTTGCAAAGTAGGATGGTTGTATATGTTAGTTTTAAATTAGGTTAGTTCTAGATTTCTATTTTAGGCACATACAAGTTGAAAAAAACCTTAAGATATAAAGCTCCACCCAGATCGACCTGGTCTCACCAGTTTTTATTACATTGCAGTTTTGCCATTGGAACTCACAATCACCAATTAAGGGGGCGGGGAACCTTACAGACTCGCGCACACAAGAAGAGAACCTGCACATGGGGGGAGTGAAACTCGCACGTGAGGAGAGAACCCCCCACATGCGGGGAGAGAGAAACACACACATGCAAGGTATGGAGGGAAAGCAGGGTCAATCCATAGTCATTTGGGTGAGATGCGGAGTTGCCAACCAACAGAGCAACCCTTCGTTCTCAATTCAAGGCCTTTATCATCAAAACTGTGTGCGGAAAGCTTGTAGTAAAATGTCAGGCCTAAAGGAATAGTTTGATTTCTTAACGGCATGTTTAGTAAACTATGAGGAATCCTGCATCTAGAGGATTCCTTCATTCCCTTGTAACTAAACTATCCTCTTTAAGAATTTTTTATAAGATGAATCATTGCACCTCAAGTGTGGGAAAAACCAAGATTCATTCACGATTACCTTACCTTTGTGGATTTGCAAAATTTGATGTGGGGAGGTGGAGATGGAAGAATCAATGGAAGAGAAGATTTTTGGTGGGTCTGGGTCAAGATTTAAAAAATTGGACTCGGGACCCGACTCGGTCATGAATGAGTCCGAGTCAACTTGGCAGAGTCGCATTGGACTCAGCCAAGTCCTATGGGTGAGTCCCATGGCGACTCAGCCGAGTTGCATGTGACTCAGCCAGGTCCCGTGTTTCAAGTCTCAATCCATTGCGATCCAACTTGGTATGGACCGAGTCCAGGTCAACTTAGCCAAGTCGACTCAGACTCGGCTGCTTTTTTAAACCATAGTTTGAAAGATTTAGACAATCCTCTCTTGCTTTTCCTCTCTATACCCAAACATGGGGTTTTTTTTTTTATTTGCAATGAGGAAAATCATATAGGATTCCCTCGGAGGTTGGTATCCAAACATACGCTAAAGGATCATTTGTTTTCACCAATTTTACATATACGACATTTTCCTAGATGTATGTTTAAAAAGAAAAATTATGATGTGAAATTTAAATACATGATGTGCTTTTATATGCATTTTGGTCGGGTTTCTTTAACACATCCCTCATAAAATCATTTACCCATATCACAAACTAAAGGTGGAGCTTGCCATTGTTTTTGGCATTTTGTCATTTTTATTGAGGATCAAAAGCATCGAAGAGCAAAAATCCTCAAACTCCTCTCTCCCCACATTTTTATAAAAGAATCCAGATCCTCTACCTTGCATATGAGAATCTCCTCTCCTAAAAGATCTGGATACCTTACTACTACTAATTTTGTTAAATAACATAACCAAACCTTCTTTTTTAAGTATGACACGTGACATAGTTTGTGAGCCCCCTAGTCATACCAGATACAAGGGAGCTTTAGGATCTACCAATCTAAAAAGATGGAGTCATATAAGCTACAAGGAAACACGGACATTTGCCTAGGGTCCCCATGTCTATGTCAAACATGCGCTAAACACAGACATGGCTCCGACATGTGTCCGACACACCACGAAACGTGTATATTATTATTATTATTATTATTATTATTATTATTATTATTTTGAATTTGGACAATGCAAGGACATTGGGGGGGTGATTTTAAAATTTTTTTCCTTTTTTTTTTATCATTGAGTGTAACCAAAGCCTGTTATCAAAAAAAAAAAAAAAGCATTAAATGAAGTTTCAAAAGTTCATAAATAATTCAAAAACAATTTTAAAATCTCAGACCAAATATGAAATTTCCCAAACAATCTTTGTTTTTTATCCTTTTTTTTTTTTGCTACCCTATCTTCTAACTCTTTTTTTTTTCTTTTTTGCTAGTCTCATCTTTTTTTACTTTTCCAGTATTAGTTATGTTTTTCTTTTATATTAATTGTGACATTATTCTTCTTAATTTGGCTAATACTATAACTATTCTTTAATTTTATGATTATATATAAAAATATATATTTATTATTTGCCATATCCGTATCCTACTTTTTTAGGGTTTGCTATATTGCCGTGTTGTATCCATGTTCCGTGTCCATATCCGTGCTTCTTAGTAAGCTACTGAAAAAGATCACTTATTCTAACGCAATTTCTTGCCTCTGTTAGTTCTACATGAAAAATAGGTTCCTTTCTAAAATTACAATTAGGAGATTAAAGGTAGAGCCACAATAGGAATGTCGGATTAAAAATATCATAATTCACACTTTGGAGGAGATGAAAGACATAACCCCAATAGGAATATCAGATTAAACATATCATAATTCAATCTTCACAGCCTTGTAATCATAAAACCAATTTGAGGTTAATCAAAAGAAGCCCGCAGATCAAGATTGCATAAAATATGCAGCTCTTAGTAGGTGAATGAACTCTTAAAAGCCAGAAGCAATACAGATTTTATGGGGAAAATGAGATTTTCTCTTTCCTGTTCCATAAATTATACATAGACAAGATAGGACCACCTGTACAGTTGTCCATATAGGCTAAAAGGTATCATACCTAAGGTGACTCCGGGAAGATTGATTAAGCCACTTGAAGGGTCAAAGAAAACATCCAGAGATGACGATGCCGAGTCATCAAAAATAGAAGCAAAAGCTGGTGGAAGCAACGGACTTCCCTTTGCAATGTAGACAGCTCTCACAGCATACCTATAAGGTTATTGTTGTGTTAAAATCAGATGTGGAAAAATAATTGAGTTAACAAATCCAAAATAACGTAAACAAGTTCATTAATGGGGTTACCATGAATAATGTTGAGCACATTTAATAAGCAACTCACGTGCAGTAACCAAGGCGTGAGTAAGGAGGACGCCATTTAGCTCTACCACCATATTCTTTACAGAGGGAATCTAGAGTGCATGGAAAGAAAAATGAGATGAAGAAAACAATGTGCCTTACATAGGAGGTAGCAGGAATGATAGAACTTTAAAGAGAGAAAGTTCATAAATAACTCTTCCAGCTTTTAATGAGGCATGACCTTTATCACACTATGCAATAAGGACCTCAGAGCCTCTTGGGTTGAGCTATAACTTGAAGTTGGACTCCCCGGAAGAAAACTTGCCACAATCTTTAAACCAAAAGGAAATCCAGGTCGGTGACTATCAAAACATTAGTAACCAATATAAACTTGTGGAGAATACCATAAATGTCAAAAAAACAATCACATGCAGTGGGACCATATGGAAAAGAAGACTACAAACCTTGATTGGGAGGATCTCAAAGTGCCTAAAATAAAATTGTCGGCTTGGTTTACTCGAGTCACTGAGGGAGGTTCTCCAAAATGGAACAAGCCTCAATAGAGTCTCCTCGTCCACGTTCAAATCAATTGGCTGTCAGTGGAACACTGCTTTAATTGGTCTACTCGGTTAATGCATACAACTACAAAAAGAACTCAATGTGTCCAATAGATGTGTGTGCTATCTGAAATCCCAATCTTAATTGTCATTCTCTATCAAATATTGATGCCTTATGAAAGCTGACAGTAAATTAAAAACAACATTCAAGGATTTAAGCTACAGGTGACATCTGATGTTACCTGTAAAACAATAGAGGAGTACTTGACTTGTTTAACATTTGACTCCATTGAAGGTAAAATGAAGACAATATGCAGTATGCTATCATTCAGATCATTATACTCTAGTCGACTGCGTCGAAGCATAGCTGCAAGTGGAGCTCCTTGCCATTTTTCATCCACATTAAGTGTCTGCATGTTTCAGATGGCTGTGCACTATTAGAAACATATTGTAAGAAGGGAAATTCAAATCAATAATTAGTTGATATGTTCCACTCCCTATATTAAACTATGTGATAGGCATAAATATGAAGAGCTGGAAAAACCGTTCAGAGGATCCACAGTAGTACCTGCACTTTTATCATGTTGCACTGGTGCTGAGAAGTGAACACTGAATCTAGAGTGATGTTTCCAAGCCTTGCAACTATAATTGTGGAATAAATGGAAGATTCATTCCAATCTACATCCTTCAGTAATTTAAACACATCAGCCAATACATACAACATGTCAGCAACAAAACTAAAAGATAAGAAAGCATATTTAATCAGCAAGATCTTAACACTGGCTCATTAACTCCATGTGCCTGTGAATTCTAATTTAGACATGCATTTCAACACCATGATACCGGACACTACAATACAGGCAACAAGCCATGACATATTGTATCTGGTTCTTCACTTTTTATATGTAAAATCCATGTCCCTACCACAATCCATACAGTGCCTTAGTTGTATCCATGCCTCATACGGGCTTCATAGTTTCAACATGCATGGATGACATAACAAAGTATAATGACTAAGAAAAAATTTCAGCATACGCAAGCTCACTTTGGCAACTTATAGATTTAAAGCTTTATTATTTTTCATCAGGATTTTATGTTAATAACATTTTTTACCAGCAATTCTATGCTAGTAATAAGCTTCTATAACATGATATAGTGTTTTATTAGTTGGCAGTTGTGGTTGTCCACCGTAGACAGCCTAAGGAGGAGAGGCATGGTCAAGGAGGTTATTTCGGATTCATGTGTGCTATGTAGAAGCAAAGGTACTAACAACTTTAGATCTTTCAAGATTGAATCCCAACTCTTCCAGCAATATCTTTAGTCACACAAGTTTACAACAGCCATGAGCAGCAGATCTATATTTGGTTCTACACTAGACCTAGCAGCAACAACTTGGTTTTTGCTGTTCCATGACACTAGATTTCCTCCAACCATCGTACGATAACCAATGGTGGACTTTTTGTCTGATAAAGATCCAGCCCAGTCAAAATCTATGAAGGCTATAGCCATTGCATGACCATATGACGTGCACAGAACTCGTTGACCTGGTGATCCTTTCAAATATTTGAGAATCTGATGCACTGCTCTTAAATGTTCAGTCCCTGGAGCATGCATAAACTGACTTACCAAACTGACTGCAAAATATCAGGCCTTGTAATAGTGAGATATATAAGTTTCCCAACCAATCTTTGATACATCCTTTTATCTTCAAGTAGTTCCCTACTTTCTAAGTGTAGGCTATGATTCTATTGCATCGGAGTATATATAGGCTTTGCACCAAGTTTTCCTGTTTCCTTAAGGAGATCAAGCACATATTTTCTTTGAGATATGACGATTTGAGATTTGACGATTCCAAGTTTTGATCTTGCCACTTTGATTCCTAGGAAATACTTTAATAATTCTAAATCCTTGATCTCAAACTTTGTTATGAGGAAATTTTTTAGTTTGAGAATTTCATCATCATCATCTCCTTTGACAACTATATCATCAACATGCACCACAAGTATAACAACTCTCATTTTTTTACATTTTACAAAGACAGTATGGTCTGCATGGCATCTTGTAAACCCAAAATTGATAACAGCTCTACTGAATCTCTCAAACCAAGCTCGTGGAGTTTGTTTTAGTCCATATAAGAACCTCTTTAGGAAACAAACTTAATTCCCTTGCCCTCTAAGAACAAATCCTGGTGGAGGATCCATATCTTCTTTCAAGTCCCCATGGAGAAATGCATTTTTCACATCCAGCCGATATAAAGGCCAAATAAAGTTCACCGCTAGTGATAAAATTACCCAACTAGAAGTCAATTTTGCCACCGGAGAAAATTTTTCAAAATAGTCAACTCTATAAGATTGAGTAAATCCCTTAGCAACAAGTCTTGCCTAATACTTGTTGATGGTGCCATCTATAGTATACTTAAGGGTATAAACCCATTTGCATCCAACGGTACATTTCCCTTCAGGAAGAGTAGTAAGCTCCCATGTATGATTTTTCACTAGAGCATTCATTGCTTCTATCATTGCCTCTTTCTAGTTAAAATGTGATAGGGCCCTAGACACATGTTGAGGTACACATTCAGTGGCTAGGTTAGAGACAAACACACGAAAATCAGGTGACAGGCTATGATATGAAACAAAGTTTTGAATGGGATGGTGCGTAACACAGGATCTTGTGCTTTTTCTCAATGGAACAGGAATATCTAAATTAGAAGAGGAGTTACTTGGGTGAGAGACAATCTCTGTTTAAGCCGGGGGAGTAGGAAGAGATGCAGGATCTGACTTTGGAATATCAAATGAAGACGGTATGGATAAGAGCACTGGTCCCCCTTTGTTCCTTCCCCTGGAGTAAACTTGCAATGGCTTCTTGAACTTGTCTATTTTTTCTTCTTTTTCTGCACCCTATAACTTTGTGCCCATCTCATTTATTGATTCTGGATATGCCAGAGGAGTGACGAAATCAAGTAGAGGTAAGTTATTCTCTTCACTGTAACACCCCGACCTGATTTGATCTGGATTAGCAGCTAATTCCTGATGATTTGGTTGCTCATTGTGTTTTGTTCTTGTTTTTGGTTGGTTTCAGGTTATGGATAGGTAGTTGGGTTGAGTTTGACCTGGTTTAGGTAGACATAAGCCCTTTTTCGTAATATTCGATTTTGTTCGATGTCGTCATTCATGCATCATCTTGGTATTAACGCATGTCTTTTATTATTCTTGTTAATTTCCGTAACTATGTCGTTTGCCAAATATGTTACTTGTTTCCGTGAGACCCGTAATTGACTTGAACTGGAATTAAATTGGAACGATTGGACTTTATTGCAAATTAGCCTTGATATTTATCTTTTTAAGCCACCGACCTCTCTCCCTCATCAGTTCTTCACGTGAGTTTGCTCTTTCCTCTTCTTCTCTTCTAATTCTTCTTTCTTCTTCTTGTTCAAGCTGAGAAGAGGATTTTATGCTCTTGATTCTCGATTCGTGTCTCTTGGTAAGTTCAGGGAAGCTCTATGTTCTGGATCTTCTTCTTCTCCTCTTTCTTCTTCATGTTCTCGCCTGTTACCTGTTACATGCACTCACGCTTCTCGTTTCTTCTTTCCTTGCATGCATGGCAATTAGAAGCATGTGGTAGTGTGAATTGAGCCCAAGGACAACAAAGAGCGTGTTTGAAATCATTTTAGGCAAGTATAAGTATAACTTGGCTAAACCATGTGAGTATGTGTTTGATTGTGATTAAGTTGAGCATTATTGCTTATGTATGATGTTTACAGCCCATCTTGTGTTTGTTTCCCTCTATTTCATGTGATTTCGTCAGTTTGAATATTTCTGTAATCAGTTCGGAAAGCCTTCCGTGTGTGCTACAGCTAAGCCGTAAGTCACCTTCGGCTTAAAGTCCAGAGAGGGAAAAACCCAGTTTTCCTCTACGGCCAGGACACGGCTAAACCGTATATTGTCCTACGGGTAAGCCGTAGCTCAGCCATGACCTAGCCGTAGATCAATACAGGGTGCCTTTTGCTGAATGAACTTAAAGCAAGTAATTGGCAGACCTTCTACGGCCCAGCCACGGCTAAGCCATAGAACAGCACACGGCTAAGCCGTAGAACAAAATACGGGTGAACCGTAATTGCGGATGAACAGTAAGGGGAACCGTGGTGGAGCCACAGTGCAGATTACGGCTAGGCCGTAAGATGCCTACGGCTAAGCCATAAGTTCACCTACGGCTAAGCCGTATCACCCCTGAAACATGAAAAACAAGGATAGGTGTAAGAAAGAGACTGATATGGCCCTCATGTTAGAATGTAGATCACTTTAACTTGCCCAATGGTCTGAATGTATGACATGAATGATCTCGAGGGCTGCGAATCATTCATACACGTTATCCGGTTGTTTAGCACCTCCCCATGGGTGTTAGTTTAAGGGACTTCGGTGCACATTCCAGATACACTGCAACACTAGACAACGGTGCATCGGACAACTTAAAACTACATCATCATGCACGGTTAGAAACACTGGATAACTAAAATAGGATTGACTAGTAAGAGATCGTGATTCCTGAAAGATAATCTGATTGCATGGCATATTGACTTTGGTTCTTGCCCTCTTATACGCGTTCTATGCTGGGGCACACGATTGGATATTTCTAGCTCTGTCCATGGTTAATCCCGGGTGGAACAGCGGTCTTGCATATTCGATCTTACGAATTGATGCACATGAGCTAATATGTTTTCATCCTTGGTTACCTGCATGCTTTCTACTCTGTTGGCATCTATTATATTGTTTATTTGATCTGTTCAATTTGATGTGGTTGTTGATTAGTTGAACTTGTATGATGTCTTGCATCTGCTTGATATCTGCCTAACAAGACATGCATGTCACGTTCTGATAAGAGATACATGTTATGCTATGCACACAGTATGATATGCACATTATGATAAGTTATGCATGTTCTTATGTTCGTTTGACTCCATATGGTCCAGCACTACTGAGCCTCAGCCTTAGGATCCCGACGGGGTGACTTTGGTATAGTTTATATGGCCTTGCTGCAGGAAGAATATGTCTTGGGGAATCCGGACCCCAGGAGCCCGAGACCCATCTGGCCCATGGTATTCTCAGCACGTTTATAAGATCCCTACCTTGGGAGCATATGGCGTACGTAGTAGCCACCTAGTATGTACTTATACTTACACATTGATTCACGGAGCATATGTTAATTTGAATGCATAACTGCCTAGACTACTACATTGACATGTTATGATTCTTTATGTCCTTTATTCTATTAGAGACCACACGTGTTAACTTGTTACTGCTTATACTTTGCTGAATCGTTGTATTCACAGATTGTCTTAACTTGTTACTGCTTATACTTTGCTGAATCGTTGTATTCACAGATTGTCCTTGGTGTTGCAGGCTCAAGTACCCTCGACCGTGTTCCTGTCGGTCGTCAGTTTGCAGGGGAGACTCCAGCTGTCTCTTCAGGTTGCGGAGTGTGTGTTATCACTCCACCAGAGTGCAACTATTCTCTGCATGCATGCATATTGCTTTCTTTCCATGTCATTGATTGTACTCATATTCTATACATCGTGCTTGGATCCCAATTTGTATGTTCAGACCTTTATGTCAGTAATTCCTTTTGTTTCTTGTGTGTCTCGTGTCACATGTTGATATTTGTAGCTTCCACATACTTGTGTCGCACGTGTGTTTCCCTTGTGCGTGTGCATGTGCATCTAGACCGGGTCTAAGTGCATATGCACGGGAATGCGTGTGTCGCTGGTTAGATTTTTGTTAACCCCCGATCTCCTGGGCTCGGGTTGTGACATTCACTTTTCTCATATATTAGTTTCTTGCTTTCAGATGAATATAAGGGAATTTCTTCATAAAAACTCACATCCATTGTAAAAAAGGTTTGGCCCTTTTTTCCCCGGAGCATAGCATTTGTAGCCCTTCTGACTACTAGTATATCCCACAAATATCCACTTAATGGCCTTTGAATCCTATTTATCCCATTTATGTTTTGGAACATGTACAAAGCAAGTACATCCAAATACCTTTGGTGGAACTTGGAAGAGTGGCATATTAGGACATAACACCTCTATTGGGCTCTTCTCATCAAGTGTCCTTAACGACATTCCGTTTATTAGATATGCTACAGTCAAGACACCATCTGACTAAAAATGCTTTGGAACATTCATCTCAAATAAAAAAGCTCAAGTAACCTTAACAAGATGCGTGTTCTTACATTCAGCTACCCCATCAATAAGACTCATTCTTTGACTCACAACATCAATATTTGTTCCTTCATTGCAACGAGTGTTCTTACTTATGGAATTACTACTTTAAAACATGTCAGTTGGCTTGGTGTCTTCCGAGTTCTTTGGTGGAGTTAGTAGAGGCTTGGAGGCTGGGGCCATTTCAAGATGCTAGGTCAATTTGGGGAGAAAGAAATAACAAAATTGTTAGCAGCATTTCCCCATCCCTTGGGGCTATTCTTGAGCTAGTGTCTTTAAGGGTGGCTAAATGGGTGTTGATCAAACATAAAAATAACAGTAGCGGCCGGTGTAGCGGCCGGACATTGAAATGCTAAATAGTGGTGTGATTCAAAAAGGCTGTAAAAAATCCAAAAAATTTCAAAAAAATCCATAATATTGGAAAATGCTAGAATTTAATGTTTGTTTTCAATAGTAACTAAAATAGGAGGGCATAGTAATCCCTTCATTGCATTGAGTCCTATATCGTTGTATGATTATAAAAATAATAATATTGATCAATATTTTTCATATGTATTCATGTTTGTTAGATACTATAAGTTAAAAGTTAATAAAATATTTGTAATCAAATAGTGTCATCAAAATATCATCACCATCTTTGCTTAGAATATCACATTTTTAGTTGTATTTTGAAATATATATATAGTTTAAACTTTTTTGCTAAAGAAAATTTTGATCAGGGACCTATTTCCTATTAGAGAAAAATTAGGTTGGGCCACTATTTCCTATTAGAGTGTAATTTGGTTAGTACCCTATTTCTTATCAGAATGAACTTTGATTGAGCCCTATTTCTTATTAAAGTAAAATTTTTCTAAAGCCTATCTTTAGTTAGTGTGAAATTTGACTGGACTTTATTTTAAATCAGTGTGAAAGTTGGCTATGGCCCTATTTCCAATTAGAGTGGATTTTGATTGGGCTCGATTTCTAATTAGAGTGAAATTTGGCAAAGCCCCTGATATCAATTCAACTAATATTTGGGTAAGCAAAGATTTTTTTTATTTTATTATTTGGGGTTCATTGTGGAGCCAACCAATGGTAGTGCTTTAGCATTTATTTTTTGGGAAAATTTCAAAGTACAAGACTTTTCCCCCAGTTTAAAAAAATTACATGAAGATTTGAAGAATTCAAGAGGATAAAACTTTTCCATATTTCTTTCAATTAAGTCCTCACCAAAAAAATTTTTAAATGACAAAAATAACATTATTTCAATTTTCCGTTTAATAAATCGTTTAAGAGAAATGATCAAATCCATCCAAATGACCTAATGGGGCCCACTTCAACTACCTTTATGCATAGATAGTTAAAAAATAAAGGTTTATAAGGATTCCAAATAGTTAGAAAACTAGCTTCGTTAAATGGTTATGATCATCAAAATGAAGTTGAAACTTTGCCCATAAGAGAATCTAGAGAAAAGAACCCCAAGACCAATTCTAATATTCTCCCAGGTGATTGCACCATAAAAAATTATAAGTAGTTAACCCACCATCAACATTTGATCAGTGAGGCCCATAAAGTGAATTTTGAGTCGGTTTTGGAGACAAAAGAAGGTTAAGATAAGTGTAATATCCCAAACCCGAATATAGGGGCTAGAATATCTAGTAATAATGCATACCATTATTACATAAATTTTCATGAATTTTAATTTAATATATTAAAATTTTGTTAATATATATACATATTATGGTTATATAGAGGATTATTAATTTGTGAGAATATTATAATTACGTCATTGAATTATATTATTTAAGTAAATGTTCCCATGGCAATCAGGTTATATACAAGTAATGAAAGCAAGATTTTTCTAGTAGGTAGCATCGTGGGGTGGGCCCTTGTGGCCTGACCCATATTTTATTGCTTTGGATAGGAACCTAGTGGGACCCCATTTTAGAAAGTGCAGGAGGATATAGTTGAAGAGGTTTTGGTAGGACTCATTGGTATCAACTATTCAGTAATAGGTTGTTACATTAGTGGGTGGGAGCCTCTATTAGAAAGAGAGTTCACTAATAGTTGCAATGGGACCCAAGACATGGCTTGGGGAATTCGGCCCAAGCCCATTAGGGCCCCACAAAAATTCCAAGGAGACTTCTTAGGGGCACAAAATTCTAAAGAAGGCCTTAAGCCCTGGCAGACACCTACACATATATGTGACATCCTCGAGTCCCATATCGACTATAGAAAGGAAAGTGAATGAGTTTATATATAGAGCTTGCACACTTACCTTGCATGAGGCCTTTTGGTAAGTTAAAGCTCACCAGAAGCAAAACCGTGAGGCCCATGGGCCAAAGCGGATAGTATCACGCATGTGGGGGGGGGGGGGGGGGGAGTGGGGCGTTACAAATGATATCAGAGCTGACTCTCGATTAGTTCGAGCATGGGTCCCTGCCGTGGTCTGGTGCAAGTGGGCGGGATCATATGTAGGCGGGCCAAGAGGACTGGCAGGCTACTGTACAAGGATGTGCAGCCCTAAGGGGGGTGGATTGTGACATCCTCAAGTCCCACATCGACTACAGAGAGGAAAGTGAATAGGTTTATATATAGAGCTTGCACCCTTACCTTGCATGAGGACTTTTGGTGGGTTGAGGCTCACCAGAAGCAAAACCGTGAGGCCCATAGGCTAAAGCGGAGAATATCATGCATGCGTGTGGAGGTAGGGCGTTACAATATATATGACTGTAGAACCCTTGTTCTTCCCACATCTACAGTATACAATTGAGAGAGAGAGAGAGAGAGAGAGGAGATTTCCCTAATCTGAGTTGTGTGTGGAAAATTAATTAAAGAAAAAGGGATTCACTAAGGAGACAAAGAAGAGCAGCCACGTGACGCGTAGCGGATGACCTATTCAAGACCACATATTGAGAGAGAAACAATTGGATATACCAAGTGAGTAGTCTTTCTTAGTCAATGACATAAGAATTTGAGAAAATCAAGCAATAGTTATGCTATAAAACCTAAGATGGGTGTTCGATGATGGTGGTTATGATTATTAAGATCTAAGGAACAAGAAGGGAATGACCAATTGATGTAAACCAAGAAGATCAACATCCATGTGGGAGGGGACCCACCATGGCCAAACCCTATTTGGCTGGAAGCCATGGTGGCTAGCCATCCCTAAGGGTCCAGCCATGATGGCCAAACGCTACATGCTAGGAAGTACGGATACTTGTATAGGGTCTTCGTGTTCGTGTCACGCACGTGTCAGACATGGCCGGACAGATGTCCGACATGCCAAACATGTCATATATTTTTTTTTAATTGCAGATACAGTTCGGACACGTCAGGGACACGGCGGAGCTAAAAGTAGAATAAAAATGGGCTAAGGGGTCAACTAATGTCCTTGGGTTAAAATTAGGGAAAAAAAAAAGGACACAAGGGGCTAAAAGTAAATTCTGCTAACTTAAAACTCAAAATGAAATGGTGTGCTAACCCTTTCGTTTGCTACCCTAACCCTTTCACTCTTCACCGTTTGGGGGGAAAAAAAAACATGGGTTTGCGTCTAAAAGAAGAGAAAACATTGGACACCGTGCGAACTGTGTCTAGAAGAAGAAGAAAAGGAAGACGTGTGTCTACTCGTCTGTTGCAAGAAGAAGAGGTACTTACTGCTGCTGCTGTTTGTTTTTCTTTTTTTTTTTTTTTTGTTTCTTGCGGCTGTTTTTTTCCCCCTTGCTGTTGTTTGTTTTTTTTTTTTTTACTTGTCGCTGCTACTTTTTTTTTTTTTTTTAGAAATACCGTTGTCCACGTATTTGAATTGTTATATGTTCATAGTTTATTTTTCAATGTTTTTTTCGTTGCTGCTGTTTTTTTTTCCCCATCTGATTTGAATTGTTACATGTTCATAGTTTATTTGACTTTTCCAGCATTAGTTATGTTTTTTTCTGTATTAATTGTGACATTGTGCTTCTTAATTTGGCTAAAAATATAACTATTATCTAAGTTTAAGATTATATATAAAAATATATATATTTCTTATTTGTAATGTCCTGTCCATGTCCGTATCCTACTTTTTTAGGATTTGCCTATCATCGTGTCCGTATCTTGTCGTATCCGTGTCTCGTGTCCGTGTCCAAGCTTCTTAGGCTATATGGGTTTAGTTCATTATGGCCGAACACCATAGGTAAGACTTAAGGCTTGGCTGGACCCCTTGGGAGGGGTTTAGTGCTAGCTGAACCCTAGGAGGGAGGAAACTTGGGAATTGGGATTTTGCTGTGTTGATTTTGTGAAATTGTGTGTTTTCTATTCTAGGAACCCTGGTGTTATCCTCAATTTGGAATTAGTGATTGATTGGAAAGAGCGTTTGACTGAAGAAGATGAATTGATATCCAAACATAACTGAATTTGGTTTTTACCATAAGTTTAATGCATTGATTGAAACTGTTTTATCATTCCTAGACCATAATTACTCTCTTTGATGCATATGATTATGTGATTAATGATGATTAGCTGAATCAAGATCTGATTTCAGATTTCACTATGAATCTGAAAACCCTAGATTGGGTTGGTTATGAATAACCGTGAATGAATTCTGAATTTATTTGTCATGACTGAACTCTAATGTTGAACAATGATGAAATCTGAATTTAATTGACATGGGCAATGCCACATACCTGAGTACCAATTTTGAATTGGAAGGGGGAGTAGATTAACTCAGTGTATGTGGGACTAGTCATGTGGGAAGAATAGATTGATGGTATATTTTTTCTCACTTGTTATGACAAGGACATAGTTTCTAATGAACATTATGGAATGATCAAATCTGAAACTAATAAATTGAAATTGAGGAGAACCGATGCTGCTAGCACTAGATTGAGGTTTTGAGAAAACAATCATGATGAATGACAAGTCATGATAAGCAATAATTGTGGTGGTAAGGCAAGCCATGTTGTTGATGAAAACAAGGACTTCCCTCATGGAAGTATGAGAATAGAATGACATTACACTCTTACTGGGAGGGACCAGTTGATTGAACTTTCTTTTTTGGGAAGCCCTAAGAACCGCAGAACTCCCTTTTGAGGGTATGTGAATTGGCGAGTGAAATGACGCGGATAGGGACTTCAAAAGTAAGAATGACAAAAGACACTCTCATGACTAAACCCCATCAATTTCATGATCAACTTGCTTTCCGTATATCCACATGATTAATGAAATGAATGCGATATATATATATATATAATTTACCGATTTAGAAATTCTATTCACCAATTGTACTAACAAGTGGTTCGCCCCACTTCAGGCAATATGAATGAAGATGAGCATATGATGATGAAGATGATGTAGGCTTTTGACATGTGCATTCTGAGGGCGAAAGCTAATACGAAAAATAGAAGAATTTGATACATAATATTTTAATTGTTGTGGACAAGAAGGTGTTGTCTTCTTTGGCATTAGTTTTCTTTATAATTTCAAGATTTATTAATTTATGCCCCATGAAACTGAATTATTTATTTGACTATTGCATGTGGGAAAATCAATAATCATAGTTGCAACACAGAATTCGAAAGGCCCCAAATTTCGGGTCACGACAATAAGACAAACTTGTTGGAATGATATTTGTCATTTTTTTAAAAAGGTTTTATGGAGAGGACTTGATTGAAAGAAATCAAGAAAACGTTAACTCTTTTTTTTGAAATATTCAAATCTGTATGTACTTTTTTGAAAATGATTGAAAAGTTTTACACTTTTTTAAATTTACGGTTTATTTTTTCTGAGGGGCCCATTTAATTTGTATTTATACCTTTCATAAGGTGGGCCCATTTATTTTATTTTATTTGATAGGAGGGGCCCATTTATTTTTTATTTATACCTTCCATAAGGTGAGCCCAATGTAGGGCCCATAGCTACCCTCCTAATGAAATAAAGGAGGGACTGAAAGAGGGGCATTTGCAGCCCAATTTCTTTTCCCGAAAAATAAGGATGAAGAAAGAAGGAGGAAAGGAAAAGAGGAAGAAGAAGAAGAAGAAAGAAGAAGAAAGAAAGAAAAAGAAAAAGAAGAAAAGAGGAGTAATGCGGAATGAAGGGGAGGAGCAGGGCAGGCAAAGTAGAAGATGAAAATAGAGGGAAAAATTGGACTCTCACCAAACTCCGATCTGGAGGCGTTAGAAATTTGGAGGACAACTCCAAGAAGACTTGGGGAAGATCCCAAATATTCAGATTTCATTAATCATCAATAACTAACTATAGCCAAAGAGGCTTTACATCATTATATAAGGAAAGAAATAACCTTAGGATTAATCTGGATCATCCAAACACATTGACGGCTAAAATTAAAACATTCACTTAAGCACAACTTAAAACATAAATAAGCAAATAAAACCCTAAATAAACTAAAATAGGTGAGCTGAGCCCAAAGGCCAGTCAACTATGGGGGAACATAGGTCTGTCCTGCAACAACTCTCATCTTCTTGGAGAAAACACGACCTCAAGTTATTGTAATTATCCTCTAGGATCAAATATCAAGCGTAAAAATCCTCGATGTGCTTCTTAGGCTTCAACCTCTTGGCATGACTTAGAGGCTGAAATCAACCTTTTCATCCAAGTAAAAGGGGAATGGAAGAATGGCTTCTTCTAATGTTTGAATCCAACACTAGTTAGTGATCTGATAGTCGAATGTATCAATTGCTAGCTTGGTACAACTAAAGGACAATCTCCTAATGTCATGCCCCAAATTTTTATTTTTGGGTCATAGTAGTTTATCAGGTTTGAGTTGGGCCGAGAGGGGTTACATGGGCTAAGTAATCACTTTTGGGTCTTGGGTTTACATTATTTGACCCTTTTAGGCCAATAAACTCTTTTTGGAATTTTGTAAAACCTACTAGAAAGCAGGGAGCCCTTTTTTGTAATTTAGAAAAACTTCCTATCAATATAAACCCTTAGGGTCTTCTCCATCCTCCCATCTTTTTCCTTTCTTCTGCAACCAAGCCCTAAAAGTTCTCTAGGGGGAAACCAAGGTTGGATCTTCTGATCTTCAGATTTGCTTTTGGCTTCGAGATCCAGGCAAGTGGATAACTGTAAACAATGGCTTTTGGTTACCTTTGGTTGCTTGTTGGATAACATGCCTTTTGTTAGATTCTTTTTCGTTAGGGTGCGAACTTATGATTCCTTCCTTTTGATACCTTGATTTGGATTGACAATAGAGATTGATTTCTTGTCTTTTACATAAAATAGAAATCAGTATATATATTGTGTTTAAAAAAAATTTTAGCAAAGGTGCAGCGCTGCAGCGCACGCTAGGCAGCGAACCGCTGCCTGGCATGCCAGGCAGGGCCTGCCGCCTGGCACTGTTGCCTAGTTGCTGCTGGGCGCAGCAGGCCAGCGCAACAGGCCAGGCCCACTGGCGGGCTGGGCATGCTAGCAGGCCAGGTTTGCTACCAAGTCTGCTGCAGGCTGAGGCTGGGCCGGATCTGATGGCGGGCCCAAAATAAATAAAAATAAAATATTTAATAATAGTAATAAATAAGAAATAAACAATTGAGATTAAGATAGTAATGATAAAGATTTTAGAATGTTGCATTTTGATTAATGATCTAGCATACTAACGGTGAATTGCTTACATTAAAGTAATTCTTAACTAGATGTTATTAAAAATTTAGTTAGGATTATTTATAAATTTAATTGGGAATTATGTACTTGTGATTAATATTTTGTTTAGGTTGGTTTGAAATTAACTAAGAGGTAATTGGGGGGTGACTAAACCATAGTTAGAATGTATTTATAATTCTAATTTAGATTTTTAATTTAAGTTTAGATTTCAAAGCGGATTTCGGATTTGGACCTTTGTTTTTCATTAAATAATAAGGTGTAATTATACACAACAATGTTAATTAAGAACTTAGTTATCCTTTTTCCTCATTTTGATCATAATTTGATTAAGTTTGTGTTTGGAATTTGAATGTTGTTTACCCAAGTTGTAACATACACTAGATATACATAATTGGGTTAGATGAATCACGTCTTTTTAGAAACGTTAGTTAAATGTTCACATGAGAATTGGACTAAATGCAGAATGGGAATGTGAGATTCAGGATGCACCACATGATAGGCATTAAAAATAGGATATCGACATCGTAAACTCACATTTCATTGTGATAGAACGTTGGTTCTCATGTGTATATTTAACCAACTATGACCGTTAGGTGGTTTAGTGCTTACCCTCAGAGAACTTGAATTGACACACGTTCATAATACATTTTCAATTATAAAAGTCTAAGCACTCAAATTGTTAACGGTTTGATTATTGGGATTAAGGGTGTCATATCATAATTCATTCTGCATCAGTATACCTATGTATTTGTAGATATGTATATTATCTGCAGGAATACCTGTTTCTATTATTATCAGCGGGATTACCCGTTTCTGTTATCTGTATACGGGACTACCCGTTTCTGCTATCTGTATGCGGGATTACCCGTTTTTGCTATCTGTATGCAGGATTACCCATTTTTGTATATTTATCTGCGGGAATACCTGTTTCTGTGCATTCATGCCATTGGGGTTTGCATCTGATATAATTTGTGTTAAAATGAATGTTATTTTTAATTCAGTTGATTAATCCATTGCTTGCAGTTTACCCTTTTGCCAGATTATGTCAATCTGACCCACTACTTTTGGTGTCTAGGTTCCGTTACCGGTGCCAAACCGGAGGACCAAGCAATGTAGGAAATTCCACCAGATGGTGGAGTTGTTGAGTGGAGCACCAATGACATCATCTGAGGTGTCCTAGTGCAGTGCGGAGTTCGAAAACTTTAGATTATGTAATAAGGCCATGTTTGGGCCATTAATTTATTTAATTAAGTTTATTTGTTTTGAATTAAAACTTTAATTGTTATGCTTCAAAGCACTTGACCTTGATTTTTATTATTAATGAGATTGTTACATGATTGTTATGTGATATTCGTCTGCGATGAGTATGGATTTTAGTTCCGCATGTGATTATGATTGCTTGATCACCAAGCATAACCTCACGAAGGACTTCGATCCACCCGGAATTGGGGCCCGTATTGTTATATTAGAAAAAAATTTTAATTGGCCCCAATTCTCACACCCCTGGAACCGAGTTCGGATCCGGCCCAATTTTGGGGGTGTGACACCTAACATCAATACCTTATCCCCGACAATGAAACCAATATGAAGAATCTCAATGACTTGGCCACCATTTGCAACCTCTGAAACAATAATCTATTCTTCTAATGATTTATTTTGCTCTTTAGGAAGTGGACTAATGATCAGATCCACAAGACGACTAGACTCCTTGTTCGTTTCTTTATTGTTTATTTCTTCTGGTTCCACCTGCATTGTTTGATCAACACTATCAAAAGGATGGGAGTCAGGTTCATTTTCTTCCAATTAATCCAAAGGAGAATTGTTTGAAGGAGTGTCGCATGCTACTTCATCTGAATTGATTATAGAATCATTTCTTTCCTATTTTTGTTCCTCAATATCAGCCTTGACCTATGATATATGGATACTTCAATATAGGCAACGTATCATGTTGTATCGTATCCACTACTTCACCGTTTATATGTAAAATCTATGTCCGCGACGTGTCCTTATCGTATCCATGCCGCATCTAGGCATCATAGACCTTGACATTCTCCACGATTTGCTCCACAACATGGGCTTTTATCATTGTGGATATTTGATGCAGGACAATATGAGATCTAACCTAACATGAAGAGATCAGATCTGAATGAAAAATTAAAATTCAATTATAATCAATCCAAGTAAATTATACAATGGACTTCAAGTAAATAATAGATCCACGGTCCCTGATGATCTCACAGATCCTGCAGTAAGCCCTTTCTTGGTATATAAAAATAGTAGGATCTTAATGGAAGATAGAACTTCTAGATTGCTTAGGGCCAGTAGTACACGTCCAATGTTTTGGCAATGGTTTGAAGGAAGATCTATGATGGCAAAATTCAGTTCTAATATTTTCAGATCTAGAAGAGACCCAGATCTAACAAAAGTTCAGATATGAAATAAGTTTCAGATCTAGGATAGTTTATGGTTCAGATTTGAAGTTTGGTAACCAGGGGATTCTAGATCTGCAGGGTTCAGATCTAGGTAGTTTAGATCTGATAACAATACCAGGGAGGCTCTATATCTAAATGGGAATAACCAAAAATGCTCTTGGAAAAAAGAAGAGTGGAAGAGATATTGATACCTTTATTGGGCTCTCACCAAATTCCGATTCGGGGGCGTTAGAAGAAATCTCAAGAGAAAGGTGGGCTCAAAAGACTCAAAGAAGAAGAGGAAGAACCTCTATTTTCATTCAATGTTTTCTCATCACATAACATCAACATAAGAGCAAGGATCAAAATAGCAGTAGCGGATAGCGTCACGGCCGGTCGCAAAAACGCTACGTAGCGGGCACTATGTAGCGGTAACAGGGCTACGCAGCGGTGTCACGGTGTGATTCAAAAAAATTATCAAAAAATTTTGAAAAAATTCTAGAAAATCCAGAAAATTGTAAATAACTAGAATATGTGTTTGTTTTGCAAAAAAGCCTAAAATAAGGGGGTGTAGTGGTTCCCTAAATGCATGATGTCCTGTATCACTGTATAATTAAAAAATAATAGTATCAATCCTATTTTTCACATGGTATCAAGAATCAATATTCAACACTGAAAGTCAAGACTCAAGAGTCAAGAATTTAAGACTTAGAGAGATTAGTCACTAGAGTCAGTGACTTAACAATCAACATTCAACACAATAAATGACATAATAAATAATAACTTCATAAATAACATTGTACTTAAAGAGTTGAGACATGAGACTATAAGAGAATATAAAGTTGAGATTTAAAAAATGATTAGAGGAATACCTCTACCACCAAAATGAATGTCTAGCAGGATATATGACACTAGCATCACTGTCTCCATCCCCATAGTTGTTATCATTGGCACCACTCCCACTAGTACCAACATACTACAACTCCCCTCCATATTGGCGGGCATTAGGATCCTCAAACATAAAGAAATGGGATGGACTTGGATTTGGATGAGGATATTGATCAAATGACCTTGATTCTGAATATTGTTGTGAGGATGATTCCGCTTGACCATGTGCGTAGTCCGGTGGGACATACGGTTGGTACCCAGAATATGGGTCATGGAAAATAGGGTACCATTTTGCTGTTTCTTGCCTCCCAACATTTGCACTCCTACCATCATTTCCTTGTCCATCACGGTGTCTTTGGCATACATAAACATGACCTGGCCTCATACGAGATGGATCTGGAAATTCATCCACAGTCTGAGCAGGAGCATTTAATTCGTCTTCATGGTAAGAATCACTTAGCTCGGCCCCGTTACCTCCTCCAGATGGCGAGTCACTACTTGGAGCAATGCTTGAACTCGAACTATCAGAGCTCACTGTAGATACTACATGAGAGGGCTCAGGTTCAATGCCCCTTGATGTTCTAGTTTCTGTAGGTGACTGAGGCTCACTTTACCCTTCTCTTTCGTCTTCGTCCATTATTCCTCGTATATCCTGGTGTAAATTCTCATCTCCATCTAACAATGGATCTTCTACATCAACTAACCATGGAAATAAGGGATCATCTTCCTGAAAGATATTATCCAAATTTATAGGGCAATAATTCGGATCATTCCTTTGCTTCCTTTGTCTATTTCTGACTCTCAGCTTCAAATTGTAGTGACAATATACTAGCTTGTTCAGCTTCTGCATTGCTATCCGATTTCTCAATTTTGTGTGAATTAATGAGAAAGTACTCCAAATTCTTTCACAATTCGATAAAGACGTTGTTTGGCTAAGGACCCGAATGGTAGCAATTCTCAAGTGTGGAGCACTTTCTCCAAAATTGATCCACCACTCGGCTGAAATTGGAAAAAAAAAAATGAACATAAAAAATTAGTCATCCACAATCCCCATTCCACGGCAAATAATATATATAAACTTAAAACTAGTACGTGACTAGGTTAAAACTATTTGTACCGGGATATAAGCTGGTTATTAATCTAATTGCGAACGGGTCTGCAAAACTCCCTTATCTCATTGTGTATATAGAAATCTACTATATACAAAGTACAAATCATTTTAAATTCGTCACAACTCACAACTTAGGTAAAAATCACAATACATTTAAACTATAATAAAAGTTATATCATATATGACATGTCACTTACTTCTTTTAAGGCTAAAACCTGGTCATTGTGATTAAGAATTACTTTCTTCAACACCTCCTTCAATCCTATTCGCAACTCGGTATCAATTGCTTTTGTATGTTGTTTCTCGTTCGTATAGTAGAATTGAGGGTTTAAAAAATATCCTACAATTCAAATGTCAAATTTGCATAAGTAAATCTCTATACAATACAAAATAAAAGTGAAACTCTTGTAAAATCATAGGCCAATAGTGTAAAAGTTTATTTCACCTGCAGCATGCAATGGGTGGTGCAATTGATCATTCCATCGAGCATCAATTATTTGCAAGAATTCTTGATAATACCTGCAATTTTCTTGTATTGCTAGTTTTGCTCGATCCATTGCCTCATAAATATAGCCCATTGTCGGCTTATCATTATTATCTACAAGCCGCAACACTTTCACTAAAGGTTCAAAGACCTTCAAAATATTTCTAACTTTGGACCAAAATTTATTATCTCTAACAAGATTGGGGACATCAAAGCCAGGACCACTCGTTGCTGCTCCCCATTTTGAATTAAGCCATTGTTCTGATGCAAACATCTGAATCAACTCATTTCTATGTTGCACAAGGCTATCTATGGCAATGAAGTGGGTGGCAAACCTTGTTGCAGCTGGACGCACCAAGGCTCTTCCATTTGTGAATGCCTTCATTAATGCCAACAACCACGAGTGATCATAGATAAATCTTGTGATGCTTCTACAAGACATGATGACAGTTTTCACATTTTTCCTCTTTCCAATGTCCTCCAACATTAAATCTATACAATGTGCCGCACATGGGGTCCAAAACAAGTTATTTCTCTTTTCCATTAACAACTGCCCGGCTTTCTTGAAATTGGCACCATTATCTATAATAATTTGCACAACATTTTCCTCACCAACACTTTCAACAACTTTATCCATAAGGCGGAAAATATATTTTGCAGTCCGTATATGTTCAGATGCATCAACGGACTTAACAAAGACGGTCCCAGCAGCAGAGTACACTAAAAATTTTATTAACTGTGTTTGTGTGCTGCTCGTCCATCCGTCACACATAATTGTGACTCCCCTTTCCTCCCATATACCTTTAAAAGTAGCTACCCAACTCTTTATATCTTCATACTCAATTTCTAAATACTTGGTCCCCACATCATAGACAGAAGGTGCTGTTATACCGGGACCAGCAGTAGCTGCAACAACTAGTATAGTTTGGAAGTAAGGAGAATCCATAGCTTAAGGGGATATGTTCTTGTGAATTAACCACTTTGCTGTAGCTGACGCTAATATGTCTCTTGCACTTTTCAAGGCCCCCTTAAACAACTTTGAGATTTTAGGCTATTTAGCTGACTCATTTCTATGTGCTAGAGGATCAATTGGACCGGATATAGCACTACTAGGAGTCCGTAATGCTTTATGAGAAGAAATAATCTCAATATCATCCTCCTGTTGTCGAGTGCTGAATGCTCGACGCATTGTTCTAGCTATACCTTTGCCCCTAGATGAGTCCCATGGCCCCCCTCCCCTAGATGAGCCCCCAGATTCAAACTGTCTACCAGTACTTCTTCACACATTTCATCCATTTGTGCCGTCACAAGTGACTCTCTTCTTGCAGCTTCCATTTCTGGGCCATCACCTTCATCATCAAAATCAGAAGGAATTTGCTCTCCAAACACCTCATAGCGGGCATCATCAACTTCTTGGCTTCTTTTTTCTTTGATCTCTACTTTTCTTTCTTTTCCTCTATTTAGAAGCTTTTTCATCTCTTCTCTAAGCTCTTTTGGTGCAACTGTACATCCCGCCACATTGCCTGAAACAGGCGCCAAGTGCTGCTTGAATCTAGTAATACCCCCATTAGTGATTTTACCACACAAATTACATTTTATTTTTGACCTATTTCCATTAACTGCTACACCGTGTGCCCATGCAGGATCTACATCGCGCACCATCTTAATTCTTAGCAAATCACAAATGGAAATGATGAGAGAAGTTGAACTTTGAGGCACACAATAAATACCTGCATAATGCATATATGACTTAGTTGACCACATTTAAATATTCTTTTTTCAAAAAATCCCATTAATATGGCATATGAAGTATGAACTATGAACATGAAAAATTAAATAAATTCAAAAAAAAAGAAAAAAAGAATGTGTGAATGTGTGATTCATCCATGGGATTCATTGATCTAACACTTGGGAGTGATTTTCAAGCAATTTGGTTAGTGTTTCTTCAAGAAAAAAAAAATTTTTTGAAAAAATTAAAAAAATCCGAAAATAAAAAATAAAAACAAAATAAATAACACATAAAAATGGGGGTTTGATCTATGAGAATTATAGATCTAGCTACTTGGGAGTGATTTTAAGTGATTTCATTGACCATTTTAAATAAAAATTATTTTTTTTCAAAAAATCCTATTAATATGATCATAAAAAATTAAATAAATTAAAAAAACAAGAAAGAAAGTGTGATTCATTCTTGGAATTCATAGATTTAACACTTGGGAGTGATTTTCAAGCAATTTTGTTGGTGTTTCTTAAAGAAATTTTTTTTAAATAATAAATAAATAAAATCCGAGAATAATAAATAAAAAATAAATTATAAAACCCAAAAAAATGGGGGTTTGATCTATGAGAATGATAGATCTAGGCTACTTGGGAGTGATTTTAAGCAATTTAGTTGGCCAAATTTAAATAAAATTTATTTTTTTCAAAAAGTCCTATTAAAATGAGCATAAAAAATTAAATAAATTCAAATAAACAAGAAAAAAAGTGTGATTCATTCATAGGATTCATAGATCTAACACTTGGGAATAATTTTCAAGTGATTTGGTTGGTGTTTCTTCAAGAAAAAAAAAATTTTTTCAAAAAATAAAAAAAATCCGAGAATAAATAATAAATAATAAATAAATAAACCATAGAAAATTGGGAGTTTGATCTATGGGAAACATAGATCTATCACTTACAAGCCATTCCCAAGAGATTTATGAAGGGGAAAAGAGGAATAGAGCCATAGATCTAAAAAAATCACATAAAAAATACCTTTTGAAAAATGCTTTTTGACTTCAAAGAAGATAAATGCTCTAGATTTGTAGATCTTGATGTGTTTTTGGACCCTTGTTGCTTTTGATTTGAAGGAAGAGGGAGGTAGGACCAAAATACAGTGGAAAAGGAAAAGGAGAGATGGAGATAGCAGTGAAACAAGTGAAAATATGAAGAAATAGGTTCGTCTGAGCTTTAAATAGCCCAGACTGATCCGGCCGCTACGTAGCGGCCGCTATTTTGCTCCTTGCATAAGAGTACAAGAGAGGTCTTATATATAACCCTAAGATGACATCATCACAACTAGGAAACAAAAGAAAATTAAAAAAAACACAACTTGTGTCAAATCCCCTGGGTTTCGTGCGCATGGGATGTGCGCACGAATCCCAAGGCACTCCCTTTATATGCTTTAAGTTGTGGACCCCTCTTTTATTACATATATAATTAAAAAACATGGGTCCCTTTCATATTCTAAGACTCTTTTAATTACTTGTGCCCCTCTAAACAAACTAAAAAAAAAGACAAAACTCTTTTATTCCTCCCATGTGGGCGTCCCAATGTGGGGCCTTCAAGACAATTCACATGGGGCCTTCCTCAAAATCTAACCGTCGAATGTCCTCACTATGATAGATCAATGGTGGATTTGTAATTTCTTGGCGATCAAAGCCTGGATATTGTTCATCCATCCAAATTAAGGCATGATCTGGTGTCCGGCGCCCTCTTCTTTGATACAATTTGTAAGAACGAGAGGGATCAAACCCGATGTCCCCATCAATATTTTTCTTTTTGCAACTTAGCTTTTCAAAGGTGATAGCGTTTTATCAACCACTCAACACAGATCACTTATCAAAATGCTTCATACATATCTTTACATACCCTTTTCATATTATTCGTATGCTTGGTCTTAAACCCCCAACCTAGGAAACACGGACACACACCTAGGGTCCCCGTGTCCATGTCGAACACACATCCAACATGTCGAACACACATCCAACACGCCATGAAACGTGTCCCTTTTTTTTTTTTTAATTTGGACAAGGAAGGACACAGCGGGGTTATTTTAATTTTTTAAATACCTTTTTTTTCTTTTTCTTTTTTTTTTATCGTTGAGTGCGAACAAAGCTTGTTATAAAAAAAATGTTAAATGAAGTTTCAAAAGTTTATAAATAATTCAGGAACAATTTCAGACCAAATATGAAATTTCCGAAACAATCTTTGTTTTTTTTTTTTCTGCTGCCCTTTGTTCTAACTCTTTTTTCCTTTTTTGCAAGTCTCATCATTTTTTACTTTTCCAGTATTATTTATGTTTTTTTTTCTTTTCTATTAATTGTGACATTACGCTTCTTAATTTGGCAAAAAATATAATTATTCTTAAAATTTTATGATTATATAAAAAATATATATTTATTATTTGCCGTGTCCTAGCCGTGCCCTTATCCTACTTTTTTTAGAATTTGTCGTATCGCCGTATCCATGTCATGTCATATGTGAATTCCATGTCCATATCCGTGCTTCTTAAACTCCAACAAAGATAGTAACATAATGTTCATCACTCTCATGTAGTCCACCTAATTCTTGTAGCCTTGAAAATTCATCACTGTAGTCAAGAACTAATAACTTGCCCTCTCTCACATTTAGAAATTGATCAAAGTAGGATTTATTATCAGCATACCACTATCTATAGGTAATTGAATATGTCATTCGAAGCAGATCATTGTGAATTTTCAATAATAGCTTTTTTCCAATTCCATATGGAAGACTTTTAAAATAATTCTCCAGTTTTTCAGAAATTGATTGACCTAATATGTAGATCTCTCTGATTAGAGTCTGCAGGTGAAAATGTATTGGCAATCAAAGTCTAAATGGAGGAGATCTTGCCAGTTGAAGATGGATGGTTGAAATTGAATTGACTACGAGCCCTTGATTGATGAAATCTGCCTCAATCCTACACCATCGTGTAGATCTTGTCACAATAAGCACTCAGGATCAAACAAATTTGAAATAGAAGTCCAAATAGCCCCTATATCACAAAAATAAGATTTTTCGATTGATTGGGTTGAGTAGACCTGTCCCAACTGTTGTGACCTAATTGCAAAGTTAGTAGAGTTAGTTTAGGCTGAACAGGATCAACCCAACAACTGTTCTGACCCGACTTGCTGTTGTGACCTACTTCTCGACTTTGGTGCCTGAAAGAGATGAATAGGGCTGAGGCTGCGGAGAGTCTATAGTTGTTCAACTGAGTGGACAGAAGAGGAAGCGGAGAGAGCGACGATGCTGGTTGTTCTAATTTCATACAATGACGAGCTCAATGATGGCGTAGAGGATGCTGCAGAGAAAGGTGCAGGTGCTTCATCATGCACTATGGCGAGGTGCAGGCAATGACAATGCAGATGGTGGCCTACAGCCTATTGTGGTGCAATGGAAGCAGGGTAGGCCGAGATAAGATGGTGCCTGGTACGCTTTTGCTTGCTTGTTGATCACCTCTCTGCTACCTCTTTCTATTTTTTTTTTTTTCTCTGGGTTTAGGATTTTGGATTCAAAGACAGTAGGTTAGGGTTTGGGTGTTGTGGTCTTGGGTTTTGATTTTTTTTTTTTAATTGTTTGGCTGGTTTGGGTTTGGCACTGGGAAGTGGTGTTCGGATCTGGGAAGGGTTTCGGTATGCGACAAAGGGCACTGGGAAGGGCGAGAGTGTTAGTGAGGCTCGACAGGCATAGGGATCCGATGGGCTAATGAAGGATCTGGAGATGGGTTGTTGCAATGGTGACATCTGGGCAACTAGGGTTTATGGGCTAGGGTAGGTTGTAGGCCAGGATAATGTTTGGGAACTTTTAGGTCTAGGTATTTCGACAAATTTGGTGATTTGTGGGTCCCGGGTGGGATGGTAGTGGCAACAGGAAGATGGAGGATGGATATGGTTGTCGATCTAGAGATGGGTTGCTGAATCTCGAATTCAAGATAGATCACTCTTCGGCTCTAATACCAAATAGTGCGAAACGGAGGGGGGATGTGAGACGGGCAAGTTAGAAGATGAAGATAGATGGGAAAGTTGGGCTCTCACCAAACTCCAATCTAGAGGCATTAAAAATTGGCTCTCACCAAACTCCAACCCAGAGGCATTAGAGATTTGGAGAACTCCAAGAAGACTTAGAGAAGAACCCAAAACACATAGATTTCATTAATCATCAATAACTAAATATAGCCAAAAAGGCTTTACATCATTATACAAGAAAAGAAATAACCCTAGGACTAATTTGGACCATCCAAACACATTGATGGCCACGATTAAAACATCCACTTAAACACAACTAAAAACATAAATAAGCAAGAAAACCCTAAATAAACTAAGATAGTTGGGTTGGGACCAAAGGCAGGTTGACCCATGGGGGAACATGGGCATGTCCTGCATGAAGGAGGAGAGGTGACATGGTGTTGCGGTGCTGCCTAGTGCAGTGTCCTATGGTGTTGCTGCTCCGCCGGTGCCTATTGCTGCGGGTGCTGCCGTTGCTATTGCTATTGCTTCCAAGTACATCCATGTAACTGCTATTTTTTTTTGTCTCCCTTCCTTCTTCCTCCTTTTCTACTAGTTCTTCTTATTGCTTTTCTTCTACCAGTCAAACAAACAAAGAGGAAGGGCCGGACAATATATAGATATATATATATATATATAACATTTCATTGCTTGTAGCATCCAATACGGTTGTGAGCGGTGCTATTTTATGTTTAGTGTAGTGGCCTTTATCAGCTGATGCACTACTTATTGGCCACCTTTTTATCCTCAGTGCTGATTAGAAAGGAGCTCAATCACATCAAGTTGAATGATATTTTATTAAGCAGGAAAGCTTGCATGGGTAATGGTTTGCAGCAGGAGAGGACATTGGAAGCTTGCACCACTCCTGGTGCGTTAATGTGGATGGAGTGCTACGAGAACGATGTGGTCCTACAGGTGTTGGGAGCAGTCCTCCAAAATGACAAGGGTGTACTTTTGTATACATTTATAAAACATGTGTATACATTTATAAAACATGTGTATTGGTTCTACAGAGGCTCATGCGATGGCGGCTGAATATTCTAGGGGCTCATATCAAGCTAGACTTACTGTCGAGAGGCAACACATCGAATTCTATTTCGTGGATGGTATCCAATGCTTTAAGGCCGTGTAGATTTCAATTCCATTTCAAAGATATTAAAATTTTTTCTTTGTATCTTAAGGTGGCTTTTGATTATGTCAAGCAGTTTGGAAACAGTCTGGAAGATGCCTTAGCGAATCAAGGAGTGGATAGGACATCTCCTTTGGTAGCTCTCTTGTAATCTTTGCATTTGGTGTAATGCTCTAATACCAATTTGGTTGGTACTGGTTTTGTATTTTGTATATTTCCAAGTCTCTTTGTTGAAAAGTGATCTATTACCACTAAAAAATAAAACAATCGCATATCAATTTTTTTCATTTTTCTTTTGATAACTGAGGGTGTCCCAACCCTTTGGGGCTGGACTAATCCTTTCGGGCTCGGTGGGAGCTGGGTAAATTCCTTGTGGCCCTAGTGTGGTAGCGCAGTTTGAACCCGCAACCTCCGGAAGCAAACCATCCTAGGCCAACTGAGCTACCCCTTGGGGTTACTAAAATATGAAATTTCCTTAATGGTTAAACCTATTTTGCTTTTACACCGAAAATTTCACAATCAAAATGCAGGGCACAGATGCTTATAACTTTAATGCACATATATAGGCAAAGAAACATGTTTTTACGATGTTTCCATGAATAGTAGAGATGAGAACTAGGGAAAAAAAAGGACTGACAACTAAGCAATCTGGGATTCCTGTGTGCCAGCTTTTCCTGTCTATCAGTGAACTAAATGATAAATAGCTATGCAACAAACTAGCAGTCATGGCAGACACCGAAATCATGCAATGTCATTAAATCAGGGTTTATAAAATCAATATTCAGTGTATGGCCATAGACTAACCTGTTTTCCATTCTCAAGTAGGTGAATTGCAAAACATGAGATTCTAAATTGAAACTTGAGGCATGGCCGTGCTATTTTATCTTCCTTATGGTTGTCAACAAACTCACAAAGTCGCAATACCCGTGTTGAACCATCTGCATATACCTCATATCCCATCTTTAGCAAATCCAATCCAGGTAATTCATCAAACTTTGTCTTTCTTCTATCTCCTATTTTCTTATCCCATGAAACATGCAATGGTAGCCCTCTGGTGTTCCTTATTTTAAGGAATGGTTTCCATGCACAAACCTTGTCTATGTTAATATCACGTAATATATTCATACCTACACAAATGAAGAGCATGTCCACACAGACTAAGAATCAAGAGAACTGCCAGCAAAACAAATAAAATTCTAAATAAAAAAGAACAACCAAATTTGACCCTTACTCATAAACCACAATAGCAAGGCACTACAAAGTATGTAATCGATTTTTATCATCCTCCTTGATATGTGAATCTCAAATGTATACTCCACTAGTTCAAACCAATGCCATATGTTCAATAGTAACTGGACAACATAAGTCATATAAAGTAAGATAACAATCCAGAGGAGTAACAATCCAGAGAATTTATACTGGAAAGGGATTGGGGTACAATAGAAACTATAAGCAGCAAACATACACATCAAACGATTGACCACATGCAGTGGCAGACCTAGGATTTTTATTTGAGTGGTGCGGACAATGGTCAAATAGAAAAGTTAAAATTATTTCTTTTATCAAACTTTCTTAACATTAATAATGACAAAAGATAAAATGTATTGCATTTTAATGATCACAAAATATTCAAGTACATCAACTTATGTGTAAGCATTTTTGGTCCTCGAACATTAATTATGACAAAAACCCCTTTGAATTTATATTGTTGGAAAGCAAAGCCTTTCCGGCTTTGTGTGAATGGAATGAGAAAATAAACCAACGAGTAATAAGAATTTAGGGGATTTTTAGGGTTTGATGCTCGAATGCTATTCCATTTCATCTCAAATCAGCCTGTTCTAAAAGGATGGACATATCATTGAGGCATCACCTAACAAAGCATATCTGAAAACAGACCCCAAAACAAATGAATTAATTTTTTTCATCGATTTTTCATTGACGATGATGTAACTGAAATTCCTCCAAGACGCTATCTAGTTCAACAAGGCACATATAAAGACCCGGAGGATCTCTCTTGCAGTTTTTTTGACGCAAGCCCTAGAGTTGGGCTTGTTTAGAGTGCCAGAGCACGTGTCCAAGGACACTTCGAACCGTCAAGAAAACTTCAACACATGAGGACGCACCTCCAAGGATAAAACCCACAATTCTATTCGATAATCCAAGTCTCCGAATAATTGTTCTCTACAATGCCATATAAATAAGAAAAGATAACTTAGAGCCTAAGAAATCCACTCAACCTAGGAAGCTAAATAATATAGGAAAAAAATCCTAACTGCAGCTCATGAAATAAAATAAAATCTAATGACAAATAATTAAATAAAAGCCTAAATCTATTTGGACCCTACACATGTGGCCATTGAGGTCAATATTGCATCACTTTTGCAACAAACATATAATTTATCCAAAATTTTCAAGAAAGCATACAACGTTCATTTTAATCCAAAAGAACAAACCCAATTTTCCCATAGAAGGCTATCTTGCAAGGAAAGCTGTAGAAATTAAAACACATCGAAAACCAAAATCACCAGATCACACAAGTTAGGGAACTTCAAAAACCTATTGCATTCAACCTAAAAGCCTGCATTCAAGCAAAGAACACAAGAAAACTAACAAATGCCAGCAGAATCTCAAACAAAATCAAGCATCTAAAATACAATCAGAAGCTCAAAGCCTCCACATCAGTAGAAAATCCCATTTCCAACTCATAAAGAAAAAAAGCAGCATTCAAGCATGAAACCCCAAAAACCCCCTAAATTAGCACAAGATCAAGCCCAGCCAAGACAGGAAAATACAAACAATAGGTTTATGTGAAAACCCTCCGATGAGAAGGAAGAAAAAAACAAGAGCAAATCTGAGAAATGTGATTTTCTTTCCTTCTTCTTTTAGTGAAAATTCAAAACTTGTGGCATTATATAAAATAGAGAAGACGTATGTTATCTCTTTCAGACAAACTTTTCTCACCACAAACTGTTTTCTAGCTTGTTTGGAGTAACCAGACATCATAGAGACACCGGATTGCAAATGACATGTTGGGGGGAGTGGAGGCTCATAGCGCCGGAGTTCTCATCCTTCCCTTTCCTTCTCTTAAATCGTTGGAAAGGGATAGGGCTCGGAGTCCGGAGAGGTCGTTGGAGGGATAAGGGCTAGAGAAGAAGAAGGGTTTTCGATTGGGGAGAAGAAAAGGCGATAGAGAATTGGAGTGTGTGCTCTGGGTGCATTAAGTAATGAGACTGAAATGGAAGGGAGTGCAAAATGGGCTTTTAAGTGGGGACATGGGTTATATGACCTATATAATCTCCAAAGGAATTCCAAAATTTATTGGGTGCATCCGCCCTCACATCACTATATGTGGGTCTGCCCTTGATTACATGGAGTGTAACATATTGTGATCATTTATTGAGCCCATGACATGTATTCATCTTCAAAGTAAAGGGTTACAACCATGATCAATGCCAAAAACAAACAAGAGATTGACCAATTACTGAATGCAATGGCAAGAATTTGATGCAATATGGGCCTGCAAGTGGTCCCCCTGCAAGTAGATTAGGATTATATTATTTTTAATTAGTAAATTTCTAATTGAATTGTTATTAGGGAAGTTTTTATTATTAGATTAGGGTTTTCTTAGGCACTAAGTTTCTTTTGTTATTCATATGGAATTGTAGTAGGTTATTATTCAAAGACTTTTGAATTAATACAATTTTCTTATGGATTTTATCGTTGGAGAGTGATCTTCTCCGTGTGATTGTTTCTATGGAAACCCTCACTGTGCCAAGCCACTCAAGATTGTAATTCCTAACCCTCGGATTGCAACAATTGGTATCAAAGCCGAACGATCCATCGATCGTTGACATGCTACCCTCTATCTCCATCGTCGGTCACAACCCCAACCATTAAAATCCATTTGCTAAAAAAAATTCTTCTCTACATCAACGGAGGTCCGAAACCCTCTTTCCGTTCTGCCAAAACCCAAAAAACCCGAAACTATTCCCATCCCACCCTTGCTTCCCACACCCCACAACCACTAAAACCCCATCCCCACTTTAACAAGAACCTCTAATACTCCATTCCATGAAAGCCATCATCTCCTAAGCGCTCGGCAAAACCCGTCCCAACCTTCATCCCCATCCAGTGAGAAAAAAAAAAAAAAAAAGAAGTCGCAAAGAAGAGAAAAGAGGAGGTACCTGATCTAGCAACCCCACCATCACCATCTTTGATTGTCGGTTGCCCCTCCTCTGCACTGGTTTCGCCACTCGCCAATGTCGTCTCCACCGTTGCTGTCTCCGTCTTTCGCCAAGCCACTGCTGCTTCCACTCTCTTCATCCAGCAACGAAAAGTAGCGCCATCTCCCTCCTTCCTTTCAAAGAATAACCCATGAAAGGGTTTTCGAAACCCCTTTTCTCTTGGTCTTATTTACTAAAGCCAAACACAAGGACAGTCCTCGTCTAGATTTGTGGCCTTGCAACTGTTGGACCTAAGTTCAAATTTAGGCCCTATTCAAGTCAAGCGACCCAAATCCATTAACAGCTGACCATAATAAAGCAATAGAATTTGTTTTTGTGATTGCGGAACCATCTTAAACCTGATTTCAGATCCAATTTCTCCTACACTATTATGGTGACTAGTGAGCAAATCTATACATCAGGTTAGTCATATTTTAAATTTGCATTAAAAATAATTAAAAGAAAAAGAAGGCAAAAGTGGAATCTTCAGCCACATCCATTGAGGAATGGCAGACAACGTTGCAAACTTCTCGCAAAATTATGATAACTTATCCGCAACAATTGAGCAACTCCGACAAACTCTTTTTATGATGGAATCCATAATCACAACTTGGGAAAATAATCAGGGATCACAATCAAGATGATGGTGAAAATATTTAAACTCCACGAGATCCTCCAATCAGTAATTATATCGAAATTCAGGGATTAAACTCGTGATTTCCGAATATGATAAAAAATTAACCTGCTGAATTTATGAATTTATTAGTATGCGTGGAGAATATTTTTGCATACAAGCCAATGATGGAGCATCATAAAGTCACAATGGTTGGCACTCGATTTCATAATTATATTGTAACTTGGTGGGCTGATTTGTAAAGAAAAAGGAGAAATTAAAACGTAAACCCTGTTGAAACATGGAATGAAATAAAAAATATTTTGAAGCAAAAATTCCACCCCATCAACAATTAAAAAGATCTGCATTCCAACTTTTAAGACTTAAAACAACAATTTAAGACGGTTATTGAGTATTTTGAGGAATTTATAACTCTGCAAGCTCCTCGTGATCTAAAAGAAGATGATGACATATTGGTTGATAGATTTTTCAATAGATTGAAAATAGACATTCTACATAACCTTGCATTCCAAAATTTTGAGAATGTAGATGAAAGCATCCAACATGCCATCAAAGCCGAAGGTATTGCAAATCATCGGGCACAAAAATTTAGTACAGTTAAATGGGCACTACAAAAGGATTCATCACTACAAGATCCTAAACCAAGTGGTTCTTCAAGAAAGATTTTTCCCAAAATTGAATGTCGGAATAAGATGATTTGTTTTCATTGTCAACAATGGGGGGCATAGCACAGCGGAATGTCTAAAACGCATACAACATAGTGAGAGTGAAGGAGATGTGACATACCTCTAAAGGTGATGTGCAAGTTACTCCAAATAATTCCAAGGGGAATGAAAGTGAGGAACTAGAAGTACAAGGTCCCCTATAAGGTGTTGACACTCTCATGGTCATGAAAGAACCTCAACAAACTAACAAAAAGAAATAATAGCGAAATAATATATTTTGTTCAAAAGGTATAGCTAATGAAGAAGCATGCCCAGTTGTGATTGATGGATGTAGTTCTAAAAATATCATCTCTCAAGCCCAAGGAACAAAATAGAGGCCGCTGCAAAGCATAGCGGCCGCTATATCGGCCGTAGTGGCCCGCACTGCCACGCCGTGGAAGTGTTAGCACCGTAGCAGGATGTAGCAGCCCGGCCCTGTAAAGGCCAAACGACCAGTTTTTTTTTTTTCACAAGAACCACCCATTTATTTCTTTCCCTTTCCCTTTCCACTATTTTTTTGCCCTACCTCCCTCCTCCTTCAAATCAAAGACAAAAAGGGTCAAAAAACACATCAAAATCTACAAATCTAGGTCGTTCATCTTCTTTGGAGTGAAAAGGCATTTCTCAAATGGTATTTTTTTATGTGATTAGTTTAGATCTATGGCCCATTCCCCTTTTTTCCTTCATAAATCTCTTGGAAATGACTTGTAAGTGATAGATCTATGTTTCCCATAGATCAAATCCCCATTTTCTATGGTTTAGTTATTTATTTAGTATTTAGTATTTTAGGGATTTTTATTTTTAAAAAAAATATTTTTCTTAAAGAAACACCAACCAAAACACTTGAAAATTACCCCCAAGTGTTACATTTATGAATTCCATGGATAAATCACACTTTCTTTCTTGTATATTTGAATTTATTCAATTTTTTAGGTTCAAATTAATAGTTTTTCTTTAAAGGCAGCTTGGCCCAACAGTAAAGACTTACCGGTAGGGTCTTAAAAGACGCGGGTTCAAGTCATGGAAACAACCTCTTCAAAATGAAGGTAAGGCTGTGTATATCTTGCCCTCCCTAGACCCCGCTATACGGAAGCCTCGTGCACTAGGCTGCCCTTTTTTATATTACTAGTGTTTTTTGAAAAAAAAATAGTATTTATTTAAATTTGGCCAAATAAATCACTTAAAATCACTCCCAAGTAACCTAGATCTATCATTCTCATAGATCAAATCCCCATTTTTATAGGTTTTATATTTATTTTTTATTTTTTATTCTCATATTTTTCATTTTTTTTAAACAAATTTCTAGAAGAAACACCATCCAAATTGATTGAAAATCATTCCCAAGTATTAGATCTATGAATCCCATGGATGAATCACACTTTCTTTCTTTCTTCATAATTTATTTAATTTTTTATGTTCATAGTTCAAAGTTCATACTTCATATTAATAGGATTTTTTGAAAAAAAAATAATTTTTATTTAAATGTGGTCAACTAAATCATATATGCAAGTATTTATTGTTTGCCTCAAAGTTCAACTTCTCTCATCATTTATGATTTGCTAAGATAATGCACAATGTAGACCCAGCATGGGCACATGACGTAGCTATTGATGGAAATAGGTCAAGAATAAGATGTAATTTGTGTGGTAAAATCACAAATGGGGGCATTACTAGATTCAAGCAACACTTGGGTCACGTTTCAAACAATGTGGCAGGATGTACAAATACACCAAAAGATCTTAGAGAAGAATTAAAAATGTTTCTGAATAAAAAAAAAAAAAGAAAGAAAAGTAGAGATCAAAGACAAAAGAAGTCAAGAAGTTAATAATGCCCACTTTGAGGTCTTTGGGGAGAAAATTCTTTCTAATTTTAATGATGAGGGTGATAACCCAGAAATGGAAGCTGCAAGAAGAGAGTCACTTATAACGGCATAAATGGATGAAATGCAAAAAGGTACTAGGAGGCACTTTGAGTTGGGGGGGCTCATCTAGGGGAGGGGGCTCATCTAGAGGCAAAGGTATGGTTAGAGCAATGCATCGAGCATTTAGCACCTAACAACGAAAGGATGATGTCGAGATTATTTCTTCTCGTAAAGCATCACGAACTCCTAGTAGTTCTACACTCCGTCCAATTGATCCTCTAACACATAGAGATGGATCCTAAAATATCAAAGTTGTTTAAGGGGGCCTTGAAAAGTGCAAGAAACAAATTAGCGTTAGAGGCCGCATTACTAAGAATGCGCTTCACGTACACAATGTCTAAAGAAGTAATACCAAACCCTACCGAGTTCGTGGTCGAACTCTTTTTTAACGTGGGGGGAATGATGCACTACGGGCCCACAAGTGGTCCCCCTTCAAGTAGATTAAGATTATATTATTTTTAATTAGTAGATTTCTAATTGAATTATTAATAGGAAAGTTTCCATTATTAGATTAGGGTTTTCCTAGGTACTAAGTTTCTTTTGTTATTTATCAGGCATTGTAGTAGGTTATTATTCAGAGAATTTTGCGCTAATACAATTTTTCTATGGGATTTTATCGTTGGAGAGTGATCTTCGTGTGATCGTTTCTGTAAAAACCCCTCATTGTGCCAAAACACTCAAGATTGCAAATCCTAACCCTAGGATTGCATCAGAATTACTATAAATTAAACCCCACAATGGCATGAAAAGTCCCAGTCTGAACAAATGCATATAGGATAATATGGTGTTCAATGTTGCATTTCTTTCTTTTTTATTTCTTTAGTTTTTTATTTTTTATCTTTTTTTTTTTTGGGTGACATGACTCAAACTTGCAACCTCATAGTTGCAACACTGAGCACCTTCCAACTGGGCAGCAGGGTCTTTTCTGAACAGGTGTTGCTATGGAGGATACAGGATTTAATAATTGAAAGTGGTTGTTCAAACCTTAGATCATGAAGATTGCAATGAAGATAGGTTATGACTTAATATCTAGCTAACAATGTTGCATACGTGTGAAATTAACTTCACAGTAAATCTATTTCAGGGTCCATTGAAAAGATCATTTCATTATTTATAATTTTGGGTTTCACCGATAAAATAGTTTTGCATTTTTTTCATGGGCCTCTTTATGTTAGAGTCAGCATCCAATTTCATTTAGACTTTAAACAGTATCCTGGTTTCATTATGAATGCGTTCTCTGTTTCATCATTCGCTTTGGAATTATGGATTAAATTTGCAGAATATTAATTTAGTTTTGTTTCTTCACTTTTGGGAAAAACTACACGCAGTTTACGTTTCTCCTGCAAATTTTGTTATTTGTGATACAAGGTCCAACTATGAGTTCAATCCTCTCATGTAAAATAAGTAATAAATAAAAGAATAGAACATAGATTCAGATGAATCCTAAACAAGATTCAGATGATATTCAAGCGAAATAGAATAAAATAAAAGATATGAAGTTGAAGATCGCACCAGTTATTTGGACTACCAGCTTATGGGGCAAAGTCAAGTCATCCCATACATATTCCACTGATTTTCCAGGTCCTAGAATCTCTGGTTCGGTTGACTCCTGGAGAATTTCCAAAGGTATTGCAATAAAAATAAAGCTATGAGTTTACAAATGATCCATTAGTTCCCCTCAGAACCGTAGTGAATGAACAAAGTGATATAAATGAGACAACCTTTTGACAGTACGTGACGGATACATCACTTAAGCAATTTTCAATTCGATACGGAATTGTAAAGTTCGGTGGCATATGGAAATGAAGAACTAGAGAAGAATCTTCTTCTACAATATAGGCAACTGCATAGCACACCAACTTGTTTTCTGGCTCCATGATTGAATTTGATTTATGCCCAAAAGAAACTGGGGATCTCTTGAACTTCAGAAAAAAGTGTCCAAGAGAAGCAATGCATACTGGCCCAGACCAACTCCATCCATTCTCTCTCAAGGAAAACTGGATAAAGATAAATGAATCCACATCTCTATCTCTGTGCTTTTTAAGCAAATGGTCAAAAAAGCTGATTTCCTTCCTCTTATATGCAACAGTTCGAATAGGTAAAGCCACTTTTTGTTGACAGTCAATATCGAAAGTTCCACCTGAATCATCCTTTTTCATTTTACATGTAAAATGAGAAAACAATATACAAAAAAGGTTATATTTATAGACAGTTAACACTTATATCCAACAAAATGAAGCAATGGAATCAGAAGCCTTTTAAACAGACCTCTATATAACACTGGCGGACATTGATAGTCACTTCTGATTCGTTAGAAATAACATATCTTGGCACAATATATACCATTTGCGATGGAGCAACTGTTTTTGACAAACTTGGTTTTAGTGATACCCCCAATTGTTCAATATGCTTGACACCTGCTTCTTCCTGAACTTCTAAGCATATTTCTGTGAAGCCTGACAAGGCATCCAAGTCCAATAATGCTTCAGACGTTTTGCCATCCAAGCATTTAAAATATACTTTGTTGGATCTGGAGATAACATGCATGTAAATTATTAAAACACAATTAGAACACCAAGCAACCTGTTTTTGCACATATTGACCTTACCAAAACCTACTTACTTCAACAACCATGAGCAGGAAGACTTAGGAGGCAAAACATAACCAAGCTCAGGGGGAAGACTTGAACCATATTTATCTACCTCTGTCCTGCATCAAGTTTTAGGCCATAAACCAAGATGAAAGCAGAAAGTTTGTGTATGCACTGAACATACCAACTTGACTACCTAGAGAGAGACTTCTGATTGGACGCATAGCAGAAGAGAGAAAGATGACTGTAATTCTGCAACGTGTATGATGCAAAAACAACAGCCTGCATATTGTACACACGGTTAACCACAAAGAATTCTGTACTCCAAATAATTGGCAAGGTCAGATCTTAGGAATTAACCTATTGCATATGCTTATCATAGCACTTTTAAAAAATGGGAAGACAGACTGAAGTAAACCTATATCTAAATTGATAACCAAGCCCGCAACTGTAAAAATCATACGAGTGGAAACCTGAAACATTAATATGCCAGGACCTATCATGAAAGAACACCAATATAAAAACAATAGCAGGAAGATCCCATAAACTGACTGGAGAGATTTTGCACATTGTGGATCTTGGATGAACTTTTTTGTTCAACTGTCATTCTTGTCAGCCTCAAAAGTTCTTCAAACATTAGCTACTTGCCTACTACCCTCGACCAATGTTATGTTTGGCTATCAAAGAGCCCAAAAGATGAATGATACATATCTAATGCATGCCATCTGCACAGAGATAGACACTTAAAAGATCTCTTAACATGGAGGTCCTTTCCAACAAAACCATGCAGCCTACCATAATAATGGCCAGGTCAATGTTAATTATCCATGTGAACAAGATGTACAAGGAACATTACAATCTAAGAATCTGAAGTAGCGCAGGGGAAGAAGATTAACCAACGGGCTAATTTCCAAGCCAAAAGGCTTAGGGATAGAATGTCTAAGTGCCTCACCAAAGACAAACAAACTCTCTCAACTGAGAACCAACTCAAAATCTTTATTCAATATTAAAGTCTATATCCCATGAAGAGATTACATCCTTATTTATAACTAAGACATCATCTAAGAAATGAAACAACTAATTCTAAACAAATAAGAAGTCCTAAATCAAACATGACTGGACTTGCCAAATATTAATAAAACAACTAAAACAACTACTAATAATATAATCTACTCTAGTCTACTGGGCTGTACTGATCTTGGGCCTGCGGCTATAGACTTTCAGACGGAGCCCATTGATATGGCCTGCATCAGAATCTTATCTATTGTCTATGCTTGTCAAAGAACTTCTTAGGTGAAGGGCATCTAAGTTAAAAACCAAGCTCTCAATCTCTGTACAAGTAGCACAAGCAAAGATCAACATTAATCTGCAGGACTTATCACTGAAGAGCACAAAAACAAAATTTGGTGATCTCTTCAACAAACTGGAGAAATTTTGTTCATTAGTGTGGGCCTCAGTTGGACATTTTTGGTTAACTTCAATATGTCATCCTCTAAAGTTCTTCAAACATTAGTTGTCACCATCAACCAATATTATTTTTGGAGTACACCTATCATTATATATTTATGTGTGTGTATGGAAGTTTCTACAAAATGCCCCCATTTGAAAGGTGGTGTTTTTGCCCCTGTAAAGCATCCAATAAGAGAAAGAGCATTTAAATCTTCTAGTTGTGTGTGTGTGTGCACGTGTGTGTGTGTGTGTGTGTGTGTGTGTGTGTGTGTGTGTGAGAGAGAGAGAGAGAGAGTCTGTGAAGGCATTTAAACCGTGAGTTATGCAAGTCACCGTGTGCAATTCCTTTTCTTCTTAGACTTCTCTCTTTGAACTTTAAGAGGGCCCTACTGAATGATTTATTCTTGTAATAGAGTTATTACTGAGCCCATCTATAAAATTGTAAATGGCGCAAACCCCAATGATAGATTCAATCATAAAATAAGAGGATCCCACTGATAGACTTCTAATATGGCAAATCCAACTTCATCTATAAATGGACTAAATCACAAAATACGAGGGCCCTACTGGTGGATTTCTGGTGTTGTAATTAAATTATGAGAGGTAAGTTGTCTAAAGGTATAGGTGCATCTTTCGTTGCTTTAATTCCAAAAAAGGGGAAATGGGCGTAAAAGATCTCAAACCCATTAGCTTGACTGGTAGCGTGTACAAGATTCTAGCAAAGGTCTTGGCAGGAGCCAGGAAGGCTCCAAAAAATCTTACCAGGGATTATCTCAAAAGGACAATGGGGCTTTTGTTAAAGGAAGGCAAATCCTAGATGGAGCTCTTGCAGCTAATGAATGTGTGCATTAAAGGGATAAGGAGAGAAAACCAGGCCTCATATGTAAGCTGGACTTGGGGAAGGCCTACAACCGGGTGGACTGGAGATTTTTTCTATGTATTCTCAATATAATGGGCTTTGGTGTCAGGTGGAGAAAATGGGTTAAGGAATGTCTGTCTTCAGCCTGCATTTCTATCATAATTAACAGATGCCCAAAAGGTTTCTTCCAAGCTCAAAGAGGATTAAGAAAATGTGACCCCTTATCCCCCTTCCTTTTTGTAATAGTAATAGAGGCATTTAGTGGGATGGTGAAGGCAGCTGAAAACCGGGACCTCATTAGGGGATTCAAGGCAACAAGAATAACTCCCTCCATATATCATTTGCAGTTTGCAGATGACACCCTCATTTTTTGTGAAGTGAATGAATAGCAAATAAAAAAAGTCAAAGCATTCGTATATGTTTTGAAGCAATGTCTGGATTAAAGATTAACTTCTTCAAAAGTGAGCTGGCAGGAATAAGAGTAGAGGAAGCCCTCATAAGACAATTTGAAGGAATTCTTGGGTGCAAAGTGGGATCCTTCCCAGTCACGTATTTAGGTCTTCCTTTGTGTTCAAACCCAGCTAACAGGGTTGTGTGGAACCTAGTAATGGAAGGGGTGGAGAGTAAGTTACCAATCTGGAAAGCTAATTACCTTTCCCTTGGTGGCAGAATCACTTTGATAAAAGCAGTGCTGAGAAATCCCCCTATCTACTTCATGTCATTTCTCAAGCGCTCAATTTTTGTTATTAACAGGCTTGAGAAGCTGCCAAGGGATTTTCTTTGGTAGGGAAGAAGTGTTGAAAGGAAGATTCACCTCATTGACTGAGGAACAGTTTGCACAACCAAGTTGGAGGGAGGATTGGGCATTAGATCACCAAGATACATGAATCAAGCTTTGTTAGGCAAGCGGCTTTGGAGACTACGGGAAAAGTCCGAAGGCCTATGGAGACAGGTTGTTATGGCTAAGTACGGAATCATAGGGGAGGATGGGAGGTCAAGGAAGCTACAACTAAATGCTCCGCAATGTGGAAGGGCATAATCTCTACAAAGGTGAAATTCAATCAAAATTTCAAATTTCAAGTGTGCTCAGGGGAGAAGATTCTCTTATGGAAAGATAATTGGATAGGTGATGAGCTGTTAGCATCCAAATACCCAGATTTGGCAACTTGTGCTTTTGGAGAAGGTAGCAATGGTTAAAAGCTATCTTCATCAATCTGGGATAGGAGGACAGCTGATTTGGTGCTCAACTTTCAGAAGAAATCTTTAGGAGAACGAGGGGGTGCGATTCTAGTCTCTTTTAACTCTATTGAGGGACATTAAAATCATAGATGAAGAAGAAGATGCTAAGGTTTGGAAAGCTTCTAAAAGTGGGTTATTCTCTATTTCGTCCTTTCATTCCGCCCTATCTATGATGGATGGCAGAAGGAGTAGTGTAGCAAGCAGTTAGAAACTGAAGCTCCTATGGTAGTGGCTTTTGGATGGATCGCCCTCCGAAGAAGAATTCTAACTCCAGACAATCTTAGAAGAAGAGGGAAAATCATTGTGAATGCTTGATCAATGTGCTTAGAGGACGATGAAAATGTAGATCATCTACTATTGAGATACAGATATGCAGTGAACATCTGGAACTCAGTCATTAGCTGGTTAGGCCGAAATTGGGTTTTACCGAACCTCCTTCTAAACCATTTTCAGGCATGGAAATCTTATAGTGGGCACATAAAAGGAAAGGAAATGTGGAAGATGTCCTTTCTTGCAGTCATTTGGTACATTTGGAAGGAGAGGAATGCTCATTGCTTGGATGGAATATCAACAAATGGAGAGGTCCTCTGTCGAAAAGTTAAGTTTTCAGTTGCACAATGCATTAAGACAAACCCTTTATTTAAAGACTAGCCTGTTAATCAAATTATGGTTAATTGGAAAGAAATAACACTCTCTTAAGCAGGTTGTGAGTTTAGTTTTCAATTTATGTTGTTTAGTGGATGAGGTTGCTATATCCTAGCTTTGGGCTTCTTTTGTTTTCCTGGCCACCAATATAAATCTTTTGTACTAGTTGTTTTCAATTAAAGTTACCATTCAAGAAAAAGGAAAAAGGTAATTAAATGATGAGTGCACTTGCTTAACAAGCCAACCATCAATACCCTTTAGATTAATTTGAAAATAATGGAGCCCCTCTCAGGAAGAGAAAAAATAGAGAAATGTTAAATCACGATAGAATTTAAAGAAAGAGAAAAAAAAGGAAAGATTAGTTGCAGAGGGAAAATAGGGATTTGAACGCATTAGCTTCTTCCTAAAAATTATTGCCCACGAATTAACTCATCATATTTTCATTCATAGAAGACAGTGGGCCCTTGGCTTTACAAAACACCCAGGCATCAAGTAGCACTCCTATATAAATATATATATCTGCATAGCACCCAGGCATTTTGGATGAAAGAATGCCCCTTTTTTTACAAGTGAAGATGCTCAATTATTCTTCCTCTACACTACTTTGTAGGGAGAAAAGTCAGACATTTAAATGTCTAATGCTCTCTCTGCAAAAAGCAGTTACTCATGTCATTTTTTCCCTATACTTTTTCTCTTCCTTTCCCTCTAGCAAATAGGATAAGATCTACCTTTAAAAGCTTCCTATTTTCAAGGAAAGAAGTATAATGGTTAGGAACCTTCTTATATGCACAATCGAAAGGAATGAATCTCTTTTTGTTTTTTTGAAATTCAAATTCCTATTTAATAGCTTGATATCATAACTCTCTCTCTCTCTCTCTCTCTCTCTCTCTCTCTCTCACCTACACAGTCTCAAATGATAAGTAAATAAAAGTGCACAAAATGGATGGGGTGGATAACATGGGTCAATATACTGTTCCTTTTTTTTTTCTTTTTTCTTTTTTTGGGGTAAAAAGGCCATACTTTTGGATAAGTGGCAAGGAAGACCAGGATAACATCCCTGGCAATGGAAGAAAAAGCTTGTCATTTAAGGGCAAGTGGCATGCCAAGGTGGGAAAAAAATTTAAGAAAGTCTCTTGACATGGGATCGTTTCCAATAAAAGCATTACACTACCTCTAATATGCCCCTTTCTCCACGTGAAAGCCTTAATGAAGCAGAGTACCTTCCTCCACCAAAATCCAATTCTATATCCAAATAATGGACATCGCCTTTCTGCTTTTGCAACTTCTTTGCCCAGTCCCCACTATTCACAGGTCTGCATTTTGAATTAAATGCAGTTAAAGTAACTGTGAAGTATATTATGGCTGGATTTGCATATAAATAAGCACTTGATCCACATGGAATAGTTGCCTGCTTTCCCGTGAAGTCACAGCTGTTAATTGTGTGCAGATCTGCAAGAGACACTAAAGATTATTAACAGACAGAATTTCCTTCCATCAGTGCCAAGTTTTGTGTTGCATTACCTGGATGATTTTCAGTTAACAGCACAAGTATCTCTGATTGCAAGAGATTAGAGACCTGGACAGTAGGAAAAATAAAAAACTCTCTTTGCTCTTGTAACGCAACAGGTGATGTGCTTGTCTCAGATGCATCTCCTGTGTAATGAGGACGTATAACAGGCACATTTCTACTAATGGCCTCAATCAGGAAATGCAAATTGGTGAGATGTGAACCTTCAACACTAAGAGAACAGAATAAGGTACTGAGTGAAGACTTCACTGATTCAACACCAAAAGCCTTCTTGAATCGGTAATTCAGTTTATCAAATATTCCAGAAAGACGAACTGCTTTTCCACCTTTCAGATCTTCAGACCAATTTATCGAAACAGGTTTTCCAGATTTTTCGAAGTAATCCGCAACAGGTCTAAAAGATAAGAGAAATTTACCTGAAAAAAATCCCCAAGTACTTCTGAGAACTATAAAAATGAAAGATGTAGCCACTGTTATATTGGCAACTAAGAAAGTATAGCCACCAGAATATTTACAACTAGAAAGGAAAAAAGTCATTCTCAATAATGCTTAAAATGCTAAACACGGTAAAAAAAAAGAAAAAATAATAGGAAAAAAAAAGAAGAAAAAGGAAAAGAAAAATATTTGATGCCCAAGATAAGCACCTATAGTCCAAATGCAGGAGTCAAACTCTTTCATGCATAACCAAATGAACTGATAACAGGCAGGTATACTACAATCAGTGTGCAAGTTCTGGCTTTATCTTGAAAGTTGTAATTGCTGTAGTAAAGCAGCAGCACAATCCTCAAAACCTTATCCTCTTCCAGGGAATTATGTAAAAAAAGTCTTATCACATCTAGTTAGGGGCCGAGATCTTTTTTCCCCACACACCCTTATGTTAATTCATGTTCTGTGAAGGTTTGAGATATCTGCCTATATGATAGATATCAGCCGATGTGTACTAGGTATTGGTAGATTCACGTTCGAAGTTGTGCCAATGTATCAGCCCGTATTGTGGCTATTAAATGACAATATCAGATATATCGACTGAATCAGCCATATTGGCCAAGAATTTCAAATTCTCAGCCCACAACTCTTTAAAACCATTTTCGCAACTTTTTAACTTCTTCGCTATTTTCTTAAATAATAACTTCTAGGAGCTCTTTCTTACCTTTAAAGAGCTTATTTTTTCTACAGAAAGACACCTAACTGGAGTGGCTTCAACAAGACAGAATCCGCTAGGTGGACTTCGGCTTGAGTGAATATAAAGTTATATGTAGTCTTTTTATTTTAAAATTTTCTTAAGAAATTAGCCAGAGCGGATTAGTATTTTGTTGTCTCGATCAACAAATGAAAGATTAGGTGATTTCAAGTTTAGGGAGATTTAATCTTTTTACTTTCAAACATTTCATGCTAGCCAACTTTATGAAACTCTTCAAAAAAAAAAATGCAAGCATACATGTGTGCAATCAAAACAGTCCAAACTTTTCATGCATTTAGCAAAGTTTATGAAACTGTCAAACAACAAAAAAACCCAAATACAAGCATACATGTGTCCAATCTAAACAGGCCAACTTTTAATAAGGCGAGAGCCAAAAAGTTGAAAGAACTGGCAGAATCGATAATGTATAATATATGACAGGAACTAAAACATCATATATGATATAGCTATGAGTCAAAGCCCACAAGAATTATGAGTTTAATTTAAAATAACAATAAATAATTGTAGCTAGCTATTACCTAGACTTAAAGACATTAATGCCTTTTTTAAGCCCCCAGAGAGATTTAAAGCATCAAACACTGCCATACAATCATCAATTGTATCCCCATTCTGTAGCACAATAGAAGCACATTCAGCTTCTACATCTTGGGGACGCCGAAAACGTAATTCCAAGGAGAATCCACTTGCATTGTATATCCTTAACAAAGGAGAAATTATAAGGGACAGTCCATCCTGTAAATGACCCAAGAAACAAAAATCAAAATAAGATCATGATAAGAAGCTTCAATTTGAATATTCAATAGACTTCCATAGTCAATGAATAAATTCACATATACCTCAGATTTTCTAGAAATATCAACCACAACAAATGGCCCTGGGAAAGTTCTTGAATCTGCTAGAGCAAAGAAGAGTACCAGAATGAAAAGCAACCATATAAGAAACAAAAAACCTCAAATCACAGGCCAGAGTGTACTTATATAACCAATTTTGTACTCAGGATTTGCTAGATTTGAACATCTTGTTAAAAGCAAAAAAAGAAAAGGAAAAACATGTGTGGTACGTCCAATAGTGATGAAATGCCTTCATACAAGGTATCCTTAAAATTCTTATAAACATTGATTAAGAAACTCTCTGAATTGGACAAGCTTTTCCCACAGGCCCCTAACCTCTTTTGTTTTTTTTTTCTCCTCTACTAAGCAGTCATGATCGTGCTGTTCCTCATCTTCTGCCATAGAAATAAGTCATGTGTCCCCTTGCATTTCAAAATCTAACAATTTCAAACAGCATACTTTCACTTCCTTTTATGTGGGGACAAATATATGTCCTAATGCCCAAATGTCCCAAAAGTATCAAACAGATGTTTTGAAACTTCTGATTTTGGAAGATGAACAATTCCGTAAAGCCCGTAAACTTGGCTGGTTGACCATTGTATCTGGTCCTTTCCAGTTAAATGTTACTCCCTCCATAGCAAATGAATTACCATTGCCAACCCATGCTACAAGAGGCCGTCCTCCATTCACTTTTTTATGAAACAACCTCTTTCGGCATCAACTAATTGTCCAACTTGCTAATTGTACAGCCCATTCGGCCGCTTCTCTGGTTGTATTAAAATTCCAAATATAGACAATGACAATTTTCAAAAAGCCAGAAAAATCCAAATCCAACTCCCAAATATTTTTATTTGAAGTTTGCAGTAGCTCAATATTCAAACCAAAAGAGGTGAACAAGAACCAACTCTTTTGTGGCGTTCCAATGAAAATTTGTTGATTTGGATATGTTATATAATTTTTCAAAATTAAATGCAAGTTATTGAAGATGATAACCATTAGCCATTCATAGCTATGGGTGCTACTGATGTAAATCAATTTCCTCTTATACCAAAATGATAAATACAGCCTATTAATAATTAGGATCCACTCAGAAGAGGGTTGTCCCATGGGCTTGTATTTGTTAAACAATCTAGAAGGAAAGTAAAATTAGACAGCAATAAAGGGCAATCAAATTAAATAACTTGCAAATTCATCTTACCAGAGATTACACAAGACCTAAAGTCGAAATTCTAGGAGTCTCTGTTGAGACGTCCAACTCTCATGTTAATCAATTTTCACTTCTTAAAAACTACTTACTTCAATCCTTACATAGATATCTATAACTAGGCTTTTAATCCAAGTCATACAATTAATCATCAATTTTTTATCATATCCATATATTAAAATATATAATACCAATCAAAATTAGAAGATAGAAAATGTAAGTGATTAATTGGAAGATATTAATCAGAAAGACATCATCTACAAAGAAAGAAAAATATAAGACCAATCTATGGAAAAGGGAAGGTATTTTCTTGAAAAGTGAGTTGGATGGAGGGCTACTTTCTAGGATTCAAGAAAGCCAACTAGATGGAAATTTACAATTTAGGAAGGAATTTAAGAAATAAGAGAGACTTTAGAAAGGAGAGAAAATAGGAGTTGGAGAATTTGGAAAGAAGAGATTTTAGAAAGGACGGAAAACAAAAGTTGAAGAATTTAAAGAGAATACAGGATGGAAAGGAAGAATTAGGAAGGTGGGAGAAGGGATAGGAATTAGGAAGTAGAAACTTAGAAAGGATAGGAAAATGGAAATATCAATTTAGGCTATGATGCATGGATAATTCAAAAATGGACAACATATCATGTCGTATTGTATCCGATGCTTCACTTTTTACATATAAAACCTGTGTCCCTACCGTGTCTATGGAGTGTCATTTCCATATCCATGCCGTATTTGGTCATAATAGAATTTAGGAAAGTGAAAAACATAGAAAGAAAAGAAATTAGAAAGCCAAAAGAAGGAAAATAGAAAGTAGAAAGAACAGTTTGAAAATAAGGAAAACTTGAAAATGAGGCAAAGGGAAGAAGAAAATTAGAAAGAAAAGGAGAGACCCTTCAGAGATAACAAAATAAACAATAAAAAGTAAACCTTAAAATACCCTAAATTCGTAGCTACCCTATATTCTATCGAGAAATGGTAAAAACTCCCTTAAACTAAGTTGGAACCACAGAAACTTGGGCTCATTGGAAAGCTAACTCAATAAATCATTCATCCAATGTCATCTATTAGGACATCGTTTGCTGCATGAAATCTGTCCATAGATTAGAAACACAAAAATTAAGGACTGGATGGATCCTTACACAGGCCTATCGATTGGACTTGCTTGGGGTTGGGCCTTAACAATCCACAGTAGCTATCTCTTGGGACTCAGGAGGGTTGGGTTAGGTATTGGCCCTTCCTAACCCCGATTGAATTGTATACATGAAATTGAAACCCAAAATCAACTCAATTAAACCACAACCCCACCAAACAGAACTCTAAATTCAATACCTGATTACAGTTCAGTTATATCTAAGGCCCACATCTTATAATAAAAATCCAATCCAACTTTAGGCCTCTTGAATTGAGTACTAAATGTGCACATTTTGAAGTTTAATAAAACCTCAAATATCATATCCCAAGTTCATGCTAAACCTTCGGAGCTTGAAAAGCTCAGAGAAATTGGAGGTCACAATAACACTCATAAAGAATGACATCAAAATGCAAATGGAAAGGAAGAATTGCCTTAAATCATACTATAAAATAAGATGACCTAGTGTACACCATCCAACAGCTTTGGCTTATGAATTGGTAAGCACACAAACAATTTGAATTTATCATGGAGAACAAATAATGCAGCACATACCTTGTAGGGATACCACACGTGTTCTCCAAGTAAGTACCCGAGTGTTTAAAAGAGAGATATGAATTGGAGAAGTTGAAAAGGATCCAAGTGCAACAAGCTGCAGAGACACCAAGCTGGAATTTTCTGGAAGCTGATTTGCCGAAGTCCCCCGCCTTGCATGTACAAATTAAAGATCACCAAGTACAAGCTCAATCAGAGTCTTAATCAATTAAAAGGTATGCCATAGCAGCTGAAATTTGGTGATGGTTTAAAAATCGGATGAAACTATGAGGATTGGGCTAAATAGAAATGCACAAGCAACATTCACATAGATACTTTGGTCAGAGACAGAAGGTTCCACCAAAGAATGCCCAGAAACTCAATCAACCTGTTTGACCAAAGCAAGACTGCTCGTCAAAGAACATACAGACACGATCACCTTACCCACATCTATAACTGAAATATACTTTAGGAAGGGAAAATAAAAGAGAGCTATCCATATACAAAGGAAAGCATGTGACAAAGTAAAGAATCATCAATACATGATGAAACCACAAGATCTATCTTCTTTAAATTATGTGCAGAACAGTCCTTCCATATGTTCCAAATAACACGGTAATGGATCTTGTGAGTGTCTAAACAGAGTAATAGACAGAGGGCATCCAATATAATCATGTATTGCTAATGAGCAGAGTGGCGTACACCCTATACAACATATTATTCAGTCACTACATGATAGCACCTTCATTTAGAATCTTTTCCACCTTAACTCTATTTCCAATAAAGCAATTCAGTATTTCTTTTCTTAGTTTGCCAGAAGTAACTCAGCATGTCTCTTCACAGAGAAAATTCATTATATAGTTTCACATAATCATTTTCGATGCAATTTCAGGTCAAAAGACATGGTCATAACATTTCTAAGAACATCTGTAACTTAAGCATTTAAAGGTATACATCAGATTACCTTAAGAAAATGGAAGCAGACTGTTTTCCAGCAATTCTTACATCTTGATTATCATCAAAGTGGCAAAGAAGACTTAAGTGTGAACAATTTTCAACCTGCCAGAAAACCAAATACCTCCAGGAATAAGCGTCAAGAATGTGAAAAGGCCTGAAAAAGAAAGAACATCAGGCACAAAAGACACAAATTTTCAATAGAAATAAGAGATCCATCGAAGGGCTTGTTTGGAAAATCTTATTTGTTTGAAATAGATCTATATAAAATAGATCTGTTTCAAATGGCCCTGTCTAAAATAGATGCTTTAGAAATAGTCTTGTTTGGAAACACACAAAAACTAATTGAAATAGACTTTGTTAAATCTATGGTTGAAAGTATTTTTCAAGTTTCTCAAGATCCAAGAAGCATCAAGCTTTGAAATTTGATCTCATACCGGTGTTTAACCTTCTACATAGATGTAATAGTTTGGATCATATGTTTGGGGCCCACAAAATATAGAAAATAATATCAAACTTTCATATTTTTTTGCAAATATCTCAAAATCCTTCATAGATCAAAGGTTCAAATTTGAGCTCATGTTTGTTTTTGAACTGGTGAATATTTCCACTGGTTCAGATCTTAGCTTACTGGCCCGAAACCCAAGATAAAAAATGAAATAACTGATAGATACACTCATCTATCCAACGGGTGTCAAGTTTTCATGATTTTCTTGAAATCTAGATCAAGTCAGAGGCTGAAATCTGGAGCCATGGCCGTTTACAATCATTCAAAGAGCATTAACAGTTTGGATTGTGGTTATGGGCCCCACAGAGTTCCAAAAAATAGATCCATGGCTCTGCATGTTTTTGTGAATATCTTGAGATCTACAACAGATCAATGGATCAATTTTGATACCATTTGCCGTTTTTTATCTTCTTAAGATATCCAATGGTTTGGATCATCATGTGGAGCCTTGGAATTAAAGAAAAATGGAAAAGAATGGTGATGTGAAATCAAAGTCCCAGGCTCATTGTCTTTCCACTTTAGACAAACAACTCTATTTGAATTCTTTGTTTGGGTCATCCGAGGCTCAAAAAGATGTTACAAATCTTTTTGAGGTATGAAACGGTGGTGGATATAGCCATTACCAAACACACTTAATGCTTTTACAAACCTCTTTAAGAGAATAAGAGGATGCAAACAGACTTGCCAAACAGGCACTAATAATTTTTTTTTATCTGTAACGGTAAAATTTTTATTAAAAAAGAGAACAATTACAACACATCTCGAACAAATACCATAGACAGTAAGACACCCATCATAGTTGCACCGGTACAAGAGAAATGAACCATCCACCAACTACAAAATAAAGGCAATTAAATTTCAAGATCTATCCACCCCTTGGTTAGCTAAACAATCTGCCATTCCATTTGCAGATCTACTGATGTGTTGAAATGTGATCTGCATGTCTGAAATTAGATGACCAATTTCTTTGAAGAGGAATTGCACTTTCCATAGCCCCCTCAAAAATTTCACCCTAGCTACAACATTAGCTGAATCACTTTCCACAATTAGATTCTGATGAAATGAGGAATGATAAATACGTAGAGCTTCCAAAATTGCCATAACTTCTGCTTCATTTGAGTCTTTGATCCCTATATTTTTAGAGAATATATAAATAACTTCCCCTTTGTGATTTCTTAGAGCTCCTACAATGCTGGCAAACCCCAGTTTTCCTTTTGCTACTCCATCCACATAGAATTTTAAAACACTGCACAGTGGAGCACACCAAGATATTAATATTTTCTTTATTAAGAAACATCCTCAAACAAGCTCCCCACTTTGCAATATGTTATCTATCCAAAGGTCAGAAAATTTTTTACTAGCACATGCCCATTTAGCAATCCTTTAGAGAATTATTGAAAGAAGATCCTCCCATGATGATTCTTTTCATTGAAGATTCTATCATTCCTCTCCTTCCAAATTGACAAAAAAATAGACAGAGCAATAATCCCCCATAAAATCAAGTCACTCCCAATCATCGGGGTTCCCTCCAAACTTCAAACACCATCACCAATGAGATAGGAAAACACCAGGTCACCCCACATTCTTTGATGAAGTACCCCCAAATAGACAAAGCTACCCCGAAATGAATGAACAAACGATTGATGAATCCATCTCCCTCCCATATAGACAACAAGTGTCAGAAATGGAATCCAACACCAACCCCCAACTTATCAAAACATCAGTTGCCAATATTTTGCATGCTACTGCTAACCAAGCGAAAGCCTCAACTCTAGGAGAACAAGCCTTATCCACACCATTGCACATGGAGATCTTACTTTGCTAAAAGGATCTATCTCTTTGTAGAATGATCTTGAAGAAAAAAAACCTACAAAATGAGGCTTCCAAATGCGAGAGTTGCCTGCATCCCTACAAAATGAAGCCCAGACAAGGACTCATGCACCACTAACTCTGACTGGCCGAGGGCCCTCCTAACTCTAATAATCCAAGACACCACATTGAGACTCCTTTACCGAAGCTTCTTGGTTGGACACAACCCTAAGTAGAATAGGGAACAATAGAAAATGGACCAACTCCCACCCAACCATCATACCAAAATAGGACACTACACCCCTCCCCCCACGCAGAAGCCCAAACCTTTGACAAACACCTATGCCCAAACATTTGACTCATCCCCAAAACTAGAAATGACAGCCCAAAAGCCAGACATCCTATACCTAGGGACTCTTTTAGGAACCCACGCCCAAACATCCTCCCCATACTTAGACTCAATTACCCTCGCACACAAAGCACTTTGACTTCTCCAAATTTCCACCACCATTTTGCTAATAAGGACCAATTTTTAAGATACAAATTTTCCCAATCTCCCTGCCGCTTTGGACTTAATCACCTCACTCCACTACATTAAGTGCATCTTCCTTCGATCACAGTTTCCATCGATAAAAAAAATTCCTCCGAATCTTATCCGACTTCTTAATCACCACATCTAACATATTTAACATTTTCAATAGAAAGAATAAGATATCCATCTAAAGTTTTAAACATGCTTCAAAAAACATATCTAGGATATCAAAATAGTTCCATACATAGTGAAGTTAAATTTCAAATACTGAGCTGAACATGGAAGCTCTGAAGGTCTTGCAAATCTAGCAGTTGTTACTTGCACTTCAACTAATTAGACATTGCATTATTTCTTTCAAGTCTACTATTCCCTTTAGATCAATGCCCGAACTCCACAATATGTAGATATAAGACTTAACTGCTGTCTCACTATGAAACATATCCATAATGCGGTGATAATTTTGAATTTGGTAGAACTATTCCATTGGTGCACAAATCTCGAGAAAACATTGGACCACACTAATCTGTACATCAATTATCACTATCCATCTCATCCTATTTCTCTCTTCCTCTCTTTCATTCTTGTCTTGCTCCAGGTTTACACATTATCTTGCTTTGTGTCTAAACCAATACACATCAGTCACCATCCTGTAAAAATCAGGTCCTAGGAGGACATGATGACTGAAATAAATGATATCCTCAAATATAATATCATTGGAATATGAAAATCAATTACAACAGAGCCACCTTAACATGAGCGTTGATAAGCTGTGGCAAGTGATTCAAGGTGTCCAAGATGTTTAGAATAAATAGGTTGACTTCCTACATGCTAATTCATCAAGGAAACAATGTTTCACTACAAACCGATTCTCTACTAGAATCCTCCTGTTGAGTCGCAATACAAGGCCAACACAAACTTGGTCTCTTAAACAGTTACTGAAGTTTAAGGAGCACTTGCTTTTCTTTAAGAAAATGCAGGACTAAATAAGTCTATTGTAGACCAACAAAAGAGGAAGATAAAAAGGAAACCTTGCAGCAATTTGCAAAAATCATTGAACTTTTAACATCATAAGGACCAGCAAGATCCAGCTTTCCAGCCAAAAAGAGAAGTATATCCAATGAATTCTGGGTTAGAGATAAGTCCACCTGCGAATATAACATGTAATTTCAGCTTTTCCTGTAGGGAGGAAACCAAGATAAGAAATGAAAAGTTAAAGATCCTAACACATCGAGTCCCTCACCCGTCCGATCTTGCAATAGAAACAAACAGGCACTCCATTTTTGGCAACTTCTTCATTTTGAAACATAGATCTGGAGCGGTAAAACATACACACTTCAACAGGGAAAACAAGTTCCCTCCTGCAGTTTGAAAAGAAAAACTAAAATATAATGAAATCATTGATATACCAACAAACCACTTTGAACCTCTTAGATTAGGAAAAAAGACAAAGGAATAATGTAAAGTGGATAAATCATTCTGTTATATTTCTGAAGTTAATACTCACCATAGATTTATGCTTGCATCAAGGTAATAAATCCCAGCAGTCATGGTGCTTATTAGCCTGAGTTTAGGAGAAGCAATTTGCAGTATGAATTGAAAATTATCCAAGGTACCCCGAAGAAGCGGGAATTTCTCATTTGCATCTGGAACTTCATAAAGAACAGTGAAAGTGACTTTATCAATGGTAATATTGACGAATGGAAGTTCGGTGGCTGGCATAGAATTCATCCCTTTATCCACATTAATTATATTCTCCTGCTCATTTGTTTCGTAAGTTTCATTGGAGTAGGTGTTGTGAACATCTTGCCTCATAATACCCTGTGTTGGAGGCATTTTATCGAACACCTTCATCTTGAATGGATTTCCTGGCTTCTTAACAAACTCTGGAAGGCCATCAATGAAAGCTACAGCACAGTCACTCATCTGGTTTACAAGGTAAAAAGAATTTCTTGTAAATTGGTAGTAAGATTCCATATCATTATCTCCTTCATAACTTTCAGGCCGATAAGGAAACATTCTCCAGAGAGCCCACCCCTTGTCATCAGTGCTGGAGATGTCAACAAAAGCTGATCCTGGACGGAAGTTTAAGCGTAGAGGCTCCCCAGCATCATTCTTTGCATGCAATGATGTCAAGGTAAACCATGAAACTGGTGACTTCCATCTCCATTGTCTACAGTACCTCACCTAAAGATGGCTCATTCAGAAAAAATATAAGACGCTGGCAACAAGCCTTAGAATACAAATTATAGAAAATGCTGATAACAATGGTTCCAAAAGAATATTTAAGAAATTAAACGTTCCATGGAACTAGTATGGTAAACTTCAAATTAGTTTCATTAGAATCAGTACAGAGATGTAGCAAATATCTAAAGAGGACCATTATAAAGATGCAATCATCTGGGAAAAAATAATGATAAAGCAGCTCAGAGGTGTCCACGAGTATTGTTATACAAATCATTGCAAGAGGATTTTTTATTTACTTGAGGTGTTTCTCTTGCTTCTCACCAAATCATTTTGATGCTTACCATAAAGTTCTTTGCACAAAGTTGTAGTTCTTATTTCGCATTGTATTCATATATTTATGGTAGGGAAGCAATAAAACACCAATATTAATAGCATCAATAAAAAAATAAAAATAAAACCATTATGGTACATAGCATATAACAGATATCCTATTAACAAACCATACTAAGTAGTAACATTGGAAGTAATAGAAAACAACACAATTTTATCCTCACAAAATCCATCAACCACCTTTTTTTTCAAGTAAATAAAGTTCTTAGAGTTGCAAGCCTAGATCTTTCTAGGTCTAGAGCTTCTGGTCGAAGATATCATGAAAATGTCAAAGTGAAAGAGAGGAAAGAAAGCAAAGAGAGAGGGAGAATCGCATTAAGCCACTGAAGAGAAAAACTAACCAATAAGGGTAGTCTAATCCTCTTTATGTGGCTATTTCATTATTTCTAAAAATTACATAAAAGCCCCTCAATATTCTGAGATTTACATAAAAGTCCCTAACACACTACACATTAAATAAGACTCAATTCTTTGAACCCCAACTCCCCGCGACCTTCGCAAGCTAGTGCATAGATATTTACTATGCCCAGCTTGGAAATAACAAAATAAAACTTAGCTTTATTATTGCCTTAGTAAGAGTTTGCTAGTTGATCTTCAATAGGAACTTGTACTAGTGCCACATCCCCCTCAATTTTTTCACGAATATAATGGCAATCCACTTCTACATGTTTTGCAAACAAGATTAGTGGCCAATTTAATCGCTGATGAATTGTCAGAGTATAAACACATTGGACCACCTTGCTTGAATGCTAGCTCATCTAGTAAATCTTCAACCACATAAGTTCACAACAACCTTGAGCTGCCCCAGTAAGAATTCCACTTCTAAACTAGATTTGGCAATAACAACTTGTTTTTTGCTTTTCTATGACATTAGATTTCTTCCAACCATCGTACAATAACCTGTTGTGAACTTTCTATCCGATAGAGATCCGCCGCAGTAAGAATTTGTGAAGGTTGTAGCCATTGCATGACCATATGACTTGGACAGAAGTCCTTGACCTGGAGATACTTTTAAGTATCTGGGAATCCTATGCACTGCTGTTAAATGATCAATCCTTAGAGCATGCATAAATTGACTTGGCAAACTGACTGCATAGCAAATATCAAGCCCTTGTAATAGTGAGATAAATAAGTTTTCCAACCAATCTCTGATACATCCTTTCATCTTCAAGTAGTTCCCCACTTTCTAAGTTAAGCCCGTGATTCTATTCACTAGGAGTATCTACAGGCTTTGCACCAAGTTTTCCTTTTTCCTGAAGGTGATCAAGCACATTTTCTTTGAGATCTGATAATTCCACATTTTGACTTTGTCACTTCGATTCCTAGGAAATAATTAATCCTAGATCCTTGATCTCGAACTCTGTTCTGAGGAAATTCTTGAGTTTGTGAATGTCACCATCATCATCTCCTGTAACAACTATATCATCAACATACACTACAAGCATAACAACTTTCATATTTTTCCTTTTTACAATGATAGTATGGTCTACATGGCACCTTGTAAATCCAAATTTGATTATGGCTCTATTGAATCTCTAAAACCAGGCTCGAGGAGATTGTTTTAGTCCATATAAAGACTTTCTGACGAAACCAAGTGCGAGGTGATTGCTTCAACCTATACAAAGCCATTAGTCCATATAAAGACTTTTTGAGGAAACAAAGCGCAAGGTGATTGCTCCAACCCATACAAAGCCTTCTTAAGTCAACAGACTTTTCCTTCCTACCCGTTCGCTACAAAACCTAGTGGACCTAAATTAACAGGCGGATTGCAGAAAACAAAACACAGCAAGCATGCTATCTTGGACCTACATTAACTGGGCCTTAATGGACCTAGATCCAAGCCAAAGCACTTCCAGTAGGGTCACCCATGGTTCTACTTTTAGCCCATATAAGCTATTTCAAGAAAAGGAGGGTCATGTGGGACCCACAGATGGAAACATCCAAATGATCTAGATGCCCCAGGTGGGTCAAATTTTCCCTTTTTTGGACTTTCTTTCTGTAACAATCTAAGAATCTAAAGCTCTTTAGATTCTTAAGACATTCTCAAATTTATAACACCACCACATATATCAAATTTCCATGAGCATAAAGGTCTAAAAACATTCGAATTCAACTGTATTTAAATCATTAAGTATATTAGAAGTCACGATTAAAACTATTAAGTAAAGACAAATCACTATTTATAATAGAGGAAATATCTAAGTATTAGGCTAATCCCATCTACGAATCCATTCAGTGTTCCTCGCGCTCTAGATCAGCCACGCATGCCAAAATCTACTGACTGATATCCGTTACTCCCCGCAACCTCTACGAATGCATTGCCTGGAGTGAGGCAAACCATTGATCAGTCACACTGGTGAGTAGAATAAGTAAACATTAAGATATAATATATATTTTTTTCAATCATTCTTATGAATATTTATATAAATTCAATGATGGTATTAAAATCAATATCTTAATCAATTCTTTTCGGAGTATATTTCCACCGCAAGTATCAAATAGTTCCGATACCCCACACAGGTGTATTTACATTTATGTCAACAACATGGGTTATCATCCACCCTAATTGTTGAACCTGTTTCGATGCTCCCACACTGAAGCATCTACATTTCTGTCAACAACATGGCCTGTCTTACCTCCATGATTATTGAACCTACTTCCCGCAACCAACATCCACGAGGAAAGTTGAAAACTCTGTGCTAGCGGTTTGTTTACTCTATCTCAAATATCATGTTAAAAAATGATTGGTTACATCATCTTATTCTTTTCTTTGGCCAAACCACATAACACTGGGTTAATTCTCGCCTCACTCCAAATCGAAATTGGTACCCAGGGATGTGGTATTGTCCGTATTCAAAGAAATCATATCATCAAGATCATAATCAATAAATCGAATTTATCCCAATTCAGATATCATACTTTATTTTATTATAACCAAAAGACAAATCAGGTATAATCAATGGAGAAAACAGACTTAAATTAAAACTAGAAATTGTTAGATCAGGCAAAGTGATTCATGTTAATCATTGATGGGCCTTAGAAGAGGTTTGACCCACTATGGTTGTCTTTCTATGTAAATCTATACTTACAAGCTTTAGCAACAGTTTATTCAGTTTAATCCAACACTCGAATGGCTGTTTTGGAATTTCTGAGGATTCTTTTCAAACAAAAGAATATAAATAACATGCCTTTATATATACATATATATTAATCAAATCCTAAACGAGAGTTTGTTCCTATTAGTTAGAACCTTGGGGGCCTATATGTAATTTTCAGAAATTATTCTAGCATAAGAGCCGAGAGAACTCAGCTTTCATCAGCAATTTTAGTAAGAAAAAGGGCTCACGCCCGGCTCCTATTCAGACAGTTAGATGGTGAGGCCCAACGGTCCAAATCACAAGGGGACCTACCCCTAAGGTCACCCACATGTCTTTTTCAAGATGAGTGGACCTAATCTTTGATCAAATGGCCCATGTGATTCCACAATCACTGTCGTCCAATGCAGCTCTTTGACGGCATAGAAATTGGAAGCTTCAGTTCAGATCTGAACCCTTAAATTATTCAGTCATCTTTTCAGCCTAAATCAAAGTTCCAAAGGTATGTAATTCATAAAATTTTAATTTACCACGTTCCCATCCAAGAAATAAGCTTTTTGATGATGTTTTCCATCATTACACGGTCGACAGATTTAGATATATTCTCAAATATTCACTCAAAGGTCCAGATAGGTTGATTTCCCATCCAGAACAAAGTCAAAAGGGGGGGTCCACTAACAATCCCACTCCCTGTCATCAGATCTGATTATTGATTTGATGATCAATTTGTGCTCAAAACCAAATCTGGCTGGTACAATATGCTAACGATCACTGTAGCACTAGTATATAATAGCCACAATTCATCGGAGGATCAAGTAGGTTCTACTCACCTTGTATAGAAGTATGTTGCTCGGACAGTGATCGGTCTCACGTCAGACATCTGCTTCACGTCCCGCTATTGATCTTCCTCTACGTCTAACAATTCCACAGCTGAATCAGTCTTCCACTCTCTCTCTCTTATAATTTCTATCGTTGATGTGTGAGAGATAAGGGAAGCCTCTTGTCTATAATATATTAGTGCTTGGAGGCGAGTCCTGTTTGAAAACTACAGAGAAATCCTATTGAAAAAGTATTCTTAGAGAGAGAGAGAAGTCTGTTGGGACTCCTCATTCTCCTAATAACCTTCTTCTAGCCTGCTATGGACTCACTATGAGTCCTGATCCATGACTTGTAGATATTTTGATCAAATTAAGACTCCTCGTCTGACTCCAAACATGGTTTGGACTAATATGGCCCACCTTGTAAAGGTTGGCCCACCAAAGGTAGGTTAGGTTATTACACTTTCCTAGCAAGCTAATGTAATTAGCAATAGCAATCTTGGAAGATCTAGCAAATCTTGCTAGAACTACATTAGAATGGTTTTATTAGGATTTTCATGGATTCCCAGCACATATATCACACGTAAGGGATGACAATCCATTTAAACCTTCTTGTCGTCAGTCCAATGTATTGATTATAGTTTCCATTGTCGTAACGGTCCTAGAGGGGCAGTGTCTATTGGATTAATCTGAGTTTATAGTACTCTATCTTGGGTTTTCCCTCTGTGAGTGATAAATGTTTGCTGTATATCTATTAAATCATCAATTTTTTTAACATGACTATCTCTTAAATCATCATTCTTGTCAAAATTTTCATTTCCTTTCTTTGTTCAGAAGAAAGGCTATGGATTTGCTATTATAGCAGTCCCCATGCAACTATGTATTTGCAGCCATCCTTTCTAGACCTTCGTAGCTGCATCACTGTGCCACTTCGCCCACCACATCGCAACAAGCCTCATAATTTGCCCAAACTAAAATATAAGAGTGGTTTAGTGATACAAGCTAGATCCACGATTGGCCAGCCCATTGGGCCCAAATCTAAAGCCCAACAATGAAGATTAATTTATTATTAGTAATTGCTTTATTAAGTTTCCTATTTTTAGAAGTTGATTTTATATTTGAATTAGGACTCTTTATTTGGATTGAATTAGAATTGTTTCCTTAATTAGATGATAGCTTAATTATAAATATATGTAATCTCTTCTCATGAGACAGACATTGATATTGATACTGAATGAGTTTTCAGTTTCTTCTCCATTGTAAGTTGAATTTTTGTTTTTGGTGTAAGGCCTAAACAGTTTATCCTAAGCCTTTTAACCTGGAGAGCAGCTCATTGGATATTCTTCTTCCCCGTTGCGTCAATTGGTATCAACTTGGGCTGGCCCTTAACGTGAACAAGATCCAGAAGGTGGTTGCCTCTGTGTCACGTGCAATGGCAAGTGCAGGTCCCTCTTGAAGAGGCTGCAACAAATGAAAGCTCATATAGGGGAAACAGACGAAAACAATCCCACACTTGTCATTCACAAACTTTTCACAACCACTAAAATGGAAAAAGAATAATGGAAGCAAACTATGATATTCCGAACTCGAACAACATATGAAGACAGATTAGCCAATCTAGTTATTGATCGTGACGGTGCTATCAATTTTGTGGGATGAGAGGTTATTAATAAACTCAATTGGTCTACAAAGAAGCTCCCGCAACCTTACAAAGTTACATGGTCTAATGATTCTATCATTCCTGTGACTCACATATGTTCGGTATCTTTCAAGATTGATGGATTTAAAGATAAACTTTGGTGTGATATAATTCCTATAAATAATAACCATATTCTGTTAGGAAAACCATGGATTTCTAGTCAAAATGTGCACAATTACACTGAGAAAAACACATATACCTTCAGGTGGCAAGAACGATGAGTTATGCTTCTTTCATTTTTGTCTACATCATCCCCTTCAGTTAAAGAGCCAAAGAAAGAGCAAAAAGAAGAAACAGATGTCAAGCCTAACATTGCAAATCATGATCAAAGAATGAAGGACATCATGACAAAGTCAAATGAGAGTCTAGCACTCCTAGAATAGCTGATACTTCAAAAGAATTAGAAGACAAGGAGCCCAAAATTCTTTTTATGGACAGTGTTGATTGTTAGCAGATCACTGTACCATACTCAAGGCCCAATGTATCATAGGCCCAAAGGCCCATACTTATATGTAATTAGATCTGGTCAACTAGGATAGCTTTATTTCCTTATATAGATTATTCTAATTGTATGTAATTGATTGTGATTGTAACTTATCTAAGGCAACTTAGTCTTATAAAGAGAGGATGATCAACCCTTCTAGGGAACATCCAATTCCATTCAACTATTGTTTATGTTAAATGCCATGGTATCAAAGGCCTCTTCTTCGTTGATCTTCATCTCCTTAAAGTGAAGACATCTCTATTAAGACATCTCTAAGGCAACTTAGTCTTATAAAGAGAGGATGATCAACCCTTCTAGGGAACATCCAATTCCATTAAACTATTGTTTATATTAAATGCCATGGTATCAAAGGCCTCTTCTTCGTTGATCTTCATCTCCTTAAAGTGAAGACATCTCTATTAAGACATCTTTGTAAAGCATCTCGTGAAGGAAGGGTACTGTGATCAACAGTGGCCCACATTGGAAGCACCGCATCATCAGAAACTAACACAGATCTGGTCATTTGGAATTCCTAAGGTTTTGGAGATTTTTTCAGATTTTTTTGAAGATCAGAGGTAGGACTTTTGATCACAACTTGGGTTTCTCAGATTCTACAGTTTCTTTTCATCACAATTTTTTATCTTCTTGCACAAGTTTTCGATTGCTGCAAAATTTGGATTGTCAGTTAGATAATTTTATCAAGCATCTATCTTCGGACTATTTGTTAAGCGAATTGATCTAGCATCCATCTTTGACTCTTGATCAAAAAAGTTTGAAACAACTGTGGGCCCCACATGCATTTCTGAATGAAATTTTTGGGTCGCCAGGATCTATTTTTGAAGAAACATGGGTTGTCAGACCTGGCCTCATTTTCAGTTAGATGTAAAGAATGCATTCCTTCATAGTGATCTTAAAGAGGAAATATACATGCACCTTCCCAAAGGATACCAAACTTAAGTTTCTTCCGCTGTGACTAAACTCAACCACTCTCTCAATCGCCTTAAGCAAGCTCCTTGGGCCTGGTTTGAAAGTTTTAGAGAAGAACTGGTATATCCTTGGCATTTATGCAAAGTCCTTATGATCCTTCACTGTTTTTTCATAATGCCACAAGTAGCATTACTGTCTTGCTTGTTTATGTGGATAATATCATTATCACCGGAACTAACAATGAAATGATTTCAAAACTTCAAAAGTCATTGCATCAAAATTTTCATATGAAGGATTTGGGCCCCTTTAACATACTTCTTGGGCCTCAAAGTTCATCAATCTGAGAAGGGCATTATTTTGGACCAACACAAGTATACACTTCATCTAATTGAATTAGCGGGACTCAACAATCAACCCCTGTCGATACTCCCCCGAAGTAAGCTTGAAATTTGCAAAGGACAATGGAGATCTTGTTGATCCTTCATTGTATCGACAATTAGTTAACAGTCTAATTTATTTAACCAATACTCGACCAGATATCTCCTATGCTGTAAATCTTGTCAGCTAGTTCATGACTGAGCCACGTCATCTTCACTTAACAGCTGTCCGCCGCATTATTCGTTACCTACTTGACACGACTACTCAAGGTCCTTTTTTTTTTTTTTTGCCAGCTCTCCACTTCACCTAATTGCCTACTTAGATGCTAATTGGGCTAGGCGCCATGACACCCGTCATTCCACAACGGGCTAGTGTACGTACCTTCAAGATGCCCTTATTTCCTAGAATGTAAGAAACAGGATAAAATCTCAAAATCCTCGACCGAGTCCGAATATCATGCTATGTCTACTTGCTCTAAAATATTATGGCTTCATGGACTAATTTCTGATCTCGATTTTGCTCAAACCATACCTACCCCTCTACATGCTGACAACACAAGTCCTATTCGGATTACAAAAAATCCGCTTTTTCATGAACGCATGAAGCATATTGAAGTCGACTACCATTTAATTCGCGACAAATATCTGTGTGACGTGATTTCACTACCACACATCTCTTCTACGCTGTAAATTGTTAATATCTTCACTAAAGGCCTTACTCACCCACGGCATCAGTTCATGTCTGCCAAATTAATGCTTATCGATTCGCCAACATCAATTTGAGAGAGGTGTTAGCATTTCACTGTACCATACTCAAGGCCCAATGTATCATAGGCCCAAAGGCCCATACTTATATGTAATTAGATCTGGTCAATTAGGATAGCTTTATTTCCTTGTATAGATTATTCTAATTGTATGTAATTGATTGTGATTGTAACTTATCCAAGGCAACTTAGTCTTATAAAGAGACAATGACCGACCCTTCTAGGGAACATCCAATTCCATTCAACTATTGTTTATGTTAAATGTCATTGATCAAAAGAAGCAGACCCCAAAAGAAGTTGAAACAAACATTGAAGATTTGGATATGGTTAGTAAGGAAAATGAACATCCAATAGGTCTAAACATAGTGCCGCCATCCGCAAAACCAATTGGATCATCAGAGGACAAATCAATTATTCCAGTGGTTTCACAAGAAGATTTCTTCGCTGAAGTTACCCACAATGATTTCATCTTTGGAGATCAACCAATGACATTAAAAGAGTATGATTTATCGGTACATAGTCTACAATTGAAGCATCTAATTGTTAGATCACACATTCAAGCTACAAGCAGTCATCAAAACAAGCAAAACCTCCAACATACTTCTACGTGAGAGAAAAAATCACATCAAGCTTTCAAGTTCTATCCCCACAATGAAGCTCAACAAGTTCTTCGACTCAGGTGGACATTTACTTAACTCGATGACGAGTTCTACTCCAAGAGGGGGGAAATTGATGCAAGCTAGATCCATAATTGGCCAGCCCCATTGGGCCCAAATCCAAAGTCCAACAGCGAAGATTAATCTATTATTAGTAGTTGCTTTTTTTTCTTATTTTTAGAAGTTGATTTTATATTTGAGTTGGGACTCTTTATTTGAATTGAATTAGAATTGTTTTCTTAATTAGATAATAGCTTAGTTATAAATATATGTAATCCCTTCTTATGATACAGACATTGATATTGATATTGAATGAGTTTTTAGCTTCTTCTCCATTGTGAGTTGAATTCTTGTCTTTGATATAAGGCCTAAACAATTTATCCTAAGCCTTTTGGCTTGAAGAGCAGTCAGTTAGCTATTCTTCTTCCCCGTGCTATGTCATCTAGAAAGAGGGGAGAATAAGAAAAGCTTCCAATCATATATTAAAAATGTATTATCAAAATTGATAATTCCATGACCTTAAAGATGAGCTGATCTCCATTCGACAACACAAAGAAGTCAAACTCTCCACTTTAGAGGTAGTCAGAAGTTAGAAGCATGTCATACTAAAGTAGCAGAAAGGCACTCCAACTACGTGGCATTTAGGTTTGGTAAATTCAAAGGAATCCTCTGTTTTTAGAATTCCCCTGTTCTCCTAGACCCAACATATTCTCAAAAAGGATTTATGAGAAGGTTCCAGGTTTGGTAAACACAATGGATTCCAACCATCCATGGAAAGTGCGATCCAATGGTTAATGGTGTTTTTGCAATTTTCTCAAAATTCATGAAGAATCAAGGGCTGATTTTTATCCATATAGCCGTCCTTGGATTTTTAAAGAATTTAAACAGTTCGGATCTTGCAAATGGGGCCCATAAGAATAAAAAATTAATAATCTAGGGACTAAACTTATTCACAAATATCTCAAAATTGGGGACCTCTCAACGGCTGGAAATTTAAATAATGGCCGTTTGTGACCTTCTAATCATGATCAAAGGCTCAGATCTTTATTATAAGACCTACAATGTAGAGTTCCACAGTAAGAACAGCCAATGACCTCTAGGTTACCGGCAATGCATTTGTACAAGTCATTTCCAAGTCGCCGGTTGATTTAAAAATTTGGCTCAATGGCTGATATATTTTTGCAACTTTTCTCATGAATCATGCATCCAAATTCGGGTGGATAGCCATTTTAGGCATTTTGAGTAGATTTAATGGTTTGGATTTCGAAAAAGGTCCCACTGTATCCAGAAATTGAGATCCACTATTCTGAGGGTCGTCACAAATATCTCATCAAACTATTGGAATGATCAACGGTGGATATTCAACTAAATCACCAGTTTTGACCTTTCAAAACATGATTAACGATGTGGATCTTAATAATGGGGCCTAAGAATTAAGTTTCCAAACACAAAACTATTGTCCTAGACATTCCCACCACTCCCACTGTTCATCCACTCTCATTACTGTTCATCCGCAATTCTGCACTCATGTGAATTGACAAAATCAGACGAGGGATGGTCTGACGTCTCAAATATTTGGAAACGTGGATGGAGAGACTCCTCAATGCACTTTTCCACATGTAATCAAATGTGGATTCTCTGCAGGAGCACGGAAATGCGTGAAAAATCCCTTCCGATGACGATTGCAAAACATGCCCTAAGGCAATGGAGAAGATTATCTCCATGGTATTTAGAGATCAGAAGCCAATATTGCTTCTCTGAAAAATAAAAAAATTTTAACATAATTAATTAAAGAAGAAAAACTGAAAAAGAAAAGGCTTAAACAAGGAAACTTCTTGACTTCGCAACAATCAAAAATTGTTTTTTTCATTACTGAAATGGAAATTTTTTCTAAATCTCATTTCCTAGTAATGGAAAACATGTCTTCAAACTTATGAATAACTGGTGTTAGGCTTACATACCCTAAAAAGAGCCCTTACTCCAACAAGAGAATAATGAATTGCACCACCTAAACGATACATATTGTCTGTGGACTCAACTGCAAAATACATGTGCTGATGCATATCTTCGATGGCAACAACTGCTCCTGTTCATATCACAAACATTGATTAAGTGACGGCTTCTTCAGATGCAAGGATGAATGAATGCATACAAATAAAGGGGAAGACAAGTACCATCCAGAATTGTATATTCTGAAATATCATTCTCATGTGGGTTTGTAGAGCCCAGTTTTTGTTGTGTGTCCTGACTAGTTTTCCCACTGGTAATAGCCGACAAGGGCGCTATCAGAGCCAAAAACATCTGCAAGAACAAGGAAAATGAAATATTCTTCAAGTCACTATGAAGTAAGCAAAATATACAATATATTCATTCTATCTTTTTTTTAAAAGGTAACTTGTATTGATCAAAAGCTTTATAGTATAAAAGAACTATACTGAGAAGTGGTAGGGGAAAACCCAAAAAAAAAAAAAAAAAAAAAAAAACCACCACTCAAAAGGATAAAGAAACAGCAAAAAACCAAAAGAAGCTCTTAGGAATAAAGACGCAAAAGAGGAGTAGAGCCATAGTCATGACAAGATGACATCCCTCCAATTGAACAAGATGAAGTCCACAAGAATGCCCCAAAAGTCTAGAAGGATGGAAACCCAAGAGGCCACACAAAACTTCATTTTGGAGAATATGTCGTCATTTGGTGAGGCAATTTCATCGAAACTCCTTTTGTTTCTCTCTTTCCAAAGAGTCCAGATGCAAGCCAAGAAAGAAAGATGCCACATCATCTTGCTTTTCAAAAAAGCAATAGGACACATCCACTCTTCGAACAGATGAGGAATGGAACAAAGGTAGAACAGATGAGGAATGGAACAAAGGTGGACCCAGCTACAGTTGAAGTCATTGAGAACCGACGACCAAAGCATGTTGGCCATGTTGTAGTGGAGAAGATCATCTACCAATTCCTCCGTGCCAAGGCAAAGAGGACAAGCGTTAACAATTATCATGTTTCGTCTACAAAGGTTGGCCAAGTTGAGGATTCTCTTACAAAGAGCAAACCAGGCAAGAGCTAGCACTCTGAAAGGAGCCTTAAGCTTCCACAGAGAAGACCAATGAATCGAGGTAAAGGGCCTTTGGGAAAAGGAGTAGAAGAATGAAGTCACTGAAAATACTCCATCGTTTGAGAAAGGCCAATGCCTACAATCCTGACCCTCTTTTGGAATATAGATTCCATTTAGAATGCTGAATAGGTGTAATAGATGGAGTTCTGCTAACTCAGAGAGGCTCCTTCTGAAGATGGGAGTCCAGAGATTGCTTGTGCAACTAATGTCTATGTAGTCCCTCACTTTTGCATTGCGGTTCCTTGCACAAAGATAAAGGTCTGGTAACTAAAGCGCAAGAGGAACGTCACCAACCCAACATCATTCCAAAAGGAGATATTGTTATCATTCCCAACGCAGAAGTGAGCGAAGACAACTAAGGCAACCTCAATAGAGCATATCCATTTCCAAAAGCTAGAGCACCTCTGAGGAGGTTGAAAGATATCCCACCCATCTCTCTGAATATTGTATTTAGCCAATAGAATGCTTCTCCAGAGGCCATCTAAATCTTCCACTAATCTCCAAATCCACTTACCCAACAAAGCTTGATTCATGGTTCGTAAAGATCTTAATCCAAGGCCACTAGATTCTTTGGGGGAGCAAATAGTATTCCAATCAACAGTATTACAATATATTCATTCTATCATCAAGGAATATAGATTCACAAGGCATATGTAATCAATAACTCTTTCCACAAGTAGGTTTCCAAGAATCAGAATTTGCTCTTTCCACTAGTAGGTTTCCAAGAATCAGAATTTGTTCTTTAGTATGTACAAATATTAGCTTAAGTAAATTGATACAGTCAAGGAAGCACAGTACGATTGATTGTGAGCCCAAAAATGCCCCAATCTTTAATCAGAAAAAATCTACTCACAAGGAAAAAGCAAAGCACTTACTGTTGATCAGGAAATCCACAACAATTTCTTCAATCCAATGGGAGGTACCAACAAAGGGAGAACAAAGAAGAAGAAAGTGCTCAAAACAACTTCTATTAAAAACATATGAAAGATAAATAGAAACCAGGTTAGGACGTCCATACACCAAGCTTTAAATAAGGCTTATAAGTTTAAAGCCGTAAAATGAATCTAAAACATTAATCTTACATCATGATAAATAGGAAACCCTCACTTAAATGACCCTAATACTAACACGATAAGAATAATCATAATGACCTTTGAGATTGGCAGGTTTTAACAATATGCGGAGAGTCTTGGATGACTTGTGTGGAGGATTTCTAGGGGCTGATTTTGACTAGTTTCTATTTTCCATATGGCAAGTCATTAATTCAAATCCCTTAATTCCAATTAAGCATATCAGCCTTCCCAATAAAGAACTCATAATTGGAAATTGAATTGAGAGAGAATGAAGTTGTGCAGTGTGTAGGGTCAAGATCTGCTATGAGATAAATAAGTCTTCTGACTAATTTCTGATAAAACATAGTCCACTATCCTCTCAAAGATTGACATTCATTTCCATAGAAGTTTCAACAGCTTCAGAATCAAGAAGTTGTGGAAATTGAGATTTTATTCCACTAGGAAAAATTCAGTATATAAGTCCATGATAGATATTTAAAGATAGGAAGATAATCACAGCTTACCTTAATCCTAAAGGATCTTTTTTTTTTATAACAATAAAATTTATTAACGAAAGCCAAAAGGACAAAACACAGCAGAAACAAACAAACAAAAAGAAAACAAAAAATAACTACACAATAAAAGAAATTTAGGAGCGAAACACTCCTTCCCAGGTAAGACTATCCGCCATAATATTAGCTTCTCTAAGAATGCGATTAAAGCTGGCTCCCAATCTCGAAATATCCTGAACCTCCTCTACCCAGTCCGCCAACCTCCAAGGATGACAGGAACTTCCAGAACACCACTAGATTACTGAGAAAGAATCTCCCTCGATAATAGCACTATAGGCACCCATCCTAAACAACTCTCGACAACCAATAAGGATAGCACACAACTCTGATTCATTAGCATCTGAAGAGTCAACCGGGCCTAAGAAGCTCCGGACACTAGTACCATTCAAATCCCTCATAACTCTTACTATCCCTCCTTTTCGCAAAGCACACACAAAACTACCATCAAAATTCAGCTTCAAAACACCAATAGGGGGATTCATCCATACAACTCTAATTCTAGATCTAACACTCCCACCACCCTTAAAGAAAGGAGCCCAAAATTGAGATCTTCCACAGAAACTCCATAAAACTCCTTACGCATACTTGCCCAATTGGAGACAGACCAAGAAATGGACTCAACCACCTCCACCACAGAACTACACTTATTCCAAAAGACTATTACTCCTTTCCAACCAAAGCTTCCAACATGTAGCATACAAAACGAACCTCCATAATATCTTACCCCGAATAAACTTACATCGCCAACGCCATTGAAGAAAAAGATCTTCAACTGTCCCAGGCATAACCCACTCCACACCAAATAATGTCAACAAAGTAAACCACACTCTATAAGCAAATGACAATGAATCAACAAATGATGCACATTTTCCTCATCTTGTAAGCACATTGGACACTCATTATTGATAATATGATTCCTTCTTCTCAACTTGTCTATTGTCAAAATTTTATGTAACTTTGCAATCCAACAAAAGATCACAACCCTTGGCAGAACTGAAGGAAACCAAAAGTTATGCCAACCCTCCACTCTTACAAAAGAATCAGTCAAAGCATTATAAAAAGACTTCACAAAAAATCGGCCCTCAACATCTGGCTTCCATAATCTGACATTTGAGGTACCAACTGACAAATACATTGTACCTAATAATCCAAGCAACCGAGGAAAATTAGAGATCTCAGAATCCAAAAGGTTCTTTTGAAAAGAGAGATCCTAAACAACACTTCCCCTAGACCATGAATTTGGTCCTAAGTAGATACATAGACCAATCCTATCTGACCCTAATTGTCCAAACAATCTAAATCAACCCCCCACCAAAAAAAAAAATCTCCTAAATAACATCTCAATTTGGTGAGCAGCTACCATAATATAGCCAAAACATCATCTAAACATCAAACATAACATACTGCAACTGAAGCAACAGAAGGCAAACCTTTTATCAACATTATAACAGAACTATGACCAACTGAATGTGATCAAAATCCTGCAAATGAAATCACCAATAACATGTATCTCCTCAGTATAATAATTCTAAAAACTTGTATTCACCCTAGTCAATTACAACTATGTCAATACAAAATAAATCGCAGAAGACCATTCATAGTGTCACATCAATACCAGATGAAACAGTTATTGCAATGTATATTAATAAAAGACAAAAAAAAGATTTTAGAAAGAAAAAAAAAATCATTGCTCACCTTTATTTCAGACACCGTGATTGTCAAATCAAACCCTGAAACACAACCACTGCCAACCCAATCATTCTTCAACCACAGAGGACCAACCTCACAACCTTCCACTGCCCTCTTGACTATTAGGGAAGCCGTCATGTGTTCCAAGATACCATTTCTCTGATATACAACATGAGATTTAGAATAATCATCCTCCAAAATCGCATTCGTTAGAATTAGGGGACTACCATCCTGTACCGGAAGTTTACTTTCTGCAATTAGGGATGGAAGAGTGGAATGTCTGGCTCCAGTTTGAGATGACACATCATCTGAAGAGTAAGAGTGAAAATGGGGAACTGGAACATCCCTTACTGTTTGCTCTAAATAATTTCTCCGTAAGTGCTGAGAGAGGACTGTAAAACGGGAGAGATCAAACGAGAACTTTCTTCTTGCATCCACTAATTCAAGCTTTAAATGGCAATCAGTGTCTAACATAAGTTCCCAAACTCCACCTGTGAAGGAAAATAAAAATTAAATACATTTTGGTGAGTTAAGATTTTCAGAGATCTGCAGAAAACATACATACCAGATCCATCTGCACAAGCTAGAACAAGAGAAAACTTCGACAATCTTACTGTGAGAACCTCCAGAAATTTCAATTTGCTTTCAAGGGTTGCAATATCTGCCCCTAACAGTGGAACCGAGGATCCTGCATCCTGGACCTCCTCCACGTTCAGTTGATCACTCGGACCAGTTGTTCCCTCACCAAGAACAATGGTAGCTGCAATTGATTCAGACTGCCTTGGTGAAATAGATAAGAAGATGTCCGTGATGCATAGAAGATATGCTCTAAAGCATTGTGTGAATATAGCCAATGCTGTTGTTTCAAGTAAAAGAAGGCCACCCTGTTGATGGCACCCAGTTAAATTCCTTTAGAAAGCATTTGTGCCGTGGAAAGGATAAATGATAAGAACGAAAGATGTCAGAGGAACGTAAGTTTAAAAGTTCAATCAAGTTCCAGCAATCCCAAAACCCATTTATCTTATAGGAGAAAGACACAGGCATCATCAGAACAGAGACATATTAAAGGTCAAATCCGTAGAGTGATAAACAATGGAACAGTTCTTGTGTGGAAGGTTATCAACTTAGGTAGCATTTGGTTTGCTTGAATGGGGGCTAGAATGGAATGACCATTCCGTCGGAATGCCCATTCCTGGGTTCATCCAAAATGGACACAATACTTAATACAAAAGGAATTACCATTCCCTTACATGAGGGAATGGCCATTCCATTGGCGGGGGTGTGTGGGTGTGGGTGTGGGTGTGGGTGTGGGGGTGGCGGTGGGGTGGCCATTCCATTCCAGACTCCTTTTTTATTGAAATAAAAATGCCCCTACTCACTACCACCGCCACCGCTACCATTGCCAGTTGCCACCCACACCCACCCACCACCACCACCACTACCATATAACCCAATAAAAAAAATGAAGAGAAAATCGGAATATTTTGGTAAAAATACTTCCATAAATGCTTTGATTCATGCATGCCAAACATAGAGATAGGAATAGGAATTCCATTTCGCCCACCATTCCAAAGATAAATCCAAACATTGGAATGGAATGACCATTCCTATCTCATTCCATTCCAAACCATTCTAACCTCCATTCCATTCCAACCCAAAATCATTCATGCTAACCAAACACTACCTTCATTTCAAACCTACTGTTAGTACCTGGATATCACAAGAGATTAAATGAGGCTCTCCACCAATAGAGAAGGAAGACGTAAGTTTATTAGCTTGATGTGCTTCGACCAGGAGATTCTTCATAGAGTGCTCCACCAGTAAAATTGCACCTAATCCAATGTTTATTAGAAGAAACCAACTACTTGAGGCTCGCTCGAGTGCACTAGTCAGCAATAGTGCTTGTCCCGGATCCTGACTCGGACCACATGATTGGACTTCGGACCCTTCACTGGAGATTACCAAATCCGGACCCTCCACAGCATATGAAGGTATCATGTTGCTCGAATTAGAACCATCCACTTCATTTTTGGGATTTATAGAAGATAAAGAGTTCCCACGTGGACCAGCAGATACACTAAATGTGAAATCAGAAAGAGAGAACTCATACAAACAATTAGAAGGCTTATGAGATAGATATATAAATTCAGACCCATCATTACAGTTCTCTATCTGATCTTGAAATCTGAAAATAACCGATTGAATTCCAAAGACATCCAAGAGTACCTTCACAAGCCCTTCTTCAGAGAAAATGTGAACACGTGCTCGCTGAACAGACACACGAACACCAAATTCTGGCACATAAAGCGTGCCCAACATTGTTTCTTTATACTGTGTTGCTGTGGTATCCTGGCAAGTGGCACTAGTGGAAGCACTACCAGCTTTCTCACAATTCACTAGACCAGGAATTTTCCTTGATTTACTCAAAATGACATCCAGTAACCCCAAGTCCAGAGAGGCTTCAATTATAAATTTTGTACTCTTAAGAATGAACATCACACATTTTTCTTCAGATGCTAGCATGTTCCTATTGACAGAACTATTAGTTGATAGCATTTTCTGGATAACTTCTTGACAATAAAATTCATTCTTAGAATCGAGATTAATATAAGAATCTGATAGTACAGGCAGCCCTTGAAAAACCTGAAAAGAGTTTGTTTATCATAAGATTAGAATACCAGAGGTGAAAAGTTTCTGATGATTTACTTGCTAAGAACATTTTATTTGAAGTTAAATGTTCATAAAAGTTGGAGCAGCGCGGGGGAAGAAGATTAGCCAACGCGCTAATCTTCAAACCAAAAGGCTTAGGGATAAATTGTCTAGGTGTCTCACCAAAGACAAACAAACTCTCTCAACTGAGAACCAACTCAAAATCTTTATTCAATATTAAATTTTATCTCTCATGAAGAGATTACATCCTTATTTATAACTAAAACATCATCCAAGAAAGGAAACAACTAATTCTAAACAAATAAGAAGTCCTAAATCAAACATGACTAGACTTGTCAAATATTAATAAAACAACTAAAGCAACTACTAATAATATAGCCTACTCTAATTTTACTATACTTTGGGCCTGCGGGTATAGACTTTCAAACGGGGCCCATTATTATGGCCTGCATCAAAAGTTGAACATTCAAGGAATTTCAGAACTCAAAACACAATTGCAAGGTTCCACTCTGAGAAAAATAAAGAGCAAGCATAAAAATAAGATGTAAAATGGTTGTGAATCACAAAAGAATAAGAAGATCAAGAAAAGAAGATTCAAAGAGAATAATTGATAAATGTATGGTATTACATTCACCTGCATGAATGAGAAATACTTACCCACTTCATTTCCTATTGTCCAATGTGAACCAACCATCACATTTGAGGTGGTCCATGGCAGGCCTGCATTGGTTTTGGCAATGCATGCCCATGTGGGGTTAGACTTCAGATTCCTTCGCCTTCTTCCTTTTCTTCTCCTTGGTTGCTGCATGAGAGAGAGAGAGAGAGAGCCCTTTAGTGGGAGGGATCTTCATTTCTTTCTTGTTTCTGTTGTATTTTATATTATTGTAACCTCTTATCCCTTAATGTCTTCTCAAGGAGCTCCCACCTCTTTTTAGTGTTTCTTCATCAGTCCTCCCTCATGCAACTGGGACTCAAGGACCATTTCACCTTCTCAAAACCTCCACGATTAAAAAAGAAGGCCACATGGTATCTCCATATCCAAATTTTTTAGTATTCTATTGTCCTAGCAATCAGATGGCTAAATATTTCACAAGTAGTCCTTAATGATGTTGAACCAACACCATGCACATACAATTGTTTTTTTTTCTTGTGTAAATACATACAAAATAATTGTTAATTCAAAAGTTTTAAACCCAAAACAGATAAATTGAATAAATAAATAACCACTACAGCGTCGGTGTTAAGAGAAAACGAAGCTGGAGGATATTAAGACAAGAAAAAGAGTGTAACATCTTAGAAGCCTAATGTAATATATGCCAACCACACTTTTGGCTGAAACATATCCTTGTTGGATGATGTTAGTTAATAACTTAAGTCCCTAAACATTCAATAAAGTTAGGGTGATTCAAGCCAACAATAAGTATAATAACAACTAGCGCTAGTATGTAGGGTTTGGTGAGTGCGAAGGATTGATTGTCCATAAGTGGCCCCACAAAACGATCTCACATAAGGTTGGCTATAGGATGGCAATAGGTTGGGTTTGGTATCGATTGGGGTAATCCATGTCCAACCCAACTCACATCCACCCCACTACGACCCAACCCCAGACCTTGACAAACCTAAGGACTTATATTGACCTTTTATCAATACTATAATGCAAACCTTACCAGAACTACAAGCATTTAATTTGTTTGACAACATTTGACTCCCCATATCTTGCACTTAGCCACCCACACTGATGTGATACAACCAGCATTAGTGAAGGGTCTTTCTCTTGGAAGCTTGCTAATGAGTTGAAGGAGATTCACAATCTAATAAGGGCCCGTTCTTTACCAGAATTCTAAGAATTCATGTCTGGTGGAATTTAAAATTCTCCAAAAGCTGTCCCCTTGAGCTAGAATTCCAAATCCCACCTCTTAGTGGAGAACTTGAAATTTCAACCAAATGCATAAAGAATGGAATTATAGAAATTCCAAATGGTTGGTTGAGACCTTCTAGGTGGCTTTGAAATTCTGGTTAAAGAAACATTGCATTTTAAATTTCAGTAGACAAGATGTCACATCATGTCCAAGAAACCCCAACATGCAAAATTCCTATCAGAAATTCTAGTAAAGAAACAGGCACCAAGGGGTTAGCTTTTGGAGAATTTGAAATTCCTCAAGACATAAATTCTTGAAATTCTTGTAAATAAACGGGCCCTAAAATTAATCTTTCACAAGAAAGGTTGGATTCATAAAGAGCTCGATGCAACCTTCCTTCCCCAAATTCCGAAATTTCCGAATCCAAGCAATTTGAAAGATTTCAGGCCCATTAGTTAAGCTAGTTGCGTTTACAAAAAATTTTCAAAGATTCTAATAAACATTTGAAAGTGGTCCTTCCTTTCGCCATTAGCCTGTTTTGAGGGGCTATAACAAACAGATCCTCGATGGTACTCTAGTCGCCAATGAACACATTGATTCAAGGAATAAGAACATGGAAGAAAAGGAGGATGTGATCTTAAGAATAGATTTGGAGATGGCCTATTATCACATGAATTGAAGGTTTATAGACTAAATAATGGGGCAGGTTTGGGTTTGGACAGAAATGGAGGTGGATGTGGGAGAGTACTTCTAAATCCTTTAGGATGTTGGTGAATGGTGATCCTTCCCATCTTTTTAAAGCTTCGAGAGGGCTTAGATAAGTCGTTATTCATTGCTAGGAGGCAGGGTAACTTCCAATTAAAGTAACTTTGTCAAATATACCAATCCACTATATGCTATATTCAAGATGTTTAGCAAGGGGGGAGACAAGCAGATGCTATTAGAAGGAATTTCTTATGGGAAGGCAATAACGACGAAAGGAGAATTGAACTAATGAAGTGGAGTAGAGCAATGAAACCTAAATCTTCAGCAGGGCAGGGTAAGCTGCGCATTCTCAAATTGCTAACCAATACACCCAAAATGCCTAGGCATTAAAGGTGTGGCAAACTAACTACTTAAACCCCCTTGCGGGACACCACTCAAACATGAATCACACGCCTACCCAAGACGCGGCATGGGGCATCTTTGCCCTACGCACATGCGTGCCCACACACAAAACGCAGCATGGGGCCTTTTTTGCCCTGCACAGATTCGAACTTGAGACATATTGGCTCTGATACCATCTCAAATTGCTAACCAATGCACTCAAAATGCCTAAGCGTTAAAGATGCGGCAAACTAACTACTTGACATACATTACTAGCCAAGTGGTGGTAGAGATTTGGGGTAGAAAAAAGGCATTATAAGGGAACTAACTGTTTAAAGTATGGCGTGAGCCCAAGAGGAGTACCTAGGCACCAGCCATTAGGTTTGTGGAAAGTTATTCCTTATCCTAGAGGTCTTCAAAATGAGGATGGGTTTTAAAGCAAGGGAGGAGAAAAGCATCTGACTCTAGTTTAATGGGTAGGGCAGTTGTGTTTGCTTTTCTAGAGGTTGTGAAGAGTCATGTCTAATAAAGACTCTTTAATTAAAAATTTTTACTCGGGAAGGGGTTAAGTGTTTCTTGGGTTATGACTATTGGAGAGTCTAGCATTAGTCCAACGTGTTGACTATGAGTCCTCGTTAAGTAATCTTGTTAATATTTTATTTGCATGTAAGAGGCGGATGTGAGCAAATGGAAGACTCGTCTTGGAGTCCTCTTCGGCCTTGGGGAGTCTTTCCCATCTTTATCATGTTTGACTTGGATAAGCCTCTCCAATGGTCAAGGTCTTTTGCTAGAAAGCAGGTGTGGGTGATTTTTACTGCAAACAATCTAAGAAGAAGATCTGAAGTTAGTAACCAATACACCTAAAATGCCTAGGCAGTAAAGGCACGGCAAACTAACTATTTAACGCACCCCCTCCCCTTGGGTAGGACGCCACTTGAACTTGAAGCACACGTCCATTCAAAACGAAGCATGGGGCTATTTTGCGCTGCACACAAGCACCCGCACACAATACGACGAATGGGGCCTTTTTACCTTGTGTGGATTCGAACTTGGGACGTGTTGACTCTAATACCATCTCAAGTTGCTAACCAATGCACACAAAATGCCTCAGTGTTAAAAGGTGCTGCAAAGTAACTACTTAACAGAAGAAGTCCTCTATCTGAAGCCATTTGGGATGTTTGTGTCTCATGCGGTAAGAGGAATCTAAGTGGCATTACTTCTATCTTGTGGTGCCTCTTTCTTAATAGTTGGAGTTTATTGGCACATGCGAAGGGCCCATAGTGATTTGGTGGGATACTTGGAGGATTGGTTAATTTTGTAGTTGTGGTTTAGTCTCTTAGAGGTTCATTTACGGCTTCGATTTTATAGACTAGCAAGAAAAGAACAAAAGAGTTTTCACCAATGCATTGAAATTGAAATATGACATTGCTCACATAGTTATCTTTACAATAGTTAATAAGGCAAATGTAAGAAAAGAGTTCAACATTTTGAGGATGAATAATATTATTCACAGTTCGGAAGTGTACTTGGAGAAAGCATATTTTACAAAAGCGACGTTTGATTACTGGGTACCCTCCTCCAAATGATGTGCTCAACTTTAATGTTCATGCCGCAACTAGAGGCAAGCTAGAAGTTGCAAGTTCTAAAGAAGTGGTGAGGTGGTGCTCATATTTTTGAAGCATGTAGGCGTTAACAATTCTAATGAACAAAAATTCCTGCAAATTTGGAAACACTAAGGCTTTTTTTTTTTTTTTTGGGTCTTATTGTAATCAAGGAATGGTGCCAGAAAATGATTCTTCCAATGCGATCTCCCATATGGCCTACGTCGATAACGGTCTTTAGTAGTATCAATTACTCTTCAATGAATCAAATTCATTGTCTTCCTTTATGATTGTGGTGTTACCAAGATCAATCAGCTAACAGCAATGCTTTGAACACACTACCGGGACTAGAGATATTCTTTTGTTTGCTCCTCTGTAAGCTTATTTTGTTTCTCTGTGGGTATATAAATATCATCCCTATACCAGCATGCCGATGTTTTTTCCTTCTTTTGTATCTCCTTGTGTATCTCTTTCGGCTTTTTAATATAATAAATATATCGTTAACCATCAAAACAATATATATATATTCTCCACAAACATGTCTCACCCTGTCCATAGTTTGCAAAATGAGGATGTGGAAGTTTCAAATTGTCATTGTGTCTCGGAATGAATTCCCCTTATAAAACACGCGTATGTTTCTGACCTAGTGTAATTAGTTTCCATCTCTTTAATGATATATTATAAAAGAAAATTTTAAATGTAAATGAGCATCAGCAAGGTTTGATAAAATATAAAGCCTAATTAATAAAGTAAATCAAGAAAATGTATAAATGCGAAAATCCAAAAACACTTTACAAAATAAAGAACCAATCTTTTTTTCTCCTTTTTCTTCAAAAATAATAAAGAACCAATCATTCAAAGCACAGAAAGTTATCCCAAATCTCAACTGAATCTATCAAACTAAATGTCGAGTGGAACAGAAGAACTGAATCATTTGTTATATTTTTATTTTTTAAAATTGTAAGAATTGCATCATTTGGATCCAATTCTGAGGCACACAATGATCACCTGAAAGAAAGTGTATAATTCATCCACATAACACAATATTGTGGCTCCTGTAGCCATCCCACTTAAATTCATTGACCAAGCATTTAGAGTTTCTGTGAGTGAATGCCAATACTCCCTGCAAAAGATTAGTAATGCCTACACTCAGAGAGATCAATAAATAGATTGATAGCTAGAGAGGGAGTGTGTGTGTGTTTGTGTGCATAAGAGAGAAAGAGAAGCAATTGCAAAAATCTTTAACATACCATGACTTTAGGAGCATCAAAAACTATCTAAGAATAAGCCAAACAAAATAGAAAAAGAAATCAAGAGAACATCGATCAACATGGCAAGATGTTCACAAAGTTACTGCTCAATGCAGAAGGAAATTCAATTGCATGGTTAATACTGAAAGACAAGGATAAAAGAATTAAAGAGAAAAGGTTCTATATAACTGGAATAGCCAACCCCAACATAGCTAGGACAAAGCTTTGATGATGATAATGATCGTATATAACTGGAAATATATGATGCTACCAACCATGCACCCGACAAAAAAAAATGCAACCCATTGCCTAATTGGCACAAACAACATCCAAATCAAAGTGTTTTCCATTATTGATAACAAATGATATGTGTCAGCATGAGATAAATTGTGAGAGAAGTGAATTCGAATTCATTCTAATTTAGTGATAATCAAAATAGTTACTTCAAGGCAATTGACTTTGATCCATCCATCTTGAAAGAAAATGGACCCCACCGTAAAGATTTTAAGAAACACGGAAATTTCTCATGTATCTAGCTAAATAAATCAAATGACATAAAGGAAACACAGATGAGAGGAGACTGAGAGAGGGGGACATTATTTATATGACCTATAGAAAGGTGCTTTGTGCGGTAGATTATATAAGGCCAAGGTGGGGGCCCCAAGGGACTGGTGCCTAATTAATTAAACTGGGTGATGTCACTCATGTGATCACATGTGCTTGTGTGTACATACATAAACACATACATATGTATATATATATGTATATGTATATCATTTGAGCTATATCCCATCAACTGCCCGCTTCAAGAACTCTACCACCATAAATGCCTAAATTGGGTCAATGAAATGATGCTGGCAGATGTAAAGACTGTCAATATTATGACACGCACAAAGATACAATATGGAAAACTATGAATGAATTTTGGTGTCTTTCCTTGAGGACCAACCCATTCTTTTATAGATGAGGGATGCCCGATTTGGGCTACAATCAAGATAATTTACAATCAATTTAGATCTCCTATTTTAGCATGTTGTGTTGTATATATTACATCAATTTGACTAACATACAATGAAGATGGGCTTTGCAGACGGGTCATGGGCCATGGACTTTATGGGTCATTGACAAAGACAGCCAGAGAGGAGGTGGGAAAGGTAGCTTTGTAGACGGGTCATGGGCCATGGACTTTATGGGTCATTGACAAAGACAGCCAGAGAGGAGGTGGGAAAGGTAGCAAGGACTAAAGCAGCAACACCAGCATTTGAGAAAGCAGCATGTGTATGAGCACATGCAAGTAGGTGTTGTGACACATAAGATACCCAACATTCCTTTTCTTTTATTAAAGCAAGTGTGACAACCCGAGCCCACTAGCCACATGATATTGTTCGCTTTAACCGAAGTCTCACAGCTTCAAAACGCGTCATGTGGATTTAAGGTCAGGCCGCACATGTCTGGTCAGGGTCAAGACATGTGCGCAAAGCCCCCCGGAAAACAAGCAAGCCAACAAGACAAACAAAAGCAAGTAAGATCTCACACTCTCCCCACTGGAAACAGAGCTGAGGTTCTGATACCATTTTGTGAAGACTCGGGCCCACTATCCACCTATGAAGCACAGACACTCCAAAATGGCCCCCGTATCAGTGTCGGACACGGACACGGCTCTGACAAGCTGGGACACGTGTCCAACACACCAAAAACGTGTCCTAGATTTTTTTTTTTTAATTTTTTAAATTTCGGACACGGCTCGAACACGGGTTAGACATGGCTCGGACACGTTTTGGACACGGCGGGACCGAAATATAATTAAAATATGCTCAACTTGGGTTAAAATTTTAAAAAAAAAAAGCGGAAGGGGGTAAATATAATTTGTTCTAACTTATAACCCTAATGTCTCCTTTCATTCACTCTTCGTTTCTAAAATCAAAAGGGGAAACGCTGCTGGGAGATGGAGAAAAAGAATAGGAAAGGGGGAATCGCCGCCAGTAGTGAAACGAAGAAGAAGACAGCGTGAGGATGCCTACGCGTGGAAGATCTGTACTTAAGGAAGACGCATGGAAGATCTGAACTTGAGAAAGATCTGAGCGTGAGGAAGATCTGAGCGTGGAAGAAGCATGAGGAAGATCTACGCCTGCACGTGGAAGAAGAACAAGAAGGAGTAGGAGGAAGAGCAGGTACTGCTTTTTTCTTTTTCTTTTTTTTTGTTGCTGCTTTTTTTTTCTCCAGTGTTGTTGTGCTGTGCTATTTTCTTTCTTTTTGTTTTTCGAAGTACTGCTGTGCTGCTACTACTGCTTTCTTTCTTCTTCTTTTTTTTTTTCAAACTGTTGTTTTCTTTTTTACTTTTTTCTTCCATCTGAAATACTGCTGCTGTTAAGCATAAGGAAGATCTACTTTTTTCAAACTGCTTGAGGAAGATCTGTTTTTTTTCAAAGTACTGCTGCTGCTGTTTTTCTTCAGTGCTACTGCTATTTTTTTTTTTAGTTCTTTTTTTTTCCATGGGATGCCTGTGCTGTTGTTGTTTTCTTTCTTTATTTTTTTCTTTCAGTGCTGCTATTTTTTTTTCCCATGGGACAGCTTTGGTGCTGCTGTTGTGCTGCTACTGATACTTTTTCTTTCTTTTTTCTTTTTTCGAATTGCTACTGCTGTTATGGGACTGCTGTGCTGCTGCTATTTTTCTAGTGTTAGTTATGTTTTTTCTTTATTAATTGTGACATTATGCTTTTTAAAAATATAACTATTCTTTAATTTTATGATTATATATAAAAATATATATTTATTATTTGCCGTGTCCTAGCGTGTCCGTATCCTACTTTTTTAGGATTTGCCGTATCGCCGTGTCCATGTCGTATCGTATCCGTGTCCCGTGTCCGTCACCATGCTTCATAGCTATCCACATGAAAATCTACTTTGACCGAAGTCTTGCAGCTTTAAAAAGTGTCATGTGGCCACACAAATGCTCAGGATCAAGACTTGAATATTTCCAATGTGGAACTTAATGTACTTCAAAGCCCCCTAGAAACTAAGCAAGCTAACAAGACAAGCAAGCCTAGGCAACTAGGATCTCACAGTAGGTGTCGTGAGCAAAGTAGGTGTAACATCCAAAATTCTTTTTTTATTTTTCTTTTTTACAAAAGGTAAGTGTAACATGACTCGAATCTACAACCTCCTGCTGCGACAATGAGCCCCTTTATAAGGACCCATCCCGAAATATTAATTTTAAATAATTTTAATTAGTTTTAAAAATTAAACATTGAATTAGTAAAATATACTACTTTGAATTAGGGAACAATCAAGGTTCAATTAGGAGGAATCAACCCACATTGAAAAATTAGGGCAAAATTAGGGCAAGAACACAATTAGTGCTCGATTTAGAAATCATAAGACTTATTTGCAATTTTTAGGAAATATGAGGTTTTTTCTTGTAATTGCAAAACATAGCCAATATGGGTCTCATTTGATAGGAAATAATTAATTAAAAGACTTAGTGAAGCATGTGGGACCTTTTAGTATCAAATAAACATTAATAAAGAAAGTCATAATAAGAGCATGACTTCAATGATGTGGGGCCCAAAGTTAGAGAAGAGTGTAGGACTCTTTGGTAGTCACTCACGGATGAGTTGCTGTTGCACTATTACTAGTGGGTTAACAACTTCCCTTATTCACAAGGACTACAATAGAAGAAGTTCAGGAGGTCTAATTAAAATACAATTATCCATTGTGGTTCCTACTCCCCCCCACAACCCCAACAATCCAAACAAGTCTCTCTAGTGGTTCTCTCTCTCCCTAGATACCTAGATAATCCTTCTAGATCCTCTTCTAGTTCTCTCTCAAAATAGAGATTTGCAACCCTAATTAGAGTTGAGAATTTGGGGAAAAACAAGGATACGTGTAGGGATTGACTTATGGCTCTCTACGATTTTGGAAATTCTGACAAACTGGGCGATAAGCCAAGTGCACAAACCCAATTTAATTTCCTACTTGATTTTATCTTCGCATTAGATTTGTACAAAAATTTCTTTTGAAACTTGATTTTGGATGGTAAAATCCCTAAATTTACTTAGATCTATATTTCTATATAGACTGTTATATGTAGAATTATGAGTTTTGATTGATCTGATGTTTTCTTAATTAACAGCCTTATAAGTTTGATAACAACTGGTATATAACGTCAATACCTGTTTCTAAAACTGATTGGGTGTTTGGGACTGAATTTATCCTAATAACAATAACATTCACTCATGGTCAACTGGTGAATACAATGTATGGGACTAAAATCCTTACTATACTTTGTAAAGCTTGGAAATAATCTGATGTAGTATTGCGGATATGATCTCTAGAGATCATTATCTACTCTAGTTGGCCAAAGATAGTGGAAAATCCAATCAGGAAAACTAAATGTCCAGATTCAGGTCGTCAATGAACGGGTTTTTCCAAAATTGCTTGTGGGGCCCACATTACCCACTTAATGGATGATCTGGTCCGATCATTTGGTAGACCACACAGGGACAACCTTAGAAATGATGGATTGGGTCCCACTGGGCCATCCATCCAGGTGACCCAAATCTGCCCACTAGAAAAGAAGGAAACTGTCACCTTTGTATGCTTAGATGGACTTGAGATCTTCACCCAGACCTTGTAAATTGCGGTAAACCTGACGTAGTAATATAGCCAAGACCCTAATAAGCCATTCTCAACTCCATTGATCCAATACCTGCAAAAAGAAGCAACCAGAAGTCCGGTCCAACAATCTAAGTTCGCCAATGGCCTAATTTTTGGAATTGTCATGGGGTCCACATTCCCACCTGATCAATGATCAGGTCTTGCCATCTGAAAGGCCGCCTTTTAGTGAACACATAGGTGTTGGGCCCACATGGATAGGGTCCCATGTCACCGAACGGTGCAGAAGAAGCACTGTGCCTTGCTCCTTTTATTAGCCTTAAGTAGTTCTGAGAATTTACAAGTGGCCTTTCAACTTTAGGTAAAATACTGCAAAGCCTCTACAGTTATTTACTCAAGGTTTATGAGAATATGATATTTAAAGCTTCCCACTAATGTTGACTGTATCCATGACCTATGTTTAACAAACTTTGAATTCCTATTTTATTAGTGGACTCATAAGATTTTGATGCGATACTCATGCCCTGACCCGACCGTGATTTAAGTTATGGACTGTTAAGGATTTGGGATTTATTTAAAATTAAAAATAGTGTATTCTATGCCCAAACTAAATCTGAACCGATAATAAGTCATGTCTTCATGGCTTGACGCCCATCTTCGAATTATCTCAAAGTATGTTTAGGGTTATGGAAACCTAAGGGTATGACGCCATGGGCTCTTCGAACACCAGCTAACTTTAGAAGCGCCAATTAAGAATTAACCCAAATCTAAGGAGGAGGTCCTCGTGGTCATCCAAATTAGGTTTAGGGCAAGTATACTGTGTTTGAGATCTCATGATATCATACGATTAAGTTAGCCTAGACCCGGCATGCGAAAAGTAACCCTACACTCGGCATGACCTGTAAAATATGTATTTTATATACTGAAATTTAATTATTTGATTATATGCTTTCAAGCATTTTTGGCGCAAAATAGAACGGAATAGAGAAACAGAATTCATGTAGCCGACCCCAACATGGTTGGAATAAGGCTTTGATAATGATGATGATGATGTTTTCAAGCATACTTTGTGTGCACCATGATATGATAATACATATTTTCTCTGTTATATAATTTATGGCTTTTTGACATCGCATCTATCAACTCTAGAATTTGTCATATATAAAATAAATTATGTTCTATGATTCTTTGACTATTTCTATGTATTTTGAATTAAGACGACACCACTAGGCTGTTTAAGTCTAGCATAGTGGGACACCACTATGTAGGGGCTATACTTCTGAAACTATCTACAGATAAGTTAACTCTCTGTCAGTGACAATCAGTCACTTCGGTTCCAAACTCTGTTACTCTGCTCTGATGGCCATGGGCCATAATTCTAATTCTCTAGGTACCAAATCAAGTTTCAAAAGAAAGTTTTGTACAAATCTAATGCGAAGATAAAATCAGGTAGGAAATTAAATTGAATTTGTGCACTTGCCTTATCGCCGAATTTGTTGAAATTTCCAAAATCGGAGATAGCCATAAGTTGATCCCCACGCATATCCTTGTTTTTCTCCAAATTCTCAACTCTAATTAGGGTTACAAATCTCTATTTTGAGAGATAATTAGAAGAGGATCTAGAAGGAGTATCTAGATATCTAGGGAGAGAGAACAACTAAAGAGACTTGTTTGGATGGGGGATGAGTAGGAACCTGTAGTTCTTTTTAAAGGTTTGGGTTTGGGCTCTTTTAGCAATGGATAATTGTATTTTAAATTAGACTTCCTAACCTCCTTCCACTGTAGTCCTCGTAAATAAGGGAAGTTGTTAACCCACTAGTAATAGTGCAACAGCAACTCATCCGTAAGTGACTACCAAAGAATCCTACACTCTTCTCTAACTTTAGGCCCCACACCATTTAAGTCATGCTCTTATTATAACTTTCTTTATTTATGTTTATTCGATACAAAAAGGTCCCACATGCTTCACTAGAGTTTTATAATTAATTATTTCCTATCAAATGAGACTCATATTGGCTATGTTTTGCAATTACAAGAAAACCTCTCATATTTCCTAAAAATTACAAATAGGTCTTATGATTCCCAAATCAAGCTCTAATCGTGTTCTTGCCCTAATTTTGCCCTAATTGTACAATGTGGGTTGATTCCTCCTAATTGAACCTTGATTGTTACCTAATTCAAAGTAGTATATTTTACTAATTCAATGTTTAATTTTTAAAACTAATTAAAATTATTTAAAATTAATATCTGGGGACGGGTCCTTACATACTCCCCCACTTAAGGAAATTTGATCCTCCAAATTTAATTTGTATTATAATATTGAGATTTTACACCCTTCCAACTACAAAACAAGCTTTTCCATTTTTCTACTTGAAAGAAATTTATTAAGTATTATATCAAAAGAGGGAGAAATGTTCAATATATAAAAATTTGGTGCAAATATACCCTCTTTTGCCAAAGCATCAGTAATATTTTATATATATATATATATACACACATAAATATAGATGGATGATCCAGTACACATTGGGCACATGGTGCGAACCTGACCATGGGGCCAAGCTTTTGGTCTATCCAACCATACATAGACCCCGAACCCCTCCTCCTCCTCATTTTGAATTGCACCGGATCCCAATGTTTGGCACCCATCCGAATAGACTACACCATTGGATTGACTACAATATTATATATATATATATCACGCATCAGGCACATGGTGCAAACCTAACTATGGGGCCAACTTTTACATAAACCCCGAACCCCTCCTCCACATCATTTTGAATTGCACCGGATCCCAAGGTTTGGCATCCATCCAAATGGACTACACCATTGGATTGACTACAATATTATATATATAACCATTGAAACTTGTGGGACCTTGCCCAAATGATGATGTGAGCCCCAATCACTGTATGTCAAACAGTCCTGCATGATTTGGTTTATCAAAGTTTGCTGACTCAATGAGAAAAACAGAGGTGGCATGCATCCCAGTATATTTTCTCATGCCACACCAAATGGACCATTGACCTATAAATTTAATCTCAGACCTTTTTAAATAAAACGAGAAATCACCCAAAAAGGTTAGAAAAATCATTTATGCATATAATCATCTCATAATGAATATACTTAAATCAGTATCTAGTGACTCAAAATAATGAAAAAGATAGAGCTCAGAGTGCATCTCCATGGTGATAAACTGTAATATGGAAAGTAAACAAAGGTTAGAAAAATCAGTATCAGGCACCAAATTGGCCAGGAGCAAAACCAATATGTATCATCCTGTCAATGCTAATGTGTTGCACATCAGTTAATATTGGATGCAGCATGCATATCACTCAAAAACATGCCGAAATGTCATATCAGGGGACTGAAAAACTAAAATGATATGTATCTACCAATATCTAAATCATGGAATCAACAACAGATATAGAAAATGTTTGCTACCTGCGAGATGAGGACTGGAATGTTATTGACATGGGTCCAAAAATTTGTGACTGCTTATTTTCTTTTAAATCCTCCAAAAGAGCATTTATGCCATTACATCTCAGACAAGCACCAATTGTAAAACACCCATGAGAAATACAAGTTCCATTTGAATTTGCTTTCTGACTATGTAAAGAATGTGTGTCCATTAACCAAGGGCACTTGGCTTCTGATTCATCTAATCTTGGTTTCCCAGTTAGTGCTGTTGAAACAACTTCTGATGCTGGCCAAACGGAAAATTCAATGTTTCCCACATCAATTGTAAAACAGCAGTCATCAAGACCGTCAGAGTTAACATGTTTGCCTAGCACTTCACCTGGCATGGATATTCGGATGTTAGGGCCAATTATCGCTACTCCAATTTGAATGTTTTTCTCTGGTACCATTCTGAGCATTGTCATCTTCAATAAACTCACGTAGGACTCACAACAATTTACAAGTTTCATTTCTGCTTGGTCATCAATGATGTTTGAAGTATGTGAAAGAACCTCAGGCTCCTCGCTTGTAGCAGTCAAATGACAAATATCTTGCATCTGCTTAAGCAGCATATATATGGACATTATTGATAAATAGTCCAAATTAAAAGTCAGCTTCCCCATAGCCAAACTACATTTCCAAAGCCCATGATCTGGTGCGTTGAGGTAAGGATCCATAATAAAGCTTTTAATTTCACAGAGAAGGAAAGGAAGCTCCAATCGTTGGATATCATTTCCTCTGAATCTTTCCCCATTTCTCCCCCAATCTGACCACATTTTTCCTAAACAATTTTCCAATATTAAGATCCAAGAATCGCTTGTAAATTCAATAGGTTCATCATTTGATATTTGAAACTGAGGTGCAGGCTCACTCCACAAAATTTCCTCAGGTTCAGTATCCATCTTGAGTTGAGGTGCACTATAAGAGTGATGCATCTCAGTACTGGAATTAGTACGCATGGGTGGGACTCTGGAGAAAGAAGAGGATTGAATTTTAAAACTCCCCCAAGCCAAGGACAAACATCGTGCATTCAAATCTTTTATGTAATCTAAGCATAATGTGTTCATTGTGATACAAAATGAAAGTAAATTCAAGTCAGAAACTTGAATATCTGATTTCAATTTTTCTTTGATGGGCTGATGAACAGCCCTAATTGGGGAAAGAGTAATGGAAATTTCTTCAAGGTTCAGACTAAAACTCTGCTTAGAATAGGAATCATCAATGTCTGACAGAAGTGATAGTCTATCTTCAATATTACGACCCAAAAGAGTCCTCAAGAAAGAAAAGATATGCATAATTGAGTAAAAGATGCACAAAATAAATTTCCAAAGAAATGAAAGTGGTGTAAGGACTTTCCACCAGAATTTTGTGTGAACATTAGTAGTGGATGCCGAACAACTATGACGAAATTGCAATGCCACTGTGTAACGAGCTAACTGACGTGCACGTGCAACAGCCTCAACAGGTAATTCCTCTTCAATGTCAGAAATTACTTTCCACTCATGTTTCACACAGCTAGAGAACTTTCTATCTTGTGCCATTCTAGCCGCAGTTTGGTTGAATATTCTTTCATCAGAATAACCAACTAGCAATAGCAATTTCTCATAAGCATGAACATAACGCAGCCATAACACAACAGTAGTAACTATCCTGCAGAAAGGGGGCCTTCGATTTGGTATCAAGCATCCAACTCCTCGTGCAGCTATCTTCCACAGCGCCCTGCCATTTCTAGCATCTTTAACTTCTTTCGAAGAAAGCACATCAAACACCATGAGAAGAACAGGAAGATCATATGGTGAAAAGGCAAATTTTATTTGCGGAGCATGCGTGTCAAAATCACTGAGTTGAAGATTCCTCAACCTGATGCGATTCAAAAGATTCCCTGAAGAAGCAATACAGTTGACTTGATCTTTCCTCTTCAGCCCTATCTCCAAACCACTACCATTCAGAACAAAAGAACTCTTCTCTTGTGGCATGAAAAATGCACCAAGTAGTCCCTTGAGCAAACAACTGGCATCAAGAAGCACAGATTCCAAATGAAGCTCCTTCAGCCTCAAAAAGCATGCAAGGGATTCATCCATGACAGGCAACTGCAATTTCAAGTGAATATCATATATATTGAACCAGCAATGCCTGAGTCCAATGTTGGTTGCAGCAGTCACCAATCGATTCCTTGAAAAAGTGATGGCCGAAATATTTCCAATGGTTTCATGCAAAGAAATCCCCTGAAATTCAGGAACACTGTCTCAGCAATGAAGCCAACGTAATATGATGCAATAGTTAGTGTGCAAAATTACAATAAAACCAAATGCTAGAATATAAAAGATTATCAATAACAAAAGACAAATATAAACAACTTTGAATTCATTGGAAAGCCCAGCTCAGTTCCTCACTCATCTGAGCCCACTTGGATGGAAGCAAACAAATGGAAGCTATGATACGACCGATCACCAGATTATCAAAACTTGTCGATAACAGGAGAATTAACAGTTCTGAATTCATTGCACACCCAAATTCATTCAGTTTCAAAACTCAACCCACAGGTCAAAAAACTTTCTTTTGAATGACGAAGAAGACTCTTACTTTTGGGCGTGGTTTCTTCTAGTTATAGGTAATATGGCTTGAATCTACGACCATGTGGTTGCAACAATGAGCAGACAGCTGAAAAGGGACATAGGCCCATGTCTGCCAAAAAGTCTGATGAGTTCGCCCCACCAAACCCAGCCTGATTTTTCATACAGATAGGCCCATTGTATTCAAGTTTTTAGCCATGCAAGTGTAGACTGGGCTTCTTCAGCTTGTTAAAGGTCTAATAATCTGGCCCATCCCAGCCTGATTTTTTGATAGAGATGCCCAAGACATCTTAATTTTTTGAAGACCGTTTCTTTTGGTTGTGGTTCTCCTATAGGTAACATGGGGAACAACCCACAACCCCATGGTTGCAACAATGAACTACTTTTGGATGACAGACGCAAGGAGACATAGGCCCATATCTTCTGAAAGGTCTAAATTCTAAAAAGCACATCCAACCCAGCCGATTTTCTAATACAGATGGGTCCAGTACATCTAAATTTTTAGCAATGCAGGTGTTGCATGGTGGAGCTACTGAATTCAGGCCCAATAAATAAAACAGCTCCGTTTGGACAAGCCTCAGCTCATGAAGCTGCACATGATTCTCCCTTAAGATTCATCAAAGGCTGATAAGCTTATTCAAAACCAATTCCACCGTGTTGAGAAGTTCTCAGATTCCTTCAAGCTCAGCTTTCATAAACTAAACCTGCATTTCCTCAGTAATCATAGCACATATATATTAAACAGATATAAATTTATGCAAAAACTTAGACGAAAATCATGGTTTCCATAGATGGACCATAGGCCAAAGATTTCATCAAATTAAAAAATATATATTTTGAATGGTCATCAGATTAAATAATGATCACCCACCACACAGTCAGTGCATCAAAAGGATGGTTAAGGGGTTTTTTTTTTTTTAGTGGAGGAGAGAGAGAGATAGCTGGAATGCATGAATGAAGGGGAGATCACACATGAAGGAGACACTATAGAAATGATGTAGAACTAGAACCCAAAAACATAAACAAAAGACTAAGCAACTAAACCATTGACAATCAATTGATCATCTCCTTTGACATCCAATGTAGCAAACTCATCCACTTCGTCATTCACTTCTCTTGGAACATAGTGGAATGTGGCTTTTGTAGTTTTTGGCAAAGTCCTTATCTCATTTTGTATTGGGAAATAAAAATAATAATAACTCAAGGCGCAGTAGCCAGTGCCCCTCTTCCCTTGCCCTACCAATGGCATCACTGGAATCACTTTCTACTAGCAGCAGCCCATGCCAGCGCAAATGAAACAAATCGAGATCCTAAGGGCTTGTTTCGATAAGCAAAAAATAGAGTGGAGTGAAGTTAAATTGGCCTTCACAGCTTAAAATTTCAGCTCTACCCCGTTTGGATGAGTCTTGCCCAAAGATGAAGTATTGTTCTTAGTGCATGTATACTTCATTTCACTTCAACCGTAAATACTTCAATTTCCTTTTCCTTGAGTAAAAGTCAATTCTACACCATAATATTTTTAAATTTCACTTCACATCAAGCACCCAAACATAGTGAAGTAAACTAATCTACCTTAACTCAACCCTAAATACTTCAATTTCCTTTTCCTTGAGTAAAAGTCAATTCTACGCCATAATAATTTTAAATTTCACTTCACATCAAGCACCCAAACAGAGTGAAGTGAACTAATCTACCTTAACTTTAACCCACTTCTCCAAGTGAAAATTCTAATTTTTCTTCAAAAAATTACATAGATTCGACATCCACTCCCAAAATTCAAATGAAAGTATTGTATTCATTTTCAAAACACAATTGCCCATTTTGATCTGCACGCCTCGAATAAACACTTTGAGTCCGCCATTGCATTTATCCAAACAGGCCCTAGAGCAAAATCAGTTGGGTAACATCATCCAGGCAGCTTCCTTTATAGCCTATACTCCATTCATAATAGGCAAAATGTTTCAAAGTTCTCCAAATGGACACGTGAAGACCATGTCTTCAGTGGAAAACACAACATACAAAGATACCTCCGGATCAAGTAAAGCAAGCATTTGATTCATCTCCTTCTTTCTCACACCCGTGGATTCCTGCCGGCCATGCGAGCACTGCTCCAAGTCCCTTCAACATAACCAAAACCCTATCAGATTCAGCATTAGGCATTTAGACAATGCATTTACACTTGAGACAAACCTCGTGGCGAAGATCACATCAACGCCGTGGACTTGGAACTGGAAAGCGGGAGCTCCCCACGGAGAAACAACAAGGCAGATCTCTCCAATCCTGGCGCTTTTGACATACATCTGGTTATTCAATCCGCCGAGAAGAAGATGATCGAGAGCAGAGGCATCGAGGACGAGGTTCCTCGCTCGGACGCGCGATCGGAGAAACCCTAATTCGAGGTCGATGTCTGGTTCTTGTTGCGTCCATGGCCGCAGCAGGGACGCGAGTCTCGATCGGACGGAGTTGGAGAAGGAGAGCATTTGAAGAAAGGATAGGAGACGCTCGAGAGGATGAATTATCAGGTAGGGTTTCGTGTATCCATTGGAGAGCTGAGACTGAGAGTAGAATTAGGGTTTTGTTTTTTCACACAAACTTTGAATGAGCTAGTTTCCAGAGACTTTGATGACAGAAAAGAAGAAGCAGATGGGAGTCTCATTTTTGAAGCAGAGGATGGGGTTTTAGTTTTTATAGTCAGATGAAGCGTCCCCGCCAGCCCGCCACGTGTGTTCTTTTATTATTCTTTTTTATAAAAGGCAGGTATAAGGGCTTGTTTGGTAGGTCTAGTCTTATTTTTATAGATCATCTAAAATAGAGCTATTAAAAAAAGAGCTATTAAAAAAAGATGCTAGATTTAAAATATGTGTTTGGCAATGAAAGCATCTATTTTAAATAGACCATTTTAAATCAATAGTTGAAAAGTTTTCACAAATATATTGAGATCTAGTAGGTATTAAGCCTTGAAATTTTACTTCATACCCACGTTTGGCCTCCCAAAAAGATCTAACGGTTTGGATTTTGTGATTGAGGCCCCCAATTTTTTAAAAAAAATATTTAATAATTCACGTTTTTACATAAATATCTCAAGTTTGGTGATGATCCAACGGCTGAAATTTGGTCTCATAATGGTCATTGACCTTCTACACATTTTCAATGGTTTGGATTGTTATTTACTGTCCCAGAAATAATAATAAAAAATAAAAAAAGGGGCTGCCTGTGGACTAGTACAAATTCAGCATATTAAATTCAATGGTTGAAAGTTTTTTACAAATATCTTGAGATCCACAAGGAATCAATCCTTGAAAATTGACCCCATAGCCGTTTTTAGTCTTCCCAACATTTCCAATTGTTTGGATCTTGTGTTTGGGCCCCACAAAATTCAAAAAATAGTATCCAATGGCTCACACTTTTTTGCACATATCTCGAGATTCAGGATGAATTAACGGCTGAAATTTGGATGGGTGGCCGTAATTGATCATGTGAACATTTTCAACGGTTTGGATGTAGATTTAGGGGCCCGGATTTCGAGAAAAATCACAAAAATCGTACTGGGCGTGATCCCTCATTTTCACTGTAGCTGGGCGCCTCTTTTTTTTTCCCTCTGATTTGGAAATGCATCACAACCCCTCCTCTTCAAAAAAGAGCTTTTACCTCTTATTGTCTAAATTAAATAGAGCTAAAAATGCATGCCAAACGCCTCTATTTTTCTAACTCTATAAATTTTAGACATTTAGACATTTAGAGCCTAAATTTTAGACTTGCCAAACATGCACTAAGTATGGGGCTCTAGAGAGGCCAACCTCTAATCCTTTGCAGTTAATCTACTAATATAAATGCCACCAGGCCTACTTAATGTATTTAATTAATAGAGTAGAGTAAAGTAAAGCGCACATTTAAAAGACACGACCCACTAAATTGTGAATTTGTTGAGGATTTAGTGGTGGGTTTGGACAACTTTCAAAATAACATTTTTAATTTATATTGTTAGATACTCTATTTGCTATGCAGATGGATGGTGGGAACAAGAGTTAAGCTAAATAAGATATGGATAGAGAAAACATAGATCTAAAGGATTGCAACCCATGTGAGGATTAAACCCACATAATTTGGATGGAGAGACAATATTGATGTGGTTGACGCGTCACGCGTTAACATAATTGAGGTAAGGCTTTAATGATGATAATAATTAAGTGTTATAATTTAAGAAAATGTTTATGCTGTATTTTTCTTGATGAGTATTGCATTGGTCTGCTATTTCAATTGACCAATTAGAAGCTCTAGCCTAATTAATGAGAGCTAATTGGATTGAAGTCTAAAATAGCTCTAACTTTTAAATTCTAATTCATTATGATTTTATTTTGCAAAATTATAAGAAGAACTCTTATTTCAAGAGGCAATTGGAGCCCACCTTTAAAATTTGTGGTTATTGGGCCACACCTTTCTAATTTTGCGTTCATTTTGCACTCAAATTAACATCTAAATTTTATAGTAACTACAAATAAACTCTTAAAAACAGCCTCCCTGATAGAGTACTGAGGAATTTAATTTGGTGGGTTTTAATAAAAAGGAATATCTCCAAATATTGTATTGAAAATTCTAAGGATATGTATGAAGGAGCAGTAACGAATGTGAGAACCACACGTAGAGAAATAGGTGGATTCCCCATGACCATAGATTTACATCAGGGATCAACCTTAAGCCCTTATCTCTTTATATTAATTATGGATGAGTTAACTGTGCATATTCAAGAAGCAGTAGCATAGCGTATGTTGTTTGCAGATGATATAGTATTGGTGGATGAATCAATAGATTGTGTAAATATAAACCTCGAGAGATAACGGGGGTATTAGAATCTAAAGGCTTAAAAATATGTCGTACAAAGATAAAAGATATAGAGTACAACTTCAGTGGATATATACAAAGTGTTGAAACCACTGTCAAAATTGAAACCCATGAGATACCACGTAGAGATTCTTTTCAATACCTAGGCTCGATGATTAGTAAGGATGGGAAGATTGACGAATATGTAAAGCATAGGATAAAAGCTAGATGACTGAAGTGGAGACTAGCTTCTGGAGTATTTTGTGACAGACGAATGCGAACGAAATTGAAAGGCAAATTTTACAGGACAGTAGTTAGACCAGCTATGACATATGGAGCAAAATGTTGGCCAATTAAAAATACGCATATTTATAAGATAAATGTAGCAGAAATGAGAATGCTTAGGTGAATGCGTGGTAAAACGATGAAAAGTAAAATTAAAAATGAGCGTTTTCGATAGCATTTAGGAGCAGCACCAATAGGGGATAAAATTAGATAAATCCGTTTAAGAAGATTTGGGCATGTTGAGCATAGGTCGGTAATGGTGCTGGTGAGAAAAAGTTTGGCTATACAGGTGGATAGTTCATCAAGAGATAAGGGTAGGCCGAAGAAAACATTGACGAATGTCATTAATTCATATTTGAAAATGTTTAACTTATCGAATAATTTGACTTAAAATAGAATAGAATGGAGAAACATAATTTATGTAGCCGACCTCAACATGGTTGGGATAAGGCTTTGATGATGGCGATAATATCATCCACTTCAGCCAAGGAAAAAAAAAAAAGAAAAACTCTAAAAAGTAACCTCCACTAATATTTTTGAAGGCAAAAGCTCTTATTTGTAAATGATCTCATAAAAATTTTAAAATGGCATTAGATAGGTTTATCAAACACCATAATATGTAAATAAGCTCTAAATCATAAAATAATAGCCTATTTTTAGAGTTTCAAAACTCCCCATTAGATTTATAGCTAGCCACATCCCATTGAGCTCGTCGTCGTTGACACCAAACACCAGCACAGGGACACACACACTTTATATAACAAATTCATTATCGCGATTACTTTAAAATGGCTTGGTATTTTTCTTATACTAAGCGGGCATTTAGAAAAAAAAAACTCTTATTCTCTGATTGGGAGCTTATTTACATATTAGAGCATTTAGTAAACCTCTAATTGTATTTTCTATTTAGAGAGCTTATATACAAATTAAATATAAAATTCACAAGTATTTTGAAAGAAAATGGCTTTCATAACATTTTTTAAAATGAAAAAAAATGTTGGGTTGTATTTTACATATTTTAAAAGGTGGGACTCAATTACAACAATTCCGAATCCCAATTACTTCATGAAATAAGATTTTTTTTATATAAAAATTTGCGACAAAGACTAATTGTAAATCAAAATCTTACAAAACTATCATTTTTATTTTAGATTTAGACCTTAATCTAACTAGGTCTTATTAATTAGATGATAGCTTAGAATGGCCCATAATTCTTTACATTAATGGACCAACCAACATGCAACATAAGTCCATGACACCAACATGAGGATCTTCAATTTATATCAAGTTGAATACCTTTCAACTAAAAACAAGGCTCAGTTTGAGTCTTGGGTTTGCTCTCAAAAGTCTCAAGTTTGACTTACACCTCTTGCGTTATCCGGGTATTATGAGAGCAGTCATGCATGTACCCCCTAAAAACTAGTCTTTGCTCGCCAAAATAGGATATCCCCTAGGCTAGAGGCAAAAGGTCGGAAGACTGAGCTGGCAAGGGATATTTTAGGTCATAAAAAGAAAAAAAAACTAAGAAAAAAAAACTCCTAAATTCTGCATTGTTCATTAGTTTTACTTGGGTATGGGTACTATTCGTGCAATGCATCTAAACAAAATGAACAATTATACACACACGCCTACATTTCAGCACTCAAATTGTTTCCTCGATTCCATGCACAAACTAAAAACTACAACCGTAGAAGATCTGGTCATGGGGTTTGATATCCTGTTAAAAGTAAAACGGCAAAAGAAAATTTCAACTTTACTAAAACTATAGAAGGTGAGGTCATGGCTTTGGTATCTTGTTAAAATCGAAAGTAAAACGGCAAAAGAAAATTTCAACTTAAAGTTTTCACTTTCTATCCACAGTAGCCTCTTTGCCCTTTTTAAGTCATTCATCCAATGCAAGCAAGTGTTTATTAAATTCAAAATATGCCGCATTTAGTTTGCCCATGATCAACAGTTCTTCACTCATGCTGTGTTCCCACAAGCGGTAATACAGCCCAGAAAAGGAAGAGTGTGAGTCAAACATACAATTAGCTGATACAGACTCCATGAAAGAAATTGAGTCTACTTTTGTATGAAAGCAACACAGATTAGCCCCCGGCTGTGGAAAAGGGTTATAACCATTGATGAAGATGATGAGAGAAGATGCTTTATCCAAGCAAAAAAAAAAAAAAAAAATCACCAGAATTTCTGAAATGTCCAAAAATCTCTCATGAAGAAATCTAGGGATATTACATGAACAACAATAGCATTTCATCTTCATAGCTCAAAATATTGCACTCAAGGAAAAGTTGGCAGGGGAAGTTCAATATCTTGAATAGGCAATCAACCATCTAAGAACACTGTAGACTGCTATTCCGAAAATGCATGGCAAAATATTAAAATGGTTCCAGCAACAGCAACATGAGTTTAGACAGGCAGATGAGATCGATCTCCAATTTTAGCAGAGCTGAGGCTGTACCCTCTAACAGCATCTGCCCCCATCAAAGGGATGAGCAGAACATGAATCAATTAATTTGTATAAAGTAATATCTGAATATCACAACAACAAATGTAAGGTAGCATCATCCCCATAAGTACAAAAAGATTTGTGCAGGGCCCGAAAATTCCTCACAATTTCCATTATATACATAACAAGGAATCCACCAGCTACTTGTCCAAAACAGCAGATTTACAATGGATTTAGGCCTGATTGAAACTGGATTTATCGATACATGTGTCTGATTTCATGTATGACAACGAGATTTACACCTAACTCTCCCAATAGTACCTTAGCTGTGACATATGGAGAAGGAGCTCATCCCTGCCTAAGCCCGTCATACTACTAGTCATGATCCATGGCGGAGGCTCCTTGTAGTATTTTCTGATGAGCTCTTGGAAAGATTTAATGTTCTCGTCGGGCAGCTTTCCTTTACTAGCCTTCATTTTATCGCACTTGGTAAATACGAAAGTCATTGGGATCTACAAGCAAATGAAAACACAAGAGATGGTGATTCATTATTTCAAAGAGAACTAAAGGAGGAGCATGAGAGGCTGTAAAACAAGAAGTCCATATAGCTAAGGCTACTAGTGTGATATCTTTTCAAAGACCAGAACACCCAGATGACTACACATGCGTAAGGCTACAAGTAGGATATCATGTCAATAAATATTTTCCATGGTATTTAAATATCGGATAGGATACTTGAATCCATGTCCCAGAGTACAGGAACACAGTTAGAGACACTGCTCTGAATATCCTTGTCATGCGCATGCCTTTATCTGGACCAAAAATTGAAAGTCAGAACAGAAGTTGTAACATGGCTTCCCTTATCCACATCAGAAGCCATAGCAATATATGGGCATCATAGGTAGAAAGCCCAACTCACAACACAGGAGGAAAAGAAAAAAAGAAATATGATGGAGAGAAGTTACATTGTTGCGGCCAAGCCAGTTAGCACAGTCGAGGTCGATTTTCTGAGGTGGAATACTAGCATCAACAAGAAGTAAGACAGCAACCAGGGTTTCTCTGTTTAAGAAGTAACCTTTGGTGAATGAAGTCCAATCTGTTCGAGCAGCTTCAGGAGCTACAGCAAATCTGTATGGAGAACAAAACAGTTTACTTAATAAATAAAAAAAAACATCTGAAGTAGTGAAGCTTCCTAGTAAAGGATCCTCTCCTTCACCGTTTAAGCGTCCGGCTTATTGGGTTAGTTTTTCAGTCCCTCATTTAAGTATTTGTGCAGACAGTATAATCCTCCTATGCTGCATAATTTCTATCCTTTCTAGTACATTTTTCTTCGTGAAATTTTATGCTCCTGATCCAATAAAAAAGGCCTTCCTAAACCCCAAGGCAAATTTTTTTTTTTTTTTTTTGGATCCAACCATAGATACTAGCTTCTGCTCACAAATACCAGATATGACACTTCCTGTTTCTCACATTAGTTACACATATGTACATGACTAATAACACAAGGTTGCAAAAATGAGGCATTTCACGCATTTGTTTGCACGTTATTTCCAGCACAAATCATTTGTCTAGCAAAACATACTTAAATATGTGCTTTTGAAGACTAAAGAAAGTCTGCCGTGGATGAAGGATCAAGATCAAGTCAACCAATTAGAGTGGCAAAGGAACAATTCTCAAGGAGAATCATCTCATCAAATGGAAACCAATTCCAAGTGGTGGAAAAATATTTGAGAGAGTGATATGTTTCCCATTTTGAAAAACAAGGTTCCTCAAATAAGGGCTCTAATAAAAAATTTTCAATGTTTTGGAATTTTGTAAGTCATTTAGGTTATACTTTTCCTGGCAAAAGTGAAGTGAGAAAAGGGTAGGAAAATCCTGCTCCTTACTTTACTCCACATCCAAACAGGCCCTAAAGATTTCAAAATATAACTAAATTTGGGGATTCAAAACCAGCCCTTACAAATTTTGGGTGGTGAAAGTGGTTTGCACCTTCAAACTAAAAGATTTAAAGTCACAGGCCTCCCAAATTTTTAGTAGTCCCAGGATAATCCATTGATAAATTAAGTGGTTCTTTATGCCATATAATATGTCAAGTTTTCTGGAAGAAAGATAAAAAGAACCATACCCATAACCAGGCAAATCCACAAGGTACCAACTTTTGTTGATCAAGAAATGATTTATGAGTTGAGTCTTCCCTGCACAAAGAACAATATCAAGGGAATGGCAAAAGCAAGAGACTAAAATAAGTGTTCATGTGTGTGCGTCTGTTTATCACTGACAAAAACCAAAATCAAATTCATTTATGACCCACACCCACCCAAACACAAGAAGAAGAAGAAGAAGAAGAAGAAGAATAATAATAATAATAAAACCATTATAACCATATCAATAAATGTTTCAAATTCAGCTCAGCATTGGAACTGTCCATCACTGAGCAACCAAAACCAAACATATGGTGGGCCTTGCTGAATGGAGATTCAATGAAAGACTCCCCAATAAGACAATCTCAGCAATCCATTATCTAGTCAGAGAAAATTAAACAAACACACATAAAATGCCCTGGATGGAAACTAGGCATTTTTCTTGAGATTGTGCATTTAGGTGTACCCTGCTTATCAATCAGTTTGATTATTAGGGTGGTGCAAGTGTGCAACTATCTCACCCATCCTGCTGTGCATTTTGGGCAGTGTGACATAGCAAAATCACAGTAGGATCAGCTTTGGAGAACATCTAAAGGCACCCCACAGGAAGAAGAGAAAGAAAGAAAACCTGGTTTCTTTGAAGTGAGAGCAAACTCCTTCTTGCGAACAAGGGCATTGATGAGGGAGGATTTCCCGACATTGGAGCGGCCAACTATCGCGAACTCAGGACGATCATCTTTGGGACAATCCCGAGGCTTAGAGCTGCTCTTCACAAACTCCACCTGTTTGATTTGGGAGTGGCCAGCATGGGGGCCCACCACAATATTAGAACCAGGGAGAATCATCTCCTCTGTCACCTCATCCCTCTCGACTCCTGGAGGCACAAAGAGAGCAGTCTTGATGAATTTCGCAGTTTCAGAAACTGTTGGTTTTGGAGTCGCAAATGGTGGGCCATGTTTTGAGGAATGTGGTTTAGGGCTTTGGAGTGATGGTGTTGGCGATGCCGATTGTGAGAAGGGTATCCGACAGAAGAAAGAGGAAGGAAGCCTTGGAGGAAATGGTGATGATGATGGTGAAAAAGAAGTGGCTTGGAGAGAGAAGACCCACGCTCGCAGCATCAGGAGCATCACTATAATTGTAGATGGAAGAGAGAAGCATTGTTACAAATAAAGATAACAGGTTAATAACAGTAGAGTCTGTTAAAGGCAATCAAATAATATCTCCTTTGATGGAAAATGAATTGGGGGGTGATGGAAAATGAATACCCAACCTTCACAATTATAAACCAAATCCTAGGACAGTCAGAGACTCAGAGTCCCATCCATTCTCCACCTTGTACCCTTCAACCCTCGCCTCTGTAACAATCCTTTGTAGAGCATATTTTACCTTAAATACATAGGAATCAAATTCCTTGCAAACAAAGGGGCCCCCGGGAATTTTACTTGTGTTAGTAATGGGAAAACATGACAACGAAAACACAAAATGAAAGTTATCTATATGTTTGAGTTGAGTCCTAGGGAATATTTAATATTATAAAAAAATATTAAAAAACAGAGCATTGAGAATTACAGTCCAAATGTGCTTTGAAGTATAAATCATCAGCAGTCTAAATCAACACCAGAAATGTATCAAGCGCAATTGACAAGTCACAATTCAGACCACAGCATTTACAGACATAGACTTACAATTCTAATAAATAAAATGAAGCAATTAACCAATAAGCACCTATTTACAATCAAAATCAAACATATTTCAAACACAACACAATTCAATCCATAAAAAAATCATCACAAAAAATACCCTTTTGAGACCTGCTCCATTATCAATGACAAACAGTCTTCAACAGATTCTAAGCCCCATATTCACAAACACATGGTGTGCACAGGCATTATTGTTTTCGAGCTACTACCTCCATCATCCAGATAGCGTGACCAATGTCCAGCATACACTTATGGGGTACCACCATCAATGAAGAAAGGGTGGGACGTAACCATAACTGAACAGATTTTGATCAAATAGGGGTGCCAAAATCAATGGAGAGAGGATGGGAGGTAACTATAATAGATTGATGAGATGGGTGAAATGCAGTTTAAATGGGCATTTGGGTTGGTAGTGTTGGTGTGAATAAAGCCCTCATTTCTTTGCTAGCCTTATTCCATCAACAAGAAGGAAGCATCAAGCATGCAGCTCTGCTACCAGACAAGTTTTACAGTTCCTATGTAGACTCATTTGGAATAGACATGGAGAGAAACAGCTATTGAGAGAGAGAGAGAGAGAGAGAGTACCTGCCTGGTCCTGGTCGCAATTGTCAAACGCTGGCTGCTTGATCTTTACAAGCAAGAGGTTTTGAAGAGGTTTTGCGGCACAGAGGTTCCAAACAGGTAAGACCCAAATTATGCAGTCCGGATACTCAAAGCTCTCTCAGTCACCCAAGGCATAAGTCTTTTTGTTATTATTGAATATGGAGGGGTGTGCTCGTAATTATACATAAAAGAAGTTTCATTTAAATGCAAAAGAATGAAGGGTGTACTTAGGAATAAGTGAAAAAGAATGGACTCCATTATTTTTATGAAACGAATAGGAGAAGAGAGAAAGCAGCTTTGGAAACTTCCAGATCATACGGATGTATTGTGGTTGCCCAAAATAAACGGGATATGAAAAGAGGGAAAAATGATGACCCTCACCTTCTCTCTTACGATTGTCTGTTTTGCCTTTTTTTTTTTTTTTTGGGTGTATGTCTTCAATCCTAGGGTGGGTAAGAAATATTACTTCATATTGATGGCCTGAATTTAATAATAACTTGGACCAAAAGACATCAACCATGCACCCCCACAAAGGTGAACGTGTCCAATGCTTATATCCAATATGAATTTTGATATGAATTCTTGAGCCAATGGCACTAATGATTCATTATGCGTGGAGAAAATTACCAATAGGATGGTTTGTATTGCATGTTAATGGTGATGACAGTCTGATTTAATTCACCCAATTGAAAGCGACCTTATTCTCACAAAAGTTGCAAGCTATTGTCCTCATCTAAATTCATTTGGTTAAGCCCATCGGGTCAATTCCTCATCTCCATCCTCATATATATATATTATGCTTTTTTCATAAAAAGTAAAATAAAAAATTAGAAAGATCTAGACATAGTTGAAACCTCCCAAGAAGAAATGATACCCTACTGCTGCTAAGCATTGAGAATTAAATAAATGGATTGGTTTAGCGTATTTGAGCCATTTTAACACTTCCTTGCAAAGGTAAATCGGTGCCCCAAGCTAGGTAGACCACTCAAGATCGATTATTTATGGAGTTGAAGTAGTCAATACATTTATTTTTGAAGTGAATGTTACAGTGAAGTGTTTTTTACTTCTTTTTATTTCTTGGTACCTAGCTTATAGGGGTAAGGATCCTTAGCCCTTTGGTGGGGGAGCTTTTTAGTAATGGGAGTAAACCTCAAGTATGGTGAGGGGACACGAACACCTATTGTTAAGAAAGAAATAGTATATGCATTAGTTTTTCAATAAAAAGCACCGTGGTACTTGTACCAGCATGAGGTAATTTATACTGTTGACAGGTGTCTATGTAATTCTAAGAAATTAGAGGTGTGTATTCGTAAACTTATCATAGTAAAGTTTGTTGAAAATATCAAGAAGAAAAAGGTGTACTTGTAAATTGGCCAACAAATGGGAGTTTTGGTAACTACATAATTGCTCAGCAAAGGAGTCGTTTGTTACTTAAAAACAGAGAGGTATACATTTGTAAATTTCATAGTAAAAGGGCGTTATGATAATTATATTTAAACGGTGTGCTAATAACTTTCTCATATTAAGTTTTTCAATTGATGTGGAATCCCTTGACATGATTCTATACCTCATCTAGTCATCTTTCATTTATTTGTATTGAGTACATTTTTTAATATTAACCTAACATTTTTTACTATTCAACCTAAACTTCGATTGAAGTTGACACAACTCGACTAGCTTCAATGGCCTTGAAACTTAACATTAATTAGATGTGAAAGATTCAAGCGCTAACATCATTTCTTTGCTTTTTACTCTGATAAATACTCACACTCGTCTACTCAAATGCCAATCCAAGTCTCTAACAAAGGAGCTGCAATTAGAGATGGATTATGGTTGCTCCTTTCAATAGAGACGTTTCACCAGTCACACCTGCAGCTAATGTAACTGTGGGCTGGCAATTATGGGACAACTTAACCCTTTTAACTTCAAGTTAGGTTTAGAATTGATAATTTCACTTGTTCAAAAGGTAAGGTTTTCAGTAAAGCCCTTACATGTTACCAACAATGGTCAATTCAACTTGACAAAACCTACGCGACCCAACAACGATAGCTACCCAATGAAACAAGCTGCCGATCCACTATGCCTGCACATAAAAATGCAGGGAAGTGTTGTCCCCATCGGAGGACAAATTAGTAGTGCCACAACATGGATTCGGAAACAGCACCTTGATGGGATAAAAGCAGAACCATACTATTTGTGATGGCCACCTTTCATCACAAGAAAAGTTAGCATCGTACCATTCATGCTTGCTGTTTAACATGTGGATGAGATTTGAGCCAATCGTCATATGGGTCCCAACAGAAACATGCCTGGTTAAAATCAGGAAGTGTTTCTCATGACAGGCATCTTCAGTCATTGTCATCTGCCTCTTCAATTTTAATGCGTTATGTGCGAGGCACTCAACAAGGGGATGTTAAGGTTTTTATCTTGTCTTATTATTAGTTTTTTAACCCAAGCAAGCCAGTTGAAATGCAAGAAAAAGCCCATACACAATAGAAGACGACCCACTCACATAGTCACATGAGAAAAGAAACTGTACACATGAAAAGAAAGCTTGTAACCTTGTTAGAGTTGCTACTCCTTCATTAGGGTAAGAAGCTGTTCTCAAATGGTCGTTAGTTGGATTTGTTTTAGATTTTCCAACATTTTATAGTTGGAGAAATTGCCCTTCAATTCCATTTAAGGCGGGCTTGTAATTGTATATCTTAGATCTATGATATTGTACGCGGACTGGAATTCGGGCTTTGTAGAACCATACTTTGAACCATGCAAGTAAATCTAACTCAAGGTTGCTGCCAACTGTGCAAAGGTGATATATTGATTGGGTCAACCAAGCTTAATGTGGGGTTGATGGCCTAAATGGTGGCCAATGCACAGATTAAGTAAGGTTAGGTTAACATCATCCATAAGTTTCTACCAAATAATAATAATAATAATAAATATTCGGTTGGGTTAGCAGATTGAACCAAGACAAGTTGAGCTAAAGCACAAGAAGTCAGTTTGGGTTGGGCTGGGTTCAATAAGGTTGGCTATCCAAACCTAACAAAGACGTGCATGTGAATGGGGCCTGCCCGAGCCCAAAGCAAGCCTGTTGCAGGTGTTGGGAATTGCTCAATGTTTTTAGGTATGTTGGCTGTAGCCATGCTATGTCCTGGACTGATCACTAAATGGGCTGTGCTTGTCCCATGTATTATTGAAGGCACTCGGTCTGACATATTTAACACAAAAGGAATACACATTTTGCCAAATTGGTTGGGCCAGGGCAAAATATTCAGGCCCAGAGCCGGATCTGATCCTAACCGCAAGGCTAAATCCAAGCTTCAATTAGACTAGCCCATCCCAACCCAGTAACACCCCGAACACGAACTGGGTCCTAACCATTGACTCCAAATGTAAAATAACTTGATTCAATTAAAGTTAGCTTAAGAACGGAATAAACAGCTGGCTTTGTGGATAAGACACTTGCTCCTACAGTTCTCACTGGCTTTTGAACCTTGGTGGGAGCTCTTTACTTCATATGCCTTGGCAACCAAGCAAAAAAAAAAGAAACGAAAAGTTAGGCTAAGAATTGATATTCCAAACCATGATTTGAGCTCCCCAGATGCTTTTAATAAAAAATATGCACACCATTTATTTTACAAGGATCCAAAGTCCCATACTACTTTTGCAACAAAGTTTGTAGTGTAAGATTTGCCGTTTGGTGAAAATAAGGTTGAAGGATTTACCCCCTTAGAATAAAAAGGTGTATTCATATTTTACACTTGATCCTAGCCAAAAGGACTAGAAAGGTATGGTCTATTCCTATTTGACATTTCACTTTGCTACTTTAAATCAAGTACCTGGCTGCTTCCAATAAATATGAGATTCTGTACATGGTTAGATTATTCTATCCTCTTTTTTTTTTTTTTTATCAATCCCACAAACTCTATGTGGTGTTATATTTTAAAAGGCATCAAAGCGCCCACTGTTGTAGTGTAGCTAGTTAGGAGCAGGTCTGCATTGTGAGTGTGAGGACTCAGGTCCCCCATGTAGGAGAAAAAAAAACCTCAATATAAGATCCTTCATTTATGGGGATAAATTAAGCAAATAGGACATCTTAGAGTAATCCTTTTGTCAAGCGCCTTTGATCTTACCAAGCTGATTAGGACATGAGTTAGTGCGAGAGTGTCTAAACTAATTAAATCCCTAACGTACAAACAAAAAGGAGTTGCATCATTCAATTTAAACTTTAGGTAGGTCCTCTCTAACTTACACAAGAAAAACAAACATAAAATGAATCTAATGAATAGACAATGAAAAAAAATTAAAAGAGCATTCATCCTAAGAAACACAGAATAAGGGTTTCTTATCTTACACAGTTGTTCGGGCTCTTAATCAATAGGTTGTCTTGCAAGTTATTCACAATTACCCATCTAGTGGGAAAAAATATAAAAAAAGAAAGAAGGACATGTCAAAAGAAAAAAACAAAACAAAACAAAAAAGAGCATTTGTGGTAGGATGTTTCCAAACTGTAGTCCTGTGAGCTTCAATCTAGCAGTATACAAATCTAGGTAGCAGCCCTTTGTAAATAACGAACACACCTCTGACATCTGCTTATTTCATCTGTTCCAATCAATATTTTGTGATATCTTATGATTGATCAATCAAAACTATTGTAATCCCATTATCACAAATCCTATCCTCTCTCTAGTCCCAATAAAAATCCAAAATCGAAGAATTTAGAGGATAAGCAGTTGGTCAGGTAGCTCAACAGGTGTCACTTCCTCACTAATATTTTCTCCCTTCCATACCGCAGGTGAGGCCCAGCTAAGAAAGGCATCACACTAGCCCCGCACACGCGTCACACATGTAAATCAATCCTGTCCGTCCAAATCACAACCAGCGTGATTGGAAGCTTCATCCTCTGCCTTTTTTTAATGACTCCCTTCCTCATAGGGCATCTAATAATCATATCAGGGCCCTTCAAATGTAACCTGCCTGCCACGTGGACGGCTAATGCGTGTGGTTCTCCATTCTCTTAGGACCCCACCACTGTAGTGCCGGTCCAACAATCACTAAAACGTCACTACTGATGAAAAGTATGACACGTGGCTATAATAAGGAGCAATCACGCTGATAAGTACACGTGGCATCTCTGGCAGCCTAACATGGAACTTTAGATTCTTGTGATTTCAGAGCAACATAGAATCTACTGAGTCTTTTCCAAGATTAGCGAAAGAATCGTATTTTCAAAATTTTCTTTCGTAACCAAATGCCTGCATGAGCCTTGAGTTTTTTAGTGGGGATGAAGTATGGCTTAGTAGCAAATTATCCTAAAATCACGTCCTACTTTCTGCCTTTTTGATACATATGGTCTCTCCCATTTTATCCTTGATCAACATGCCTTAATTTGGCCAACAGTCACTTATCTGAATAAATGATGACAAGGTTTTGAAAGCAGGCTTTGGACCTAAAGGGGTCATTCTGTTGGAGATATTCCTGGAGGTGAAAATTTCAGGGTTGTCAGTCACTGCTTGCGCTATACATTCCTAACAGTCTGAAAAAAGTCAAAACACTCCCACACCAAAGAAAACCCGCGAACCAAGGCCCTCCCCTCTCTCTTTCAAGACACAGCCTGCCTTCCTCCCCTTCCACCGGTCACCCCATCCCCTTCAAATCGACAAGTGTCCACAATACCGTCTCTCTCCTATTTATTTGTCACCACCCTTGTCCTCCCTCTAAGGAAACCTTTGGCTCATTTTTCTATCTCCTCACCATCTTTCAGCATTTATTGAATTCCCCATTCCACCCTTACTTCTGCGGATTGTTGCTCAAAAAAGATGACTATGTTCGCGGAGACGAACAGTCTCAGCCGCCCCAAATACTCCAACCTCCACCACTCGGACCCGAACCTCTCGGCGTCCCCCGATGAAGATCATAACTTCTCCGGCCGCCACAGCAGCGCCTCCGCCTCTCCCGGCCCCGGCTACTACCCTGGAGAGACCTCCCCCTACAACATGTCACCCTGGACCCAGAACTCCCCCTACTCCAAGTCCCCGTGGTCCCTCGCCTCCCCCGCACCCTGGGCCGACGACTCCTACCCCCACACCGGCCTCCTCTGCTCCCTCGTCCGCGAAGAAGGCCACATCTACTCCCTCGCCGCCTCCGGAGACCTCCTCTTCACTGGATCCGACAGCAAGAACATTCGGGTCTGGAAGAACCAGAAGGAATATTCGGGTTTCAAGTCCAGCAGTGGTCTTGTGAAAGCCATTGTTATCTCCGGCGACCGGATCTTCACCGGCCACCAGGACGGGAAGATCCGGATATGGAAGATCTCCCCCAAGAGCCCCACTGCATATAGGAAGGCCGGGACGCTCCCTCGGGTCAAGGACCTCCTCAAGAGCTCCATGAACCCGAACAACTACGTGAAGGTCCGACACCATCGCAATTCGATCTGGATCCGACACTCCGACGCCATCTCATGCCTTAGCCTGGACGCGGATCATGGGTTCCTCTATTCCGGATCCTGGGACAAGACCCTCAAAGTCTGGCGGGTATCCGACAACCGATGCATGGAGTCGATTTTTGCCCATGACGACGCCGTCAACTCGGTCGTGGCGGGTTTTGACGGGTTGGTTTTGACAGGATCCGCGGATGGATCCGTTAAGGTTTGGAGGAGAGAGGTGCTTCCGAAGACCACCAAACACACCATGGTTCAGACCCTTTTGAAGCAGGACTGCGCCGTTACGGTCCTGGCGAAGAACCCGGACGGGACCGTTGTGTATTGCGGATCCTCCGACGGGTTGGTGAACTTCTGGGAGCGGGGCAAGCAGCTGTGTCATGGCGGAGTCCTACGCGGGCATAAGCTTGCCGTGCTGTGCCTGGCTGTGATCCGAAACCTGCTGTTTAGCGGCTCCGCGGACAAGACCATCTGCGTGTGGAAGAGGGATGGTGGGACCCACTTGTGCCTCTCAGTGTTGACGGGCCATTTGGGGCCCGTCAAGTGCTTGGCCGTGGAGGAGTCCTCGGAGTCGTCGGCCGAGGACCGGAGGTATGTAGTCTACAGTGGTAGCCTGGACAAGTCCGTCAAGGTTTGGAGGGTGGCCGAGCTGGCGCCCGAGATGCAACCCGGCCTAGGATCCGATGTGTTCGATGGATCTGAACCGTCCACTTCTTCCCACAGCTCCTCCTCCTATTCTAGCAAGAGATACTGATCATGAACAGAAATTGGACGTGGTTCGGGAGCCACGTGCCATTCTTCCGTCCATCCATGCAGGTGAGATAGCTGTATATAGAAGGAATGGACGGTTGTGATGAGTTCTATCTGTGTGCGTACCCATAGCCATGTATCACTTTGTAATAAGTTTTTTTTCTTTTTTTCTCAATGGGTTCAAAGGGCCTTTTTTTACTGTTTGGTATGAATGTCAAAGACATATTAGAGAGGTAGCGATGTTGTCATAAGTTGTTACATATTTTACAAGAGAAGTGTTTAATGGAGTTTTACTTTTGCCAATGTCCTGATTTTTTTTATTGTTCCTGAATCCTGGTTGTGGGGGATATAAGTATATTTGGCATGTTGTTGTGCTGATTAATCTTAATTGGAATTGAAGTAGTATTTTCATAACCATCCATGAGTTGTTTGCAGGGGGATGACAACTTTGAATGCAGAGGAATGACAACTGAATTGAATAGTATGTTTCATTTTAAGAGTTTGAGATTGTGATTTACTAAGAATCCTATCCGCTCATGGTATGTCTCCTCATGAATTGGCCTCACTCGTGGAAAGTTAAATTCAATTAGAGTGCATTTTATTGTTTTAAGTGATCACATGTAAAAATCCAGTAGGGTTACGTATTTTAGATGTAATCTATTTTGGATAATGATTTTCACGCTGTTTGAATTCTATTATGTTGTGATATGAGCAGTTTAGATTCATTAATAGTGGGCTTAATGTTTACTTCTTCTTTTCCTCCTGTTTAGAATAAAAAGTTGGAGCTAGCTAGTAAATCCCAAATAATGATAGAAGAAGACATTTATTTATATGAAAGAGACTGATTTCAATTAAGAAATCAGCCTCAATTTGTTAATTTGATTTTGACCATGTTAAATGTGATGTTGATCAATCTGTTCATCTCCCCCACTCAATGTCTCTTCTCTAACGGAATACGTTGGAGAGTTTTTTTTTTTTTTAAACTATTTACTAATCTCATTATGTCCCACTTGATTGTCATCCATCGAAAGGGAAAGTTACCACACATTATGCCAAGCCATTAATGCCTAATTTGCACATGCTACTACTAAAACGCCTCTCTACTTGCATGAGAAAGGGATAACTCTTCTTCTTATTCTACAAGAAAGAGAAGAATGATCCAGGAAGAGATTTCCTTCCATGAAAGTCGAACTAGAATGTCTTTGCATTTTTCTGCAGAAGACCTTTTAATGTAACTGACTATTTTGCATGCACTAACATTCTTCCACTCAGGATTCGCCTCCAATCTCAGTTTCACAACGTGGTCCGAGGGTTTGCATATCAAGCATACTGTTAGTTGTTTAGTACCCGAAGCCAATTTATATTAGATGCTGAACAAAAGACATCAAACTGGCTATGTACCCCTTGAGATCCATAAGAGGACTGAAGTGGCATGTCGTTAGTGGGGTTTCTACCCATCTGGGTCCATTCCTTAACTATGAAGAATTTGATTGGAATTTTGCCAAGGTCATGCACTAAGGAAACCATTATTAAATATTGAGACATGCAAATAGGAGAAAAAATGGAATATATGAAAGAGAGATGAAATGGTTTTGCATTAAAAAGGAAATGAAGCCAAAGCTTCGTGAGATGTTTGATGAAATGACTGAGAGGTTAAAGTGTTTGATGAAATAATTGAGAGGGACGTCTGTTTATAGAGCACTTGGACGACATGTATGAAAAGTGTTACAGCTTAAGACATGCCTGTAGGGTGTTTGATGAAATGACTTAAAGGGATTTAAGATTGAAAAGATAAAAAATAAAATGGAAGAAAGAAAAAGAGATGTGGAAGATGATGTATTAAAATGGGTATAGATGATACTGGGGTGTTTTGGTAATACACTTTTATTTACACTCAAGTCTAAGACAATGAAGTTATCGTATCATGAAAGAAAAAGAATGAGGAGGAAGAAGGATGAGGATGAGGAAGAAGAAGCCCGTATATGCGAGTGGGAGGGAATATCATTGCTCATCAAAAAAAAAAAAAAAAGCCAAAAAACCAAAAAGGGGCCATAGGACCTCTTCAGTGGTTATATATATTTTAGGTCATTTTTTATCTACAAAGAGATTTTTTTTTTTATAAAATCCTCTATTTTTTTCACTGTCAGTTTGTAAAGAGATTTTTTTTTGTAAAATCCTCTATTTTTTCCTTTAAAATTGATTTAAATAGTTTGATTTTAAAATATTATTAATTTTTAATAGGTATTGGCCAGGACTTTTATGTAGCTATGGTAGGGGTTCTTGAAATGTTACTCTTGTTTAATTTATTTTTATTTTATCTTAATTCAGTATTTTTGGGTTTTTTATGGGTATTTTTAAGAACTTCACATGCCCTGTTTAAATTATGGGTGCCACATAATGATATTTGATTATTATGGGTTTGCCTTTCCTTTTTAGCTTTATCACATAATAAGGACTTTCCTCTTCATTTGAACTTAGTTTTATGCTATTTTTTGTTAGTATTCTTTGGTTTTTTGAAGGGTAGTTTTATGAACTTTATAAACTTATTTTTGCCTTTTACAGTTAATCTGAATAGATTTATTATAAAATATAATTACTTTTTAATAGGTATTGAATTGGACTTTGATGTAGCTTTAGTAGTATTTTTTTATATATCATTTTAATTATTTCTTTATGGCCCGCTATGGGCATGTGTCCATTTCTTTTCTATTCAACTCCAACTGATCGAAATTTTTATGGTGAGAGGATTGCTTGACCTTATAAATTTATGTACATTGAACTATTCCATCTAATTGAAACTAGGATCAATGAAATTAGGATTATTATAGGGTTCTAACGTGCCTTATTTAAATTATGGGTTTTTCCTTCTAACATGCCTTGCTTAATCTTCAACTTTACCAATGTTTTAATACAATATGCTATATAATTTGATTAGCCCATGTTACTTCTTTATCCTTAAAACATTTGGTTTTAAGGATTCTATTTAATTTATGATTGTGTAATGATTTTATGTTAATATTAATTTACCATTCGTGTAAATAGTTATAAATATTTCTATTTATAAATATTGTAATTTTTTAAACAAGGCCCACGTTGGGTGTTAGAAAGAAAATTCCTCCTCTGTGAGAAAGCACGAGGGAGCGACATGTGGCATGCTTAAATCAAATCTAACATATCTTCTCTCTCATAAATCTCAACCCTCATTGCTCAATATCTGTCCTTTCTCCAAAAATTTGTGTTCTCATTAAGGGTCTTTCTTCTTAACTCATCAAAAAAATTCTCCATATTTTCTCCAATCCTATTACTTTTCTCCATCCCATGATTTCACCTAAAATCTCTCCATACTGTTCTCATTAAGGGGTCTTTCTTCTTACCTTACATAAAAAATCTCCATATTTCCTCCAATCCTATAACTTTTCTCCATCCCATGATTTCACCTAAAATCTCTCTCCATATTTGTGCGACAACCAAGTTAGCATCTATGATTAAAGGCAATCAAATTTCCTCATGGGCCCAAGTGGACCTATTAATGAATTTATATCTATTTATAACTCTTCCCTCTTATTTTCCCCTTTAATAGATATTTATCCACCTTTGGAGAAAATAGGAAATGAAACTGTGAAAACAGCCATTGATGTGGCTTTCAACATTCAGTAATCTATAATTGGGGTGGACTCACATGGGCCCCCATGGGCGTTTTATTGAATTTAGGCCTTAATTCACCTAATATTAGTCATAGAAACTTGGTGAGAACAAAAGACCCAAGCCAAATGGTGACCCATGTCCGATAGTGGTTAAGTTAGGATCTTGGTCAAATGTTTCTGACCCTTTCATTTAGTTCCATCTTTTACATTTGGGCCTTTGAGACTCTTTGCATCCAATGTAATTGGATTTGGAAATTGGGTTAATCCCTCCTAGTTGTGCTGAATGTATCTCATTCACATGTGAAGAGATAAGAGATGATATATTTCCTTTTGTGTGCCAATATTCACATACAATGAGCTGGTCATCTTTTTGCAATTTAATTAGGCTAGCATTGTGAGTATGATGGGTTGAATTGGGCTGTGGGTTGGGTTGAACGGGGCTATGGGTTGGCGTGAGTATGATGAATTGATTTGGACTTGAGGTTAGAATAAATAGGGTATATAGGTTGGGTTAGGTAGGACTAAGTTGGATGTGATCACACTATTTGGGTGACTTACAATCATGTTTCTCAAGACATCAAACTCCTCAGAACACTTTTGTCAAAAGTGAAATTAATTTTTAAATAATATGTAATTTAGTTTTAAAGTTTGTAACTAAGAATCATTGCTTGAACACTTTTGTCAAAAGTGAAATTAAAATGATATGTAATTTAGTTTTAAAGTTTGTAACTAAGAATCATCATTAAACATTTTATAAGATTTTTCCTTTTTGAAAAAGTGGTCTGAGCCAACGTCGAAGCCCTCACTATGCTGGTTTAGTCATGTTTTTGAGATCACAGGCTGCACCTAAACATTCTCAGGTCTAATTATTAAATATGAGAAGTTTGGGATGCCCTATATTCTTTAAAGCTTGTCGTTAACATATTTTATTCATAAGGTATATATATTTCTCAAATGGGCTGCATTGGGTGTGGGTCCTTTTCCTTTCTATTCAATTCCAATGATCAATATTTTTCATAACGAGAGGGTTGGTTGATCGACCTCATGATTCTTTATATATTGGACTATTCCATCTAATTTTTGTTACCATATAATATTTGTTTCTCTTGAGTTGAGTTTTCGGATTAAAGGGAAAATGATCTAATATTTTCTTATTAATATTTTAATGAAACTCTATGATTATATTATTTTTCCTTTTTATTTAGTTTTACTAATATAATATTTAGTATTTTAAGAGTGCACTAAAATATTTAAAATTATGAGTGTGTCATGAATTTTATGTTAATATTAATTAGAATTCATTTAAATATTTATAAATTTTTTATTTAAAAGTAATATAATTACACCGGCCCTAAAGGGGCTGCCATGATTATTATAAAGATGATAAACTTAATCACATGTTTTAGGTGTTATTAGGTTGAGGTTTAATGCAGGGGTTCGGGAAAATTTTGGGTTGAAAAATTAGTGTTTAATAGTTGATTTTTTTTTCTTTTTGCAAATATCAATTAGGTCCCTACTCTTAGTGGACCCACTTATGTGTTTATGTGTATATAGGTAAGAGTAGAAGTGCATACACATGCCAGGTTATGGATTTTTTTATTGCTTTTTGCGTATATCAATTACATCCTTGCCCCTTAGTGGACTTACTTATGTGTGTACAGAATACAGATGCTGGCATGTGCCGTGTTATTAATTTTTTTTCATTCTTTTTGTGTATATCAATTAAGTCCCTTGTTTTATTTTATTTTTCATTATATGTACTATAAATATTACAACTACTAAAAATTATGATTGTGTAATGAAATTTATGTTAATATTAATTAACAATTCATTTAGATATTTATAACTATTTTTATTTATAAATAATATAATTATTAAAGATGTCCCGCACTAGTCTACCATAAAGACAGAAGTATACTGCATAGTGCATTTCTTAATATTATTGTCATCAAAATCAAAATATAAGACAAATAAATGTCAAGTCTTTGATGTGATTGTTGGTGTCGCCCACCATGCTTCCGCCCAGTGTATAACAATCAATTCATGGCTATGCAATTAACCTTTGGTAGGATATGTTTGGTTTAGGCAATTGAGACATGAGTTATCACCCAAACTATTCACTTCCATCTTTGTTGGATCTATATGTAGGATTCCTTTCAAGGGCCTTACATTTGGTTGGCATCGTGCCCTTGGACAGATTAGATGCCCAAGTAACTGACAAGTGCATGTGGGGCTCACACATCAAAAGCCTTTCATTTGCTTCTCTTCTAAGTTCCATCTTCGTACTTTGAAATAATGGTTGATACTTTGATTGGTTGATGCCAAAGCGAAATGCCAGTAAACCTTGCTTCTCCCGTGTTTCGCTTGCCTCTCTTGTCTTTTGGGTGTGCATGGCCTAGATCAGCTTGTTCCGACCGGAGACCTGTCTCCATTTAGCTCCATTTAGAGGCCTAGCCTTGCATTGGCCATGGCCCAACGTATTCTACATAGTGGAGCACATTTATTTTGTAGATGGACTGGTCTTGGCCATAACTTCTAGAATTGGATTTTGCATATGGGAAAAGAAGGGCCTAACATCTGAATGGGCTGAGCCGATATTAAACGAACATCCCTATTTGACTAGGGGCATGGCGATTGGGCCTGCTGGACTTGACCTGGCCTTGACTCATTCCTTCCTTGACCTGCACGCATCTGGACCTGTGATAGGGTTATGATATGTGATGAGTAAGGGTTAGGGTGCTATGCTTTGCCGGCACTAGCTCTCTCTCTCTCTCTCTCTCTCTCTCTCTCTCTCTCTCTCTCGCACAGATATCCTACACAAGGGCCTGATTTTCTCTTATGAAATTGAATTTCTAGGAAATTCTAAGCAATATGTTTGTCTCAAAGCGGCGTAATTAAAGAAATAAAAATGAAGATCCGCAAATGGCTGTAAATAATTTGCCCTTTGGTGGAAAATGAAAACTTAGCCATCACCTTAGTACAAAAAGCCTTAGAAACCCTGTTAGTTAAAGTGGTAATGAGTCCATTAAAAAACCATGACCCACGTGAAATTCACGTCAGAAATCCACCGGTTGCTAGAAAATTCTCCATATCCCTCGCTTTAATATTCCTTCATAGCAACTTGTTTTAGCATGAATATCTAGGAATTCAACCTCATTCCCAAAAAACAGACCCTTTTAGGAAGACTTGAACATCTAGGGATCAAACCTAGCTAACTCCTATATTTTAATGGCAAATACTCACTACAAGCACTCTCATTTTTTTCAATGTCAATACCAACTGCACTCTAAATCTTTGTATATGATATTTTGTTTCGGTAACGCCAAATCCATCATTGATGACATCAAATAGGCAAGATGGTGGAACATCTAAACTTACGTTTAACCCAACTAAGATCAAAACCTAAATTCTTTTACCCGCTCGGGATCCCTGACTCTAATAGGGTGATGTGCGGCAGGTCACCCGGTTCAACCGATCACTATATGGCACCAGCCACTTGTCATGCATTGCTATATGCCAGATATCTATTGGCCTTCATTTTTGGTGAGCCATTGGCAAAATTCCCCAATCATAAGAAATCTTTATCAACCAGTTAAGAGGTTGCAATGACCGGTTGAAGGGCCTGAAAAAGGAATGTCGGAATAATCCATATGACTAATCAATGGACCGGTTGGCTGCCGGTCTGGATAAGATACGCTTTCAACGACCATCATGTAGGATATTATTGCTTTCCCATCAAATGGAACTGACGAAATGAAATATATATGTTGTAAACACGTTAGATATTATTCTCATTGGCTCTAGTTCAGAAGGCTGTAAATGAGTGTAGCAAGTTGGTTTGTAAACCTGCCTCCATTATTTAACTGGACTATAGCACTGCTCAGCTCAGTTTGACGCGAACTCAACACGAGTTTGAGCTTAGCTCAGCTTATTCCAGTCGAACCAAGTACGAGTTTGAGCGCTCTCTCTCACTCTCTCTCTCATTTGTAAGTAATTAGAATACGTCCACTTGCATTATATTAAATATAGAAAAATTAATTTTCTTTCACAAATTAATTTTTTTTACAAAATAGTTTAATGGATAACTGTTAAAGATTGAATGTTACTTGTTTGTTAGAGATAAGATTGAATTGGATTGTTAGTGGTATATTAAAGATTTTATGTTAGTTTAATTTTTATATAATATTGTTCTTACATGTGTAAGGATATTTGTGTAATTGGCTAATTCATGAGTTTGACAAAATTTTGAATTCATTAAATTGTATTTTATATATTTTTTAGATGGACTGGGTTCACATCACTAGAAGAGCTGAAGAGAAAAAATCAGAAAAAAAAAGCAAAATCTGAATTTGGTGCAGAGACAAAATTGGTACTTGATTGATTGGATTAGGTATCCGATCAATAGGATATGCTATCCAATCGATTAGATTAGGTACTCAATTGATTGGATGGCATACAGAAACCTACTTCTCTGTTATGGAATTGTTTTCCATTTGTGCCAAGACTAATAAGTTGAGTTCTATAATGATTGTCTTTATGAGGCACGAATTGTAGGTTATTTAAAATGTTCTCCTTTCAAACATAGGGTACAAATCTCGTTATTCTAAGTAGAAATTATACTTTGAATATCATCCTTCCTCTCTAGAACTTTCATTAGAGACTTTGCTGAAGTTCTGAATTTTATAGTTTGTTGCTTCTACTTTTTTACAGGAGATTACTAAACTTGTGGAATTAAGGTGATTGGATCATGCGCGAGGAGCATAGCAAACAAGACATAGTCGTGTCGTGGATTCTTACAAGATAAACTACATCCAAAGTTAAGGGACCAACGAAAAAGGGTTGTGAATATATCTTATAACTGTTTGAAATTAGTATTTGGCTTTGTTAGTTCATAAGGGTTCATGGTTTTTTCTGTTTGGATTTTTCAAGTTAAAAATATGTGTGTCTTCCACTTGTGTGGTTGATTATTTATTTGCAAGTTTATTTTATTTATTTCACTGTAAATTGCTTATTTTGCAATTTAAAAATTCAGAGCCCCACAAACTTTCAGTATGTATCAATTGAGAGGATTTCCTAGATAATTTCCATGAATTTATATGCAATGCATTTATTTATTGAAAAGTCTTAGTAACATGTGAAATGAACGACTTCTGTTGACCCCATATATCATTAAACATTTGATTTGTCACATATGGGTCTTTTGCTCGAGAAATTGCATTCACCACACACTTTATACAGAATTCTTGATTCTTTCAAATGCCTACACTCCAATAATATCCTAGAGAGAGAGATATATCTATGCTTCTTTTTTTTTTGTTGGTTGGGGTTGCGGGGTGGGGGGTTACTATGTAGAATCTTTATTCATACAAATGCCTACACTCCAATAACATCCCAGAGAGAGAGAGAGGGATATTTATATATACTTTTATTTTTATTTTTATTATTTTTTGTGCTGGTTTTTTTTTTGTTGGGGGGGGGGGGGGGGGGGGTGTTCTCCATGCAGAGTGGTACTGTATTTGTGCTAGAGGAAACTGGAGGTTATAAAAAAAATTATCCTATCATATCTATATATTTGTGTAATTTTTTCGTTGGAAGGTATTTTAATGGTGAATATATAAGAGTGATCTCAGGGGCCTTAAACGGGCCTTCTATGTCTACAGACTCCGTCTAGTTAGAAACCCTTTCAAAGGCTCCTGTTATAGCTGTTGTTGGATGGTTCTTGCGAGACCATGCTTATCACAGGCACAGGAAAGTGGCCCACTACAGGGCCACAAGAGGTCCCAGAGTTCCATTAGGCCCTAGTTTTGAATTGGTTAGGCCGAGCCTAAAAAACTTGGCCAATTTTTTTGGCAAGACAATTCCCTCGCATGCACTAGAAAGTGGCCCGCTCCAAGCCCACAATAGGGCTAGAGTTCCATTAGGCCCTAGTTTTGAATTGGTCGGGCTGACCCTTACAACTTGGCCTATTTTAGTTGTCATTATCTTGAGCTCACCCCTCAAGGCGTCATGCATAGCTTAATCCCATCATATTAAGCACCACCAGGCAGTAACAGAGTGATGTGGCCGAGTCATTTGTAACTGTGAACTTAAAGTTAGCACTGCTAACTCTGAGGTCTAAGGCAGTTACTTAGAGCCGTTTACTTTGTTATTGCTGGGTTTTTTATTGGCTAATTCATGGATAATGACAAAACTCGGGTTCAAATGAGTTGGAATTTTATATTTTTTAGATTGGACTGTAGCATGAGTCATTGGATAGACTGAAGTGAAGAATCTAAATAAAAAGAAAAAGTTTCCTAAAGAAACAAACTTGAAACAAAATGCATGCCCACTTGAGTGAGGGGTGTGTCCGCTCAAGCGGACTTGACGAAATGAGCTAAGCTCGAGTGGATGAGGAAGAAAACCCAAGTTTTTTTTTCTGTGAATTGGTTTTCTAGTTCTTCTAGGACTGCCTGTTTGAGACTTGATTGGAGTCTATCTTTGAGACACGAATTATGGATTATTTAAAGGGTTATCCTCTCAACCCCAACCATGTGAACTCGTAATTCTCTAGAGCATCCATTGGAGGATTGTATTGAAGTTGCTTCGCTTTTAGAGATTGTTTGCTTCTACTCTTGTGAAAGATCATTTGCTTTACAAATTTAAGGTAGTTTGATTCAAGTACGGTGAGCAATGAATGGCGTGGTCATCGACAAGAGCAACTACAATTGTTAGGTTGATTAGGTCAGCTGAAGAAGGATCTGTAAGTATATCTTGTAGTTGCTTAATTTCTTAGTGCTTGATTTTCATTGGACCAGGTGATAGATCTCATGGTATTTCTCGTGTTTGGGTTTTCCACATAAAAAATTGTGACATGCTCTTCTTGTAATAATTGATTTATGGTTTCTTTTTATTTTTTGCCATTGTTAATTGGACTACATTATTAAAATTGAATTGGGACCTTGAACCATAGTTGTCAATTCCGTTTCAATAATCATTTTGGTTTACTCTCTAAAATGAAATATTTCAGTATTTCATAATTTCAGCAAAACTTGTCAGAGTAACTTTTTTGAAATAAAAAAAACTAAAAAAATATATACATATATAAGATAAATAGAAAATTAAAAATAAAATATAACTTATGTATGTTCCTTGATATGAATATTGAGAAAAAAATTTATTAAAAATTATACTACAAACCAAAATTGGCCGAAATAGACCAAAATGGGTAGCCAAAATTAAACCAAAATTGACTGGAATGGACTGAAATTCAAATCAAAATTTTTTTACCCCCATTCTGTTTTAGCCGAAGGACCAAAACTAAAAATTCTGACCATTTTGGCCAAACAAAATGGAATAGACTATTATGCTTTAAACAGGTCATCTTATATGTTTTTTCGTTGGTTCTTTTTAAAGCCTTAAATCAGACACTAGCAGCTAAGACTAAAACATACTTGGAATCCAGTCATGTTGAGGTTAAACTGTTAAAGCCTTTAATATGTTTCTAGCTCATCTCACAAGCATCTTATTTCTTCATTTGTTTGTCTGTGCACTTCCTTATAAGAAAACTTCTGTTTAGCCTTTTCTTTTCATCTCTGTGTGTGAACTGAGGAAAAACATTTTCATTTTTTGGGGGGCTACACAGCTGTTCCCTAAAATTAGTACATGGGAGGTGTCTAATTGTGTGTCAAAGTTTGACTTGCTTGTGTGGGGTTATTATTAAGTTTTCTTAACTAATTATTTCTATCAAAATCTCGAAGTGTTACCAGAGGCAACGGGAATACTTTTCTATACTCTCCCTTGGGTAAAGCCTAATATTTAATACTAACCCTTAGATAGAATCCGATCAACACACTTTTTCTTCTACGCGGAGTCATTCATCACGTGATTTGAAATTGCGACTGGTTGGCTTTTTTACCATATTATAATTTTCTTAACTAATCATTTTTAGCAAAATTTATAGATTTTAGTAGAGGCAACAATAATACTTTTCAATACCCTCGACGAGGATCAATTTTAGACAGACCTAAACTTGAGTTGATTGATAAATAACCTGCCCTTGGCTGGTTTAATTACCTGTGTTACCCAACCACTTACGACAAGGGAGGTCAGATCAAGTTGACCTTGGCTGAATTGTTTTCTAAATAAAAATATAGAATAAATGTGTTGAAGGGAGGAAGTAAACCTACTAGCAAGCCGTGTTCACTGCTACTTTTCACGTTTGAAAATTCTACATGTGATTGACCCAAAGTATTGATATATATTAAATAAACAGGACAGAGCTGGAAGGTCCACCAAAATCCAAACGTGTGCCAAATCGGGCATGGAGCAACATTATAACCCAGACCCAACCCACTTCTATTCCTGCCCCTGATAAGAGTGGATTGGAATGGTCCCTGTTGAAATTTGACAATTGACAACTCTAGGCCTGAGTGACTTGAAGAGAAAAAGGTTGACACGGGCAAGTTTGAGCGAGTTTTCGATAGACTGGGTTATAATGGTTCCAGCTAGGTGGATGCCTTTTCAATTTAGTAGCAACTTGACCCAGCTAAGTCAAAGGTTACCTAGTCGCTCAACTCCATCTAAGTTGAAACCCAACCCAGGACCCTGACCAACCGAAAGTGACATTTGGGCTGTGCATTTTCAGATTCAGTCAAGGCCTAAGATTTGGAACCCTCCTCAAATTGGGGTTGGTAGGGTACCCCAAGCTGATCGGGTACGTATGCACCCTTCTTTTTTAGGTTTTTTTTTATGTTTGGCTCAGTAGTCGCGGAAAGAAAAGGGAGCTAATCAGGGCGAGATGCCTGAGTCACTTACCTCGAACCGGGGGATGAGACAAAGTGTATGTTTGGCATCACTAAATTTTAGGTTCTTATTGTCTAAATATCTAAATCTAATAGAGTTGAAAAAATAAAAACATTTGGCATGTGTTTTTAGCTCTATTTAATTTAGATATATATAAGTAAAAGCTCTATTTCCTATAGCCCTCCTCATGATGCATTTTCAAATAAGAGGAAGAAAATATGAGGCACCTAGCTACAGTACTTTCAAGGATCACGGCCAGTTCGTTTTTCAATTTTTCTCGAAATCCGAGCCCCTAAATCTAATTCCAAACCGTTGAAAATGTTCACATGATCAATTACGGCCATCCATCCAAATTTCAGCCATTAAATCATCATGAGTCTCAAGATTTGTGCAAGAAATCGTGAGCCATTAGTTATTAGTTTTTGAATTCTGTGGGGCCCAAACACAAGATCCAAACCATTGGAAATGTTGGGAAGACTAAAAACGGCTATGGGGTCGATTTTCAAGGATTGATTCCTTGTGGATCTCAAGATATTTGTGAAAAACTTTCAACCATTGAATTAATATGCTGAATTTGTAACTAGTCCACAGGCAGCCTCTTTTTTAATTTTTTATTATTATTTCTGGGACAATAAATAACAATCCAAACCATTGAAAATGTGTAGAAGGTCAATGACCATTGCGAGACCGAATTTCAGCTGTTGGATCATCACAAAACTTGAGATATTTATGTAAAACCATAAATTATTAAATATTTTTTTAAAAATTAGGGGCCTCAAACACAAGATCCAAACCGTTAGATCTCTTTGAGAGGCCAAACATGGTTATGAAGTAAAATTTCAAGGCTCGATACCTAGTAGATCTTAATATATTTGTGAAAAGCTTTTAACTATTTATTTAAAATGTTCTATTTAAAATAGATGCTTCTATTGCCAAACATCTATTTTAATTTTAGCTTCTTTTTTTTATAGCTTTTTTTTAATAGCTCTATTTTAAATTATCTATAAAATTAAGATTAGATCTACCAAACAAAAGAAATCCAAAATTGAGATGGCAAGATCACAAAAAAGTGGTAGTTGAATGGGTCATAGTAGGAATGGAAACATGGATTCATCTTTCCTCAACTGCACGTGATGGAGAAGACGACGACCGAGAGTCGATAGCTTTTTTCTCCCGCGACAAAGACCCTTCCATTCAGAGTCCAATTGCACACACAGCTAACCACCAAACCCAGGGAAACCACTACGACCCTGAGTGTGAACGCGTTCTCCACGATACCCTCTGCTGCTCCTCCTGCCTATCTCACATTTGCACTTTCAACCCATCTCATGTCATCACCCGTGTTGGTTTAAAGTGAAATAGACATTCCTCTTTCGTTGCCTTGGTTGTAGCTGATATTAATGTTGATGTTTAGTTTCGGTTGGAGAGTTTTAAATTGGAATAAAAGCATATAATTTAGTTTTGAATGGGCTTGTTAACTTCCTGTTCTTTAATACTTTTTTCATTGAGGACAACTTAAATATAGTTGAGATAAGACTTTGATGATTTTGATTTAGTGCTACCTTAATCTTATCTTATGATTGGGATAACATTTGGGTGGTGTAAAGGACTATGGAAAAAAAAATACTTACAAAGAGCAAGCAGTACGTGGGGGACCCATGGGAGACATCTAGTCTAAGAGGGTTAAGCTAATTTAAGGTTATGAAGTTTAATGTTCTCTTAAAAGAAAAAATTTTACCTCACACTTGCACTGGTCCCTATCCAGCATATCATATAATACGACACGAAGTTGATGCCAATGGTCCAACTGTCCATGTAAAAGTAATTGGGTTGCAGAATGCTAGTGAAGGTAGACCAATTAGATGAGTGATGATACTCTATACTTAGCAAAGGTGTATCCATTATATGTAGCATTTTGCACGAGTGATATGGACCATGCCATTGATCATAATCGGCTCTTGGTAATGGTAACTATGAGCGAACCGAAGTAGAACGGTTTAGGGAGCTTTAGCTTGACACTAAACTTGAAAAAATTCTAAAAATTCTGATACGTAATAGTTTTTTTTATTACATTTATCTTTTTACGTAATTTTTTTTTACATTGAGCACTCAAGGAAAATTTTTCGAATCTGCCCTTGATGGCAACTCATCAACAATGTCCAAATTTCTCTTTTAACATTTAATCTGTAACTATCCATCTTCTGTTCCCAAGTCTTATGGAACTTGAATTTCAATATTTTCAAGTTCCCTTACTTTCTTTTTGTTATGTATCTTGACTCACAAGTTAAAGCATTTGGCCCCTTCTGAAGAAGTGCACAAATTTCAAAGGCACATGTCCTCCATGGTATAAGGAGAACATAACACTGTACTTGAGGATCAATAACTTCCCATGACTTGAAATTGGATTAATTTGGCATGAATTTGAAATACTAATCATCTTGATTATCATTTATAAATTATATATAACTTAAAGAAATCATTGAAACTACAAAATTCAAGAACTAGGGACTGCAAACATCTAGTTGAGATAATCTTTTCCTCAATCATACTCACAAATCAGACTTCTCCATCATGCTATCTTTTCATTATTGACCAAGCCTACTAAATCCAAATTACTCAATTTAAGTTCCAGCTTGTCTTATTTGGTTGCAAGCATTTCTATTATAATCTTTTTTTGTTTTATATTTGAATTCCAAATCCCTTACTTGATTGAATAGAATTTTGTAAACAAGCAATTCAAACGACAAATTTTCACATAATTGTAAAACATCCACTTTTGAAAATGCTAATGAGCCCCAAATAGTGCAACCCCAAAAATGAAGTGAGATCACGGTAGCTTCGGAACTCCCGAAATGCACGGTAGTCAGTCCCATCAGACAAATGTCGATTCCAGTGGCAGGAACCTCGCCTCCTTGGTTCTCTTTGCTGCCCCCTTTTCCCCTCATTTTTCCCCCTTCTTCCCCAAATCTCCCCACCTTTCCCCACGCATCGTCTCCAAAGTCCCGAACGCTTCTTCTCTCTCTCTCTCTCTCTCTCTTTCTGAAGAAGAAGAAGAAGAAGAAGAAGAAGAAACCCCAAAACCACCAAAAACGCAGGACCAAAGCCCATTCATTTCCTCTCCGTTTATCATCTCTTCTCCTGTAAATTCACTCTTCTCTGCAACGATTCCATGCCTGATTCTTTCCCTTCTTGTTATGATTCCTTCTCCGTGAAATCTAGGGTTAGGGTTAGCTGATTCTTCTTCTTCTTCTTCTTCTTCTCTTTGCAAATGATCTTTCTTTTGAAAGTAAGGGATAATGCTTCCTTCATGACCTTCTCTTCCTTCTTGGGTTTTTGAATTTGGGTTAGGGTTTGGTGTTTTTTTGTCGAGAAAGAACGGAAATGGCGGAGCTTCTGAGGCGGATACTGCCGATAGGATCTCCGGCTCCGGCTCCGGCTCCGGCTCCGGCTCCGGCTCCGGCTCCGGCTACGGCTATGGCATCGCCACTGGACACCGACGAAAGCATCGAGTATTCGTTCGCCGTGGAGTACAGCGGCCCGCCGGTCCCCTACGATTTCCTGCCCTGCGCGGTGCCGATCGACATCGACCGCATCCCGACCGCCGAGGTCGTGCCGGCGGCTTCTATCTCCGATTGCCGGTCGCTGCCTGTCATCCAGCCGATTCCGTCGCCGGATCCGCTGAAGAAGCTGCCGAAAGATGCTGCTTTGGCATCGGATTTGATCGTCTCGCCAACGTCCGTGATCGCGTTCGAGCGAGACGGCCGCGGCTGCCGGAAGTCGGCGAGCGAGGTGGGGAGCTCTGGCACGTTGGGGTTTTCCGACGGCGGTGGCAGATCCCTCGAGTCGTCGCCTGAGATTGATAACTCCGGCGGACTAGGGTTCGCCAATGGTCCAGATCGGTCGTGCGAGCTGTCGGGCGAAGTCGATAGCGCGGTTGCATTAGGGTTTTCGAATGGGGAAGAACGGTCCTGCGAATTGTCTGGCGGAATCGGAAGCCCGAGGGCGCGAGGGTTTGCAGATGGACGCAATGGTTCTCGCGAATCTCTTCCTGGGATGGAGGTCGAGGTGGAGATCGAGATCGAGAGCTCGAGAGCGTTGCGGTTTTCAAACGAGCAAGGTCACTCGGGTGAGAGTGGAAGCTCGGGCGCGGTAGGGTCGCGCGCACTGTCGGGTGAAATTGGGAATTCGGGCGCGATAGGTTCGTCGCGTGAATTCAAAGAGAGTGTGGATTTCTCGAACGATATGAATCCGCCGGATTGGGTCTCGAGCGAGTCTGCGTTGAGCTCTCCATTCATCTCTTCTGAGAATTCTTCTCAGAAGGTTGGGAATTGCAGCAGTGCACCGCCCGCTCATGCTAAGAGAACTTCTCTTGTGACCTTCATCGATACTCATTCTAGCGACAAGGTGGGAACAGAATCCAGTCCCATCGAAGATGGATTCATCCAAGAAAGAAGAGAACCCAATTCAAGGATAAGGAAAGGATCCTGCTACCGGTGCTGTAAAGGGAATCGATTCACTGAAAAGGAGGCTTGCATAGTCTGCAATGCCAAGTTCTGCAGTAACTGTGTGCTGAGAGCAATGGGTTCAATGCCAGAGGGAAGAAAGTGTGTTACTTGCATTGGTTACCCCATCGATGAATCGAAGCGAGGGAGCTTGGGTAGATGCTCTCGACTGCTCAAACGGCTGCTCAGTCCTCCGGAAATCCAACTGACCATGAAGGCAGAGAAATTCTGCGAAGCGAATCAGCTGCAACCAGAGCATGTTTATGTGAATGGGAAGCAGCTTTCGCAAGAGGAGATGGTTATATTGCATGACTGTCCCAACCCACCAAGTAAGCTGAAGCCTGGAAGATATTGGTATGATAAAGTATCGGGCCTTTGGGGAAAGGTGAAGATTGGATTTGTGTGTGTGTGTGTGTGTGTGTATTTTTTTCCCTCTTTTGCCTTAATCATTGGTAATTTGGATTGTGTTTGATCTTTGATCTTGATTTGGAGCACATGGTGGAAATTTTTAACAGGAGGGGCACAAGCCTTGCAAGATCATCAGCCCAAATTTGAATGTAGGTGGTGAACTTATGCAAGATGCTAGCAATGGAAACACAGGAGTTTTTGTAAACAATCGGGAGATAACGACCCTTGAGCGAACGATGCTTGAGGTTTGTGTTGCATGACACTGGTAAAAAATGTTTTCATCCGATTACCTGAACAACTAGATTAGATCAGTATTTTGATGTTGGCATTGCAGTATGCTGGAGTCCATTGTGATGGTCATCCCCACTTTTGGTTGCATGTGGATGGGTCATACCAAGAGGAGGGGCAGAAGAATATAAGAGGGAATATATGGGGGAAGGTGTGTATGTTTTCATTTCTTTTTCCTTGTTTTGTGCACTTAAATCTCAAAAGAAAGTTATGAATTGTTGTTTCTCTCTTGGCAGACGGGGGTGAAGTTGCTTTGCTCTATTTTTGGACTTCCATTTCCGAAACCAGGGAATGCTTTGGCAGAAGAAGCGAATAATCTGGCCTGTAGAAATATGCCAGACTACCTTGGGCAGAGAATACTTCAGAAGCTTCTTTTAGTGGGATGTGATGGATCTGGGACGAGTACTATATTCAAACAGGTATTGCCAATGTAGATATCCTGCTGGTTTTCTGTTCAATTTTGTGAAAGTTCGATTTGTTTGTTTGTTCTAGTGATCAATGCTGAATAGAGCAACTAAATAGATTTTTGTGGCCTTCTTTTTTTTTTTTTTTTTCCTTGATTTTGTTAAACCATCTTTTGTTGAGCTATTGTCAATTGAATCCAAGACCTTATGCAGTATTTTTTGCCCGATCTACTGTCATTTTTAGTTTGGGCTTGATGGCGGCCAGCTTCAACTGGGGAAATAGGTTGCCATGTGAAACCATCATCATTAGTTTGCTTGGCTTGTTCTGTTGAGTACGTTGCTTCTGCTCCAGTGTTCGGATAACTTGGGAGCATATATTTTTCTTGCATGGTTGATGGTGTTATTTATTACACATCATATCAACCATTTTCCTAAGGCACTTTACTCTTTATCATAACACGTGTCAGGAACAAGTTTCTGGGCATACTTGTTGTGTCGTCATCATCATCATCATTGTAGCCTGTTCCATAGTTTTGTGTTCAGCTTGAAGCATTCTTCTCAAATAAAGAAATTTGTAGTGATTTAAGATATATATATAGTTTGGGGTCAATCTCAAGCCTCTAACCCCTTCATCTGTAGCCCACAAATTTAATAACTTTTTATTAAAGAAAAAATTTGGCCCTCAATCCAATGGTCCAATCCATTTGGATTAGTGAAAACTCAATTGATTCATTGCAATTAGGGGGTTCCATGTGTTTGAATGGTTCATATGGTTTATAAAGTTGGCCTTACTATGTTGTCTTTCACCATAACATGGTGAGGGATAGATGCGCAGGAATATTTCCTATATATATATATATATAAAATTTGAGGTGGCTTGTACTGTAAGACGATAAGAGAAGTTTGTAAAGGAGCATTACTCTATATATATACACACACACATGTCATTAGTGGGGACATGTGTCCATATAACTTCCTTTTATCTGCAAGTTTTTAGGCCAAAGGCTTGTTTGAGCAGTCATGCAAAATAAAAAAAATATAATAATAACTAATATATGCTTATAGATGGTGGATTTCCTCCTTTGCTGTTTTTGCCCAGAAACTAGTGTTTAAAGTGAGATTTCTTTTGCTTGAGCTTTTAAAATTTTTTGTTGGTCTTCAACTTCAGGCGAAGTTTTTGTATCAATCTGTCCCCTTCTCGGAGGAAGAGCGTGAAAATATTAAGTGCATGATCCAGAGCAATATGTATAAATATCTTGGTATACTACTTGAGGGGCGTGAACAATTTGAAGAAGAAAGTTTAGCAGAGACGCGGAAGAAGCAGGTGCTTGATCAATCTTCAGCCGCAGGTATGACTTTTAAGTTGATTGTTTTGGACTAAAATTCCTTGTCTATAACGTTTTACTTCTTAGAATTTGTTTCCGCCTTCAGTTTTATTTACATTACACATCAGCTGGATCTGTGTAGCTGGCGACCATTCTTCATCACCCAGATGTGTTAGTATATTATAGGTCAACCGTTTTCTGATGAAGCACTAGTAAGCAAAATTCATCACTATCATTTTGGTTGTCTAAGTACATTTATAGCCTATTATGCTGAGGAGAAATAATACTGTGCTGATGTGAGCATGCTGCTGATGGCACCTGATGCTTGATTTAGCTTGTGCAAATTCCGTATTTGTTTTATCCAACTTGGTAGTGTTACATGCCTCTCTATGCCTAGACAATTGCCGATTTTTATGTCTAGTAAGAGTAATATGCGCTGTTGGCTCGATCATGTCTGAAATATATATAGTTACTTTTGTTTTTCATGTGAGAAATCCAATGGTGTATGAGACTGCATTTAGAGTAAAATTGGTTCAATTTATGTATAGAGGGTTCTGTATGATATGAGTGGGTTTGATCACTTTAGGTTTCTCCCTCACAGATTAAATTAGGTCTGTTGCTATTGCCGGCAGCTTGGGAACATTTCTTGATTATAGAGATCCTTTTCGTTAAGTATTTTTGTTACGAAAGTTGTATTGTTATGGTTATCAGACTATTATTATTATTATTATTATTATTATTTGATAATTTGAACATGCTTTTTCTAGAGAATCTGCATTCACTTTAACTTCTTAGGGAATAAGACAAAATATGGACTTTGTCTCTATTGTGATGTTTCTTATTTTTTCAAGTATATAGAAAATGTGGTTAGACCAGCTATAACATATGGAGCAAAATGTTGGCCAATTAAGAATGCGCATATACATAAGATGGATGTTGCGGAGATGAGAATGCTTAGGTGGATATATAGTGAAACTAGAAAAGCTAAAATTAGAAATGAGCGCATTCGAGAGCATTTAGGGGTAGTACCATTAGGAGATAAGATTAGAGAAGTCCGTTTAAGATGATTTGGGTATGTTGAGTGTAGGCCGGTTATTGCACCGGTGGGGAAAAGTTTGGCTATCTAATTAGATGTCCCATCAAGAGGTAGGGGTAGGCCGAATAAAACATTGATGGTGGTCATTAAATCAAATTTGAAGAATTTTAACTCATAAGGATTTGGCTCAAAATAGAACGGAATAGAAAAACAGAATTCATGTAGCCGACCCCAACATAGTTGGGATAAGGCTTTGATGATGATGATGATGATATAGAAAACATGGTAAGGCATTAATGCTCTCCACAATGTGTCTATACTTGTATTTGCAGGATCTTGATGTGTTAGTACAAGCTAATGTTAACCATTTTGGATTTTCAAAAATTCCTTGGTGGAGGATTGTCCTGTCTGCGATGAGTGGTTAATACTGGCCTGTGGAGATCACACATCATAAATGAAAATTGTGGCTGACATAGGGCTTTGCGAATTATGTTTTATCATGTTTTACATGAGGCCAACATTTTGTTAAAGTGTTGTACTACAAGCCTACGTAGGGCCAGCTATAGTAGGTCTCAGTATCTGGAATATTTACCTTTCTATGTTCAAACTCATCATCTGGCATGGCCATATTTGCATCCATTTAGTGACTATGCAGTATGGCCGATGTCTTTTCATGCATATCGGAAAGCTCAACATGAAATGCCTCATTCATGCTCTTGGTTATACATACCTCTGTTTTCTTCAACATTTTATTCGTTATTGATTTTAGAACTTTATCAACTTTTAATTTTAAGAGCAATTTATAATATGGCCACTGGGGAGAACAGTCCTGAAGAAATTATTCTCCAATACATGATTATGTTAAAAGTGGTAGAAGGTGATTAGTTAATTTGCTACCACTCTTAGTGGGCTGCTCAATGAGTTTCCTGGTGTTTCTGCGTGGCGAACTTACTTTTTGCCCAACACTCATCCCCACTCTCCTCGCCTCCCTCCCTCTTCTTTCTTCCTTCTTGTTGGATTCTGCTGGCTACGCATTTATTTTATCTTGTGCCTTTGTTAATGTGCACTTGTACTATAGTTATTTTGCTTTCTAGCCTGGCCTGTGTGGGTTGATGGGTCTGAAAGAAAAATCTTATTAAATAACAGGAGATGTTGATGAAGGTGATGTGCAAACTACGTACTCCATCAGTCCCAAGTTGAGAGTCTTTTCCAATTTGCTTCTCACAGAGATGGCATCAGGTAACTTGGAAGCTATATTCCCTGCGGCTACTCGTGAGTATGCTCCAGTAGTTGAGGAGTTATGGAAGCATGAAGCTATTCAGGCCACTTACAGGCGAAGAAGTGAGCTGCAAACGTTACCTTCTGTTGCCAATTATTTCTTAGAGCGGGTAATGTGGCGTTTCTGACCCTCATTTCTGGTCATCTAAGTAAGAGTTGGTTGTTATCATGCTGTTGCTGGCTATTTGAAGGACAAACTGCCTGAGTAGATGTTTTGGTCCAAAATGGTGCCACCCACTGGTCTGACCTAGTGGACTGAGATGATGTAGTAACAGAAAAAAGAGTCTCTATTCAAAATGACTGGTTCATAAGGGTCCATACTTGGTACTGGTTATAGAATGGTTCAACACTTAAGACCTGAAGCAGACTGTTGCGAAGAGTGGTCTTGACAATTTGAATTGTCCAATGCTCAAACTTGAATCGGACCAAGGATCAAAATAGCAGTTGCGGCGGGTGTAGTGGTCAGTGGCCAAAACGCTACGTGGTGGGTGCTATATAGTGGTGTGAATTGAAAAAGTTGTCAAAAAATTATGAAAAAATATCCACAAAATCCAGAATATTGGAAAATATTAAAAATTGATGCTCTTTTCCAATAATAACTAAGATAGGGGAATGTAGCGGTCGTTTCAATGCATAGAAGTTTAATATCACTGAATGATTATTAAATAGGAGTATTGATCTAATTTTTCCACTCATTTATGTTGGTTATAGTTATATACCAAGTTATTATGTATTTCTAAATTTATAATTCAAATAATTAATTTAGCACAATTCTATATAACAAAGGATTTATAAATTATAAATTAATGGTTAAAAAAGTTTGAAGCTCAAACCAAATAGCAAATTAAGTTTAATCAAAACAAACAATGGATTTTGGTTGAGAGTAGAGAAAAGAATACAGTTACCAAATGGGGTGTCTGCTAGTACATTTACTTAGGGAAGAGCCCTTGAGAGGAACTGTCTCCATCGTTTTTAATTCAGTAATATCTTATGTGTTTTAGTGTTCTTTTAAGTATCAGAGGGTAAAAGAGTTGTATAGAAATGTTGTTTGGAAAGAAGAATGAAAGAAGTATGCCTTACTATGCATTTTTAAAAAATTTTGAAAAGTAGCTATTCGTCACACTTTGTTGCGGCCTCGTAGTGTTCCGTAGCGGCCTCGTAGCGGATTGTAGTGGCTGCTACGGATGAGAGCGGCGCTAAATTCAATTTAGTATAGCGGCCTTGCCGCGACGCCCGATATTGTAAACTGGATCATGGAAAGAAATGGTTTTGTTCTTATCCAATCGGTCCTTTCCTCTAAAACATTGCCTATGATATAGCTTCTTTCTTTTAATGCACAATGATAGTTATGGACATGGAATGTCAAAATCTGCTATAACCTTTCTATAATTTGAACAGTCAAGCTTGCAATTCTCATTTTTCATGTGACAAGTTCTGTATTCATTGGCTCTCACTTTGTGCTGCATCCATTTTCATGGCTAATTTATTTGGTCATAACTGGTTATCGATCAATCTTGCACAACTCTAGTACATTAAAACCATATGTATGGCATGATCGACTCTGTATGCTTCCTAGACAGTATCCAGTCCATGTTCCAATGCCAAATTACTGGTATGATGGCCCAGAATGACTTCTGACATCATGGTAATCATGATAGTTTGGTGCAACTCTTCTTTGGCAATTTGCATTCAATTCTATCACCCATTTATTGTTTTTGCAAGAAAGCCACACCATAGTGCTGGCCTCTTGTTGAGGTATCAGGTGTATGCAGACAAGTTCTTCATGTGCCACTCTGGTGGATGGGTTGGATATTCATTTGGTGGGCCTGCTTTGGATGATCTGTTGTAGTCTCATTGGGCAGGTGATCTTAACTAACTGTAGAGCTACAATGGGCAGAAGAAAAATGTTCTCAGCAAGCGGCATGAACATGAAATAAGATCTGCCAGTCAGTCGCTGAGATAGCCTGACTCCATGTATCTTTTGTCAACAGTTCATCCACAGTACAGTCCCCCAAATGAAAGGCTCTGATCATGACCATTAATAGCATCAAAATTTGAGTATTGTACAATTGATACATTAGGTGTCTGATCCTGAACATAACAAGATGATTTATTGTATCAGTAGTACCACTGAAGTGATTTAACAGAGCAGGACTTGAACATCATTCTCACTGCTGAAATCTGTCTCATGGTTGTAACAGACTCAAATCTGTTTGAATGTAATCAGTGAAATGATTCTATTAATCTCATCTCCGTTTTAACCATAATGAAATTATTAAGGGCTTGTTTATGTGAGGCCTTTTTCCGTAGAAATGAAGTCCAAGGTGGGAGGGTCGGATGTGGGTTTCTATCTTATGCAAAAAAATCCCCACTATACGAATTTTCTGCGAAGAGTCATTAAAGCATTGCAGAAAGAATAGCCAACGGGCTAATCTCCAAGCTAAAAGGCTTGAGGATAGAATGTCTTGGTGCCTCACCAAAGACAAACAATAACTTTCTCAACTGAGAACCAAACTTAAATTCTTATTTAATATCAATGCCTATATCCCATGAAGGGATTACACCTTTATTTATAACTAAGATATTGTCTAATTAAGGAAACAACTAATTCAAATCAAATAAGAAGTCCTAAACCAAATATAATTGGACTTTCCAAATATTAAAGGATCCTAGATAATTAAAAAAGCAACTAAAGCAACTACTAATAATAGGATCTGCTCTACTCTACCGGGCCTTATTAGTCCTGGGTCCAATGAGCTTGCCAATTATGGATCTGGCCTGCATTAGTTTTCCCCCACTTGGAGGAGAACTCGTCCTTGAGTTTGGTAAATGTCCACCTGGGTTGAAAATCATTTGAACAAACTTTTATCTTGTCGTCAGATCTACATTTTCATGACATGACTTGAAAGTATTTTGCAGTCTTTTCCTCCATGTAATTGGAGATCAGAATGTTCTTGACTGTTGGTCTCTGCATAGAGTTTGGATGTGTGAATGGACCAGTAGATGCTTTAAGTGTTGACCGTTAGATGTCCATATTTGATCTCTGAAGATGAAGTCAATGTGAGGTACTTCAACAACTTGAACTACTTGTGAGATGACTGGAACAATGTATTTCACTGTGGACGACCTAATTGGATTTTTTGGAAAAGGCGGAACAATCAATTCTCTTGCATGATCAATGTCCGCTTGTACGTCATCTTGATGTACCTCTTGCTTCTTACTTGAAGATGCAATGAGACCTTTCTTTCCATGAATGGGCTTTTCAACATCACCATTGAAATTTGTTTCTTTTATGTGTTCATCTTTTGACCCTTCAATTGACGGTGATGAGGTACATAGAGGTTGTTGGTTGTAATGGAACGAGGTCAACATATCATCCTTTCTAAAAGAAGGAATAGATATTCTTCTTTTTGTCATATTGCATTTTCCGATCAAGAAGCCATGGTTGTCCCAAAAGAATATGAGTGATATTCATGGGAATTACATCACACCAAATTTTATCTTCATATACACCAATCTTGAAAGATATTAGACATCTGTGAGTTACAGTAATGACAAAAGCATTAGACCATGCAACTTTGTAAGGCTTTGGGAGAGTTTCTGTAGGCCAATTGAGTTTGTCAATAACTCCTTGTGCCACAAAATCGATAGCACTATCGTGATCGATAACTAAATTGGCTAACCTTTCTTCACATCGTACTCGTGTTCGGGATATCATAGTCTGCTTCCACTCTTTGTCTTCCCGTTCATTGGTGGTGAGAAGCTTACGAATGACAAGGGTCTGAGTATCTTTTCTGGCAAAATTTATTTCCATTAGATGATCACTCATTCGTCGTAGAGAATGCTCTTTCTCAAGCTTAATTTGTTGCAGGTGGGACTGATGTAGCATATGCTCAACATGAATTGCTTTCTTATATGCTTTATGAATATTGTTGCAAGGTTTCATCTTCTCAAGAATGTCTGGCTTCAAACCTCTGATAAAGCGCGTCAGATTATGCAGCTTGTTTTGTTCCAAGCCACAAACTTGGTGTAGTCTTGAAAATTGAATCAAATATTCATGAATTGTCGAATCTGCCTGTTTGAGATTAAAGAACTGCTCAAAGTAGACCTTATTTGGAAAATACGAATCTCCATATTTATACGCATACAACATGCTTTGAAATTTATTGGATGGTCCAAAGATTTGCATATTGACTTTGATGCAGACAATTTAAAATCTTTTGAATTCCCAAAATTGACTTACCTGATGGCTTGATCTTGTTGACAAAAATAAGCACTTGAAGACGGATCGTGAATTGGATTTTTAATGGCCAAGATATCACTCCTTTTGAGAATCAACCGATGAGATTGAGCAATGAGAAAATTTGTGATTAGGATGGGCCCACTTTTTTGTTTTTTTAACTCTCAGCTAAGTGGGTCGGACCCGACTTGAAGTGAGGTCCAAAAGGTGCGCTGGATTGTTACAATGGGAAATAGACCTGTGAGTTCGAGTTGGACCCGAACTTAAGCCCAATGGGTGTCTTGGCTTGTGGCACATGGATGACCACGTGTGAGAGCTCTTTCTCGCAATTGATGCAGCGAAAGAAAGCAGGGTCAAAAATCCAATTTCTTTATGGTCTTTGTGTGTCTTCGGCAGGAAGGAAAAGGGAGAGACAAGAGCAATGTGCTGGTTTGAGGCTGCTGCTGTGACTACGGTGCCGATGAGGTGGGAGACTACGGCTAGGTATGCTTTTTCCTTCGTTGTTCTCTCTCTCTGCCGGGATGGGGGACGAACAACGGAAGTTGAAAGAGAGGGGGTGAGTTTGAAAAGCCCTGGAGGGGGGGGGGGGGGTGTGAACGTCTAATGGGATTTGTCGAGGGTTGGGTTGGGGGTTTAGGGTTTAGGGAGAGGGTTTTGGTGAGTGGTGATAGAGAGTTTGGTGAAGGGGTGAATGAGAATGGTTTTGTAGGCAAGGGTTGTCGAATGGGGAAGGGTGGTCTAGTTGGTCTGGGATGAATGAGTATGGTGTTTGGAAGGTTGATAGTGAGCTTTTGGTTAAATTGGATGGTTGCAGTGGTTAGGGTTTGATGGAGGCGGAGGATAAGGGGTTCAACAAGTGTAGGGATTGGTTCGGAGGGATGGGTGCAGAAGGGTTGGATGGTAGGGCAATGGTTTCAGTTGGAATGGGTTGATGAGGTCGGGCTATGGAAGAGAGTGAGAGTGCAAGGAAGGGGTTTGTTTGTTCTTTGAAGAAGTTTTGGGGAGGGGTCATAGGTTCTGGGATGCGATGATGAATGATGATGAACGATGGGTAGATGATGGAAGATGATAAATAGTGGATGGCAAGAACGAAAATAAGGAGATGGGATACCCGGGTTACCTCGGATCGGTAATCCAATTGGCGATCTAAAATGGGATCTTTGCTTTGATACCAATTGAAGCAGCGCAAGGAAAAATAGCCAACGGGTTAATCTCCAAGCCAAAAGGCTTAAGGATAGAATGTCTTAATGTCTTACCAAAGACAAACAATAACTCTCTTAACTGAGAACTAAACTCAAATTCTTATTCAATATCAATGTTTGTATCCCATGAAGGGATTACACCTTTATTTATAACTAAGATATTGTCTAATTAAGGAAACAACTAATTTAAATCAAATAAGAAGTTCTAAACTAAACATAATTGGACTTTCCAAATATTAAAGAATCCTAGATAATTAAGAAAGCAACTAAAGCAACCACTAATAATAAGATTTACTCTACTCTGCTGGGCCTTATTGACCTTGGATCCAATGGGTTGGCCAATCATGGATCTCGCTTGCATCAGTCTTACTGCACTGAACTGCCAAAATTAGTATCCTGCGTAAACAAAGACTACTGTTTCTGCAGAAAACATTTTACACAAATGTCCTCTAAATGTTTTGCTCAAAGAAGCTGTGTTTAACAAATTAACAACCATGTTAAGGCTGTTCTGTTATTAAAATTATTTGTCCAAATAATTTTTTCTTTGATTCATTATATGCAATGACATCTTTGAACAGTTTTCCTTTCCGCTTGACATCTTTGAACAGCTTGCCTTTCCGCTTCGTCCAATGACATCTCTGAACATCTTTGGTAACCACGGTGGTTGGTTTTAGTGGTACTGGATGATAACTTTCACAAATGTCAATTTCTGCAGGTGGTTGATATATCAAGAATGGAATATGACCCCTCTAATGAAGACATCCTATATGCTGAAGGGATCACTTCATCCAATGGACTCGCCCACACGGACTTTGAATTTCCACAGTCAGCATACGATGCCGCCTTGGATGAGGCAGATCAGCATGACCCATTGAGGTTTGTACCGTGTTATTTGGAATCTAAATTTTTTTATATGTTTATTTTGGAATCTAAATTGTCAGCGTCAATTTAAGAAAGAATGGTATTTGGGTTTTCGAGACCGTACTAAATGAGTACTGTTGGAATGCACTTCCATTCAAAGAAAATGTGTTATAGGTATAGGTCAATTTTCCTGTGTATCCACCTTGCATGGAGCTTACCATCGGATGTAGCATGTGGGGCCCACCTTTGCACCAATCTAAATAGATTATCCAAACCTGCCCCCATAAGTCACCGGAGCCCAGGGGTTTGCACTGACCAGTTGGAGTGGACTGTTAGATTGAGGGCCTCTCTCTCTCTCTCTCTCTGGTAAAGCCATCAACCTTGTGGGCCCCAAATCAAGAGGTTAATTTACCAAAAGAAAAAAAAAATTCAAGATGGTAGGGGCATAGTTTTGAAAATTGGAATCGCATTGCAAATTGTTCACACCCATGAATCGAATTGTGAATCATATTGCGAATCATAGGAATTCTTTATTTTTGTAATAAATATGAAAAATAATTAAAAACTAAAAAAGAAAAAGTAATTATTCATGACAATCCTTTTTACCTTTTATAGCTGTATAAATACGATTACAAATGAGTCTATCATACAATTATATTAAGAAAATCAAGATATATATTAATATATAATAAATGATATATGTAAATAGTTAACTAAGTTTAAGGTATCAATATATATATGTATCTTTTGTTATCTTTAAATTATAATATAATGGTAAACATAAAACCCAAACCATCAACTTACACAAGAGGATATCTCGTGATATTAATAAAGTGTTCATCAAGGAAAAAAAAAAGGTAAAAAAAAAAAAGAAGATAAAGATAAGCACCATACGTATGGTTGGATGCTTTAATTAAATTCATTTTCCTTATTCACTCCAAATTCTGAAGAGGTTTCGTAACTACAAAATAGCGTTTTAAAAATGAAAACATAAAAAAAAATAAAGAGAAAGAGGAAAAAGATTGTGAATATTATTGTATTGGTTTTATATATTCTTGCTTAGTCGAATTGCTTGAATTGTAAGATTTGATGGAATGAGTATTAAATCATAATATTTGCGTATGAATGCTAAGATTCATTTGTAAATGGGGTTCACTGCATAGATATGAATAATTTTCGTTAGGATTTGGGATATGAATTGTAGGATTTTGATAACTGTGGTTAGGGGCATGGGATTGACTTGAAGTTCGATATGTGGGCCCTATAAATGAATCTTTCCATTCTCCTCAGTCTCATGGTTGTTGGGACCCGACAAGCTACTGAGTTACCTCACATGAGAAGAGGACTCATATAGATGCATGCATGTGCACAAATCTTCAAGTGTACACCTAGAAAGGCACACCTGCTTACCACTTTGGATTGGCCATACAAGCAACCCCGTCTAATAGTTACCAATCACCCTTTTTTTATTTTTTTCACACATCCGAGATTGGTTTGTTGGATCAACTTTCCATGTTTTTTATTTTATATAAAACTATTAAACTTGTGGGCCATTGATGAAGGATGTAGGAAGATTTGATGGGCCTGAAATTTTATGCAAAGGTAGGGCCCATCTAGATCTTTGGATCCCCTCCTTTCTGGTGGGGCTCAGGTGGATCCTACAACGAGGTGCACATGGGTGTGTAGGTGATCACCACATGTGCGCACACAAAATAGTGATCCCATGCGTGCGTCGTGCATGGGGATCACCTACGCACCTCTTTGTGGGGCCATGGATTCAAAGATCTGGATGGCCTCCACTTGCCTACCAAATTTGTGGCTTGCACGATCATCCTAACCCCTTGATCAATGGGCCATAAGGTTTCACCCCTTAAAAAATGGATGGTTGATCCAACGGTGTTGTCTCTTTGGATGGGTGTAAAAAAATGGATTGGTTTAATCTAGGTGGGTCCCATGTGTGTGGTCCATCAGATTGGGGATCAGGTGGGCCGTACACCATATCACCAAAAAAAGCTGTGCATTGGGTAAATTTAAGAATACATGTATGTATGTATATATGTATGTATGTATGCATGTATGTATAAATGCAGGTCATCTCCTGTTAAGAGGTTTAAAAACTATTTCCTGCACGTATGACAACCATATTGATATTTCAGTAGTACAGAAATGTTGGTAGTCTTGACAGTTTTACAGGTTTTGTAGAAGTCCAACTTTACTCAACTTGGTTTGGATTGCGGAAGGATTTTTCCAAATGTTTGGTTTGTAGATAGCAGTATGCCTACACTTGTTAGATAATCCTTGATGTTGTCAAAGATTTTGGATGCTTCTTGATGTTGCTAATGATTTTGGATGCTTGCTTCCCCTGGCTGTACATTCAGGTATGAGCTGATCAGGGTGCATGCAAAAGGCATTGGGGAAAATTGCAAGTGGCTGGAGATGTTTGAAGATATCCGAATTGTCATCTTCTGTGTTGCCTTGAGTGACTACGATCAGTTCTGTGATGACGGAAGTGGGGTTCCCAAGAACAAGATGTTGGTGAGCAAAAAATTATTTGAGAGCATTGTGGCTCATCCGACTTTTGAACAGATGGAGTTCCTTCTGATACTCAACAAATTCGATTTGCTTGAGAAAAAGATAGAACAGGTCCCACTCACTGTGTGTGAGTGGTTTGACGACTTCAATCCTGTAACAAGCCGCCACCGCCCTGGCAACAGCAAGAATAGCAGTGCTGATTCACTGGGTCAAAAGGCTTTTCATCATATTGCGGTCAAGTTCAAGAAGCTTTTTGCTTCTCTCACCAGTCGCAAGCTATATGTCTCACAGACGGATGGTTTGGATGTGGATTCTGTTGACCGAGCCCTCAGATATGCTAGAGAGATCCTCAAGTGGGAGGAAGAAAAGGTGGTCTTCAGCATTACCGACTACTCCGTTTTTAGCACGGATGCAAGCTCCTCTCATTGAAACGGCTGTAAGCGGGTGGCCTCATTGTTAACATTAACAATTTTTTTAATGCATCTTTGTTTGTATATATAGTAGAAAGGGAATGAAGAAAAGCAGGAGCTGCGCTGGTACCAGCACCACTAGTCGTTATGCAGGGAAGGAATGTATATTGAGTGATCCAGGTTGTAGCATATATACTGGAATATTGATGTGTATCATCACGTTGATGTTATTTGAGATTTCTACAGGCTATTGCCACTTGTATGTTGTGTTGATTAATCAAAAAAGAAATTGGCAGTATTATATGTGCAGCCATACATGTGCCTCTTTGGAATTATATTTTCTTCGTCAAGAGCAAGTAATTTTTGAGCCAGAGGACAAAGGTTTTTTGGCTAGGCTAGCAACAGATACATTGGGCATAATAAAAAAAAAAAAATGAAAATTGGCAGTCCAATGTCATTGCCCTCCTAGGAGGTTAACCCAACTATCACTGCAGATCATTGGGCTTGAGTTCTGAGGGTCCAAACACAAGGCCCTTGAAACATAATTTTCCTGCAACCACATGTTGCCCAATGTCTTCTTGGACTCGGTTATCTGCGTTGTTTTTATGCAATGAACCAAAGTGACAGGTAGCTCAGTTTATACAAAGCTACTGGATGCTTTCTGCCCTTGATACCGGAACTTTCTATTTATAAATTCCTGCAGAACGCAATAGTCACACCCATGAGCCACATATATAGCCCCTGGTTCAATAAAATCATTGTAGCAATTTCAACCAAAAGTAAACATAATTGTCACATGACAGACTCAACAACTAAATTTTCTGAAACTAACAAATAAAATAAAATAAAAAGGAGTGGGCATAACAGTCTCATTTAGTCCGAACCTTCCATATTAATGAATTTGAGAACTTTTAGGCATACACATGCAGGAAAAAGAATCAATCAAATAAGGTTAGCACTATACATTATATGAGATGGCTTTGTGTTTTTCATTCCTTTTTCTATCCTCTTTTTTTTATTTTTTATTTTATTTCCTTCCATTTATGTATACATCTGCTTAACTTAAAGAAGTTTACAGGATTCCATCAAGAAAGGGAAAAAAACAAAAAAGAAATTTACAGTAGAATGAAGACTCCACTGCCATGTAGGATGTTGAATCAAACATTCAATCTTTGCATGCTTGAAACAATTGTTGAAGTTGATGCCTCTACTAAGCTGTATGGGATCTGTTCCTGTGAATTGAGTAAAATGTTTTTGTTAGCCCAACTACTTCTTTGAATTTCTTCCATTAGCAGATTAATCCCATCCCTTGCATTTCTCTTGCTATCTTCCACCACCTTAGACCATTCGTCCTTGTTCCTTCTTAGAAGTGCCTTACGGATAAGGCATGCCTGTAACAAGAATAAAAAAATTGAATGCAGAATAACTAATGAAAATTTCATGTTTCTCTCTCTGTTTTTTTTTAATTCATTTTTTAATATTTGTTCTTGAATATTATATCCTATGTTCTTTTTATCTTTTTCTTTGTTCTTAAATATCATATCGTGTGTCCATCTATTCTGTGAAAGGTGTGGTGAATTGTTCAGTCAACCAGACTCAACAGAATGCAGCCACCCCAGGCTGCAATGCCTTTTCTTTCAAGGCTGCAATGCATTTACTCTTTAACCACTGATTTGTAGGCCAAAGATGACAACAAAGAATCTTCTTATTTGGTATTATGATCTGCGGTGGTACCCATCAGATCCACAGTCGGACCCTCTACACATCCTGTTTCTTCACTCCCCCGTTATATTATATGCATGCCAAATTATTGAAAATTCAAACCATGACTAAGAATAATGAATTAAATGATCAGGCCGATCAACAGGACCGTTTTAGTTAGAATCATGCAGTTTTTTAAGTGGGTAATTTGAACTGTTTCTAGTACAATTCAACCATTAGCTTCCAGTTACCTGCAGCATACCCATAACTACATCCGCTGTGCCTGCTTTTTCTCGTAGAAAGAGTATAATTGCCTGCTGAATTAGATTATATTTATCAGACAATTTCACAATGAAGTAAAATTACTAAAGGAAAGGAAGATTTGCAAAATAAAGTTCTGTTAGATACTTACTCGCCGCCTCCTTATCAAACCCCTGTAGGAGGTCCCCTCGCAGATGAAGTAGAAATCCTCACCAGTTAAAGATTGCATTGTCAACATTGAGATCTTAGGAGTCAAATCCTTTCCATCGGGGCATCCAATTCTAATTGGCCACAGCTTGCTGCCTGATCCAAACTTCACTAATAATCTGTAAGCCCCATAATCGATCTTCTCTCAATTTTTTTAGTGTATGCATATAAAGTAATGCGAACACAGTTGAAAGATTCAAAACCATCATAAAACCGCACCTTTCCTGCTGAATAGAACACCTTCCTCACAGCTCACTTTTGCAGGTGAAGGGATCAATCCCGACTGTATCCATTCATCAATTATAATCTCTAGTCTATCCTGAAGTTCAAAAGCCAAAAAAGAATGTCATTAGAGTCAGTTCTGAAGTGTAGAAAATCATATGTATAGTCTTATTTCCTTCATTTTCATGTAAGCTTGCTACTAAGTTTAAGCCTGTGCCTTGACACATTCGTTTTGATAAAGCCAAACTAGGTATGTTCCAATCTCAAAGCTTCTAACCTCAGGCTTGGGCTCAACCTGGAACACTCAAATGGGCCAGAATTTTAGCTTAGGAAGGCCTTCATATGAAAAGTTCTTGAACCTCGAAACAGACCTGGCTCACCACCCTCAGTAACCAGGTCTGCAATCAAGAACAGTCTGCTCACTCATAGAGCTAAATCAATGTCAGCATACTCTGCATGCAGCAGGTTAAAGTCCCCCATTTTTGTCCATAGTTTCAACTTTCAAGAAACCAGGTCTCACCAAAGAAAAAATGGCTAACAAGTGTCATAGAAATTAAAAAAAAAAAAAAATCTTTGACTGGCCAATTGCATTAAGTGTAGAAACCACCAACCTTAGTTAATGTTTGTAGATGCACGTGCTTGAGCCCTTGATATATTGCGAACAGGTCAATCGCAGCAAAAATTGGATATATGACCAAAGGAAGAGTGGCTAGCAACCTTATAGTATTGATTGTAAGTTAGTGCTTGTGATGACATAGTTCTTAAACTATTATCAGTTTAGGGGGAAAAAAAATTTCAACCACAATCATGGTAGCCAAAAACTCCTAGGTGTGTTGTTGAGGCATACCCCGCTTCATAAAGAAGGTACAAAAATTGGATACTCCACTGATAAACTTCACCTTCCAACCAAAAAATATGCAAAATCTTGGAAAAAAAAATCCCTTGGTGTAAAGTCATTTTACACTAGACAATTGCTTTGCTCTACATGCAAGTTCACTATTTTCATTTGCCCCCGTGCTATTGAACTCCAGCATGTGGCATGAATGAAAGGAAGCAAGCAGAAAATGTTTCAAATGAACTTATCCTTTAAAAATTAGATTCTGTTTAAATACAAAAAAGACCCTCATAAAATGAATACATAGTCAAGAAATTGATGCTATCACACAGAGTAAGGATCATTTTATAGCCTGTTCCTTGCCTAGCTTTATTTATGAAGGAATCCACATTTTCAATGGATAAGAGTGGAGAGTATGCATCCCACCTATTCAATAGGTGAAAAGTTATAAACCTGTATATTCTGAGTTGACCACCATAGGGGGTCTAGGCTCCAAATTTTAGCACTTGCCATGTGGAATACATATGCACATTTGTGCAGATAGACATGAAAACAACACCTTGGGTGCTCATCTGCCAGAAGGAAAAAAAAATGTATGAAATGGTTAAACAGTTCTAACAGTACACGTACAGCACACATTGTTCATGGCCCATCGGATCATGGATTTGTATCTCCAAAGATAGGCACTACAAATTAATGACTTCAAGTACATGCCCTGATCCTTTCCAACAAAACCGAGGCTTTGCATATGTAAGTGTAGAATAACACAGTATCAGTTCCTTCTTCTATGCATCAGGGCCGAACATGTTATAAAGTCTGCAGACAAGATATGGCGGGCCGCTCTAATCTAATCAAGAGGTCCCTGTGGCATCTCTTGGTCATGTGGAGTCATAATTGTAATATTGTCTTTTTAGAGGTATCTAAATATTCAGTCAAACAGTGGCTCTTGGGCAGCCAGAAATACATAGAGGAATCAAATTATTTTTCAGAGAACAATATCATTTAAAAAATGACATCAAAGTTCAATGTGAAGATCTAAATAAGATAGTAGAGATGAAGAAAGAAACCTTTGGCTATTCTTGCACAATATATTCAAGATAGCAGCAAGCATCAGACCGAGGTTGTCAAAACAAACAGTTTGAATCTGAAATGCAAATCAAAAACTCAGACTAAATTACACAAAATATTGTCAAAACATAGCATGTGCAAAATCATGCATAACCTGGGCTTTTGCTGAAACTTCGCCAAGATTATCCACAATTGCAAAACTTTGATGTATTGCACTCTGCCAAAACAAGTAATACTGTTAGTCTTGTGGTTTTGATGATTTTAGTCAAATGTTTTTGTAAAAATAAAAAATGTTTTCCAAGTGACCCTCTTCCTAGATAAGGGAAAGACCTGTGTATTGTGTAACAAAGAGATAAGAATTCCATAGGTGAAGAAAAATCTGAATAAAACAATGGAAAACAAAGATACAGAACATATATCAAAGTATTCGGGATGTTGCAAGTATCCATGAATAAAAACCTCTACATGAAAGCAAAGGTACAAACGCTACCCTCACTAAACTAAATGGGTTGTGTCTCATGAGATAGTTAGCTTTCACATTTTATGAGCATAATGCATCTAACCAAGCACAGTAAAACAACACAAGTTGTTAGAGATTGTTTGAAAAATAAAAATCAAGGAAAAATTGCTACCACTGTTACAAAGGTACTGGCAAAGCAAAGTCTCATATACCCTCATTTTTGTCAATGAATCAGATGGAACATAAGATTGGAGTCAATCCACCCATGCCTCAAAGATGGTAATCAATTTGGCATGTGCATTGACAACTGATATAAGACTTCCTTGCTGGGAATTTTAACCAATTAATATGCATTGCACAAATATACACATAACCTATGATGCCTAGATATGACAGATACGACAGGGACACGCTGTGGATATGGCAGTGACACGGATTTTACAAATAAAAAGCGAAGTATCGGACACGATACAACACGACATGTCACCAATACCATACATGTAGCAACATTAGGGCCTACAATCATGTGTCCTGAGTCTGGATACATGCTTTGAAATTGACATTTAAAAATGATTACGAATTTACTGGTGTTCAGTAACTTTAGAGTGAAGTATGCAGTTGAAGCATTAAAAATTACTTTTTCATAAATATTAGATGCTTATTGATTTACTGTTGTCCCTGTAACTTGGAAGTGAACTAGTCCATTTCGACACAGTTTCAAAGCACAAAGACTCATCCCCTCGACTTGGCCTAGCCAACACAAATCAACAAAAATTTTGTTCATTCCACAAGGAACTCAAAACAGTAGATGACTCAGTCAAAACTCAGTAGACTGAGGTTCAAAAAAGGTACAGTTTCAGTTTTTTTTTTTTTTTTCATAATTTGTGTCATATTTTGCTTATATGACTTGACCAAGACTTCATTGAGTCTACAAGTAGACAACTTGGTGAACATTTGGTTAGCAATGAGTTTTCTGACTTTCAAATGACTGAAAGAATAAAGAGAATGAGGTCTTACACCAGTTGCTATGTAGGCACCCAGACTTATTGTCTTTGCAGCGTTGGCAATAGTTGCAAGAAGCAAAAAGTACTCTGGAAATGCTGGAGTTAGTAACTCAACTCCAATACTCAAGCTAAACAATAAAGATGTCGAGAACCTCACCCTCTGCACATAAGATAGCAATACAAAAGAACCTCATCTGTCAAATTAGATCTGCAGCCAAAAAGGAACAAATTCTAATGCAAGTAATGTTACCCATACTTTCAAGTTGGTGTCGAAGGCAGGCCCAACACTAGCTGTGTACATGCATCGAATAAACCTTCCAAGACCATCCTTCAACACCCAATTCCATGCAGCAGCTGATGGAAGAGATCTTGAAGAACCAAATCCTATTGCTCGAAACATTGCCTGAAATCAATTAATCCAATATTCCTGTAAGAGTTCCTAAAGTCCAATTATCGCTAATGTCACAAAAAAATTTAGGAGAAAAAAAAAAAAGCCTCTGCTATCGTTACTTACAATGTTTCACCAGACTAGATGCTACTTTCTTTGCCTGAAACCATACAAGCATGCCCACCTTTTTGAAACCCATACAGCTTATCTTAATGGGCCAAGTTAAAAATTAGGTGTGCCTGAAACGCTCCACCATAAAATCCTAACTATACAAAGGGCTGATTTTGTCTTGTTGAATTAAATTAAGCATAGTGGGGAAAAAATTTACTGGTACCAGTTTTTTTTTTTTTTTTTTTAAAGAAAACTTGTAAATAACTTTTAAACAGACCATCCATTTATGTGCCACTAACTGGATATTCATGATTGTTCAATGGAGGAAACTTTTAAGTAGCTTCATTGATATTGGGGGACCACTATAACAGTCTCCAATTCGATCATCAAAAGATCCGATGTAGTATCACTGCCGATATTCTCAGTTTTTAGGCAGAACAAGGGGTACTACATGATGTTGAGTCAAGTAAAGCAGTGTCCTCTGGTTTGAGTCAGCATTGACGCACGTCCAGACTCCAGTCTACATTCAAGTAACCTGAGAAGTTTGTCAGGTGGGTCCCATAATGGATAGCCCATGTGCTTGCAAGCACCCAATTAGATGATACCAATCATCCAATTGCAAAATGGAACTGATGTCCCACATTTCACATGGACATAACTAGATCAATAGGATCATTCATTTTCGGAAAATTTCAAATAAGGTCTTAATTTTTTGCCTCATTTCAAAAAAAGAACACAGGTTTCAAAAACTTTTTAAATTAGTCCCTTAGTTTTCTAATAAATTTCCAATTAAGAACATTCATCCATTTAAAGCTACTCTTTGTCGACTTTTTATCTCAATTTTCTTAAAATACCAAAATTACCAATCATTCTAAGCCATGGCATAATTTCAGCAGCCACTACAAGCAGCGGGTCACTGTGGGGTGACCCTAGTTGACCTTGATTATTGTGAGGACGCCGGTGAAGGAAATGAGGAGAATATAGAGGAATTGAATGATGATTTTTTTTCAAAAAAGGGTAATCTGGGTATTTTAAAAAAATGGAGGGAAAAATTGGCCAGAAAATAACTTTAAGTGGATGAATGTCTTTAGTTGAGAAAACTTGTTGGAAGACTTAGGGACTAATTTGAATTTTTTTGAAAATTAGTCCTTTTTCGAAATTAGGCAAAAACTAAAGGTGTTATTTGAAAATCTTCCTTCATTTCGTCAGAATTTTTAAGCACATAGGTAGGGTCAAAAGCTACTTTTTAGTATGAAAAGTTTCTATGGCAGCTTCCCATTTGATGCAAACCCGCCCCTCAGGATTGGCTTCCTAACAAGGTGCTCACAAAGGGATCTTTGTGTCGAAAATCGGACGCTTTCAATTAATATTTTTATGAGATGACTACAATAACAGCCCAATCACCACATTCTCATAATAGGGAACTCCAACAGCATCTCCACTTATTTTTCTGCATGAAAGACTTAGGCCTCAGGGAGGGTCCTTACACCTTTCCTGGGCCTGGGAGGGACTGATAGACACTTACTGAAATTTTAAGGAATGCCAATCTTGTCAAGATATGATTTTAGGAACTACACAAATTCTATATTTCTTCCTTGGCAGAACAGAACATATTTCGCTCCAATTCAAATAACGTGCACAACAATCGACTTGCAGCAAGAGTTTAGCCAACACCACTGCTTATAACACTATAGAAAACATAAACCAAATGCACCAAAGCCAAAAAATTTCACCTGAGTAGCCAGGACCTGGAGCGCGGAGCTGAAAACCCGGTGCAAGAACTTCCACTTCAGATAACCCATGTAATTCGCATTCACTCTCCGTGGAACAAACAGCGCTCGGACCGCCCCCGTCGCAACCGCCACCAATCGCTGGAGCTCCTTGCCGAGATCGAGTGGCCCGGACGACTCTTCCCGATCGAACGGCACCAATCGCAGGCGGTTTTCGCTCCCGTCCCAAAGGTACCGATAAACCCTACCGGATTTCCGGAATACGACGGGGAGGCGTACCGACTCCGGCCCGTCTCCTCCGGAACCGATAACGATCTCTTTGAGATCCAATTTGAAGGGGGATTTCAACGAGGTCGCGCAGATTAGGGTTTTGGGATTGGAATTCCATCGAGAGCGGTGGAATTTGGGGGTTTTCCATGAGATTTGGGTATGAAGAGAAGATTGCATGAGAGGAAGTAGGAACCCTAGCGCAGAGAGAGAGAGAGAGAGAGAGAGAGACTTTGTTGTGTTGTGTCTCTCTTTCCGCCAAAGAGTAGTTGGAACTTTTTGAATCCTATCCTATTTGAATAGAATATGTATATGTCAAATAGGGTTTAGGGTTTTTGGGGGACATCATCCGGTACACACCCGGACCAACTTAGGACACGTTTGGAGCCAATTTATGGAGTATATTTTTTTTTGGTAGCTAGTTATTGGGGAGAGGAATAGACCTTAGATGAGGTAATAGGGCCCTCATATGGAGGAAAGTAGACTTGGGACGAGGTGAGAGACCTTCGATCGAAGAAAGGTGACATGCTGGGTCTTAAATTCTATGTAATCAGGCTTGAATTGGTGCCTCTTGGCACTAAGATAAGTGCATGTGCTCTCCATATTCAACATGTTATTACAATGAGGCAAAAAATGGGGTTGGATCTATTGAGTTATATGGCTGAGAGCAAGGCAAACACAATTTTTCTTTTTTTTTTTTTTTGTTAATAGAGAGTGCTTTAGCCCTTTGGGTCGGATTAATCCCTACAAGAGGGGGAGCCGGGTAAATCCCACACACTCTTACTAAAGACTGATTTGGTAATAGGTTTGTTGGGTTTGGAAGAAGGGAGCCGTGAATTCATAAATTGTGTTTTGGGTTGGGATTGGGCCTTTCGGGTGTGCTTGGATTTTATTCTGCGCTTCTCTCCTCGTTAACAAATAATTTATTTTTAATGGTAAGTTCAAGAGTCTATCTATATTCATAACAAAGGATACGACTCCAAAAGATACTACCAAGGACCAGCCCCAAAACCAATGACCGGCCCACCTACACCCAAATATATAAATCTCGCAGCTCATAGAAAAGAGAATGGAAGTATGGAACACGTCCGCACACAGGGGAATGACACAAGCCCACATTCCCCGGCCCACAGGCAAAATGAATAAACATCCACAGTGCATAGCTAGAAACAAGCAAAACCAGCCCATAGCCCGGGAACAATCTAAAAAGAGAAGCAGCCGGGAACAAAAGAGTACACGTCACTATAGACAATCCACAAAAGTCATAAAAAGAGACAAGTTCCACAGTAGAGAAGTTTAGGTGGATTTTTCCTGTGAAGTCACTCTTAACCTCGGAAATCCATGCCGATCACTGGGTCTTTGATAACCTTGAATACATATGGACGTAATTAATATATTCTACAACAAGAATAGACGATCCTGATATTCATTTTGGATGGAGTGGACGCTCCCAATTCAGCATCACCATTGGGAGTCCAAAGCATTCCAATACACATTGGGTAGCAAAGAGTAACAGATAATCTCCATAGAGAAGGCATTGGTGTCCTTAAAGTAGGCATTGCCCCTACTCCATTTTGTTAATAACTACCCGAAATATTTTTAATAGGATCTGATTAGGCCATTAAATAGAAGGGATTGGGCTCAAATCCTCCATATAGTTAGAACTACATATAATTTAATCATATCTGGGTGGATATCACTTTACTTATTTCTCACAAAATACAGTCAATCAATGCATATATTATAATTATTGTTTAGAGTTAAATTTGAGCTAGTTCTTAATATAGTGGGGTCCACAAGAAACAATTGCATTTAACCACATGGGATGATCTCATCTGTCTTTACAAAAGTGGTACCCACACATGATAAGCCAGATTTTACTGCCCTCTTTCATCAGCGTGCGGTCATCTTTCCACTGAAGAATGTGCCCAAATGACAGCATTCGGCCTTGAAACGATTACTCCAATGAAGGGTGGGTCCAATTAAATCAATCCATTGGCCCAGATAGGTGTCGGAACTATAATCCACCAAGGAAAAAGTTAAAAGAGAAGAACAAACACACACTACTTTGATTACAACATACAACCTTCAAACCAAAAGGATTACAGGTTATAATATCATATTACATACGTATGGATATGATGCAAGTGCACTTTCCCTCTCTCTCACTCTCTCTCTCTCTCTCTCTCTCTCTCTCTCTGCCTTGAAGAATGATTTAAGGGCTGAAACATTCCATGAACATAGAAAGAGTAGCCTCGGAGTATATGAGTACAGTAGGCCGGGGCTTGGCTTGAAAGGAAAGAGAAGAAGAAGAAGAAGAAGAAGAAAGAGACAGCTTCTCTGGCTCAACTACTGTGTTTGGCTCCACCAAAGGGCTCGAACCACCTGCTACAAGGGCTCGATCCTTTTCCTGTTGCTTTGCCAATTCGCCAGTCCACATGTCCACCAACCCAGACATAGTAGTATAGTATTGTAATTTGTAATAATGGACCAGAAGAAGTAGAAATCACTACAAGCACAGCAGGAACGTTGTTGAGATGGATGTGTCGAGGACTGAGGAGTGTGATATTTATATATGAAGTTGAAGGTGGTGGTAAGCCCAAAAACAAGGGGTGTATAGGCGGTGGTATTTGTGGGGGCGCACACGTTCTCTGTGGCTTCTGTGTGCTTAACATGTGGAGTTCAGAGTCGGGACAAAGTTGTCAACAAAGAATTAAATATCACGAGAGGATCAGATCGGATGGCAAGGAAATGGCAGTTGGTCAAAGAACATTTTAAAATTCATCAAGTGCTCCCCTCGCTTAGGACCACGGTCTTCTTTCAGAGGTTAATGGTTCAAACTAAGTTACCACACTAGGGCCATAAGAAATTTACCCAGCTCCCCTTTGTCTGAAAGAATTAGTCCAGCCCCTTCCCTCCATTAGCTAAAAAAAATTGAAAAAAAAAAAAAACATACACACACACCATGTAGGAATGCTAAAGGTGCTGTTGTCAGTGGATTGGCCCAAGAAAAAAAAAAGGGACACTAGACCCCAATAATAAATCCCCCTGATTCAGCAGGATTCATCATACTCCCAATCCATATATATATGAATTCATGTTAGTGTTGTGATAAAGGTTTTATGCTGGCTATCAACCAACTAGATGCCATCATCCTCCTTTTGAACTTGGATCTGGCAACAAACTAGGAGAGTCTGTGGATATATTATTATATGATATATGTCATCCATGTATTTAATCATATGCATTAATATTATATACTGGGAATATTCTATGCATCCTTTTCTCACCTTGTGATGATGGACAAATGCATATTTGGAAAGATTTATGCATAAAAGAGAAAAAGTCATTCATGGTACTATGAAAAAGAAAATTTTTCATATGTAAAAAGGAAAAACCACGTCATTATCCCTCACCAAGTGAATGCATAAAGATTCATATTTAAGAATTTCAACTAAAAAAACCATCTTTACCCCAGCTGTTAGCTTTGCCTGATGGCAAGCATCAGTCTTAATTCCTGTACCTCCCATTTTCTTTCTTTTTTTTTGTATATATATAAATATAAATATATAATGTTCACAGCTAATTGAGCCCAGAGTTGGGTCTGTTCAGGACAAATGCAAGTTATACCATTTGTTGTGTCAGAAATATTATGTACAAATTCATCTCTCTCTCTCTCTCTCTCACTCTCTATACACGACAGTGTACTAGCTTGGCATCTCTCCATGAACTAGAACTAAGTGGTTCAAGTTCACGCTGAGAGAATCCCCAGAAACCAAAAATGAAAAAAAGGAAATAAACTATGAGAATAACCAGTTTAATTATTCCCGCAATATACAGCCTCGGCGTAATTTACAGCCTCGAATCGCATCCTCAAATGAGAGGATTCAATTTGACATACTAAAAAGCAAGAAAATGAGCTTGAACATGAGCATGTCAAATCCATGGTGTCCAACCTTCATACATGTTGCACAAATTGTCTACACTTGTAGCTTGCTTAAGAAGATGATCAACTTGCTCTGATATATTCATTTGCCTGCAAAGAGTTACAAAAGAGCCCCGGTACAATGCACAATGAGAGAAATCTCAATCCTGACAATGACAGCAATATAATAAAAATCTGATGTCATGGAAGTCATTCATACCTGTTCTCTTCGATATCTCGGCCATCCAGTTTCATCTCAACCCGCATCAACACTGATAAAGCATAGGGGTTTTTACCTACAAAAAATAATAGTAGTTATAAATTAATGAAGGTAACCAAGCGCTTTTCATTGCACACTAGACCAGAAAACCTGACCCAATTGACATTCATCCAACCTTACACTCACCAAATGGATCATACCTACACAAGATGCATAGTTACGAGTCCTTTGGGCTTTGAAGCCATCAAGTCAAGCATTACGATCGTCTGATGGGCTGCCTTTGAGACTTTCATGTCCCGCTAACCCCACTGATAGTCATGCATTCTAAGGCGACCCCATCAGCTGAACCACATATGCACAGTATATAGTACGCTCGTAGAGGAGCATCCCCCTAATGTGTTGGGGCAAAGAGAGAGGCCTCCAACCTGCATCCTACCCCCCACCAGTGCATTGGCACCAGACCAAATGACAGTTGGACACTTACAACTGGATCAAATCCCCCACAAAAATATGTAGTTAGACCTTAAAGGGATAAGATAACCTAAGTGGGGGTCAGGGGGGTGCTGATTTTTTGCCTAACTCTATTTCATGATGAGATCTTCCCATCCCCATATCCGCAGGCATGCATTCTAGGTGGACCCCATGAGCCACATATGAAAAATATACTGTCTGTTGGTGAGAATCATAAGGGTACACCAAAAAATAGTGCCAATCACATCATCCGAACCCTAGATTCAGAGAACCTAAAGATTTAACCCTTGAAATGCCTAGTCATTTAATACTACTGTCAATATCACTTAAAGTATATCAAATTGAGATGAGTGTCAATACACTGTGGCATCAGATTGATTATGGGTGGGCCCAATAAAAATCCCTTACGTGTTAATAAAGAACCGGTCAGCAGTTCCTTGAAAATTCTCATACACAGACAGGGTACGACTAGTAGCAACTTGGGTTGATTAAATTTCCATGTTGCTTCTTTGTGGATGCCGGTTTAGACTTACCAATCATAGAGGGGTAGTGAGATGAGAAGACCTCACTGGGAAAAAAGAAGGAAGGAAGACCCTTCGGATCATCCTAACCCTAGTAGGTGAACCCCATTGCACTGAAATGCAAATGAGGACCACGAAATTATATCAATTATCAACCAGGGATTATATCACACTAATAACGCACTAAACAGATCCGACCCTTACCTCTAGCAATCCGATTCACAGAATCCATATATGAAGAATCATCATGATTTCCACTGAGCCCCTTAACTTGGTTCAATGTAGAGGCTTCATTTCTACCATCCAAAGAAGTAATCTCTTTGATGATTTCCTTCTCCATGTGGTGCTTCGTATCAGAATGGGTAATTGTACCATCATTGGATATTGACAATGCCTGCAACTGTTTACTTGGATCGTGTTTCGAAAAATCAGAAGTATTGTCTCCTTTTCTACCTTCCACATGTTGAGATTCCAAATTCTCAGCAGTTGAACTTTCTTGGACATCAGCATCAGTAAGTGGAACTGAGTTGGGAATTCCTACAGCCCCCTCAGCATTTCCAGCCTCAGAAAGCAGTTTGGTAGCACTTTCTTGACTGCCGGAGTTGTCAGAATAAATTAAACCTATAGAAGTATTGCTGGATCCTTGGCTGCTAGTGTAGATGCAATCAGGAGGAGATATCCATCCTTCGTCTTGCAAAGAAAATTCATCAAAGCCCACAACCTCACTGACCCCTTGCCTGTCATCATCTGCAAATGGACTGTCCTTGTCAAATAAGACTGCATCATCTCCCAGTTCTGGCCTCGACAAACCAATTTCCTGCGACCTTAACCCCTGGCTTTCACCCAGGCCTTCAAGTGCCTGTGAAGACAATATTCGAGATACGTTATTCTGATGTTGTACTAACAGTACTACAAGGTATAATAGATATCATGAACACATAATATTTAAGTAAATAGGAAAACTAATGAAGTCCTTTTGAAGTGCATAGAAAATGCACAGAACCATAGGAAACAAACCGCATTGGTTCTTCAAAATCCACCGAACCAGAAATTAACAGTTTAAAATGAGGCACATGACCTTGCAGGACTGAAAGATACCCAATCGGTCTGTCAACTGCTTAGGAAGCATTTGTATACCCAAGGATGACAATGGCTATCCGGTTGCCAAACTAGTAGTAGGACCCAAAATGGAAATTTTGGGCATTGGTCCCTATTTTGGGCCAAAAAAATTTTGGGTACGAGGGTTCAGATCTAGGTTTATAGATGAAAAAGTTTTCAGATTCGGTCTGGGTCCATATAGGTCTAGAACCAGTGGACCTGAGATCTGATATCATCCTGTTTATACTTTATACTCTGGTACAATTTTTTGATGGTTTATTTATTTATTCATTTACATGACGTTAATTTAAATGGTGTATGTTTATCATTTGGGCAGTTCCATCCAAAACTTCTATTCAAATGTATTTGTCTAAGCTTTAACCTAAAAGACACAGACAAAGTACAATCATGTCAAGCTAGCTGTAATTTAATTTACTTTTTATTTTAAGTTTTAGCCATAAAAGGACACAAAGTACAGTTTCCAGCCTTCTGAAGACAGCTCACAGCAGAACCATTAAACTAACGAGACAAGCTCAGCCGTATAGAGTGACATGACATCATTGGACTTGACAAGAATAATGTTCAGTTCAGTTTTTTCAAAGAAAATATCCAAAGCATCAGCAAGCGAAAATTCATAGCAGTGTTTCAGCCAGCAACACCAACCTTCTCAGGTATATGAGAAAATCAGCATTGTGTTATTTGACCCAAGCACACCATGGTCAAAACAATGAAATCCCAAAAAAAGTTCACTCAGTAGCACATGCATAAAATGGGAAAGAAAGGGCTCCAATTTTTTCACTCATTTGTTGTAGAAAACTACATACAAAACATATCACATACTATCTTGAAACAACACCCTAAAGGTGGTTAGTATAACTTACTACATGAAAATGGTAGAGAAAATGATGTGACTAATTCCCTACACAACCAACTCAGAAAAGAATGAACTTACTGACAACAACATAACAAAAAAAAAAAAAAAAAGTAGAACAGCAAACTGCATAGCTGTCGAGTGGCAACAGGTGCACGGTTTTTGTGCACTTCAAGAAAAACTTGTTTTAATGAGGAACACAACCCCACTACCATCTCTCTCTCTCTCTCTCTCTCTCTCTCTCCCTTTCTCTGTCTCTCTCTCTCTCTCTCTCTCTCACACACACACACACACACAAAAAATGCACTCTTAACCTTTTTCTTATCATTCCTTTTTGCTCCCTCTTTCTCGTTCTACTTTTTTTCTTTTCTTTTATTTATTTTTTACTTGTTACTTCTTTCCTTTTTCCACTTCTCGTTTCCCCTTTCCACAGGGCCCAAACTTGGATCTCAGTCCCAAGAGACAGATGCAGGCGGGTTTGGGTTTTCCATTCAGGACAATGTCAAGTCTGGGTACCCTAAAACCTAAATGGGTGGGGCGCATATTTGACATGACCAGTACCCAACCTATTACCATCAGCAGCTGTTATTATAATCACAATTGGTTTCACTATTTTGGAAGAATGGATGGTGATTTGTTCAACTGGGTGTTAGGGGTAACATGGACATAGAAAATCACATTACTTGGACACCACCTTTTCCAGCTATTCCATTGTAAAGTATCATTCGTGATTGGCACTGATAAATGACCTAGCAGGAAAAAGGCCGAGGAATAGTAAAAGCTACCAGTTGCTTCCAACCTCCCTAATGCACAAAGAGCATTGCAGAAAGGTAATAATTCATTTAGCCAAAAACATTAATCTTGTGGAATTAGATTTTCTCCACAATGATGAGAGAGAGAGAGAGAGAGAGAGAGAGAGAGAGAGAGAGAGAGAGAGAGAGAGAGAGAGAGAGAGTATTATGCACAACTTATAAAAGTGAAGCAAGAGGCTATCATTGAATTGTAAGAGTTCAGAGGATTGAAATAAAGTTACCTTATGTAGATTCCCTGCATGGATACTAGCAGTTCGTGCAAGCCTGGTCACTGTGGCATGGAGCTCCTTCACAGAGGAAGTAACTGATGCCACCAAGGGTCTTAGAGGGTGACAAGCCTCCTTAATCCTTAGAAAATAAGACTGGTATAAGGCTTGTCCATGAATGGGAGATATTTCCATCTTGCTCTCTCTTTCTCTGGCAATTGCGTCAGCCAAGGCAGTTACATCTTTTGACAGTATCGATTCAAGTGGGAGGAGAATCGTGTTCACCTACACCATGATTCAAACAGGTTCAGTATTCACAGTTGTGGCTGGGGGAGAAACAACAAAAAATACCCCAAAAGAGTCAACAACTCAACATTGAGATTGGCAACATGGCATGGGTCGGCTGCAAGCTAAGTAGGGCCAGGTTGCAGGCCACTATATTCTTCAGGTTAGAAATAGAGAAAGCATTCATCCTGCATTTAATTGTCCCCGAGATTCAGAAAGGTAAGGACCTTGGTTCCAGATGGGACTCAATGGGAGTAGTAGTCAAGCACGGGTCTGTACCCAGCCCAGAATATTTATGAAGCCTGAAGCAATGTCTGACTTTAGTCCACACACCTAAAAAGGTCCAAACTTGCCCCTAGTAGGCTGTAACACAGGCCAGAAAGAAACAACAGTGTGTGTACAATGCGTAAAAACACCACCCCCAAACTTGGCAAAAAGTTGTGCAGAGACAACTGCTTTGCTTTTCATCCAGAGCTACATCAATCAAAACCAATGGCATGATGTTGGAATTTGTGGAATGGTTCCTATAAAGAGAGAGTTATTTTCCTTATAGGGGAAGGCTTATCTCTTTCTTCTATTGAATGTGACACTTGGAAAGTGGGGTTTCCTCTGATAAGAATTTCAGTATAACTCTATTATGAAAGCATTGTTATGTACAAAGAATTTGTATGCATCTATTTAAGAGGGAATGACCATGTAATTATATGCATGAAAGAGGATGACAATAAAAAAAGAACATCAAAGTCGTGTGTATATTTTGAGGGAATGCTTCATGAGAAATGGATACGATTTTATCAGCCTTCTGGTGTGAGATTTTGTTTAGAGATTTTTGGATTTTCTTGTGCAAGACACATGATTGTTATCTTCTATATCTTTTTCATTACATTGAATCTTCTACCCTTTCCCTCTTGATATAGTGAAGCAATTATCCTCGCCTGTGGACGTGCTCTCAGATGTGAACCACGCATATCTTTCTTTCGAGTGGGAGTTGTTTTAGATTTCTTTTTCTTATTTTTCTTTCACATTTCTCCATTTTCACATCATTGGAACACATGATTTGCAATAGACCAGCCCCTCCTAATTGCTGTAGGTCAACCGAACCATTAAAGCATCAACCCAGACCCCCTGCTTCATAGGTCATTGGACTCCCCATTGGCTCCTTTGTGAACATGATGGAAAGACAACGTCACAGAGCTTCATAAATCCAGCAGTTCCACTACATCCACCAACCTCCATGGGGCCTCAGCCCGTGATCATGGACATCAAGTCTCTTACGAATCTATGATGCCCAGATACAGGAAGGATACGCTATGCATACGGATTTTTCACACAAAAAGTGAAGCATTGGATACGATACGACACTAGACATTGGCCATTTTGAGGTATCTGTGCATCATAGGCTATGATCAGGTTATGGAACCCCATGGCAATGGGCCTGCACCAACCTCCATGGGGCCTCAGCCCGTGATCATGGACATCAAGTCTCTTACGAATCTATGATGCCCAGATACAGGAAGGATACGCTATGCATACGGATTTTTCACACAAAAAGTGAAGCATTGGATACGATACGACACTAGACATTGGCCATTTTGAGGTATCTGTGCATCATAGGCTATGATCAGGTTATGGAACCCCATGGCAATGGGCCTGTTTGTTCCAATAAACAACACCATTGTCAATTCTTCATTTATTGATCTCATTCCAATTGTATCTGAGAACCTGCACAAAGTTGATGTCACTGAATCTCGAATCAAGCCCTCCCCTACCACCACTATGTCAATACAGGCCCATTAAGCTCACGACAGGCCCCACAGAGATAATATCTCACAAGTGACTGGGTCAACCACATAGTGGTAAATTAGATATATGATTAGCATAGATTTTGGATCTGATGTCAATGTATCAATTACACTACCTAATTAAAGTCTTGATTGTAATCTTTGATAGGGCTAACAACCCTTAAAAAATGTAACCTGTCGATCCCAAAAAGGGGGCACAGATTTTCTCCCAGTTTTCCAACTTCAATGCCTAACATCTCTTTGAGATGATATGGTATCAAAGATTAATGATTAAAACAGCGGTTGCGGCGGCGTAGTGGCCAATGGGTAAAATGCTACATAGTGGGCACTACGTAGAGGTAGCAGCACTACGTAGCGGTGTGACTTGAAAAATTTGTCAAAAAATTTTGAAAAAATATCCATAAATTCTAAAATATTAAAAAATGTTAAAAAGTGATGCTTTTTTCCAATAATAACTAAGATAGGGGGATGTAGCGGTTAATTCAGTGCATGGAAGTTCAGTATCGTTGAATGATTATAAAATAAGAGTATTGATCTAATTTTTCCACATTTATCTTGGTTAGCTATATACTAAGTTACTATGCATTTCTAATTTCATAATTCAAATAATTAATTTAGCACAATTATACATAAGGATTTATAAATTACAAAGTAATGCTTAAAAAAAGTTTTGAGGTTTAAACCAAATAACAAATTAAGTTTCATTAAAACAAACAATGGATTTTGGTTGAGGGTAGGAAAAATAATACAGCTACCAAAGGAGGTGTCTGCTAGTACACAAGGTTTAAAGACTCGGACTCAGGACCCAACTCAGTCATGACCGAGTCTAAGTCGACTCGGACTCGGCCAAAATTTTAAACCATGCTGGTATATTACTTAAAGAAGAGCCATTGAGAGGAACTATAACTATTGTCATTAATTCAGTAATATCTTAGGTGTTTTAGTGTTTTTTTAAGTATAGTAGGGTAGAAAAGTTGTGTAGAAATGTCATTTGGAGAGGAGAATAAAAGAAGTAAGCTTTACTGTGCATTTTAAAATTTTTTGAAAAGTAGCTGTCAATCACACTTTATAACTGCCCCGTAGCGGTCCGTAGTGGTTGTAGCGGACTGTATAGGCCGCTACGGTTGTGAGCGGTGCTAAATTTAATTTAGCGTAGCGGTTTTAGCCGCTACGTCCGATATAGCTGCTGCTACGTTACGTAGTAATCGCTACTTTGATCCATGTCAGGGACCCTGAGTTGCAGTTGCAGTCTTCTATATGATTAGAGAGAAATCAGCCTCTCTTGTGGTGTAGACTAGATCAAGGATTTGTTTCGGTCGTCTCAGACTTTCCTTAGCCAAAGCATCTATTGTTGATCATAGCCGATCAACAATGGCCCACCTGTGATCATTCAGACTTCGCTGGCAACCAAAACAAATTTGGTTGCCCACTTCTTCTCAGTTTTTGGGTTATTTTTCCACAAATTTTAACCACCTGGAGGTAGGTATTTTGCTCAATCTTGTGATTTCCCAATTTTTGGCACTGTTTTTCATCACAACCGTCCAAAAGCTTGGATTTGAGGAATCTTCAAACCAGATTTCAGCATAAGGAAGCCATCTCAACCCTCAAATCAGATCCACTCCTTGATCCGCTTTCCAATCAATTTGTGGGCCCCACGTGCTGCTCTAGACACTAGCCTGGGGGTCGCCTGAAGGGATTTTTCCCCCTGTTACATCCTTTCTTCTCAGTCTAGCAGATCATGTTGGCTAACTCTGCTCTGGACAAAAGTTCTGACCAGCCTATTATCATTGTTTTACATCTCTTGCTGCTTGTTGTTGGTGATTACCATTGGTTTTTCCGAGTGGGAAACTACTGTTGGTGCATATTGTTGCCATTTTCTGATTGGTAATCACTGTTGGTCTTTTCTACTGGCTTATTACTGTTTTTGTTCTACATCCTTGATCATTTGTTGCTGTTTTTAATCTCAAGGATAAAACTGAGAAATCTGAAATTTCCATTGTTTGATTTAATGGAAAAGGCTTTGCGTCTTGGGCATTTTAATTTCAATTATATCATGAAGGAAAAGAACTTTGGGGCTATATTGATAGGTCTGAACAAATCCTTGCTGATGATGCCAAAAAGATCCTCTCATGGAAAACTAAAAATGCAAAAATCAAATCTTGGCTCCTTTCCTCTGTAGAACCTAATTTCATTTTGCATCTCAAACCATGCAAAACCTCAAAAGAAATGTGGGAATACCTAAAAAAGGTTTATTACCAAAACCATGCTACTCGCCAATTTCAATTGGAATTTGAAATTGCAAATTACACCTAAGGGACGCTATTCATACAAGACTATTACTAAGGATTTCTAACCCTTTTGTCTGAATATGATGAAATCAAATTTGTGGATGTGTCTAAGGGACTTCTTCCCGAACTACTAAAACTTCAATAGAATAGTCATCGAAATTAGTTTCTGATGAAGCTTCGCCCTAAGTAAGAATTGGTTCGCTCTAGCTTGATGAATTGAGCTCCTCTTCCTACAATAGATGAGTGTCCTCAAGAACTACTTTGCGAAGAACAAAGCCAAATGACTAAGGCCATTCTTGAACAAAAGGCCCCTGAAAACACTGTTTAGTCGCATATGTGGCTAAAGGTTGGCCACCAACTTGGGAAATGAGTAAAGTAAAATGCTACAGCTGCAATAACTTTGGTCACTATGCTTCATAGTGCAAACATAAATTTTGCAACTACCGCAAAGCCTTCGGACATGTCATTTCAGAATGTCAAAAATGTACAAAGAATCATGTCTCTCATGGCTATACTGCCACCACTAATCCTTTTGCCACTTTTGAACAAGGTGATTCTTCTTCTACACTATCTAGTTTTGCTGCACAATCTGTTGCCTCTGCATTGCCTGCATCCCTTGGTTCTGTCACTCTTGAGTTAGTACAGCAAATAATCATCAATGCATTTTCCGCCATTGGCCTTTCCAGTAAGACCTCAAATCTCTCCTCTACTTGGTATGTAGACTCAGGCACCACCAATCATATGACCTCATCACCTTCATCTTTGACAAACATCATTGAATATAATGGTAACCTTAAAATTCAAACTATTGATGGAGAAAATTTACCCATTATTGCTATTGGTGATGTCAATAGTTCATTGCCATTAAAAGATGTTTTTGTATTCTCTAGATTAACCACAAACCTCGTCTCTGTTGGGCAATTGGCTGACAATAATTGCAACCTCTAATTCTCTTATTCTGTTTGTGTTGTGCAGGACCTGAAGTTGGGGAAGGTGATCGTGAGGAGGCTTGGACAAGGAAGACTATTTTCCCTTTATGTGCCCACAATTATGGAGAATAAAAATAAGTTGTTTTGTTTTTCTATGTTGAATAATTTCCAATTATGGCATAATAAATTAGGACATCCAAATATCAAAACTTTGTCATCATTATTCAATTTTGGCTTATTAAACAATTCTGGTGGTTGTGTTCCATTTGATTGCAATTGCATGTCAGTTAGGAAAAAGTAAAGCTTTTCCTTTTCCACAATCTAAATCTCGTAACAAGGAATGTTTTGACCTAATTCACAGTGATGTATGGGGGATAGCTCCTCACATATCCCATGGTCGTCATAAATATTTTGTCACATTCATCGATGACTACAGTAGGTTCACCTGGATTTATTTGTTGCATTCAAAATCCATTGTCCTCATTGCCTTTAAAATTTTTGTTGCCTATGTTAGGAACCAATTTTAAAAAAGCATTAAAATATTGCGGTTGAATTCAAACGCGGGGGCGGGGGTATATGTCTGCAAAATTTCTACTCTTTCTTTAAGAAAAAGGAATTATCTCTCAATGGACATGTTTGTATACTCCGCAACAGAATGGGGTTGCTGAGAGAAAAAATAGACATCTTCTTGATGTTGCTCGGACTCTCCTTTTTAAATTTGTAGTGCCTACCCATTTTTGGCTTGAAGCTTTCACAATGGCAGTACATCTAATAAATTGGCTACCATCTCATTACATTAACAATTAGAACCCCTATTTTCAACTGCATAAGACATAACCTACTTTTGATCATCTTCATCCTTTTGGTTGTGTGCGCTTTGTTTTACTTCCTCCCCATGAAAGAACTAAATTAACTACTTAATCCGCTAAGTGTGCCTTCTTAGGATATGCCTCTCATCAAAAAGGATTTGTCTACTATGATCCTATTGTTAAGCGCACCAGGATCTCCCGTAATTTTTTTTTAAATCATTATTTTTTTCAAACACATCTTGAACCGTTGGATTCCGACATCATAGTACTGTTGCTTGATCATCTAACAAAACAACTATTTCAAGGTTTAAACATGATTGTGTGTATCATAACAGGAAAGATTTGTCCCTCTTGGCCTAGAAACTCGAGACCCTTTGATGACAAATGGCCTGCATCCGCCACGTACTTTGCGTCGCTCTTCACGAATTTTGCATCCTCCCAATCGCTATGGTTTTACCCATGCATCCTTAATGGCCACCCTTTCCTCCGCATCTATACCTAACTCCTATTCACAAGTTGTGCAATATGACTGCTGGCACCAAGCTATGCAAGAAGAACTAGGCACGCTAGAAAAAAATCACACTTGGGATATTGTAGATTGTCCTTATACTGTCAAACCAATAGGTTGTAAGTGGATTTACTCAATCAAACTAAAACCTGATGGTTCTTTGGATCGGCACAAAGCTCGATTTGCGGCGTTAGGAAACATACAAGAATATGGCATTGATTATGAGAAGACATTTGCCTCGGTTGCCAAAATGACTATAATTCGAATATTCGAATATGACATTGCGCATTTCTCAGGGAATCACTTCTCCATTGAAGACTTTAGTTTGTCGATTGCGACAATCTCTCTATGGCTTAAAACAGGCTCCTCGGGCTTGGTTTGACAAGTTTAAGATAGCACTTTGTCACCTGAAGTTTGCTCAGAGTCCTTATGATCCCTCACTCTTTCTTGGGCACACATCTACATGTGTCATTCATCTCTTGGTGTATGTTGATGATATTATCATCATAGGTACAGATGCTGAGCTGATCAAATCACTTCAAGCTTCTTTGAGCACTTCCTTCCATATGAAATATTTGGGTCCGCTACATTACTTCTTGGGCTTGGAAATCGAATAGAATTCCAATGGTCTATTCATCAGTCAACACAAATATAAAATGGATCTTATTGATCTGGCTGATCTCCACAACTCCTCTCCAATTGATACTCCATTGGAAATTAATTTGAAACTAAGCAAGTATGACGGATCTTTGTTTCCTGATCTACGCATGTATCGGAGGTCAGTAGGCAGTCTGGTTTACCTTACTATTACTCGCCTTGATATATTTTATGCTGTGAACCTCGTCAGCCAATTTATGAGTGCTTTACAACATCTCCATCTCACGGCTGTCAAACGGATTATTCGGAACATGTTAGGAACTCCCACTCGTGGCTTGTTTTTTCCTACAAGAAATCCTATCATTCTAATAGCATACACTGATGCGGATTGGGCAGGATGTCCTGGTTCACGGAGATCTATAACTGGGTGGTGTATGTATCTTGGTAACCCATTAATATCATAGAAGTGTAAGAAGTAAGAACGAATATCAAAATTTTCCTCTAAAGCTGAATACTGTGCCATGTACTCAGCATGCTCAGAAATATTATGGCTTCGAGGTCTTCTTTCAGATCTTGGTTTTTCCCAAACTACACCTACTCCCTTACATGCAGATAATACTGGTGCCATTCGAATTACGGAAAACCCAGTCCTTAATGAACGCACCAAACATATAGAGGTCGATTGTCGCTTCATTCATGATGAATATGTGTGCGATGTGATCAGTCTTCCACATGTCCCTACAGAACTTCAACTTGTTGACATCTTCACTAAGGGACTCCAGTGGCCTCGTCATCAGTTTCTTGTTTCCAAATTTATGTCGTTTGATCCTCTGACGTCATTTTGGTTAGTGGGGGGGGGGGGGGGGGGGGTGTGGTCGTCAATACAGGCCATTAAGCTCACTACAAGCCCAACAGAGAGAATATCTCACAAGTGACTGAGTCAACCACGTAGCTGTAAATTAGATATATGATTAGCATAGATTTTGGATCTGATTTCAATGTATCAATTACTTTGCCTAATTAAAGGCTTGATTGTAATCTTTGATCGGGCTAACAACCCTTATATAATGTAACTTGTCGATCCCAAAAAGGGGACACAGATTTTCTCCTAGTTTTTCATCTCCAATGCTAACATCTCTTTGAGATGACACACTAGACCTGGGTTTCCCATTGCACTAGCATCAAAATTAAGCTTGAAGCCACTGGTAATAGTGGGGTCCATTTGGCAGTCGCAAGCAGCTTTGTTGAGTTTATGGACTGCCCTTTTCATATTGTATGCAACATATCTAAAATCCCACTGAGGAACCCTTTTCATATTGTATGCAACATATCTAAAATCCCACTGAGGAACCATACAGGCCCCAAGTCTCAACAATCAAAACAAGCAACTATAGAAGCCCTTTAGGAACCTTTGAAAGATCTTCCATGAGAGAAGCGTGCACAGCAGCAGCATCTTTGCCCAAAGTGTAAACATCGTGCAGTCCTTCCGTTATTGCCAAAACCTACATAAAATACATATCATGAAATTACAAAATGAGAAACCAAGAGAAAGCATAAGGCTTCCACTGCACCCACGGGGCAGTGGTGTTTCACTTCACAGAGTTTGTACAGCATGCCGCACTATACCTCTTCAAGCATGGATCCACATTCCAAAGTCAAAGCAGTATGCCCCCTTGATACACGACCAAAAGCAGACAATGCCACACTAGCTTCATAGGCAAGATCGCGCATGGATCCAAGTGTGCCTAGCAGATCACCTGAAAAGGATGAAGAGCATAATGATATATATGCCCATCTGACAAATATGTACATGCAAGCATAATTAATCCATGCAGACACATAAATAAAGAAATAAGACTGGTCAAGCGCAAGTTACTCACAACCTATTATGGTGATGACTGCAAAGAGGGATGGTTTGGTAGTAGGGGCCCACTGTGGATTGCTTACGCCTAAAGGTATCCTGATTGGATGGATGCACGATGATGGCCATCAGTTGAGGGGCCTCTAAAACAGACAATTAGAACAAGTGTCCAAATGTCATTTCTGGATGGCCTTTGTTAGAAAGCTGCAATCATCCAATCAAGGTATTTTAGGACAACCATGGAGGGCCAACTTACCTAAATGTTCACCACGGATGCAGGTGGGCCTAAGTGTGACAACAATGCAGCCGCACCATAATAAGGTGAACCAGATTGTTCTTTCATACTTAAGAAGAATAATATGAATGTTGGCACTGACTCGGAAAGAAAACTATAGCGCAGATCAGACTAAAAAGAAAGGTCGGACCTGAAGCTGACTTTGCTTTCACAGAGGCAATACAGAGTTCATTAGTTGCAGAAAACAAGCCACTTGCAGCAGCTTCCATGCTACTCTGTGCTACCTTCCATTCCTGTTCAGCACCTAATACCAAGCAATACCAAAGCAGATGATGAAGATCTATAAAAAAGAATCAGTTTCCCTGATCAAACCATATTCTCACTTTTCTAAGCAGTACAAGAATGGTGCATCCAATGTTCATATGATGGGCATACTGTGGATGGAATATATTTTAAGATGTGATCCATTTGGATGATTACAAGCATCCGTTATTTCCCTTGTTAAAAGTTGATCATTGGCTGCAATCTTCTATTTGCAACTCATTAATCTGATAGCTAGGATCATCCAAATGAGAAGGTACTGTGGCCTGGTCCATCCAGTGACTTCAGAAGCAGATGAAATAACTTGGAACACTTTTTGATATTTCCAACTGGTTCCCTAGGAAAGGGACTTCGATGAAAGGAGTTAGAAACCATCATACTTTATGATTGGATCCATGCTCATTAAGAAGGCAGATAACTATATTTACAAAAAAAAAATAACCATAGGGAGAGTGTGGATGACTATATTTAGAAGAAAATTATCCATCTGGCTCCATTTCTGTGGCCATCCTTAAGGAAAGGCCTCTTTCCTAGGACACCATTAGCAGAATGCAAAACCCCTTCAAGAAATGCCTCTTTCATAGGAAGCCATAAGCAAAATTCCGCTCTTCCCATGATAAACCCACTAAAAGAAAAGTGGTCTCACCTATACAGCTATACTTTATATTACTAGAAAGATTAAGCTTGTAAACTCACGTGTAAATGAATGATATGTAACATCTAATCTTGTCAGAGCATTCAAGTAAGCCTGCTGCCAAGATCTGCCGTCACTAGTAGTCCTACCAGCAGAGACATCTCCAGGCAACTGGAACAGACCATCTCTAGATGCTTCAAACTCCAACACAGAAGTGCAAATCTTGAGAATATCTGATGCATGTCCACTTGCAGCCCATAACAATTGTCTACGTTTCACCAGATGGTCATGGAATTCAGATGGGATTCCGGAATTCTTCACTGATGTATTGCCAGTGCCACTAGTACTTGTGCCTGCACAGGCCCATTCCATCGCTCTTTTAAGCTGCCCTTCTGCAGACATAGAAGTCCTTTCGCAAGCTTGGAGGCCTTCCAATGATCCAGCTATTGCTGAAATGGATGATTGTATATTTTCCAATAATTTGGGTCTGTTAAGGTTTAGAATTGTGGGGGATAGCTTATCATCACTCAGAAAATTATGAGATATGACATGCTTTTTATGTATATGTGGCAAAGAAATGTCATGCAGCCATTCCATCTGAACCATTTCTAAGCTTGTCTTATGAAGAGACTCTGTGAGCTCACCCACCTGCCTTTCAAGAAGAGAAACAGCAGACCTTGCGGCCCTAGCAGTCTCATGTGCAGTACAGTATTCCTCGAGCGCATGCTGCACTTTTCTTACTGCTGCTCCATCACTTTTCAATTGATCATAAACAAAATCTTTCGTTGCTTCCATCAACTGCTTCAAATGCTCACTTTCACTCTCTAGCCATACCAAAACGACAGGAGCAACCCGTTCTCTAAGGTACTGATCCAATTGTTTCTGAAGCTGGATTTCAAGTTTCTTCTTGAGGATGTTGTAGAGCTGATCGAATCCTAAGTTGTGATCAACAGAAGAAGACATGCCATGTATGCATGAATCAAGAAAGGAATCAATAGTACATATTTTCCAAATAAAAAAGGCATGGTTGCTTAACAAGCCAGCACACTTCCAAATCGTTTCTGTTAGTGAAAACCCTGAGGAAATAGAATCTACCATATTAAAATTAGACCCACTTGAGTAGAAGGCATAAGCACCAGATGATGATAATGCCTGATCAATAGATTCCAACTTAGAGAATGGTCTTGCTAATGTGGCCAGAAGGGTCTTGCTTCGTGTAATCTGCAGATCTGCTCCTTGTTCAACATTTACTAGGGACAAAAACTGTTGTTCAGCAGACGCCAATGCATTCTTAAGATTTGCTTCCTTCTTTATCAAAGAAGAAGTGCGTTTATCTTTCTGGTTCCACGTTTGATGGAGTTGATCTAGTTGCGCTCTACATGCTTCTTCTTGGGTTGCAAGCTCTTCAGCCTCTTCCCATGAAAGATGGTCCCTACCCTTCATAGCAGCTTCTTCAAGAGCCAATTGTTGCTCTGTTATAAGTCCAACCTTCACAAAGTAGTTCTGTTCAAGCTCTGTCAATGAGGCTCTTTCAAGCTGAACCTCCAGAAGCTGTTCAAGAGCTGTATCAATTGATCCACGTATCTGTGAAAGAGATCCAAACGTGTCCATTACTTCTGAGTTGTATGAAACAACCGAACTTAATAACTCCGGTAGAACGACTTCGACCATTTGTCCAATCAAGATCCTGCAGGACTGAATACTGCCATGAAAAATGGAAGCCCAGTTCCCTCTAAAAGAATATTTTATATTGTCTGTTTCTGTACTTACAATAGGTATATCCATGCCAATCAATTGCTGAATTTCATTAACAAAATTGGAGACAAGAACACACTTCTCTATTTGTTCTTCAAACTCATTGAAAGAAGTAATAGAATTTTGGAGTGAGCTTTCTTCGCCAGGCATCACACCAATTCTTCCGGCGGAATTACTCAAGATGTCAAGCACCTTACCTCTAACTTCTTTATACAGTGCACCTGTGGCAATATGTAAAACAGATAACACCTTTGCTTTCTTCTCTCCAACGTCTCCTTGCACTTTAATATCTTTTGACCCATCATCTTCTTTTCTCAAGTAACCCGCAGACTGCATACATTTTGTGAAAGCAGATAGCAGACGGGCCTTGGATTTTGCTTCATTATCTGTCCCAATGGAGTTCACTAGTTCAGAACACTCTTCCTTGACTTTTTCTGCCTTTATCACATATGTTTCAACTTGAAGACCCAGATCTTCATGCCGCTGTTGAAGAGAATCAAGACTACCCCCTTGGGCCTTGGCAATAAGCTCTGCAGCCTGCCTTCTTGCAATAGCAAGAGTGTCAGAAGAAAGGCTATTCAATGATAATTGCAGTATTTGTGCCCATCCATGCACCGGGCTGGTTGTAATGTAATTCAGTGGCAGGACTCTTTGCAATGCCAAGGCATATGTCTGGAGTGCTTGCAACGCACAAGAAAGTCCGCCATCCAACTCTGCCACTAGCTGAGAAACTTCCCTATCTAAATCATGGCATTGTGCTTGTGTGGGCTCGGGAACGATTGTCAATGGGACGCCAGCCACTACAACAGCAGATATGAGAGATAAGGCCTCCTCCATGTCACTAAGTTTTAAACATGCTTGGACTTCTGGCATCGAACCGCTCCGAAGTGCATCAATAACTCTACCGTGTTGATCAATCCACACTGCTGCCTCTTGGGCTTTCTCGGCTGCAGCAGCTTTTGCTTGAGTAAATTCACGGGCCTGTACTTCAAAAGAGGTACGCATTTTCTCTGAATTACTTGTAGCTTCAGCTACAATTGATTTTGCAGATGTCTCATGCAGAAGAAGGTTTGATCTCTCTTGATCAGCATGATAGAATACAGCAGAGACAACCTCGTACTGATTGAGTATGTCTAAAAACTTCTGTGACCATTCATAAATATTAAAAAAAAAAAGCCTTGTCATCAGTCTACATCAAATGATTTCAGTTGCCATTTGACACAGCAAACTAGGTAGGCATGAATGCTAACCCCACATGCATGTCCACAAACAGCCATCCATCCACAGGACGTGCTACCTGGGCATGTGCTTGACACAATGCTGTCCATCAGGTGGATCCACTCACTCTGGACCAGACAAGTTTAGTAAACGGAATGTACTAAATGCTTCGGTTCAGCTCATGTACATGGAGGTGACTGGCTGACTGCCTGATGGAGGATTAGCAGTGGTGCATGTGTGGGCTTAGCAAGCTGCCGGTATTCAATATGGAACATACCTCAAGAGCGGATTCAGCAGCAGGTAAGGTAGCCAACAAAAGATCATGATGTTCCTGGTCACAAAAATGAGAAGCCAACCACCAGAATTTCTCAGTAAACTATCAGAAAAAAAAAAAAAAAACCTCCATCTACATAAACAGAGGCAATAAATATAGTTTCACCTTTTTTTCCCGTCTACGTTATATTCATTCCTAAATTATATGACTAAAACCCGGGGAGATAATATGACATTGTCGCCTTAACTCTCTCTTGCACTTAATGCCTAGCCTAATGTTTGTAAACATGCAAATGTCAAGTTTCGGGAGAAAGTTGGGTTTCCATAAACTTGTCTGAGATACTGTCAACAACGGTAGGGCTTCCTTAAGAACGTCTGAGATACCATCAATAACTCTTGATTCTTGGATATTGGATGAGAATAACGTATTTATCAGGACTGTCTAACAAAACAAACAATAATACAAGTCATGGCTATAGTCCTTCAGCCTATATAGATCATTTGGGCCTCTTGGCTGATTTGAAGGCCTGGGCCTGCTCCATGGCCTTGGAAAGGGCCTCTTTGTTGGGTTTCAAGCTTCAAATCTTCATCAATTCATCACTGGATGAAGAATGCAGGATCGGGGGTCAAGGTTTGATACACAAGTGGCCAGATTTTCTCATAAGAAATTTGCCATCTTCTTGCATGCTCCAACCAACCACAGCTCTATGATCTGACCAAAATGTCCACCCCCATTGAGAAACACCCTCCTTCCTAAGAAATCATTTTTATTTTCTTAAGGAAAATTCCAAACATGTGCTGAGAACACATCACGTAAGGAAACTCACTTCTATGTTGAGAAATCAGATTAAAAAAAGCCCTACGAATTGATAGAAATAATAAAATATCATAGTGAAACCAAAAAAAAAAAAAAAAAACATATCTCCTCTTTCATTCTAGTCCACATGCAAAAAGTAGAAACTTTGAAAAGCATTACCTGTAATGGAACACGGATTTCTTGCACGCGAGAGGCGAACAAGCTCAAGCTAACTGCCAACTCCATGCCCTTTCTTTCTTCACCACCGATTGCTGCCTCATCATGGCCATCTCCTCGTGTCCACTCCACTAGTGGGTCCCAGACAAACACCTCCAACAACATTAATAGTATGTCTTTATTCTTCCGAAGGACACCAACAACAGCCTCACAATTTGCTCTATAGGTTCCTTCAATTCCTGTCAACCCTAAAGCTGCTTCAATTGTCTGGGTAAGGCGGAACGGGACAATCTCAGGAATCTTTAGTCTGTGCCCCTTATCAAAACATACGTTGTAATCTATGTGGACAACATCCCCACTTTGGAAATCCATAAGAATATTATCCAAATGTCTATCCCCGAGGCCCAGAACATGGCCTACCATGCTCATGGCTGCAACACTACCGGAAAACCTACAAACAGGATATTATAAACGTTAGATTCATGTGTATCAAACAGGTTCATGGGTATCTTTCATCCAAGAAGCAGAAAGGAGCCACTTCGCCTAATTATCTAACATGAATAATCTACAATAATCCATTGTAAAATATCAGCAATTTTCATGAATATGTATGGCTCCAGAAACTACAAAGATCCATCATAATGTTTGGGCAGAAGGCACAACGTTTGTCCTTTTATTCAACTGGTCATTTTGGGAACAAAAATTACATATTAAAGAGTTGATTAAAAATAGAAAACAACTTAGTGCCACTCCGTGATAGATATTGTTATTAAGGATCAACACTAAACAAAACAAAGGTTTTGAGTTTGCATCTCAAACAGGATTAGGCAGCGTAGGGAAAGTGGATGCAAGCTAGGGGAGTGTAACCTGATTGTGGAGTAGCACTTTGATCAAACAGGGATTTTTGTCATAAGACAATTTCACTTGCTTTTTTTATGGAGCTGAATGTAAGGCAATGAAGAAACGAGAAGAAGCTAATGTACATATGGCTGGGATGCACATGCTAAGATGGATGCATGAAATTACAGGAATTGATAGAATTGAGATTTTATTATACATGAGGAAACTAATGGATAATAAAATAGAAGAGGAGAAAATTAAGGAAAGCCATTTGAGATGGTTGGAAGCTGGAACATGAACATAGAAGCTTGGAAACAGGCCCCCCTATATGGTCCACTCAAGGGTGTTTCCAAGTTCAAGGAACCAGGATAAGGGGAAGACCTATAGAGACCTTCAGCATAGTAGTGAGGAATGACAGAAAAATTGTCTAAGTTGCCAAAAACCAGGGCTCCAAATAAGTTTGACATGGAAGAGTATAAGTCAAAAAGCAGATCCCTGATTGATGGGATAGGCTTTAATGATGATGATGGCGATGATATTGACTAGCAATGCGGTAAGCAAATTTCACAAAATAATTTATTAGAAATCAATGGCATGCAATGCTGCAGACTGTGTTTTCAAATGGTCACCAATATGACCATCTTATTGTATCTAGTGCGCTTGATTAAGTAAATAACAACTCATAAAACTAACAGTATAGTGAACCTCTACAGCGCGAACTACCAGCCCAGTCAACAATATCATGTTTCTAGTGATGATTTCTTGTTAATAGCAAGTTTTCAGATGGCATACTAGAAATTGCTCAATCATGGAAGATGGCCCCTTTGTTTGTCCCAAAAAGGGAAATAAAAGCATTTATATAATCCCAAAAAGCCATTTAGATGATCCTTTCATCCAATGAAAACTGAAATTACAACCTAATGGTCCCAGAGTACCCAATTAGACAAGATCATCAGTCCAACATAAGGCCCACCATGTGAACAATCAAATGTGCTCTGGGACCGACCAAATACTCAATCAAATGTGTGCTCCATCATCCATAGTGAGTGGACATATCCAAGCATACCTCTTCAATTTCGAACTAAAAGCTTTGAACCCTTCACTGGCACACCAGATTTCTTGATGAAGAAGTTGTCTAGGAGTCTCTTTCATAAGATCCAAAAGAACCTTTCTTTTGACTTCATGAGGCCAGTCTTTTCGTGAGATTACTCTTCGAATTCCTTTCTCTTTAAGTGCTGGTATGATCTTACCATAGAACATATCACTTGGCCGTGGAATGGGTGGAACTGTATTAGTCATATTTCCAGCTCCAGCAGCAGAGAGCTGGGCCAGATGGACACTGTTCTGCCAAGACTTGAAAACACTATATATGCTTATTACATTGTCTACCCACTGTATGAGACCAGCCCGCCCACTAATTGGTGTCACAGAATAATAGCGAATAGCAATGGAACGGCTACGTGTATCAGCATGTGAATGCAGAAATCCATTAACAGCTTGCAACAGCTGCATGATTCTAGCATCAAGGCGCAGATCTTCTCGACCCTTTAAGAGATATGGATACTTCTGACCATCGGAGCCTAGTATAACAAGTTTCTTGGGCTTTGTTTTTGTTGATAAAACAGTCAGTTGTTCAGAGAAAGAAGAGATTGTGACAATGCCCTGGAGATCAGTGGATGGACCTGCAGTGGAATCAGGTATTGAGATCTGTTTCTCTAGTCCAGGCATCGGTACTTCAGAAGATGAGAGTGCTGCCAGCTGTGGGGCCACATCACTCAAAGAAACCAATGACTTCCTCTGATAGGCTGCTAATGATGCTGCAATAGTATCAAATGGCCGCCATACATCTCCAAGTGCTGCTGCAGACAGAGGGGGAGTCTTGAAGGCTAAAATGGCAGATTTCAATTGCTCCCCATACTCCTTATGAAACCATGTCTCGTGCGCAGTTTCTGGTTTCCGAGAGGTAGAAGCAAGTCGGCGCTCCAAGGCTACAACAATTGGAGCCATCATTGCAGAATATTTTGCAGCATTTATCTTGTTCTTTTCACTCTGACTGAGAGTAACATTCTCAGCAACCCGTGCAGCCTCCTCTTTCAGCATATTTATCCGTCTTACGACATCTGGAATTTCAAAGACATTATTAAAAAAAGTGACAATTATTTCTTAAGTTGAGCCCCACAAATAAATGCCTAAAACGACCATCAGAGTTACAGACCCAAAACATAAATGACCCGAATACCGAATTTGCCCAACTTGATCTAGCAGTTATAGTGTTATACCCAAGTCTAACAAATAACTGCCCACATATTTCACCAGTAAGTTTAAGCTTCCCGTGGGCAGGTACAAATAAAATCTCAACAGAAGATAGAAAGCATGATCAAATGATCCCAGGCTACCTGTATGAAGATCTTGAAGTGTGCTAAGCCATTGTTCCTCCCAAAGAACAGTTACCACCTCCAGTTCATTTATCACAAGTTGAACGTCTTGAATTAGTTTTGGATACAGCTTTCCCTGCACATAGAAGCAAAACTATTAGAATGTTGTCAACACTCTCACACATGCAACAGAGCAAGAAACAAGGGCATGTTTTGAAGTAAAATCCTGGTACTCAATTTAGGCAGATGTAGGGAGTTCAAGGCGCACCTCTAGTTCATTCAGTATACGGTAGGTTAAAATGGGAACTTATGATGCCAGTGCATTTCAGCCAAAACTGATCCACATGCCATGGGTTAAAAAATAAGATTTCAGACCCCAAAATGGCCAGGACCAAAACCAACACAAAATGGCTGATATGGTAGCCCAGCCCATTATACCAGTCCATTTTGTCCAGCTTTTCATTTTGAAATTTTCTTCTATAAGAAATACTAGAGATCGAACAATCACGAAACCGAAAAAAAAAAATCCATTCTTGAAGTACTTTTGTTTTCAATTGTATTTTAGGTGTGTAAATAAAACTAAAAATCTAATGTCATTACATATATGATAAATTATGATACCCAGATATGTCTTGAAAACAAAGATACACTACGGATATGGCTGACACAGAATTTATGCATAATAATGTAAGTATTGGATACATTACAATATGGGCATTGCCTATTTTGAAGTATCAGGGTATCATAGATGATCATCTCCTAAGCACTTTATGTTTCGATATTTGCATAGCAGGTATTATGACTAACAAAGCCAGTACATAACTCGCAAAACTTTATGTGGTGACTATTAGTTTAAAGCACTGGTCACACATTTCTATTCCTATCTAAAAGCACATGCCCTTTGTTCTGGTTGTCAGATGCCAACCTGTCATGCATGCTTTCTAAGATATCGGAAAGGTTTTGGAGATCTTCCCTAGAAAGACTTCATTAAATGCAAGAAGTTTCACTAAAACAAAACTAACAGATCTAACGAAAACCATAAAAAGAACATTTTTTTTCTAAAAGGAAAAAGAAGGGCCACTGGATTGCATTCCATGAATCCCAATCCAACAAAAACCTGGGCATACATCTAAGAAGAAACTCAAACCTTAACAGTCCGAGCCTCGGCTTTGTTAGCAGGCATTGCACTCAGTGGACCCCACTTGAGTGAGTTCGCCAACCATACAGCAACCTCTTGTTTTAGGTTTATTGGTGATGCACAGCTGAATTATCTCAACTATGTTAATATTTTACAGTCTCTATGTAATTCTTTTAAAAAATTGAGCGGAAAAAAAGGAAGAGTCGGACTGACTGCTTAATTCTTTCACATTCAGCAGACCCTATTAGGAAGAAAATTCTCCTGGGCACAGTTTGAAGGTGAACTGTGCACAGGAGAAGTTACAGTGAATGAAGCTCCCGTGCACAGTTTTCATGCAAACCATGCAGCATGCACAGGAGACTTGTTTCCCCCTATTAAATAGGAAGAGTTCTAGTTTGCGTAAGCCCTTTTTGGAGGTAATTTTCAGGTAGTAATTTAATTCGAAAGACCACTTGAGAGAGGAAAGTTGTTTACAAAGAATCTCACTCTATTCTAAAGACAAAAAATGGGTTCACCTGAACTTTCAATATGACAAGGATTTCCGCTTAGGCATGCAATGAATTTTTAGAGTATTGTATAGAGAAAACTTAAGCAAAAACTTCGAACTTATTCTTTGTGGTGAAGACTCCATACATTTTCTTAGAGATTATTTTAAGGCCTGTTTAGATGATGACTCCTAGAACATTCCCTGCAACTGAAACCCTAGGTACTGATTACAAAGAAGTATACTGCATCAGAGCTCGTTGGGGAGCACTGATTGATCTACCATTGAAATTCATCTTAAGAATGTTGCAGGGAGGTGGATTCCATTTTGATCTCAGTATCTTACGCAGGAGCCTTGCTCCCCAAATTTGATTGCAATATGCATAACTAGTGTGATCAAAAAGTAAAATTGGCAAGCAAAAGATATGAAATATTTTACTGGGAAAAAGCCTCTTCATGAAAAATACCCATAGAAATATATATATATATATACGAGAATATTAGTATGCATCAATCCCTCACCCTATGATGAGGGGCACTTCCATATTTGGATATATTAATGTGTAAAAGACAAAAAGAATATGAAAAAGATGAATGCTCAAGTATAAATAGGAAAAGCCATGTAAGCATCTCTTGGATGCATACTAATATTTTCTATATATATAATATATATATATATGAATGGGCCTCCTCCCACACACTCAAGCTGAGGATAAGACCTGTCAGCTCAAGCCTGTGGGCCCACCTGGGGATCCACATGAGGATGCGGATGGGGGGATTTGAAGGACTCTCTAGCGTCGTCCTCCTCTCTGCAAAAAAGCAGCTCCATCCCTAACCTCTATCATCTCCATCTGAGCCTCAAAAGTTTAATGGTTAACAATCCATTCGGATGGGTGTAAGTCGATCCAACGGTCAAGTCATATCGAATGGAGCCCAAATTTGGTGGACATGTGCAATTCAGGGGGCTTCTATGTGTGGTCCATCTAGATGGACCAATGGTGGGCCCCACACATGCAAGTAGATGAAAAAACCCCGAGCTACTTGAGCTTGTAGGAGGAATCCCCATATATAAATATCCACACAGACACATATATAAAGGACAATATTAATGTGGCTATATATATATATATATTCTACAAGGTGCTGCTGACCCTCCCAGTTGATTAGAACAAAAGTATCCTACGCTATAAAAGATTTCTTACATACTTGAAATGGTACACATATCTAAACAAAATTCATAACAAGAAGTACACACATACCAAACAGCCCATAATATGTTGAAGCTCCTCTGAAGGTTCCCCTTCACATGCATTTACATCAACAAGTGTAGGGTACACTATAGACCAAGGAGATGACTTAGCCAGCATCATCAGCAAAGCCTCCAATTGCTTTCTAACCACATGCTCAGGATGGGAACTTAATCGAGCAAATAATTGGGGTGTAATTTCCTGCAGAATAGAAAGGTGATACATCATTAAAAAAAAGTGTTAAATGCACACACTGCGTTACTTATCTCTTTGGGAGTGGTACACCATACATGTAAAATCATTATAATTCATCTGTTGGGTAATTGAGGCTTATGACCATAGGTCCCTAACAGAAAAATCACAGCAGCTGATGATCCTTTAATGATTAGGATTTTTCCATTGAATGTTAACCTTTAAAACCCAATGTTAACATTTATTATTATTAATATTATTAATGTCAACCATTGGATGTACTCTTTTAAATAATTCATACATTTTGTCCTATAATGTCTTTGAGTCAGTGGCTCAGACTATATGTGAGTGAAATGATTTTTGGGCTATTTGCTATCCACGGTAAGGGGCCCAGCAGATGAATGATCCAATCATAGATGTGTGCCATGTAAAAAGAGTAATCGATAGCTAAGGCATAAGTGATAACAGAAAACACTTGTGCACTATGGCAAATGCATCCCATTCCCACCTGCCATGGCAGCAGAGGAGTTGTTGCAAGACCAGGTTCAAGTATATCTCTCAACTCAACTCCATAGTTCAAAAGAATATGAAGAACGTATAATGTTGCCCTGAGAGTGCAGCTTCCAGTCTTTTGCTTCACAGAATCAAGATCAGAGCTGGCCAAATAGCTGTCCTGAAGTTTAAAGGATGCATGGGTAAGGAATTGCAAATAACCATGGGCAGCATGCCCAAAAAGTGAAACCCGTCTCTGCCTCAACAACCACCAAATATCAACTAACTCATTAAGTGAAGATTCAATCTCAGTATTCTCAATGCCCATATTTGCATGGAGGAAGGACATCCGCAACTGAGAAGTCAACACAACAGATGGGAATTCTGCATCACAGTCCTGCACCCCAGGCACCGCAGCTGCTTCTTGAATTAAATACACAGTTTGCTGAACCAAAGCCTTGAGAGATGTCTCATTTTTCAAATGTGCATCAGAACCAGGCCAGATAATGTGTTCTTCACCTACACCACTTGCACTTTTTACAGCTACACTACTATGGAAAAGCTTTGTGATTATAGCTTCAACCCTTGATACCTCTTCTGCCTTTAATTGAAACCTGTCAGGCAGAACTTCTGGGTGAAGAATGGGAGACAGAGAGTGGACAATGGTGTTGAGTGCAGAGACGGAACCTCTGGCTTGATTGTAACACCAAGATGCATAAGAGAGCCATGACTTACCCATCACAGGACAAAAATGAGTAGACAATTTTGTAGCTGTACCCACTATTTCCTCAAGAATCAGATTGTAGTTCAGGTCAGGAGTTGAGATCCTACTTCTACCGACATTAGTAGAATCTGTTGTCCAGAAATCTACAAAATCTCCTTGCATCTGGTATAAAAAACTTTCCACATTCCTATACAAATGCTTTTGGCTCAACCAGGTAGAGAGTTTTAAGCAGGCTTTTGCCTTGAGGATGCTGTTGGCATCAGTAGCAGCCAATGATGGAGACATCATATAAGAACGCACCAGGGACCAGAGACTGTTCAAAGCATCTTCATGCTTATCCTCTGAATATGCTAATAGGATACTCTCATATTGCAGATTCTTCAAAAACAAATCAGTATACTTCCCTTCATGGAATTCCACAAGATGGGTTCTGAGGAAGTGGTTCAGACGATGGGCCATCATGAAATTTCTCTGCTTACGTGCTAAACCAATTAGTTTCTGAAATAGCTGAAGAGTTATTATAGATTTTGGTAGCACTGTACGATATACTCGCAATACTTTCATCCACATAGCACAGTCTTGATGAACTTTAGTAATTGGATGTTGCAGAACTTGATGTAATGAACTCACGATTGCTGAAAGCTGTTTCGGTTCATCTTGGCTATTGTTCATACAACTTTCTTCAAAAGCAAAGATACAATGTAGTTGGGTAGCATAAGCTGCTGCCTCAGTCAACCCATCAAGGGAAAGCACAGAAAGGGTTTCCTCCAGCATCAACTTGGCATTTTCTATTTCTTCGTGCACCTTGTCCATCTTCCCAACGCCCCTTCGAAGCATTGCCTGCAAAAGCATTTGTTCACTCCTCTGTAAGGCCAGTTTTGGATCAAGTGTAAGCTCGCTGCTACTTTTGGGTGTCAAATCAAGAAATCCCCATGATGCCTGAATGTCACCATCATCAAACCGTGCCAAGGCATGAATTGCATTAATTTCATTCCCGGTGGTAGTCAGGGCACCAGAATAACTTTTTCCAGCATGCTTAGAACGAAGGGCCTGTAGTTCTAATAGCCAAGTTTCTAAAGACTTCCAATCAGAAAGTGCTGTATAGCTCTCAATGACGCGTGCTATAGCAAACTGCACTCCCTCAGAACCCATACAATTGAGAGCCTCCTCAGACTGAAGAAGGTGGCAGAAGTGAGCAGCAGCCCTTTCATATTGGCCATGAGACTGATAAACTAGTCCTGTAATCCATGAAAAAGCGAATGAGCTTCCTGGTTGGGTTGTGCTGAGCTGTGTATCCTCTGCAAACAATGATGAGAATGTCACTATCACCCATTTCTGGAGACCTACCAAAGACTCCGGCTCACGACTCCGACACAACGCCAATGCCAAATGTCGTAGGACCCGCATGACATCCCCTGCAAATCGGGCCCTAAGATTATGAAGATACTCAGCGACTTGTGTGCGGGGTTTGTCCTTCAATGCTGATGCCACTAAACTCCAAAGGTCTTGCAAGCGAATTGCACAGTAATGAACCGTAGCAGCATGACACTGCATTGCCAATCCAGCGTTCATCATTGGTTCACATATGCGAGCAAACCATTCCTCACAGACTTTCTTGTTCGCTCGAAAGAACAAGGAACTTTGCCGAGCCACACATGGTAAAACAGAAGATCCCTCATACGCATTATATACATTTTTCTTTAAGGCCTCAACAAAATCCAACATAAATCGCATTGGTAACAAGTGAACTCTAGCTGCGCCTAAATTCAAGTTACCTTCATTTTGCTCAGTGTCAAGCTGCAACACATGTGCTATGTCCAAAAGCATGCGTTCCAAAGCTGCAAAAGTCTGAGTTGGCCCACCAAGATTGGTTCGCAGGCGAACATTAATGCAATGCCGAGCCGCTTCATGTATGGCCCACCATGCAGCAGCCACATTGTTTACTGGGCAAACGTCATCTAGCATAGTTTCAACTACTTCAACATCTACCCATAGTCCATTAGCACCAAGGTTTCCTGTTTCTTCTTGTTGGCCGCTAGAAAGTAAGTCCCTTTTACAGTGGCAACTAAAGACAAGCCGTTGAATCCAAGGGGAGAGGGGCACCTTCCATCTCTGTGAAATGTAACTCAAAACAGAAACAAGCTGTTGTGACTGAAATTGTCGGGGTTGCTGATTCAGCGCAAAAACCTGCCTCCACTGCTTATATGCTCTATTTTTTAACCCAATACTACCCACCCCACAAGGAGCACCTACTTCATCATCCTCAAAAGCACCACATGCATAAACTGTAATAGGCAAGACGATGGAAAGCAATCTCACAAATGCATTTTTTATAGAAGTATCTGGATCTCCAAGCTTGTCAAGGATGACAGTAGTAACAGAGTAGAAGTGCCCAGGATGGATAAGCCTTGCTTGCAGAAGTAATTCCAAGACGGATGCAACATGTGACCTCATTTTCAACTCTCTATCTGATGCTGCTTCCAATAATGAGGAAAGTAGAGTGTTGCTGATACTAGCGAACTTGCATGGTTCACTGGAGTAATGGATCAAACTTGAATCCAGTTTCATGGCAATCACAGCTTCACAAAAGCTATGGACCCACTCAAGGCCTTCTAGTTTAACTGTGAGAGGCAAAGCATTTAATGCTCTAATTATATACACACTGTACTTTCTGAGATACTCAATTACAAGAACTGAATGCATGTTTTCGGAAGTAGCCTGCTTCTGTAGTTCACTGTCAATATCAAGAGAATTTGTCTTCTGAACATTTTTGGTAATAGCACACTTTGTTGAAAATTCAACTTTACTGAACTTGTGCAATGTTTTTAAGACATGTAGTTGCATCTCTGCATCACCTTGAATGGAAGTTTCAAAAGGATTCAATTTTTCAAAAATAAAAGAGACAATCATCACTGACCTCTCATAATGACGAGTGGCAATGTCCATCTGGTCCAGCAAACTTCCATCCGTACGTGAACACACACAACTTAGTAAGATCTTTAAATCAAATTTAACCAATGCAAACAACTCAAGATCTGAATAGCATTTGCCAGAACCTAAATCTAGGTTGTGTTGGCTATCAACCTGGTTTTGGCCACCACAAACTTTCTCAATCATGTCCTTTAAAAATTCCAACTCTTCAGTCAAAGAGAAAATGGCCTGATTAACAACACCAGCAGACTCATGCTGAAGCAAGAAAAGGTATGTGGCAGCCGAGCTTCCTGCCACAAGGTGATTTGGATGCAAGCGCAGCTGTGACAAAGGAGAGCTGAATTGGAGTATCTTTTTAACAGATGACGGGAGTAGACTGAGCTTTTGAAGAGAGAGTAACTGCAAATTTGCTTTTAGCACCCCATGCGCCTGAAAGGATGGGATCTTGCCAAATCCAAGACTAGATGTGGAATTGTTGTCAGATAAGCTGTGAAATAAAATCTCAGCCGCCATTAGATAGAATGTAGAGAACTTTTCACACAATATCTCAGCCAATAGAATCAAGCACCTCAAAGATTCTTTTGCCCATTTTGACCAACCAAATTTCTTGCCAACTGTAGAGAGGCACACAAGTAACCGAGGAAGCATCTTTAGAAGGGGTTCACTGATTTGTTCAAGTAGATTCATTTCTAGCATCCCTGAGGCAGTGACCTGCAAAACTGTGAGAAAACAAGAGAGCAAAGCAAGCAGTCTACGGAACTGCTGTGGTGTCCCAACACTACCATCCTGCACTAGAGCTTCCATGTCACCCAGGAACTTTGACAATAAACCCAGCGAAAACTGAAAGTTACTCAGCCAATGTTTCTGGAACTGCAAAAAGCTGTCCATTATGGTAGATCGATCAGATTCCGAAAGGTCAGGTACCAATGCCCACCCAAGAAGCAGATCAACAATGTCAATAAAATGGGGCAGAAAGCACTGACCAAACTTCACAGATATTAGAGTGAGGATACACAGGAGCTGATGTAAAAGGTTCAAGGAGGTTCTCTCATCCTCGAGAAGTTCCTTGCATGCTTCAAGAATGGGCAAAACATAAGCTTCGAGTCTGCTTGCATCGCCAATATTGAGAAATTCTTGGAGGCCTCCCAGTGCCAATTCAGCTGCCCCATTTCCAACAGTAACATCCCTAATGAGCGGCAAAGCCCAACTGATAAATCGATCTACCACCGCCCCAGTAATAACATGATTTTGTCGTCCATTTGATGCTAATGGGCTCGAACACACTACAGAACAGAGAGACCCGTATGCAATTGCTGCCAACTGCCTCACTGATACTAACCTGCAGGCAATTTTCATCAATTGGATATATTCTAAAACATTAGTTCCATAGGTAGCACTGCATAGGCAAGTGAGATAAAAGCAAAGCTACTTCTCAAGAACTGTTACAGAACTATAAGTAAAAGCGTTATTACCAACAAAAGGTTCGACCAACAAAGGAGAAATTAACGGTTATCACCATAAACAAGCCATGAGCATAGACAAGTCAATAGTTTCTGTTGACTTCAAACTTCACCTAGAGTTGGATTATCCCTTAAACACCTGTGTACTTGTGTTTGGATTCTACATGCTTATGGTACCAGCATCATACCATTATGACCTACAAATTACAACACCACCATATTTTTGGAATGGTAATGACAATTTAACTTACACTGTTAGATTAGGCTACATTTGGGTGCAACCCAAATAACAATCAAGTTGAAATTTTCCACAGAAGGGTAGTCATCCATTCCAGTGCACGTTCATAGGGCGCATGTAAGTTAAAAAAATGAACTATCTCTAATAGCCTTTCACTACCCTGAAAATTCAGTGACACCCCAGTTGCCAAATTGAACTTTGGGTAGATAATTCATAGAGACAGAACCAAAACTAACGCGATTCGACGCTCACCCGCATGCGGGTTCGGTCCAATTAAGATTTGGGGCAGATCCAAACGCACCCATGTGGCTTCCAATCGAGCAAGACAACATTTTTCATGTGTAGTTGTCATTCATTCTGGTTAAGGATTCAATCCCCAGAAAGATTGCATAAGAAACATCGAGAGAGAGAGAGAGAGAAAAGGAGAGAGAAAGAGGGATTACTTGTCAGAGAGGAGCTGTGAGAGGCCTTGAGAGAGGAAGGAGGAGGAGTGGGAGACAAGAAGCGAGTTGGGTGGGTAGAGAATCGCTTGGTGGAGTGAGTTGAGGGCGGCGAGTCGAGAGGAATCGTCGTCTTCGGAGCTAGAAGAATCGTCTTTAGGGAGAGCAAGGGAGAGGAGAGCCGCTAACTTCTGCTGCTGGTGGTGGAGACCTTGCATTGCTGCTGCTGCTGCTGCTGCTGCTGCATCTCTCACGTTCCCCCTTTTTTTTCTCTGTCCAACCTCCTCATGGACTACAAGGATTTTATTTGCCCGTATGATGATCTTCACATGTGGGGTCATCTTTTGGTGATCTAGATTGACCAGTGGGCCCCACTTTGAATTGTAGGGATGACTTGAGTTATACTTAACTTCTTATGAGGAGGACCAAGAAGAAATGCATTCTTATCCACATGCATCCCAACCAGCTACAATGTAATGTATATAGTTGCAAATTCATTTGATTTCTTTACGCTCTCACAGATGTAGGAAGAAAGCCTACAAAAATTAAAAAAAGGTTTGTACATAAAGGAAGAAAGTGGCTAATATAGAGTTAGAATCCTTGATAGCCAAGTAAAAATTATAAGAATTGCTATTCCTTGCCACTAGCATATTTGTTTTTGGTCCATTTGATGATGTGAAATTCCTTTTTTCCCTCTTGTTTTCATCATTAGGGCTAATAGTAGAAATATGTTGTTTGGATAGAATTAATACATAGGAATCCATGTTATAAATGATTAAAAATAAAGACCAAAGATGAATGTCTCAAAATACAATCTGAATGTCTAGAAATACAATCAAATAACCTAATTTTTTATGAAATTAGAGTTGGGAGAAGATGAGTAACAATTCATATTAATTCCTACTTAGAGAAGTTAGGGTCCCATCTATATCCCCCACTCTATATCCTTCTTTCTTCACTTCCTTTCACCTCATATCATTCACACTTCACCATTGTACTCATCTTTTCACACTTCTCCTTAATGAAGCTCATTTGACCATAAATTTATATGTATTTAATTCTATGCAATCTAATTCAAACAAACAACCATAGGGTTCAATTCTGATTCATTCATTCATCTTACTCTACAAAAAGAAATTCCTTCAATGATCTAGGATTTTATATTAGGCCATTATTGAGCGGATGTGTTAGGTACCTTAGATTCCTCCTTATGCTTTCCATTTAATTGTGATATGTTGTTTTTCAACAATGTGTCATCTTTTGTAAGTGAATTGAAAAAGTGACATCAAACATGTATATTGTCATGCGAGCTAACCATAGTGTGAAACTAACTTTGTATGGATAAAATACATAGGAATTGAAAGCATAGAAATTAACGGTCAAATGAGCTCCACAGAAATGGCATTACAGATGTGAGGGGTAGAGTATATTAGATAGTGATGTACATGCAACTGTCACTTTTATAAGATTTTAATTATTAGGATGATGGCTTGGTATTTATTTTCCACATTTTCTTCATTCATTTTCCATTAGGGTAGAAAATTTGTTGGTCATTTTTGAAGAATTACTTTTTCTTCAATTTTAATCATTTTTAGAAATAAAAATCTTATCGTTCTTACATATTCAATTATATAAAACAAACTTGTCCTACATTTTGAGTTTACTTTCAAGAAAATAAACACTAGCATATTCTTTAAGAGGCTATGAATTGATATTCTGTGAAGTGGTTACCAACAAAGAAAAAGTGAATGAAAAAAGAAGCTATAGAAAGTAGAGTTCCAATGATGCATCCGCTTTACAAGTGAATAGGCAAGGGCCAAAGGGCACCTTTGATGCACTTTGCATTTAAAAGTTGCGAGGAAAATAATCCTTTCTATTGTTACCCTTTACTGGTTTAATTAGGTTAACTCATCCTATGCCAAGACAAGTTGGTGATCATTGGAATTCATGAATTTTTTATTTTGTCCCCAAACCCAAGCAATTGAAGCACTTTCATAACCAGTTGGGCTTATTTTATAACCACAACCATTTACATAAAATACATAGAAATTTATGTTTTAAGTAATTAAAAAGGTGATTATACGAAATTGACTCTTAAATAACCTCTCCTTGAATAGAAATTGAATCAAGGGACCAGGCATTATCCCGGCAATTCAATATCCAGGGAAGTCAATACCTATCTACTTCCCCACCTTATTTCTTTTACACTACATATTCTTCTCTCCTCTCCTCTTTAATACTGCTTTGGTGTAGCTCATTTAAACATGACTTCACATGTAACTTATGCAAACAAACATGCCATAACTTAGGCAATAACTGCTACAGCCCTTTTAGAAGTGCCACTTTTTCATCCCTTCACACCAATCTATTGCTTATATCGATTGGGCTTTAGATGCCACTATGGGAACACAATTTCTCTATTTATTTTGTTCTGTTTTGCTCTATTTCTTCATCATTTTGGTGCTTTTTTTTAATGACCTTTGATATTCCTTGTTAGTCCAGCTTTCGAACCTTTAGTTTTTGGTTTGGACATTACCTGATTCTAATGAGTAACGACTATTTTCGAGGAATATATATATGATTGTACACATATTACTCGAATATATCATTTTGGTGCTTAGTTTTGAAAATCTTGAAGTGTTATGCAAAACTGCAGTCTAACACGTAACAATTTAAACTTTGAAAAAGAACCACTTACAATAAAAGCCTAATATATCTTGGAGACAGATCTGTTGGCAATCTGTTGCAAACATGAAATGCTATTAAGGTATGTACTATTTTAAAAGACGGTGTTTGGGTCGTAGATCAGTTTGTTTAATGCATACTCTAATTAACTCTATGGCCAAGTCATGAATCAATTTGTAGACTGGTGTATTGAATTTCAGACTGTGACTCGAACGCATCGAGCCAGAGTAATCCGGGCCTGTCTGATTGAACACTTGTTCAAAGACCTGTCCGGCTTGATGATATATCTAGTTGTGACTCGCCTTGATTCAGGCAAGTAAAAAAAATGAGTTTTAAAATTAGCAGGCTTTACTTACCTGGCCCGAGACCGACAGACTCAAAAGGGCACTTACTCGAATAATTCCTTTTTGAGTTTTGAACATTTACTTTTGCCTAGTCTTGTTAGGCTCTGCCATTTAGGTCGAGTGGCTGAGTTAAAGTGAGTCAACCTGAGCTTACTATGGTGAATAGAACAGAGGCCTGTTCAATACATTAGGATTGCCTCTGCAGGGTCTACTCTGGTGCAGATGGTAGTGGGGGCCATGGCCTGGGCCAGCCTGCTTTGAGCCGGGTTTGAAGGTGTTTGTGTTAGGGAGAGGCTGGATATAAAAGTTGGGACTGTTTGATATATATATATATATATTTATATCTGTAACACAAATATATATTAAAAAAAAAAGCAATATAAACAGAAGCAAATAATGGGGATAGGTATAAAAGCCTTAAACCAAACCCCATTCAATAAAAAAGGATAGATGATACAAACACTACAAGCCTCAAATATCAATAAAGGGATCATCCCTGTCAACTCCTAGTTTGGCTAACAAATCTGCATTGTTATTTGCTGAATAGAGAATATGCTTGAAGACCACGCATATCAATGAAGACAAAGCTTTAATTTCATTAAGAATGTATAGAAATTTCTATGGAGCCTTTCCTTTTTGTGAAATCCAAGAATTTGCATTGGATGAATCACATTCTATAATCAACTTTTCAGTAAAGGAATTGGACTGAATTCTTAAAGCTTCCAAAATTGCAAGATCCTCCGCCTCATTAGAATCTTTAATTTCAATTAACTTGGAAAAGGAAATCAACATCTCACATTTGAAGTTGCGAAATATCCCTCCAATACCCGCGCGGCTTGGTTTGTTTCTAGCCTCCCCATCTAAATTAAACTTGAGTATTCCTTCCAAAGGCAAGGACCAACTAATAGAATTAATTGAGCAAGAAGACCTATATATATCATACAAAGCCTCCAAATTACTTAAAATACTGTTGATGTTAAGAAATTTAAACTCCTTTCTCTTTAAAGCCCATTTTGCTATTTTCAATAACATCCTCTCTAAAATGTCTTGCGAAGAGGAATTCAAATTATGAAAAATCCTCTCATTTCTTTCCTTTGAAATGAACCAAATGATAACAAAAGGGATAAGTTACCAAAGTAACGGCCCACAACCCTTAAAGGGAGCCAAACACCAGGCATTAGACACACCACTCAATACTTAGTGTTTGATATTTGTGTTGCACTTGAATTAAGTCATACAAAGCGTGAAGCCTAGCCTGGCTTGTCTCAAACAAATTGGTTCAATACTTAGTGCTTCCAGCTTAGTGAAGCCCGGCCTGGCCTAAATGATATTTGTTCAAAACTCAGTGCTTGTTGATTAGTAAAGCTTGGCGGATTCACTAAAGACTGACATGCTTGAGGCAGGTCAGGCTCTGTCCAAGCACTTATGATCCGTATTGGGCTTCACAGGTATTGTTCTGAGTCCCAACACCTCAATTGTGTAACAGGTTGCAGTGACACAAGTTGTGTTCTGGATCGTACCGAGATGATTTTGATTATGTTGGTAATGTGGCTTCAAACTCTATTTATCACTAACTAATCTTCATGTACATCTCCACAACACTTCTTGAATGTTGCCATGGTTGTGAAGCTGCTTAGTGAATTTAGAGACTCCTAAATCCCATTTGAACTGTATATAGATGAGAGAGATTACATGAAAATCACAATTCCCACACAAAGACGTCGTGTTAGCCAGGGGTGGCAACGAGACGGGTAGTGTTCACGTTAGGTTTGGCTGGGCATCTAGTGAGTATTGGCCCAACCCATTTCTTAATCAGGTTGGAAATGTCAAACCAAACTAACACACATGCAAAATCAATCAATCAGAACCTGAATTACCGGGTTTGGTTTAGGTTGGGTTGGTGTGTAATGAGTCAGATTGAGATTGAGTTAGTTTGGCGGGTTAGACAGCATGGATCGAACCTGAACCCTCCTCATTTAATGATCAGGTTACAAACGTCAACCCAAAACCTACGCGGAAGTAAAAAAGGGTCAATCGCACCAAGTATCTCGGTCTGCATTAAATTGGGTTGGTATGTTGCATCAAGAATTCCCATCCTACGTAGGTGTCGTTTTATCTTTTATACTTTCTTCGCGGTAAATAGCATGAGAATCCATGTTGTACTGTAGGTTCTTGTCATGGCTGGCTCAGATTCCACTGCATCCACACTTACATGGGCCCTATCCTTGCTACTGAACACTCACAGCGTGTTAAACAAGGCCCAAGATGAGCTGGACACGAGAGTTGGCAAGGATCGCAACGTGGACGAGTCAGATATCCAGAACTTGGTCTACCTCCAGGCCATCATCCACGAAACATTGCGCTTCTACCCCCCGGCTCCACTCTTGGTACCACATGAAGCAATGCAGGACTGCCAAGTGGGTGGGTTCGACATCTCAGCAGGGACCCAGGTAATGGTGAACATTTGGAAGGTTCAAAGGGATCCGCAGTTGTGGGTCGACCCGACTGAGTTCCGGCCAGAAAGATTTCTCAGCACCCATGTGGACGTGGATGTGAAGGGTCAGCATGTTGAATACAAACCGTCTGGGGCCGAAGGAGGTCATGCCCCGGCTACTTGATGGCCTTTCAGATCATGCACTTGACGCTCGCTTGTCTGATCCATGAATTTGAGTTTGACGCCCATCCAAATGGTCCTCTTGATATGACTGAGGGTTTGGGCCCAACCCTCCCAAGAGTGACTCCATTGCATAGTATTTTCACCCCACGACTCCCTTCCAAGCTTTATGGAACACTAGCGTAGCAATGCAATATAATGGAGATGGAAGTCATAGCACAATTAGTAATAAATTGGACATCAGCTTCGCAGCTTGGCAGAAAAAAAAAACATGTGAAAACCCCGTTCTCTCTCTGTGAAGAAGTGACTACTTACAAGATCCTAATGAGCACTGCTTTCTATACTTGTAATTAGAGAAGTTGTCCCTTTGATGTGTTTTTCAATATGGGATGTGCAGACTCCTCTAGTTCCATATTACAGCTTATTTATAGCCCAACAGTAATCTTTAACCGCAGCTCATGATTACTCATTTTTAAAGTTTTAGTGACGCTTTAGAAGTCGAAGTATAATTTTTGAGTTTGTTTGCTTTAAAATTGATTCAAATACATGTTGAAGAGCTTTAGACTGTTTGAAATATTGATGTAAATGTCTCTTTTAATCACCTTTAAAGTCTGTTGCATCTCCTTTAGTAAGTAATAAAAATATTATTTTTTAAAATAGATATAAATATTTAAAGCAATTAGATAATTTTTTTTATTTTTATCTTTTTATACATTTACTTCTTTAACTTCTACTACATGACAAATTTACTTGTACCACTTTCTTCCCTTACTACTTTTACTTTATGATAACTTTGCTTATATAACTTTTATAATACGACACATTTGCCTTCTCTAGTTGAATTAATATACCAAACAATTGTCGATTTGTAGAATGGTCTAATTGAAATAGCTCTGTTTCATATATGGTTCTAATTGAATCAGCTTAGAAAAGTTTTACTTTTCTTTTCCAGTTCTACACTTTACACAAGCGAGGCAAAGCAAAATAAGGTGTTCGGATGATACATGTAATAAGCAGAGCAGAATTTACCAGTTCATACGAACAATAGTTCGAATCCATGGTCATGACGCCCCGTTGCTGCATGTTAAGTTAGAAGAATAAATAATCTCCATAATTTGAATTTTGGCTATGGTTAGGATCCATATCTGTCTGCAATTGACATCTGGATGTAGGGTCCTGATATTGGTGGAAGATATGTGGCAAATTCAGATCAGAGTCACATCCAGATTCCTAATTGCTGGTTGGATCCTGCCAAGAACAAAAAGTTCCAAAACACTGTTTCTTAGCAATATAAAATTTGCTGCAGCTTATCCCTTTTTGAAAATGAAAGACAGACCTAAATAATTGTTCTAGATACGCCTTTCAAAGGGTCTCGCCTGGGCCGGGGTGGAGTGTGCCCTTACCCCTGCGGCCCTACCCTCACATCTGTGGGCCATGCACTGTCGGGCAAAGATTCAAGCGGGTTTGAACAACTTAAGCCCTTTTGAATTGACAGAAGCGTAAACTCGACACTCATCAATCACTGCTTGCTTCTCTTTTGAAAAGCATCAAACTTGAGTGACAGATTAAGGGGTTACAATGATCTAGTGGGGTTGATGGTTTGCAGACCTCATACATGCACCCATCCTCAAATGTCTTTTAATGGTTGGGAAGTCTAATATTATTTTGGAGGTACACTCTTTGAACCTACTTTGACTGCCTTAACCTATATGGGTGGTGCCATATATCCAAGCTTTTATCGTTGGCCTTACCGGGGGAACAAAAAATAAAGAAACCAAATCTTATGTATGTAGATTTGGCAACAAATAAATGCTACATGTTAACTCAGCTTTTGTTAAAACTCATTGCTATTGTTAAAAAACCAGAGGAGCAAAATGGGGAGTTTTTAAGGAGACTATTTGAGAATTTTTCATTGAAAGTTTAAATATCTTTTTGACATATAGTAGAAGGTGAATGTGCGCAAACTTTTAGCACCAGCCAAAATTTTCCCAACTTAGGAATGGGCCCGTATGGTCACTCCCTGCTTACAAATCAAGCCCTTCATACTCATTTCATCCCCTGAATTAGCACTAAATTTAATTTAATTCTAATCACAGTTGTAAAGGCATTTCAAATGATCATGTAAAATTTGGCGCTTATCCCAGTTTATCTAATGGTTAGGATTAAAACAACTTCAAACGCCTAAAACTAGGAATCATCCGATTGTTCTCATTTTATCACACAAGCCACTGATTGTGATGCTCCAAGGAAGCACTAGAGGGATAGGCTGTTCCTAAGCTAAAGTTAGGGATTATCTGGCCGCTCTGAAAAACACTAGCTCATGATTTTGTTTGAAAGATTATCTTAATCCATATATAACTGAGTGTATCGAGGCAAGCAGAGGAGACCCAGCCTGCGCTTAGCTTGTGAATAATTGAGCCAAGCTCAAACTCGAGTCTAATGAAGCAGCAAGTAGCTAGCGATTTGTTTACATCCTTATTTGAACAGTAACAAGCCACCTTGAGCTCAAGTTGGAAACACAACTGTATACCAAGCTTGAGCTCGAGTGAAACCAAACTCGAGCTCATATATTTTATAGGCATGAAGCATAATACATATCAAATGTATTTATCATATGAAAAATTTCTAGTGACATGCAGCCTCACGTGAGATACAAGTACCGATGCCCCATGAATGATTGGGATTCCAAGAGGACAGCCAATCCCAAACTTTGAAAATTTTGTAATTGGATACGACTGTAGGATCTAGAACTAATGGAACTTTACCCAACTCAAGGTCTCCCCTACATCGCCTCAGCAGGGGTCTTTCACATTTGCATCTCACATTTATCTTAAATCACTAGAAGTAGGCAAAATGAAAAGTTTGAATTGTTGGAGGACATACCCGTGTCAGTAAAGCACTTAGCAAGGTCTGTATAGTCCTATGGTCCCATCATTGAACATGATTTTCTTATGAAATTGTATCTCATTTACATCTGTTCTTTCAGAAGTTCTAATTAAACTAATTCTTATGCATAGTATATTCAGTATTATTTTGTTAAAAGAATTTTTGACACCAAGTAGGATGCATATTCTTTATGCGTGTTACACTTTGGTGAGGCCTACTTAAATGCATGCCATGAATGGGGATAAAGGGCATGGACAGGGTTCATCATAGTAAAGAGTCGGATAAAAAAGAGAAAATAAGGAGGAAACAAGATCCATCACAGAATAGTAATCTTGTTAAATATTTGCCTAGGAATGTAAAGGACTCCTCATGGATAAGATTCAGGGTAAAAAATTAAGAGGCCATTATCTTATCGTAGCTAAGAATCTAAAGTTCAATGGTCATTTACCTTATTCTTATATCGAAAAGTAAGTAAAAATTGAGCACCGCATTTGGCAGAGTGCCTGACCACAGGAAGCAGCGGGCACGAAAAGAGCAGACTGAACAACCCGAAGAGAGCCCATAGAGCTGGACTGCGCTTAGAAACTGCTCGGTGGTATACTCTCTCTCAATTAGATATCGAGTCAAGCTCAGCTCTGGATGGGGTGACCCAGCTTCAGCTTGACTTGTGAGACAATGACCTAAGCAAAGGCGGCTTACAAGCTAGCTTGGCTTGTTTGCATCATTACTAAATGTCAGGCAGTGCCTTCGAACATATAAAAGCTGAGCAACAACATGCCACCGAGCCAAGAGGTCCAAAGCATGGCTAAAACCCAGCCCAATGCAAGCTTTGAATATAAATAATTGCAATTCCAACTCAGATTCACGCAAACATCACTGAAACTTATATCAATATGTACAGAAACATCAGTCTTTACAACCGAATGCCAAGAAATATTTTGGAATATTTATAATAGAATAGATCATAGGTACGGCCACACTTACATTGTCAATCCGTGTCAAGCTCTTCATCGAGATTAAGCCAATCACTTGATTCCTTGTTCTCATCTCCATGGTGTCCCATGCTGGCACCAGTAAGCCCATTCTTTGTTGATTCACCAGTGTTCCTGCTTAGCTGGACCCAACCAGTAGAATCCTTTGTTGAACAATCAGAAACATCGGTTACCGTCTTAGAGCTGGCAGGGGCACTCCTCTCATCATCATCCTCCAAATCACTAAATGACACATCCTCCTCATTGCCCAGTGGAATTGTAGTGCCGCCCATTTCAGTGTTGTCCTCATCTAACCAGTCATCCCCTTCCTCTTCATACTTCTGACCCAATGCTTTTGAGGCACCACTCAATATATTAATGTCTGTGGTCTGGATTGTGGGGCCTTCTTCAACCACAGACTTATCAATGATTTTAATCTCCGTAGATACAAGTGGGTGCTTATCAGTCTCAATGTCTACTGTGTGCGCTGTGTCCACAGATTCATATGCAACAGTTTTGACTGGTGGCCTTTCAGATGAAATATTAGAAGGTGGAGCAGCATGCTCTTCAGAGTTAAAATGGACAGGCTCCTTAATATGTGATGTGCCAATTCCAAGCCGACCTGCTGCTGGCTTTGTCTGGTTTTGCAACTCCTGTAACCACAAAGCTCTAGCTTCTACAATCTGCAGAGACATGGGCAATTGTCTACACAAGTTAGCAACTTGATCTGCAAGTACCGAGAAATTTCATTATGAAATTCTTAAAATGACAGTCTTGAGAATTCAAGATTACTGCTTAGCCAATATAGAGCACCTTCCGACTGAAAGCATGAATATCAATCAACATGCAAGTGAATACAGCAGAGAATACATAAAATTTATAGCTTGTGGCCCATGGAACCATTCACGGTGTACAGACCTCAGACCCTGCTATAACACCTTCCAACTGAAAGCATGAATATCAATCATCATTAAGTGAATACAGCAGAGAATACATAAAATTTATAGCATGCGGCCCATGGAACCATTCACGGTGTACAGACCTCAGACCCTGCCATCTCATAGGAAATGAACTATCCTAACCATAATTGAGACAGAACTGAATTCATTGTGATGAAAACTCCGGCTCACCATCAGGTATTTTAATGGTTTAGGATCACTTTGAGGGAGATGTATAGTTTGCCCATGACAGAGGGCTGGTTAGAACAGCTGCCTCAAAAAGTTTACCACCATGCATTCCCAACCAGTCTACAGAGAATTTGATGATAATCATAATAATATTAATAAAATGAGAAAAGAACAGACAATAAAAAATATTGTACAAATCTTACACCAAAAAATCAAATTACAAACGTTTCAATATTTAGTTCAGATTTCAAAGATAAAAAAGCGACAATATTTTGTTCTAGTTTTATTGGGAAGCCTGCGAGGAGAATAATATACATTTTGTTACCAACAAAGAATATAATTGAAAACAGAACTGTTAACCCTAGAAGAATTCAGCTGTTGTAATGCCAACACGATAATTGATGTCTATAGATCTTGACATGTAAAGATTAAGAAATGATACAGGTTTGCTCATTTTAAAGAATCCAAGAAACAAATGAGAAACAATACAATGGTGGAGCAAAGGATACGGCAACTTACCTGGGGAGTTGACAAAAGCTCAGCATCATGCTTGTTAAGTCTAGAATGCAGAAGTACAAAATAGATCTTCCAAAAACATCCTTCACTCATATGACCAGGACAAAGCTCAATTCTAAGAGCTGCCAATCTTGGGGCAAGACGTTCAACAGCCAAAGCATGCTCTTGCTGGGCATCTGACAAATCAAAATCTGGGAAAAATATATAAACCAGGGAAAAGTAATTATTAATAAGAATAGAACAGAATTCAGGCATATGTTCATGGATGATATCACCAAAACAGAAATCCATAGAAACTTCAGCTGCCAACCTTAAAATAGGAAAAATACATAAACCAGGGAAAAGTGATTATTAATAAGAACAGAACAGAACTCAGGCATCTGTTCATGGATGATATCGCCAAAAAAAATCCATAAAAACTTCATGCCAAACTTAACCAATCCTTAAACCAGTCCATGGAAAGCATGCATTAAGAAGTTTTTAAACAATTAAATATCATCAAATATATAAATATCATTTTTGGGAGGGAATTTATCATTTTGAGAAGTTCATGTTTGGGTTGTGATAAAATTTTGTAATGGCTGTTAACCTACCTAATGCAATCTCCTTTCTTTAATGAGGCTTGGGACCGGCAGCAAAAACTAGGGTAGGCTGAAGAGGACATGGGTGGAAGTAGCAAGATTGGATCTGAAGAAGTGCACCCTATTCGAGGATTTGGCCACGATGGCTTGGAATCAAGAAATAGAATTAATTAAAGTAGCCAACCCCAACATAGTTGGGACAAGGCTTTGATCAATCTCAAGAAGTTATCAAAAGAGATTCAAAATCGTAGGTTCTCTATAGATATGACCGAGAAATCTCGTAAAAATAGAACAAGTAATTCGCACACATAATGGACCTGATCTAAATACAAAAAAAAATGCTAGCTTTCTTTTTTATTGGGTAGAATGTATTAAGCAAACCCTAGAGTGATGGGATAAGGCAAGATGATAGTTTTGAGAAGTGGTTCATTGCTTGTCTTGAGTAGAACTATTAAACCAACCAATGGGATAAGGCGACAACCAAGCATAAAAGAACAGTTGCAATGGGTGATGCAGCTATATGTTTGGCTATCAGTGTGGTAGCTGAATGTGGGCAACAACAATCCACCCTCTAGAGGACGTTCAGGAATGGGTGATGCAGCTGACCTTTTTCCTTTTAAAATGTGACAGAAAAAAGAAAGGAAAAACGCATATCAGCGACATGCCCAGTATAGTTTGTGGATCAATCAGATCAGTGTAAATTAAAAAGAGGCAGATACTTGGTGCTAATTAGTGCAACCTTTTGGGTGCAGGTTCCAGTCATGATATCTGAAAAAAATGAATCAATGAGAATTTTTTATTTTCAAAAAAAAAATTTATTATGTGCTAATAATCTAAAATATTGAAAAATGATATTTTATTTGCCTTCATTTTCAACCCGACAATGCATCTTGATCCATTCAACCTTAAGTTTTTATAGTTGTGATTTTGATGGCTCAAGGTTGCCGAAAATTAGCTTATAGATTAACATGCAACTTATTATTCAATCTTAACTAAAATTGATTTTTCTTAAACAGTTTTTTCCTTTCTGGAATTGGCCTAGGATGGAAGGGAATACCCCCACGAAAGTTTCCGGTTCCAATTCCACTCATTCCAGCCCATGTTTCACATTTTCATTCATATGCAATGAAAACTAGAAAATAACTAACAGATTGCAATTTAATTTAAATATGTATGTATGCATTTTTTTAGTATTATTTTAGCGTTTTACCTTTTCTCATTTTTACGTATCTTTTATATATATTTTCTATATATTTCTTCATTTTTCAATCACATATTTTTGGAACAGGTAAAACCAGAATGGGTACAGGAAGAGAATTGACAAATATGGATTACATTGAAAAGTATAATTATACAAGAAGACAGGAAAAGAACAGAAATTGTACAACGCACAAACATTAATACACCAAAGAAAACAATGATCAACCTGCCCCAAAAGTAACAAACCTTAATGGAAGCACCTCTGTTGGCACAATTGTCAACCAAAGCATCTGTATCCTCATTTGCATTCTTATATAGACGATTAAAAGATTCACATATATCCCAAAAATCACTCCTAACCAGCGAGGAGCTCCTCTCATCGTGGCCCAACAATATCATTTCTTCTTAAATTCTCTTAAAAAACCAGCTTCCCTTAAAATCATTCCTCGAACACCTTTAAATCCTCCCTCACTACTACAATCTGTACTTCAATCCCTATTAGACCAGGAAAGGAGCATCAGCCTTCACCTTTTTCATATCTCATAATTCCCCTGGTTCCATGGGGTCCGGTTTGCTACTCACTGCACCATGTTAATCCCCACAAAAGTTAGGGACTCTCACTCAACAATGCCCTTCTTATTGTCACCCCAACCTGGAAGCCTTAAAATCTAAGACATAATAATCCCAAAATTCCTCTCTAACCAAATCCCATAGCAAGCCTTCCTCTGGTTAGCTCCAATATCTCCTCCACCTGGATTTCTTTGTTCAAACTCCATTATTACTTTCTTTCTACAATGAGCATATAGCAGCATGTGGAGTCATCTGCCTTAATATATTTAGACATTGTGATGATTGATGATTTCATTCTATATCTTCCAGAAGGGACAAATATGAAAGGCATTTGGTGGCACAATTCCCATATGTTGTAGGAGGCACAATTTTCATATGCTGTAGGACATCCCTGGTAAAGGTCCTTCCTACTATGGCTGCCCCGCAGAAAGCCTCAACTATTGGAGGCACCCATCTCAAAAAAAAAAAATGGGGATGATGCAGCCCAAGTAGGGAAACGGATGTGTATCACAGTGCCAGGTCTAGTCCAAGGCCCACTAGACAAAGGCAAGTGCAAATCCAAGTCCCAATCCTACCAGCTGAAGGCCCAGCAGGTACAACTGGTCTGCACATAACACTAGAAGGCCTGACACCAAGCCGTGTAGCAGACGAATAAGTGGGTCATTTACAACCATATAGTGGGTCATTTACAACCATATAACAAGCAAGTCCTTAGATTAGTAAGATTTTAATTTTATGCTTGTCATGTTAGGAGTCTTACTAGTGTTTTGGCAACCAAATCCCAGATATTTTTAAAGAAGATTTTAATTTTATGCTTGTCATGTTAGGAGTCTTACTAGTGTTTTGACAACCAAAACCTATATATTTTTAAAGAAGAAACAGCTTGTGCATACAAAAATGTCCGAATCTACATTAAAATGTCTGTTTGATGGGTTGTTCAGTTAGCTATCCACTAAGGCCAATACTATACGACTTTGACATTAGAAAGAATGGGGCCCATTAACTGCTGTTTTGTTGTCCAATTATGAATTTGAGTCTCCATAATTTTAGTTTGTTTCAAAGTTCTAATGGGAGAACGATATGTAAGTCTGGAGTAACTTTTTATATATCCATGTCATAGATCTCAAATGAGTTACAGAATTATGTTGATTTCTTTCTAGCTTGTGGTTCGCTTCACCACTTCCTGTATCTGTGTAAATCCAAAAGGCCAGAAGATCAAAGGAGATAATTGCTAATCCTACACAGAGGGACAATTAGATGATGGGGCAAAGGCATTGAGAAAAGACATTACTGACAATTTCCCATAGGAATTTTATCTCCAAAGTTTCTACAAAATCTGAAACCTTTGTTCTTTTCCCAACCATAAGAAAAGCATAACAACAATGTCCTCTCTCATAGTCTAATAGCCTTGATGGAAGAAATACATCCATAACGCTTCCAAATCTTTTAAAGAGATTGTAAAGAATGGAAAAAATGCATTTGACGAGTAGATTCTCCATGAACATATGAAAATGCGCCGAATACACCCCCAGTTGCCCTTCCCTCACCATCTGATTTCTTTCAGCTAAACCTAAAGCAAACAGCAATGGCAGTCATCCTCCCTCTATTCTTCTTCCTTCTTTGCTTAAACACTATCACATATTCATCATCGATTCACAATCCCTTCCAGCTGGTTGTCGTTTGGAAACAACATGTCCCAATTCCCATTCTCAGACAACTAGATACAGCCACGAAGATGGAAAAAAAAAAAAACAGAGGTTCCAGGAGGCAAGCCCATAAGTTAAACCAAATGATGAAAAAAAAAAAAAAGAAGAAAGAAAAAGAGATGAATACTGGCCCATAAAGCAAAATAAGTCTGCACTTACAGAAAAAGCCTATTTACTCTCATTATCCTATAACAGAGTCACAAAACTCTTTTTTAATCAATGCCAATGCTGCAATATCATGCTTTAATGTGTCAACCACAATGTGATGCCCTCCAAGAACATATAAAACATGAATCTATCTATCTTCCCAACCCTCCCAGAGAATGGCTTGAGATAGAAGCGTATATAAACATAGAGATTGCAAGTGCTGCTTGGAGAGCTTTCAATGCGAGCAAAACAAAGAAAACACCGCATATCAAAAGTCTATAGATGGAAGGCAACAAAGCCTATTTTAACTCTCAACTCATCATTTATTTAGTTTTTTTAATTGTTTTCCAAAAAAATCAGCGCATAACTCATTCACTTCTGAATCTAAAGTTCCAAATAACCATGTCCAAGGTTTATTCACTTCATCAATCTAGAATCTGGATGAGTTCCAGAAGAAAAAAAAAGTTACAAGAGGGAAAGAGAGAGAAACCTAGTGTGCACTCTCATACATGCAACATAACAAGCATGTGTGTGCGCGTACAGAGAGACAGAGAGAGAGAGAGAGAGAGAGAGAGGGAGGGAGGGAGCAAACACCCATTCAATCCAATTATCATGGCTGCGTTATTCACCAATAAGCTATTATATGGGAGTAAACAACTAATTGATCTACAATCCAACCATAAAACAAATCAAAGGTCTATCTGAATAATCTTCAAAATGCAGCTCTACACAAGTAACAAGCCCAAGCATACGTTAACCGTATCAAAGACAAATAAATTTGGGGGTGCATTGGTATGCATTTTCCGCAGATATCAGAAGCCACATTATAAGGCCATGCCACTTTCCCAGCAATTCCACTCCAAAATCCAATACTGCATCTGGGTGCTAACAGTGTTAAAGCAGTGAAATCTACAATTTGACCTTAAAACAATATGAAACAACACAACTACTAAATCTACTACTAAGTACTAAGACAATATAAAAAAGTACTAAGTACAATATGAAACAACACAACCACTAAATCTACAATTTGACCTTACAACAATCCAATACTCATCAGTGAAATTATCATTATGCAGTTCAACAAAGATAACAACTACATGATTTCGAAAGATAACACATCAAAATTCCATGATGTGTTCCAATGCATCTTTTGTAGAAACTAGAAACTACATTCAATGTTTTGAATTGAAAACAAAAGCATCACAGAAAACAAACACGGAACCGCTAACTGAATCTGCAAATCTTAGCCTCAGACCTTTCAAAGTTATCGACTTTCCAAGAAAAGCACAAACAGGAGTAGGAATCAAGGAAAACGAAAGCAACAATTTTGATAATCCGATCCAGGAAACAGGACTACATACCATCGGAATCCTCGTCGTCCGTGAACAACGGGAAATCGAGCCAGGTCTCCGGATGCATCGATATATTGCGCGCGAACGCCAGCACCTCCTCCGTGACGCCGACGGCGCCGCCCTCCGATCCCGCCTCCTCCTCCTCCGATCCGAACGGGAGAAAGCTCGACGCTATCTTGGAGATCTCAGTGACGGCCACGTTGCTGGAGAGCCTGGAGATGCCGGTCTTGAACCGGCCGCCGATCTCCGCGAAGTCGCTCCGGATTCCGGCGAGGGCAGGCTGATCGGCGTCGGGATTCGAGTCGGCGTCGGGAAATGACTGCCGAGACGCGGCGGCGGCGGCAGTGGGGGAGGGCGGGGGGGCGAGGAAGGACGCGACGCCCCAGAACTGGCGGCTTAGGGTTTTGGTCAGCTCGGAGAGGTCTTCTTTGACGCCTCTGCTAGGGTTTTCTTCTTCTTCTTCTCCTTCGTTGCCTCTTTCATCTTGTTGTCGCGGTGGCGTTTTTAGGGTTTTGGCGATGGTGTCTTCATCTTCTTCGCTGCTTGTGGCATCGGATTTCAGAGAATTCGCAATAGATCTCGCAAACCACGACATTTCCACACAGCAGAAGTAGAGAGAGAGAGAGAGAGAGAGAGAGAGAGAGTCGTTTTTTAGGTAGCATCGCTCGCGAGGAGAAGGAGACGCCTAGGAATCCAGATCAGTGGGGCCCACCTTTGAATCTGAACCGTTGAAATGAGCCCACTTGTGGATTGGTTGTGGCTCAGATTTTGTTTTGAGCTCGGCTTGGCCCACATTAAGATCTTCCGACCTCCCACCACTCTGAATCTCTGATGAATAGCATGGCCCAACTGAGTTCCATAAGAGAGTTTGCATGGAGGGCCCATATATACAACACGACTCATCTAGGCCCAGTCCATTGCCTGATGAAGAACTCGGATGACCCTGGAATTTCGATCTAGGACTGCCTTACACAAGGTTTATTGCGTCTGCTTGACAGGGACTCGACCCAATTTGGACCCAAGTCCAAACTAATAATAATGCATTGAAAGTGTCCCTCAGATGCACTACAAATGCTCACATCCGGAGAGTGAAAAACAAACAAGGAAATTGGTAGAGGAGAAATCAGTGTTTCTATCAATGGAAGTGGAGTTGGTAAAATTAAGGGCCAAGGTCCAAGTTCAAATCCAGCCCGACAAGGTATACAGACTCTGAACTTCACCAAATAAGGCCTACGTGACCCATCGGTCAGTTCAAATTTATGTTTTATTGGTTTTTGACTTGGGTGGATATGGGCCAAACCCACGGCCATTAGAGTCCCAGCACCAAGAAACAATTAAGAATAAAGTCTAAAAGAAAAAAAAATAAATTAGAAGAAAAATGACTCGGAATTTCCGTATCCACCACGAGCAAAATTTTCACCAATAGAAATATACAATGACGTGTAGGAATTTCAATCCCCTCTGTAGTATTAAAGGCATTGATCGAAAATCTCACATGATAGCCTTGGGTGTTCTCATAAGAGAAAATTCTCCTACGCTACAAAGGTACAATTAATCATATCCCAAAATGGCAAACAAAAAAGATGACCCATGTATTACTTGATTGGGTAAAATATGGTTTTTTTTTTTATGACGTAGGGTGTCCCCACTCAATCCAACCTTTGGACCTTTGGGTAAAATATGTCAACTCAGAAACCAACCCCAAAATGAAAAAAGCCAACGTAAAACTAAATTACTGAGTCATGTGCAGGATGGGTTGGTATGTGGGTCGGATAGAAAATTCCCAGCCCCATCTAATTAGGCACAACAAGTTGTAGCTTCAGCCCAATGCTTGCACGATGCAAGAACACTGGGATTAGCATCAAGAACCAACCCATTAGGGGTTCAACTTGATTAAATCTTCAAATTAGGATTCTTTGGGCTTTCTGCAAAGGCCTGAATTTTGAAAAAACCAAGTGAAATTTAGGTTGGAGATAGATTCAGGTTTCAGGTACTAAATTTGACTCCCAAGCATCCAAATTCCATATGATATCACTATCTTCTCTTTCTTTAAGCAGTCTTTTTTTCCATTAAAACACAAGGAATTGAATTTAGGGGATTTATGACGAAACGTGGTTAAAAATAAAGATAAAAAATGAATTCAAAAAATAAGCATCAAATAAACATTCCTTTTAGGAAACTAGAATAAAATGAAGATGGAAAATGACTTACTAAAGGTGATGGTTTGTTATTCATTTTCCGTTGTCTACTTATCCCATATATTGTGTGGCTAAGACCCTCTAGCCCAAGTGGACTCCATGGTGCATCCATTTGGCTTAGAACTTGAAAGATGGGTGAAATCAACTTGCAAAAGTAGTTTTTTTTGGAACGGTGAGTGACACATTATATTAAAAGAAGGTGAGCAAGGTCACTTAATATAATGTGACACACACCATAGAAAATAGCTAGTAGTTTCTTAATGATATTTTTATTAATAGGGAAACTTATGTGATGTGTGGCTCATTTAAGGTGAGGAGATCTTTTCTATGGTCTTCCTCCCCTTTAGGTGTGCTTAAATTTAATATTGATGGAGCAGCAAATGGCAAATCGGGACCAGTGGGTATTGGAGGAGTACTTCGCAATTACAAAGGCAAGGTTTTGTTCATGTCCTCTAAGCATGTGGGTGTTTATAATTATAATAAAGCGGATGTACTAGTTATTTTAGGTGCTCTTTAATTTTTCTCAGAATCTTTTGATGGCAATCTTATTCTAGAAAGTAATTCTTCTAATGCGATTTTATAGGTGTCTAATTAGAAAGTGTATCCTTGAAAACTTCAATTCATCTTCAATGAGATCTAAAATCTAACTTCTTCAATTAATATCACACCTTCCTTCATGAGTATAAGTTGGCTAACTCTATAATAGGTTCTCTTGCCAAATAAGGCGTTGAGAGGATTACTCCATGGGAGGGGTTTGTTATGTAATTCTGATGTAAGTAGGGTACACCTTTCTTGTACCATATTATCTTATCTTTTTTTTTTTGTATTTATCTCCTCTTTTAAACTCGGCCAGTTTTTACTACCGGTTCCAAGCCCGGGTAAAGGAAGAGGGTTGTGTTAGGTAGGTGACAGCCAGCGTAAAACTTTGCTACAACCCAAATATGAATTCTGAGAAAATGATATTTCACGATAAGATTAGGGCCTTTTCCGCTTTAAGTGACGCATTGTAGCGATACCTGGCTGCAGTGAAAAGTGTGCAAGGGCTACCGCATGACTTTAAACAGTGCAGTTAAAGAAGTTAGTACATGAGAAGAAGAAGAAGAATAGGAAAATTAGACTTCCTACTTGGAATATAGGAACCTTGACAGGCAAGAGTATGGAGTTGGTTGAGGTAATTAAAATAAGAAGAATTAGTGTGGCTTGTATACAAGAAACAAAGTGGAAAGGGAATAAAGCTAAGGAACTCACGAATGAGTATAAGTTTTTCTATACAGAAAAAAGTAATACAAGAAATGGAGTGGGTATAGTTGTAAATAAAGATTTGAAAGAGAAAATTGTGGGGGTAAAGTGGTTTGGTGATAGAATTATAGCAATTAAACTAGTGCTAGAGGAAGACATAATTCATATCGTCAGTGCATATGCTCCCCAAGTAAGGCTAGAGAAAAGTGTGAAAAGACAATTTTGGGAGGAGATGGATAATTTAATACTAGAAATCCCAAATAGTGATAAGATTTTCCTTGGAGGGGATTTACACGAGCATATAGGAAGAGATAATAGATGATATGAGAGAGTGCAAGGAGGGCATGGATTTGGAGAAAAGAATGAATTTGGAAACACTATATTGGACTTTGCAGTGGCATTTGATCTTGTAGTAGCAGATACTTACTTTAAAAAGAGAGATGAGCATTTAATTACATATAAAATTGGGAGTAATAGGAGTCAGATGGACTTTTTTTAAGTTAGAAAACAAGACCGATTGGCTTGTAAAGATTGCAAGGTTATCCCAGGGGAGTTTGACTATGCAACATAGACTCGGAGTTTTAGATATTTGCATTAGAAGTAGAAAGAAAGCGGTAGTAAACAAAATGGACCCTTAAAAAAGGTGGAGAGATTTAAATGGGGAAAGAGCAAATATATTTAAGGACAAAATGATTGAGGATGGAGAATGAAACATTGAAGAAGAAACTACAGTAATGTGGAATCAAATGGCTAATTGTATTAGGAATGTGGCAAAGGAGGTACTTGGAGAATCAAAAGGGAATAGACATATTAATAAAGAAACATGGTGATACAGTATAGAGGTTCAGGAAGTTATTCGACAGAAAAAACATTGCTACAAAGTTTGGTGGGAGACTAAGAGTATGAAAAATTTTGAGCTGTATAAGAAGGCAGAAAAAGAAGCTAAGAAAGTAGTAAGTAGTGCAAAGTTCAAAGCATACGATGACCTTTATAATAGGTTGGGAACAAAAGAAGGAGAAAATGATATTTTTAAGCTCGCAAAAATAAAAGAAAAGAAAAGTAGGGACTTAGATCATGTTAAATGTATCAAGGACAATGAGAAAAATATTTTAGTGAAGGACAATGATATTAAAGAAAGGTGGAAGGAATATTTTAGTAAACTTCTAAATGAAGAACATTTGGGCAATACAAGAGTTAAGGAGGATACTTCATCACAAGAGCATACTTTTCTCCGTAGAACTAGAGGGGTGGAAATGAAGGAAGCATTGAAGCGAATAAAGACAGGAAAGGCAACAGGCCCAGATGGTATTCCGATAAAGGCATGGAAATGCTAAAGAGAAGTTGGGGTAAGTTGGTTATGTAGACCATTCAATAAGATACTTGTGACAAAGAGAGGTTGGTTATGTAGACCATTCAATAAGATACTTGTGACAAAGAGAGGTTGGGGTAAATGGTTTCGCAAGAAGATATGTCCACATTAATTGACATGCATCATATTGATTTCATCTTCAGAGATCAACTAATGTCAATCAACAAGTATGCTATCTTATTACAGAGTCTACTATTAAAGCATATAATGGTTAGATCACACTATCAAAATACATGCAACAATAAAAAGACGCATCGCCTCCAACTTACTTCTGAGTGGAATAGAAGATTCGATTCTACTTTCAAGGCATATTATCAACCTGATGCTCAATTCGCAACATGGAAGTTTGTTCGAGTGATTTTCGACCCAGGTGGATATTTATAGAACTCGAGGACGAGTTCTCTTCCAAGCGGGAGAGAACTGATGCAGTCCAGATTCATGATTGGCCAGCTATTGGACCTATGACCAATAAAGCATAGTAGATTAAAGTAAAGTATATTATTAGTAGTTGCTTTAGTTGTTTTATTGATATTTGGCAAGTCCAGTTGTGTTTGATTTAAGACTTCTTATTTGTTTAGAATTAGTTGCTTTTTTTCTTAGATAATGTTTTAGTTTTAAATAAGGATGTAATCTCTTCATGCGAGATAGACTTCATATTGAATAAAGATTTTGAGTTGGTTCTCAGTTGAGAGAGTTTGTTTGTCTTTTGGTGAGGCATGTAGGCAACCTATCTCTAAGCCTTTTGGCTTAGAGATTAACCCGTTGGCTAATCTTCTTCCCTGCACTGCTTCAGAAGATGAAACATCATAATGCAAGAAAAGGTAATCTACTATTTCCAAAACTTGCAAAAGTAGTTACAACCGAAAACTTGAATCCGTCTCTTTATGGGTTGATTTTGGCCATCTCAATCAGTAGTTCTCCTAGATGGGTTGATAATTTCTATAATCCATGTTTATAAGCCAACCCAAATCCTTTTTAAGGTTTAGTTTATCTGCATTGGACTAGGGCAGGTGGATCTAAGTGGACTTGGTGCTTGACTGGCTGAGTTCCCTGGGCATTTGCTTGAGAAAGGAGTTCCTCTTCTCACTGTTTATTTAAGACAATGGGAGGAAATATCCTATGCAGTTGACGTTCGGTATCTTAAAAATGAACAGCCACCATACCTACTGTGAGGCCGTTATTGGCAATTGCCAAAAAGATTGACGCAAGCAATGCATCCATTGATTGACCCATACATGCCAATCAGCCATCACAAATCATTTGGGCCCTGTAGTAAAAAAACTCAGCAAAAAAAGTGGTGGTCCGGGCAAACCAGTCCTTAGGGTGTGATGGGCCAGAAACTGCACTGGCTCGTCATCCTTCCACTGTCAAGAGCGGGAGGCCAAGAAGTCTGAGTCTTCACCCAAACCACAAGGCCCACTACCCGACTTGAAATGGGCAAGCCTGCATTGCAATTCTAAGCCCAACCCAGCAGCCTGGATCAACCTGTCCTCACCATTTTATTGCCCTCGTTCGAGTTACAAGCCCACACTACTGAGCTCGGCGGTCCTACCATATCACGCTAGAGTACATAAAGAGGAGGAACTTCTCTTCGTTTAGCAGTGTGGGACTCTGAAGAAGACTTCTCTTTTATTTTGCACTCTCTCTTAGTAGTTTCATAAAAATGGATATCCATATTTTGTGTATAGTTCTTGCCAGTATATGGTAGAAAGCGAGCTGACAATGATAATGGTATGATCCATCATCTTAGTGGGTTAGACGTAATGATGGAATCATTGGGGCATGCTGAATGCTTGATCATAGGTTACTCAATCAATGCCACAATATGGTCCATTTTGCATGTGTTTCGACATCTATTTAGAACCAACCCATTAGGGGTTCAACTTGATTAAAACTTCAAATTAGTGTTTTTTGGGCTTTTGCTCAGATGAAAAAACAACTGAAATTCAGGTTGGAGACAGATTTAGGTTTCCGGTACAAAATTTGACCCAAATTGCATTGATATCACCATCTTCTCTTCTTTAAGCAAGTTTTTTTTTCCCATTAAAATATATAGAAATTGAATTTAGGGGATTTATAATCAAAGTGGTTAAAAATGAAGATCAAAGGAGAATTCTAAAAATGAGCATTGAATAAACCTTCCTTTTAGGAAACTAGAAAATAAAAAGAATATTGGAAATGATTTTCTAAGGTGATTGCTTGTTTATTCATTTAATCATTTCCCATTGTCTATTGATTCCTAATATTGTGTGGCTAAAACGCTCTAGCCCAAGTGGACTTCATGGTGCAGTCATTATCTTTTTTTTTTCTTTTTTTTTTTTTGGTTAAGAGGTGCATCCATTGTCTTAGAATTTGCAAGGTGTGCGAAATCAACTTGAAAAAGTAGTAACGAACCTAAACTTGAATCAGTCTCTTTATCGGTTGATTCTGGCATCTAAGCCTAATACTAGTAGTTCCGCTAGATGGGTTGATCATTTCTATAGTCCATGTCTGTAGGCCAACCCAAATCCATTTGGAGGTTTAGTTCTTAAGTGCACTTGGTAATTGACTCGCTGAGTTTTCCTGGGCATTTCCTTGAGAAAGGAATTCCCCTCCTCATTGTTTATTTCAAATATTTTAAGGAAATATCTTATAAAGTTGATGTTCGGTATCTGGAAAATAAACAGCTAATAATACCATGTGTTCCAAAAAGATGGACCCAAGCAATGCATCCACTGATTGACCCATCCATGCCAATCAGTCCATCGCTAATCAATTGGGCCCTGCAGTAAAATATTGTGTACCCAGAGCAAATTGATTTTGTGACCCTGCGGAGCACCACTCACCCAGGCTATCAAAAACTGTGTAGACCCATTGACCCAGATAAATTGATTAGACCAAAAGTGAAAAAGTGTTGGTCCGGGTGAACCGGTCCGTACGGTGTACTGGACCAGGGACTTCACTGGCCTGTTCTGTGAACCCAGCCTGGCGCAGTGCGCTCCTCTATAAGGGCCAGGAGGTCTGAGCCTTCACCCAAGCCACATGGCTCACTACCCGACTTGGAACGGCCAAGCCACCAAAAGCAACCTTAGCCCAACCCGACAGACTTGAGTCAACACGTTCTCAGCACCTTTAACGCCCTCGCTCGAGTTGCAAGCCCACGCTACCGAGCTCAGCTATGCTACCATAACACGGTGGAGTACAAAAAGAGGTCAGGAAGTCTCTAGTTTAGCGACGCTATAGTTCTCTTTCCCACTTTTCTCTTGGATAGTCTTACAAGGGAGTTGCTATATATACATCACAATTTTCTGTTCTTACACAGAAAAAAAAAAAAGTAAAAAAAAATCAAAAATTTTCAAAATACCTCCACCCATTCTCTTTTTACACACCTTCTTTCCCTTCCTCTTCTTCCCCACCTCCCCTCCGGCCGGTGACAAACTATGGCCGGCAAAGGGGTTCTCTCTCTCTCTCTCTCTCTCTCTCTCTCTCCCTCTTTCCACCGTTCCCCTTTCTCCCCATCCCGCATGCGGCCTCCCCTGTAGCAGGGAGATCGGCATCTGCAGGGAAACCGATCTCCTTGCAGCAGGGACCGCGATCGCCCCGTTGGGAGAGAAAGGGGAAAGAAGGGAAGAGGGAGGGAGAGAGAAGGAGAGAAAGAATAGAGGGAGGAGGAGGAAGGGGAAGAGGGAGAGACAAGAAAGGAATGGAGAGCCCCTCTGCAGGCCAGAGCTTATTGCTAGCTAGAGGGGAGGTGGGGAAGGAGAGGAAGGGAGAGAAGGTGTGTAGGAAGAAAATGGGTGGGGACATTTTGGAAAATTTTGATTTTTTTATATATTTTTTTGGCTGCATAGGACGAGAAAAATGTGGTGTATATATAGCAGCTTCTCCTGTTTTATAAACATGGCTATCCATATTGTGTATATAGGTCTAGCCAGCATATGGCAGAAAGTGAGTTGGCAATGATAATGATATGATCCATCATCTTGGTGGGGTCGACATAATGATGGGATCATAGGGGCCCCAGAAGTTGGAAAAATGAAGGTTCACCCAATATCATTGCTTGATCGTAGGTTACTCAATCAAGCCACGGTATGGTCCAACTAGTAGAAATTAACAAGACGGCCTTACCATTTAGTTAAAATCTTTGGTGGAGTTCTCATAAGAGAAAATTCTCCTACACTACAAATGTGAGATTAACCAAATTCCGAAACGTTAACCAAAAAACTGATCCATGTATTACTTGATTGGATTAAAAATGTCAACCTGAATCCAATCTCAAAATTAAAAAAAAAAAGGTCAATCTTGTTGGGCTTTGTCTCCTGGGTTTTAGTTAACCCAGGTGACCGATCAGGCTAAGCCGAAATAAAAGACAAACCCAACAAATCTGAAACTTGAGCCAGATAGAAAATTCTCAGCCCCATCTCATTAGGCCCAACAACTTGTAGCTCCAGCCCATATGCTTCAAAGATGCAAGGACACTGGGATTAGCATCAAGAACAAACCCATCAGGGGTTCAACTTGATTAAAACTTCAAATTAGGATTTTGTTTGGGATTTTGCTTGGGCCTGAATTGTTTAAAATCAAGTGAAATTCAGGTTGGAGACAGATTCAGGTTTCGCGTATTACATTTGACTCGAGTACCCAAATTGCATACAATATCACCACCATCTTCTCTTCTTTACGCAATTTTTTTCTTTTCATTAAAATACAGTGGAATTGAATTTAGGAAATTTATAACAAAAGTGATTAAAAATAAAGATCAAAGATGAATTTAAAATGTGAGCATCAATTAAACCTTCACCCTTATGGGTGGGCTGAGTCTAACTAGTTGTCATCCGTCAAACCATTGTTTCAACGGCAAAAAACGATGGACCCAAGCAGTGCCATCCATTCATCGATTGACCAATACATACCAATCGGTGGATCCACTGACCCAGATTACTTTTGATCTGGCCAAAAGTGAAAAAGTGGTGGTCCGGGTGAGCCGTCCCGCTAAAAAAGTTTGACCAAAGCACTGCCATCCATTTATTGATTGACTTTTGATCTGGCCAAAAGCGAAAAAGTGGTGGTCCGGGTGAGCCGTCCTTAGGTGCACTGGGCAGAGACTGCACCTGCACCTGCACCTGCACCTGCACCGCCTTGACCCACTACCCACCTTGGAAAGGGCGAACCGGCAAAGCAAAATTCCTAAATCAATTCCAACAGACTGGATCAGCTCGGACTCACCGTTACCTTCACTCGAGTTACAAGCCCGGTGTTACTAAACTCAGCGGTACTCGCGTCGCTCGCTAGAGTACATAAAGAGGTTGGGAAATATCTCCGTTAGCAAGATGGGACTCAGAACAAGACTTCTGTAGTTCTATTTCCCACTTCTCTCTTGTTGTTTCCTAAACATAGCTATTCATATTTTGTATATAGGTCTTGCCAGCATATGGTAGAAAGTGAGTTGGCAATGATAATGGTATGATCCATCATCTTAGTGGGGTTGACATAATGATGGGATCATGGGGGGCCATAAGATGGAAAAAAGAAGGTCCACCCATGACGAATGCTTGATAGGTCACTCAATCAAGCCACCATATGGTCCAACTAGTAAACGAAATTAAGAAGACGGCCTTACCAAGTAGTTAGAATCTTTGGTGGATTCACATATATTGTTGTATTGGTTTCTTTAGCGATGATGGAAACATGGTAGAATAAACCATTTACTTGACATTGTCTCACATTAATTTTGGGAAAGACAGCAAAATCATAATGCAATCTTAACGGCCCTTATAGACATGGTAAAAAGTGGGTAGGGCTTGTTTATTTTGATATATAGGAATTCATGATCAAAATGCATTTTATTAAAGAATTATTAAAGTGTTGAAGGGTGAAAAATATAATCTATTGATATAAATGTGACCATGACTTTTCTAACTAGGATTTGAATTGCTAATTTATTGATGTAGATGTAACCATAACTTTTCTAACTAGGATTTGAATTGCTAATTTGATTGTTGGGTATTCATTTTTCACCTTTTATTGATTTAGTTCCCACCGAAGAGGAGATTATCTTGAAGTCATTTTTTTATATTCGATATTTATCTTTATTCATTTATTTATAGAAACAAAAGTGATCTCATGAAACAAACTGACCCTTGGTGTGAAGCCCCCCCCAACAACACCAACTCTGCTCATTTGATGAAACGGTCAACTGAAAATCACTTGTATTGCTTAATTAGGTCCGAAATGTTTCCTTCATATTATAAAATAACAAATTTGTTTTTGATAAGTTTCATTAGGCTTTGCTTGCCATGGACCACTCAAATCCGAGCCTAAATGATCTATTTTACATGAAAAGAACCGAGAGTGATGGATTAAAAGTAGAGGTCTCCATGAGAAAATCAAAGTATTCCCTTTTCATAGAAAATGACTGCCTGTTTTTTGTCTAATGAAATCAAACTTCAAGAATTGACGGTCCTTGTAGATTTCTCGACCATTTCATCCCTTTCATAGAAGTCACTCTCCTCAACTCGATGCATGGCCATTGAGGGTGCATAATGCAAGAATTATACTTCTTTTAGTGGATGGGCCAATTTTGATATAATTCTTCGGAAAGTGGGACCAACTGTGACTGCATCGTTTGGTTGATGGGGCTAAGATGATTCCATGAGCAGGTGAGTTGGAGAGTACCATGATCATATCAATTAAATGGGCGGCCAAGTCTAATTCTATCATTAGGAAGGTGAGGCCAACCATGATTCTATTCTTCAGCGGGCCTAATTGTGATCACATCATTAGGTGGGTGACATCATCTCAAATCACTTGATGTGAATGAAACTCATCTTGGTTTATCATTATGCATGTGAGGCCACTCATATTACATTATTTGGGTGCGTGCAAACCACCGTGATTCCAGTCTTAAGAAGGCATAAATGAGTAGCCTCCAAAGCAGTCTACAACAAACACCCATGCATGCACGTTGCAACAAAAGAGGTTTTCTTGACTAGAGAAACATGTAAGGTATCTCAACACTTCAATTGGGTTAGTTCACGGGGAGAATCAGTATATTCCATTGGCCAACTTTGCCTTCCCAAGGTGAACTCTAGATCAGGCAACTTGGGAAGCACTGTAGAACCCGGATGTGAAGATGAGAGAGAGCTCAAGTACAATTGCTGTCTCTCGTTCCGAGAAGCATGGAAGGATTGCGAATACTGGGCTGCCTGCATCAAGAGAGAAAGTCAATAATCAGTAGAAATCAATGTCAAGAATCTCAATGTCACTGTATAAGCTAATTTGTTCTATGAAAAGAAATTTACAATCTCAAAGTGTTGTTTGTTTTTACCAATTTACACATGTAAGTGTGAGAGGTAACTTTACCACTGACATGAGACCCTTTGATAAATGCAGCCTCATCACACTCATTGGCTTCCCATCAATTGGCACTCATTCTCATTTTTAATTATATTTATGTTGAATGTAATTTCATAAAAAAATGATACTTAAAAAACCATTAGATTTTAATGCCCTTAAATCAAGTTGGAATGATCTGATTGGGATGAATGTTCCCCAAAATTGTATCCATCATAACACAACCTCTTCACAAATTTCCTTGAGAGATACCTCCTAGCGGAAGGTAACCCATATAACAAATGCCTGTATATGTAACGATGTTCAAACAAGTATTGAAATCTTTCAAAAAATAAATAAATAATAAAAATATCATCCAAATGGAGGCCTTTTACAGCAAATTTTTAATTTTTAAATTTTACACATCTTTTAAACTATCATGAATCGCGTGAAAATGATTTGTAAATGAAGTCTGCATCAGAAGTGGAAAAGTGTAAAATTTACTATGTTTGAATAACATATCTCACAAGTGAAAAAAAAACCGACCCTACAAATTAAAAGAAGATTATCTTATAATGAGAAAGCATAAAAATCATATAATAAGATAGCATAATTTTTTTTAATAAAGTGCAGTTGATACCTTACTTTCTTCGTCTACAAAATCATGACGTTTGAAATATGACTCCTTCATTGCATTTTCCTTGACATAATTGAGACTCCATTCATTTCCATCCAATGATGACCAGGATTCACTGTGGACACAGTATGTATTAGTAATGTGTTAAACCATTTTGAAATACAAACTAATTATGTAAGTAGTAAAGTGGGATGGTAGTATTTCAAATTTAAAATTATAGGGAAAAAAGTAATACAATTAGCATTGGAAAAAATTATAGCATACCTAAATAATCTTAACTTCTATTTTAAAGAGAAGACCTAAGCTTAACATCCAAACTAGCACAACTAAGCATATGCATGTTCACCAACAACTATAAAATATATCCGATAATTCATTAAAAAATCTTAAATCATGCAAAATCATCCTCAAGCACTGACAGTCATTTGATTTATATAGAGCATAACATTTTAAAAAGAGAATAAAATTAGAGAAAATTATGAGAGTAGAAATGAGCTAGGATAAGTGGAATATGAAAAAAAGAGGAGAGTTAGATTTGCGATAAAAATGAAGTTGTTGCAGAGAGGAAAAAGTGAAAAGATTGCTAGAAAATTTGAGTGGTTATAATACAATTACGTGTTGGAAGTGAAAGGAACAAGTTAGTTGGTTGTGAGTAATAACTTTTGGTCAAAATCGGAGATTGAAGTAACAATTAACTTCAAAACCCTTTGGCTTTAATATAGTACAATGGATGATCATGAAGTTATGGAATTTTGCATGTGTTTAGACATCTATTTAAAATTTACTAGGTTACATTTGCTTTGCTATAATAACTAATTAATGCATCCCAACTGAAGAATGTACATGCTTTCCAACATCTTTGAAAAAGAAATCTCTTATGTATGTTAGTTGATTTTGTGAAGGATGGATTCATCATGGATATATGAAACCTGCAACAATGGTGCCAATCATGATGGTTAAAACACCAAGGAGACCTAATCCCAATCCAGCTAATATAATCTTTCCGGTCTCTCCCTTCTTTTGCAGACCCATTAGCTGTTCCATTGAATTTGAATCCTTCAATATTGGATCTACCACAATTTTGATTTGTTTGGATTACCAAATTCTAATACCACAATGATTTGCTACCAGCTATATGATGCACAGTCATTTAAAAAGAGGAATGCGCTTTTTCAAGCTCTATTTCCAAAATGACTCAAACTCAACATATGAAAAACATAGTATTCCCTTCCCATGACCATATTTTGCCTGGAAATTCACCTAAATAAATTAAATAAAAACTAATGAAACTTTGTCAATAAGAGAGCACATTTTCAGTGGAGGATTAGCTACTATGCTAAAACTACTTACACTTGCAATAGTTTATTGTTTGTATAGTTGGTGCAAAGGTGAATATATCATCTGGAAGTTCAGATATTATCTCTTTAGTAATTTAACCCCTGATTAGAAAATTATCATGCTATATTTAGACTCACTAGATGGAAGGTTAGGGCCTAGTTAGAATTTTTCATATTCAAAACCCTATTCCATTTGTACTTAAAATTGCCAGCATATGATTATTTTTAACAAAAACATATTTAATGGACTAGCAACACTTGTGTTGTGTGATCCATGATTATTGGTTTTTATTCATATTAGGATCAAGTGCTAAAGAAACTATTACACTATAGACAGATAATTGCCATTTAATTATCCCTTTTTTTTTTCAAACCCTAATTTGAGAAGCATTCCACTTTCACAAAAATCATTTAGAAAATGAAGATTTACTTAACAAAGTTGTGTTCAATGGACAAACCATTCACACAAGTATGCTTGACAACGAACCACTAGCATTTAATAACCACATAACTAAAATGTTGAATTATTGTAACATAGTATAATACTATATATGTTAAGTAAATTAAGATGCAAAGTGCAAACATCTAATGGAAGAAAGGTGTTTAAGGTCACTGAAATATTCAAACATCATGCCCTTTGTAACAAATTTTCCAATAAGTGATTGACAATCCTTCAACAATCTCCAACATATAGATTGGCCCACTAAATTATGCAAATATCATGACATTTGTATCAAGATTTTCTATAAGCGATTGACAATCCTACAATTTTTAATGTATAGATTGGCACACTTAATTATGCAAACATAATGAGATTTGTAAATGATTTTTCAATAAGTGATCGTTAATCCTTCAACAAATTTTCAACATATAGATTGGCCTAAGTTCTAATTGTTAGTTATGTAATTTCAACTAACTTAACTGATTTTTAATATAGGGCTTATTGTCCTACTTTCATATAAAAGTGAGTTCGGATTTTGGTTAAAACGTTTTCATAGGTGGTTGTCTATATAATGCTAGCGCCCTTTTTTTTTTTTTTTGCAAATACAATTTGCACGTAAGTTAAGATGAGTAATATTATGGTGACATGAAATGTTGATACAAAGCATTTATATGCTTATGTGTAAACATCATAATTGGCTGATGTAAATGGTTGGGCATTCATAAAGTGAAATGATAGCAAATCATAGTGTTAACATATTTACATGTAAATATTTTAGGTCATCATTTTATATTACGGTAGCATTACTGAAATTAATACATGACATATGGCAATGAATTATCCACAATATCATTGATCCATTAGTAGGCATCATCAATGACGAGGCATTTGGCTGCCATAGAAAAGCCAGTAAGAATCTTTTAATGACCCTTTAGTCAATGTTTCTAAATTATAGCAACTTTAATGTTTTCCTTGGCAAATGGTCTCTATCACTTTAATAATTTACTAAAACAACAAAGTCCAATCAATGAACAATATAAAATGCTTACGATAGACTCATTCTTAAACCATATATGGTCTATTAAACGTATTCTGAATTCTGAAGGACTACCATAACAGCCCATAACACAAAACCCTAGATAATCCACTTAAGCAATCTGGCTCACAATAATAACACACGACTGATCAAGGCACATGTGCAGGTAAGATGATCACATGTGTGATCCGACGGTCCATCTGTACAAACATGAGCATTCATTGCACTGATTCCATTTTCATTGTTGGTATGATGGGATTTGAAAATGCAAATACCTAGATCGGTATAGTGAATAGGAAGGGTTCCTTTCAGCTTTCTGATCTGATGACAACCCTCCTTCCATTTCAGCAGTCTCTGTCCTTCGGTTTAAATCCACATAAATCTTTCCTTGGCCTGCAAACATTCATCACATGTAGAGCCATTTGCTTGTGCTTTATCAGACATCCAACAAATAATTCATGTGGGGAAAGGTCATCCCAGTCCCAACCATTTGTTAGTTGGGTCACAATAGATCAATTGGAAGAAGATATGGCACCATACATAACAAAAAACCAAAGCCATATGAAGGGAAAATCCAAATACCTGCCCCTTTGTCAGTGCTCTTCACTGTTCTATACATCTGCAAGAACACCCACACACCAAGAAAAATCAAAAGTCCACTTAGCTAGGATTACCCTCTAGATGCCCTTTTGTCTTTAGTTCTTGTATCCCACCCCAACTACAAAAAACTCTAATAGTAACAAGAATAGAAATAAACATATTATAAAAAGATATAACTAGAGTTAGTCATGATTCTTCTTATAGTCCAAGCCCAAAATGATGCTGTTATTCTGTTCCTACCTGCAAGTGACTCTTGACATGAGCTAGTGTTAGATCCTTCACATTCATGAGCTCTAGAACTGATTTGGGTGTTGCTCCTGTCATGTAATTTCAAAGGAAGCTCAATTGGAAAAACAATTAACATTTGAAAATCATCAAGAATAGGAAAAAAAAAAAAAACAAATGAAAAACGAAGAATATCTTTCTATGTTTTGCTTACTTTCATGTCCTCCAAGGAGCTCGACTGCATGGACGAAATGTGCGTGGAGAGTAGTAGTCCATCTCATTCTAGGAGCTCGTACATTTCTTTTGACCCCATTAACCAGCCGCGAGCTTCGTTTAAATTGGCAACCATGGAGCTGAGCATGGTGGAGGTGGTGAAAGTTCCGGCGGGTTTGAGGAGGTGGTGCATCAAATGCCGCAATCTCAGATCCTAGGCTCAATGACAGTTCGTGGCCATGACTTGCGTCGCTCTCACTGCTGCCGGAATCTACCGACAAATGAATGTCGCTGAGGAGTGACCTTTCCATTGACCCATTTAGGACTGCATCTCTAGCTTCATCTGCAACTAAAGGTGGGCTGATCTGAAGAGAGAGATCAGGCAAAACCAACCCAGTTCTCATTCTGATAAAACTAAAGATGGAGGATGACAAGGATCCAGATTAAATCATTCAAAGCTTGATAGATAAATGGATATATGGCTAAAGAATAAGAAAAATGATTGGAAGATTACAAGGTGTAAGATGAGAGAGAGAATGTGCAGAACTAGTTTTAAGAACAATATAGAGGGAATGGAGTATGGAATGAGAGAATGTGAGTCAAAGTGGAAGGAAAGGAGGAAGTAAGTTATGGGGCATGCAATGAGATTAAAGAGGAGAAGGGGAGGAGGGTGGGTGGAAGGTGGAGTGAGGAGAAAGTGATTATCTCATGAGTAGCTTATGATTTGCATGTTTGTTTAGGCCACAAAAGCCTAAAGATGGAAAAGATAACTTTTAGTTGGGGTCTAAAGTTAGCACCTTAATAAGTAGCAGCATGGAGAGAGAGAGAGAGAGAGAGAGAGAGAGAGAGAGAGAGAGAGAGAGAGAGAGAGAGAGAGAGAGAGAGAGTATTTTAAGAAAGTTAAGGTTACAGACAGAGAAAGAGCGAGCAGTGCTTTTTTTTTTTTTTCTTTTTAAAAGGATGAGATTTTGAGAATGACAGAATGGACAAGGGAGGCTCAGAGACCAATGGCAGTGACACAGCGAATGATGGGAATTGGAATTATGATAGGAGCACAGTTGGCCCAAGCCCAAGTCCATGCGTGTCTCGCCTAGAATTTCCTGTGAGATAGAATTTCCTGTGAGATACATGAATAATTTCGTATATTCGCAATGATAATATACAATGGCCACCTTTCATACGTGTGGCCTACCTTCATGAATGTATAGACCCATGACATAAAACCCATCCACCATTCTCCATGTCTTTCCAATATGATCGACCCATCCGCTCTTCCTATAGGACCCACCATTCACATATGGCACCATTGGGTCTCATAGGTGAATAAATGGATCAAATAGATATCATCGTAGTCTGCTATCATTTAAGACGACTTATAATTATGAGATAATTGCTCTACGGGTGCCTTAATATCGGATATTTGTCTAAAAACTATCTACCAAAAAAAAAAAAAAATACCACACATTTGTTCATACAAAAAAGACACCCTACAAACGACGATTTTACTCTTATAGAATGTTAAACAATGCAATATCCCACAAAAGTAGGATATCAAACAATGTTAGTTCTACCCCTTCCCCTCAAATCCAAAGCAGATTTTTATCACAAAACTTTGATTTTTCAACATCGTTTTTACTTTTTTCAAAATCCTTAGTTGCGACTTTTCTTATATAGATTTCTATCATCCAGCGATCATTTATTTCAGTCATCATAAGAGGTATATGGCCTCTATTTCTTTTACCTTCTTTGCTTATCAAAAGAAGAAACAAACAATTTTTCCCTCTATTCGGTAGAAAGGAAAAAATCGGAGTTTCCTTTGATTTCCAACATTCATAGGATATCGCACCGTTCAATTTCTTACAACCATAGGATATCACAAGTTCAAATGTCAAAATCATCATCTGTAAGGCATCCTTTCTTGTATGCACAATTGTATAGTAATTATTTTTTTGTGGATAGCTTTTGGGAAAAATGTGGGATATAAGGGCATCCGTATGGTAATTATCCCTATATTATTATTATACTTATTGGGTGACCCATAATGATTATGTTATTTAGATGAGCCCATCTTAGATTTAATTTGATTGTTAATCAAAGGGTGTTTTGGAAATTCAAAAGCCATTTTGTCACATAAATATATTTCATTTGTAGTTAATATTTAAATAAGTGATTCCCTCTACTAAGCATCGGTGCTTATAATAAGGTGAGTGCCGTATGCCAAAACACCTTATAGGACACGACTTATGATTCAAATGAGTGGACCCCATGCCTACTCCTGCCTTCAACAGCCACCAACCCTTAGTTTGACACCCATTTAAATGGGCTAAATCATTAGATCAACTTTTATTCATTTTGGATGGCAAAAATATTTTGGCCATTGATCAAGTATTTAGGATAATGATTCGAGACTTTGTTACTAGCACTGGTAGGTTGTGGGTCCCATAAGGAAGTGTGCTCAACTTATCATGAGCTTCCGTGCCCGGCAGAGGGGGCCCATTAAGCAAAAATGCTTACAAGTTCAGAGTTATAATAAATATGTAATTAATTTCTCAAGTCCTTCAAGTTGGGAGAATTCCAAATTGTTTTGTAGATATTTACTCAATTATTAGTCAAGAGCCATATATGGATTTCTTTTTAATTAATTATATTATATGAATTTCTATGTTGGTGATTATACAAATGAATTTACAATTCAACAAATTCATATATTTTATTGATTAAAACTTAATTTAAAATTTTTAATTTCTTATTTAATTTGAATGAGATTTAATTTGTACATTGCTTTGTAAATTGATTTGTTCACAATCAATCCAATCCCTTTGCACTGGGATCAGCCTTTGTGTAGGTAGGTCTTCACCAGAGTGTTGTACCACTCATCCATCTGGCAAAAAAATGAATAAATAAATAAATAAATAAAATAATAATCATTTCGCACCTGCCCATCTGATCTAAATTTGCATAGGTCCCAATTGAAGTTAGATTTATTCTTGTTTTTCAAAAATCTCTCTATTTAAAGTCCTTAAAGAGGAGTCCCTTTATATTGATTGGACTGCTATGAGGGTTACCTGGATTGACATCCAAATCTTATCGTCCTATCCACTTATTTGCATTCCATTCATCCATTTAGGCCCCTAAGAAGGCCATTTTCTAAGTAAAATGCCCAAGCGATTCATAACTGTTGTCAAATTGCAGATGTTAATTTCCACTTTGTCTCAAAAAGAGTTCATTGAAGTGTGGCCTAAGCATGGAGGTACAACTTGTTAGAGGAAAAAATAAAAATGGAAAATAATTTTGTGAGAACTAGTTCTCACCATTTTTTGTGAGAAATCTAGGTGGGGCCCATCTATCACCAAATTCAGACCTTGTAATACATAGGGACCCCTTAATAGTCACACGCCTCAAGTTTCGGTCAAATTCAAATTTACTGGACTACTGAATCGATTGTGCACTAATTTGAATGGACTAAATGTGTGGGCCATTGATAAGGGGGTTAGCGACATGTGATTGGAGCCAACCGTGATATTTGAGGGCCCTACATCGATCTTTTCATCTCCTCTAATCCCATCCCTAAATGAGATCAACTCACGATAGGTGCGTGAGAATAGTTCTCACAGGATTCGGCCACAATAAAAGTAGGTAGAGATGCACCTTCTTAAATAGCTTAGCATATAAAGAGCATTTAGATTTTCACCTTAGACAGTGAACACTTTACAAAGGCTGGAGATGCACTAGGCCTCAAAATGGATAGATAGTGTTATAATTTGAAACCCATTTAAGGAGATTGTAGCCATCCAATAGTCATCATCAACGTGGGAAATTTGTATAATTTACCTAATCTCCTATTTGGATGAACTACGTTGATAAACCCTGAACCTCGACATGTGACTATGGGAAATCTTGACTTGAAGAAGTGGAACTCCATCAAAATATCCAATTCTGAGTTGAAGTAATAGGACTCCATAGAGATATATCCACTACACCACGAGGGCATTCACTGTCGACAGCTCAGATTTTTAATATGTTTTTATAAATTCATAATTTGTATAAGTTTGAACTTCAGAGGATTCATACTCCTGCAAATGAGGTTGCATCCTCCAGAGAAATACCCAAATAATGGAGTGAAACTCGTAATGTAGCCCACCTATATAAATGTTAACCGTTAATAATACATGCTCACATTGATGAGTTTGTTCCATTATTGGACTGAGTGTGTGATAAAATGAAGTGAATAATACAATCTTATCATTATCATGTTTCTTTATCGATATGTCAATCCATTGGTAAAACAAATTCAGATTGACGTAGAATTTGAGAATATATGTGTGTGTGTGAGAGAGAGAGAGATTCAGTTTTGTTATGGACCATTTTTCAATGTTTTGGATGGTGCAGCCTACGTTGCGAGTCATTCAAAAGAATCACACACATGACTCTTGTGAATTGCACTTTTATTTAAATAGACTTTATATACATACGTGAGTGTGCAATTGATATAACTGTATTTCTATTCGGATGTGACCTAAATTTAGTGAATGTGTAATTTACGAAAGTAATATGTGTTATCCATTTAAATAACTTGTAATGCGGGTTGCACCATCCAAAATAGTAAGAACTAATCCTTACAATCCTTCGAAGACCGTTTATTTAAATGAGGTGGTCTATTTTGAAGAGTTGATATTCCAATGGTTCTCCCGGTGTGGATTTCCACCCATTTTTACTCACAACATGAGACTGTGAGGTAGCATCCACGTCAGCATCTTTTCTTTTTGCAGCTCACGTGATCAGTTGGGCTCCTGCCTAGCATGGGATTCTCGTCAATATATCGCGACATGGATGACATCCTTTCCGTAAAGCCACGTGCATGCAACACAGCCCTATAAATTCCCAATGGATCCCAATCTTCCAAAGGGAGCCCCTAAGTATTTCTTTATGTACGGCCTCAATAAATCAGTGGACATCTCCATTCAATCTAAATTATTTAAAATAAATTTAAACTCTTGATCTATTACCAGTAGGAAAATTAAATTGATAATTAAGAGAGACCCACTATCATATCAATCACATCCAAACCACATGATTGTATAAACAGTCAATCTAGTGGTTGGGTCCATCCCAATGGAGTGTCGGTCCATCTCTAAGTTTTGAAATTCGCTTACACCCCTCTCATTATTTTGGTAATATATGTATGATCATATATGAAATCTAAGGAATAATTATTGCTCATTATTAGAACTAGAATAATTAAGAGTCAGACAGGATTCGCTCAAAGGCCAAAGGTTTCGTTTTCAGGGAAATATCTAGGTTTTAAGAAAATCACAAAAATTGATCTTTTTGAACAGTCTGGATTGAATATATGGACCCCACAGCTTGGTTTTATAGAGATGCGCAGTAAATCTGAGTATTCCCTAGGGAGAATCCGGATTCATTCTCCATGTTTACGGAGTGGAACGGCTAATGTTTGTCCGGACTAAGAAGGAGCTGTCCAGAAATATTCCCTCTCGAGCCACACGAGGCCACGTGGCGGAAATCTCGCCGTAGACAATGCTGGGCAACCACATGCCTGAGTCATGTGGGGTCCAGACAGTGACCCTCTCGCACTGATAGGTGCGAAATTTTGTTTTCTTTTTCGTTTTTGGTTTCTGGATTCTGCGACATTCATATTGCTCCTAGTTTGCGAGATCACCATAATCTGTGGGTACTATGGGATACGACTTGGAATTTTTTTACATTGCTGAACACAAATTCTAACTTACTTGAATTGGACCAAAAGTCTCGAACTTGGTTAAATTTACTTATATTTGATAGTCTTTTCCATTAGTAGAGATGGTTATTAAAAAAATTCCCAAGGCAAGTAATTTAGGGATCACAGGGCCTTGTTTCCAAGGTCCGAATTTGGGCCGTAATTTGAACTTAAGAGTAAGTTTACAGCAGCTTACAGGTTAACCATGGACTCAGTTACAAGTAACTATTTGTAATGTGGGTGCGTCCTGTCTTCATCTCAACATTAGAGAAGAACACAAATTCATAGAGTGAACCATATATCATGATTTTATTATGACCTAAAAATTTAATGTAAGATCCTGCATCCGCCCTTATCTGGGTGGATCTTATATGAATGGCACTAGCAAGAAAAGAGCAATCCACTTCACAGGGTCCCAACTTATGCCACTTATATTTTAGTGCCCCTTACATGCCAATCTGTAGCCTAGCATACTAGTTTACAACTTGACTTGAACTCATTAAGTATGACACCTGCAAAGATAAATATAAAACATGGGGTCCTTCTGCGCAAGTTCTGATGACTAAGAACTTTTGCATTAAAACACATAGATCAAGGCTCAAATTTAAGCCTAATTCATTTTTTTTCTCCTCAATACTTACACATCCACAGAAACTTTACACGGGTCTGTCACTGTTTGTGCTACAACCACAACTAGATCCATCGTTAATTATTTATGTGGAGAGAGGTGCCTCACTACCGAGCTACTAGTGTATTGGTAAATAGATGCCCAATCAATCATATATAGATGTAAAATACTTGCTTACTTTTAATAAGACTAATATTCACCTTCACATGTATACTTAAATATATGGCACATGATTGATTGGAGGGAATAATCATCGATATATATATATATATATAATGATGTTACAATGCTTGCGTATTCTCATATTTGAAATTCATGGACATGACAACATGCCCAAATTTTATTCAGGTTATGCAATGGACCCAACATGTCTAAATATTGTTTTCATAGTCAATATTTTCTTTTTGCTTTTTCAATTGCGGTCTTTCTTTAGTTTTTTAATGTTCAATACCCATTTTCTAGGATAAAAAATGTTGAGGTAAAACTAATATCTCCCTGCTTCACACTTAATTGGCTCATATAAAACTCTTAACACCCTGCTTGACATTTAGCTAGTTAGCTAACTCATACTTGATGTAACTTATTTATAATTTGTAATATCAAACTTGCACAATAAGTGATATCTTGCTTCACACTTAATTGGCTCATATAAAACTCTTAACACCTTGCTTGACACTTAGCTAGTTAACTGACTCAGACTTGATGTAACTTATTTATAATTTGTAATATCAAACTTGCACAATAAGTGATATGGGTCATGTTAGATTTGATACTAATTTATCTATTTTTATTATAAGATATTAATTTATATTAAAAGTATCTCTCAAAAAGGAGTCAAACCAAAACTTCAAAACCCCACCTTTCAAATTTCAAAATTTGAAGATTCATTGACAGAAAAATCACCACTTCAAAGCACCGAACCCACCCCAATGGAATTGGATTTGGAACACAAGTCATACCTCACAACTCTCATCTCTTGCTATCCATGTTCTTATCCCTTTCATAAATGGGATGGAGGGGCTTGGCTCGAGTGATCTGGCAGACCACCAAAATAACATTGTCTCTTTCCCCAATGCTACATGGTAAAATGGACGTGGGAAAGGAATTTTGGGTGGTGTTTGGATGTAATATAGACAGTGTAATCATTTGTTAATCCTTCTCCGAAGGGTGCGCATGGTCAGCATCTTGTGCGTTGGAGTTGGTATTGGGAAATGGGCATTTTCGTCCTTTTCTTATCTGGATGAGAGTGGGTGAGGTTCTTCTTCTTCAACCCTTCTCCCACGGTCCCTCGGGAAAGCAAGTGAAAAAGTTCCTGCCTCAGTTCTTTTTTTCTGACCGTAGCAAATTATGGGGGATGGCAATGGACCAGCTGGGTACGGGTTGAACACCCTTGTCTATGTACTCTCAACACAAGTTCGACCCATTTATTAATTCGATTAAACTCAAATACTTTTGTAATTACCCCAATGCAGCTGTGGTGGGAGTCCATTGAACCCTTTGGTGTCTGCCTAAAGGGCCCAATGAACTCTTAATTTGAGAGGGGGGTTGCAATTGGGGCTAACTCTTAAGTCAGATTTGAGTTGTGTTTATTAATTAGAAAACGTCAATTGAAAATAAATCCAAAACAAAATAAGGTTGAACCCTTTAAAAAAAATTTAAAAAAAAACCTTAAAAAAAAATAGGTTGAACCCAAACCTCGAGTTTGGTTAGTGGGTTCAATAAAGAATAGCCATTCATGCTGCTTGTAATTTGAAAGTGTCTATATTTTTTTGGATAGATTGGTGGATGGTGCAACGAGTGATGCTTCAACGTGGACCGATGGATCGATCCTTGTAGTCATTATTGGGAGGCTAAGGCGCCTTAATAGTGGTCTATCAGTGGTCCGAAAGTGCTGAGATCGACTTGAGATCTTTGTTTCACTTGTAAGGGTCCATTTGTATGCATAGAAATGAATATAAAGGAATTTATGGTCAAATGGAACCTAAAGGTGAGGATATATGAAGACATAGAAGACCTTGATTAATTTACTTGGGTGATTGTTGAATATTTATTTTCTATCACTTCTTGATTCATTTTCTACTAAAGCGTAGATGTTATTGACATTTGTTTCTACCATTTTAACTGCTTTAAAGAATAACTTTAGAATTCCTATGAATACAATTGTATGAAATAAATGTGCCCTACTCTTTCGCTGGAGAGAATGTCCCCCTACAATAATAGCTCTATAGCCTAGCTTTGATTTCTGCAGCTCTTTCGGTACTTTTGGTATCCTCTCACCTAACACTAGGATTAATTTTACACTTATTAAATCACTTATCATATTAAATCTAAAAAAATCCACAAGTAGGACGATGTTAAACTTTAACTTTGATAAATCGAGGGCTGGAGAACTTTTTTTTTAATGAAAAGTTGAAAGCATTTTATTAAAAAGTAGAAGTTGCATCAACATTAAATTGATTCATAATAAAATTAGGAGGATCTTCAATCCAATATATTGAACTATTCCCTTCAACCACACTTCTAACAACTAAATGAGTGACTTTGTTTTCTTCCCTCTTAGTATGTGAGATCTTTGGTTTTTGAAAAGATCGGTATTTATCATTTGCCTCTTCAATAATATGCTCAATGGGAGATAAATCTATCGATATCATCTGCAAAGCTTGAATCACCCTCAAGTAATCAACTTTCAAGATAATATTTTGCAACCCTAACTCTTTAGCAAAACGCGTAGTAGTGATAGTCGAAAGTGCTTCAACCTTATAAGCTTCATTCACCAAGTGTTCTCTATATCTCATTATTGCTATAACATTTTCTTGATCATATCTAACAGCCACGCCTGTACCCATTGTGTTTTGGTTTTCAAATTGCCCATCAAAGTTAATTTTGTAAAAGTTCTGTTCTGGTGCTTTTCACGTAGTTTGTTACTTCTTTTCTTGCTCATTTTCACCTTCCATACAGTTCAAATATTCTTGCATAAAAGAGGTAGCTCTCCCAATAATGACTTTAGGGTCTAAACTACTCCCATCATATCTGAGCTTGTTTTTATTAAACCAAATACACCAGGCCACCAGAAAAACATATTTCAATTCATTTTCCTCATTATTTTTTTTGGATTTGTAATGTTATGTCCAGTAAATTAGCATATCTTTTATCAAATTTTTCCAAAGGTAAAGCACTTTATCTCCACACCATTTTGGCAAAACTACAGTCCGATAAAGCATGTAGTGTTGTTTCAGCGTCTTCGTGACATATTTCATGTGTATTATCCCCTATGACTTTCTTCTCAAACAGTTTGCTTTTTGTAGTAAGAATATCTTTGCAGGCTCTCCAAGCAAAATTCTTTGCCTTATTCATAATTTGAGTTTCCTTATACGTCTCCAAATATGCTTCGTTATTGTGCCACTTGATGAGTTGCCTTTATGTTGTTTCTGTGCTTCGATCACTTGCTAAGCACTGTTAACTTTGATCTGGCCAATACCATTGCCAATCTATATTAATTTGTCTTCAAGCCTAAAAGGGTTTATAGAAATTTTCTTAACAGTTTTCGCTAACCCAAAAAGAGTTTATCCACCAAAGCTTGATTCTACCACCCGTAGTTGGATCAATGAACTCACTTACTGTTATAGATGATTTTCGGCTTTTACTTGGCCTGTTGGCCATAAGGAGACCTTTTAATATGCCCTCCTCCTGGTGATGCGCTTATCTAAGTCGGCCCCATAAAATGCAGTTTGCTTGTAAGAGAACATTGTCCCTTTTATTAGTATTATTGGTCTGGAATTTAGAAAGTGTCTTTTAAAGATTCTTCAAAATATTTTATATTTTAGTACTTTCTTGTGATATTATTAGGAAAATAAAATAAGAAAACAAATGAATGTTTAAATAATTAATAGTTATCAATGAATTCAAAATAGAAATAAATTTTTTAACAACAATTTTTGTAGAATTTCCTCCATCATTTTATTTTTGACCCGGGCTCTAAGGAAATATGATTCCACATGGGACAATATTATAGTGATGGAACCAGAATTTTCTTTTAAAGGGGGAAGTAATATTTGACCAATAATATTATATATATATATATAGATTTATTAGTAATTGTTTAAAGTATTTTTTATTTCTTAATAACAATAGATGAAGAATTCTAAATATGAAAATGCCTCAATATTCTCCAAGGTATACTTTTCACAATCATTTGAGGTTGTTAAAATATGAAAAAAATGGGCTCACTGTAATGAATCCAAATTCTCAAAATAATCATTTTCCTTGATTTTAGTACTGAAATTTCAATCTCATATTAACCAAAGTAAGACCCATGATAGATTGATCACATGTAAATCAATTCACCTACTATTGATTAATGAAAATCCATTGATTGGTTACATGTGATTAATTGATGAACCACAATGCTTGCACTAAATATTGATGGTCGTGCTGACAACATTTAAAGCCATTCATCAAATCGAGCAAAGATAGTTCCTAATCTATAATCGGTAGGGACCATACAAAGTCAAGAGTTTGAATCCTTTGATTGTGTTACTAACACCTCGCCTATTGAATATCCTGACCACTCAAAATAAATCTCATGCCCTTAAGTAGAAAAAAAAATCAAATTGTACTGTAATAGAAGCTAGTCCCACCATAGGATTAAACATATAATTAAGACTGCCATATCATCAATCTTAAAATATGACCAACTCCTATGATCATAAAATTTTGTGTTAGTCAATAAAAAGGAAGGACATTTAAATTTAGTGGTTTGAATTTTTTATAGGTGGGGCCATAATAGAGTTCCACACCTCTGTAGGCTTTAATCCTCCCCTTACCAGACGATTTTCTGCCCAAAGAGAAAAGTTGTTTCAAACTGATTGTTTTTTCCCCTCTTTTGTCTAGTATGGGTGTATGACTCTCACATACCCACACAAACACTCTATTGGAGTCCCTAACCATGAGCACTATGAGCAGGAGATTCATCTGTTCGTTTCAATGGAGAGGAAGCGGACTTGCCATTGAGCTATTCATTTAAAAAATTGGAACATTTTCCACACCATCATAGAATCTTACCCAACCATGCCCTGTTGAGATATTTTCAAATTTTATGTTCAGTTTCATTGTAGTTTGTAGAAAGTATATGAATTTTATGTTAGGATATCACTCATTTATTGTCTATCATTCCATTGTCTACTGTGCCAATTTATTCTTTTTCCTAGGTTTCTCTCAATAAATGTGTCTTTTAATTCTTCTTCTTCTAGTTTGCAAAAAGCCATTTTCCATGAAAATGAAATCATCAAAGGATGTCCACATGGTGGAAATAGTCCAATTCAGAAAGTAGCAACTACAACTATCATTATAACAAGAGGTAAGTGATGAGCCACCGTCTTATGAGTTGACTCTTAAGTCTTAACTGACTTGTCAATTCAATTGAGGCAAATAGAATGAATCAATATTTGTCCATACACCCACCACATATTCCTGCAAAAGCCCCTTCATCCTGAAAAATGCTTTAGCCATTCTTTTCTCCCATCACTATCTATGGGTTCGCACTATTGTGATAGATCACCATCCTTGTTGATATGACATCAATATGTGTATCTTTCTTGCATGCTGTGGCCTGACATTTTCCCAACATGGATGGCTTCTTTTAGGTGTGCCTCATCCATCTTATGGCCCATGGGATGACAAATTGAACTTGATTGTAGGCGTGACTGCACTATTCAACAGAAATTTTAATGAGAGAGCATTACAGAGGAAGAACATAAAATCAAACACCAATTCTTCTTTTTCACTATTTAGTCTTTTTGCTTGCACACGCAAAGGAAGGTTGACTTTTTTGTTGTTGTTGTTGTTGCTGTTGGGTCTAGGTGGGGCTTGGTTTGCAATAAAAATATGCTGCCCTTAAATTTCTTTTGTTGAAATCCTTTGTTTTCACACATATGGCCTCCTTTATTTATTACATTCTTTTCACATAGTTTCCTCCTCAGAGGATTTTCTTGGTCCCCCCCTGCATACCTTGACGCACATACCTACCCCTTTTGCACGACCTGTCTCATATCTTGTGATAGGGGTTATGGGCCAGGTGGTCAGGTGGTCAGGTTGGGAACAGTTTTATATGGATTATCAAATACATCTAATGCTGAAGAACTACTAATATTTATGTGTAATATCAACCTTTAATTAACAATTATATAAAGAGAAATGATCATATGCTGGTGTCTGCATGGGAGTTTGTACATAGACAGCCTTGTTGCACACAAGTGGGAATCATTTAAGCCAAGCAATTTATACTTACAGCCCTTTTGTCAAATTTACTCAGCCGATTTTTAGTTCATTTGGAGTCATCAGATTGTCTAAAACTAGGGACTGAATTACTAATCTATATGATATTTTTGCATATTGACCAATTTAACAATTGATATTACTCTAATTAAAGTGAAATTTGAAATGCTAACTAGTCACAAGATTAATAAGGTAAGTCCCACAAAAGCCAACTGTAATTTTTCTACACACAGGCATGAGCGTAGGATCGTCCTCTTATGTAAATAGGTATAAATCGGCTAGAGTGAGGAGGGGCAGCAAAAATCCAAAATTACCAAAGCCCAACAAGCTTGATGTCAGGCTCTAGATTTTTAATTTTAGGTCGAATCGTTTTGTTCGCTTTAAGTCGGGTTGAGAGGGTTTAGATGCGTTGGTTAAACACTTCTGGTCATTGGCCCGAGTTATTTGACCCTTTTAAGCCAAAAGCCCTTTTTTGAAATTTTGTAAAACTCACTAGAAAACAAGGAGCCCTTCCTTGTAATTTAAAAAAACCTTTACATTATATAACCCTAAGAGTTTTCCCCAATTCTTCCGTCTTCTTCTTTTTCTCTTCAATCAATCCCTAACAGTTCTTCAAAGGAATCAAGGTTTAATCTTCAGATTTTACTTTTGGCATCGAAACCCAAGCAAATAGATAACTATAAATAATGTGTTTTTGGTTGTTGTGATGAATGCCTTTATTTGTTTGATTTTAATGTCTTGATTAGGGATTTTTAGTGAAGATTTGGTTTTTAGTTTAAATGCACAAAATAAATAAAAAATTTTAAAAAAGGTCTGGCAGCAGCCCAAGTACTGCCTGGGCATGCCAGGCGGCACGGTTGCCAGGGATGCCCAAGCAGTGGGCCTGTTACTTGGGCCGGCTGGGCAACGAGCCTGGCTGCTTGGCCGACCTGGGCAGCAGTTGGGCTAGGCCTGGTCTGTTGGTTGATCTAATTTTTGATAGGGCCCAATCTGACTAGAAGATTAATTAGGGTCCAGAACATTAATTACAATAGGATTAGAATATTGTTTAAGGTTTAATTGTGACTTGATTAAAATTAATTAATTCTTATTTAGGAGTGATTAAAATTGTAATTAGGGTTTGTTTTGAATTTTAATTGTGGTCTAATTACTTGTGATTAATATTTTATTTAGTTTGATTAGAATTTAATTAAGATGTAATTAGGGATGGTTGAATTTTAATTAGAATGTAGTTGGAATTCTAATTTGAATTTGAATTTGAGTTTAGATTTCAAATCTAAATCCGAGATTTGGATCTTTTATTTTATATAAAATAATTAGGTGTTTTTATATACAACAATGAAGATGAATAAATTAATTGTTTCGACCTTTTTTTTTATCATGATTTGATTAATTCTGGATTTGGAATATGAATACCTTTTTACCCAATTTGTAATACACTAACTATACATAATCGAATTGGATAGATTTCTTTTTTCTAGAAAAGCTGGTTGAATGTTCATATGAGAATTGAACTGAATTTAGAATGGGAATGTAAGATTTGAAATGCACCATATGATAGACACTGAAAGTAGGATATTAGCATCCTGGACTCTCATTACTATTGTGAAAGAGGATTGGTTTTCATGTGCATATTTAACTAGCTATGACTGTTAGGTGGATTAGTGCTTACCCTCAGGGACTTGAAATGACATACAATTATAATACACTTTTAAATTAAGTAATCTAAGCATACAATTATAATACACTTTTAAATTAAGTAATCTAAGTACTTAAGTTGACATTGGTTTGGATATTATAAATTAAGCGTTTCATAGTATGGTTTGTTGTGCAGCAATAAACATATATATTTGTATATATATATATGTTTATATATATTTGACTGACTGTAGTTCAGAAGTTAGCGTACGCCATCAGATCAGCGTGTATAGTAGAATATAGTACATAGCTGTGTCATCCGTTATATCTGCGGGAATACCCGTTTTTGTATATCTGTTTGCGGGAATACCTATTTTTGTATATATGTCTGCGGGAATACCCATTTTTGTATATTACATCTGCGAGAGTACCCGTTTTTAGTATATTATATCAGTGGGGAAACCCGTTTTTATGCATTTATGTCATTGGGTTTGCATTCGGTATATTTTGAGTAGAATGTAAAATATATTTTAATTCAATTGATTAACATCATTACTTGTAGTTTACCCTCTTACCAAATTACGTCAATCTAAACCATTATTTTTGGTGTCTAGGTTTCGTTACTGGTGCCGAATTAGAGAGTTAAGCGACGCAGGAGATTCAGCCATATGGTAGAGTTGTTGAGTGGAACACCGATGACATTGTTTGAGGTGTCCTAGTGTGGTGCTGAGATCGATATATTAGATTATGTAATAAGGTTATATTTGGGGTCATCAGTTTATTCATTAAATTTATATATTTTGGAATTACAACTATTATTTATTATGCTTCGAAGCACTTGACTTTGACTTTATTATTATTGAGATTTGTTATATGGTTGATGTATGATGCTCAGTTGCGCAGATTATGGATTTCAGTTCCACGTGTGATTATGGTTGTTTGATCATCAAGCATAACCTCACGAAGGATTTCGATCCACCCGGAATTGGGGCCTGTATTATTTATATAAGAAAAATTTTAATTGGCCCTAATTTTTACACCCATAAAACCGGGGTTTGGATCGACCCAGTTTTGGAGGCATAACACTTGATATCTTTAAACCAAGGAAGGAAAATTCCTCAAGGTGACTCTTGACTTCCCAAAGTAGTATTTTTGTTTTTAAAAAGAACCTAGTCGAATAAAGAGGAGACATGATGAAATCATTTGATTTAATAAGTTATTTTCATTATGGAAATATTTGATAGGTAAATGTGATTTTAAACAATTAATGGTTATTTTTAAAAAATTACGCACGAGATTTGTAGTTGACAAATTACAAATGATGACAGAAATGTAATTTAAAACTAGTATTTTATCTTTTAAATTTGATATATAGATTGAAAAATGAGGATTTTATTAGGAAAAACCCTTTATGTGACCAGTGAATAAAAAAAAAAGGCCCTTAGCTATATATCCCCCGGACCACTTTGGTGGTTTTATTTATTTGCTTATTTTTAAATGTTGTGGAAATTACTGTCGATTTCAAGGTAGGTGTGTCACACTAGCATCGAATTCAACATTGCCATCTTTGTTTTAAAAATCCAAAAATCTTATCTTCTCCATTTCTACCTTCAGTTCTCATATTATGAATCTTCCAAAAGGGTGCTTGATCTTGAGCACCCCAGCTTACTCGTTATCCAATTCTTCAGAGGGCCTCACTCTCTCGACCTCTGCTAAACTGTGCCTGGAGGCACAATTTATAAAAGGGCGAACTCATCAGGCCACTCTCAGCAATATACAGAGAGCGCCCTTGGTGCCTGGAGTTGGGGTGGTGACTTTCGTGATCAAAGAGAAGTCCCTACTCTTGGGAAAGCTCATTCAACCAAGGCCTGTGACTTCGCCATTGGCCTCCCAGGAGGCCACCTTGAGTTTGGTCAGTCACACATGCACGTCCCCTTCTCTTCTCTCTCTACAATTTCAATTTGTTAGTGGTGGAGATTTTAGTAGCTCTCTTGTTGTGTTTGTTTACGTTGTATTTGTTGTAGGTCAGAGCTTCGAAGGGTGTGGGGTGAGAGAGGTGAAGGAAGAGACAGGTCTGGACGGACACTGAGAAGGTCGAGTTCCTAACAGTCACCAACAATGTCTTCTTGGACGAGCCAGAGACTCTGAGGGCCGTTCCATCGGATGCCAAGTTTGGGAAAGCTTGGTAAATTTTTTGGAAATTAAGAAAGACTTCATGCTATGTTCTCAAACCTCGCTAGAAGATTACTAAGATGGGACCCTAAAAATAGAAATCATCATTGGGAGATGGAGGAAGGAAGAAAATAGAATTTTTGGATATTAAAATAAACAGGAGGGTATCGAATTCAATGTTGGTGTACATATAGCTACTTTGAATTCGACGCTCGTCCCCAATGTATAAAAAATAAATGGAAGTGATCACCTGAGACTACTTCTGTGCCTAAAAGCTTTGTGCACTTTTTTTTATTTAGAAGTCATCTGAGTGGATTTTTAGGTAAAATCCTCTTGAAAAATTATGGAATACACATTTTTTTTTCGTTTATCTCCCTTATTATAGTGTTTTTGTTATATACGTTTATTAGTCCGACTATATTATCATCAATGCAGATGAAAAAATGTTTAAGTAGTTAAATATTCTTTTAAAAAATTATGACTCTCTTGAGTGAATCGATCTAAGTCAAGTTTTTGGCATTCAATGAGTCAAGCCTAAGTTACAAGTTCTCAATTGAAATCTACCAAACTGGGCATGATGGAGAAGGTCACCTACTTAACTTCATCTTTCTTCAACCATAGTTACAAATGTTATGATAAAAGATGTCCTAGCTTTTTTTTTTCTAATTATATGGGAAACATATTATAAGTAGGGATGTAATTGGGTGGGTCAGGCAAGGGCGAAACCATGGTGTATTTGGCTATGGGTCCATCTTGTATAAGCTGGAATCGGATTTGGATCCAAATCCACATTCAGCATCGACCCAAAAACTGAGGATCCAATTTATGATATTAATCCAAGACAAGAACTGTGGGCTATTGTATGTACACTTGATTCAACGGGTTCAAAAAAAATTTTAAGCATACAAGTAGGACTCCAATAGAAAGCAATATGATCCAAGCTTTGTGGTCCTGCTTAATATATCTTATTTCAAATAGTCATAGTTTGATCTTTAGCCCAAACTGCATAGGAATCTAAAAACCATAACGCTGAGATGGGTATACCTACAAACACAGCTGTAAAAAAAATTAAAAAAAAGGATACAAATCCTGTCATTAAATTCAAACTCTACTCTAATCCCTCACATGTCTGCAATCTCGAGACCCATGATTTTTATTACATATATAATTTTATTTTAATCCCTTTGGGCCCTGTGGCCTCAAGAGCCCTCAGATATTCCCGTGACACTGTCTCATTCCCATGTCCCAATCTGTCACATGGACTATCTAAACAATATTAGGTTCTAAACCCACATAGACTATGACACAATTACTTCCATATAGAGCAGATTCCTGGTCTTTCTTTCTATTTCCTTCACATCTTTGACTCCTTCCATTTCCAATGAGGTTTCGGGTGGAAATGGCTCTATCACTTCTGTGCTGTCACCCACAGGTAATAGAAAAATCTACCCCGAAAAGATGTCAACATCAGCAGAGAAATCACATTCCCTTTCATTCCACTTATTATGGAAGAAAATTAATTTCCCATGTGACGTGTGTTTGGGAGTTTCTTCAACCTTAGAACAAGTTATTAAATGCTAGAATAGTTGTTATTTTATGGGTATATGTACCCCTAATGAATAATTATGTTGGAAGGGAACAAGATGGGAATAACTTCCATTCCCATTAGAAAAATAACAAGGAATAACTACTAGAAAGATGGAAATTTGAATATGATATTAGCATTGAAGTGTACAATGAGTGACCATTTTGTTGTTCATAAGATCGCCACCTTTCATGGGCCCAAATATATATTTGACCATGAGAGATTCTTTTGTTTTGTTGACCCACAGTGCAAGAGTTCATCGCTCTTTCCATCTCACCTGCCCCTCCATGTCCTTTTGAAAACGAGTGTGGACATAAAGCACAATCGATGACCAAGGCCCACCGACAAAGTCTCTTCGACAACATGAGCGTGAGAAAAACTTTTAGTACCAATCTAAATCCTGCAGGGCCTATCTCTCTTAATTGCTACTAGTGTAAATTTGACACTCATCTAAATTGTGAGACCCTCCAATTATCATATTACAAGAAAAGAACCGCCATTGATGACATTAGATATTGATTCCTTTGTGTCTTAAATGAACAGAGTCCATTATATCATGCTAATGGTCCTTCCTTGTCCATCATTTTTGTACTTTGTGCATTTTGAGTAAGTAGACTGTTAGAGCCAGTAATCTACTGTATTAGATCTGTGATGATTGATTGGTAGCGGCATACGAAATAGAATCATACAACACCAAAACAAAAAAAAGTCATCGGAGAGGAGACCGATATTATAGCGATTAGGAAGGTTCTTAATTGAATATAGGAAGCTGGGGTTTATGTTTAAATGGATTGCTTGTGAAAACAATTTCCTTTGGACCCACAACCTACCACGCCAAATCGCTAGCTTGCGAACTTTGTTGTGCTTGCCGCTATACATGGGTCAGTTTAAAAGGTCGACCCACACCAATCTGCTCATAACAAAGGCCGGTTTGGTAGTCATATTGTAACATTAGAGGCAAATGAAAATCTATATAGTTTTATCCGAGTCTGGTTTCAAAGGGTTGGGGTTTTTGCTGCCTGCATAACTGATATATGACCTAGCTACACAGATATTAATGAATTATTTTTTTACTTTTTTTTTTTTTTTGAAAGTGGAAAAAGGCATAGGATAACTAATATCAAGACTTACCCAACCCAACTCAACCCGCATCTGCCATAGGGTTAGTTTGGTATTTATATATTCTAAATCTGTCATCCATCAGGTCGGGTACAAGGTTGAAATGGTTTTACCCCAACCCAAACCCAACCCAGTTGCTATCCCTGCCCCATAGGGCCTGCTATGTGTCTCTTTCACGAATTTGAGGATATATTGGAAGGTGAGAGGGAATAAGATGGAGAATAATGGCCAGAAGAGAGAGACCTTGTCTTCTAGATATACGGCCAATAGGAGGTGGGCCACCCCGCAAATAATAAATTTAAATTAAATTCGTACGCTAGATTAATATTATATGCAAGAGTGGTTTGGAATATATTAGAAACTAGATTGTTAAGAAAAGGTTCAAAGGAGGAATATTTATGCGTATTAAAAGGCTAGCACAGCTAACCTTCTGCTGTAGACTAATACAAGCGAGTACCAACTGGATATTAGTAGACATAGGGGAGAAATGGATTGATTTGATGTAAGGCATGTGGAGCTTTGAGGAATGGTATTGAGGACGGCAAGCAATGTCACCAGTATCAAGTTATTTTAAATGAGGGGAGACCATGCGAAGTTAAGAGAGAAAAGGTTAGTAGCTAAGATTATATGAGTGAAAACAAGAGATTGAGGACTAAAAGACAAAGGTTTAGGGTTTGGAAGCCAGTATCTTTTGGTAGATTGTTGCCATTTGCTACTGTTGATTGAGACCCTAGGCAAAGTTCACTTTGGGTTGTTACTGGGTTGGGCCACATGAGGACCTTGTAGCTAGGGTTGTCTATAGGCTGGACTCACCTATCACCCGTATTGTTTAGCCTCAAATCCGGGTAGAATTTAGTATTTTAAAACCCAACAGCCCGGATCTCTATATGCCTGGTTGGAAAATGGGAAGGCCTGAGCCCACGCATTTAAAGCCCGTCATGCTCCAAGTTGAGTCCAAGCTTTAAACGTGAGTCTAAATTCGTAAAAATGATTTTTTTTTAACTTCCATTGCTTTAATGATTAGTAACATGACTTGAACCTACAAGCTCATACAGTCTACCTCACACTATCCATTTAAGGCTTGAGCCTCGTATGGACTTCGTGCATTAACGGAGGAATGAAGTGCACAGAGGTATCTATACCTGAATGTTTCCTTGTAGGATTTAGCGTATGAATATAAAGTTGTAGGATGGGCCATTCTATCCAGAATGGGAAGCTGAGTCCAGCCCAATTGGTGATCAGGCCTAAAGTCACAGCCAGGCCTGATATGACAATGATGAAAACTGACACAGAAAAAGCACTTAACTGTGCTGGCTAGCCTATGAACAACGATAATCACAAACCTCCTCCCACTTCCGTATTGCTATAATATGATCCAAGTTTTGTGGAAATGGGCCTGGGCCATATTGAGACTCATATTATAGAGGCCTCGGAAATCGATAGGAGTCCATCCGGATTGATATGGCCTCTAAACAAGAACGGTTCAGAAAACAGCTGTCGACTCTGAATCTAGCATCAGAAGGCTCGTTTTTCATTGGGCCCAGAGATCTAAATATCAATTCCCCAGTTGCTGGAGCATGACTCAGATGCCCATTGGGTCCAAACTCTAGACCAGGTGAATGGGCCCGGTCTCAAGGTCTATGGGTCACCCTCTTGCTGCCCTTGATCTCAATCATTATAAGGTGAGCTGAACATGGGACGATAGATGCAAAAAAATATGCCATCAAATGGTTGTTGCAAAAATCAAATGACATTGTGGATTCACAATTCGAGATCCCTTGATAAAATCATTGTAAAATTAGGACGCTAATTAAGATTGTGTGTGTGTGCGTGTGCATGTGAAGTGGAAGTTCCTAATAGTTGTTTTGCAAGTCCCTGCCCTTGTTCTGAAATGTGTTTACGTGGTGTTCTACTTTGTTTAGCATATTAGTTCAGAAATTAGTTTTCTTTGGGTTATCTGCAATGTTGTACATAGGGCCCTTGGCGAAGTGGGTGTCAAAGGAGGAGATCAACATCACTCCAAAAGCAATCGGAGCATAGGATTTTCTTCTAGGATGATAAGAGAAAATCTGAAATTGAACGATTGTGTTGAAATTTGTTTAAATCAGGTATATATAAAAATGATGACTCATAAACCCGCTTAACTTTTTATTGAAAATAATCAATAATACCCATCTAGACTGTACACCACTTATAAACGCATAAACACTGTTTCATAATGAATATATGAACTGCAATTTGGCTGAAACTAAAACTTCACCCATGCAACAACGAATTTTCGAGAAATCAACATGGTCAAAATATCTATAATTAATTTGCTAGGTCGTACTAGTGTAATGCTTTTCTTTTGATAGAAAGATTCTCAAAAAGATATTTTTAAGAAGCAAACGACGAATCAACAATTATATATTGTTTAATTAGGTCTGGGGTGGAATATCATCAAACCACCACATCATTAATATACTGGGCATGCTTAAATAACTTATGGGTTACTTTATTCTCATCCCTACCCAAATAATACACCTCGAAGCTGTTAAATTGATTTAACAAAACTTTAATCTCTTCGAACAGTAGAGCTTGTCTTGACAAATTTGGCATGGACGACTTTAGTGCATTCACCATCCACAATGAATCTCCTTCTATAATCATATCTCTCACTCCAATGTAAAAAATCATTTAAAGCCCTCTCAGTGCTGCCAAAGCTTCAATATCATCAGCACCTTCCACCTCATTTTCTATTTTGCTCATGGCCATGATCACATTACCCATCTCATCTCTAAGAATGGCACCAACAATGGATCTTGTCAAACAGTACACCATCTATATTGAGCTTGAGTACTCCTAGTGGTGGAGGCCACCAACATAGAATTTTCTCTATTTTGGAGCACCTATTATGTGTGCGGGCACATTTGAAAGCCTGCATCAATGTCCTCACCTTGTCAACAATCAGCTGTAGGTCTAAAATCTCACCATTATAAATGAAAGAATTTCTTTTGTTCCATAATCTCCACACTATGGTAAAGAAGAGTTTCAAATCAATTTTTGGAATCTTTTCAACTAAATCCCAAGCAAACAAACCAAAGCTATGTTATATTATCTAATTAAATTCTATGCCAAGAAGACAATTCCTCCACACCTGATGTACATGAGGATAGGAGAACAAAATATGCATACCATCTCCATTATCAACCATACAAAAGTCACATGTGGGATTTTCAATAATATGACGCCTCGCAAGATTAACCATAGTTGGCAAAATGTCCTTACATGCCCTCCATGCAAAAGGCGTGTAATCTTCATTCAATGGTGTAACAATGAATCCAACTCTCAGATCATAAGTTAAGCCCTAAAAGTTGGAGAGTTCATTTGACCTGCTGGTTTGACTTCTTTTGTTGACTAACACTCGATAAAGTCACCTGAAACATATATGCATCTATACATATTTCATATGAATATCTACATACAAGGGCAGACTTACGTTGAAGCACCTAGGGGCTTCAACCCCCCACAAACCTTAAAAAGTCTCATTGAGCTTATTTAGGGCTGGCTGGCCTAGCCCCCATTGAACGAAACCTACTCTCTCCAGTAATCTTCTAGTCGACAACGAATAATCTTCTTTGGCTGCGATGCTCATCTCTCTCTCTCTCTCTCTCTCTCTCTCCTTCCTTCCTTGTGTATCGATTCTAAATAAATTTTAGTTGTCACAAGGTTGTTAATTGGTTAGGTGCTTGGTCTCAAAAATATTTTTTTAAATATTAGAAAGGGAAGAGTTTTGGAAAATCCTCAACAGCCTGAAAATCCCCATTGTTTTAAATGGGTTCTTTGGATTCATGAAAGATCTTTAAGAAATGGGTGGTTTTTCTAAAAAAACATCTCTAAAAATCCCCATTATTGAAATAGTTTCTCTTGATGGAATTGAATTTGATTTCAACGAAAAATTAATCAAATATTCTTATTAGAGATGGGTTTGGGAGATGGATCTACTCTACCATTATTGATTTTTAATACTGATACATGTTATTGATTATTAGCTAATTTTATTTGATTTTGATATAATATTTGATTGTCCGTGGTTGTAATTTGATTAGGGTTATAATAGATAGCTTTATATTGGGATTTTAGAAGTGGTTTTGGTTTTGATTTAAACAAATAAATGAATGAAGATTAAAGTATGTTTTGGTTCAAATATCATTCCAATCAAAGTACCCAAACAGCAATAGGTCAAATTCAAGAAATCCTTTGTTTGGTATTCATTTCAACAGACTGTATGGATTTATTTTTAATAGACTTTTCAAAGTTCTAAAAAAATTGACTTTTCGAAGTGCCCAATCTCCAATTTTTTTTACATAACAAATTAAAGACTTGATTTTAAAAAATGACGAGAATTGGGGTATATTGTATATTGGCACCTCTTACAATAGAATTTCTACAAATAAAGTTTGACTTGGAAAATAAAAAGTATTAAATATCTATTTATTCTAGGCATATGAATGCAAAATAGGAGGCAATTAATAAATGGGGTTTCATCTTTTAGAAAATTTTCACTTCTCAATTTTTCTTGCTGATAAATGAACCCTAAATTCCTTCATGGCTCTCATATTCACATAAATGAATACAAACACACGGTGCTTCGCCTAACTCTTAATTGATTATGCTCTTCCACATATGAACACAAATATGTAATTGATTCCTTTTTACTTTTGCTATTAGTAACGTGTATGCTATTAGCTGCCCTCAAATAAATATTTTGGGCCTGCCATTATTTATGTATATTGTCTCATCATGGCACGAACATGCTCTAGGTGTTTCGAACTTTCATGTGTCACTCGTACATGTGTATCTAAACTCTATAGCTGTGTTTGTTGAAAGTGAGAAATAAAGCTGTTAACCCCTATATGATTCAGTGCTTTAAAAATTCTGGTCACCTTTGTTACCACTACAAGCTTTTGTTTATTTATATACTCAATCCGATGGAAATTCATACAATTTGGCTGCATATCAACCCTAGTTGATACATTTTGACTCGTTCAACCATACGTTTTAGCTTTGTAGGTAGGTTGAAGAGTAAGGTTGAAGAGTGCATCATTTGTGGTGATTATCAAATCTGAGTGTGATTTTCAGAGTAAACCAATAAAACCTTGATTGTTAACGGTAACGCCCAGCTCCTCATTTGTATTTGTTTCCTTGAAGCGCCTTGGGCTTTGCGTTGGGCTTTTTGAAGCTCTTTAAGGTTGTAGGAAGTGATTCCCTTAATTAATGCTATCTCTGGGATGTCTTCCTTTGCTACAATCCCACTGAGGTTCGAGTTTTTCTCTAATGAGGTCAAGTCCACCTTCTCTTCAATCAAAGTCTTCAGCCCAAATTAAGTTTCAATAAGTTAGGTAGGAAGCCAAGCAAATTTTTATTAGCAAAACAAGGAGTGTATAGATCTTCTGGTTTGTTAGATTTCATTATATATATATATATTTTTTATTTTTTATGTTTGGTATAAATTATACCACTGTTTCTCTCTATACATTTGATAGGGTGTTTTGTTTTGGTAGAGTAGGTTAAGAGGGAGGGGTTGAAGGTAAATGAACCATTATCAAAATTATTTATTAGTTAGATCAGTGGCAAGTAATTCTCTGTCTTTCCTTACGCATCAGTATTTATTAGCCCATTTTATGGAAAGGTGTTGCTTAGAAATTCTATAAATTTATTAATTGTCTACAATTATAATATATGAAACTAACGACTTCAATTGAAAAATGAAATGTCAATTTTCAATTGATTTTGACTGCATGCTTCATTTTGACCATTTTTGTGACTTCTTCTATTCCTTTGAATAAAATAAATAAATAAACGGCACTGTGGAAAACAAAAACCCTTTAAAAATATGGAAAGACCTACACATTGAAATTATAATCTTACATAAATAGTCACAAATGGTGGTTTTTCTCCTTCTCTTGGACAGTAGCAACCGTATCAATTAAAGGTATGGTAGTTTTGAATTGATCCACCTCCGCCATAAAAATTATTGATCCACCTCAGCCACAACAATGAAATTTTAATGTTCCTGCAAAATCTTTTAATATGATTCCAGCACATGCAGCACCCCATAAAATTCTCTTGAGATTTCATCATTTCGGAATGTTTTACACGTTAAAACACCAAAACATTATTTATTTATAAAATGAGCATGATCTGCTCTATTTATAGTTCTCACTCTATAATACTATTGGCTGAGATTAAACCATATGTCACTAATCTAATAGTTGAGATAATTTTCTAGACCTTACTGTAGAAAGTCCTACTCTATCCCTCACATATTTGACCTATTCTAGAGGGCTCCATACATCTCGATTTCATAATTGATAATATTGTTCTGGATATTTCTTTTTTACAATAAAATCTTTTAGATTGTTCTGCGCCCTTCATGATTTCCATTGATCAATCCGGATACCCCTATTTGTGCACACTCCACTTCTTACGTGTTTCTTAAGTTTTATATCATTCTTTTATTAATTTTTTAATATGTTTCAAGTGATTTTTTTTAAATGTAAATTTACCATGTATGATACTTTGGGCATGTTTATGTATATACCATTCATGCAAAAAGAGAAAATTGTCACATTATCAATTTCCATAGTAAATGGATACTTCAGAAAAGGAGTCTTGTAGAAGTGTAAAATTCGTGTCTAGTGGGATTTGTTTTTCCTTAATGAAATTGTGTAAATGTTGTTTGGTGTGGATGTAGATTCCTTATTTAAAAGTGGGGTTGTGCTTTGCAAATGAGGAAATAAAATAAGAAATGAGGTTATAAAGAGGGGTAAGTTTTGTACAAAAATAGAATTCAAATGGTCGCCATAGGAACTCTATTTCCAGCTTTACGAAGAAAAATGCTGGTATGGCAAAAAAGTAGTTCCATGCAAATGTGTTACACCAAACGGATGAAAAATGGGTTTTTTTTTTTAAGAAAACCATTGGCTTTTCTGTAGAGAAGTATTACACAAGCATGCTATGTAATTTTTTTTTTCGAATGGCTTATATATTTGTGGATTTACATAAGTGAGTACATTTGAAAATGATTCTTACACCGGTTCTTCGTAGCATGGACTTACTTTTCTTCAATTTTTTGGGTCCAATCTTTAGCCTCATTCATGTTCATCTTCTGGCCTCCAATGGCCCCGCCTCTTTAAATTTGTTGTTTACCAGGCAAATGTAGTTGAGTAGCTTGACTCTTTTCCAGAGTGCCTAATCAATGCTCTCTCTCTCTATTATTATTTTTTTTGTCTTGTTACCATATCACATAACATACAATGAATTGATAATCATGAAAAACAAGAAATATGATCAGAGAAGAATCACATCCTGGAGAGATCAACTTAATACCAACACAATCTAAACTGATTACTTGCCATTCAATAATTTCCCAACAAACAGAGCATGTTTAACTTCCAATTATCTTCCACTATAGGTTCTTTTTGGATACCACATATTGATGTCTGAGGTTAAAACTGTAGGTGATTCTTTGACATCATGGGCAGAGAAAGATCATAACTACCAAGAGGAAAAGGATAGATTTATTCACTTTCTTGTCCTGTCTTGAATTTTTTTTTTTTTTTTGCCAAAACTCACGCTCTGGCTTTTAGAGGGTACCCTTATTGTTTCAGATACTAATGAGCTAAAGAAGAAGCATAAGGTTCAACTATGTGCCCCGGTGTCTTGAACATACAGGATTTCTAATCTGGAGATCAAGTATGTCAATGTGATGACCCACAATGTGGATGGTGTCTGAAAATGTCTAAGCTTGAAAGATCTCAACTCTTCAATCTGCGGCCTACACTTAAAGTACCTATTTTCATGGCTTTTGAAACATGGATGGTATTTTCATCCATTTTATGAGGTCCTGGATATCTTCAGTTTAGGTTGGACTCTTTAGATCAAATGTGCATGTACTGCAACCATAATTACTCTATCAACAGAAATATCCATTTAGGATTTCTCAATTTGTAAGAGATTGGCATTGTTTCTTTTGGTTTTTCGAGGTCTAAACTAATTCGAAAGTACAATTTTTAACTTCTGCTTCAAACCAACACTACTACAGACTGCTTAAAGAGTCTATTTTCAAATTTCATGGCTTTTGGTTTGATTAAGTATATCATTTCACAGATATCTATGGTTGAAGTTTTGAGATAGAACCTTCCAACATGTTTTCTTCTAATGATCGCCTTCATAAGTTGGTGGCTATCCATTGCAAATAAGCGACTACTGTCCGATAAACTCAGATATGGGTTCAATCTAATAGGTCACTAGCATAAGTTCTGTGGAATGTTACAGTTTTGTTTCCAAGGACACAAATACCTCAATTTTATGTACCTCATGACATCTCCCCTTCCTCTCTAACCTTTTGTAGCTTCTTTGGTACGTTTATAGCATCCATATAAAACTGGATTTATGGGTATTGCCTGAAGGATTTGATATATGTTGTCACTAGCAGGTACATCCAAAAATATTAAGATTTTATAGTCTTGAATTTATCATTCCATCATCATCATCATAGCCTCATTCTAAGTGTCACTCATTAGATGTTGAGGGATTTGGGGTGCCCTGAATTTTTGACATAATTTAACATAATTTTCTTCAAAGATGTGAGTGTTTTTCATTTGGATTGCAGTAAAATTGTGAGTTAATTCAATATCAATGATCTACTAATTTACAGTAATCCACACACTAATGTATTTTATTTTTGTCTGAAGAAAAGGGTAATGAAGGATGTCCATTGCCAGTGCTAAATTAACAGAGCAGCTGCTTATTGCTTAAAAAGGTGTAATTCAGATGACTGAGTGCAGACTAATTGACTAAAAAATTGATAAAATTTCCAAGTCAAATGCATTTCTCACAACGACAACAGTTCAGATCATATGGCTGTGTTTTCATATGCAATTATAACTAAAACCAGTTTTCCAAATTGCACCAAATCATTTGCATTTTACACAGAGAAAGGACTAGAATTGAAAACTAACAATCTTGCTTTTATTTCTACTCTCACTCTGATTCTTCCAAAGTAGCTTCTATTCGCAGTAGAACAAATCCAACGGCAACCCCAATGAGAACCAGGCCATTCATGATCGCGGCGATCTTGAAAATCTCAGCTGCAGCACTGCAAGTAGAAGAGAGAGCTCCCCCTCCTTTGCCTTTGCCTTGGGATGTAGACCTCAGAGAGCTCATAACCATAGCAAAGCACTGGTGTGTGCTCACAGGAAGGCCTAAAGAAGCTATGTTGTTGTGTGCTTTTAGCCCACCAAAAGAATTTAGTCCTCCTATGTAAACCACACTGCTCTTTCTCTTATGTGAAGATGAATTGCGCATAGTCGAAGCCGCTGCGAACGTCACCGGAGAAAGTGCAGATGGTGCTGAGGCCATTTGAGCAGGATCCACAATCTACAATGAGAGAATTACATGAGAATTGAGTAGAGGAGGATTGCAGAAGCTATTTCCAAAAGAGTAGTAGAAGTAAGATATTGAAAAGTGAACAAATAGAGAAGGGTGGAAGATTAATTAATTACCTTTTGTGGTGGTATGGAGGATGAAGTGCTCGTGGGTAGTGATAGAGAAACTGCAGAACGATGAGAGGGAGGAAAGAAGAAGACTTTGTATGAGAATGAGAGGAATTGGATAAGGTGAGGATTTAGATGGTTGGCTGGAAAGTGGGCTATTTTGATATTGGAGCCCTCCAAATGTACAAATGCTAGCCAGGAAAATTGCTACTTTTTCAGACAAAGGTACTCTCAGAATTAGTAGGACCCACTCATTCAGCTGTTGAGAAATTTATGTGGCCAAATCTGTCTTCTTTCCATCATTGGAGATAAGAAATAATAATAATAATAATAATAATAATAATAAAAAAGAAATAAATAAATAATGTCACAGCCAAATGATGGATCCACCTTGTATAAGTTGGTTCCATAATGGGCTCAGACAGGAACTATGATATGATCTGTTAGGTTAATGCTTTAATGGGTAGGCATGGATAAGGTTGTAGACAGGCCCCCTGAGTACCTAGTTGTCCGAACACAATCTGGAAGTTTTGGGGCCGGACAACTTTTTTTATGGTTCTCTTTGAGACTTTGGTGCGGGTTAGGATCTAATGTGCACAGTTTCTGAACAACCATGTGGAGAAAACAAATGGAGCTAAACATTCTAATTTTTTTCCTGTGGATTGTTTTCTCCAACCCCATTTTATTGGCTTTTTTACCCCACCAAACGGTCTGTTAGTACACCATATAAACATGCGTAAAGAGGAAAATTTGGAGAAGTTCGGGGGCAACTTTCAAATTTGCGAACAAGTTTTGTGGGCCCACCTTGATGCATAGCTGTACATATAAGGATGGAATGAGATCTGAACACTGATCAAGATCTAGTACAATATTGGTGGGATCAAGACTGTCTATTTAAGAACACTAAATTCTAGCGGTTTTATTCCCAAAAAAATTTTGTGGCTATTAAATAGATGGTGAAAATCACTAGATCATGCTAATAATTGGTCCACCTTAGAACCTAGTGATCTCATATTTGTTTGTAATTGGCAAGCATCGATGTGGGGCCCCAAAGAATTGGATTGCCCACGGAGGTATGGGGTGTTTAAAAGGTTTCATATTACCTGCCCCTGTAGAGGTGGAGAGAAAAATAATAGAAAAAAAAAATTTATCCGGTAATAAAAGATAATATTTTGACTGCCGCAAAGTTGTTGGATCCTCAACGGTTGGATAAAATCAGTGAAGCGTCAAATTTTGCACCATCAAGTGAAGTACTTACAAAAATGGATTTGAAACTTGGGCCACTGGAAATGCATAGTGAACCCAGGGGTTTGGCACTATGGGGCCCACCTGTCCCACCTTAAATTCATCAAACTCTAACTCACCATTGGGTCAAACCTCAGAAAAATATATCATAAAATAAGCCCATTAAACTTTTAGCCTGACAAATCACAGGTTATGATAATATGATGGGGCTAATTCTTTGGATAACCCTTACCTTTACCTTATATCCATCCAAACCCCATTAATGAAAGAAATGCATTTCAGTAGGACCCATGAATCGGCATGCGTTCATAATATGTCATCCTCTCGTACATACGAAAAATGTTTTCAGGAAACCCCAGTCATTCTAGAGAATGAAATGATCATGCTTGAGCCCATCATATCCCCACTATGACCCATCAGATTCCCCACTATGGTCCTCATCCCTTATTTTTTTCCACCCTTGGATTGGTAACATAAAAGTTTCATTCCTCTGACTGTTCTAACATCTAGAAATTACACCACCTCCAGAGGTCCTCAAAACATAGCTTCCGTTGAATGGATGGTTCCTTGATTTCTGTTGCAGAGAGCTGGGCCATGGTCTCATGAAAATACCTTTATCCATCTACACGAGCCCACAGGCCAAGCCGTTTCTTGCTCCAAGATGGTCAGGTCAGGACACACCCAAAAATAGACCCACACACAAAACAGTATATTTTATATAATACTGTATTTAATAATAATGCGGTAAATGATCTGGGTCCAACTCCAATCCAGACCATTGGATCAGGTATCATTGAAGAATGGGGCCAGAGTCCCAAGAACCATTATTAGCCAAAAATCTACTTATCCAAGGGACCCTTTGGCTGCAAGAATTTTCCACCCCAGCAATGGCTCTCAACTTTGTTTCTCCGGCATTTGCACTTTAAAAAATAAATACATGAAAATAAAAGGCAGCAGAAGGGCTAAAAAAATATATAGAGATGCAAGATCATTAACATACTAACTACAAATCTCAGATAGATAAGAAAAAATAGAAACTTACGTACATAAAAAATACAGTATAGAAATCGCATTTCTAAATGCAAATGCCAGAATACTTAATTACGTCTGCGCCTCTTCCATTGCTGTGAAACTTGGTTGAGAGGCAACACTTCATCGACAGGATAAACAGTAACCTTCAATACATTATCTTTTCTGTCAACAAGCTCAAAGGCGCAAACATCTCCTTCTTCTATGTTATTGGCAAACAAAAATGCCGACCACCCGCTAGATAAAAATAAAGGTCTCCGTTGTCTATAATTGCATCCAATTACCCATTTTTGCCCATCTGAAGACTCAAGGCAGATGTGCCGTTCCTGGCCTGAGAAATATTTATCAGAGAAGTAGGTGGGGATTTGCTGCACAAAGACAAAGAAGCGGCATATATATTAGATTGATGTAAGAATATCAAACCAAATAAGTTGACTACTCCATTTTATTTTATTTTTTCAACAAAAACTTCAGCCAAAGAAGAGCACAAGATACCTAGATACTATATGATATTATGCGACCAGTATCATATTGTGTCAATACTAACAGTAATACCAGATACTACTTAGATTCATGCGAGGAAAATTTTTTGAGAGGAAAAATTTCGACAGTATTATCACGACTGCATAAATATGAGTTTTAATGGGTGATATTAAGCTTAATTAACCAAACTAAATATATAATTTCTTAGTAGAAAAATGTCAATGTCTATAGAATGGATGGAAAAAAAAGCATTTTTGTTATACTAGCATTACTACTGACTCAACTATGACTAGCAACAACATACGTACAGATAGGGGCTTCAATGTGGAATGAGTACATTATGAATAATAATGAACCTCCCTCAATGTGGTTCATCAAAAAACAATAATAATAAAAAATCCAAATCCAAATCCAAATCCAATAAGCAAATCAAAAGAGTTAGAATCAATCAATTAGACTCTTTCTCAGATTATACTAAATCCGCAAATGGACTGTATATATTGGCATGCTCAAATGCTTCTTGGGAGTAGAGGTGACAAAATCTGACCCAACCCAAACCAGACTATGCATAGGTCACAGGTCAGGACAACCCAATCCGCATTTAAAAGGATCGGGTTAGGGTCAACCCGCTTAACCTATTTAAATGGGTTGCATTAGGGTCAACCCACATATCTACACCCATTTAAACAATTTGGTGGTTTAATATTTTGCTATTTACAACAGTATTATACAGGAAGAGCAGAGCTTTTGCTTTTTTTTTTTTTTTTTGCCTGCAATTTAACTCAAATATAACATCAATATTTGGAATGGATTGGGTCGTGGCAAAGGTTTTGCAAGCAAGTTGGGTCAGGATGAACGGGTTAAACGGCATTGAATGCAAGTTATACAGGTTGGTTTTGACCTGCATTGAGAGCAAGATAAAGTTACCTTGACTCTTCAGGTCAGAAACAAGTTGGACTCTGCCCGATAGATACCCCTAGTCAATTCAACCCATATTGACCTGACATGACCCAGTTGCCACCCCTATGAGGGAGTGAATGACTTACCACATACGTTGAAAGCTCCAAACATTAACATTACATCAGCCATCAAAAAGTTGAATGAATGATTAAGTTCCCATCAAGGATTTCATGATAATAGTTGCATACACAAATCATTTTTACAAAAGAATGAAGGATTTAAGATGATAAGCTCACCAGACGAGGACCATTACGCAGATTGGATGAACTCATAACGACCATAAAGAAAGGATTATCTGAGTTAAATTTTGTGGCTTCTAGTAATGCCACTTGCTTCCTTTTAGCTGCCAAAGTACTCCTTTTTGACATAATATATTTACGATGAGCCCTTCTCTTATGATGCACAGAACCCTCTTCTGGGTCATGGAAATAATTTACATCTTCTGAAGATGAAATGAGGCCAGCAGCAATTTTCAACTAAACAGTGAGAAGAATACTACCAAGATACAGTAAACATTATTGAGGTTGAAAAAATCAAACAAGTAACAAAGAATGTCATTCCCAAAGAACTATTCACAAAACCTGTACATTATAGATGTTGCATAGTGTAGACGGTTTACAATAAATGACACCATCTACAGAAGGTCCCTGAACCTCAACATGCATGAAGTTAGCTGAGCAAACCATTTTGATACATGTGGAGCCATGGTTCTAGATCCAAGCCAATTTAATTAACAGGGCACCACCATGGTTGCTTGGATCCTCCAAAAATACCCCACATTAAAAGATACTATTTCTTCATTCTTTCCAGATGGCTGTTGTATTCATTCACCAAGTGTCCATTGGCATTGGCAGGCCATTAATCAAAGACTTAGAAGTATCCAGTCTGGAAATTTGGGTCATCCACCAGCCACAATGGAGCTCAAAAGATCAACGAAATTGGAAACTCAGCAAACTGCACCATTTGTTAACGCTCGAATTTGACCATAAAGAAAGGAAAAAATGGTGAGCAAGAACTTACCGGGTTCGGATTCTTGATTTTCTATTTTTACTGAAAATTTTTCACCTGATGACGGCACATGAGATTCATTGCTTTGATCCTCAGAGCCCATGGGAGTTGGTTCACTTGGAGTCTTTTCCTTGGAACAATTTGATACATTTTTATGATTTGATTCCATCCGCCCCTTTCGATTAGTCTGGATAAATTTATTACTGCCCGGTTCTTGTATCAACAGGTCATTCATTGATTCTACTTGTTGAAGGCTGTCACTTCCAACAGATTTCTGGGATTTAGATTGCCGGCTTTCAGACTGACTGATAAGTTCTTCGCTTGTGTCTTTTCTCTTATTATCATTATTATCCTTTGATTTGGTTTCCGAATTTAACTTCATCTTTATTGCATTGGACTGAAGACGAAGAGAAGATCGCAACACCAGAGGCTTGTACTTGTACCCTCTTTTGGTTGTTTTCACAGCTCTATTTTCAATCTTAGAGACACCCAAAATTTCAACAGAATCATCACTTTTTTTTTCAGGTGTACAAGATCCATTGTTGGAACAAGATTCTTCATCATTCTCAGTAGCATATGGGTATTCCTTCTCACAAGCACTTCTATCAAATATTAGAACATTGTACTGTGAATTTCCATCATATCTGAAAACCAACAAGTACCCAATGCATAAAGAGTGATAATCAACAAATTCCTTCCAACCATTTAAAAAGTAAACAATGCCATCAGTTTCCTTCAATTCAACACGCCAGACTCTCCCACTTGGACCCTTTAGAAGAGCAACATCTGACAATTCCTCTCTAAATTTCTGAACAAATCTCCTTGGGATTGGCTGCATGTACATGATAGTTAGACAGTGACCCATCACACAACCAATGACAAACAAACAATATTGGATTATAAAAATTTGTGTTTTTTTTTTTTTTGTTATATGTAGTCTATGAACCTATGATCTCCAAATATAGGTAAGGATACGGGGTCTGGGGTTACAGATCTGCAGTTCTAAAGATCTTAGAACAAAGATAATAGTCGAAAAATTACAGGCATGCCCACCCAACTTGAACCTTAATACCATGAGTAACATTTAGAAGAATTACAAACGTCATACAATTTGTAATAGCTATTGAGTTAACTTACTGTATGTCAAAGCAGTATTCTATACTGGTATAACAATCCATCCATTATCCTAAGTATACATATCTAGATTGAATAACAACGTACAAATTTGGAGATACTTTTAAACAAAAACAAAACCAAAAAGAAATGTGTGTAACTTTCATTGACCATAAAAACAATCCCCATCCTTTACTGAACAATAGCATTGTGACAAAAAATTGATTAATGCGTGAAAAGGCCACATGAACCATGAACTCTTATTCCTTTGCTCTTGCAATTAATTTCATTAAATTTTCATATCATTTTTATGAAGCATCTTCTTAAACAGTCCTTTTTTTTTTTTAATTTTCTACAAGAAAGGACTCAAACATAGGCATTCTCACTTACACACACATCCCTAACTAGCTGACTAACAGCAGGGGCCATTTATTTGCACACATTTACATATGTAAATGATGCGCATGTGCAATGATAACGCATAATCACGTTTGTTTGCACCCATTTATGCATGTGATGCGTACATAAGGTGTGAAAATAGTATGTAAATGAGGTCGTGTTCAACATCTCAGTTACATACATGAGGAGGTGGTAAATAGTTACATATATAAATGATGATAAGGCATGGTACAGGTTGCAATAGGGCCTCAACCTGGACAGGTTGAAGGTTTCAAACCCTTCAAGGCTTTAAAAAAAAAAAAGGGCACTTTTGTAGGCCTTAGATTGGTAATCCGGGCTGTTCATCTTCTTTATTGGTCAAATAAACCCTAATTCAAATCTTAAATCTTCATAGACTTAGAGAAAATTATGAAAAAATCCAAATATATAGATCTGATTTCTGCACTTTTATGGAGCCCCAATCCTGACCAAAACAGTTCATTTTTCTCATATTAATGATAAGCATCAAGACAATTAGTTTCATATATTAAATCTTTATAAATTTTCAGATACTTTCGAAAAATGTCCAAAAAGCCCAAACACATCTAAAATTGTTGGATATACTCATCTAGTCATGTAAAAATGGAGGTTTCGACAAACATGGTAATGTTCTTCATGTATGTAACATTTGGTCATGAATCCTTTACATATGTAAAACCCGTTTTCCTATCCCATCAAAAGGCAAATGACCCCTAAGTAATTTCAAGGAGTTCCCGAATACAGCTATACACACAATGTAGCAGGTTGAACTTGACAGCAGTTACAAGTAGATGCTACAAAGGTTCACAAGGCCATGACCCAAATTCAGTAACAAACAAAACTTTAAATTAAATCATTTTGAAATTAGATTAATAACTTTACTATATTACTCAATCAGATACACAAGGCATTAAGCACTTCAATTTGGTGATGTTGATTGGTGTACTTCACATTACAAAAGCTATGATTACTATGAGCAACACTACAAAGCGCTCGCGTATCTCCCCTTAAAAAAATGCCCACCTTACTAAGGGGTCTACTAGGATGCATGACAATCAAGGCGGGCAATGGAAAGCTTTGGACATGGACCCAAGCTAATCAAATGATCCTAGCCCTTGGCTTTAGGTCCTTAGAGGGTAATGGAACTATGATAAAATATAGTGGCAACTATTGTCCACAACATCATCATCATATCATCAAAGCCTTGTCCCAACCAAGTTGGGTTAACTACATGAATTATATTTCACCATTCCAGTCTATCTTGGGCCAAATCATCAGCTAGGTTGCGCTTCTTCAAATCTATCGTTACTTCTTCCATCCATGTCCTCTTTGCCCTACCCCTTTTCCTTGAGGGGCCACTAACCTTTACAGAGGAACTTTTCCCCGAGTGCAACTTTGTTGGCCTACATTGGAGATAACCAAACCATCTTAAACAAGTCTTTCTTAATTTATTGCCTATTCATGATACCCCTAAATGTTGCCGAATGCAGTAATTTCTTCTTCTATCTTTCCTAGTTTACCACAGATCCATCTCAACATTCTCATCTCTACTGTACTCATTTTTTCACACATCACATGTGTTATTTCCTACCAAGCCAACATTCTACTCCATAAGTGATAGCTAGACTCTCCTACAAATTTTTTCATTCAATTTGTTGGTCATATCGATCATAAAGCACTCCACAAACAAGTCCCCAACCATCCAACTCTCATCTTATGTTTGACATCCTCCTCATATCTCCCCATCCTTACGAATGTCTTCATGTCATAAGCAGTCAAACTTTGAAGGGATTAAATTGATCATAGGGCCCCATATATTAAAACATAAAAAAGGGGTGCTAGAAAAGGGGCCTGGGAGTACTCCCTGGCTAATATTCAAGGATTGTTGAAGCAATGTTTATAGAAAGTAAGAAGACCAACGCTCAGGATAGATAGGAATGGAGAAGGAGCATTCATGTAGCTGACTCCAACATAGTTGGAACAAGACTTTGATGATGAAGATGGTGACAACGACGACTAGTAAAACTAGGAAGTTGGGCTTGAGTCCAATTGATGAAAACAAGCCAAGTTGTGACAATCTTAGCCAAGTTCTGGATTCGCTTGTTAAACCTTGGCTCAAGATCAAATCAAGTGAGGGCAAGATTGGCTTTGCTAGGCATCAACTAAAGTTAGGAGATAGGGCTTCAAGGCCCAACAAATGCCCATTTTGTTTTTTTTTTTTCACTCTTTTTGGATGACTCTCAGGGAGGATGTTATGGCTTTTCATAAAGGAATTCCACACCACACCAGGGGCAGACTTATAAACGGCATTGGGGCATCTTCATATTTCCAAGATAGTAGGGAGTGATTTGTGTCAAAGATTCTGCTCAATGAGCTTGATTGGTAGAATCTACAAGATTCTCTCTAAGGTCCTGCTAACACAAGCCTATAGTCAGTGCTATAATTCGTTTCAACCAAGGAACTCTTGTCCACGGTGGGTAGATTCTAAATGGTGTGCTTATCATAGTTGTCCATTTCATTTCAGACATAGTTTCAATTTGACTCCAGATAGAAACTCACAAAAGAACTGAATGACTTCGATTTAAATGAGGAATCCCCCATTGTGGCGTGATCCTCCTTTTATAATCACTGCCCTCCTTGTTTACAATATAATTACAATCAATTTCACCCTAATTACAATCAACTTTCAGATACTACAGGCACTTGGTAAGTCAATGCAGCGGAATTGGTGACTTTGCAGATTGATTTGAAAGAAGCATCCCGCCATGATCTTTATCTTGACATATTTGACGGCGACTCAACCTATGCCATCCAACAGGCAAGCAGTCAAAACCTTTTTCCATAGAGATTGGCTGATATCTGCCAAGTAAGTTGGAGAATTTGCCAAATCCCTTCTAGCTTCTTTCATTCATGTGAAACGCACCAATGAAGAAGCTGACTGGTTAGCAGCAGAAGGAGTTAGACAAAATTCCATGGTATTTGGAAAAGTGATCTCTTCTACATATTTTGCACATGGGCTTCCCATGGGGTATGTTTTATAGGCCTCCGCCGCTAGCTTCCTCATAGTAGAGCACTCTTACAATGTAACTTCATCCTAATAAAATGATTACCCTTCAAAGGGGGAAAATTTCCCCCCATCAGCCATCTTTTTGAAATAAATTGGGAACCATCCCATCAAGGGAGGCACAGTTTTTAAAACCCTCAAATTTATATCTGAATATTACCCATTAAATAAAGTCATATAGGAACCAAATTTGGCATGATCAATTGATTGGCCTTAGAACCTGGCCAATTGTCAAATTTGGGTCAATGCTAATTCAGAGGTTGGGCTGGTGTAATGAGTTTGAACTTTGAAGGGTCAGATTTATCATGGGGGCTCAGTGGGTCCCACTGGCCAAACATATAACACACATTAAATTGCTTATTTATTCATTTATTTAACTTTTTTTTTTTTTGCAATGTGCATCGGTTTTATCCAATTTTTTTTTCTTTTCTCTCTCTCCTACATAAACACCCACACAATCACACTACCCAAGTCCCTTATCCAACAGACCCTACATCTAAAACACCTTTTTTAAACCAATCAAAAAAATATCTTGGAAAATCTCTTCAGTTTTTTTTTAAATCCCCTACATTCCTGTATAAACAAAAATTCATCAAAAATTCATCTTTGTTATGAAGATATCAGTCTGAGAGCGATATATTGGTCATGCATGAATACCATCTCATCATTACCAGATATTTCTAGAGACCGAGACCCAAGAGAAAGAAATCTTACAAGCTCACGGAGATACGAAGGAAAGAGGATTTTGAAGAAGTGGGGCCTCTTCCCCGGAAACTGCTGGAGATTCTCGGGAGCATCCCTCATGTCGATGCCCGGGGAACAATCAGTCAATCGGCGTAGAGAAAGAGAAGGAAGTGGAGAGAGGATCGACTAGGGTTAGGGTTTGGAAGAGGAGATGGAGATGATTGATTCCCAATTGCACTCACTCAAGGGAGCAACTGAGAGAGGGGACTTGGGAGGAAGCAAAGAATGATAACATGTATATGATCTCATATCAAGGCACTTGTAATTGATTTGTTTGTCGGAAGGTCTTTCATAAGGATAGTGCGACCCACTCCTCCACCCATACCGCATCCCATACCCAAGCCAACCCAAAATTCGTGGTATGTACTTTTTGTTTGTCCCATTGATAATCCAGCCTAGGTTGTTATTTAGGCCCAGTTTGTTCCTTTTTTTAAGTGTTTGGATGTAGGATAAGGAGACGATAAATGGGGGAGATAAGTTATTTTTTACATCTTATCCCACTTATTTTTAGTTTTGTTTGCACTTTTAGTGCATGAGTTAATGTTATCCTAGTCCCGATACTATAGTGGATTAATACCTAGTTTAGGGGTTTAAATAATCCCACAAGGAAGTGGGACAACTTGAGTTGCTTTGAGTAGAGGTGGAATTATATTTTTTATATCTTTTTATCATGTTCCACGTTAGTTGGTTTTGAGTGGAATTATATATTTTAGATTTTTTTTATCCTTTATCTCCCATTTATTAGGGCAGAGCTAAACTTGGAATTGGATTCACATTTGAGATAAATGGAATTACATCCCATACAATAATGCTATTGGATGGGTTGGATGATATTAGCTATCTAATCCCATCAAAAATTTATCTCACTCCTAAACACATTCTTTTGAGTATTTGATTTTTCTTGTGTTTTATGACTTTTGTTTGTTTTGGTTGGAGTAGCTTTATTCTCACTTTGAAATATATATGAAAATTGTCAAAACAAGTCCCACTTTAAAAGCGTCCATTTTTCAGTTCTCTTTTTATTTAGTCTTCCACTCCCCTTTTATTTGGTCTGGGGCATATGTTCAATAAATCTGATTTCTTCATACACATTACTCGTTCATATATAGTCACAAATCCAAATTTAATACTCATTCAAATCTTTATCATCATTGGATTAAAATCACAATAAAATGATGCTTCTAAACCATTTAATTTTATGGCCATGAATCAAAATTTCAGAATAATCTTATGGGCTCAGAATTTTACATATAGGTAGGCTACATATGGATCTTTACATCTAATGAATTGCCATCATAATCTTGTATCCCAATGGGGGCAATTAGAAAAAAGAGAAAGTTAGCCAAAAGTCCCTCTCATGACACAAATTAAAGGCAAGTCCACTCACAAATCCGTTAAGGCTTGTAGTCCCTATCACATGGACATATTCCAGGCGGAGGTTCTTAAAGTGACCGGCTCATATCTTTTATGACTAATTTGCCATTTTTGTGATTCAAAACTTTGAAAATTCATAAGTTTTGTTTATGATATTTATTTTTGAAAAAAATGATATATTTTGGATCTACTTATCAAGACCTTTTAAACAATATCCATGTTGCTTATGAAATTTCGTAAAAAAAATTATGCAAAAATAAAAAAAAATTATTTACAAACTTAGAAAAATTATTTGCAAACTCATATAATTCCTTTAAAAAAATTTCTCTATAAAACTTATATAAATTCTTTACAAAACTCAAATAAATTTTCTATAAACTCATATAAATTCTTTATAAAACTCTATAAATTCTCTGCAAACTGTATAAATTTTGATCAATTTCAGATAAATTCTGATAAAACTAATATAAATGTATCCAAACGCATATAAATCAAGTGAAAACGTAGATGAATTCGTTTGTCTAGACTACAAGTCGTCGCCGGAGAGAAACTCTGGATTACAAGTTGTCGCTGGACTTGGAGAGACAGGGTTCTGTATTCTTGTTGCTGCCGGAGTTGTAGAAGAAAGAGACTACCCGCAGTCGCTAGCGTCTGCCTGTGAACAGAGGGGCTGGTTCTCGGAGAAGAAGAGATCGACTATGATCTCTTGTTGGCCACGGATCAAAGAAGAAGACCGGGATCAAGAGGATCTAGTTCAGGATCCAGATTCTCTACGAGTCGAGCTGCAGAAAGGAACAGTCGTTTTGTGATCTCTGATCGTGGGCCACAGTCGGAGAAGAAACAGAAAGGGTTCTCAAGTTGCTGGTTCTCGGAGAAGAAACATGGTTCTTTGTTTTTCCAGGTTTTCTTGATGAAGAGAGAGGACTGGGTTCAGTCCTTGTCACTGCCGCCGCGTGCTACTGGACGGCACGACGCCCGCCGACGTCACCACCATTTCTTCAGCCCGCCGCTAGCGTCGCCGCCCGCCGCTAGGTTGCTGCCGAGGAAGAAGAAGGCACGGGTTTAGTCCTCGCTTGTTGCAGACGGAGACAAAGGGGACACAGTTTCTGGTTGTTTGGGGAAGGATGTGTTAAGGTTGCAGGTTGGGTCAACCTGATCCGGAGAAGGAGGTTGCGGGGCACCGCCGTCACCTATCGCTGGTCGTCCTGAGTCACCGCTGCTCCCATCGCTGTTACACGAGCTGTAAAGAAGAAAAGATCATTGGGGTTCCGATTCTGCTGCAGGCACGGAAGGAGGAAGAAAAAATCTAGTGGGAAGGCATTTTGGACGTTTTAAGTGTTTAAATTTGAAAAAAAAAATTTGACTTTATAATAAAAGATTGCTAACTACTTGGCATAATATGAAATGTTGAAAATCTATAGCCGAAAGCCTTAATAAAAAAAATGCTCCGACGCTGTGTAACGCTCCCTTATATATATATATATATACATATGAGGCATGCTACAAAACTTACTAAGAATTATATGCATCAAAATGCCTCTTTTTTTCAGCTTAATAAAAATAACATGTCATCAATTTAAATAAAAGTAGGGATATATTACTACAAATGGGAAGTTAGAGCTCGACTCTTATCTTATCCCTTACCCTATGTCATCTCCTTAAATGTAGCTAATCTAATTGATCTTATAATTTCTTCTTTAAACTAGCTATATTGGTAACATCAATAACGTACATGATATGCTCAATTAGATGATAGGACCCACTCATATTGAATTAAATATTGATGATAATACCATGGTAGGATTGGATTCAACATGAACAATTCAGTTAATGTGAGCTCCATGATGGAGTTCTAGGCATGTGAAGATGAGCAGAAAGAAGATATATGTTTCTTAAACCACTATATTTGTTTCTCAAACCACTAAGGCTATCAAGATGAGCTCCCATATGATTCGCTCCTTTTGTTTGTTTGTTTGTTTGTTTGTTTTTTTTTTTGTTTTAATCAAGTGCTTTACAAATAATCAATCTAAACATAAACTCCAACTAAAGTAATATTCACGTCCAGCCACTTGTGGGTTGGTTATGAGGGGTTTGAAGTGTGGGTGAGTCTGATGCAATTAGAGGGCTGGTATCAGACAGCAGTCACAGCACTCTAAAACTTGCCCTCTGAACAATTCACTTCTGGAGTATCTGAGGTCAATAATTAAAGTGTGTTGACTAGCCTGATGACTGGAAGGGCATAAATAAAGGGACCTTTTAGTTAATTAGACTTGTTTGTGCCAGGAATCTACTTGTTTTTCTTGAGAGAGAGAAATCATTCATTCCTGCCCCTCCTGTAGGAATCAAAATTCTTTTAATAAAAAAATTATTTTATTTTTTCCGTGAAAAAAATGTGTCACATCAAACAATAAAATAGTGAGCTACGTAGAAAATTAGAATAATTTCCCTCTATTGAAGAATCCTCTTGGTGCATAAATGCAGCCAGTTGCAGCTTCAATTTTAAATCCGCATCTCCTTTCCAGAAGTTAACTTGTGTAAGCCCAGTCCATTAGTGTTCATGGATTAAGATCCAACTTATGGGCCTGTTTATCAGGCCCTGCCCTAGCCAACCAGCCACTATTGTCATTCTTGGTTGGGCCGTTGGGTCACCATGATCTCTCATAGCGGCAGTCTCACTGATCCAACCCATCTTGAACCTGCACAGAAGTCAATGGTTTGATCTGCCCACCAGATGGGCATATGTTAGATCAAAATCTGAGTACAGGCATCACATGCATGGTGGAGATTTTGGAACCCAATACTTGCTTCTCAGTCAATGCAGAACCAAATACCAACTTCAATGCCAGCCTAGGCCTGAATGGATTAGTGCAGTCTAAAGGAATGGGACACCCTCTGTTAGCGAAAATAAAAAAAATTGCAATGCCAGCCACTGCATGACCTAGGATCATTCCTCATCTCATTGTTAGGCCTCTATACAAAAGCCATTCTGTTCACCACATTTCATGGGGCATGAGGACTCATCTTGATCAATATCCAAATCATGAATCCTGTGGACTCCATCATCACAGTTGATCAACCTTTCCACTCTTCTCTAAGTAGAACTACTATTTTTAGAGTGGCAGGCTTTATACTTGACTGTCCAACTCTTAATTATCTAGGCTTTGTGTTGTTTGGATACCGTCATGGAAGATTTGAATTAAGTGCCACGAGTATACAGTATAGGAGACCGACGGGAAGGATGAGATTGTGTATTTGTCAATAGTCAAAAGAAAATTTTCAGAAGTCCTTTCTACTCAAGCACTCCCTGTTGTCACCAGGCTTAAAGATGGATGCCTCATGCGTGAACTTCTATTTGGATGGATTAGATCTTAAGAACAGGTTTATCCCTCTTTCGTTTCTTCAATGATTTGACAATTTAGAATACTTGGCCAGCACAAAAGTTAGTCAAAGGGAAGCAAAAGACCATGATTTTTTGATCTGTGCTTCCTCATCTTCTCTTCGTACAGGCAGTAGAGGAGAGAGCCGGTCAAGAGACATTGAAAGAGGTATAAAGGAGTTCGCATTTCTTCATTCAAAGGAAGAACAAGCCAGTGAAGGAAGAAGATAGGAGACATCTGTGTCTTATTGATGGGCGTTATTACCTCTAAATGATTGGGGCTATGATTGCTGACATGGCAGTGGGACCCAAGTGTAACACTTTGGACCCACATACAAGAAAATTAGTGACAATGCCCCTGAAACAGGTATAGTTGGATCCCTTCAGACTGTTTCAAATACTAATGTTCAGAAAAAGGGCCAGTGCATTAAAATTTGAGACCTTCAGAGCCTTGCACCACTAGGAAATGTACAAGCTCACCATTCCATTCAAGTAACTGGAAAGACAGAAATGATAGGCACCTGGATCAGAACCATTCATCAACTAGGCCCTGATATAGAGTACATTGATGATCACAAAGTGTTCATACAAGTGACATCAGAAAGGTTTTGAGGAGACATACATGCAAACCAGTGTCAAGAACAACTGCTTAATGTAATGGGCAGTGCTCTGGAAGGATGCAAGGATTGATAGAATGGAAGTCACCAGTCAGTTATCCACAGGTCCAACCCAGCTAAAACACCCTGTGGATACGCCACCCACATCACCCAAAATCATTTCCTGGCTTTGATAATATGAACTTGTATCACATCTTGGACAAACTCAAAGACGCATTTATCACCTTCACTTACATCATTTGCAACCAAGAGATGACGCCAACCTGCCCCAAAGTCACTACGACCGACTGAGTGATAGATTTTCACTGGCCATAACTTCCCATTTGGATCACAAAAGAACCTGGATGGGTTGTTTCTAAGGTCATGTTCTGTCTCAAAAGCCCTTGGAATTGGCTGCAGTTCAAAAACAAAGAATGATACACTCTTTACAACAGCAGTGGGAAATAGAGAGGTCAAGTGGAACATAAGACAGAAACCATCTCTGTATGATCATCACTAGCATGACAATGATGAAGAAAGAAGGAAACAAAAGAAAAAAAGAATGAGAGAATATAACTTCTGTTGGTTGTAAAAGAAGCTGACAAAAAGAATCTTATAATAATTTGCCATGCACATTAATGGTAACAATTGATGCAGTCATTGATTTGGCAGAAGTAGTAACGACTAAGATTAAAAATAGAAAAATAAAAAAAATAAAAAAACAAAGAAAGGAGGAGAGTAAGCCGACTTCATTTCATGTTAGATTAAGGCAATAAACCACTTGACACCAAGAATGCTACATTTGTGTCACAGAGTTGCTCTTGCTTCACTACCAAGCTATAAGATGACAGTCTTTGAGTTGCCTTGTGCCATCAAACCTAGAGCTTATAATTCGTCATCTTTTGTCTTTCTCTAATACATAGCTTCCCATAAAATTTTAATCTCCAGAGGCCCTGAGAAGCTCAACACCATGTTGGCTTCGTACTTGACACCTTCAATATCATGACCTATCATCAATATTATGACTTCAATTTCACAATACTACTTTGCGGATGTAAATAGCTGCACATACCATTCAAAAGATACATAGCACATTCTCCATGAAATTCCTTTTGACTTATTATACTTTGTCTAGATATAATTAGAGGAACTTGGCCTCATTTTTTGGGAGACCAAACTATCAAGGTGTTGAAAATAGAGTGAAGAAAGCACCTAAGTGGATTTTGAAAGTTGGCACAATCTAATCTCTTTGAACGCTGTTGATCATCCTTGATGTGCTATGACTAGAAGCTTGATTGGTTGTTTTGGAAGGGTTGGAGGGACTTTGATCTACACGCTAATTTTTTTCCTAATTGATATTTTTAAATATATTTGGGTACAGTAAGAGTACGAATGTAGATTGGAGTCTTAGCCATTTTACTGTTTTTACTAAACATTACTTTTAGTAAGTCAAAGCTGAGCTGGTTCAAGAGTCTTCTATTGTTATATATTGTGGAATTAAGGACAAATTTCTATATAATTCATAAATCTTGTACCAAAATTTTGAATGTATCTTATCTTCCTAGTGAGACTAGCACTTGTTACCTTTTATTTACACTCACCTGCTACTACCAACTGTCCCTTTTAAAAGGCCTTTCTTACACGAAAGAAAGAGGAAGCATGAAGCACATGGTTATGATCCCATTAGTTTTATTAAGGTTCTGTTTGGATGTGGGGTAGATTAAAGTAAAGTAAAATAAAATTTTTGAAATTCGAATTTCCCCCTTCTTTTTTAAAAAAATTCAAAATTTCCTCATTGTTTTTCAAAAAAAGTCAAAAAGTCATCACTAAATTACAAAAAAATCTCTATTTTTTTTACAAAAAGTCAAAAAGATTCCATATCAAATAACTAAAAATAAAAAGTCATCATAACTCTATCATAGATTATTCTTTCTTAATTTTTGGCTTACTCTACTCTATTTTACTCTACCCCTCATCCAAACTGACCCTAAGTGTCAATGGGTTGGGAGATATAGCACACAACAGATATTGTTGGATCACGGATGCAGGGGTAGGGTGAAATTAGAAGGAAAAATAATAATTTCTTACAGTTTCTTACAGTTCTAAAAAAATGGGGAGATTAGAGATTTTCTTTTTCCTTTTTTTTCCCCTTTTGGAGTAGGGGGCAACCACTAAAGGGGATAGATACATTGGTACTGGAATCCATGGATCTCCTTAATCTGAGTCTTCAGTTGTATATCTGAGGCACTGCATTCATAGTAAAGCAATCAAAAAGAAAAACCTGTTCCATAGGGGCTCATATATATACAAAAGGTGCACAGGGAATTCCCCTTGATAGTAAAGCACTACGCTTAAATATGCACAATATTAAAAGGTAACAACAACAAATTTGTTACAAATTAAGCAGCTCCATATGTGGTCATGTAGATACCTAGTAAGCTACCATATAAATGAAAAGGGTGGCATACCAAAGACACAAACATGGTGCAACAAAAGTAGTAAAAAAATTTACAAGTGAACAATTAAGTATTCCATTGTGGCTTCAATAAATCTGAATGATCAAAAGCAGCTTTCATATAGGTGAACAATGGATCATTTCTAAATTGAATATTGAAATAAGTCTTAAATACAATTTGTTCAATGCAGTAAGGACCAAACTCATTAAGTCACAATGATCTTAAAGCTTTAGTGGTTCACGGATTGGATTTCAGGCAATCCAGAATCCACTAAAAGAAAACAAGATTGGAACACCAATGCCAAGAAGTACTGTTCCCATGGCTGCATTTATTTCTTGTCTCGGATTATATGAACCTGTATTACATCACCCTCCATAAACTCAAAAATGCACCCATCTCCTTCTCCTAAATTATTCCCGATCCGGAAATCATGCCAACCCGACCCAAAATCACTACGATTACACGAATGAACGATGTTCACGGGCCATAACTCTCCACTTGGGTCACGAAAGAACTTGGTCTGCTTTTTTCCAAGGTTATGTTCTCTCACAAAAGTCTTTGGAATTAGCTGCAGTCCAAAAGCATAACATGATTTACTCTTTTTTCAACAGTAAAAAACACCATGGAGTCATCTCCGTAATATAATCCATAACATGATAAAGATGATGAACAAAAACAAGGATAACTTGTCTTGCATTAAAATGAAGAGTAGATTTACATGATCATAGATGACATTTCTTGGCAGTGGTACTAAAAGTGAAAAAGGTATAACAACAATGGCACGAAGTTTGCTTGGTTTACTTCTATCTAGTAACTCCCTCAACCAGATTGAAGTCCAAGCTTTCAGAAACCAAGCCAAAATCATCCAAGACAAAATGAGAAGCCACATTAGCCAGGTCAGGGCAAGTGGTGGATGGGACCTACACCTATGGCTCCCGATACTTGCAATCTCCTGCTTGGTCCCTTAAATGACACAATCTATAAAAACCATGCATATTGAAAAACAAATAATAGATTGGATTTCCAAAACGTCTGAAAATGACAAGTGCACTCCTGTTTAGAATACCTTGCACTATGCTTCTATAATTGCTTGATTATTTGTCAAATGCTATGCACAGAATAGAGGTTGAGGTACTGCAAATTAGTCAACACAGACCTTTCAAAATAATGAAAATTAAAGGTGATCATAATGGATAGAGCACTGCACAAATGGATGAAAACAACCCTTTTCTACATAGAGAACTAAAGGAAAATACATGAAACTAAAAGCCTATTTTGTTGAAAAGGAAAGAGGCTGATACATTTGCAAATTAAGAAGAGTATTGAAGGTTTAAACCAAGCACCAAGGGCATGGTTCAGTAGTTTCTCTAAATAACACGGTCTAGCACTGTGCAGCTTGCCAAAATATTTTTAAAAAGCAAAAAAGAAAGAGAGAAATAAAGAAGAAAGAAAATATAAAAACCTGAAGTAGGTGTTGAGTTCTGTTTTAAAAATATCAGCTCAAAAGAGGTTAGCTTTAACCTAACAAGAAGTAACCGATTCTCTTGAAGAATGTTGTAGCTCATTGGAAACCAGTCCATACTCTGGCTGAAATGAACAAGCAACTCCAGGCTAACAAGTGAAAACCTTTTCAAATCCAACATGGTACAGATCTAGCAGAAGGACAACAATACCTAACACTCAGAAGACTTGCCTATAAACTTTGCAGTGAATGAAGTGTGTCGATTTATGAAAAATTAAACAGAGCTTTACTTTAAGTTGCTAACAGAATTCGACGCTAAATAAAAGGAACATTTAATAAAGGTCTTTCAAACTTAAAATTCCAAGCACGCCATTGAATCTTGAGGCAAATTTAAATGAAATTTGGGCAGGAGATTTAGACACAGAATATATATTAGTGACTGTTGTACTTGTATATTTGGTGGCTGCCTCATATCCAGGTGCAATAAGAAACAGTGTGCTATTGGAGGATAAGAATGAGAGCTGAATGCAAAACAATGACGACAATGGCTAATTTATCTTGGATACATCATTCTAAAACGTTAAGCAATAGAAGGTTAAATTAATCTACAACACCACTTTGCAAAGATCTTTCACACCTTATTCTACATTCTACAAAAGCATCGCTGTTGTTCAATTTTTTTGCAAGAGTTGCAAAATAGGCCAAAGTGTCCTGTTTCAGAATGTGGATGAACATAAACAGTCAAAGATGTATCTATTCCTTGATAATCATAGGAAATAGCATAAGGTCATACCCAAACTGAAGTGAGGCACTGACTCCTTTCCATATATACATATATGTGTGTGTGTGTATAAACATTGTATTCTACAAGTAGGATGGAGCCAAAAACCAAGAGATATTCTCAAAAAACACTGGCCACAAGAAACATCAAAATTTCATTTCCTTTTATAAGAAAGTCAAAACTTGTGCAGTCAAAGAAACAACTTAAAACCACTACAAAAGGAACAAATGATGTCAGAAGATAGAAAATTCACCACTGTATATGGTTTGCGCAGTTTCCATCTTGCGGTAAAATGTGGATGCTTCAATTTTAAGGGACAGGCATCTCCATTGAACACCCTTTTTGTACTGACCCCAAGGGCAGTTCTCTCCTTCAACAGACTCTTTCCACCTATATCATGTGAAATGTGAAAGGCTATAAGTATGGTATTGGAACAAAGTTATTGTAAAGTTATTATTAAAGAAAAGAACTGCAGGAACTCACCATTCTCTTTGGCAGATACAACTGGTCTGTATGTGTATTTACACTGACAGACAGAAATGACTCTGTGACGTTTCCGTACTTTGTTATGCAGTAAAGATCCCAACTTCTCACACCCGCTTTTACCAAATATTTGAACATCAAAACCTGAATTCCCGTCATACCTGAAAACTAAAAATTCTCCAACTTCTAGTGAATTATCTTTCACAAAGTCCTGCCAACCTTTGTGGAAGAACAAGTGGCCAACTTCTTGTTTCACTTTTACAGGCCAAGCTTTACCGTTAGGACGTCTGAGGATTGATTCTTTGATAATCTTTCCATTAAAGTTCTTCATAAAAGCAGGTGGTATCCGCTATAAGATAAAATGGTTAAGATTAATAATGACACATGAAGAAGTTTAACTTATGTAAGGATTTGGCTCAAAATAGAACGGAATGGAAAAACATAATTCACTAGCCGACCCTAACATGGTTGGGATAAGGCTTTGATCATGATGATGATGATGATGATTAATAATGACATAGCCAACCTCTTCAGAGTCATAATTCATAAAGAAAACTACATCCTGTATATGGCAATCATCTTGACTTCTTAAAAACCTTTCATCTCATATAAAAGAGAAAATGCGGTATATCCATTATAAACATTCTCTGTCTTATTTCTTGCTGCAAGTAAATCACAGTTCTCCCCAAAACCTAAATATGTTTGAATATTTGGAAAGAAAATTTTATGCTTTTGCAAGCAAATCACAGTTCAAAAATTATGAAAGGAGACTGCTGCATAGTTTCAAGAAAAGAAGGGTAGAGGCCCATTTGTTTCATGTAATTGAATTCCTTGTAATTTTAAGACATTGTATTTCTATAATTGGTTAAAAGTAAAGAATCAAAGGTGAATATAAAAAATGACCATCAAATGACCTCTCCTTTCATAGAGATTGAATAAAAGGAAGACGTAAAATGAATACCCAGCCATTACCCTAGTAATTCAAATCCTAGGAAAGCCAAAGGCCCATCTACATTGATCCTTCAGCCCTCACCTCTTTGATAATCATTGGTGGAGCTCATTTGACCATGAATTTCTATGTATTCAATTTCTATATATTTTATGTGAAAAAATAGGCCCTAAAAGGCATCCCAAATATAGGCTTCTATTTATCATGGAGCCCATATAGTGCAAAATAAAAATAAGAATAAAAAATAATTATGTCTACCAACAAGTGTGCCACCTATGTATGCTCGAAGCACAACAATAGAGCTCACCATTTTTTTTATAGAAAAAGGGATGGAATTTTGCAAATGGCCCGGGCCCATCTCCAACCATCATTCAGGTCTAGCCCAATGACCACGCCCATGGTTTCACAGCTGGACCCATGGGTTGGACCATGCATTCCAATTCCTGTCTGCATAACACTGTAAAGAAACATTTTTTGTATGAACAACAATCATTCAGTTTTAGTTCCCAATTCTACAAGAGATCTAAATTAGCCATCAAAACCTGAGCTCATCTTCCATGATTTAAGCACCAAAAAAAAAAAACAGCACCAATGGCTGGGATCATCCATCCAATTTCTGAAAAGTGCAAGGCAGAGGCATATAGAACCCGGGATCTCATACATGCATGCATGCACAGTGAGACCGAACAGATTAATTACCCACCCAAAAAGGGACCCACTTGATGAAGATTGAAGATGATTGAGCTTAACAACCAATAATAATACCGGGACCATCCTTATTGCTGATCAGAACCGTCCATTCAGTCTGCTCTAGAGTCTAGAACACTTACAAACAGCTGAACCAATTTGTTTACGGGATCTTTTTCATATAACAAATAACAGCAGCCATCCATTTTATGAACCCATCGATCCGACCGTTAAATTCACTGGACGCATCTCATGTTCGTTACTGTACCCGTCAAGAGTGAACTGAAGTAAACAAATATATAGTCCTGGTTCTATGTGGGTGGCCCAAGCTGATATTAACATGCATTTGGTTGGGTGTACAATGCATCCAAATCCAATACCCAAAAATCAACAAAAACCAGGAGAAATCTCGTTGGATCACCGAAACGCAGCAAAACCAGAAATAGCTTGTGCATATCTACAATGCTACTCATTCTACCTTCCAAAAAATAAAAAACACTTGAGAAACCAGACAACCCATTAAAGCTTAAAGCTTCTCAAAATTAAAAACAATCATTTCTCCCCAAATCAAATCCTAGAGAGAGAAAATAACATCTGAGAGAGAGAGAGAGAGAGAGAGAGAGAGAGAGAGAGAGAGAGCTCACCATCTTCTCTGTAAAATCTCCCAACATGATCTTGAAGAAGGAAGGTATCCGTACAGAGATTTGCTTACTCTTCTTAGCCATTGTGGGGCGGGGGAGAATGCGGTATTCCAATGTCAATGAACACTTCTCTTTCATTACATGAACACTTTTCCCTTTCATCTACATGCGGACAGTGCACAGTCCTAGTGGTTGTGGGGCTGGTAAATCTGAACCGTACATCTAGTTGGTTGGGACTTGGGAGCCTCTGACCAGAGAGCTTGTGAACTCATAAAAACCCTTTAAATAAGAGATTAAAAATATGATTTTATTATTTAATTAGCCATTTATTGCACCACTTAAATAAAAGTTTTGGATCCAATACCGCTTATAATATTATAAATTATGATATGTATGATATCGCATAACCTTAAGATATATAATAGTATCTCAAAAAGCTCCTAAAAAATATTTAAATTTTAACTGTTGAAAGGTGAATGTTATATTAAAAAATAACTCTTTAGGCAATCCATTAATATTTTTTAGGAGAGATGAAAAAAAAATTTTTTTAACCTAGTAGGTGAAGTGAGAACGTAGATTTAGAATGACGTATCCATCCGCAAAAGCTAACATAGGTAGTGCCAAACCAAATAAGAACCACGGCCTCTTCCATTACAATCAAATGTCATTTTTAAGAGTGTAAGAGTTTAAATAGTGGAAGTGATCAAACTGTTAAAAGAATATGAGTTCTTCCATGTTTAATGGGATGTTTTCAGATTTCTTTTATAATAATTGTCTATGTAATTAAATACTGTATCAATCACATTATTCATCGTTTGGTGAAACATTATATCTAACTCTTGTATGAATAAAATTTAAAAAAAATATTCAATTCCAATAGTAGCGTTGTTCATTTTAAAAAATTTAGCCCCACGATTGAGCTCCAGTCACGAGTCGTAGGATCCGGACTCAGTAGGAGAACTAACAATAGGTGCCCCTCACATGCAGCAAATTGCATTGATTGAGTACTAAATAGCAGAAACAGTACCCAGAGGGACGAGTATGATTTACGGTGGTATCGAGGAGCATGCCATACTTTGGCCCGCGTGCAGACAGCTTTTTTAACTTTTCGTTGGAGTGTAGTTGTCAGGGTCATGTCATGTGTGTCATTTTCTCGTGCTTGGTGTCCCTTGGGCATCCCAAGTCTGAATCACCAATGAGAAGAAGCACAATTAGTGGTGGGGCCCACAACTGTAATCCAAGGAAAGATCACTGTCTCCCTTGTCCCATATTCAAAGGAGGAGGAATATGATGCTAGAACAGAACTGGTCTTAAAGTTAATATTTGGTTTCAAATTATTGAATTTCCTTTTTCATATGAAACCATTCTGTGATAGTTGACTGTTTTTTTAACTTGGCCAATTGGCTGGAAGCAAAAGAGAGCCCACCCATTCAGGCCATGGGAAGGCACACGCAAAAAGGAAGCCTACACATAGACAATGTGTTTAGAGTTTGAATCCTAAATGTCCATGAGCCGGCGGTGAGAGCCTTCACTCACTGGTGGTGTTGTGCGAGAAACTTTTCTCCTTACCACCGGTTGGTATAAAGCCAAGTGAGAACTTTCACTTCTTACCACTAGAAAATGATATATCCTCATATACTAAAATGGAAGATTGCTTTGAATTTGGAATGTCACTCTTAGATTCAATTCACGTGAAAGGTCTTACATAGATTCAATTCTCTTGAAAAGAGTCTCTTGCCTAAATTACAAGCTGTCATGCCAGTAATTGAAACTAACAAGAAAAATACAGGGGATGTGGCATGCTAGCGGAACTCATTGGCAAGAGGAAGCTGTGGATGTTTCCTCAAACAAAAATTCAGCTTCAGTGAACATGTGTAACCATCTAAATCCAGAGACATGAAATTGCTGTTAGGAAACTAAGAAGAACACAGCATTAGCTACAAGTTGATTTAACCAGGGCTGATGGCCTCAACTTAATTTGACTTAGGTTGCTCTGAATAATATATAGTATGTATCCTTTTCTCACCATAGAGTGAGTAATGCTTACATGACTTTATTTATTTATACAAGAGCATTTCTCTTTTACATATGCCTTTCTGTCTTTTGCACATAAATATTTTTAATTGTGCAAATGTCCCTCGCCCAATGATAAAGAAATGATGCATATTAGCATTTTCCATATATATATATATATATATATCAAACCTCAACTGTGACTAATAATCAAGAGATGACAGATCTGAGTAAAAGGTTTACTTCCTAGTTAAAAGGAAAAAAACAAACAAACACCAGGTGATTATTTATAATTGTTAACATGGCATGCAACTATCTATTAAAAATTCCTGTTTTTACAATATTCATTTAACATACAATGAACATATAAAGGAAAAGAACCATGGGCCATATTTGGCTTCAACAGAGGGGTGAACAAGCTGAAGCAGAACTGGGGCTGGACATCACCATTTGAAATCATAGCATGAACGGAACACAGATTTTTTAACAAATGGCGATATCTTGCCTTGAATCTTAACATCCTTCATCTCAAAAGGAGAAAGAAACCAAAACTCCTCTCAAAATTTATCCAACATCGAAAAAATGACATATCTATAATGAAAAAGGTAGCCCGCTGATGAGAAGTTAATTATGCAGTTGGCCCAGGTAAACCATGACAGCAAACAAAATATATGCATCCTCTTGCTGACTGCAACTTTACTAGAACTAGAACCCAAAATTTGTTAAGCAAATTCACAAAAAATATGTCGTACTCCTTCATTCATGTTAACTTCAGATACACATTGCCTTCATCACTGCATAGGTGAGTTTGAATATGCATGTCACCACTCACCATAGTCATCTATGCAGAATTCAGTGCAAATCCTAGACACTTCCAGGTACGCTTATCTCTACCTTGTCTTGATGGTTTAAACCTTTGGTTTACATCAGTTGGGCATGGATTCGAGAGATGGTACCAACAAACACATTGCCACTTCCTGGAGGCAGACTTTGGCATACCATGAACTGCTTCAGGATCTGTAATGGTCATTTTGTCTATTTTGGGATGCCTTGCTGCCCTCACTTGGACTTTTCTTCATCCAACGCTCAGTTGAAACAGTTGTGTTGTTAGAAATGAGCATTGGTCCCAGGAGTTGGATATGGAAAGCACTCCTGTTAATAATCATGGTTAGATCGTCATTGTAAAATGTCAAAACTGCAAAACAAACAGTAAAGCAGGCTGGGGATGGAAGTGATAACCATTCAATTTGCATTAGTATTTTCCAGAGTGGCCAAACCAATATTTTGCAAATCAGGGCTTGGCCAGTGTGCTCCACTTTCATGCATATTAGTCATCGGTAAAAGGGAGATGGGAAAAAATAGGAACCAGGTGTATTGAAAATAAGGTTGGCCACGTGGGATGGGACCATCTAACCATCCTAATTCTTAATATTAAGCCAACTTTTCATCCCTTAGATGAAATGATTAATTATTTATCTTATGTGTGATCTATTCATCGGAGAGTAAAGATTCCATGATTTAGCTTATGGACAATAATCATTAGGTGGTCTCACAGGCCAGGCCGTTAAATGCATGATGATGACAACCTGATCACGCTGTTTAACTTTGCAGAATAATAGAAACCCATTGATGTATGTTTAATCTATGAGCTCGGGTGGGCCAGAACAGAAGGAAACTTGTCAAAGTCGTGCTCCTAAGATTTCAAATCCCGATATTCAGGCCCAGATCCAGTGCACAGCCATAAATAAGATCCAATCCAATCATTTAATAGTAGATAAGGTGATTTATTATCAATGCATTGAATGGGGCAGGTACATTGAATTAGGCCCCTGGGACAGATTCACCTGAGCACATCTACTAACTGTGCCGATCTTTATGCCAGGTCTCAGATAACTGAATAAGGGTTTAAATGAAGACCTAAATCATAGTGTTGGAACTGAAAGGCTCGCAAATCTTGCCAAGTCAACATGATAAGTCTGATCGATCCAACCAAGTACAGAGTTAATCAAAGAGTAGAAGCCAAAAAGAGCAAATAAATCACTCACCAAATAACCATAATGCCAAAGGATATTAGACTGTAAAATGGTAGCTGCAAAATGGGTACTCTTGGCTTCCTCTGGACTCCTGCTGCACCTTACTCATGCAATGCAAATATTTCCTACAACACAGCTGCATCAATGAAACAAAAAATGATGAGTACTAGATTCTAAACTATCTGGCCATACATGGGAACGTTGGGCTGGATCAGGCCTAATGTTTTGGCCTGGATCCAGTCTATGAGACTGAAAATCAAGCAGCAGCTCAGACAATCTGCAAACTATTTAGCCACTTGCCCTAAAACTTCAGGTCTGGTCATGAATCCTTCAAATATAGATACTTCTAGAGGATATCTATCTATTGAGACATGGAATTAGAACCAGGACATCCAATCGTGGTTTAAAGACTCATTCTAACGCTCCAAGATTCACACTAGCTACTTGGTTTGGAATGACACTTAGCTGGAGGAATTGAATGACCACTCGGCCAGGCTCACCTGAGTTACTGAGCTTGGTGACCTTTCTTGCATTATGTTTGTCCAGGATATTAAACTATGCATCAAGGTGCTTAACGACAGACAAAATTAGGACAAACAGGCCTAGTAACAAGACAGGGACAGGTTGGCCTGACTATTAGAGGTTCTGTTTTTTTTTTCCCTTGAATGGTTACTTTCATTGAAAAAAGAGAAGCCAATACAAAAGATTTATACTGGTCGGAGACCAAAATACCGCTTAAACAGGCCTATCGAAACAGCAACCTAAACAGTAAAACAAAAAAAAGAGATACAAAAGTGTAACAGCATACGAGGCCGCCTTCAAACAAAAGCCGAAACGAAAACCTTATCAACTGAAAGCTATTTCCTTCCAATTAACCATCAGCTGATCTACCGTGATATCTTTGAATAAAGGTATCAGCCGCACCCATTGGGCGACTGAGAATTTGATTTTACCGCACAAGACCTCTTCACCCACTGAATTTCCTTTGAAACATCTTGCATTCCTCCCCTTCCAAGTATGCCACATAATTGAAAGAAAGGACATCTTCCACAACTCCTTTCCTTTTGTAGACCCATTAGTGAATTTCCAAGCCTCAAACATGTTCTGTAGAAGCTCCGGTAAGCCCAGGGGCATCCAAACCAGCTTATTAGAGTTTCTTACATAGACCTATCTATATATTAATGGTAAAATTTTCTTAAGTTTATAGCATTCCTATAAAAGAAAAAGGGTACATCCAGCAAAAACATAGCGGGAAAGTTTAAATCTTGTTCAGCCATAAAAATTTCAGCGAGCAGTGCTCTTACCAGTTAGGATGTGAGATCATAAGAATCAGTTGTAAACAGATCCAAACCAGCCAAAACACCCTGTGAATGTCCTCCATATAGAACAAATGATTTCCCTGGTTTGGATAACATGCACTTTTATCACACTGTCTTGGATAAACTCAAAAAATGTATCTTCCTCTCAGTCAAGAAATCATGCCAACCTGCCTGGAAGTCTATACAGACAACTGAGTGACAGATTTTCATGGATCATAACTTCCCAGTTCAATCACAATAGAACCTAGACAGGTTTCCCTAAGGTCATTTTCAGTCGCAAGAGCCTGTAGAATCAGCTGCGGTTCAAAAGTAAAACAGAACCAACTCCTTACGAACAATAGTGGGTAGTGAGATCATGAAATGAATTAGGCATGAAACTAGCTCCATAAGATTATTTGTTGATTATAACAAAAAGAAAAAGAATGCACCTTATCTAAATTTTATAAAGAGTCAGCCAAAGAAAATTTCATAATAATTGTCATATTAATTGAAACAATTAGTTGCAGTCACTGCTTTGGCAGCAGTTATAAAAACTGAGATGAAAAAAGAGAAAAGATAGAAAAAATAAACAACAGTAGCAATTTTACCAGGTAAGCCTTAGAGGCCTGAACATAAAGCTCACTAATGCCAACTCCAGATAGGATTAGGTTGATAATGATGGTGTTAATGTTGATTATGATGACAATAGAGGTACTCTAGGCAACCTATTGAGTTCCTTGTGGAAGTGTAGTACTACTTTTCTCCTTCAGTACCTTAACTGACTACATTAGTGATTCAACAGTAGATTATATGAAAACTGTAAGGTGACTAAGATGTGTATCAGATGGATTCCATCTCGATTGGTGACAAAATTCCAAGCCACAATGCAACAACTAACCATCAGATTGTGGGTAGCCAAACAGATCAGTGGAGAAATTACAGAAGTTATTCACATTCAATGAGTAATGGCAAAGATAGGACTGCTAAATATTTCATCATCATACAGAGAAGCCTAGGTACATCTCAGTGCGGCACTATCTTTTTTTAGGAGTGCTAAATATCTATTTACAAACACGAAAGTCGCAAGTCAACTAAAGTAATATAACACTTCAAGACTCTAAGCTGCCCTTAGTCTCCATGAAAATGCTATTACTACATTTGTATCTCTACAACAGGATTTCTCTTGTACCAGAGGGTTTGGCAAAGCTATCCTATTTTGATGAAGGATCCAAAATATTAATTACCTCGGCTTATGTAGTGGAAATACCATGGCATGGTTGCTCCACCCTGGAGAAGAGGTTCTTTGAGTCACCTTCTACCATCAGATTTCTTCTCCAAGAAGTATATTCCTATTAGATTGAATCTTCAATGCTAACTTCAAAATCCTTTAAGAACACCAATACCAGAAACCTCATAGTGTCCTTGATCTATCATTGAAGGATGGACAACTCAGTGAGTCAAGCAAGTAAACACAGGCAACTTGCTTAGGGGGTGAAAATTGACCTCTACTTGGCTTGACAGTTTTCCGATGAGTGATGACTCAATAGCTCAGAGTCGTCAAAGAATCTGGATGAGTTTTGCTTCTTTTTTGGTAATATCTAGATGCATAACTCAGTCAAGTTATGTCCACGTGAACCAAACCCAGCTAAGCTTTTCCAGTTAATATAGGACTCATTTGGAAAATAAGGGTTAAATAGGCTTTCCTTTTTTTTCCTCTGGGTGAGGGATAAATGGGCTTTATTACAACAAATAAGATGAATCCTATTTAGGGAGAAAGAGTTAAGGAGTCTTAAAAGGCAATCAATTATGAAATAATAATGTTATTTGAAATTATTTAATAATTTCTACAGTCAACATTAAGATTGATATGACAAATATATTAATAGTTAATAATACCAACTAAAAGCAGTTATCTCGTAACTTGTGGGAGTATAACATTCTACTGGTGTATCTGGACTGCTACATGCTTCATGACAAATGAGGCAAGTGTTGTTGTTGTTGTATTTTAATGGAGCAAGAACTGGATAATATGAAACATCAAAGTAGGAATTAGGCTATCTGCAATTTGGGCTCCTCTCCAAACAGAAAATCCTATCCTTGACTGAGTGAAATGGCTCACCATTGGATTCAGATGGGATTGGATACATTGCAGTGTTCTCATTGGAAATATATCCAAAGATGGAAACCTTAAAGATCTCAGCTATTTGGATTAATGATGATAATTAGGTAGCAGACTGATAGGTAGAGACTTAACTCATTTTGATGATCCATTTTAGTAGACTAGTCAGTCATGATAGACTCATTAGCTAACCATAGGGATAGCCATCTCTATGCTTGGAGGTTTATCCAATAGGTATTAAAAGGGTTTCAATGGTAAGGTCGTGAGGTAGGGAATGTGATGCTGACTAGATCCATGACTGACCAGCCCATTGGGCCTAACCATAAGCCCAAAAGTTTCAACCGGGAGCCGAAGCCCATTAAGGTTGAAGGAGACATCCAAATCATGCAACATACGGTCTTATTTCTATTATCAACTAGTAGCTGAATCTTAGCGATAGGCATGAGAATATTTAGGAAGTTTCATTGTAGGGAATCTTATGATTTAGACTTTCATTTTAATTAGAATTATTTCCAAGAATAGATTAGGATACAAATCTATATAAAGGACTATAACCCCTCTTCAGGGATAAGTTCAGTGAAAAATAAAATTTCTCCCTTGAGTTTTTCTCATAGTTGTTTGTTGTGGTGTGAGACCAAGACGTTTTGGATCCCTATCCCTAAGCCATTGGCTTAAAGAATAACCCATTGGTTATTCTTCCCCACGCTGTGTCAGAATAGGTTGTAGGTCAACCCATGCCAGCTACTACTTGGTCATATATAGTGTACATCCAATATCAGGTGACCCCTGCTAGACTTCATGGTAGGATCTACTGCAACCATAAAAACATGACTGATCTCTTGTTTTGTGTGCATGTTTTATTTGGAATTTTTTTGGATGAACTCTATTTTCCAACAGGGAAGTAGTAGTCACTTTGATAGAGATAAATAACCAAGTAGGAAAGGCAATTCCATCCTAATACAAACCTATCGTTCCCTCTCCATATCTTTCTGTAACTAAAGGAGAAAAAGCCAGACGACCGAAGACGCAATAAAATTGCTGTTTCCACAACTAAACCAGAAAAGGGAGGGCAAAATATCAATGAATTTACACATCCTCAAGCACAACACAGCCCCCACCCCCACCCCCCCCCCCCCCCCCCCAAACAACCCCCACAAACCCCACACTAGCTCTCCACCCATCACTAGTTAAGTTATTAAATATTCAAGTCAAAATCAAGACCATCGAACTGAAAGAGTAGTCATTTGGATCATCAAAATTCATTGGATTCAAAGGGCTGATTTTCAAGTTCTGCTTTGGCAGTGGAATTTAGTTTGCCCATCCTATTAGAGCCGACACTCACCCAAATGCTTTGATTCTTTCCTTCCAAATGAAATTCAGTCACCTAAACAATCATCCAATAAATTCATTCCAAAAATAGGGAAGACCGAAGATGCATTAACTTCAACCCCTCCTCAACAGACTCTGAAAAGAGCAGAGAACATGCGTTCTGAATTAAATACGAGTGACAGCTTGCCACTAAGCCATGTTCATTCTTGAAGAACCCATGTTTTTGTTAAGTTAAATTAATGTCCTAGGATGGTAAGTGCTGCCCTTATACATCATCATCATCATCAAAGTCTTATCCCAACTACGTTGGGGTCAGCTGCTGCCCTTATACATGTAGCATATTAAAAAGGTTATGATTAAGCATGAGAACTGAAATAGCTCCATATAGAAACCTACAATACTAATATATAAATGAAGTAATGGCATACCAATGGAACAACAGAGATACCTGTAAAGCTATCCACAACCAGAAAAGATTTAATGAGATGTCCAGTAAAAGTGTAAGAAATCTCAATGTATGTCTTCGTTGTTGTTCAAGGAAGCTTTAATTGTCAAAAGCAGTATTCATATAGGCAAGCAATGGATTGTTAGCAAAACAAAGATTGAAATCAGTCTCTAAATACAATCTGTTCAATGCAGCGATGACCAACCTAGTACGACGCATGGACCTGAAAAACTTTAGAGGTTCACTGATTGAATTTCAGGCAATCTACCAAAGAAACTAAAGACTGATACACCAATGTCAAAGTAACACAGTTCCCATGGTTGCATTTATTCCTTGGCCCGGATTATGTAAACCTGGATTATATAATCCTTGAGAAACTCGAAAATGCAGTCATCTCCTTCTTCTAATTTGTTCCCAACCCGGAAATCACGCCAACCTGCCCCAAAATCACTACGGTTACATGAATGAACGATCTTCACGGGCCATAACTCTCCACTTGGATCACGAAAGGACCAGTCCACCTTTTCTGTAAGGTTATATTCGCTCACAAAAACCTTTGGAATTAGCTGCAGTCCAAAAGCAAAGCATGATGTACTCTTTTTCAACAGTAAAAAGCAACATGGAGACAGCTCTATAAAATTACAAATAGAAAGGTGATGATGATGATGATGATGATGATGATGATGATGATGATGATGATGTTGATGATGATGATGATGGTGATGGTGACAGTGAAAATGAAGAAAGAAAAAAAGGATGCGCTGTGTTACATTAATATATAAAGAAAAGACTTAGAAATCTGAATAAAATGTCAATGGAGAACCATGATCATAGATAATGTCATGTGTTAGCGATATTAGAAGCTTAAAAAAAATTGATAACAAGTTTACTTAGTTGACACATATGGGAATGAGTAAAACTCTGTGTTTTACATTCCAGCCAAGTATCAATATTTCTATTGTATGTTCTTGAAAATGTATAGACAACGCTTTGTCCAAGCTAATGTTTTGATAAACTACATTAGTGACAGAGTGTTGATGTAATGGACCCACAGTATGGTGACCCTGAGCATAATTGTGTTAGTTTCGAACTTTCGATCCTAAATTTCATTGAATCAAGCCTAATCACATATAGATTAATAGATGTGGCTTACGCAACTAAGGTAGAAGATGAAGAATATACAACATCTAGTTTCCGAATCTACAACCTTAGCTCGGTTCTTCTCATCCCTCTTGCCACTTAGATGCTAGAGTTGTGGCCATCTCTTGGATGGGACCATAAACCCTATATATAAGCCTCAATAGCACTGACAATCCATTTATGAAGCTTAATTAAGCCTACGGATCTGATGCCATAGTATATATTCAATCAAAGGAAACTGACTAATAAGTGAATAGTATATATTCAAACAAAGGAAACTGACTAATAAGTGAATTTGCTGACTTGAGGTATGGTATATTATTCAAATAAACGAAACTGTGTAATGAGTGGATTTAGGACTTGAGGCCCAAGCGTTCTGAAAGCCAACCAAAAACCATCCTAAACTAAGGGAGATGCCCCATATTGGTTTGGTTATGTGAGATAAGAATGTTGAGATGGACTGTGGAAAACATAGGAAAAGCAGAATTAGAAATGAGCACTTTTGGGAGCATTTAGAGGAAGCATCAGTATGTGATAAATCAAGAGATAATTGTTTGAGATGGTTTGGACATATTCCCCATGGTTTGGACATATTCCCCATAGGCCAGCAATGACGCTGTTGAGAAAAAGTCTTTCTATGCAGTTTATTGAGAAAAAACAAGACAAACACGCCCACATAGGCAGAATCTCACAAGAGCTCATTGTACGCCTAAAGCTCTAAATATTTCCCAATCCAAATATGTTTATGATCTACTTCAATAAACCAAAATGGATGTGGCCAAGCCATAAGCTCCCGAGCTAGTTTGCGCTCCAAATGGTCCAGATATTATGGCAAGGCATTGACTAATGCAAGTGAGTATCAAAATGTTCCTGGTGCTTTTAATACATCATATTGGCAAAATCCGATATAATATTAATCAAGTCTGCCAATGCATGCATCTCCAAGAACCTCACACTGGACTAGAATCACACACATTCTGCAATTTCTTATGGAACTATATATTATGGACTTCATTACACATGAGAAAGCCTGATTTTCTTAGCTTTCCTCCATGCCAATAGGGCTATTAATAATGATGATTGGGGATCTGCTACCGGCAATGAGGTATTTCTTAGTTAATATCTCATCTCGTGGACGGCCAAAAATAGGCTATCCCAACCCAATCCAGTATCGACTTAAGAGTACTGTTCACTGGCCAAAACTGAAGTCGAATTACCATGGACTTGCTTGGTCCTCCATTTATCTTGGTGTTTATCTATCGCAACAATTTCTTTATTGCGATAATATTCTCAACTCCGCAATTCCATCAGCGTCCAATCTAGTCTATCCTGCCCTCACAAAGCCTTCTTTTTTTTATAACAGTAAATTATATTAAAAAGCAAAGAAAACAAAAACAGGAATGCAACCAGCAAAAAAACAAAAGCAACAATTAGAAATCAAAATTAAACATCAAAAGAAATCCGTAATCTGAAGTAGACTATCATTTCATAAGACAAAAGGCTGTCATAGGTGACACACAAATTTGTTTTTCAGCGACAGTTGAGCAGATTGTTAATATATTCACAGAAACACTTCCTTCACTGCATTTTTCACATCTAAAGTCCTATCTTCAATGTTATGGACATGAGGTGTGTTAAGATTGAGGGGTATTGTTAGCCGTTCCAACTATTTGACTCTTCCAAAATTTTCAAGTTCTACAAGTTTATCCAAACCTATGACTATTACGCAAGTCTCTCTTGAAAAGGAAAGTATTATATATGATGTATATTTACTTATATGCATTTATACTTAGAATGGACAAAAAAAATTCGTGTAGTTGATCCAACATAGTTAGGACTTAGGACAGGTTTGATGATGATGAACTTGTATTTATACTCAACAGATCTTTATGATGAAGGGAATGAGAAAGGAAAGTTTCATATTCCTTCATGCAAGGTTTAAAAAATTGGACTCAGGACTTGACTCGGTCAAGCTGAGTCCTAGTCAACTCGGCCAAATAGCATGGGACTCAACACTGAGGTGCATTAGAACTCGGCCTAGTCGCATGGACGAGTCCCATAGGACTCAGCTGATTTGCATGGGACTCAGCCGAGTCACATGAGTCAAGTCCCATGGGACTTGGCTCCGTATGGGCCTATAGTCTGAGTTGGCTCAGACTTAGTTGGTTTTTAGACCATGCCTTCATGTGGACCTCATTAAGGACATTGATGGGATCTTAATAAGATGATAAAAAAAAACTTACCATGTGGAGTGTTTCCATAGATGGATAAGTAAACTTAAATATGGTTGGTCCTCGCATGAAACGTACAATTATTAGGCAGTTGTATCATATATATAGAACTTCTAACTATCATAGTAAAGATTCACAATTCTTATGGGCCTTTGAACTATTTAAAAGATGATAATCAAGCAAAATGAGTCAATGTAGTCATTCCCTACACATTTCTCTTCCATACTTGATCTTGAAATAATATATTGTTTCTTATATCTACAAGATATTAGCAGCCACCAAATGACATATGACAGTTGGTAACAATTCTTCTTGCATTTCAAAATTGTGAAAGCATTGAATGGTTGGAACGGCTAACACCATAGATCTAGTTTGATAAGTTTTAAGCCACTATAGTTGATGTGGTACATTGAAGTGCCTCTAGTCAATCAATCTCCATCCGAATGTTGCACTGCATCTATACTTGTGTATGTTGATGATATTCTTATCACTAGCAGTAACTTCATTGAGATTTTATTTTCAAAAAAGTAACTTAATTCAACATCATCTTGAGCAGCTCAAAAGTTGCCAGTGATTCCTCCCACATCAACCTAGGTGGCATGTTAGAGAAGGACCCACAAATTGGCACAAAAAGAGCACGCATGTGACCATTATCTCACACTCAAGTTTCGTCCAAGATTAAAATAGTGGTTGCAGAGGGAGTAGTAGCTGGTAACCAAAACACTACATAATGGTTACGGGTGATACAAAGATGCATGAATTTTTATAGTGGTAAAAAAAACTTTGAATCTTGTGTAGCAGCCAATAATGTGTTTTTTAGTGATTTGGAACCATATAAGGCGACAATCAACATCAGGAAAGGTTCTTGGGGAGAAATGATAGGGAAAACAACATTTTAAATGAAAACCACTTTACTCGGCTGGGTTTTATACCTGCTGAATCATTGTGGTGATACTTTCAGTAGAGCTACACCCAATCTATCGGCCGCTACATAGCGATATTTTATTCCAACTTCCATCAATTCACAATCTTTATGTAAGAGTGACATTAAGAAAAATACAATAAAGAGACCCCCCCCCCCCCCCCCCCCCAGGTGCACGCACGCGCATGTGGGGGAGAGAGAGAGAGAGAGAGAGACTCTACCCAGCACTATCTGTGAGCAACTTCCATAAGCATACCCTTGTTGGGCCCACGTTGGCCATGTCAAACATGGGGGAGGTGGGTGATCGAAATACCTAAACGGAACCTAGGGGTTATACAAAATATCAACCCCATAAGATTCTTCTATTCCTTTGATCAATGGCCCTAACGTTTCAATTCTTTTAGAAATTAGAAGGCATCATTTTATTTGATTTTTTTAATCCAATAGTATGTAATAGTTGGAGGAGTGTTAAAGGGCCTGTTGCAATTCATTGGGGAATCACGGGTTGGGAAAGGGAAACTGAGGGGCGGTTTTGAGTGTGAGGGGGTTGGATTTATCATAGAGAGTCCCATGTGCTAAAAAAGGAGTGTGCTCATGTATGGTGCTCACTTGAGGATTTTCTATAAGAAACCCCCAAGAACCAATGAGAAAGATGTCCCTCAATACAGTGGCGTAGCATGGAACCAATGTTTAAGGGCCCATCTAGGATCTTCATTCATAGCCCACCATCCACGATGAGGCCCATGCTCATCATAGTAATAGTTTGGACAAAAATATGTGGAGCATCTTGTATAAACTACAATGCAAACCCCCCCTAATACTCCTCTTAAGTATGACAAGGATTTAATATTGAATATTGTCCAACTGTCAAATCTTGAGTTACAGATATGGCAAGATTAGTCACAAGTCATAAAAACAACCACATTAAATATATATATATATATTCCCAACATACAAAATTCAAGCTTGTAGCCTATATCCTACTAGTGAGGGGGGAAAATTTTATTGTCCAAAAGCTTAGTGGCTATAATGCATGGATACTTCAAAATGGACAACATAATGTGTCATATTGTATACAATTACTTCTTTTTATGTGTAAAATCTGTGTCCCAGCCTCCCAGGCATATCCTTGCTGTATCCATGTTGTATCTAGGCATCAGGGCTTGGTGAATCTGAATCTCAATTCGTGAAAATGGTGTGGCCATTTCCTTTAATCAGTGTATCCAAAGATCCACCCATGTGCTTTAATTTTTGAAGAATGGAAACTTGAATAGAACTGTACATCTTTACGGGCCTATAAATGTAAATTTCCTAATAAACTATATTACAGCAATCAAATAAATGATCAAGCATCAATGATCAAATCCTGATGAAAATTAGTTGACAATTGCTTTAAATTTTTAATGAGGCAGGCCCTAGTTGCAGCAAAGATCCCATCAAAGTGGGGTGGTAAACAGTTGGGTTGGGTTAAAACGGGTTGGGTTAACCTAGATTGTCCATAGGGTGAAGCCCAACCTATATTTGACCCATGTTGAAAGTGGTCAGGGTAACCCCAACTATGGATGCAAACAAATATTTGATTATCTAGAGGTTCTGACCTATAAAAATTGCATTTGGAACCTATTTTATGTTCCGATTCATAAATGGATCCGAATCCAAACCTAATTTAGGTACCAATTGCTGAACAGATCTGGTTCCAGATCTAGATAGGTTCGAACCCAACAACCAGCGCATTTGCCTACTATATATATTAAACAAACAGGGTTAGGGGTTGAGAGCTCACCATTTCAAAATGCAACCTCCTCAATAATGCCAAGTCGCTATCAATTATAGGTTAATCTCATTTAGAGCCCATCTACAACTTTCTCAGTTTTCTATTATTGCAACATATTCACAACGTTCCCTCTTAGCTTACCCTAATAATAATTCACACCGTTTCCTTCTAAATTTATCCTAAAAATCAATAACAAATCTTCTTCCCAAAATCTCTCACATTAAAATTGTAAATGCCTCCTCCATCTCACTAATTTTGGAGACTAACCAGTTCCTTTTAGACTATTTGCAAATCTTCTTCACTAAAATCTCTCACTACATTTTAAAAGGCCTTCTAATCTCACTAATTTTGGAGAACTTTCCATGATATGGACTCTTCACATTGGTCATCCCCTATTCCTCTCAACTTCCCTTCTTTAGCATTATTTTATAGAAGACATTAACATTTGTTGAGAACTCTCTGGTCAGAAGAATCTGCTGTAGGCCAACCCAAGATCTAGCCTAGATCATAGGCCCGCAAACCTTGATGGGCCCCACATGATCCATGATATGGGGGAAGATCATAGATCCCCATCCCTTAGTGGATAATTTCTGAATTAGTAGATTTGTTTCGTACTTTCTATTTCATGTTTGAATGGGATTAGATAGCATCTTATTTTATTTTTAGCATGTCTTGATTGCTAGGAAACAACTCTGGTCTATGTATGGTTGGGTTCCCATTGTAGTTGGTCGTGCTTATTACAATTAATGAAGAATTTCCTATGATGCACGGATACTTCAAAATGGCCAACGTATCGTGTCGTATCGTATCCGATACTTCACTTTTTGTGTGTAAAATCCGTGTCCCTGCCGTGTCCATAAGGTGTCCTCGCCGTATCCATGCCGTATCCGGGCATCATAGAGAATTTCTCTTTCAATATGGCCTTTCCCATTGCCGTTAGAGTGTTCTAACTTCAGAATCCATCCTTGGATTCGATCACTCCCTTGGGAAGATTGATCTACATTCGATTGAGGATCCAGCGTTGCAACAGAATCCCATATTTGTAACTTATATGCAAAAAACAATTAATATCTCCATAGTAGGGGAAATGCAATTCCCGAAAAAATGGCAAACATGCAATTTGGAGTTTTTAAATGCTAGACCATTTAATTGGATTATTTGTTCTACATGTATCTTTTTTCAATCTGGGTAATAAGAATTCACACTTACAATATGTTAATAACCAAAAAACACCAAAAACTCAAGCTGTTAGTGAATGATAGAACAATGTATATCAAAGGGGCTTGATAGTTCCCCCTCGCGTGTGGGGTTCCACATGTGGGCAGAAGAATGACGGATGACCAACGTGAATAGAAACACTTCCCTGGGGATTCAAAAAGACAACCCCGGTTCTGATACCATGTTAATGAGTAATAACACCAAAAATTGTTGGGAAAGTCCCACATCCCACATCACCCAAATAGTGGGTTTGACATGGCTTCATATAATGGTTGTACATTTATGCTAGTGACTTCTTGTATCTTTAAAAATGATCCAAGTCGTTGTCGACTTATCCTAGTAACCCTATATATCTTTCTTTTTTTAAAAAAACTTCTAGTAACTTTCTATATCCAATGTTGAATTCCTACGCATATCTGGTGTGGCACCAAATGCCAAAATATCTTGGTGAAAAAATAGTTTTATAAGGTTCATCATTTGAATATTTTGTAGTCTTGATCTGTTATCATTTGCCTTTCGCCATAATATTAGAAATTTTGATGATCTTAAAAGCCATGAGTGGCACTTCTCCTCAGTGGACCATGCACATACTTTGGAGACGTTTTTTAAAATACATTATACATATATGTCAAATTGACACATCTTAGCTTTCTAAGCAGGATTATTATTTACTAAAGAAAAAGAATCTGAAAGCACTGAGCTAGATCCATTTAACGTGTGAGCTTACTTCATGGTTTCATTGTGTTAACTATTTTTCACCCATTTTGTCTCTTGAAGGAACTGCCTTCCTCTTTGTATCTTAAACATGCGAAAAGAGATATTGGACTGTCTTCCCAAAGTTGATGGTATAGATTTTATTAAGATGGCTCTTTGGGCAAAGCCGCATCCAGTAATTTATTTCTTATTTTCCATCATGTGTGGTCGGTGATTTGTTTCATTTGAGGACAAAATGATTTCCAACAAAGGAGACTGTTCCTTTTCAAATTCTCACCTTGGATTTTAATTTTGAAATGTTTAGATCTCCGCAAGAGGATCCAGACTCTTTGAACCAACAAAGTTTAACCGTTCACGTCCTTCTCCTAAATAGGTTCTCCTATCCCCAACACCAAGAGAATTCAATCACTGCAACAATGTGAATATCATATTCCATATTTTTTATTTTTTATTTTTCAGTTTTGGCAGGGAGATGTAATCATAGGGGTGTATCACCAAATCATTTGTGTGATCAAATCTGAAGCCATTAAATTCTTTGATTTAGTGAGGAATTCATCAATGTAAAAGTCAAAATAACACACTATCTTTTTTTTTTTTTTGTTTTTACCTTTAAATTCCAGGCAGCTATTCAAAAAATAAGTTTTTTAACTTTAGAAGGTAGATGTAATACAGAGCAAACCTTCAAAGGGAACTCACAAGTCTATTTTGAATCATCTCTTACTCTTAGGGATATCCATGATTTAATCAGATCTATCAATTGATTTCTTTATTCATTATTATTTATTGAGGATCCCACTTAGCACAGGTAAGGATTTCGAAATTGGATTTTAAAATGGGAAAGGTCAAATTTCAGGAGTCCTCAAACAATCCAAACAGCATGTGTTTGGGAGAAATAGTAGAGGAAACAATGTCAATTTGAGGACAATGTGGTAGAGGTATGATTTTTCTTTTCTTTTTGTAGTTAGTTATAGATTTCTTATTGTTTTTGTAAATGCTTAAATGCTTATACCTGAAATTGCATATTCTTTGGGAATTTTGTGATGATCCAAAGATTTATTTCAATTTTTTTTCCCTTTTTCCTTTGATTGAACATTGAACTGTGAAGAAACTCTACTTTTATTATTTTATTTTAGGCTTTGATCGGATTTGTACTAGGGAGATATGGTAGAGGAAACCCAATCAAGTTGAAGCATGGTGTTTTTGGGGATGTGTTTGGGAAACTTTTTAATTTATTCTAAATTTGCTTATTGTATTGCCCAAATTTAATAGACTTGCTAATTTGGTGATTGTGTTTTGTTTTTAACCCCATAACTACAGTTTCATGGGCTGTTTGAATTCCTTTTAATTTAATTGTTATTTTCTTGTTATTGCGTGACTTCTATTGTGGAAATGTTATTGATGTATTTTTTTATGTATAACTTTTTTCTAGTGGATGTTGGTATTCTTATAATTTATTTCAGTTTCTATTCTATCTCTGTATTCAATTGGACATATGAAGTTTACTATACTTTACAGTTTGTGTTGTTATTATTTTCTTACAATTCATTTAAAGGGTTTCATTTTAAATATTAATCATTTTTATAAGCGGCTAGTTGTATTTAAAGAGGGTAGTAGACCTAGCAAACGGGTCCAGCTGACCAAATTCGAGTCATGTCAACCCAAATCCGAATTTATTGGTTCCAACCCTAACCCGACCCGTTTTTAAAATAGGTTGGAAGCCTGCAACCCACACCCGTGGCAGGTCAACCCGACCCGACCTGCCTAACCCGAATTTGATGCGGGTTGGGTTAGGTCGACCTGACCTCACAATTTAATTCTCATTTTGTGTATGTTTTAACTCATTTTATATGGCTTAATTTCATTTGTAAAGCTCTCCTTACATCTAGATTCATTTAAAATGTTGCATTGAGCATGAATTTATAATTTATCAATTTTCAAGGTCTAAAAAATGGAAAATCTATAAATATTTTCTAGCCCATTTATTGAGAATTTGAGATAATCCCTTTTCAATTTTTGTTCAATCCTATAATTCCATATTTGAGTATAAGTATAGAACTAATCAACGGTATTGTATTTCATTCATATCAATATTTTAGAGGTAAATTTCTATGACAACATAAAAAATAAAAAAAAACACATATCAATATTTCAACTACAAAAACATCATATTTTCAAATAAAAAAATGAGTTTTATATTCTAAGTATTAAAATTTTACATAACTCTTCCACAAAAGATTAAGAGTACATAGTTTATGGCCCACATGAATAAGAAAAGTCACATGAAAATTGAAAAGTCATGGTAATTTAGTAAAATCTAAACAGGTTAAACGGGTTAAGGTGGGTTAGGCGAGTCAACCCCCTAACCCAACCCTTTTTGTATGGGTTCGTAAACCATAACCCTAACCTAACTCGTATTTCAAATGGGTCAAGTTAGGCAGGTCAAAAACGGGTCAGGTCGGGCCGGGTTGACGGGTCAAATTGGATTTTGCCAACTCTAGAGGCTAGGATTTTTGTTTCCCCTTTCTCAAGGTTCAAAATTGTAGATGCTATGTAGCGCAGCGGCCGCATTATTGGAGGTCACTATACTATTTTGAAACTAGCAGTGTTATGTTCTAAAACCTAACAGAGCCAAGCAATTTTAATTTTAAACACTCTTTTTCCTATTTCTTCTCCTTAGTAGCTTTTCCTAAAGTTATCTCTATCCTTACATGGTTTCAAATCACTAGAAAAGACATAAGATTCACTGTTATACAAGATTCAAAAATTTTTTACTACTTAAAATTCACACTGCTACGTAGTGTTTCAGCCACTGCTCGCTATGCCCACCGTAAGCCGCAACCACTATTTTGATCCCTACCTGATGCAAGCCCATGTGTAAACATAGATTTAGGATTTTAATTTATCTCATTAGTTTCTTTATTTAAATAAATTTAATTAGGATTAGGTTTCCAATTTATTTAGTTTCCTCAGAGGCTTGATACTGGAAATAGTGGAGAAAATAAATGACTGCAAGACCATTCATGAGGCATATTGGGAAGCAATTCGTGTAGAGCAGATACTTAAACAGTCACATTTAATGAAAGTTACAACTCAAGAAGGAGAGTCACCACAAATACATATAGCCCATGTTGATAAACAGGTGGCAGAGGATATACAAACTGAGAAGCTTGAGCAAGACACAGACTATTCAATGACTACATTTGACAATGAAATTCCATCCATGAATAATGATGATCAAGCAGTGGAAGTGAGATGGAAAAATGAACAAGTTGCTGCAATCCCCAACACTATTTTTCACATTGATTTTGTCTTCAGGGATTAACAATGGAAACTGGGAGAAGAACTATAATTAAAAAATTGTGATTTGATGGTGCAACTTCCAAACATGACATGCCGAAGGGTTCAATCTCACATGCACACCACCTCAGGTCATTTAATGAAGTTATACATGAAGGTGTACACATAAGCTATTGATCAACCAACAAATCGAAAGTTCATCCGATTGATGTTTGACCTAGAAAGATATTTACCAAACTCGAGGTCGAGTTCTTTCCAAGCAACGTATAAACATGTAGGAGATTGACCTCAATGGCCACATGTGTCAGGCCCACCTCGAGTTCTTTTTCAGTTTGATAGTTCCTGTTATTTTCTACAGCAGTGAATTTAGTAAGTCCTCTCTAGTGATGGCCAACTAGACTAAAGAGGGCAATGACCGTCCTATTTATTTTTGGATTCTAGGAATTTGGCATCATGTTCATGTTTAAAGCATTGGTTTTGAAATCCAAATTTAGCAAACAATTCATACATTTTCTTGGCTCAAAGAGTTTAGAACTTGGATGTGCATTTATTAAAACATAAGCTCCTGAGTTTATATAGGCTAATCTCAATAGCTTCATGTAACAGACTACATATTGGCTCTGAAGATGTCAAGATTTTCTAGTTGTGAAAGTTAGACTTGATACACCATTAATGGTTTGAATCATTTCCCTTTTTTGATCTTCGAGTTGGAATGATATTCTATTTTAAGGAAAAAAAATAAAATAAACAAAGAAGTTTGAACCCGTTCTAGATCCAATACTGATGTACGTCATCATTGGATTGAATCATATTCCTTTTTTGATCTTTGAGTTGAATGCTAACTCTATTTTAAGCAAAACATAAAAATAAAAAGAGCAGTTGGAATCAATATCAGATTCCAAAACTGGATCCCAGTCCTCTTAACAAAACCGGGGCTTGTCCTCTCATCGGAACTGGGTTTGTAATCAGGACACAGATTCTGAGCCGAGGAACCTAAACCATCCTTCACAAAACAATTCCAGTTATGGGTCTAGTATGGTTTCACACTTTCGCCGAGGAACCAACCCATTTGCATCCCTAACCCCTACGGGCACTAATGCAAGTTAACCCAACCCAACCGGAATCCAATGTCAGTTAACCTATTAAACTTAACCCAACCCAACCAAACTTTTAGAAGTTTGCCTAAGCCCATTTCATGTCAAGTATTTAGCTTATTTATAAGTTTAATTGTAAGAAAAGCCCATAGCACAAAAAAAGTTTATACACCAAACCATTCAAATCAGGTTAGATTTGCAGGTCAACCTAACCCAACCCATTTAGATAGGTTATGTAGGTCATGCACATCACCCCTAACCCTAACCATGTTACTGCAGGTCAACTTTATCTAACCTGTGACCTACTCGTATAGGATCCAGTTAGGTCATTCAGGTGAAGTCAAATTTTGCCACCCTTGGTTCAAAATAAAATATTAAGAAATAGAAGATTAGATTATCTACACTAACATTTTTGCAATGGTCTTTCACACCTTACTATGCAACAACATAGCTGTCATATTCTTAGCTCATTATTATTATTTTTATTTTGGCAAGAGCCACAAAATATAATTGTAAAAGTGTTTCTGGTTGTGTGGGTGTGTGTATAGGAACATTCATGTGCTAGGGTGAGGGGTGCTTATATGGCTTTTCCTATTTGTACTTGAGCATTCCTCTTCTACATATAACCATGAATGGCTTTTCCTCTTTTACACATGAATATTTCCAATTGTGCAAGTGTCTCTCACCCTATGGTGAGGGATGGATGCATATGAACATTCCTTATATATATATGGGAATATTCATGTACATACGTTACCATTTCTTTTGTGAAAACTCTAGGTGGGGCCCCCTGTATGGTCCATCCAAACGAACACCCATCTTTTGGTGAATCAGACAAAAGAGAATTAATATCTATTGTGTTGATCTGGAGTTCTCATCCTACTTGAAAGCTAACATTAAGAAAATGATATGAAATGGCCTTTACAGTTCCTAGTTTTTCTCTTGTTTTAAATCTTAATTGATTGCGTATCATTTCCATCTTTTCTCCTTCTCAAGAGAAATAAGCTCAATGAGGCCCACTTAATGCAAATTTAAACTGAGTGTTTATGGGTGTTTACAAGAGGCCTGAATCTTTTTAATCTCTTTTCCATGTTTAAATTCAATCTCCTATTTCTTAGGAGATATAATTCACATTCTTGTTACTTTTATTCACTCATGCGCACACTCCTAGAAAGTCGAGATAAAAGTAGGTGGAAGTGTGGAAAGAACTCATATAGAGATAATAAATGACTACTTTAAAGGAGAAAAGGTCTCCATTATTAACTTATCTCTCATTGGATGAGGCAGAAATGCCCCCTTTTGAATGGGGCATTCTGGAGAGTTTTCCTATATTTAAAGAGGCTTAAAACAAAACAACCACAAACAAGGAAAAACAAACAACTCTGCTATGACTACAGCCAAGCCTTAGAAGATCCACAAACCAAAACAGAAGCCCAAAAAACAAATAGGGGAGCTTAAATGTCCAAGAGGCAAACAGCAAGGGGAGAGGTGACCAAACTTAGAAAAAGACACCTCCTCTCCCGGAATGTGGTTGAACATGAATACAACCATCAGAAAAGCCTATTTTCCCTGTGTACGAAATAAAGGCCATACATAAACTGGAGTGAATGCTGGTAACCTTTCCATTTGTCAGCAGAAATCATATTTGTTCTCAAAAGAACTGAAAACCAAGTAAACTTTCTCGACCAGAACAAGCAATACACTGACTAGAAGAAACATCAAAATTGCATTTCTAGTGTTAAAAATTGAACCTACAAAGAAACAAATTAAAGCATTGCAAGAGGACCAATGCTGTAAGAAGAAAACACACCACTGTATATGGTTTGTTCAGCCTCCATCTTGCAGTAAAATGTGGATGCTTCAGTTTGAAGGGACAGGCCTCAGCATCAAAGACCTCCTTTCTTGTGCCCCTGCCTGCTCCACCAGCATCATGTAAGGCTATAAGTACAATAACGGGACAGAAGCTTGGAAAAGTTAAGATTGAATAAAATAAATGCATAAACTCACCATTCTTCCTGGCAGATTCAGCTGATTTGACTTTGAATCTACACTCACACAGTGCAACAAATCTTGTACATTTCTGTACTTTCATGCGAAATAATGGCCCCCCCTTCTCACACCCACTTTTACCAAATATTTGAACTTGAAATCCTGAATCACCATCATACCTGAAAACTAAGAAATCTCCAATTTCTATGGATTTGGCTTTCACAAAGTCCTGCCAACCATTGTCAAAGTATAAGTAGCCAGCATCTTGTTTCATTTTTACAAGCCAAACTTCATCATTATGACATTTGAGGGTTGATTCTTCAATAAGCTTCCCACGAAAATTCTGGATAAAAGCTGGTGGTATCCGCTGCAAGATCAAAATGGTTATGTACTTATGTTTAACAATGAAATAGCCAACATAATAAAATATCATAAACCAAACCCCATCATTACTTCAGGACAACATTTTGAATTACCTATGTAGGAGAATATGGAATATGTTCATACAACTAAAATTCATATCCTTTCTTGCCAAAGAAATGCCAAGTTCGCAAAGCAATATCTAGTTATAAATTCTGAAAAAAAGTTGTTTTTGTGGGGGGGGGGGGGGGGGGGGGGGGGGGCGCGGGGCGGGTTGAGAAAAAAGGTAATGACTGGTGATAGACCAAAAACATATCTGTTCAAATATTTGCCAAAGAAATTTTATGTTTTGGCGCAAATTGGGCTAAGTGCAGAAATGTAAAAAGAGACCATTGTGAACATGTTACCTCAGAGGACCATATCACAAATATCATAGATTGAACATTTCATAGCTTAATGAGTTCTCAAGGAAAGAAGGGTAAAAGCACTTTTAGAAGGAAAACTAGAAAAGAATGTCGAGAAAAAAAAAAAGTTCTATTAGTTTTTTTTAAAAAAAGAAACTTTTGACCAATCAAAAAAAGAAAAGACAAAAGAGAATTTTGAAATTTTGGAAGATAATTAGAAAGTCTAAGGCAGACAGAAGGCACAGCTATATATATATATATGTATATAATGATTTTTTTTTTTGAATGGTTACATTCATTAATCAAAAGAGACCAATACAAGAGGGAGATCGTAACAAGCTTGAGACCAACCAAAGCAGGAAAGAAACAGGAAACAGATAGCCAATTACACAACCAACACAAGCAAATGAAGGATATATCCTATGTGAAGGCAATACATGCAAAACCCAAAATAAAAGGAAAAAGTTCACATCTTCCAATAAAGCATAATCTGATCAGACAAGTAGCCATGAAAGTATAAGATATGCCTTCAGTAGTTGCAACTTTTCCTTCAAAATATCTAGTGTTCCTCTCTTCTAAATTATCCATGAGGTTGCGAGGAAGTTCATTCCCCACATACCCTTTCCTCTAGATGACCCTATTGGCACCTTCCCTGCCTCAAAAACAGCCACAAAGGACCACAGGAAAACCAAACTACACCCAAACCAACCAAGAACAGATCTCCAAAAAAACAAAACAAAACTAGGAAAAGGAATTAAAAATAGAGAACAAAAAGCAATAATGAAGGATAATATAGAACTAAAATAAATAGAGCTAAAATAATATTGAAAAATTCAGTGGATTTTATGAGTTCAACCAAAAGAGAGAGTAAAGTAGGTAAAGGGTCTTATTAGTACAAGAAGTAAAGAATTAACTAAGGGAAATTTGTAAAATCTTAATGGCTACTGGAAAGCAAATAAACACTAGAAATGAAATGCACAACTAAAATGAATACAAAAATAACACTAGTTCTCTTCTGTATCTAGAATTCATGGTTTTCTAGGGAGAAGAAAGAGGAAAGGCAAAAACCTTAGAAGCACCCTTGTTGAATCTTGGGTTTAAGTAGTAGAAACCCAATCTACTGGGTGTTTATTCTTTAACCCATGTTGAAATGAGGATGCTAGAGGAAGCTAAAGAGATTGTCAATAAAGATTGCCATAAAAGGACTCTCGATCTCCAAACCCTCATTCAACCTCGTGAAACCATCACGCATAAGAAAATAGAGGATAATAGGCACCCACTTCTTATTCAACTTGCCTTCAAATAGACAAGATCTAATCCATTCATCTCGAGACAGACAAGGGATCACATTCAGTCCACTTGGATTTCCCAAAGGCTGAAGGTAAAGATTTACAATTTTCTGCATTTCATGTGTTTGGTTCTTGGTATATGGCCATAGATCAAGACTGCAGATCATGATTTTAACTGCTTAATTTTTATGACTATTTCAAAACAACTTTTGACTGAGTTTGGACATGTGATTTCTGTACACTGTATACATACACATATAATTAAGTTAATCAAGTTAATTTCTTACTCTCTCCGGTCACTAAATTACCCAACATAACCTCTCACCCATCCAAACACATGTTACCAACCTTTTTTTCCTACATTTTTTTTTTCTCTTTTCTTCCTCCATTATCATTTTCTCATAAAATTTGACCCATCCAAACTTAAAAAGTTTATCTCCATTTGATTTTGTGAATGTTTAAACTGATTAAGTTTGATTTTTTAAGATGTTTTTTTTTTTGTACTTTCTTCTTTTTTATTTCATCGAACAGGACAACTAACTATTCGTCCTCTCAAGGAACTATCTCTTTTCTTAAAGAAAAATAGTTACAGTTAGTTGTCTTCTTCAGTCTTGCAGAGCCGAATAGGGCGACGACTGTGAAACACTATTTGAGTTTTGATCTCCTCCTCCGTTACACTCTTGGATTGGATAGCACTACAAAATATATGTTTAATAGGACAAAATATATGTTTAATAGGACAAAGAGAAATAAGAAAAAAGAAAATGGTCATTTGCACAATAAGTGTGAAGGTCACTTGTTCGGATTGGAAGAAGACCATTTAAGGAAAAAGATAATTTTTATTGTGTGTGGAAAGAGGGATGCTCTTTAAAGGAGAAGAAGGAAGGAGAAGATCGGTATGTGTATATGAAAAGAAATTAGGAATTTAAGTTTTCAAGGGATAATAACTTTTTGGCCCTTTCATGTATGGACAAAATTGTAATAAATTTTTTTTAAAAATTCATGTATAAATTGTGTCAAAAATGATGTTAAAATAGCAGCTATCTTGCAAATACAAGGTAAACTAGCAGTGGTCACACAATTAGGTTGTTAAAATCTTAAATCTAAACTCGAGTTTTTATTTAACACTAAGCTTTAACTGTGAATGGCTTGGGCTAAGTCTAAACCAGATTTGTGATCCGTTCTTACCGTCGGCCCAAGCCCAAATAAAGGAGGATTGTATTAGGTAGGTGGACATCTAGTAGCGGTGTTCATACGTTGGGCTAGGCGGCCAAGTAATATCCAGGCCTTGCCCGACTTTTAAACGGTAAGTCTAAGCCAGTCCCAAGCCTAATCAGGCCACAATGAGCAAGCCGAAGCCTGGCCCGTTTGGAAATTTGAAAGGGCGAGCCTACCCCGAGTTTGATATATAATTAATAAAGAGAGTGAGCTTTCATAATTGCATGTGTAGCTTAACTGGCCTATTGTGCTCTATACTATCTGGGGTTTAATCTTCTCCTCTATTTTTTTTTGAGTATTTGTTTTCAGTGGGGTCATACCAGCCTTTGGGCTCAATGCAGATGAGTCCAAGCCCGGCCCATTTATTAATCGGGCCAAAATAAAACATTTGAGCCCGGCTTAAGTACTTGAACAAAAGGCCCAAGCCCAGTCCAATCGAACTAGGCCTGACTTGAGGTCAGGCCAGCCCAGTCCATTAGCACCCTTAACATATAATGTAAAATTTTGTCACAACCCAAATATGAATTAAAATGTTGTATATCTAGAAATGTTTGATTTCATCAAATTAGAAGGGATGAAAGTGAACCATTTATAAAACAAACACTTGGAAATGATCTCCTATGTGAGCTCATGAAAGGGCCACAACCTTGTGGGGTCCCCTTTTTTGGCCATTTTCTTATACCATACTCCCATCTCTTACTACACGTACCTCTCCCCCAAGTGACTTACCATCAAATCCAATTTGACGCTAAACAGAGCTTTCCTCATCCTTTGATTAACCCCAAGGGCTTCTACAACTGTTGATTTTGTGAGGTACATAGTCATCTCAAGTGAATCGGGTTGAGATCTGGTGTGGGACCCTATGCAGACAAAACCCTACCCATCCCCCCACCCCAAGGGCATGGTTGGACTCGAGGACTGGCTTTAGCCCAGTTGGAAAGATCACCTCAGAGCATAATCATAGTTAGCCGAAAAAAAAAAAACATATGCAGTGATATGTCATGATTCACAGTGGTCTTTGCATGAAAATATTAGAAAAAACTAGAATCCAATAGTTTTTTTTTTTTTTTACCATCAGAGCACTTCATAAAGAAATTTATTAGTACCCCAAAATCATATGCATCTGATACCTCTTCAATATGTACAAATTTAATGACTGAGGAAAATATGTTTGCTACAAGTCGTTTAAATTGTATTGCGAAAAAAAGGCCAACATCTTTAACAGATGATCATTCCGTGCCATCCATTCCAATTAACTTCTTAAGAATACTAATTAGATTAAGAATACTAATTGATATTTAGTATATCATTTTTTTTTGTAACTCAGCCAAGGGGGTTGGGAGAGGGTTGCAAATGGGCATCCGATTCTCTGATTATTTGAAGGTTCCAACCCGTAAAAGATCGGGTTTGGAACCTATTTTAGATTTCGATTCATAAATGGGTCTGGATCCTAAACCCAATTTAGGTTCCCATTAGTAAACTGGTCTGGTTCCATGTTCATATGAGTTCCAACTTGGGACCTATACAAGAGCTTTTAATATTGTAAATTGTAACTCAAAATCAATTTTGGTTTGATATTTTTATATTTAGTTTTAAAAATAGTAGACTTGATGCATTGATATAAGTTAAAGAATATTTTTAATTTAAACAAAAAATAAAAAATTAAGAAAGTTAAAAAAATTTTAGAACCAATTTTCGAGTTAGATCCCAATTCTCCAGTCAAATCCGATTTCGAAACCAAAACTCAAACCGAATCCTCTTATTACAACTGGGTCCGAAACCAATAAAACAAGTTTTGTGTCATAATCGGTTTCGAAATTGGAACCGTCATTAAGAAATACATCCGGGTTGGGGTTTGGTATAAACCTGTTATGGAACCAACCAATTTGAAACCCTAGTTAGGACCGAAGAGATAGCTAGATACACCTGAGAAGAAAGCCCACCTCACGGGGAACGAGAGCCCATATAAGTGGGAAGGCAGCTCGCACAGGCGGCAAGAAATATGGCTACCCAAGATATATCTAAATCAGCCATCAAGCCATGGGCCCATCTTCCATGAATTAAACATCATAAAACACCATCAGGAAATCCAAGCAGGTAGTCATCTCCTTAGCAATATTCATTCCTAATAAACAAAAGATCGTCCCAACAATAGATAGGATCATCCAACTAGTTTGACATGTTTGATACATGGATGGCATATTGGGACCCACAGATGGCAGTCTACCACACTGGAACCCCAGAAATAGAGCCAAATCTCAAAGATGCTTGGCACTTGACAACATTTCTGGTACATAAAACCGTCCCAAACTCCAATCAGAACTGTCCATTCACTTTGTTCCACTGCTTTTAGGCCAACCAGCAAAAAATCACAATCATCATAGATCTTAATAATCTCAACAAATCGTATCCGTCCAATCACCATGCCAGCAATTAAACGGGTAGATCATCCGACAAAATCAGGTAGCTGACCAGATCTGTGACATAAAAAACAGTCCGTGCCACCCATTTTATAACTTATCGGTCCAACGGCTAAAATCACTTGATTCATATGATATTCGCTGGTTTGCCTATAAAAAATGAAATGAAGCAATTAGGTGTTCCCGATCGAGATTTTGACAATGTGGGTGGCCCAAGGATCAACATGCAAGTTGATCTACAATGCAGGCAGTATAAAAAAACCCCCCCAAAATCAGGAGAAATTTTTATTGGGCCCCCCACCCACCCGCCCAAGGCCCAAACGCAACAAAAAGCAGATAGAAACCGTCTACAGCAACAAAACAACTGATTCTACCGTCCATGAAAAACAAACAGTCCAGAAATCAAATAACCCATCAAAGCTTAGCTTCTCAAACAATAAAAATCATGCCTTTCTACAGACATACATAAAAATAAAAAAAACAAAACAAACAAACAAACAAAACTGAGAGAAAGATCTTACTAGTTTCTCAGAAAAGTCCCCTATCATGACCTTGAAGAAGCAAGGATTGTCTACAAACACAGACTGCTTAGAGCTACCCATTTGCAGAGAGAGAGAGAGAGAGAGAGAGAGAGAGAGAGAGAGAGCAGTGGAGGTATAAAGGTGACAGACCTACCCACGTTTCTATTCATAGTCATGCTAACAAAAGCACACTTCTCGTGGTTACCTATTTCAGGTAGAATGCCCAGCAGGTGCCAGTAAGGTAAGAACTACATGTTGGATATCATGGGTGGTGGCCCACATGACCACCACTTATGTTGATTCGTTTAAAAACAACATCTTCCCATTAAAATTACGTTCCTGGAAACACTCCAGTCGTGCAATAATAGAAAGCTTTCCGTTGATGGGGAGGAAAGCATTAACGCAGTCTATAAATGGCTTGGGAACTCTCTCATCTTCACATATACAGATCACTGCTTGGCATACCCATCAATCAGCAGGCATTACGAGAAGACTGAGAGAGTTAAGGTTGCGAATCTCCTCTCCGTTTCGCGATGGATTCAGGTATGCCGAATATTGGTTGTCTTTCATAATACAAATCAATCCGTCAAAATACAAATCTAATCCATTAAAGTTTTTCCTAAGGGGCCATTTTAGCTTACAATTGGTATCAGAGCCATGGATTTCCATTAATATAGTTGGATTTGCATCAAGGGGGTTTACTGTTTACAGAAATTTAAAAAAAAAATTTTTTTGAAACTATCGGCCGGCGACATCAGTTTCAGGTAAGGCCGAACTGCAGAGCCGGACTGGGCGCTCCGCAGTCGGGCGTTGCTGCGCATAGCGCCCAGTTTCTGGCAGAAACAGAGCAACAAAAAAAAAATCACAGTTGGGAACGCAGCGCAGTGGGGTGCTGCGCTGCAGTGGAACCGACAAAAGGAACGCAGCGCCCAGTGGGGCGCTGCGCTGCAGCGGCGCAACAGGGCACTGCTGCTGTTCCAGCGGCAACGGCAACGACAAAAAAAAAAAAAAAATCTGTTCCCGCCGGGAATGATTCCAGCCGGCGACAGTTGCGGCCGGGGTCGTGGGAGCGCCGGCAGTCCGCTGCGGCCGGGGCTGTCGGCGTCAGAGGTGGAACGAACCGGAAAAAGGGGCAATCGGTTTTAACCGATTGCCCATTTATCGGGAGGTTGAAGATGATCTAATCGGGTCAGGTCAGTTCGACCCGACCTGACCCGACCCGACCCAGTTAGGTTTATTAAAGAATAAGGACTGGGTTAACGGATCTGACCCGACCGGACTGATCCGGCCTGTGTTCTGTGTGGTCAGGTCAGTTCGACCTGGCCTGACCCGACCCGATTCAGTTCAATAAATAAAAGAACAGGTTAACAGACCTGACCCGACCCAGCTTCTCAGACACAAGCTGACCCAGTCCATTTAAAATGCAGATTAGATTAACTGACCCGACCTGATTCAGTTAGTAAAAAAAAAAAAAAAAGAAAATGGACTGGGCTTTTACCTGTACCTGAATTCACTGGACTGAACAGTCCAATTATTGACCTGGGTCTAATCCGACCCACTAGCCTGGCCTAGTTTGAATAAATTATTATTAATTTTGATATTTATGTGTTTTGAATAATTGGGTCATTATGACAGTGATCTGTTCTGATCAAAACCGTCCAATTGATGCATTTAAATGCAGTAATCATTCTGATAGGACTGGATAATTTAAATATCATCAGATCAAGGCCAGATCAAGGAAAAATGAACGATCGAAATCGTATTTTGATCATTTCGGACACATATGATATCGGATTTTCGATCCGTTTCTTTCGTTGTGTCCTTTATCATGAGATCTATCATAATACTGAATTTAATTCCTAATCGAATGTTTCAATATTGATATCATGCATGTTTCACTCATTCAAATTCATGTTTCTGCTTATCGTTTACATGATCCATGTTATTTTTGAGTTATATTTGTCACATGCATGCATGTTTGATGACTAAATTAGTACAAAATTCAAACTTATGATAGATTGATTTAAAAAAATTATTATTGTGATATCAATGGTCCGATTAATGTTCATCTGGACAACTAATTTTAGGGAATCTCATTTTCACAATAATATAATAATTGTTAAAGTTAGGTTTTCCCTAAATGTTTAGATTTAACAATATTAAATGCTCAATTAAATTAGAAATAGAGCATCAGAATCGTTTAAATCATAAGAAGACTAAAAATTAGTGTCATAGGTTTCAATTATGAGTTAACTAGGCAGTCACCAAAGTGGCCCCAGTTATGATGAAACTCATGTTTCAATTATTGAATTAAAGATACCATAAACGACACTAAAATTGCAACTTCACTTAAAAGATAGATAATCGACCCAAAGGAGTTTATCTTTCGATTATTTGAAGATTGGGATAAAACACATTAAAGATGTTTTGTGAATTCGTGTTGATCTATGCCCAAAGGTGGGATCTCACTTATTCACTTAATAAATTGTGGTTTTATCAAATAAACGAGAATAATAAATTTAACATATTACATTTGACCCAAAGGTTATTTGTAATGATGTAAAACTATTATTTCTGTTGTAAGTTTCCCTTTAAATTCAAAACATTATAGAATTGTGAGAATAATAATTTATCTCTTCTTTTACAGCATCTTCCTGCAGATCCATGTCTCTTCCCTCGTGCTTATGAACTATTCCTTCATTAGACGAATCAAACTACCCTGACTAGTTAGATATGCTGTCATTAACCATAACTTTTCTAGACTTAGAAATAGCTTTAGATGAGCCCATGCCTCCTGCGCCTACTGAACAGAGCTCTGAATATGAAAAGGCCAAATATGATCAGTGGCACAAATGTGATAAAAAATGCCAAAAGATTATTATGACTTCAGTTTCTAAGAATATTAGGGGATCGCTTGATCAAGGAAAACATGCCAAAGAACTCTTAGAAGAAATTAAGTCACAATTTGAAGTGACAGACAAGGCATTAGGTGCCACCTTAATGAATAAATTGACTAACATGCAGTACGATGGAACAAAGGGAGTTAGGGAACATATCCTGCTCATGTCCAATGTCGCATCCAAGTTAAAGGATGTAGACATGAGTATTTCCGATGGATATTTGATCCAATTCATTCAAGACTCCCTTCCCCCTGCATTTGGCCCATTTAAAGTAACATACAATTAGAGCTCTAGTCGGTGGACCATTACTGAGTTGATCGCACGATGTGATCAAGAAGAGAGGAGGCTTAAAGCCGAGGGGCAACTTCAGGTAAACTTTATCTCCTATGCTAAGGGCAGGAAAGGTCCTAGAAAATTCAAGACTAATGCCAACATGCCAAAGGTAGATCCGAAAGGTAAGAAACCGGTGAAGAGCAAGGGAAAGCAGGGATCCGAAAAATGTCACTTTTGTAGCAAGAAAGGACATTTTAAGAAGGACTGCCTCAAAAGGAAGAATTGGTCTGAGAAAAGAGGTAAGCAAAGAAAATTATCTCTTGTATGTGAAACCAATATTATTGATGTCCCATCTAATACATGGTGGGTCGACTCTGGTGCGACCGTTCACATATCTGGTTGTATGCAGGGATTCCTTTCAACCTGGAGGCCAAGTGATGGAGAAAGAGCCATCGTTATGGAAAACCGGAAGGAGTCAAGAGTCGAGGCAGTAGGCACGTATAGGCTGGTGCTAGAAACATGATTTGTTCTGGATCTGCCGAACACCTTTTATGTTCCAGATATTTCCCGAAATCTGGTTTCTATTTCAAAGTTGGATGTAAAAGGATATGTGTTTAACTTTGATCGATGATTTTTGAAACTTTTTCACAATAATATAATGATTGGTAGTGGTTTATTATGTGATGGCTTGTATAAGTTAATATTAGATACTTTATATACACAATCACTAACTACACACTATATTACTTGTGGGATGAATGTTGGCATGAAGAGAGGACTAATAAAAGAAAACTCCCCTAAGTTGTGGCATGAACGGTTAGGACACATCTCGAAAGAGAGGATATTGAGATTGGTGAAAGACGGGTTATTACCAACCCTTGATTTCACTAATTTCGGTGTCTGTGTTGACTGTATTAAAGGAAAACAAACTCAAACAGTTAAGAAAACTGCCACACGAGGTTCTAAACTCCTGCAGTTAATCCATACGGATGTTTGTGGAAAAATAGATATACCTTGTCTTACAGGAGAACAATATTTCATTACCTTTATAGATGACTATTCACACTTTGGTTATGTCTATCTCATTAAAGAAATGTCTGATGCTTTGACTATGTTCAAAATATTTAAAGCAGAAGTGGAAAAACAATTAGATAGAAAGATCAAAATCGTGAGATCAGATCGAGGTGGTGAGTATTATGGTAGGTACACTGAAATATGTCGTAATACAGGCCCGTTTGCTAGATTCCTTGAATCCGAAGGTATTGTTGCTCAATATACAATGCCTGGAACACCTCAGCAGAATGGAGTGGCTGAAAGAAGGAATAAGACTCTTTTAGATATGGTTAGGAATATGGTTAGCAATACATCATTACCTGCATTTATGTGGGGTGATGCACTAAAGATGGCCATGTATATTTTAAACAGAGTTCCTACTAAAGCAGTTCCTAAAACTCCTTTTGAGTTATGGACTGGGAGGAAACCCAGCTTAAACCATTTTTGAGTTTGGGGATGTCTGTCACAACCCGAGCCCAGGGACCGGGGGTCAGAGAAAGTCTAACCAATGACACACGTACTCCCGTGCATGCACACCTAGACCCCGTCCAAGCATACACACACAAGGGATCAATCACACGTGCAAATAACTGTACGCGGAAGCTGTACGTATCAAGGCATACCACAATATACCAAATGACATAGGAGATTACAAAAGATCATGAATTGATAACAAGAACCATTTACAAGAACGTATGACCATTTAGCGGGCTTACAACAATCAAATTATTAAAATACATATATCACTCAAAGCCCACGCTACAAATACAGAAAAATCCCCTCAATAGACTCAGACTCAAAGAATGGGGAAACAAAATGATGCAAACCGTATTCTGGAGGATGGATCAAGTCCACTCCTCTAGGCCAGAGGGGGCCTCGCGAGCCTCTCCTGCAGTCGGGTCGACCGACGCAGGATCGGAAGAGGGATCTGAGCCTGCAACACACAAAAAAACGCATAAGTACAACGACTTAGCAAAGTATAAGCCAACAAGAAGATAACACGAATTGTGTCTAAGACTGAAGAATACTGAACAATAGTCATAATGCAATATCCATAGAAATTATGATTGTATACTAAACAATGATGCAATGAATAAGCATGCTATCAGAATCATAAACAGATAACAATCAAGTGGCTACTACATTGGCCATTTTCTCCCTTACGAGAGCAATCAGGATGAGAACACCAGCGACCGGGCCAGGGCACGCATGGGTCTCTAGTTCCCGGGGTCCGGAGTCCCAGGACAAGACACTCTGCAGAGGTAAACACTTAAACTAAACCAAAGTTAACCCCGTCGGGTATCCTAAGGCTGAGGCTCAGTAGTGCCAATACCAATCACAGTCAAATCAGATGATGCACCTCACTCAATCAATCATATCAATCATATCAGATCACATATCACTTACAACTCTCACATATCACGCTGAACAAACAATAAGAAGTGCATCGCATATACTGATACTGAATGTACATAAACCTCGACTGATACTGATACTGGATGTACATAAACTGATGCTGACAATGAGTATCAATCACAATCGCTGACTCATAACTGATGCAAGTACTCCAGTGGAGCAACGGTAAACACAAGACACAATAACAGAATGGTTCCACCCGGGCTTCGCTCTGGGGTTGCTGCATTTCCCACAGAATCAAGAGGTCCAGCGTAGAACACATAAGAAGGCATAAACCGTAATCAATATGCTGTACAAATCAAACCAATCCAGTACTTATACGAATCAAGGATCCATTACAAGCCAATCCTGCACTAATTATCCAGTGTCTCTAACCGTGCATGTTGATGTAGTTTTAAGTTATCCGATGCACCATTGTCTAGTGTTGCAGTGTCTCGAGTGTGCACCGAAGTCCCTTAAACCAACACCCATAGGGAGGTGCTAAACAACTGGATAACTGTCCATGAATGATTCGCAGCCCTCGAGATCATCCATGTCATGCAAACGTTCCATTGGGCATGTTCAGGGTAGCTACATTCTATCATGGAAGTCATATACGGTCTCTTGCTTAAACCTAGTCCCTTTTCATTTACTTCTCAAGGTCTCACGGTGTAGTCGTAGGTAACCTTACGGCTTAGCCGTGGCATCTTACGGCTTAGCCGTACTATGCACTGCGGCTGAGCTGAGGTTTCCCAAATATCCATCCGGATTTACGGCTCAACCGTATTTTGCTCTACGGCTCAGCCGTATCCTGGTCCACGGCTTAGCCGCAAGACAATGTACGGCTTAGATCAGGCTGGGCCGTAGAAGGATGGCAATTTGCCAACTCTCAGTTATTTTCAGATAACAGTCTGTACTGTTCTACGGTTTGGGTTACGGCTGGGTCTCGGCTTAGCCGTAAGCCATTTTACGGCTTAGCCGTAGCACATTTCACGGCGTAGCCGTGAGTGCACGGAGTCATTTTTCTGTATCAGTTACAGTCACACAGAAAGTGTCCAAAACGACAGAAAACAGCAAGATAACAGCAGAATGGGCTCAATAGGGCTGTCTAGCACTGATAAACACAATGAAGAACAAGAACACAACAATCAAGTTACTATCAATCGATGTTCATACAACTTGGGCTTATACTTGCCTCACAAATGGAATTACTTCGTGGTTGGCTCAGTCCACCGGAAAACACACACAAACGAGCTCCTTTCTTCCTCCCTCAAGCAATCGAAACAGAGATGGAGAAGAGAGAAAGAGAGCTGAACCGAGAGAGAGAGACCAACTGAGAGCGAGAGAGACGATCGAGAGAGACAAGAGGGTTGGTGGGGATATTTATACTTAAAATGAGTCAAATTTACGTCTAAGTCCAAACAGCTACCACAATTGTCAGTTTGAGTCAAATGACGGTCCAACGAGAGCAAACGAACTCATTCGGGTCCAAGACAGTTACGACGATCGACAAGCTCAACGAAATACACGCGCTGACGTCAAGATGACGCAAAACTGACAAGGTCAATCAAAAGCCAAAATTACGAAAAAGGGCTCGATCTACTTAGACCAAGTCAAACTCAACCCAGACAATCTCTCTACGACTCAAGGTCAAAATCAACAAAACCCAAAAACACACTTAACGCTCAATTCACACGAAATTACCCACTAATCCGAATCAACTCGGGTCGGAGTGTTACAATGTCCATCTGAAGTGCGGGTTTATAACCCACAAGAAAAGAAGTTAGACCCTAGAACAGTAAGCGGATATTTTATTGGATATCCAGAGAGGTCTAAAGGGCATCGATTTTACTGTCCTAATCATTCAATAAGAATAGTTGAATCCAATAATACTAAGTTTTTGGAGAATCATGAAAACAGTGGGAGTTCTGAGGCTAGAAATATTGAATATAAGGATATTAGAAATAAGCCTCAATCCTCTTCTCAAGGTGGATTAATGATTCCACTTGATATAGAGGTTTTCCCAGAACGATCTATTATTCCGATTCCTCAAGATACACAACCAACTTTTGAAATACAGTCACCTGTTATTGAAGAACATCCAGAGGAATTGAGAAGGTCAACTCGTATGAGAAGACCAGCTATTTCAGATGATTATATTGTGTATCTCGAAGAATCAGATATTGGAATTAAAGAAGATCCAAAAACTTTTAAAGAGGCACTAGAAAGTAAAGATTCTGATAAGTGGTTAGACACTATAAATGAAGAGTTAGAATCCATGTTTATAAACGAAGTTTGGGATTTCGTTAAACTACCTGAAAGGTCCAAAACAGTTGGTTGTAAATGGGTCTTTAAGACCAAAAGGGACTTTAAAGGGAAAGTTGAACGATTTAAGGCCCGACTTGTAGCTAAAGATTTACTCAGAAAGAAGGTATCGATTATCATGAAACCTACTCTCCGGTGTCTAAGAAAGATTCATTTAGAATTGTTATGGCACTTGTAGCTCATTATGACCTAGAGCTATATTAGATGGATGTAAAAACTGCCTTCTTAAATGGGAATCTAGATGAAGAAGTGTATATGGAACAACCGGCAGGGTTTGTTCAACGAGGTAATGAAAGGAAACTGGTTTGTAAATTAAAGAAATCGATATACAGACTAAAACAAGCTTCCAGACAATGGTACTTAAAATTTAATCATGTTATTACATCTTTCGGTTATACCGAAAATCCAGTAGACCATTGTATATATCTCAAAGTCAGTGGGAGCAAGTTTCTTATTTTAGTCATGTATGTAGATGATATTTTACTAGCCAGTAATGACCTAAGTATGATTCGAGAAACTAAAATATATCTTGAGAATAATTTTGATATGAAAGATATGGGTGAAGCAACCTTTATATTAGGAATCGAGATATTTAGAGATCGATCTCGAGGATTACTTGGGTTGTGTCAAGAAGCCTATGTCAAAACCATTCTCAAACGTTTCCGAATGGAAAGTAGCAGACCACAAAATGCACCTATTACCAAGGGAGATAAGTTTAGTAAGGAACAATGCCCCATGACTGACTTAGAAAAGTTAGAAATGAATAAATATCCCTATGCAGCAGCAGTAGGATGTCTAATGTACTTACAGACTTGCACGAGGCCAGACATTAGCTTTGCAGTCAGAATGCTCAGTAGATATCAAAGTAACTCCGGCTTGCCTCATTGGGTAACTGTCAAAAAAGTGATGCGTTACCTTAATGGAACAAGAAGATATATGCTCACATATCAAAGATCCAATAAACTGGAAGTCATTGGATATTCAGATTCAGACTTTGCTGGATGTCTCGATATAAGGAGGTCAACATCAGGTTACATTTTTCTGTTGGCCGGCGGGGCAGTATCGTGGAGGAGTGCAAAGCAGACACTAATCACTCCATCTACATTTGATGCAGAGTATGTGTCATGTTTTGAAGCCACAGGTCACGCATTATGGATGCGTAACTACATCATGGGACTTGAAATTATGGGCAGTATGTCTGAACCGATAAAGATTTACTGTGACAACGACGCTGCTAGGCATTTTGCTCAAAATGACAAGTGTTCCAGTAAATCAAAGTATTTGGAAGTAAAATATCTTGTACTCAAAGAGAAAGTGCGAGATCGTTTAGTGTCAGTTGTTGGAGCTCCATCGAAGCTCATGATTGCTGATCCATTGACAAAGGCATTGGCACCAAAGGATTTTAAAGACCATGTGATAAATATGGGCTTAAATGAAATGCCTTGTAAAAGTCAATGATGTATGACACTATATATATTGATCAAATAAAAAAACGATTTTGCAATTCTTACTTTGTTGTCAGCTCACATGTGGTAATTGTAAAAATAAAGTAAGAATATAAAAACATTATGACATTACAGTTCCCATTAAAGTAAGTCATATTAAAGATACTCATTAAGTGCTGGATTAGGCGAGAATATTAATGTTGTGATTGTGGAAGGAAGCATATTACTTAAGATGTGTAACCGCTACAATTCGCATTAATAGACTAGCCTTATCACAGATTAAAAGATCTTAACATAAAGTTACATGAAAATCGGTATTTTCAAATGATGCGCATCAATTAGAGTTATTTCTTTCAAAGTTTGTTTTTCTTATATTTGCAAACAAGTTTTATAAAATTAAAAGGAATGAATGGTGGTCATATGGACCAAGTGGGAGATTGTTGGATATCATGGGTGGTGGCCCACATGACCACCACTTATGTTGATTCGTTCAAAAATGACATCTTCCTATTAAAGCCACGTTCCTGGAAATACTCCAGTTGTGCGATAATGGAAAGCTTTCCGTTGATGGGGAGGAAAGCATTAACGTAGTCTATAAATGGCTTGGGAACTCTCTCATCTTCACATATACAGATCACTGCTTGGCATACCCATCAATCAGCAGGCATTACGAGAAGACTGAGAGAGTTAAGGTTGCGAATCTCTTCTCCGTTTCGCGATGGATTCAGGTATGCCGAATATTGGTTGTCTTTCATAATACAAATCAATCCATCAGAATGCAAATCTAATCCGTTAAAGTTTTTCCTAAAGGGCCATTTTAGCTTACACTACACTCATTTGATGAAAATAGGACATAACAGCAAGGAGGGAAATCTACCCAGCAAATGGAAGGTGGGATTGTGAAGTGAGTCATTTGCAAGTTGGACCCACTAATGAGTAAATCAACGGTTCGGATTCATTGCTAGAAGACAAAATTGGGGTAAGGAGTGTGGTTTATGTGGGCTTCAGGAGGCAGAAACATATGCTGTAGTTTTAGCTGTCAATACTAGGCTGGATTTGGGATGTTTTTAGGCCCGTGGAGATTGGCTAGTCCAGTTCTTTGGTCCAATCGCTACATGTGCCCGTCCTGGGTCAGTATATGCTTAAAGGCTTAGCCTAAGATATTCAAATATTTTGCAGAGTGCTGAGTTTCAGGTTGGTAGGCAAGGTAAAGGCCTGAGTTTTAAGGTCCAATGATTGTTGCATAAAAAAACTATTAAACCATCGGGCATAGAAGCCATTGCTGCGGGGTTATGATTAGATGGGCATACACCAAATGATGCATAGGGCTCAGTTATGCATCGACGTACAACCCTACCCCCAAGTCCATGATTGGCGGCCCGTTTATGTCATCGAGTCACACCTCATATCATACCCTCTGAGCAACCCCTTTCGATTAATTTGCTAGATCCTGTCAAACTCTCTTAGATTTGTGTGGCAATGAATTGGGTCCAATGCACATACCAGGTCCAAACCAATTTTTTGTGATCATGTCATATTGTGTCGAATGCACACATCCAGTCCAACCCTATTTCTAGCCTAAGCCATATGGTCAATATTAATTGACTATGAAAGGGTCATTACATTAATGTCCATATTTAGGTCCAAGCTAATTTTTGGTCTAAACCATATGGTCAAATCTTAGTTGACTATGAAAGGGTCATTACATTAACATCCATATTTAGGTCCGGGCTAATCTTTTGCCTAAGCCATATGGCTAAATCTTGGTTGACTATTGAAGGGTCATTACATTAATGTCCATATTCATGTCTAGGCTAATTTTTTACCCAAGCCATATAGACAAATCTTGGTTGGCTATGGAAGGGTCATTACATTAATGTCCATATTTAAGTCTAAGCTAATTTTTTACCTAAGCCAAATGGCCAAATCTTGGTTGACTATAATGTCCATGTTCAGGAGGAAGCCAAATTTTTTGGCTGAAGTCATATGACCAATCGTAATTGATTATGGGAGGGTCATTACATTCAATGATAATATCAAAGCTACATGAATTTGTAATATCAATCATAGTATGGGATGGGCATCAGGTTAATACTGTCAACGGACACCACGTCTTTTGCAAATGTCAATGGACACCATGTCGGTAGGTTCATACTGTCAACGGACACCATGTCTTTTGCAAATGTATGGTGAAAAGAGTAATCAACACACCCCATGATCAATCAAGATAAGGTTTTGTGTTTGATGATATTCAAGTGTTGTTGAAATGATTCAATAGATATGAAGTGACTTACATGGGTAGGGAGGTTAACGAAGTGACGTACAAGCTAACTAAACATATCAAATTTGTGGCGATATGATGATTTTGTGGTTTCTCCTCCATATTTGTTGCACACAAGCTAGCAAAAGATGTCAGATTTGTTGGCGATATAATGGTTTGGTGGTATTCTCCTATATATTTTATTACACAATCTATTCTAGTTGACTTAATAATGTATTTTTTTTTTAATTTGAAGGAATAATTTTCTAAAAAAACACACACACCATGATTTTCTTATGGTTGGAAAAGTGTCCATTCCCTACTACTAAAAGAGATTGAATGTTCCCATCCATTAAAAGGAGGCAGGCGTAGATCACGTCTAACAAAGTCACTTATTACCATCCATTTGAAGAAGGCAGGTGTACATCACGACTAACAAAGTCACTTATCAATTATTAAAATGGGCATCAAGGGGAGTGGATAGAAAAATGGCGAACCAACATGCAGTCTTTTCGTTATATTGATTCTTACTATAGGTAGTGGAAAGGGTTACAAGGAGACTATAAAAGGGTCATGGGTACCCAAAAACAGGAGAGGGAAAATAGCAAACTTCTACATAATTTCATACAAGAGTGAGAGCATCAAGTTATCATTTTTTACGACCACATGACACCAGAATTGACAAGAGATTGTTCCTAAAGAAAAGATTTGAAGCATGTTAAGGACAAGGATCATCCATTCATCAAGAATTGAATCATGATTTCTTAGTTTTAAGTTATGTCCCTATATTCTTTTTTATTTATTTTTATTTCATTTAAAAAGAGGGAATGAATGTCACATTTTGTAACTTTTTTTATATGAATGAAAATATAAATTTGCATATTCTTATATCCCCCTCTTAATTTCTGTGTTTATAATGACAAAATTAGCTAGAATTGCCAAATCTTAATTCCACACCAATCCACTGATAGTTAAGTGGGTGAGGGGGGCACCTTCCTTTTGTAGAAACAACCAAAGATAAATCCCATGTAATATTAATGGGGAAGGATTGGGTGATAGTGGGATTATGAGCGTTGGCTAATTCATGAGTTGGGCAAAAGTCGAGGTCTGATTGAGTTGTAATTTTATATTTTTTAAATTGGACTGTAGTGAGTTTCACTAGGTCGTTTGAATAAAGGTGTTTGGAGAAAAATGGTTATATCTTTCAAGCCAACCATTGGATCAGGGGCAATTTATATATCATTAGAAAGCACGTTTCGAGTAAATACCCATAAGTTTTAAAATTATGTCAATTAGAGCTAAAAACAACAAAGCTATGGCTTTGAAAAGATTTCAAAACATTGACAAAAATGCCATCCTTTCAAACAAAGTGCATTCAAATGGAGGTATGGGGTTTCAAACGGAGTGGTGATTTTGCTGAACTGACTTATATGAAAAGCTTTTCTTCTGGTGTTAGAGTTGCCACTTTATTCCTATAGGGACTAAAACCCTAAGGCATTAATTGCGGCTTATAAAAAGGGTGTTTCCCTCAATTGTAAAGTAAGGATCTCATTGTTTTGAATTAAGAACTCATATTGGAGACCACCCTTTTTATCTAAATCATTCATTAAAGAGAGTAGAGCTCACAAAATCCTAGAGAACTTCTTTTGTAGAAGATTGAGAGATCAAGCACAACATTGAGAAGCGTCTAGTTGTTCGGATCTCTTGCAAAGGACGGTAAGGAGTTGTTGAAGTGTTTAGCTGTGCAAGAAAATTATAATCCTTAAGTTGCGAGAGAACTGAATAAAGTATCTCTTGTAACTATGTAATTCATAGTGCTTGGTTTGCTAGTTCAGTTAGGATTTGTGATTTTCTTCCGATTTGGGTTTCCACATTAAAAAAATCGTATGCCTCTTTGTTTCTGCGGTTGATTGTTTATTTGCAAATTTGTGTTATTTATTCCATTGTATATTATTTGAACTGCAACCTAGAAATCACATCCAAAGCTAGGAATAAAACTCTCAGGTGAGCATGTCTGTGTGTGTGAGTTGATGATTACTTCCCTTAAAAAAAACTTAAAAAATAAGAAAGGGGTTTGAAGGAAAATTATAAATTTGTTAAATAGAATTCTAATTCAAACAATTGTCAATAGCAATCAATTTTTTGAGAATTTCTAGAGCTAATCAATCCTTGACATTGCAGAGAAGATGACACTCTCATTTTTTGAAATGCTAATAAAGATCAAGTGAACAATGTAAAGGCTATCCTCCTGTGCTATGAAGCCATGTAAAGGTAAATTTCTACAAAAGTGAGTTGTTGGGTGTAATGGTGAAAGATTCCTTGTTCAATACGCGTATATTTTAGGTTGCAAGATAGGCAACTTCTCAGGTACTTATCTTAGTTTACCCTTGTGTATTAGTAAGATATTCTTGGGTTGCAAGAGAAGCAACTTCTCAGGTACTTATCTTGGTTTACCCTTGTGTACTGTGCACTGGTAATATACCTAAATCTATTTGGGATCCTATGTTAGTGAAGGTAAAAAATAAGTTGTCCTCTTAGAAAGCAAACTACTGTTCATTGCGTGGTAGAGTAACCCTCATCTTGTGTATTCTTTCAAATTTTCCAATGTATTTCTTATCCTTGTTCAACTGCCCAATGTCAGTGGTTGAACGGATCGAGAGGCTTCAATGTGATTTCTTATGGCACAGTAAGGAACTAACAAAGAAATACCACCTGGTCAAGTGGGCCTCTATCTGCAAGCCAAAGAAGGGGGATTGGGCTTCATATCCATTCGTCAAATGAGGTTAGCACTTTGGGCAAGTAGCTTTGGAGGATTGGGAAAGAAGGGGATAGTTTGTGGAATGGGGTTTTGGTAGCGAAGTATGGGATTTTGAGAAATGGTCAAGATATTCAAGAACCAAATTTCCATGCTTCTAGGCTATGAAAAGGAATTCTTTCATTGAAGGATGCTTTTGCAACCAATATAAATTATAAAGTGGGTTCGGGCGACAGAGTTTTCTTCTGGCTCAAATGGAGGTTGGAACACATATAGGAAGAGTGCTATGGAGGACTGCCTTTCCAGCAGTTCAATTGATCATTTAGAAGGAAAGGAATTTGCAATGCTTTGAAGATTCCTTAGTGGATCTTGCTAACAAATTAAAGTTCATCATAGCCTCATGGGTGTCGGTCCTTCCGCAGTTCATAGGGATTCCTTTTGACTTCTTCTTGGGAAATTGGAGAGAGGTAGCTCTTTCTCTCAATGGTTAACATTTTGTAGCAAATTAAAAGTCGTTATCTTTTTTTCTTTTATCCTTTTGTTCTTTCTTGCAGGTCCCCTCCTGTGGAGCGGGTATCGATTGTGGCATTGTTTCTGTTCTGTTTTAATGTTATTAAAAAAAATGACGCTGGACAGCTGCATCAATCTGTACGCATTAAGATTGATAGAACCTCCCATGGCAAAGCATACCACCACGAAGTACACATAAGATCTCTTGCCACATTCAAAATGTGAAACTCATAGCCAATTTCTAACCCAACATACAGAAATGTCCAGAATGGTCTTTTTCATTATTATTATTATTTATTTTTTGTCTAGAAGAAGAAACAGTTGATGATCCATTTTTATTTCTAACTTAGTAGACCTTTAACAAGATAGAATCTGCTGATGATCCACTTTTTTATAGGGTCTGACAGAAAAAGCTTGCTTTTCCACATTATTACCTTTAATAATATGGTTAGCATTAAAGACTTATAACACATTTATAGGCTAAGGACAGCCTCTTATCCCGGTGGGGACTAACAATTTAAACATTAAGCCGCTCAAAATAAATTCTTCTTTTTTTTAAATCTCCCTTAAGATTTATCAATATAATCTTGAAAACATCCGAAAAAACCTCATCTATTTCATCCATAATCGGGTCACATTTAATATGAATTGGTCATATGATAAATGACCCTCTCTTTTATGAGATATCGTGAAATTTTAACCCAATATTAAATCTCGTCTATTCTATCCACTTTTGGGCCTCACCTATTTAAAATTTGAACTTTTCGTAATAAATATCGTTATGCTATATGAGATGAAATTTTTTTCAGTCTAATATGTTTATATGCCCATTTGTGAGATTGATCGTACGGATGCTTGAATAAAATATGATTAAAATCATATGTTTTATAGAATTTGATGGAGGGCCCATTTGCTAGTAGAATGAGATTGTGATATTGTGTATATTCTGCAAGTTCGAGTCTCTTCTAAGTGAAAAAATTGATGGTCTTTAAGATGAAGTTAGTACATTTCATAGCCTTAAATACGATTGTTGCTAAATACCCCCGAGGTGGATGGTAAATCCATAAAGCTGCCATAAATTTCTCTCCCTCTCACCACCGCACCACCCACCCCCACCCCGCAACACCCAACCCAAAAAAAAAAAAAGAAGGGTGTTCTAGGGGTGCTGTTGGGCCATACAAAATCCGGATTCAGGCATTCAGGATTCAGGCATTCAGGCATTCAGGCTACAGAAAGAATGAGCATCAGTTTAATATTTCTCAGTATCAAATCTAAGGTTTCAAAATAATAGAATGAAAATCAATCACAGCTAACAAGAGAATAAAAACCAATCAAAGCTAACAAATATTGCCCCAAATCAGACAACTAGAAATGCCAAGTAAATTGGTTTCAGTAGATAAGAAATCCACAATCCCCAGCAGTAACTTGTGGAGCAAATGGGTTCCACCACCATGCCACACTCTTCAATAATTGAGACCTGGCACATTAACATGAGCTTTTCATGTAAAAAGATCTTTTCACTCCTCTTTTTAAAACATAAAAGAAACTCTAATTCTTCAAAAATTGTTATGGATCATTAAACCAAGCTGATTTCATCCTTCTACCTAATCCACAGTCATACCTTCCAATCCACTTCAAACACTTTGGTACCCAAATTTGATTTTTGAGGTCTATTCTCATTAGAACATTTGTGAACAAAAAGAAACTCCTTGTAAACATATACAGACAAAAGCACTCATCCCATGCATGAGAACGGCACTATCACTCCATGAAGCTGGTAGAAAAATAATCACCAGCCCTTTCCAATTCCAGAACGTTAGCTGATGAAGAGATTCAGAAATGAGAAGCTCTGTTCATGGGCTTAGTTTCTTCGGATGTTTTGACTGCGAAGGCGGCATCTTCCAAGGGAAAATATGCACTTGCAGCTGGCATTCACCAACAAGCTCAAATACGCATACATCTCCTTCTCTGAGATCATGAGCACGTGAAAATTTGATCCATCCTCCAGAAAGGCAATCCGTATGGTTGTTGCCAGGAATAAAGTTCACTTCCCATGCACTCCCCTTTGGATCCCAAAGGAAAAACATAGTTTTTTCTCTAGGAAGATGTTCCCTTGAGAAGCATTTAGGTACATTCTGCATAAGTGGAATGTGATTAGTTAAAAGACCTTTTTAAAACTTCATTGGTAAAGTAAAGTTAATGGAATCGTTATAAAAAAAGGAAGTAAAGTTAATGGAACAAAAGCATGTGATAGGGAGGACTGAGTTCCTCCAAAAAACAAAAGAGAAGAAGAGGAAGAAGAAGATGAGCTACATATTTCACTTGAGGAGTTTGCCTTTGATCCACGCAGGTCTGAATTATTTGTGTCAAAGCCTCATTGGAGTTTTTATGCAATCTTGATCCACATGATTATCATGTACAAGTGTAACTTACCAACAATGAGTTGCAAGACATAATCATGTCATCAAAAGCAGTCTTCAGCTTTCCTATACCAACACCGCCCCTCCTCCCCCCCCCCCCCCCCCCCCCCCACAAAAAAAAAAAAAAAAACAACAACCACAAGATCCAAAAAATAAAAAAATAAAAAACAAACAAACAAACAAAGGGAACAGCCTTCAGCTGCAGTTTGTCTATCACATTTGCTGATCTTGACCTTCGAATGAGTTTTACACCAGATAAATGAAGGTGAAACAAACAACCTAGCCTTCTTTTCGCCATGAACAAAATATGCTTTTGATCAGGCAAGTCATACATGATATTTATGTGGATGTTTTTAAGACTATTATATGAATAGGATCAAGCCTGTTACACATTTAGATGGTTTCCGATTTTTGGGTACCTCTCGATCAAATCAAGTGTATTTTACATTAAGAATGATGCCTACTAGACTACTAACATGTAAGTACATCAGGCTCTGTTTCCTTACATGGACAGTTTAGGTCATTGCATCCTATTTATTAAATTTCATTAGCTAATCATTGCTACAAAAACCTCAAGGTGTTGATAAAGGCGGTGGAAATACGTTTCAATATTCCCCATCAGGTGGAGCCCATTCCTCAATACTCCCCCTTAGGTGGAACTTGGTAGGCACACTTTTGGTGACATGCAAATTTTTTTTTTTTTTTTTTTTTGTACTGAGTTATTCCTCCTGGGATTCGAACTTACGACCGGTTGGCTTTTTTTTTTATTTTCTTTTTTGGGCCAAGTTGATTCTCCTGGGATTTGAACTCACAGTTAGCTTTGATACTATATTAAATTTCCTCAGCTAACCATTGCTACAAAAACCTTAAGGTATTGGTAGAGGCAATGGAAATACTTTTTAATATTCCCCATCGGGTGGAGCCCACTCCTCAATACTATTGATTTTGAGCTTCTGTGCAGGTGTGATATTAAAGTCAGGTGTAAAATCTATTATTCCACTTGTATCCTATTGATTTTGAGCTTCTATGCAGGCATGATATTAAAGTTAGGTGTAAAATCTATTATTCCACAACGTCTGCATCATGCTTATTATAAGTTAGTTTCAGGCTTGTATTGCATGCCCTATTACTATTGCTAACTTTTAGATCAGTTGTGGAGGCCTAATTTTCAATTGATGAAGAACAGTTAACTTTTACATATATAAAGATCAAGGTAGGTCATTATTCTCTCTCTTCTTTTTTTATAGTAGATTTTTAATTACATTAAAAAAGAATGGTTTAAAATGGGTGTGTTTTACAAACAAAGAAACCGATGTCAATACTTCATATCTCCAAAGGAGAATCAGAAAAGAAGTTCTTTAAAACGTCTTGCTCAAGAGAAAAAGAAAACAACATGTAATCCTTCATAGCTCTGTTTCTGCAACAGATGTCAAGTGGCTTGAAGCAGTATATTATATTTTTTGGGGTGAAGATGAGTAGTCAATTGAAGAGGGTGGAGTTCTTACTAGAAAAATCCATGGTGGGAAGGGCAAAGGCAGCAATGGAAGCAGAACTCTGTATCATTACCTTAACCACCATTTGAAAAAAAATTCGATGGATTTGATAATAAGCAGGAATAAAAAGAACAGTCAACTGAGAAGTAAAAAGGAAATAGTAACTCACCAACACAAAACAAGTGAAACAATCACCTACACTGGATTTCTTCATAATTTTTATAAAATTCGGATACTTAGAGGCTTTCGAAAAAGCATTAGCGTTCTCAAACGCTTTTGTTTTCTCTTCTGCTATTGATCCTTGCCTTCTCAAAACGCGGTGAGCTCCCACAGAGTCAGTTTTATGCACAGTCAACTCAACGTCCTCTGTTTTCATCTTCTTAAAGCTATTGATTTTAACTGTAGGCACATGTTGCCCTGCATCAGCAGAAACGAAGATAGGCAAAACTATTGAATGCTAAGGCAGATATTGAAGTAAAACTCATTAACAGAAGCATGTCAAAGGTGCAACAGAAACAGATTAGTTTATACATCAGTAAATATCTTTGTTACTTACATTTATCATAGCTAAAATGAACTCCAGAAGCCTACCAAATATGAAAGTGGCCATGCCTAGACTAGGCGTATGATTGAGACCATATCATTTATTCATAGGCTGGGTCATCCATGATGTCATAAATTAAGAATCAAAACAAGTGCGAATCATGGATGACCTTTGACACAATTACAGGCCTATATGAGAAAGTTGTTCTTAGTCGAGTCTGACACTTTTATCTACTAGAAACCTTAATTTAAAGTGCATAGGCCAAAAGTCTGCCAAGCAGCCCAAGCCAAGCAAATCTGCAGCCAAACTAGTCAGATCTTTGGCATCGGCTGTGGCTAAACTATGAATGGCTCAACGTGTATTATGATTTTGTGGTCACTTCAAACTTCTGAGGTAGCTAAGTGTTGTTATACACAGACAAATGAATAGACATGAAAATTGTATCCCAATTCCCACCTCAAAAGTAGGGATCGCCACAGGGTGGAGTTTGGTTACTTTGGTATAGGTCCAGGTAAACCAAAACCCACTCCTGTTCACACACTTGCTTTGCTAATACTCACCTCAATCCATGATGGGATTTGTCATTTGCTACGATACCCAACCAATGATGGGTCCAAGATCTTAATAATAATAATAATAATAATAATTCATATATGTGCATGCGCCAGTAGGACTCAGACGTCCAACCTCACAACTCTTAAAGTGTCCAATGCTATCTAGGCCAAGAAACCTATGTATCATATTCTCTTAGGAAATAAATATATATAAATTTTCCACCACAGGTCCACATGTAATGTGAATGAATTTCACTCAATCAAACAATTTGCATTTGAGTTGGGAGGCACTCCATTAAAGTGATACTTGCTGTTGGATAGGATATTTCCCATGGAAATTAACATTGTTTTTATATTTCATGTTCAATCAACAGAAAAAATGTCACATCTCCTCCTTCGACACTGCAAGCAAAGTATTGAATCGATGCTGATCACAACCCTCAATAGTTTTTTCCATTAAAATAGAGATGCCTAAAAGCAAACTGTCTTACGAAGATTAACAAAATATTCCATTAATTCAGTTTAGACCTGCACAAATGATCCATTTGACTCTGACCAATGTGCACAGATCTTAAGAACTCAGTCTTTTATACATAAGACCCCATCCAAATTTTACATATGATTCCCATCAGACTGCACTGCTTTCTATGGTTTTTGTTTCCCTACTTGATAAAAGGGAGCTTAGTTCACATGAACTTGTGTTATATATGGTAGCATCCACATGATTCTCCATACCTCTTTGGTTTCCACTGTCTTTGAATTTCTCCCGGACCAAAGGCGTTTTCCTCTCATCCTCTGTACCTCTTTGTTTTCCATGGTCTTTGTCATCCTTCTTGTAATCTCTTTGTTTTGCATGGTCTTTGTCATCCTTCTTGAACACAGGTAGCCTTTTCTCACATGCACTTGTGGCAAAAACAAGAACATAAAAGACCATATCCCCATCATATCTAAACACCAAACACTCTCCAAGTTGAAGATCATGCCCTTGTACAAAATCAAACCAGCCATCTCCAAACCACTTGCATGCATTGTCTCCACAAACTTTCACGTGCCATGATTTTCCAAGTGGGCTCTTCAGGATGGCTTTGTCACATTTCTCTCCCTTGAGGTGCTTAAGAAATGCACGTGGCAGACACTACACAGGATAACAGATTGGATATTAGAAAGACACAAGCATTAGCATGTATGAAATATAAAGCAATAAAAGACAACCACAGTACATGGTTCACATTAGTTGAAAACTAAAATCGAAGAGAAACCATTTGCAAGGAAACTGCATCTACCCTCAGTTCTCTTCTAAATGCTCAACATATGAAAGAAAATCTACAAAAACAATAGCCCATTTGAGTAGAAGAAACAGAAAAATAAAAGGCCGATGCTTACAATCTTTTCGTTGAAACCTGGAAGCATGAACTTGAAGAACATGGGTGCTTTCTTTTGGGACATATCAGAAGGCTTTCTAGGTCCAGGTGCCATGGGCTGGAAGCTTTATAGATCCAAAGGCCACGCAAATGAATTGACAAGGAACCTGCTTGGAGCCCATTTGAGCAGAAGACTTTCTTGGCCACACTTAATCGCTCATTTGTACAAAAGCACAGATATGTAATAATGCACACAACAGAACAATTTCTCTAAGTGGAAAAAAAGTACTTAGAACTGTTGTACACAACTCACTATCACATCTAAAAAAAAAAATCAATTCAACCCATTTTAAGAAGAAAAAAAAATCAATACCGTGAGAAAATTAGTGTTATAAAATGCCCCCTTCAAAGCTTTATATAGGAACCAGCTCTTGAAAGTAAGAACCATATGCAATTTACTAGGATATATGGTACACAGTACTTTCCATATTAAAAAAAAAAAGGACCAAGCCAACAGCTCTAGAGAAGTGAATGAAACATGTGCAGTCATTAATTTCATTGTAAAACAACTGAGGAACATCAAAAAGCAGGGGCAATGGACTGAAACTCACAATCCAACAAAAATGGAAAGCTTGTGTGAAGCATCCAAGACTACCCAGACCATTTCATTGAAAATATCAGGTGGGCAAGCCCAGATATATTTCATGTTCTTTTCTTTTTCCTGAAAAAGGTAGACCATAATTCATATCTTTTCCTGCATAAATCATGTAAATGACTTGCAACAAAAGTGAGAATCTTAACTACCACAATTCAACATCACTAACACAAGAGACATGATGGAGAATCAAAACTTGCTATCAACCAAAGTAGTCATGAGAAGGAAAACCATAAAAACATGCCAAAAGAAATGAAAATCCAGTGGGATTCTAAGACCCATTAAGAACTACCCCAAATCAATTAACTGGAGTGTCAGCATGCAAAAAGAATTGCATATTTTGAAAGAGAGTACCGGTACTGCTGCTTTTTTACTCTTCCATCTCCCTCTTCCTTCTCCTCTTGGTCTACCCTTTCTCTTTTGCGACAGAAACAAATATATAGCTGTTCAAATGATTCAGAATTGGGTTCAAACTTCAAAGGAAGGTACGTGTAAAATACGCACTACAGTTTCCCTCCTGTGTCACCGTTCCTTTTGTTTTGCACGCTGATGGGGAGTACCGGGGGTGTAGGTGATTAGAGTAAAATTTAACAAGAGCTCATCCAGCAGAGGCTTTTTTTTTTTTTCTTTTAGGAAGACGGGCCACACCATGAGGTGTGCTAATTGAACACAAATTTTATCTCTCACTATACATGAGAAAAAAATAATAATAAAATTCTCAAAATACTTTTCTCTCTTCCACACATCTCTCTCTCTTCCCTCCTCTCTCCTCCCCCTTTCCCTCCGGCCGGTGACGAGCTCCGGCCAGCTGGAGGGGAGCTCTCCCTCCCTCCCTCCCTCCCTCTCTCCCTCTTCCTCTTCCTCTTCCTCTTCCCCTCCGTCTCTCTCTTCCTCCTCCTCTTCTTCACTGGGCCCCCCTCCTTTTTCCTCTTCCCCTCCCTCCCCCTCTCCTTTTCCCCTCCCTCTCCCTCTCTTCTTCCTCGCCTCTTCTCCCTCCTTCTTCCTCTCCTCTTCCTCCATCTTCATCTCCCTTTTTCTCTCCTCTCCTCCCCGTCCCGTTCGGCCCCACGAGGCAGAGAGGGGAGGAGAGAAGGAGAGAAAAAGGGAGAGGAAGAGAGAAGAGAGGAAGAGGAAGAGGGAGGAGAAGAGGAAGAGGAGGAGGAAGAGGAATAGGGAGAAGAAGAGGCAGGAGAGGGGAGGGAAAGGGAAAGAGAGAGAGTATAGGGGGAAGAAGAGAATGATGGACAGGGAGAGGGGAGTCCCCCTCCTTTGCCAGAGCTCATCGTTGGTTGGAAGGAGAGGTGGGGAAAGGGAGGAGAAAGGAGGAGGAGGAAGAGGAAGAGGGAGAGGTGATGGGAGAATTTTGGAAATTATTTATTTTTTTATCTTTCATTTTTAATTGTGTGTGCAATGACATATTTTTTGTGTTTATCTAGCATTTCCCCCACACTATTGAGCCTAAAAAATCTCCAAAAGTCATGCATTAACCTAATCGCCTTGTTCCAACTGTAGAAAAAGGTCTAGCAAGACGAGCAAAAATTAAAATGTATAAAGAAATGAAGAAACCTTTGTCTTGCGCGTGTGTGCAGAAGCATGACAACAACCACGATCAACAATCAATCAACCACATAAGAAAAAACAATCACGCACGGAGATTTATATAGTTCGGCAAACTAGCCTACATCCAGGGAAAACTAATTTCCACTAGATGCTCCTGCTTCTATGTGTGCATGGATCTAGGGCTATAGATTACATAAATATATAATATATTTTTCATGACTCCTAAGAAACCTAATCTTAATAACAAGAAAGCCTACATCCAAGGGAAATTAATTTCCATTAGATGCTCCTGCTTCTATGTGTGCATGGATATAGGGCTATAGATTACATAAATATATAATATCTCTTTCTTGACTCCTAAGAAACCTAATCTTAATAACAAGGAAATCTCGATACAATTATAAAAATACTCATATGACCCTGAACCCACTTGGCCAACAATCTCCCCTTCCAGACCATGGGAAAGACGCCCCCTAAACCCCTTTAGTAGGAGTTCAGCCACACCAACTTTGAACACAGATCCAGCTTTCCTTTAAACACAATCTTTGTCACCATGTTCAAAGGATTCTTATTAATGTGAATCTTTTCCAACTTCATAAGGTTCTTCTCGATAACCTCAAAAATTCAATGGTATTTGATATCAATGTGCTTCGTGCGGGCATGGTATGTAGTATTCTCACTGAGATCCAAAGCACTTTGACTATCACAGTAGACTACACACTCTCCTTACCCCAAGCTTAATTGTTGAAGAAACATCTTCCACCAAAGCATTTTCTTTCATGCTTCATTGGCAACCATGTGTTCCCCTTTAGTTGTAGACAATGCTTTGAACTTCTGGAACTTAAATTGCCAGGAGATAGCTTCTCCTACTGTAACACTCCGATCCCCTTTGAGCCGGATTAGTGGCTCATTAGTGTGTGTTTTGTTTTGTTTATTTCTTTTGGACTTGTTTTGGGTCATGGATAGGTAGTTGAGCAACCTTTGACCTGAGATAGGTAGTTCTAAGCCCTTTTTCGTAATTTTGCTTTTGTTTTGCTCATATCATCTTTGCATCATATTGGTGTCAGCACGCGTATTTCGTTGAGCTCGACAATTTCCGTAACTGTGTCAGATCCGTTTGGAGTCAATTGGGGAAGTTGGACCTTCGTGTGACTTAAACTGTAAATAGCTTAAACTCCATGGATCTTGTTTTAAACTTCAAAACCTATATATGTGAGTCATGTTCCAGATGTCCAACTCCTTGCCCATTTGTTTTCATCGGCTGCATGCAATTCCAGGAGACTCCAGGAGAAGCTCTCCACGTTCTATATCTCTCTCTCTTCTTTGCTTCTCTTGATCGATTGCCGTTGGACTCTCATTTTGTTTTGGATTGGGTTCCTTCTCTCTCATCTCCATCTGTAGCTTGGTAAGTGGGTTCTTTCCCAACTCTTTCTTATTCTTCTCCAATTGCACCTCTCATTCTCTGATTGCTATGTCTTCATCTCATGCATGGTGTATCTCTTTGATTTGCTTTGATTTTTAGTGGATTTGGAGCTTGTTTCAGAGGATTTGTCAGATTTGAGGCAAGTATAAGTACAGACTTTTATAACACACATGGGTGCTCTATTTGAATGCTTTGATTTCCATCTTCTTTAGTGTATCTGATGTTTACAGCCAATACTTGTGAATTTGGAACCTCTGTAGCTTGTTTGGAGATGTTTCTGTGTCAAATTTCAGTTTCTGTACTCAGCCCGAATTCATCTCTGTATTGTACGGCTAAGCCGTGAACTTCTACGGCTTGATTTCCAGAGACTCGAAATTTGAGTTTTGTTCTATGGCTAGGATACGGCTAAGCCGTAATTTGTTCTACGGCTGAGCCGTAAGCTAGCCGTGACCCAACCCGTACCCCAGCCGTGAATTAAATCTCTGATCAGTCGAAACTTTTCCAACACAGAACTCCTACGATGTGGCTACGGCTAAGCCGTGAAATGCTACGGCCAAGCCGTGGATTGGGCTACGGCTAAGCCGTATACTGACTGTAGCTCAGCTGAAAAAGGTACCAGATCAGAGGTGGAAGGATACTCAGTTTAGCTGTGTTTTAATGGAACCGAGGTGAAGCCGTAGTGCATATTACGACGAGTGTGTAAGATGTCTTCGGCTCAACCCTAGGTCCCTCATAGCTAAACCGTTAGGCATGGCAATTCTGAAATATAACTTAGGATAATGGTGAGACTTGTAGGGCTCAAATACAGGTTAACCACTCATGTAAACCGGCCCAATGGATTCTTGGAACGCATGAATAGTCTGTTAGGCTGTGACTTATTCATGTGAGTGTTGTTTTACTGTTAAGCACCTCCCCATGGGTGTTGGTTTAAGGGACTTCGATGCACATAAGGATTTCATTGCAACACTAGGATGGCAACGGTGCATCGAATAACTTAAAACTACATCAACGTGCACGGTTAGTGACAGTGAACAATTAGATTAGGGTTGGCTCGTAACGAACCTTGATTTCGTATTAATCTGAGATGCATTGCATATTGTTTTTAGTTTTGCCCTCTGCCCTGTTAATTTATGTTATGCATTCCTCAGTCATTTTGCTTTCGTTCTGTATATCTGTATCATTCTTTGTTCGGCACTAAGTTCTGATCTATGCTGTGCTTTGATTTAATCTATGTTCTAATCTGTAATTCGACTATGCTTTGTATATTCTCTGGCTTTGTATATTTTGGGTATTCCCTGGTGGCTCTGCCCAGAGATTAATACGTGAGGATAAGATCCGGTCTTTGTCATCGGTGAGTCCAAAGCGGATAATCTCCCTTTCTATGGATTTGATTTGATTGGTATTAGTCTGGCTCTACTCAGCCTCAGCCCTAGGATGCCCGATGGGGTTACCTTTGGCTCAGATCTCTGTATCTCTGTATTCACTGCAGTGTCGCTTTGTCTTGGGACCCCGGAACCCAGGAACCTGAGACCCACTTGTACCCTGGCCCGGTCAGTGGTGTTCTCCTCTGCTTTGCTTTGCTCTGCTCTCTATTGGAGAGAACATGGTTAACGTAGTAGCCACTTAGTCAGTATTTCTATGTTTGATTCACATATCATGTTTTACTTCTATGCACGATTGGCTTAGTTTCCTAATATGGAACTCTGTATTTAATCTTCTGTCATTATTATATTCACTTTGATACTATGAGTGTTACACCCCTGTTACTTATATTTGCTGGATCGTTGTATTCATTTGTGTTGTCTGTGGTGTTGCAGGCACAGATACCTTGCCCAGCTCCCCGGCGGTCGAGGAGGCTGCAGGGGCGAGTGTAGAGGCACCCTCCGGTTTGGCAGAGTGGGCTTGATCACTTCTGCCGAGAGCGTACATGAATACTCGTGGATTTTGTTTTGAGTTTTGGTTTCAGGGGATTTGTATTTGGACTTTGGACCTTGGACTTGTATTCTGTGTATTTTGTATATATTGTTTTGGTGTGTATTCGGTTTTATATCAGTGTATTCGTCCTTGTCTTTTCCGTTTCGTATTTGTTTTGGCTTCCGCTATTTATTTCCTTTGTTGCTTGCTATGATATGTACAGCTTCCGCGTACGCTTAGTTCGCACGTGTGAGATCCCTTGTGTGCGTGCATCTGAACTGGGTTTGGATGCACGTGCACGGGAGTACGTGTGTCACCGGTTTAGCTTTTCGCTAACCCCCGATTTCTGGGCTCGGGTCGTGACACCTACAAAAGTAAATAGATAACCAGAAGTTGACAACTGACAATCAAGATCACTTGTAAAATTAGCTTTTGTAAAGCCTTCCACCACTGGTTTTGAGCCTTCAATACACAAGCATAACTTGAAAATACCCATCAAATACCTGAATATCCACATTACTACTGCCCAATGCTCTTTACTGGGTTAGAAAGAAATCTGCTCACTAAACCCACGGCATGAGCGAAGTCTGGCCTCATGAAAACCATGGCAGACATAAAACTCCCCACAACAAAGTACAGAACAGACTCCATCCATTCCTTATCTTCATCTATAGTAGGACATAATATCTTGTTAAGCTTGAAATGATTGGCTAGACATATGATAACTGACTTAACATTCTTCATGTGGAACTACTCGAGTACCCATTCAACATATTTCTTTTGTGACAACCATAGTTTCTTAGCACTTCTATCACGATATATTTGCATGCCAATATTATTTGTGTAGGACCTAACTCTTTTATGTCAAATGACTTTAACATCTCTTTTTTTAACATGTTAATCAACTTCTTATTGTAACCAACTATCAACATATCATTAACATAAAAAGTAAGGATGATCAACCTGCCATTAATAAATTGATTAACATAAACACAGTGATTGCAGCTGTCCTCGGGTACCTGTGACTCACTATGAATGAATTAAACTTCTTGTATCATTGTCATAAAGACCTTTTTCAACTTGCAAACCATTTATAGATCTCCTCTTTCAAGTCACTGTGAAGAAACGTAGTCTTCATATCCGTTTGTTCAAGTTCAAGGTCTATACTGGCTGCTAGACCTAAGACAACTCTGACAGAAGTCATATTCACAGCAAAAGAGAAAACCTCATCAAAGTCAATACCCTTCGTCTTCACAAAGCCTTTAACTACTAATTGTACTTTATGCTTCACCAGATTTCTACTCTCATCCTTCTTTAGCTTGAGCACCCATTTGTTTTTCAAAACCTTCTTACCTTTAGGAATTTGCACCAATTTAAAAGTGTTGTTCTTCTTCAAAGAACTCATCATCTTGTATAACTTTCATCCACTCATCTTTATCTTCATGAGTCTTTGTTTCTCAGAAGCTCTCTAGCTCTCTCTTATCAGTAAGCAAAGTATAATTAGATGCTAAAAGTTGACGCTCTTGAGTAGACCTTCTAACTTGAGGTTCTGTGGTTTCTGACTGAGGAGACTACACCTCCCCTTGCTCAACACCCTTTTCATCTATCAACCCCTGTGCCTCATCACGATCTAGATCGCTTTTTCCACATCCTCCACCTATAGTTTACACCAGAGAAGGAGTTGGTGTGAGATTAGCCACTCTTTCACTTTTGGCTAACCATGGAAGAGTCATTAGATAACGTCCATATTCAGGTCCAAGCTAATTTTTGGCCCAAGCCATATGGCCAGATCTTGGTTGACTATAGAAGGTGTTGGGAAAAGTGGCACAACGGAAACAACCCGCGATCAACGGATCTACCACGATCTACGCAAGCAAATACACCATCAAGCAATCATACACATGACACAACAGTTTTACGTGGTTCGGCAACCATGCCTACGTCCACGGGAGGAGAGAACTCATCTACTATGATCCCATTTCAATCCTCTCAGGATCTAGAGTTACAGTACATCAATATATATAGTTCCCACTTTCTTGGCCACCAAGAAAACCCATACCTAATGACTAAAATACCCCTAACCCTGAGCCTCGGTTCTGGCTAAACCAGATGACCGATCCGGCTAAACCGGAATACAAGACAAAACCCAACAATCTCCACCTTGGCTTGGATTCCGCAAATCCTCAGAGCCACTTTGAGATACCTGGTAATGTCTTCACGCACCTTGCTGAAAGGTACATCACTACACCAATGGCGCAGTCTTCTTTCTTCAACACTTAACGTGTTGAACCAGCACTTCACATACCTCGCTGAAAGGTACGCCTCCGCACACACTACGACCTAGCGTGGCCACAGTTGCCTCCTTTGACCTCAACACCACTGTCTTGAATCTCCGAAGCGCTTTTCATTTGTTGCCACATGCATGCATCCTTGCAACACAATGAACCTAACTTCCTCCGTCAAGACAAAACTGAAGACCTCCCCGAATCCGGATCTCACTGGTACCTTGTGAATCCTTCCTTCTGTCTCCATTCCGGTGTTCTTTCCGTCAAACCTGTAACTGTCTTGTTTTAGCCTGATCTGGTGGGTTGGGCACAGTACATGCGGGTTAGGTATGACCCGATGCTTAAACCAGCTTACTCCGACCTGTACAAGACTGCCTTTTTTCAGAGAAAATCATCTCCATTCAGGGCTTCCTGGATTTCCACTAGATGATATCATTGAAGATCCATCAATCCATCTTCTAATGATCCGTCGCATCTAACTCCACCTGAACCACAGATTTCCTCCCCTGTTATTTGATGTCTCCTTCACTGTTCCATCTGAAAAAGCATCTCCTATCAACCTGCAGTGACCAAAACTGATTCCTTTCAACCGAATCCGAGCTTTCTTGCACACTACCTCCTTCCGATTTTGGTTTTTCCTTTCACTTTGGCATGTCACTCCTACCCAATCCCTTCGACGCGGATCTGAGCTTTCATCAAAGTTCTGGAGCAATCTACCATTCTTGACATCAAGTAACACTTTCAATCATTGCTGTGTCACGGAGTCTAACACTCTATCCTGCCAATCCCTGAAGTCGTTTCTCCATCAAACACTTCAATCTGGCTTGTGATGCTTGAATCCATTGCTATCATCGTGAATCTGTTAGTTTCTTCAGTCCCCCAATTTTTTGCCCATCAAACTGCCAATATCTTTTATCTGCCTCGTAGATCTCGTCACCGTGAGCACGCTGGAAGAAACGGATCTGAAATCCGACTCCGGATGGCTTCGATATCGCAGAATTAATTCTCTACACTCCATTGGTCAAACATCCATGTTGGCTGTTGACCAGCCAATCTTCTTCCATATACGCGTAGATCTGCTCACAATGAGTCCGTAGGAGCAAACGGATCTTCGATCGGACATCGGACGATCAAGATATTGCAGAAACAATTTCAGCCGTTGAATTTGGTCAAACCTGCCTGTTGACCTTGCTGACGTCACTGCTGACGTCACGGCTTAATGGCAAACTGGGCTTCTGAAAGGGATCCAGGTCGGGTTCGCCTGACCCAGAACTGAACTGAACTGCTCTCTCTGCTGGGCTTCTCTGATGTATCGGGTTTGGGTCCGACTTGACCTGGAACCCGGAACTGCTCTGCTGGGCTTGCTGCATAAACAGGCTCGGGTCTGAACCTGACCCACCTGACCCGGCCCAACTCGTGCGCTTGACTGGTCTACACCGCGGGTCAGGTCAAATTGACCCGACCCGAAACCCAAAACCCGGAATCTGTAACTGTGAATCGTCGTCTTCCTCAATTCAGTTGCAGACAAAAGCAGCAGGCAACCTCCTGTGAATGGCTCCGACGAGAAGCTGACGACGACCGGCCAAGGACAGCAACCGGCGACAGGCAAGCGGCTGGCGACCGCGACGCTGCAGATGGCGACCAGCGTCAGCAAAGAGCGGATCTGCAGCCGCTGACGTCAATCGACTGCCGATCTGCTTTGGCTCCGACAAGAAAACGGCGACCGCGACGCTTTCGTCTCCTTCTCTCCGATCGGTGTGGCCCAAGAGAGATCAAGACCCGGAAACTGAATCCGGAAGTCGTCTTCAACAGTGCAGGCACGTCTCTATTTATCTGCCAGAGCCAATCTGCGTTCTACAGCAGAGAAGAAAACAAAGCGGACGACTGCTCTTCGTCCTCGGCTGCGGTCCGGCGAGGGATCAAGCGGCTGGCTGCGCTCTCTCCGGCGACGACTGAGAGAGACGGCAGCAGCAACGGCGCTCTCTATTTTCCGATCTGTGGATCTGTCTGCCACAGAACTCAGATCCAGCCCTTTTCTTCGCCGGTCTTCTTCCTCGGCTTGGCGGGCAGCGGCGAGTGAGGCTGGCGACTGCCGGCAAGCTTCTTGTTCTTCCTCGACTCCGGCAGGCAGCTACGAATGGCCCCCCTTTCTCCGGTGAAGGCAATCTGCACCCCTGTTCTCCGACCCAATGATTCTCTCACATCCGTCATAATCCGTCAATCGCAAAACCACAAGAGACCTTCACCTCGCTTTGATACCACTTGTTGGGAAAAGTGGCGCAACGGAAACAACCCGCGATCAACGGATCTACCACGATCTACGCAAGCAAATACACCATCAAGCAATCACACACATGACACAGCAGTTTTACGTGGTTCGGCAACCATGCCTACGTCCACGGGAGGAGAGAATTCATCTACTATGATCCCATCTCAATCCCCTCAAGATCTAGGGTTACAGTACATCAATATATATAGTTCCCGCTTTCTTGGCCACCAAGAAAATCCATACATAATGACTAAAATACCCCTAACCCTGAGCCTCGGTTCTGGCTAGACCAGATGACCGATCCGGCTAAACCGGAATACAAGACAAAACCCAACAGAAGGGTCATTACATTGATGTCCATATTCAAGTCCAAGTTCATTTTTGGCCTAAGCTATATGGCCAAATCCTGGTTGACTATAATGTCCATGTTCAGGCCCAAGCCAATTGTTTTGGCCTAAGTCATAAGACAAGTCCTAATCTATTATGGGAGGGTCATTGCATTCATGGCCATTACCAAAGCTGTATGAATATGTAGTCATCAATCATATTATGGGACCTTCATGAGGTTAATATTGCCAATGGGACCCAGCGTCTTCTGCAAATATATGGTCAAAGGAGTAACCAACCACGGCCCATGATATAGTATTTTGAGAAGTTGGATTATTTATTCAACAATATCTGATATCATTCAATTGTCTATTCGGGTTATGGGTTTTCTCTAGTCCTTATTCAAATGGAAAAAGTCACTAGAACTTTGGCGAGTGAATAATGGCCTTCTGGCACAGAAAAGATGCAACTGACTTCTTACTAGTGAGGTAAGAGACCATTCTTGTTGAGTCCTTCATTTGAATTCTCTTTCTCCTTCGGTAGCCATTTTGGATACTGCTAATTTCTATCCTAATTTGATAATATGGATTGTAAGTGTCAATTAGCAAAAACTGATACAGACACTCATGTAACATTTAGTCTCCCAGGATAGCATCCCTTATTAATTTGCTCCAAAAAGATTGAACTAGCCAACACAGACATTATTATTATTTTTTGGTTTGATGATGGGTTTTTTGAGTTTTTTCCCCTAAATGTTTGATTAGTGGGTTACAACATATTTGGAGGTTTTTTTTCACTACAAGAATATTTATGATATTATTAAAAATTTTTTTTGGTAAAACATGAACCAGCTATTTACTTTATTTTGTGATGGGTATGTGGAGATTAATTTAATTGATTAATTAATTTGCATGAGATTAACCTATGAATCGCACAGGGGAATACGCTAGTGATTTTCGTATGACTAGACAAGTGTCCATCCATTACTCATCGAAGGAGGCAGGTACATTCATGTCTAACAAATTGTTAAAATGGACAGCAAGGGAGTGAGTAGAAATTCCGGAACCAACATGCAGGGTCATGATTGCTGAAAAAACGGAGAGTAAAAAAGAGGCGTCACGTTGTTATTTGTCTGGCACCATACCAAGGCAGAGTTGACAACAGGAGATTGCTCCTGAAGAAAAGATTCAAAGCAGGTTAAGGACTAGGATCAGTCCTCCATAAAGAGATGAAGCATAATTTTCTAATTTTGAGCCATTCCCTACTTCCTTTTTATTTCATATAAAAAGGGGGTTTATTTTGTAATTTTTTATATGAATGAAAATATATATTTGCTTATTTTTGCATCCCCTCTTAATTCCTGTGTTTACAACAACAAAATTTGCTCCACACCAATCCACTTGTACCCAGGTGGGTGGTGCACCTCCCTTTTACAGAAACAAACGAGGATCAATTCCTGGACATAGCATTCATGCGGAGGGATTGGATCGCATGACTCTGTGTTGGTTGTCTTCTAAAAAATGAATTTTAAAAAGGAAGTCAAATTAGGGGTCCAGAGGTGGTTAATGTGACGATGATCATGAACTGATTTGAGTGTAATTTTCCTCAATGCAAAAGAACGTGTGACAATGGCTCTGATCGGTTTGAATTTCAAAGCTGGCCCCTACAGAAGATTTATAGAGATAGGCTCAAACAATTTCCAATTCCTAGCCTTGCATAATTTGTAAAATTATGATGGGTGGGGCTCACCTTCAAAAAATCTTGTTTTGTGACATTGCGATGGCCCAACATAACGAAGTTTCTCCGAGAGAAGGGCCACTCCAGAAGGGAGTATCCCTCGAGCACTGCAATTTATCTTAGTGGCCAAAGTTGTATGCTTGTAGAACATGTTTCTTTAACACTAAGGTTAATGGCATGTTTGTTTTAGATAATTTAGTAGTTAAAAATGGAGAACCAAAGGTGAATGTAAAAAAAAAAAAAAGATCATAAAAAGACTTCCCATTAAATGGAGGTGAATTGGAAGAGAATCAAATATGGATGCACAGCCATCAACTTAGTTATTCAGTACTCAGAAAGTGAAGATCCCGCCTGCATTTCATAGTCTGCAAAATGAAAGTTGATCTAAATCGTTCTTTCTGTTTGAAGGCCCATTTTAGACGATTATGATTGCCAATTATCTTAGTTTTTTTTCCTTTTTCAGGAAGGCCTTGCTAGTCCCACTATCCACTATGCATACTGCTAGCCGAATTGGGCCCCATTAGGTGACCCATTTTTTGCTTTGGGCAGTAACCAACCTTGTGGAATTCAAGATTCAGATTCTACGACCCTCCTCATATCTGAAAATTGAAACTTGTGAGATCTTTTCCTATTTTAATATGTTTTTTACATTTTTATTTATTTTTTAAAATATTGCAAAGATACCACTGATACATAAATGTATATTATTTTTAGACCATATCACCGATACAACTGTTATTTAAGGAGGAATATCCAGGCCTGGACTGCCTTTAGAGAAACACAGAGCATACCCAGCCCAAGCCTGGCACAGAACTTAAGAGTGCCTGGCACTAGCCTGCCCATTTAGGCAAAAGGGCTGGGCCACAAAGGGCGCTCTAATTATTTGTTTGGATAAGTAGCCACTAAATTACTTGTATTAATATTTAGGCGGACGGGTTGGGCTTCAGGTTTCCATCACTTAAGCCAAATCCGGCCCAATATCAAACATGCCAAATTTTTTGATCTAGGACTGGCCCAAAGCAGGCCGGCCCGCCCTTTGAGCACCCCTCCTGATATTTAAATGATTTCCTAGTAAAAAATAAGTTATTCAATACGCCCTTGGTGGATCCTCACCTTCAATCCTTCAAAGTTAAGCCTTTTGAGGAAAAGCTTTGCTTCCATACTCAATTAAACTGATGGGCTATGCTGAAATTCAACTGAATTAATGGGAAATGGCTTCTGAAGGAGTTAAGAGGAAGGATGGATGGCCAAAGACCATCAAAAGATCGGCCCTTTGCAAGGAAGAAAGCTTAGCCTTCACACTACAAAATTAACATGCATGAAATTAAGAAGTCTGGATCTTGTCAGCACTTGCTGTGCAAGAAAATAAAATTGACAGGATGAGGTATGGTGGTGGAACTCGTTTGGTCATACAAAACTCTGTTGCATGCCACCGAACCTATATTCGCCACAGTTACAATGCAAGCATGAAATAAGCAATCTTTGAGTAAAAAACTTAAGATATAACAGAAAAAAAAAAGACCACTTCAGGTCCACCTGCAGCTGTCAAAAACTTAACAAATCACAACCATCTTTGAGTCAAACCACATTCTCTATAGTCACCACATTGTTTTTGGAAGTTGCAAAGTTGCAACCCATCTGCGCAACATGGTGAGCCACATGAAGTAAGCCACATTTTTTTTCTTGTTTTAAAAAATAACCATGCCTATATTTTTTAATATTCACAACAGAGCGTTGTAATATGATGCTCTCAGCCATCCACACGATAGGAAAGTTTTTATTGGCTGAAAGAATCCAACATATAAGGTTGATGGTACACTCGAATCTGTCCGGTCAGATCATGCATAAAGTGCTACTATGAAATTGATGGTGCACAATAACTGGAGGCAGAATTTTTAATGAAATTGCATTTGCATCATGGCCATAATGGAATGAAATGAAAATTTTAAAGATATCTTGTCGTGGATCTAGAAATTCCCATGGTCTCAAAATGATTTCACTCAATTTATACATCACCAAAAATGAAAACTTTCAAATGAGAAAGATGGCCCGCCAGAAAAAGTTCAAGACTGGCAGTATACAAAATATAGCATGACAGTATACACAATTTAGTATCATATTCATGAACCAAGCTATTAATTTAATGTTAGTGTTAACGATCAAAAACATATTCATGAACCATATCCTGTATCAGTGGGGTTGACCTAGTGCAACCTTTTAAAGGTAGAAGATTGCCTTCTAATGTGAACATCCATGGCAAACTTTGCTGTATTGGTGAGTTTGAAGATACATACATCACCAACTTGCAAATGGTTGGTCACTTGGAATTGAGACCAGCCACTAGAGAAATAAACACCACCACGTGCCGAGCGATTGATTTTCACAGGCCATGATAGCCCCTTTGGGTCTGTTATGGTCACTTTCTGTATAGTTGACGGGTGATTTGCCTTTCGGAACTCAGCAGGAATGTTCTGCACGAAACAGTTGCAATGTTAGCAATAATTCGATCAGTCAAGATGTTGGCAATATTGTAACCATCAATCCAATTTATGAGATGAATAGAAATATGGACTTTGGTCAAGGGAGTTGGACATGAAGGGCCTTCATGTTGATCACCTAAATCAGATCATTGTAGAAAACTATACCAAGAGAATGCAAAATGAAGAGTGATGCAGGCTGGTGGAGGTGATGACAATTCAATCACAGTGATACCTGGGAACAAGTTATGTTCCAGATGCCAAATCCATATCTACCAAGTTACAGAACAGTTAGTAAGACCCATTTCCTCGCTACTAATGATGGGTTTAAGGGAGATGAGTAAAAATGGGGGCCCCGGGTCTTTTGTTTTATGAAAGGTTAGATGAGGAAATTCACGATGGATAATAACATGGGGGTAGGGGCATCTAATTAGGCATGAAGGTAACATTGACTAAGATCCGCCAAAGCATAACTACTAATTGGGAATGTCATGAAAGTCAGCAGAGTACTAGGTCAGCCTCATCAGGTGGTCATATAGTAGAAGGGAAAACGAGAGAATAAATTACTCATCAAATAAGGGCGATGAAGAAAAAGATTGCATGGCACAATTGTAGCTGCAAAATGCGGATTCTTGGGGTTGTAAGTGGTAAATCTTTTGACTCCTAATGCGCCACGACTCTTGCAAACATTTCCTACACTCAAAAGCTGTGTCAGTGAGAGAACAAATCATAACCAACACTATTTACAAGTAATTACATTTACTAGTTGGGATGGATCTGATGAGGTTGGGACAGACAAGGATGAGGTTTCACAGCCCAGCCTTCGCAATATTGGACCTAATGTTTGGCCTGTATCAACCTATTAGACTAAAAGGCAAGTGGTTCTTCAGATCATTAGCAAATTATTGAGCTACTAAGAACATGGCGCAGCCCTGGATATAGGATGGGTAGTAGAACAATCTCCCAAGGGATTGTTCAAATCCGAGGATTCAAGATAGTCACGATGAAAATATGGAACGAGAAAATCTTTGCACAACTGAAAATTTTTATTGATAAAAAAAAGCATACCGAATACAGTGAATATTACTCCTTATATAGGAGTGATCGGTTCTAAATATAGAAGGACTAATTCTACACAAATAAGACCTACTAAAATAGGACATAACAAAATAGAAAGTGTATCAATCGGATGTCTTCCGAGCATGTGATCTGGGCCGGACTTGGGTTCGGCCTGCATCAGCTCTCCCCGGCTTGGAAAAACTTGACTTCGGCGAGTTGAGCGCTTGATATCTCTCATAAAGATCAGGATTGATGCGCTGGAAATCAGTAGCTGTAATCCACGTAGCATCAGAGATAGGACGATTCCGCCAGCGTACATAAAACTTCTGATAACCTCCTTGACGTGTAGAAACAATTTGATCATCAAGGACATCAATAATTTCATCAGGAGGTGGAGAATTAACTGGTAAAGAAATAAGCTGCTCTTCATTTTCTCCTTCAATATCATGGCCACGATAGAGAGTAAGATCCTCGACATTGAATGAAGAACTGACGCCTGAATCAGTAGGGATATCAAGAATATAGGCGTTGGAATTAATCTTCTGGAGAATCTTGAAAGGACCTGAATTACGAGGATGTAATTTCTTGTTAGCTCCAGGTGGCAATCTCTCAGGTCGAATACGCACCATAACCATATCGCCTTCATTAAATTCAACAAAACGACGATGTTTATCAACTTGCTGCTTATAAACATCATTGCTGGCAGAGATATGGCGACGTACTTCATTATGGACTTGCTGCGTGTGTTGGAAAAAAGTTTCATCATCTGCACTCACTCTGGCATCAACTGGTAACGGAACAAGATCAACAGGGAGTCGAGGACGAACTCCTGTAACAGCTTCAAATGGTGAAAATCCAGTTGATCGGTTCACAGAATTATTGTAAGCAAATTCTGCCATAGGGAGCACTTGATCCCAATTTGTAATTCGGTCACGTACAAGACAACGTAACAATTGGCCAAGACTTCTGTTTACCACCTCTGTTTGTCCATCAGTTTGAGGGTGATAAGCAGTAGAGAAATTAAGTTTGGTGTTGGACAGCATCCATAATGTCTTCCAGAAGTAGCTCATAAACTTCGTATCGCGGTCAGAAACAATAGTTTTGGGAAGCCCATGGAGTCGAACAACTTCCTTGAAGAATAATTTGGCCAACTTGTAAGCATCAGCAGTCGCAGTACAAGGAATGAAGTGTGCCATCTTTGAAAAGCGATCAACAACAACGAAGATGAAATCAACCTTTCTAGCAGTCGTGGGTAAACCGAGCACAAAATCCATGCTAATGTCTTCCCAAGGAGTATGTGGAACAGGCAAAGGCTGATATAACCCAGTATTCTTCTTGTTTCCTTTTGCAATATGGCATGTTCGGCATCTTTCACAAATATGAATCACATTGGTCTTCATACGAGGCCAATAATATCTGTCACTGACAAGAGCAAGTGTTTTGTCGCAACCCAAATGTCCGCTACATCCACCTGCATGCAACTCTCGCACAACATATTCACGAATAGAAGTGGCTGGAAGACAGAGTTGCGTACCTTTGAATAGAAAACCATCATGAAGACTATAATGAGGATGTTGAATATGACTGCCATTAAGGAGATCCGCATAAATAGAACCAAAATCTTTGTCGGCTGCATAATCTTGTTTGATTTGCTCAAAACCAGGCACATTAATAGACATGGCAGTCAAAAGATGTTTTCTCCGGCTTAATGCATCCGCAATCAGGTTATCTTTTCTAGCTTTATGACGAATGCTAAATCTGAATTCTTGTATATATGCACTCCATTTAGCTCGGTTAGCGCTGATCTTCTGCTGAGAGTGTAAATGTTGCAGAGTATCATTATCAGAGTAAAGCACAAACTCATTTGCAATCAAATAATGTCTCCAGTGACGAAGTGTTTGGACAAATGCATAGAATTCCAGATCATATGCAGTATACTTTCGCTTGGCATCAGAAAGTTTCTCATTGAAGAATGCAATAGGATGTCCTTCCTGGCTAAGGACTCCACCAATGCTAACATTTGAGGCATCGCAAGCAATTTCAAATAGCTTGCTAAAATCAAGAACTTGCAGAACGGGCGCTGCAGTAATCTTTTGCTTGATCTTCTCAAAAGCCCTGGTGGCTGCATTGGTCCACTTGAAGTCACCTTTCCGCATGCAATCAGTAATAGGGGCCATAACAGTACTGAAGTTTCTGATAAACCTTTTGTAAAAATTGGCAAGACCATGAAAACTGCGAACTTCAGTAAGGGTAATAGGAATTGGCCAATCAAGAATAGCGCTTACTTTTGCAGGATCCATCTTAATTCCTTCTGCAGATACTACATATCCCAAGAAAATAACAGAGTCACTCATAAAAGTGCATTTCTTGAGATTGATATAGAAACGCTCCCGGCGCAGAAGTTGGCAGACCTTATCTAAATGCTGAAGGTGATCTTCTTTTGACTTGCTGTAAATAAGAATATCGTCGAAGTAGACGACAACAAATTTTCCAATATAAGGCTGCAATAATTGTGTCATAACCCGCATAAAAGTACTAGGAGCATTGGTTAAACCGAAAGGCATAACCATCCATTCAAAGAGACCATCCTTTGTTTTAAAGGCAGTTTTCCATTCATCTCCTGGTCTTATGCGAATTTGATGATATCCGCTCCGCAAGTCAATTTTGGAAAATATACATGCACCAGTCATCATATCTAACATATCGTCCAAACGAGGAATAGGGAAGCGATATTTTACCGTGATTTTGTTGATTGCACGACTATCTACACACATTCGCCAACTTCCGTCCTTCTTCGGAGTGAGAAGTGCTGGAACACCACATGGACTAAGACTTTCCTTTATATAGCCCTTCTGAAGCAAATCATCAACTTGCCTTTTCAACTCTGCATGTTTTGCTGGACTCATCCGATAAGCAGGTAAGTTAGGCAAAGAAGCTCCTGGAATCAAATCAATAGCATGCTGAATGTCCCTTAGTGGGGGTAGTTCCTTAGGTAACTCATCAGGAACTAAGTCGGCAAATTTGTCCAATAATGGCTTCACTTCCTGAGGAATAGCATGAGAAACATCAGCAACTTGTTTAGTAACTAAGGCATACATGACACCTTGCTCTTTGCTTTCAACTTTAAATTTCCGCATGGTTAAAGTATGCGATGTAGGAGCAGCTGCGACGGTAGCGGGAGAAGAGGTAGGAGAGGATGGCGGAGTTGGCAATGGACGCAGCACGATACGTCTACCTTTCCAATTGAAAGCATTGGTATTGTGTTCATGATCTGTGATCACTTTAAGCTTCTGTAACCATGGCCGCCCGAAAAGAATATGTGTGACGTTCATTGGTATGACATCACAGAGAAGAGTATCCTCATAGTTGCCAATCTTAAAAGGCACACAGCATTGCTGACGAACAGGAATAGAATAGTTATCAACCCATGCAACTTTATATGGCCTTGGATGCTTTACCGTGGGAAGTTTAAGCTTCTCAACTGCTTCTTGGGAGATAACATTCATAGCACTTCCACCATCAATAATCATATTACATGCTCTGTCCATACATCTGACACGAGATCGAAAAATAGAAGCATGATTCCAATTTTCATCCTCTTTAGCATCTGCTACTAGCAAACGACGATCTAGAAAGAGAAGCGGAATACCATCATCAGCGTCTGCATAATCTACCTGATCAGCTTGATCTTCATAAGGAGGATCTATATCAGCGTGCCCTGATTTGACATGCTCATCATGCTGAGTATCAGTATCGGGCTCATTTGAAGTATATAAATTACGATGGGGGCATTCATTGGCATAATGTCCTCGTTGCTTGCAGGCATGACAAACAATATCCCTCTTGTCTGTTTTGGCATAAGCACGATTATCAGGTTGGTTCAGTGGAAACCTCTGATTCTGTTGGGGATTCATCTGTCTTTGTTGAATGCCCGGCCGAGGATTCTGAGGAGGCTGCTGAACTTGACGCTGAGGAGGAGGCCTATAAACTGTTGCTTGATTGCGATTATAAGTAGGATCAGGACCTCTTTTTATGGAAGACTCCCCGGCTTGAAAAAGATTACGCTTCCGCAACTGAATTTCATGTTGGGCTTTGCGGGCTTTATTGAATATTTCATCTACTGTGGCATAATCAAACATTGCCACCTCTTGTCTGATATCAGCACGCAGATTATCCCTGTACCTAGTGATAGTCAGACGATCATCAGTCCTCAAGTTACAGCGAACAATGTATTCGCGAAACTTGTTGGTATATTCTTCCACAGTCATATTGCCTTGCTGGAGACTCAGATATTCTTGGTGAAGTGTATCCATATAATCAGAAGGAAGGAAATTGCCCTTGAGCTTCTCTTTCATAATATTCCACCGGAGAATCGGCTGGCCTACTGCGAGCTCATTGTTTTCAACACCATACCACCAAATACGAGCAGGACCCTTTAGTTTAACTTTGGTAAAGGCTATCCGCTGTGCATCATTCATACCATACCAAGCAAAATAGTCTTCCAAAGAATTAAGCCAATCAACAAAAACTTTCGAACTCGCATCACCACTAAAGTCAGCAATGTCAATTTTGACTTTCCTAGTGATGTCATCAGGTGGGGGTGCAACATGGTGAACTTGATGATCTCGTTCAGCCAGAAGGCGCTCCATAAAATCACGAATGGATTCATGATTTTCGGGTCTTTCTGGTTGGACAGGCGTGTAAACCATAGATATATTGGAGGATCCTTCTTGACTAACAAATTGCTTTGCTTGTAGCTCAGCAATGGCAATTTCTGCAATTTTGAGACGTCCCGTGACATCTTCTAATTCTTGACTCAGTTTAAGGATGGTTTCATCCCTCCATCCCTCTGGCGGTCAGTCATCCAATGCTGAAGATCATTACCACGCCTAGGCATGATTGCTTCTTTTTTTTTTTTTTTTCAGAAAATAAAGAAAGTGGGTCGGGTCGGTCTTGTGATGGGCCGGACCAACTTAGGTCTGATGACAGTGCAATGGGTCGGGTGACACATGCTCGGGTCGAGGTCCAGATGCACCCGCCCGCCTCTCGATCCTTCTGTCTTGGGCTGTGTGTAGAGAAAGAAAATAAAAGAGAGGAGGGAGCGGACTTAGCTGAAGAGCAGAAGAGGAGAAATAAAAACGGAGAGGGAAGCAGGCGATGGAGGCGACCGTCACTAGTGCGCGTGGATGCTGCGATGGCGGTGCGATGCTGGAGGCGACCGTCAACAGTGCTCGGGGCTGCTGCGCTGGAGGCTGAAGCGATCTCGGTGCGTGTGGCCGCGGCGGAGGACGGCGACGACGCAACGGCCGGAGGCCGACGCCGCGGACAGTGACGATGAAACCGACGACGATGGAGACCACCAGCGACAGGTACGCTGCTTTCCCCTTTCTTCTCTTCTTGCTGCTACTGTCTGGCGCTTCGCTTTTTTCCTTGTCTCTTGTTTTCCCCTTTCTTCTCTTCTTGCTGCTACTGTCTGTTCTTTCTCTTTTTCTTTGCTGTTTTTTTTTTTTTTTTTTTTTTTTTTTTTTTTTTTTTTTTGCACTCGGATTTGGGAAAAAGGATTGTGCAGAGTCTGGGGTTTCGGGTGGGGGATCTGGGGTACGAGCAGGGGGTAGGAAAGGGGCGAGGAATAGATAGGGGGTTTAGGCGTTGAGGAGGAGGTGGTGCGGGAAAGACAGAGAGGGGATGGGTCGACAGGGGCGTGGTTGTAGGGGTCGGATCGCCGATCGGGGGTGGGGTGTCACAGGGGTTTAGGGTTAGAGAGTTGGGCTGCTGTAGTGGTCGGTTTGGTTAAGGTTGACCGGGAATGGCTTAAGGGTGGGGACAGAGGCCACGGTTGGTCTGGGAGTTGAGGATTTGTGGGCGCCTGGTGGTGGTGGAGAGAAGAACCGGTGAGCAGAGTGGATTGAGCGATGAGACAGAGGTTGCTGGCGACCGGATCTGGGCTCTGATACCAATCTGGCGCAGCCCTGGATATAGGATGGGTAGTAGAACAATCTCCCAAGGGATTGTTCTAATCCGAGGATTCAAGGTAGTCACGATGAAAATATGGAACGAGAAAATCTTTGCACAACTGAAAATTTTTATTGATAAAAAAATGCATACCGAATACAGTGAATATTACTCCTTATATAGGAGTGATCGGTTCTAAATATAGAAGGACTAATTCTACACAAATAAGACCTACTAAAATAGGACATTACAAAATAGAAAGTGTATCAATCGGATGTCTTCCGAGCATGTGATCTGGGCTGGACTTGGGTTTGGCCTGCATCAGAACATCCTATCATAGTTTTAAAAAATTGTCCTACCTCGCCAAAACTTGGCCAAGTTGCTTGGCATGGAAAGACACGATGATGATAAGAGTAGATCAGGAACTCCGACCAGGCTAGCCTGAGTTAAACTAAGCTCAGTGACCTCAAGTGTTCTCCATGGGAGGTGTGCATGGAAGATCCAGTGCTATGGCTCTTAGTTGAAAATTTTAATTTTTGTGTCTCCAAGATGCATATTTGTATGTGGGAACACATGTTCATGACGACTCTTTACAGTCCCCTTTTATCCTTTTGGTGTTTTTCATTTAAAATATAATACAAAGAAAAACTCTGCCAATTTAAAACTAAGACCATGTAAAAGGAGGGGGGTTGAGTTAGGTAACTGATAGCCATCATAAAACTGGTCGGAACAAAAACATGAATTTTAATGATGAAAAAAACCACACAAAAAATAAGTTGATAAAATATAAGGGAAGATCTCAAAGTGAGATTCAGTGACTAACTGAATGCATGAAAACATGTGTGCAGCAAATTAACAGGGAGAAGGGTTAATTGAACAAGTTGGATTCATGATGCAAACCACAAAGCAGATTACAGCCAATACAAGTTCATTGTTTCTGACAATCTGCAACCAAATGTAATTTGCCACAAAACGTTCACTTATAATGCGAATGCAATCAACTAGATCAAACAATTCACATATAAAGGGTGATACTTGCCATTGGATTGGATACTTGCCATGGGCATTGATCTTATTCTTTCATGAGCATAATTCAACAGCACATGCCACTTTAATCTGGCACTCACCAATTCACTAGAATGGGCTTGAAATCAGCAAATGCCACCATCTTTTCACTGAATCAATTTAGAGAAAACCTCTGCTCTGATGCAGTAGGAAACAAATCAAAGTGATTATCACTGTTCAATAGAACGGAAAATCATGACATTCACTCCCTTGAAGATTGCAAGCAAAGTATGAAAAAAATCCTGTTTGCAGGCAAAGTATAAAATCCTTGCCAAACTGGACAGTTAAAATAATTTTCCAATTATAAATAGAGATGCCTTAAAGCAAACTATCTAGCAATATTAACTACAAGATTTCATTAATTTAGAATAGACCTGCCCAAAGCCCCAAACCATCCATTCAATTCTGACCAATGCACACAGAACCACAAGATCACAGTAATTTCTACATTTGACCCACATCCATATCGAGTCCCACAATGTGAATAGTACATTGTTCTGGCTTCTATGATCTCTGTTTCCCTTCCTGACAGAAGGGAGCTTCACCTCACATACATTTGGTGTAGGGATGACGAAGAACAAGAAGCACACAATCACGCACAAGAACACACGAGATTTATGTGGTTCAGCTGATGTGGGCTATGTCCACGAAGATTCAGGCCAGTCTACTATTTTGGAGATCACCACACAAGTCCTCTTTTGTGATTACAAGAGTACAAAACTCTCCCTAGGATTTTCCTCTCAACGGCACAACTCTCTTACTTACACCACTCAGAAAAAATACAAAGCCCTAATTAAAACACCCAGGCATCTACAACCGTCAGATTTAGTCTTAAATCAAAAGGTCCAGATTAAACCATAGGATTACATATTTACCCCCGTAAATAATGAATATACCTAGATCAAGCTTCACCAACCCATCATTTGGGTCATTTATGATAACATCCATATCATTCTCCATACCTTTTTGTTCTCCATGGTCTTTTTCTTTCATCAGGAGCAGAGGTTGCTTCTTCTCATCCTCCATGCCTCTTTGTTTCCCATGGTCTTTGTCATCCTTCTGGACCACATGTAGCCTTTTCTCACATGCACTTGATTCAAAAACATTGACATTAAAGACCATGTCCCCAACATACCTAAACACCAAAAACTCTCCAATTTGAAGATCAAGGCCTAGTACAAAATCAAACCAACCTTCTCCAAACCACATGCATGCCTTGCCTCCACAAACTTTCACAGGCCATGATATTCCAAGTGGGCTTTTGAGGATGGCTTTGTAACATTTCTTGCCCATTAGGTGCTTAAGAAATGCAGGAGGAAGAGACAACACAAGATGAGGGATTGGACGTTAGAAAGATAAAAGACAAACTCAGTAAACAGTCCTCTATTTGAAAAATTGAAATGGAACAAAACCCATTTGTTCTAAGTTGTCAAAAGACGAAAAATGTAGGAAACAATAACCAACTTGAGAAAAGAAAGAGTAGAGTGAAAGGAAAGGGGTTTACAAGCTTTTCGGAGAAGCCTGGAAGCATGAACTTGAAGAACATAGGTACTTTCTTTTGGGACATATCACGAGGATACTTTCTGGGTCCAGCTACCATGCGCTTGGATGACGTAGAAGAAGAACCTTTGCTTTGGCGCCTTATGGTAAGAACCTTAGAATATTCACTCATTGTGATTGATTGCTCCTTCAATAGTACGCCCTTTACAATAAAGGGCATGTGCTTTGCTCTCCAAATCTTTATCTGAAAACGCCCTAAATTTACCCATTCTGTGCGAGTTTATAATGGGTTTAGCAGTCGGTCTATTAGGATACCCACAAGATTAAAAAAAGATCCTTTTATTGAGCTGCGTAGCAGGTGACTGTTCATTCTAGGAACAGTATGACACAAAATCCGTGTGTTCGTCCAAAGCAACCCACAACGGGTGTGTCACCGAAATTTTCGTAATACACTATAGTTGTTATTTTTTTTCTTTTTATGATCCAATGTATTTTTTGTCATCGCAGCTTTCGAACCTTTGGCCTTCGACCGAAGAATTTTCCGATTCTAAAGAGTAAGAATTAATCCTTAAAAGTACATACATGGCCGCACACATATTATTTAAAAAACGTATAAGACGGGAGTTGAATTCAAAACCTTGGGGGAAACCCAAGTCTTAAACCAACTGAGCCAATGCCTTAATGGTATAACACACTATAACATAGGCACGATCCTGAAAAAATATTTTTTACACCAAAAATCGCATGGCTAGTAATAATATTATTGTAAGAAAGTCATTCTCGATCACAAGGATTAATCCTTGCTCATTAAAATTGAAAAACCCCTGAGTCGGAGATAAAAAATTTGAAGGCCGCACACATTTACTCGGATAATGCAAAGAGCAGAAGTTAAACTCAAGATCTTAAAGAGCAAATCCAAGTTTTAAATCAACTGAGCCACTGCTTTTGTAGCATAACAGACTATTATATAGGCACAATCCTGGAAAAATAATTTTCACACCAAAGATCACTTGGCTATTAATAATAGTATTGCAAGGAAGTCATTCTCGGTCACCACATCTAAAGCCGCAACTCACTGCGCCGAGCAAACACCCAAAAACTACAGAAAGCCTTAAAAACAGTAACAACGTCAAGTTAGGGCATTGGAAAAAAAAAAAAAAAAGAAGGGTTGGTTTGGTATTTCAATGATCGGCTGGATCATTCCCAACTTTTGTAGTGTAATATCAAATTGTCTACGGTGTGGAGCCCATATGAAAAATTAAGAAACATAGTGCTTTACAGAAGGTACGAAAATTTATCTCTGTCCCATATGCAAAAAGCATGATCCTTTTAAAAGGCGTATTCGATATTTTCACCCAGTTAGTTGAAAATTCCCCTTGGAACACCCGTTTTGACCGTGAGAGGAGATTTTTTGGATGGTAATCATGCGTGTAAATAAGTTGCGTGAAACTTTGGGCTCTTTAGGACAAGTTTAGCAAGCATCCTCAATAAAGGGGAGAATCTTCCATCCAAAGCATTTTTTAGTCATCTTATACAGAGGTTTTTGACTAGTGAATTTCACGGTAAAAAAATCTACTGCAATCCATATTTGGCAAAAAGGATGAAATTGTGAATTTGTATATATTACATCCAACGGTCAGAAGGTTTTTACTATCTTTTCATAATCCATAATAAATTCACACCTAGAATTTGAACTCATAGCAGCTGTGGGCCTTCTAGAGGTGATGGACTGTATGAATCTTCATTGTGTGACCAAATCCTATGAAAGTAAAATCCCAGGATATGTTATTGGAGTGCAAGGCATTCAAGTTTAATCGGTCAGATCATAAGTGGTGGCCCCATGGTCAGTTACACATCCCACCACTGAGGTGATCCGGCTCATATGTGATGAGTGTCGCCTGTCGAGTCATCATTTGTATCCTACTTGTGAAGAAAGATGCTGGATAGAACCTCCCATGTAAAAGCAAAACACCAAAAAGGTACACATAAGATCTCTTCAAAATGCGAAACTCAAAGCCAATTTCTAACCTAGCATACAGAAATGTCCAGAATGCACTTTTTCATTTTTTTTTCTTGCTCATTCTTCTCTAGAAGAAGAATCAGTTGATCCATTTTTATTTGTGCCTTAGTGGACCTTTAACAAAGAAGAATCTGTTGATGATCCACTTTTTATAGGGTCGGACAATTGCCTTGAATAATATGGTCCACACTAAAGACTTTCAACACATTTATAGGCCTAAAACCGCCTCTTACCCAGTGGCAAGAGGCGTCGATTCTGACTTGCATGTCTAACCCTATTCATTTTTTGTGGGCTTTCTTTGTAATCCTTTTCAGTTTTTGTGAGCTTTCTTTCTGTACTCACTTTCTATTGGGTCCTAACCCCCTTACTAGGTTATTGAAAAATATGGGTCAGAGCCCCCTCGGTCGGGTTTAAAAAAAAAAAAAAACACATTTATAGGCCCCTCCATTACTCCTTGGCAGGTCTCTAAATGGAGCCCAAAATTTAAACATTAAACTACTCAAAATAAATATCTACCTCTTTTTTTTAAGTATACCTTAAGATTTATCAATATAATATAGAAAACATCAGAAAAAAACTTCATCTATTTTATCCATGATGGGGCTCACATATTTAATATGAATTGGTTTTGATAAATGATCCTCTCTTTTATGAGTTATGGTAAAGATTTACCTCACTATTAAATCTAATAAATTTTAGCCGCAATTGGACCTCACCTTTCTAAATTTGAGCCTTTCGTAATAAATATCGCTCTGTTATATGAGATGACAAAATTTTCAGGCTAATATGTTGTAAGCCCAATATTGCCCACTGTGGGATTGATCATATGTATACTTGAATAAAATATGATTCAAAACATGTGTTTTATACAATTTGATGAGGGGCCCATCTTCTATTAGAATGACATTGTGTATTGTGTATATTCTATGAGTTAGAATCTTTTGTAAGGGAAAAAAAATTGATGGCCTGTAAGATAAGGTTATTACTAGACAATCAATTCATAGGCTTAAATAGGATTGTTACTAAATATCCCAGAGGTGGATGGTAAATCCATAAAGCTGCCATAATTGTAAAAAAAAAAAAAAGGTGTACTAGGGGTGCTGTTGGCCCATATGAAGTCTGGATTCAACCTACAAAAAGAATGAGCATCAGTTTATATATTTTTCACTATCAAATCTAAGGCTTCAAAAGAAATGCAATAAAAACCAACCACAGCCAACAATACAATAAAACCACAGCTAACAATACAATGAAAATCAATCACAGCTAACAGATACTGCCACAAATTAGACAACTAGAAATGCCAAGTAAATTGGTTTCAGTAGATAAGTAATCCACAATCCCCAGCAGTAACTTGTGGAGCAAGTGGGTTCCACCAACATGCCACTGTTCAATAATTGAGACTAGGCACATTGACAAGAGCTTTTCGTGTAAAAAGATCCTTTCATGCCCTTTTTTAAACAAAAGAGAAACAAAAAGAAACTCTAATTCTTCAAAAAAAATTTAAGGATCATTAAACCAAGCTGATTTCTTACTTTTACCTAATCCACATTCATACCTTCCAATCCACTCCAAACACTTTGGTTCCCAAAATCGATTTCTGAGGTCTATTCACATTTGAGCATTTGTGGACAGAAAGAAAATTCTTGTAAACATATACAGACAAAAGTACTCATCCCATGCATGAGAACAACACTTTCACTCCATGAAGCTAGTAGAAAAATAATTACCAGCCCTTTCCAATTCCAGAACGGTAGCTGATGAAGAGATTCAGAAATGAGAAGCTCTGGTCACAGGCTTAGTTTCTTCACATGTTTTGACCGCGAAGGCAGGCATCTTCCAAGGGAAAATATGCACTTGCAGTTGGCATTCACCAACAAGCTCAAATACGCATACATCTCCTTCTCTAAGATCATAAGCAAGTGAAAATTGGCTCCATCCTCCAGAAAGGTAGCCCAGTTGGTTGCCGCCAGGAGGAGAAAAATTCACTTCCCATGCACTCCCTTTTGGATCCCAAAGGAAAAACATAGTTTTTTTTCTAGGAAGATGTTCCCTTGAGAAGCATTTAGGTACAGTCTGCATAAGTGGAATGTAATTTGGTTAAAAGACCTTTTTATAACTTCACTAGCAAAGTAAAGTTAATGGAATCGTTAAAAAATTCTTAAAGTTAATGGGACAAAAGCAAATGATAGGGAGGACTGAGTTCCTCACAAAACAAAAGAGCAGAAGAGGAAGATGAGCAACATAGTTCACATGAGGAGTTTGCCTATGGTCCACGCAGGTCCGAATTATTTGTGTCAAAACATCATTGGATTGTTTATGCAATCTTGATCCACATGATTACCATGTACAAGTGTAACTTATCGGCAATGAGTTGTAAGACATAATCATGTCATCAAAAGCAGTCTTCAGCTTTCCTGCACCCACCCCCACCAACAAAAAAAAAAGAATAAGAAATGGAAGAGTCTTCAGCCGCAGTTTGTCTATCACATTTGCTGATCTTGACCTTGGAATGCGTTTTACACCAGATACATGAATTTGAAACACACATCCCGGTCTTCTTTTTGACATTAACAAAATATGTTTTTGATCAAGTCATACATGATAATTATGCGGATGTTATTATGACTGTTATATGATTAGAGCCACGCTGGTTACACATTTAGATGGTGTCCGATTTTTGGGTTGGACCTCTTAATCAAATCAAGTGTGTTTTACATTAAGAATGATGCCTACTAGACTACTAACATGTTAGTTCAACAGGCTCTGTTCCCTTACATGGACAGTTCAGGTGTGATATTAAAGTTAGGTGTCAAATCTGTTACTCCACCATGTCTGTATCAGGCTTATTATAAGTTAGTGTTAGGCTTGTATTGCATACCCTATGACTATTGCCAACTTTTAGATCAATTGTGGAGGCCTAATTTCCATTTGATTAAGAACAGTTAACTTCCACATATATAAAGATCAAGGCTGTTCTTTTTTCTCTCTTTTTTTTTATAGAAGATTTTTAATTACATTAAAAAAGAACGGTTTAAAATAGGTGTGTTCTGCAAATAAAGAAACCAATGTCAATGCCCAACACATGAATCCTTCCCTCATCATCTTCGTATCTCCAATGGAGATTCAGAAAAGAAGTTCTTCAAGACCTCTCACCCAAGAATTAAAAAAAAAAAAAAACACATGTAGTCCTTCATAGCTATGTTTTCTGCATCAGATGTCATGCAGCTTGAAGCAGAATATATTCTATTTTTCAGGCTGACGACGACTCGATGAGCAGACAATTGAAGAGGGTGGAGTTCTTACTAGAAATATCCATGGTGGGAAGGGCAAAGGCAGCAATGGAAGCAGAACTCTGTATCATTAACTTACCAACATTTGAAAAAAAAAATCGCAGGATTTGTTAAATAAGCAGGAACTAAAAACAGTTAACTGAGAAGTAAAAAAGAAATAGAAACTCACCATCACAAAACAAGTGAAACATTTGCCCACACTGGATTTGTTCAAAATTTTTATAAAATTAGGAAGCTTAGAGGCTTTCGAAAAAGCATTAGCATTCTCAAACGCTTTTGTTTTCTCTTCTGCTATTGATCGCTGCTTTTTCAAAACGTGGCGAGCTCCCACGGAATCAGTTTTATACACAGCCAACTCAATGTCCCCTGTTCTCATCTTCTTAAAGCTATTGATTTTAACTGTAGACATATGTTGCCCTGCATCAACAGAAACAAAGATTGGCAAAACTATTGAATGCTAAGGCAGATATTGAAGTAAAACTCATTAACAGAAGCACATCAAAGGTGCAACAGAAACAGTTAAGTTTATACATCAGTAAATATCTTTCTTACTTACATTTATCGTAACTAAAATGAACTTCAGAAGCCTAATAAATATGAAAGTGGCCATGCCTAGACTATGTGTATGATTGAGACCATATCACTTATTCATAGGCTCGGTCATCCATGCGGCTATAAATTAAGTATTGAAACGAGTGTGAATCATGGATTACCTTTGACACAATTTCAGGGCCTATATGAGAAAGTTGTTCACAGTCGAGTCTGGCACTTTTATCTACTAGAAACCTCAATTGAAAGTGCATAGGCCAAAAGTCTCCCAAGCAGACCAAGCCAAGCAAATCTGCAGCCAAACTAGTCAGGTCTTCGGCATCGGCTTTGGATAAACTATGAATGGCTCAACATGTATTATGATGTTGCAGTCACTTCATACTTCTGAGATAGCTAAGTGTCATTATACACAGAATAGACATGAAAATTGTATCCCACCTCAAAAGTAGGGATGGCCACTAGGTTGGGTTTGGTATAGGTCAAGGTAAGCCGAAACCCAATCCTGTTCACACACTTGCTTTGCCAATACTCACCTCAATCCATGATGAGATTTGTCATTCGATACCATACCCAACCAATGATGGGTCCAAGATCTTTAAAAAAATAAAAATAATTCATATATGCGCATGCACATGGTAGGACTCAGACGTCCAACCTCACAACTCCTACTTTTATTTTTAAGTGCCCAATACTATCTAGGCCAAGAAACCTATGCATCATATTCTCTTAGGAAATAAATATATATAAATTTGCCATCACAGGTCCACATGTAATGTGAATGAAATCCTCTCAATCAAACAATTTGCATTTGAATTGGGAGGCACTCCAATAAAGTGATACTTACCGTTGGATAGGATACTTCCCTTGGAAATTAATTTTTTTTATCATGTGCAATCCAACAGAAAAATTTCACATCTCCTCCAATGACACTGGAAGCAAAGTATAGAATCACAGCTGATCATGACCTCAATTGGTTTTTTCCATTAAAATAGAGATGCCTAAAAGCAAACTGTCTAACAAAGTTAAGCAACATATTCCATTAATTTACTTTAGACCTGCACAAACTCTCCATTTGACTCTGACCAACGTGCACAGATCTTAAGAACACAGTTTTTTATACATAAGATCCCCATCCACATTAACTCATACAATGTGAACAGTACAGTAACATTTACATATGATTCTCATCAGACTGCATTGCTTTCTATGGTTTTGTTTCCCTACTTGATAAAAGGGAGCTTTAATTCACATGAACTTGTGTTATATATGGAAACATCCACATGATTCTCCATACCTCTTTGTTTTCCATTGTATTTGACTCTCTCCCGGACCAAGGGTGTTTTCCTCTCATCCTCTGTACCTCTTTCTTTTCCATGGTCCTTGTCATCCTTCTTGAACACAGGTAGCCTTTTCTCACATGCACTTGTTGCAAAAACAAGAACATAAAAGACCATATCCCCATCATATCTAAACACCAAACACTCTCCAAGTTGAAGATCATGCCCTTGTACAAAATCAAACCAGCCATCTCCAAACCACTTGCATGCATTGTCTCCACAAACTTTCACGTGCCATGATTTTCCAAGTGGGCTCTTCAGGATGGCTTTGTCACATTTCTCTCCCTTGAGGTGCTCAAGAAATGCACGTGGCAGACACTACACAGGATAACAGATTGGATATTAGAAAGACACAAGCATTAGCATGTATGAAATATAAAGCAATAAAAGACAACCACAGTACATGGTTCACATTAGTTGAAAACTAAAATCGAAGAGAAACCATTTGCAAGGAAACTGCATCTACCCTCAGTTCTCTTCTAAATTCTCAACATATGAAAGAAAATCTACAAAAACAATAGCCCATTTGAGTAGAAGAAACAGAAAAATAAAAGGCCGATGCTTACAATCTTTTCGTTGAAACCTGGAAGCATGAACTTGAAGAACATTGGTACTTTATTTTGGGGCATTTCAGAAGGCTTTATAGGTCCAGGTGCCATGGGCTGGAATAATATGGACTGTTGCTTATGGGACATTTGAGGAGGAAGCTTTATAGGTCCAAAGGCCACGCAAATGAATGACAGAGAACCTGCTTGGAGGCCATTTGAGCAGAAGACTTTCTTGGCCACACTCAATCGTTCATATGTACAAAAGCACAGATATGGAATAATGCACACAACAGAACATTTGCTCTAAGTGGAAGAAAAAGTAGTTAGAATTCTTGTATACAACTCAGAGTCACATCTAAGAAAAAAATCAATTTAATCCATTTCAAGAAGAAAAAAAATTAAAAAAAACTTTAAAAAATTAGTGTCATAGAATGCCCCTTCAAAGCTAGGAACCAACCCTTGAAAGTACTTGTCATTGGTGCAATGACGTACTTATCAGCGAAGTACATAAAGACATTGCCCATTTTATCTGCTAGTGGCTTAAGTTGTGCGGAATCAAAGCTAAAGTGGAGATTATTGGGTTTACGTCTTGTATTCCAACTTAACTGAATGGGTCCATTGGATTAGCCAGAAACCGGATTAAGGTCATGGGTATTTTGGTCACTATAGTGAGGGGGCTTTCTTAGGGGTAAGAAAGCGGAGATTATATATTGATGAAGTCTATAACCCTAGACTTTGGCTAGAAGAGAGTGCCCTGTCTTACCCGTGGTGTTCCGAACACCACGTTGGAGAGATGATGAGAGAAGAGAGTCTCCATATGCTTTTGCTCGTGATAGTGAAGATGTTTGGTGAGCCATGTAAATCCTCTGTATCTCTTCTTATGTGTGGCTTGATTGGCCGATGGCGGGTTTCACGCACAACACCATATGCAATCTACTGGAATATATGGTACACCTTACTTTTCATATAAAAAATGAGGGTCCAAACCAGCAGCTCTAGAGAAGTGAATGAACCATGTGCAATCATTAATTTCATGGTAAAACAACTAAGGAACATCAGAAAGCAGGGGCAATGGACAGAAATTCACAATCCAACAAAAAATGGAAAGCTTGTGGGAAGCATCCAAGACTACCCAGACAATTTCATTGAAAGGTCCTGAGCATACATTGGTAATGTCAGAGGGGCAGGGGCAGATATATTTAGATCTTTTTCCTTTTGCTGAAAATCGTAGACATAATTCGTATCTTTTCTAGCATAAATCGTGTCATGATTTGCAATAAGCGTGAGAATCTTAATTACCATAATTCAACATCACTAACACAAAAGACATGATGGAGAATCAAAATTTGCTATCAACCAAAGTAGTCATGATAAGGAAAACCAGAAAAACATGCAAAAGAAATGAAAATCCAGTGAGATTCTAACTTCTAAGACCCATTAACTGGAGTGTCAGCACGCAAAAAGAATTCCATATTTTGGGAGAGCGAGAGAGGGAGAGAGAGTACTGATGCTGATGCTGCTGCTTTTTTATTCTTCCATCACCCTTTTCTTTCCCCTCTTGTTCTAACCTGTCTCTTTTGGTACAGCAAGAACTATATACCTGTTCAAATGATTCAGCACGACACGACTGACACCTTTTCCTAGGATGGTGTGTATGAAATACGGACAACAACTCCCCTCCGATGGACGCTGATGCGATGAACCCTTTATATATATATATATATATATATACACATATATACATATATATATATGGGGCTTTTTTTCGTGCATACATTCTTCATGGACTTTTCATGCATACTCTTTAGTAGGGCCCACTGTGGACCCCACCAAGGGATGAGACTGGGGGATTCGGCAAGATCTATGTGAAAGCACCCTATATATCAAATTTGGTCCCAATCACATATCCTTAACCCTTTCATCCATGGCTCACAAATTCATTCCGTTCGGATTGGTGTATAGTCAATCCAACTGTCCAATAAATTCGAATTTGACCGAAAGTAGGGGCGAGTTGCTATCATGGGGTCCCATATATGTTGCAAGGTTTGGATTGAGTGATAGATGAGCCCCACCTAGAGTTCTCACGAAAAAAAATAGTGAGGGACGGATGTGTATGAAGATTCTCCTATATATATGTACGCGAAAACTAATCTTATGAGAACTAATTCTCACAATTTTTCTTGAAAGGTGGGGCTTATCTACCATTCAATCCAAACCTTACAATACATAGAGACCCCCCGATAGCCACTTGTCTCAAGTTTCAATCAAATCCGAATTTACTGAACCTTGGATCGACTGAGCACCAATTCAAATGAACTGAATTTGTAAGCCATAGATGAAAGAGTTAGGGACATGTGATTGGGGCCAAGCTTGATATGTGGGATGGTCTCATATAAATCTTTCCAACCCCTTAGTTTCATCTCCAAAGGAGATTCACAAGTGAGCCCTATAAAAAGTTTTCACGGTAGGTGTGTCAGAATAGTTCTCACATAATCAAAGCCAGATACACATATATAGAAAGTGTCTCTCACACTATTAAGCAATATCTCTCACCATAGTGTGAGGGACAAATAGAAAGTGCCCCTGACCATAGTGTGAGAATATATATAGAGAGAGAGAGAAAGGGAGAGAGAGAAAGAAATGGTCCTTACAGGATGGTCCTTATGAACCATTTCTCATCATTTAGAAAATGTAGCTCACGTTGTGAGCTATTCAAATGGATCACACATATGACTTTTGTGAATTGCACACGTCCACCAATTTTGAGTCACATCCAAATAGAGTGAATAATTGGATTGACTGCACAGTCATACATATATATAGATAAATATATATATATATATATAAAGTTTATTCAGATGGATGTATAGTTGATCCAACAGTTCAATCTATTTGGAAGTGACTCAAAATTAGTGGACGTGTGCAATTACAGGGGTCGTGTATGTGATCCATTTGGATGGCTAACAACGTGGACCGCATTATCTAAAACGGTGAAAAATGATCCATAAAGACCGTCCTTACAAAACCATTTCCCACATATATATAAGTAAAATTTTCAGGAGCTAGATGGCTAGTACTGTTTTGTGCTATGCACCAAACACAGCCACTCATAGTACCACAATGTGTAGCTATGTTTAGTGCCTAACACGAAAAATGTGCTAATCATTTAGCACCTGAAAACTATGATATACATATACATATATATAATACTACTATGCATCCTTCCCTCACCATGTGGTGAGGGACAAAGGCATATTTGAAAAAATTCATGTATAAAAGAAGAAAAGTAATTTATGATATTATGAAAAAGTAGAATCTTTATATGTTAAGAGGGAAATTGTATATGGACAATATTCATTGGCCCTCAGCATGTGGTGAGGGAAGAATGCATAGTAGTATTATCTATATATGGATAATATTCATGTGCATGTCCCTCACCATTTTTTTAGTGAGAACTCTAAGCGGGACCCACTGTATGGTTCGTTAAAATGGATCATACACACGACCCCCCTGAATTGCATATGTCCACCAATTTTCGATTATATCCGAATTTACCAGACCGTTGGATTGACTGTGCATTAATCCGAATAGAATGGATTTGTAAGCCACGGATGAAGGGGTTATGGACATATGATTGGGGCCAAACTTGATATCTAGGGTGATCCCACATGAATCTTTTCATTCCCCTTAGTCTCATCCCTTAGTGGGGTTCAAAATGGGCCTGACGAAGGAGTATACAAGGTCCCTCTGCGAGGGACGTATACATAGAAAGATTGCTCTATATATATATATATATTTATGGGAAAGACTACCGTGCATCTATCCCTTACCACAATGTGAGTGACAATTCATTTTTTAGACCTAACAAGGTCAAAAAAGGTGTCATGATGTATGATGATTATGTCCTTTTGCACATAAATATTTTTCAAAACTAGAAGTGTCTCTCACCATAGTATGAGGGACATATTCTTAGTAGTTTTGTCATATATATATATATATATATGAGGAGAGCTAGATAACGCCCATATATTTTTAAAAGTGAAAACACTACTTTTTGCAACCAATAGGAGATAAAGAAACTTTAATACTGTGGAGAAGCTATTAATGTTACTTTTAAAAAAGAAAAGTCGTTGGAGGATAGAAAGATGGCTAAAATGCTCCTTTTTAAATGGGGCATTCTTGAGATTTTTTCTATATATATATATTAATGCAAAGCTTTAAGGGGTGCTTTTAATAATAATAATAATAATAATAATAATACTTACAAAAATCACATAAAGGTATGCCTTTTACATGAACCATGGAATATAGTCATCAATTTTGTTTCATCTTGGCTAAAATGGCCTGAATTTGTTGTTTCGGTCTTTCGATCGAAACAAATGGGGGTTAAAAAATTTTTGAATTGAATCTTAGTGAATTCTGATCCATTTCAATTGATTTTGGTTGCTCACTTTGGTCTATTTTAGCCCATTTTGATTTGCAGCATAATATTTACTAATTTTTTTCTTAATATCCATATCAAGGATTATGCATAATTTGTATTTTATTTTTAGTTTTCTATTTTTTTTACATATATTTATATATTTTTTAATCTTTATTATTCCTAAAAGTTACTCCGAAGAGTTTTCTAAAATTTCAAAATACCGAAATACTTCATATTAGAGATTCGACCGAAATGAAATTGACAACTTTCTCATTCGGATTTTAAATCTACATGACCTTGGGATGGGAATAAAGACTTAATGTTTCTTAATTTATTTGCTAAATCGGTGGTAATAATTGAATAACATAAGGATAGTTTTCGAGAAGATAATTGAGGAAGTTTGAATCTAATATTCTTACCAAGTTTGAATATAAAATGGTTTCCTATCAAGATTTTCTCACGTAGAAAGGATCAAAACCAATCCGAAAATTTAGGTTTATGAGATAAGATTAATAGAGTTGAACAAATTTATGATACGAAAAGCTTTTGGAGAAGAGTAAAATTGAAAATGCCATAAGCTTACATATATTGGTCCTACATGGTTCTATCTCAATTAATTTTTATTAAAAGAAGTCCCTCAGGCTCCTCCCCATGTTTGTAAAATATGGGTTAATTGCTCCAAACATAGAAAAGCTCATTTTTTGCATTGTTTAGTTGGTGTCTTGGGCCTGATTTCTTATTTATAGCCGCACCTCTCTCCGCATTATGTCTTTTTTTTAATAATTTACTATTTTTCTTTATATTTTGATGCATAAAATAAACTTGATAGCGATAGATAATATAATTTTTACTTTTATATTTTGCTATTAATATTTTAAAAAAGTCTTAGATTTTAATATATTTTCAATTTTGACTCTAGGCTTAGCAGGGCCCCTAAATCTTCTCTCATCTTCCCCAAATGTTGGAAAAATAAAAGGATCTATCCGAAGTTACAAAATCAACATTAACAAATCTATGTGCAATTAATATCATAAATTAACAAATCTAAATCAAGTCGTGCCTGATATTGAAAGCAACAGTGGTATGAGTGCAACAGAATCTGGAATTACAAAATCACTATATTATATTGATTTAAAAATATATATATATTCTTTGTTACGAGTTAATTACAATCATATGGTAACTGCAATGTTTGTACTGCCACCCATGGATTTTGCTCCTTATGCAATTTCTCAAGTACTCCATGTTGAGTAAAAGAATGCCGTAGACATACTCTTATTGCCTTAGCATAAAAGTGGGGAGGTGGAGGTGGAGTTTGAAGTAATGTATACTTGAAAGCCTAGCTTTTGTCATGTTTTTTGTTTTATTTCAAAATTTTAGATGCAAATTTTACTTTCGCCCTAAAGCCCATATGAAAATTTTGTATTTATTCTAAAAATACAATTGTTTCTTTGGGTCTACACCCTTCAAATAAGAACTTTGAATCTGCTTCTGTTTTCCATCATCTGGTTCATTGCGATGACCCATCTTGTTTTAATAAAACTTTAAGAGTTACCTCACCTTTATAGACAAGATATTTCATTGAAAGCTTCTAATTTTCAATAATCCAAAATCTACAGGAGTGACATAAAAGACATGTCCCATCAGATCTAAACGCCAAACACTCTCCAATTTGAAGATCATGGCCAGTACAAAATCAAACCAACATTCTCCAAACAACATGCATGCCTTGCCTCCACAAACTTTCACAGGCCATGATAATCCAAGGGGACTTAATTTTGAGGATGGCTTTGTCACATTTCTTGCCCACTAGGTGCTTAAGAAATGTAGGAGGAAGAGACTACACAAGAAAAGAGATTGGATGTTAGAAAGGCATGAATTTAGATCAATGAACGTCGCTCAAATATTACAAAGCAATAAAAGACAACCTTAGTAAATAGTCCTCTAGTTTAAAAATTGAAATGGAAGAGAACCCATTTGAAAAATAAGTACTACATCGACCCTCCACTTTCTTCTAAGTCGTCAAAAGATGAAAAATGTAGGAAACAATAATCTACATGAGAAAAGAAAGAGGAAAGTGAAAGGAAAGGGGGTTACAAGGTTTTCGGAGATGCCTGGAATAATGAACTTAAAAGAACATAGGTACTTTCTTTTGGGATATATCGGGAGGATACTTTTCGGGTCCGGCTAACGTAGAAGAAGAACCTTTGCTTTGGGACCTTATGGGTAGAACTTAGAAGGCTTTATTGGCCACCGGCTTTGTACCTCAATTTGGATATTGCCGATGACAGAACATTTGTACAAAAAGAAAGTGTATACAACTTTTTACGTTTAACTCGATATTGTATCTATAAAAATTTAATTACTCCTGAATTCCATAATTTAATTGTAAATATTCAATTGAGAAATGATCTCAATTTATATATTGAAAAGTAAAGCTTAAAAACTTTTATTTAAAATTCAAATTACTAAATTATTGAATTTATGTCTTGTATTTCAGTTTGACTGGATTGATTCTTTGGATTAGCTAATGACCGTGTTTAGGGTCATAGTATCTCGATAATTCTACAGAGGCTTTCTTGGGAGACAAGAAAGTGAAGATTATATATTCATGTAATCTATAGTCCTAAATTGTGAGATAGGTGAGAGCTCACTTTCGCGTCATGCTCACAGTTTGACCCACCACATTGTGCTGAATGGTGGAAAGTAGTTTTTTTATTGATGTAGACAAGTTTGTAGAACCATATAAATTTCTTTGTCTTCGTGTATGGTTGATTGTCAATTATAGTGTTAGTTTATGCTTTTGCACACATGCGTACAATACAAACTGCCCTAAGTATCTAACAACAAAATATCTTTCTCCTAATATTCAATGGTATATTAGGAAAAAAACTGCATACTGCAAATATTTAAGTTATAACTTCAAATCAAGTGCATGTTCAACTGCAGAAACTATTAGTCCCATCATAAATGGTGAAAAACTGCCTCCTAACTTAGCAAGTGAGTATCCAAATTTTATTTGATTAAATTTGGTACTGAATCAGAGAGTTTATTAGGGCACGTTTGTGCAACTGTCTTAATTGATTTTTTTCCCTAACTCTGTTTTTCACAGAATTAAATTTACAAACATGCCACTTTTTAGTGAATATTCTATATTTTGTTTTTTTTTTTTCAACTAGAGGGTTAGGTCCTTAAGAGAGAGACTTGCACATGTGAGGTAATAGGAAGATAATAAATGAGTAATCTTTTCTTTAGGAGATTTTTTGATATTTCTTTTTTATTTTTATCTTCACGTTTTGGCCTCCGAATAAGAAGAGACTGCTTAGAAATCCTGTGAATTGAAAACAAATGTAACTAACGTGCTTGAAATATCATCATTTTGGCATTTGGATTCATTCATATATCTTTTGGCATCTTCTCAAATTTGGCTGATTCTTTTTTGCCTTGGGAGGGTTGCAGTTGTCATTTCGTGGCCGTCATTATTGAAAGCGATAGCAGTAGGTCTTGGCTTGTGATCAGATTTGGTACTATATGAAATTGAGGCTTAGTTTCTTATACTTAAATCATGCATTTTGTAAAGATTTTTTTTTGCATATGCCTCCCTAAGATTTTTAATATTTGTAAATAAATTTTTTTTATTTTAGTATTTATAAATACGCTCCTTCTTTAACATTTTAATACCTCTTATATCCCAAAATATATAGATTTGATGGTAATGAGCATCCACCATGAGGATTTTGCTCAATTTTTTTAAATGCCACTTTTGCCCTCGAAACTATTTTGTATACACTCCTTCTATGATTTCTAATATTTATTAATAGGCCCCCAATGCGAGATAAATAATAGATCTATTAAATTGCCTCAATACTATAAATGTGTTACTTTCTTTTTTGTTTTTCTTAATTTAATTGATATCTTTAATATATTTCCTAGCAGCAATATGAGCGCAAATCAAATTTTAAATTAATTACATTTAGGACTATTTTAGCAGAACAAGTGACTTAGTGATGTTTCATTTAATATAATATGTCCACTAAAAAAACCATACATTCACTTAATTGCCCTTGACTACTCCTTAATAGAGCCCCCTTTCAATAAACTCGTAGGAATTCAATAACAAGTAAACTAATAGACCTTTAAGTATTTGAAAGTTGGTGAAGTGGCATAAGAAGTGAGTTTTTTATTTTGAATCTTATTTGAAGCCGCCTAGATTTGCCCCACCCAATGTAAGTTTGTATAAGTTTAGTGGGCCCCTAGGTGATTAGTCTTGTTAGGTCAAAGATTACATATACCCACAACATTTTAAAAAAAAAGCCAAATCCTTTATTGAGATAGGCAATCGACTTTTCTTTTGACACAAAATTTGTTTGTTCATTCAAATCAGCCAAGGACAACGGATGGTCACCAAAATTTTCATAATACGCACGATCCTGTAAAAATAATTTTCCCATCAAAAATCACTTGGCTAGTAACAGTATTATAAGAAAGTCATTCAGAGTCACTGCCTCTTAAGACAAAACATAGTCACAGCACCAAGCAAGCAACCAAAGAACAAAAGAAAGCCTTGATTGATTAGGTAACAACATCAGGTTAGGGCATTGTAAAAAAAAGGTCAGATTTGGTATTTCTAGGATCGGCTGTATCATTCAATGTAATATCAAATTATTTATAGCATGGCATTAAGGAGTTGCTCAGTTGGCTTAAAATCAAGATTTACTTTCGAAAGTTGCAGGTTTGAGCTGCGCTATCACACTGGGCCACTGGAAATTTACCTTACTCTCCCTGTGAGCCCGAAAAAGATTAGTTCAACCTAAAAGGTCTGGACACCCTCCTTTAGCCCAAAAAAAAAAAAATAGTGTGTGACCCATATGAAAATACATAAATTTAGAAACATACTATTTTACAGAAGGTAGGAAAATTTCTTTGTGCAATATGCAAAAAAGCATAATCCTTTCAAAAGGTGTAATTCTATATTTTCACACAGCTAGTCGAAAATTAACACTTTTTTTGGTAAATAAATTTCCATTAAAACAAAAACAAATTGAAAATTGCCCTTGAAACATCCGTTTTGACTTTAAGTGGAGATTTTTTGGATGGGAATCATGCGTGTAAATAAGTTGGGTAAAACTTTAAAGTCCTTTTCGTCGCCAGCATTTGGGACAAGTTATCTTTGGCATTTTGAGAATTGTAAAGTACTTGCTTCTAAAGTGGAATTTTGAAATGCTAAAGGTTGATTGCGATTCTAAATAGTGAATATTCGAGAGTTTTACGGGAAATACTATCATTTGCTTTGCGGGTTTGAAGAAATCCCCTCAAATAAACCATGCAATTGGAATTTTAAGGAGAGCACCTACACTGTTAGAAATTTGACAAAGAGAAATCATGTTAGAAACGCTTGCTTGCAACCATGTAGACACCAAGCATGCCAAGGACTCTACTTTTGAAGGAGTTCAAATTCCATAAGTTGTCTGTAACATATTTTCTGTTAGTGGGACGTGTGTAACTCACTGTGGGCTCTATTGATGATCTGATCCATTAAAATTTAATGCCATCTCATCCGGCAGCTTCTCCTCATATTTTTTTCCTATAGAATTTGGTCCCACTGTAAGATGGGTAACAAAGATGTTAATTACATTATCAAGCATTTGTGCAATCCTACAGTGTGACCAAATACTCTGAAAGTAAAATTCCATGATATTTTACTGGATTGCATAGCATTTAATTTTAATGGTTTAGATTATAATTAAGTAGGTGGCCCCATGGTGAGTTACACACATCTCACTCGGAAAGATTACACGAGTCAGGTGATCCGGCTCATATGTGATGAGTGTCGAGTCATCATTGGCATCCTACTTGTGAAGAAGATGCTTGATAGAACCTCCCATGTAAAAGCATACTGCCACAAAGGTACACACAAGATCTCTTGCCATATTCAAAGTGTGAAACTTAAAACCAATTTCTAACCTAACATCCAGAAATGCTCTTTTTCAGTTTTTTTTTCCCTCTCATTCTTCTCTAGCAGAAGAATCAGTTGATGATCCATTTTTGTTTGTGGCTTAGTAGACCTTTAACAAAGAAGAATCTGTTGATGATCCACGTTTTATAGGGTCGGACAAAAAAAGCATGCTTTTCCACATTATTACCTTGTCTGATTAGCATCAACTACTTCTAACACATTTATAGGCCAAGAATGGCCTCACATTGGTTCTGAACTGGTTGTTTAACCCTTCTCATTTGTATGGGCTCTCTTAATTTCTGTGTGTACATGTTCTTTATTGGGTCTTACCCCCTTGACCGGGTTGAAAAAAAGGATCTCAGCCCCTTTGGTTGGGTGTAAAAAAGAACACATTTCTAGGTCTCCGTTCCTTCTTGGAGAGTCTCTATATGGAGCCTAACAATTTAAACATTAAACTACCCAGAATAAATACCTTTTTTTTTATTAAGTCTACCTTAAGATTTATCAATATAATCTTGAAAACATCACAAAAAACTTCATCTAATTTACCTATGATGGGGCTCACATATCTAATATGAATTGGTCATGATAAATGGCCCTCTCTTTTATGAGATATGGTAAAAATTTACCCAATATTAAATCTCATATATTCTATCCACAATTGGGCCTCATCTATTTAAAAAATTTGAACAACCTTACATAATAAATATCGCTCTGGTACATGAGATGAAAACTTTTTCAGTCTAATAAGTTATATGCCCATTGTGAGATTGATCATATGCATGCTTGAATAAAATATGATTAAAAAGATGTGTTTTATAGAATTTGACGGACGGCCCATCTGCTACTAGAATGACATTGTGGATTGTGTATATTCTGTGAGTTCGAGTCTCTCGTAAAAAAATATTGATGGTTTGTAAGATAAGTTCTTCCTTGGACAATCATTTCATAGCCTTAAATAGAATTATTGCTAAATACCCTGGTGGTGAATGGTAAATCCATAAAGCTGCCATATATTACCCCAGAAAAGAAAGGGTATTCTAGGGGTGCTGTTGGACCGTATAAGGTCTGAATTCAACCTACAAAAGGAATGAGCATCAGTTTATATTTCTCTCTATCAAATCTAAGGTTGCAAAAGAAACAGATTAAAAATTAAACACAACAAACAATAGAATAAAAACCAATCACAGCAAACAAATATTGTCCCAAATCACATAACTAGAAATGCCAAGTAAATTGGTTTCAGTAGATAAGTAATCCACAATCCCTAGAAGTAACTTGTGGGGCAAGTGGGTCCCACTTACATGGTACTGTTCAATAATTGACACTTGGCACATTGGCCTGAGCTTTTCATGTAAAAAGATCTTTTCATTCCCCCTTTTTTTTAAACAAAAGAGAAACATAAAGAAACTCTAATTCTTCAAAAAAAAAAAAAAAATTTAAGGATCATTAAACCAAGTTGATTTCTTACTTTTACCTAATCCACATTCATACCTTCCAATCAACTCCAAACACTTTGGTTCCCAAACTTGATTTCTGAGGTCTATTCTCATTTGAACTTTCACAAACAGAGAAGCTTCTTGTAAACATATACAGAGAAAAAAATATTCATCCCATGCATGACAACAGCACTATCACTCCATGAAGCTGGTAGAAAAATAATTACCAACCCTTTCCCATTCCAGAACGGAAGCTGATGAAGAGATTCAGAGCTGAGAAGCTCCGTTCACCGGCTTAGTTTCTTCAGACCTTTTGACTGCGAAGGCGGCATCTTCCAAGGGAAAATATGCACTTGCAGTTGGCATTTACCAACAAGCTCAAATACGCATACATCTCCTTCTCTAAGATCATGAGCACGTGAAAATTCGCTCCATCCTCCGGAAAGGTAGCCCCGAAGGTTGTTGCCTAGACTAAAATTCACCTCCCATGCGCCCCCGTTTGGATCCCAAAGGAAAAACATAGTTTTTTCTTTAGGAAAATGTTCCCTTGAGAAAAATGAAGGTACATTCTGCATAAGTGAAATGTGATTAGTTAAAAGACCTTTTTAAAACTTCATTAGTAAAGTAAAGTTAATGGAACAAAAGCATATGATAGGAGGACTGAGTTTCTCAAAAAACAAAAGAGAAGAAGAGGAAGAGGAAGATGAGCTACATATTTCACTCGAGGACTTTTTTATGCAATCTTGATCCACATGATAATCCTCTACAAGTGTACTTATTGACAGTGAGTTTAAGACATAATCATGTCATAAAAAATCTTCAGCTTTCCTACCCAAAAAAATCAAATAAAAAAGAACAGTTTTCAGCTGCAGTTTGTCTATCACATTTCTGATCTTGACCTTGGAATGACTTTTACACCAGATACATGAAGTTGAAACACACATCCTAGCCTTCTTTTCGACATGAACAAAATAAGCTTTTGATCAGGCAAGTCATGCATGATAATTATTTAGATATTATTACGACTGTAATATGATTAGAGCCAAGCCTGTTATGCATTTAGATGGTGTCAGATTTTTGGGTTGGACCTCTCAATCAAATCTAGTGTGTTTTACATTAAGAATGAGGCCTACTAGACTACTAACATGTTAGTTCATCAGGCTCTGTTCCCCTACATGGACAATTCAGGTCTTTGTATCCTATTCACTTTAATCTTCTGTGCAGGCGCGATATTAAAATTAGGTGTCAAATCTATTATTTCACCATGTCTGTATCAGGCTTGTTATAAGTTTGTTTCAGGCTTGTATTACATGCCCTATTACTATTGCTAACTTTTAGATCAGTTGTGGATGCCTAATTTCCATTTGATTAAGATCAGTCAACTTCCGCATATATAAAGATCAAGGTAGGTCATTTTCTCTCTCTTTTTTTCTATACTAGATTTTTATTTACATTAAAAAAGAGCGATTTAAAATGGGTGTGTTATACAAATAAAGAAAACAAAGTCCATACACAACACAAGAATCCTCCACAACAGTCCCCCATCAACTTCATATCTCCAAAAGAGATTCAGAAAAGAAGTTCCTTAAGACCTCTCGTTCAAGAAAAAAAAAGGTGTATCCTTCATAACTATGTTTTCTGCAACAGATGTCATGTGGCTTGAAGCAGTATATTCTATTTTTCAGGGTGAAGATGGGTAGACAATTGAAGAGAGTGGAGTTCTCACTAGAAATATCCACGGTGGGAAGGGCAAAGGTAGCAATGGAAGCAGAACTCTGTATCATTACCTTACCACCATTTGAAGAAAAAAAAAATTGCTGGATTTGTTCATAAGCAGGAAAAAAAAAAACAGTAAACTGAGTTGTAAAAAAGAAATGAAAACTCACCATCACAAAACAAGTGAAACAATCGCCCACATTGGATTTGTTCATAATCTTTATAAAATTCGGAAACTTAGAGGCTTTCGAAAAAGCGTTAGCATTCTCAAACGCTTTTGTTTTCTGTTCTGCTATTGATGGCTGCTTTTTCAAAATGTGGCGAGATCCCACCGAATCAGTGTTATACATAGTCAACTCAATGTCCACTGTTTTCATCTTCTTAGAGCTATTGATTTTAACTGTAGACATTTGTTGCCCTGCATCAACAGAAACGAAGATTGGCAAAACTACTGAATGCAAAGGCAGATATTAAAGTAAAACTCATTAAAAGAAACATGTCAAAGGTGCAGAAACAGATAAGTTTATACATCAGTAAATATCTTTGTTACTTACATTTGTCTTAGCTAAAATGAACTCCAGAAGCATACCAAATATGAAAAGTGGCAATGCCTAGACTGTGTAAGATTGAGACCATATCACTTATTCATAGGCTGGGCCAGTGGGTCATCCATGAGGCCATAAATTAAGCATCGAAACAAGTGAGAATCATGGAAGACCTTTGACACAATTTCAGGGCCTATATGAGAAAGCTGGTCTCAGTCTAATCTGGCACTTTCATCTACTAGAAACCTTAATTTAAAGTGCATAGGCCAAAAGTCTGCCAAGCAGGCCAAGCCAAGCAAATCTGCGGCAAAACTAGTCGGACTTTTGGAATTGGCTTTCGCTAAACTATGAATGGATCAACATGTATTATGATGTTGCAGTCACTTCATACTTCTGAGGATGCTAAGTGTTCACACACTTGCTTTGCTAATACTCACCTCAATCCATGATGGGATTTGTCATTTGATGCCATACACAACCAATCATCCATGTCCAAAATCTTAAATAATAATAATAATAATAATTCATATTTGTGCATGCACCGAGTAGGACTCAGACGTCCAAGCTTACAACTCATACTTTTTATTTTAAGTGTCCAATACTATCTAGGCCAAGAAACCTGTGCATCACATCCTCTTCGGAAATAAATATATACAAATTTTCCACCACAGGTCCACATGTAATGTGAACGAAATCCACTCAAACAAACAATTTGAATTTGAATTGAAAGGAACACCATTAAAGTGATACTTGCCATTTGATAGGATACTGCCCATGGAAATTAACATTTTTTATTTCATTTGCAATCCAACAGAACAATGTCACATCTCCTCCATTGCCACTGCAAGCAAAGTATTGAATCAATGCTGATCACGACCCTCAATAGTTTTTTTTTTCCATTAAAATAGAGATGCCAAAGAGAAAACTGTCTGAAAAAGTTATGCAACATATTCCATTAATTTACTTTAGACCTAAACAATTCATCCATTTGACTCTGACCAATGTGCATAGATCTTAAGAATGCAGTTTTTTATTATACATAAGACCCCCATCCCCATTAACTCACACAATGTGAACAGTACAGTAACATTTAGATGTGATTCTCATCAGACTGCATTGCTTTCTATGGTTTTTGTTTCCCTACTTGATAAAAGGGAGCTTTAGTTCACATGAACTTGTGTTTTATATGGTAACATCCACATGATTCTCCATACCTCTTTGTTTTCCACTGTCTTTGACTTTCTCCCGGACCAAAGGCTTTTTCCTCTCATACTCTGTACCTCTTTGTTTTCCACGGTCTTTGTCATCCTTCTTGAGGCCTCTTTGTTTTCCATGGTCTTTGTCATCCTTCTTGAACACAGGTAGCCTTTTCTCACATGCACTTGTGGCAAAAACAAGAACATAAAAGATCCTATCCCCATCATATCTAAACACCAAACACTCTCCAAGCTGAAGATCATGTCCTTGTACAAAATCAGACCAACCATCTCCAAACCACTTGCATGCATTGTCTCCACAAACTTTCACGTGCCATGATTTTCCAAGTGGGCTCTTGAGGATGGCTTTGTCGCATTTCCCTCTCTTTACATGCTTAAGAAATGCACGTGGCAGACACTACACAGGATAACAGATTGGATATTAGAAAAATACAAGCATTTGCATGTATGAAATATAAAGCAATAAAAGACAACCACAGTAAATGGATTCACATTAGTTGAAAACTAAATGGAAGAGAATCCATTTGCAAGGAAACTGCATCCACCCTCAATTCTCTTCTAACTTCTCAAAAGATGAAAGAGAGTCTACAAAAATAAGACCCTTTGAGTAGAAGAAACAGAAAAATAAAAGGCCTTTGCTTACAAGCTTTTGGGAGAAACCTGGAAGCATGAACTTGAAGAACATGGGTACTTTCTTTTGGGATATTTCAGAAGGCTTTCTAGGTCCAGGTGCCATGGGCTGGAATAACTTGGACCGTTGCTTCTGGGACATATCAGGAGGAAGCTTTATAGGTCCAAATGCCACGCAAATGAATGACAAGGAACCTGCTTAGAGGCCATTTGAGCAGAACACTTTCTTGGCCACACTTAATAGCTCATATGTACTGAGAATTGTTGTATACAACTCACTGTCACAACCAAGAAAAAACATCAATTTAACCCATTTCAAGAAATAAAAAAATTAATAACCTGAGAAAATTATTGTTATAAAATGCCCCTTTCAAAGCTTTATGAAGGAACCAGCTCTTGAAAGTAAGCACCATATGCAATTTACTAGAATATATGGTACCCTTACTTTTCATATATGAAAAGGGACCAAACCAAAAGCTCTAGAGAAGTGAATGAAACAAGTGCAACCATTAATTTCATGGTCAAACAACCATTAATTTCATGGTCAAACAACTAAGGAACATAAAAAAGCAGGGTTAATGGACTAAAATTCACAATCCAACAAAAAATGTAAAGCTTGTGTGAAGCATCCAAGATTTCATTAAAAGGTACTAAGCATAAATCATGTAAATGATTTGCAATAAACGTGAGAATCTTAATGACCACAGTTCAACATCACTAACACAAGGAACATGATGGAGAATCAAAACTGCTATCAACCAAAGTAGTCATGATAAGGAAAACCAGAAAAAAATGCAAAAAGAAATGAAAATCTAGTGGGAGTCTAAGACCCATTAAGAACTACCTCAACTCAATGAACTGTAGTGTCACCCTGCAAACAGAAATGCATATTTTGAAAGAGAGAGTGAGAGTACTGGTGGTGGTGGTGGTGCTGCTTGCTTTTTTACTCTTCCATAAACCTTTTCCTTCCCCTCCTTTTGTTCAACCCGTTCTCTTTTGGGACAGCAAGAACTATGCACACACACCTGTTCAAATGATTCAGCAAGACGAGGCCTTTTCGTAGAATGGTTAAGTCTGAAATACGTACAACAATTCCCCTCCTATGTAACCGTTCCTTTTGTTTTTTGCACGCGATGAACCCCTTATATGTATTTAATTAATGCTAAGGTGGGGGAGGCCACTATAAAGATTTGCCCTTAAATACACTATGGATCCAATATTTCTTTCCTAAAATCTGTCCGATTCATATCTCATTCAAATTTTAAATCTCCATGGCTAAATCCGGGAGATAATTGAATAACATACTTACAATTTTGGAGAAGATAATTGAGAAAGGTGAAATCTAAAATTATTATCAAGTTTAGGGGGTGTTTCGGAACAAAATATTTTAAGAGATTTTGTAATATTATTTACCAATTTAGAATATAATCTACTTACCTAAAAATAAAACCATTAAAATAATTTAGGTGATTATATTTTTAATAATTTAAAAAGTATTTTACAATATTTCACTTTCTTCCAAAAATCTGCATATTATAATATTCAAGGAGTTGCTATATAACCAATATTCTCTTTAAAAAAATCTACAGTTTCAATAAAATCCATTTGAGAGTTCACGAGCAACTGTTAATTCTAGTGGCCCACTATACATTTTAACATCAATTATTTTTATAGAAGTGCAACTATGACTTCCAATATTAAATTAGTCCCACAATGCCTATAATTTTAATGTATGGTCTTATAGCCATATTTTGATTATGTAGCTCTTAGCTTAAAAATTATCAATATTAGGTAAGTCATACAAATATATCACTAAGGTGGACTTTCATTGTGATTAATACCATTAGGTGGGTCTCATATTGCCAAAATTAATTGATTACCATGATTGAATTGTGTTATTGTAATTATCAAATTGCCATCATTTTATGGGGCCCACTATTTTATGGCTCCCCTATTGTTAATAAGACTACTAACACCAAATGAGTCTCATAATGATTTTTAAAAGATGAATGCATCAATGATAATCACCATTAGATTAATCTATGTTATTACACTATGATGACTAACATTTGGTGGACCAAACTTAAATGAAATTAGATCTCATGATTTTAACGGTTAATCATATGATCTTTTGACAATAGATGGGTCCTATCATGATTATTAATACACATGTAATTACAATTAGTGGATCCTACATTGGATTAATTTAAATATCAAATGATTCTTATCAAGATTTCCTCATATAGAAAGTATCAAAATCAATCCGAAAATTTAAGCTTATGAAATAAGATTAATAAATATAAATAAATTTAGGAAACATGAGAAGCTTTTGGAAAGGAGTTGATTTGGAAATGTCATAAATTCATATATATTTGTCCTGCCAATTTCTATCTCAATTAATTTCTACTAGAAAGAAGTCCCTCAAGCTCCTCCCCATATCTATAAAATATAGGTTAGTGGCTCCAAACCTAGAACAACTCATTTTCTTCTGTTACGTTGGTGTCTTGGGCCTAAATTTTTTTCATTTATAGGTACACATCTCTCTGCATTATGGTTTTTTGAATAATTGGTATTTTTCTTTAATTTTGATACATAAAATAATCATGATAATGATAGATAATATATTTTTAATTTTGTATTTTACTAATAATATTTTAAAAAGTCTTAAATTTAAATATATTTTTAATTTTGACCCTAGGCTTAGCACGAGCCTAATTCTTTCAAGAGTTGCCGCATCTGTATACGCAAGAAATTTAATTGGAAGCTTCAAAAGTGCAATATACCAAAATCTGCATATCCCAGGAGGGGATCGCAGGTCAAGATGATTCAATGATTCTGCTGGGACAATATCCTCTTTTCCTCTGTTGCCAGAGTATGCCTTTTTTATTCTCCTCCATTATGTACATGCACATGCATTTATTTGATATTCTTGCTCTTCTTCCCCTCGATTGATAATAGAGTTCAACATTCGTTCTACATGACGTCTCTAGCAAGATGACTGTATTATTAAAGTGAGCCAATGCACATTGTATTCTTATAAAATCTGAAGTGTTCAAAAAGAAATTCCAAAAATGATAGATATTAGATTTATTTTTGTTAGAATTATTTTTCATCATAACATCTCAAAAAATTATTTAAAGTTACTATAATTCTATTTTGATCCTGGATTTAGCATTCAGAGTATTGGGGTTGTACTATACCTCTCCAAATCTTAGGCGCAATTATCTCATTATTTTCTTTTTTTCTAAAGCGCCACCCTAGCATTCCGAAAAATTACATTTGGCAGCAAGAAATCACTAATTCTCCTAAAATCTCTCCCCCTCTACCACCATGCCCAAAATCTCTCACTCATCTACCTTTTTTGCACCCATTTTTCATCACACCTAAACTCACTCCCATTTTAAATTATTTCCTAAAATCTCTCATTCTACCACCATCCCTGAAATCTCTCCCCCGTCCACATTTATTTTAAATTATTTTCTAAAATCTCTCCTTCTACTACCATCCCTAAAATCTCTCCCCCATCCACGTTTTTTACACCGATTTAATTAGAGCCCATTTTAAATTAGAAGATTCCCCTTTCATTTGTGGGAAAACTATCAAGGTGCCATAAAAATGACTATTCCAAGTGAGATGCTCTTACATCATCAATACATGGCAATGAGTGCATTGAGCACATAAAGCGTGCTTGGCAGTGACGACATTGATGAATTGGCCAATGGAATGTTGAGTAAAAGGCTTGAGGAGGAGAGGAAATGTGTAGGTATTGAGTCGGAAGCTATAGTGATCAGGTCAAGGTAAAGCAAGAATGTCAGTTTCCTTCCAGTTGCTTTTTTTTAGTTTTTCTTTATTATTTACCTTTTCTTTACTCCTTTCCATTTGCCAAATCAAAAGATCTAATTGAAAATCCATCCATGTTTCGTATTTTTTGTTCCTATTAGAGTGGAGTAGTCCATGTTTTATAGTGCATACACAGATATACTCGGTAATGAGAAGAGAATCCCACTTATGTTGTTAGACAATCATTCATATTTTAAAAGTTCAAGATGACCTTTATTGCTATGAGATTTATAAGTTCCGTTTGAAAAGTCATCCACATTTCATAAGTATTTGATAGTGAAAAGATAATTCTTATTCAATTATCATTAGTATTATGATGATATACATGACTCTTATTCAATTGTCATAATCATTCTCTTATCATGTTTGATTGCATCTCTTCCCACTAGAATTGCTTATCAAATTTGATTTTTTGACCTTATTCCATCTTCAATGGGCTTTATCAAATGAATAAATTTTGATTCGTAGTTTATATGCTTTTATAAATTTTTTGTTTGAATAAGTTTTGATAAAAAAAAACTTTGAAGAGTAATACATACTATATTCAATAATTTTATATTTATTTTTTCCAAAAATATTTTAAGTTTAAAAAACCTTAGATTTTAATATAGTTCTAATTTTTTCGGCCCTTGCGTAGTACAAAAAATCAGTAACTCTCCTAAAATATCTCTCTTACCATCATTACCCATAAACTCATAAGATTTTAAATTATTCTCTACAATTTCTCTGCCTCCATCGCACCCCTAAATCACTCTCATTTTAAAATTTTCCCTTCAATCGCTTCTGCTTCCACTGTTTTTCTTGACTTGCCACATCACTTTGTGCAACATTTATTTTAAAATAAAAAATCATATGGTTCCTTTCTAAAATGTGTTCCTCTTCAGTAACTTCACTAAAATCTCCCCTTCCCTAAAATCACTCCTCTATTCCCATATGATCCATTGAGTATCGGCCAACTCAAGAATGTTGGCTAAATCCTGTTTGTTATTTAAATGATAACATGCTAATTTTTCTTGTGGGCCTATTTATAAATATTTGGCACCAGTCAAAATAGATAGCTCCATTTCTTATAAGAGTTAGGCCCACCATCAAATTATAATGCTAAATATTTAAATAGTACATTACAAAGTTTATAAAAATTAATAAAAGTTCAGATGTTTATAAAATTTAATAATTTAATTTCTTTTTCTTTTATTTAAACCATGAGAATCATTTAGTGGGCTCCTTATATTTTCAAATATTTTCTAATTTTTATTTTATCCCTTTAGTAGGCTAACTTTTAAAAATATCTAACATTTTATACTTTTATAATTCTTTAATAAACTATTAATTTTTTTTGTGGAGGCCTGGGCTAAGCATTGGCCTTCGTTGCTAGTCTCATCACATTCAAATTCAAATAATGTCATACAAAGATTTTCTATTTTAGCCAATCCTAAAATGTTAAGTCTCTCCCTTCCTTGTAATGTCTCCCTTAATTTCCTTGATTAATATACTCTTTAAGAAACTTCCATTTTAAATCTGGATCTTTTCTCCATAGCCGCCCATTCTTCAAACATAGAATTTTCTATTGTATATAATCCAATGGTACACATCGGTCAATTACCATTAAACTGAGATCATTGCATATTCATAAAGACAGGCATGTGCATGAGAGGTGTGGGCCTACCTCCAATTGATTATAAGTGGGCCCCACGCTATGGAAGTTTCTATATATTGTGTATTGATTATAAGAGATTAATTCCAAAGTGGAATTTTCAACAACTACATTCGTGTTAAGTTCTATCCTACTCAAACTTTGTTAGTAATTTTCTCTATAATTCATTTAATTAAAAAAATTAATTTTTTATTATGGAGCATGGGCCCTCTTTCACTGGTAAGTTTGGATGTTGGCACTGCCAACTACAACTCAAACTTAACCCATTTTGGGCTAATGTATGTTTTGCTTCTCTTTATATATATATATTAAAGCTCTAAGAACCGAGGCCTCTAGAGGGTGCTATATCAGCACCCCCTATTTTTCATTTTTTGTAGAACGCCATGTCAGCATTTACAAAATAAATCACAAAATTACATGTGGCATCAAGTTTTTCTAAAATCTCTCCCTCTACCACAAAGTTAAATTTAAAAACAAAGACCAATCCCTAAAATGTCACTTCCTAATATATATTTCTTTCTTTGAAATAGTTATTCTCTCTTTATTTTTTGGGCAATTAATTTTTATTAAAATTAGATCTCCTAAAATCTCTCTCTTTATCCTCACATGTGGCATCAAGTTTTCCTAATATCTCTCCCTCTACCACAAAGTTAAATTTAAAAACCAAGGCCAATCCATGTCTTTTCCTAATATATACTTCTTTCTTTGATATAGTTATTCTCTCTTTATCTTTTGGGGAGTTAATTTTTATTAAAATTAGATCTCCTAAAATATCTCTCTTTATCCTCTAAAAACTCCAATTGATTTTTCCTCTAATATCTAATCATATCTATTTCTATCCCCTGAAATCTTTCTTTTTTGCTAGAGTTTTCATCTTATTCCATTTGTTTTCCCTAAAATTTCTCCCTACGCATGGTTTGTCTTAATCAATCCTAATTGACCACTTACTATTGTTTTGTCCTACAAATCCACTATCACACTCATCGAATCATGATTCTATTTTTCCAACCAGTTGTTATCACATTCTACAAATCTAAATCCCAATACTTCAAGCATCACCCAGCCACCATCATCCTTCACTATCACCTCCACCCTTCACATTTCCCAGCATCTTCCACTGTCTCATAAGCCAAGTTGGTACTCTTGCCTTGTAACTACATTGAGGCTGGCGGTATGACTGTTTAACTTTTCTCATTCTTACTTATTTTTCTCTTTGGTGCTACCAGACCTCTATTTTTATCTAATGGTGGCATTGTTGGATATTGTAGATCAGTATCCACGTGAATGTGAAGTTCTTTTATTTACACAATCAAAATTGGTCCAAACTCTTTCATCCATCGATGAAGAAATTTTATTTTGACACTCCTTGCAGTTCCAACGCATAAGTCGGACATCATCGTTGATCATTGTTGATCACAACCCCTTATCATAATTCTATTCACTGAAATTTTGCAACATGGGTTGGTGCTACTATGGAAACCTATGTGTATGATCCATACTCTTCAATTTTATTTGGATTCTTTTTGTTTTTATCCCTCTATCCAACTAAATCTTTTGGCTAATTATGAAATTTAAAACATTGCATGTCGAATATGGGTAATTCTTCCTAAATTCCTCCCCTAAGACAACTCATATCTATTTATTGCTACCTTAACCATATATTAATTTCCATCCCCTAAAATCTCTCTTTTAAACTATTATATATACCATGTAAAATTCTATATTGCCATTAAGAGAACATAAATTTAAATTTAAAACTTGAATGCCGGCTAATCTACCATCAAAGAGTGAGTCTTGGACCATCCAAATCTTTTAGCACTTTTTCTCTCAATTTAAATTCAAAATTTCAATGTCAACTAAATCCACTTTCATGAAACGAGTGTCTTGAGCCATCCATCTCTTTTAAACACTATTCTTACCCATCTGTTATATAAAATTTAGGTTTTTTTTCTCACCCACCTATAATCAAAAGTTGAGATTTCGCTGCAACGGTCCTTTTTTAAAGAAATAATTAAATTCTAGATTGGTGTTTTACAAATGCCCTTTTGAATGGTGAATCTCTTCCTATCTGAGTCTTTTTTATTTTTTATTTTTCATCATGAGAATTTGAAGATACGTATAATGATTTTGCTTGAATTTTTTATTTGTTTTTTTTAGGCCGTGAATATTTTGATTGAGAAATGGTAAAGTTTGGATTTGAGCAATTTAATATGACTGTTCTGAATTGTTTGTATTCTTCTTTGACTATGTCTTGTGTTATGTAGATGCTAAATCTCTTAATTAAAATACAAAAAGTCATTGATGTGCATATCTTTCTTTCTTGTGGCGATTTATTTCTTTCTTTTTCTTTTTTTTTTCTAAACTCAGACTTTAAAAATCATAATCATCATCATTATCATCATGATCATTAAAGCGTTATCCAAATTATGTTAGGGTTGGCTACATGAATTCTGTTTCTCCATTCGGTTCTATTTTGAACCAAATCTTTCGATAAGTTAAACTTCTTTAAATCTGATTCAATGACCTTCATTAATGTTTTTTTCGACCTACCCCTACCTCTTAATGGGCCATCCACTGTATAGCCAAACTTCTTCTCACCAGTGTCATTCCTGACCTACACTCAACATGCCCAAACCATTTTAAACGGATTTCTCTAATCTTATCCCCTATTAGTGCTACCCCTAAATGCTCTTGAAAGCGCTCATTTCTAATTTTATCTTTCCTAGTTTTACCACACATCTATCTAAGTATTCTCATTTCCGCTATATCCATCTTATAAATATGCGTCTTCTTAATTGATCAACATTTTGCTCCACATGTCATAACTGGTCTAACCACTGTTCTGTAAAATTTGCCCTTCAATTTCATTGGCATTCATCTGTCACAAAGCACTCTAGAAGATAGTCTCCACTTCAGCCATCTAGCTTTTATTCTATACTCCACATCTTTGTCAATCTCTCCATCCTTATTAATCATCGAGCTTATGTACCAAAAAGAATCTCTATGTGGTATCTTATGTGTTTCAATTTTGACAATGGTCTCAATACTTTGTATATGTCCACTGAAGTTGCAATTCATATATTTTGTCTTTGCACGACTTAATTTAAAGCCATTAGATTCTAATACCCCTAGTCATCTCTCAAGTTTTGCATTTACACCATCTCTTGATTCATCCACCAATACTATATCATCTGCAAACAACATACACCATGGTACTTCTTCTTGAATATGCATAGTTAACTCATCCATAATTAATGCAAAGAGATAAGGGCTTAAGGTTAATCCCTGATGTAAACCTATGGTCACTGGGAATCCACTTGTTTCTCCATATGTGATTTTCACATGTGTTACTGCTCCTTAATATATATCCTTAAAAAATTTTAATGTAACCTCTAGGGATATTCCTTTTCTTCAAAACCCACCAAATTAAATTCCTCGGTACCCTATCATAAGCTTTTTCTAAATCGATAAAGACCATGTGTAGATTTTTCCTCTTTGTTCGATATTTTTTCATTAATTGCTTAAGTGAAAAGATAGCTTTCATAGTTAATCTCCCTGTCATAAAACCAAATTGATTTTCAGAGATCTTGGTCTTCTGTCTAAATCTTTGTTCCATTATTCTCTCCCATAACTTCATAATATAACTTATAAGTTTAATCCCCGATAGTTGGTACAATTTTGTATATCTCCCTTATTCTTTTATATAGGTACTACAATGCTTCTTCTCTATTCATCCTGCATTTTCTTTGTCACAAGTATCTTATTGAATAGTCTACATAAATAGCCCACCCCAACCTCTCCTAAGCATTTCCATACTTCTATTGGAATACCATCTGGGTTGTAGCCTTTCCTGTTTTCATTCGTTTCAATTCTTCATTCACTTTCACCCCTCTAATTCTACGGAGAAAAGTATGTTCTAATGAAGAAGTATTATCCTTAACTCTTATATCCCCAAAATATTCTTAATTTAAAAGTTTGCTAAAATATTCCTTCCACCTTTCTTTAATATCTTTGTCCTTTACCAGATCATTTTCCCTATTGTCCTTGATACATTTGATATGATCTAAGTCCCTACTTTTCTTTTCTCTTATTTTTGCGAGCTTAAAAATATCCATTTCTCCTTCTCTTGTTCCTAATCTATTATAGAGGTCATCGTATGCTTTGAACTTTGCACCACTTATTACTTTCTTAGCTTCTTTCTTTACCTTCTTATACGCTCAAAATTTTTTATACTCTTATCTGCTACCATACTTTGTAGCAATGTCTTTTCTCTCGAATAACTTCCTGAACCTCCACACTCTATCACCATATTTTTTTTATTAATATGCCTCTTTCTTTTTGATTCTCCAAGTACCTCGTTTGCAACATTCCTAATACAATTAGCCATTTGATTCCACAATATTGTAGTTTCTCCTTCAAGATTCTATTCTCCATTCTCAATCATTTTGTCTTTAAATATATTTGTTCTTTCCCCATTCAAATCTCTCCACCTTGTTTTAGGGTCTATTTTGTTTACTACCGCTCTCTTTCTACTTCTAATGCAAATATCTAAAACTCCGAGTCTATATTGCATAGTCAAACTCTCTCCTGGGATAACCTTACAATCTTTACCATCTAATCGGTCATATTTTCTAACTAGAAAAAAGTCTATTTGACTCTTATTACTCCTACTCTTATAAGTAATTAAATACTCATTTCTCTTTTTAAAGTAAGTATTTGCTACTACAAGATTAAATGCCACTGCAAAGTCCAATATAGTGTTTCTGAATTCATTCTTTTCTCCATATTCTTGCCCTCTATGCACTCTCTCATATCTTCTATTATCTTTTCCTATATGCCCGTTTAAATCCCCTCCAAGGAAAATCTTATCACTATTTGAGATTTCTCGCATTAAATCATCCATCTTCTTCCAAAATTGTCTTTTCACACTTTCTTTTAATCCTACTTGGGGAGCATATGCATTGATGATATGAATTATGTCCTCTTCTAGCACTAGTTTAATTGCTATAATTCTATCACCAAACCTTTTTACATCTATAATTTTCTCTTTCAAATCCTTATCTACAACTATACCCACTCTATTTCTTGTATTACTCTTTCCTGCATAGAAAAGCTTATACCCATCCATAAGCTCTTTAGCTTTATTCCCTTTCTATCTTATCTCTTGTATATAAGCCACACTAATTCTTCTTCTTTTCATTACCTCAACTAACTCCATGCTCTTGCTTATCAAGGTTCCTATATTCCAAGTAGCAAGTCTAATTTTCATATTCCTCATCTTCTTATCATGGACTAACTTTTTTAATCGTACTAGCCCAAAGTTATGTGGTAGCCCTTGCACACTTTTCACTGTAGCCGGGCGACGTTGCAATGTATCGCTTAAAGCGGGGAACGCCCTAGCCTTATCGCAAAAATTTGCTATTTTAGAATTCATGTTTGGGTTGTGACAAAGTTTTACACTGGCTGTCAACTTATCTAACGCAACCCTCCTCCTTTACCCAGGCTTGAGATCAGTAGCAAAAACTGGCGGAGTTGAACTCAAACTTTAAAAATGGAAGGATATAAATGGCACAAACGACCTCTCCATGATGCAACTTTATTTTTATTACTTTTTTTCATGAGCACCTTTATTGTGAGATAACAAATGGTTTAAATTTGGTTTAACTTTGTAAAATTATAAATAAATATTACTTAGTATTTTATACTAGATATGTTTTGTTCCAAGTTTGCCTTTCTTAAGTTTTCATTCTTTTTATTTTTCTTAAGCCTAAAATCCTCTCTAAGTATTAATTTTCTTTTATTAAATATGACTTCCACCCTAACTTTTTTATTCTTTTGATAAAATGTAAAAATAATATGTATGTACTTCTAAAAAATTTTATTACTGTTGAACATATATGTACATATCAAAAGTTTTATTACTGTTGAACACAAATAATAAAGTCATAGAGACATATGGCACATCTATATTTACAAATTACAAATAAATATTAATCTTTTGCATCGAGTAAATTAAATTAAAATATTCCTTTTATATAGTATCATTGTAGATTTGTGCAAATAAAGGTGTACCCATTGTCTTTATAAATATCATTACTCGTGTTGAATAGTAATAAAACATTGGAGATATAATTGATTTTATAACGTCTGGGCCCAGCACGGTAATTGAGATATATCCCTTGTATAAGTGTTTAAATATCAATTAATTTATTATATCTTTTAGTTATCTTTTTTTCTAATTTTTTTTAAAATCTTAATCTTGGCTCGGGCTTAGCATGGGCTTTGGTTGCTAGTTTTTCTAATAAAATTTTTTAGAGAAGAGAGAAACAAGAAACTCATTATATTTGGAAATTTAAATTTCAAAACCTAATAATTCTTATCAGCTTCCCATCATACCTCCCAACATGAGCTCATCCCCTAAAATTTCTCTATTATCCCTCTTTCATTAAAAGTGCTGCTATTGGCGCACAAAATTTTTCTCTCCCCACACATCATTAACAAAAAAAGGATTGTTTCTAAATGTACACCAATTTTGACTCAATTTACACAGCCTTAAAAAAAAAAGAATCCCTGAAATTTCTCCACCCTTTTCTTTCCCTACTCACTTTCTCTCTCCCTCCCTCCTCCCCTTCCCCAACTCCCCTCCAGCTCTGGCTGGGGGGGGGGGGGGGGGTGGGGACTCCCCTCTCCCTCCCCTCCCTCTCCTTTTTCCTTTCCCTCCCTCTATTCTCTCTATTTCCCTTTCCCTCTTCCTCTCCTTCCCTTTTTCTCCCCCTCTTCACAGTGTCTCCTTGGAAGGGGGAGGGAGGAGAGAGGGAAAGATAGAAAATAGAGGGAGGGAAAGGAAAAGGAAGAGGGAGAGGGGAGTCCCCCTCTACAGCCGGAACTCGTCGCTGGCCAGACTAGAGGTGGGGAAGCGGAGAGGGAGGGAGAGAGAAAGTATGTAGGGAGAGAAGGGGGTGGGGGTATTTTGGGGATTCTTAATTTTTTTAATGCCGTGTAGATTGAGTCAAAACTGGTGTACATATGAAAACACTAAAAAAAAAAAAAAGAATCCTGCTATATGGATACTGGAAATTACTCTTCTTATATAGGCAAAAAAATTTTTTTTTCAAAATTTTCCAAAATGGGCCCACACATTCTCTCCATACACACACCTCCTCTTCTTTTAACCGGTAACAAGCTCCAGCGAGCGGGCTCTTCCTCCCCACCCTCTCTTTCTCCCTCTCCCTCCCTCTATTCTCTCTCTCTTTCACTCTCCCTTCCTCTTTCCTCCCTTCCCCCTTTTCTCCCTCCTCCCTCACTTCACGAAACCAAACCCTCCTTTCGTACTACCCAACGTCTCGTCGTCAACCCTCCTCTGTGATTTAATGGATCCTATCCTCGTCACAAGTGGCTACATCATTGAGAATACCTACTTGTTCGACTTCGCCACCCGGTCGAACCTCCTGAACGAAAACCCTGCCTAGCCGCCGCGGATGCTTCCCTCCCCACCTCCTCCACCACTAGTGAACCACCTCCTTCCCTGGTTGCTGCCACCGGCCACCGATGTTCCCTCCGCAGGCAGCGCCACCATGCTCGTCGTTCGATTCAACCTCGTACTCACTATATCCTTCCAAACATTCTCCGACAGCCAAAGCATGAACCACTCCACATTCTTCCCGGGCTGGACCAGCGAGTGCCCAGTTGAGTGCGATCTCGGGAACCGCAACAGCTGTAGCCACGATTTCGACCAGATCGGCCAATTTAGGATCAAGAATGGCATCCGGATTGAGTCAATCACCTCCAGCTGCGGCTGCACCTGCTTATGCGGATCCACCACGATCGCGACGTGATAGGACGACGTCCCCTCCTCTCTAGCCGAAACCTCGCTCTCTGCGTGTGCAGGGAGATCTTGGTCTCCTTGTGCAGGGGAGATCCCAGTCTCCCTGCATAGGGGAGACCGCGCGGGGAATGGGAGAAAGGGAGGGAGAGAGAGAGGGAGGGGACAGAGAAGAAGAGCCCGCAGGCCGGAGCTCATCGCTGGACGGAGAAGAGGTGGTGTGTGTATGGAGAGAAGGTGTGGGGACATTTTAGGAAATTTTGAAAAAAAATTTTTTGCTTGTGTAAAGAGAGTAATTTCTTGTGTACATATAGCAAGACTCAAAAAAGGAAAAAAAAAAAACAATAGAACCTATGAAACTACCCAAATGCCCCACCCTATTTCTAGCTCCCCCATCCTTTCTCCTCCCCTTCCCACTACCGCCTCCCCCTATTGTTCCGCCCCTCCCTTTGCCTCTCCCTTTCTCCACCTAGCGGACAAAAGGAGGGGAGGGAGAAGCAAAAAGAGAAAAAAAGTGAGAGAAGAGAGGGGCAGGGCAAAGGAGGGAGGGGGGTGGGGGGGAGAAAGAGAGAGCAGAAATGGGGCAGAGGGTTATGGAGGGGTGGGGGAGGGAGGAGAAAGAAAAAGAGAGGGCACTGGTGGTGGGGTGGGGAGGGGCGGAGGAGGGAGATAACAGAGAGGGGGAGGGAGAGGGGGAGGGAGAAGGAGAGGGCACAAGCGGTGGTGTGGGGTGGAGGCAAAGGAGGGAGATAACATAGAGAGAGAGAGAGAGGAGAGAATAGGTAGGAGAGGGAGAGAGAGGGGAGGAAGGGGTGGTGAGGAAGGGGAGTGAGAGATGGGAGGGGGTGTCACTACAGCTTATCATCATCGCCATCAAAGCCAGAGGGAGAGGGGGAAACAAGAAGGGGGCAGAGGGGGAGGTGGGAAAGGGGAAGAGGGAAGAGGGGGTGGGGGAGAGGAGGGAGGGGGTGGCAAAAAAATTAAAAAGGATGTTGTGTTAAAGAGAAAAAATTGGTGTGCGAGTAGCAGCCCCCTTCATTCATCTTCCTGCGCTGTCTCTAAAATTTCTCTCTTTGGTATAAACTCAACATTATCTATTGTTTCCTTCGGCCATGATGGCCCACGTTTTGATGCATGCACCCATTTGTCTTTTGAAGGCCCATAATTTTTCTTCTTCTTCTTCTTATGCATGTGATAATGCAACTATTATTTATGATGACCATATTGATGCTAACCATGTTACAACATGTGTTGATCATGCTTTTTGTTAATAATAATGAAACTCTAACTCTTCCACTAGTATGTGGGCCATCAGTCAACAAGTTATTTTTCTTTATACAATTACGACTTTATGAGATTTTTGTTTTCCTAATCCGAGTTTAGATTTACATCAATGAACACTATGAATCTTTTAATAATTGGATGGATTTATCATTATCCACATCAATTATGAACCCAATGAAACAAAAAATTTAGAGACACTTTAGGTGTGAAAATGCAGCTACACAAAAAGAAGAGTAACATTTCTTCCAATCAATGCCTCGCTAATAAAGGAATTCTTTTTTCATATTTAAAGAGTTAATGTTTGTAGTTGTTTTCCTTCTAGATTTATTTTCTTTTGAATAATATCTATCAAATTTTCAATATAATTTTACTTTTTTGGCCGGGCTTAACATGGGCCCCACTTTAAAAATGCCCCTTTTCTTTTTTTCTTTTCTTTTCTTTTTTTAGTCATGAGGCCATGTTAAGTTAATCTTGTTACAAATCTATAGGAGAATCAGAGATAAAAGAAGAATAGGGAGGAGGGAGAGAGCTCTTATTCATGAGATGTGTGTACATAATGGGGGGAGGAGGATCTTATTTATAGAATAATATTGCTTCCTCCCCAAGCAACCTAATAGGGAAAAACCCTAAACCTTAGTAATCCCTTCATCTCATGTGGGTCCCAATGTGGGCATCCACCTATGATAATAACATCTTATAACACTCCCCCTTGGATGACCACCATTCAATGACAGTTGCCTCATTAAAACCTTGCAAAGGAAAAACCCAGTGGGATAAAAACCAAAGCGAAGGAAAAAGAGTACAACAATCGACAGGATCATTGAATTGGTGTTGGACGTGCATAATGCTGCCTCGTTAAAACCTTTACTAGGAAAACCCAATGGGACAAAACCTAGAGAAGGAAAAAGAGTACAGCGCACATATGTCCTGGGTAGCATACTTCAGGATGCCTCCCCCTGATTACTACTCCCCCTGATGATAACATCTTTGTACATAATTAAGCATGTCAATCTCGTATACAAATCTTTAGAATATTGATTTCTGGCAAAAACTTCGTAAACTGATCAGCCAGGTTGTTGCTTGAACGAACTTGCTTGACTTCAATCTTGTTATCCTTCTGAAGCTCATGAGTGAAGAAGAACTTTGGTGTAATGTGTTTCGTCTTGTCATCTTTAATGTATCATTCTTTAATCTGTTGAATACATGCCCCATTGTCTTTGCAAATAATGCTCGGAGTACTTGTACTAAGAGGTAATTGACAAGAACTACATCTATGCTGAGTTAAATATTTTTTTTGCCATACACATTCCCCACTGGTTTAAAATCTCAGCATGGTTAGAATAAGTAGCTACCAAAGTCAATTTAGTAGAATACCAAAAATAATGATGGCAACCATTAAGAAACATACAACATGTCATAACATTTGTATAAGACCAATCCAAAGCTTTGGTGCAAAACTATATATGGGAAGCATATTTATAAAGAGTGAAAAACTCATTAGAACTTCTCTCGATCTGCGGGTCGAGATAAAATAGTCAATAGTGTTCTCGAGCTCTTCTGGAGTCTCGATTAGATTTATGTTATTTACATAAACTTCTACTATTATAAATCCATTTAAGGATTGTCTAAACAGGAACAGGCAAATGGGATTGTTTTCATACTCTTCCTTAGATAAATATCCACTAAGACGATTGTACCATATTCTTCTGGAATACTCCAAGCTGTACAATGAACGTCTTACTGATATTGAGTACGTACTCTCTTACTTTGCTTCAGGCAAAGCAAATCCTTCTGGGATTTTCATATATATATATGTCTGTGTATTTTTCAATCCCAAGTTTCTACAGGAAACCTTATATCACAAGTTTGCCTTTCGTTCATTTTCCTTATAAACACCCATTTGTAACCTACAGGGTTAACACCGTTTGGGGTTTGTACTATAAGTTCATATATATACCACGTCTATTTAGAGATTGTAATTCCTTAATGATATCTCTTTATTTTGGCCAATATGTTCTTTGTCGACATTCATTTATAGAACGTGGTTTTGTATCCCAATCATCATTCGCATTTTCCCTTGATATTTGAGTAGCTACTGCATATGCAAATGCGTCATCGATGATAATTTCATTTCTATCCCATCTCTCTTCTGAATAATTATAAAGTATAGAGATCTCTTTATTTATTGGGTACCCATTGCCTCTTCAGAGGCTTCTAGAGTCTCTTCTGGGACTCGTGTCACTTCCAGGACATCAATTTCTTCAGGAATTTTTAGAGAGAGTGGATTTTGTCATAAACTCTTCGGGAGTATACCTCTTCTGGAGTATGATTGGGATATAATTGCTCATTTCTCCTCTTCTGGGGAGCTGAGTCCTTGAAACCTGTAAGTGTACCACGCTTCTGGCGTATATAGATTCATTTGCTGCCATATTTGGACTTTGTTCTTCAGGAACACTAATTTGTACTTGTCCTACAGGGACATTAATTCGTGCTTGTGTGTTCATAGCCAATACATGTGACCTAGTCACTTTTGCTGCATCATTAAAAGCATCAGGGAATTCATTTGTAATTAAGTGCACAATTCTCCGTACTTCATTCTCACATTGTGAAGTACATAAATCAAGATGAGATTGAGTGGAAGTATTCCACATTAATTCTCGCCGTTCTTCAGGAACGGATTGTTCTTCAGGAACAAGGTGTTCTTCAGGAACTCTCTTATCTCCCCCTAACGGCGAGAAGACTGTCTCAATTAGCAAAAACGAACAATGAATATATCTCCTGTCATTGGGTCTAAATATCCATTAATTAGGGTGAAGTATAACCAACATAGAGTCTACGTTCTGAGTTCATGCAGGTCACAAACCTACGCTATCAAGTCTTATAAAATTAATAACATGCTTAAGGATGTGTATCCTAGGTTTAATAATATGTGCTAATGGGCGGGATTAGATAGGTTCACAAATGTCACATAATATCCTTTATGAAAAGGATGGTCAATAGATGGTACTCTACGTAACAGAAGTATCAATAATTTACCAGAGCATAGGACCCCTAGAATAACAAGCTTCTGGCTTAACTTTGTCGTTTTGCTCATAATCGAATATGATTCGATTTTTAAAGATTGTCTTGTAATATAACTCATAGATTGAAGGAGAATGCACTTAGCTTTTCTAGTATCAGCTTCTGGCTGTCAACACTAGTAATGGTGTACAAATATTATGTGCGGACTCTTCTGGAGCATTCAAGTATTTGTACGGATACAGCTATGATCGATGCCGTGCACGAATGAAACACTAATTCAGAGAAAAACCTCTGGTTTTTTCAATGTAGTGTGTTTTATTGCACTGTCTACCGGACAGATATTATCCTCAGCTTCATGCATTCCATGAGCCATAGAGCAAGTAATAATAAACTCACATAATTAGGTAATCGCATTGCAAAAATAAAAGTAAGAACAACTAAACAATTCAGCATTTAAAGCAAATATAACATAATATACGGGGGATTAAAAATAAGTCCTACCATTCAACAAAATATCTAAGAACTGAACTCAATGTTCAAACTCATAAAAGTAGTTGTAGGTCTTCCAGACCATGCTTGGTGGTTCGCCCAATTTCCAAACAAAATGCCTTCTCAATCACCTCTCCTGGGGTGGTTTATTTCATCTCTATGGGAGAACATATTATATCTACCTCTTCTGGAGGGATTTTAATTGACTAATCTGGCATTTATTTCAAGCATTGGGTGTATGACCATCTGCTGGTGATCATCCCTGTCTAATGGGGATATAATGGCGCGGAAAATAAGAGCGTATGCCATATCCTTCAGGGATATTTTATTTCCGACTTTGATAGTATCACCAAGCCTTTTAGAGTGTGTTAAGATCGATTTACTAATAACAATCAAACAAAAATAGAACTTCGGGTTCTCAATATCCGATGACAAAATATAATGAAGAATTGGCCAATCAGAAAGTTAGAACTTCAGGTTCTCAACTGATGGATCAGAACTTCTAGTTCTGTCAATACTTCAGGCTAGTGATAGAACTTCAGGTTCTTAGAACTACTGGTTCTATCAAAACTTCAGGTTTGAATCACAACTTCTGGTTCTATCAAAACTTCAGGTTTGATTTCATGGCCGTTGTATCGATCTACACTACTTTGAATCTTTAGAAATCAAAGCTCCAAGTTTGATGATGAATATGAATCTTCAGGTTCATATTCTAAATCTTAGAACTTCTGGTTCCAGATAATATATGGATCTTCAGGTCCAGATTATTCATTGGATATAGAACTTCAGGTTCTATTATTTGGAACTACTGCTTCTGGCAATAATAAATTCATCAAAACTAAAGTTTCAGATAATCATTAGTGATAATTATACCGAAGGAATTATATCAAGCATGCAGTATAATGTTATAGAATATAAAAATAAATGTATATGAGAAACAGAAAATAAAATGTAGAACTTCAGGTTCTTAACATCCAATCAAAGATAAAAATGTGATGAAGAATTTAGAAATTGAAGTTTATAACATTGGGTTCTCAGCTTAAGAATCAGAACTTCTGGTTCTAGTTTAGGATAAGTCATGGATCTTCAGGTCCAAGTTAGAACTTCTGGTTCTAGATTAGGATAATTCATGGATCTTCAGGTCCAAGTTAGAACTTCTGGTTCTAGATTAGGATAATTCATGGATCTTCAGGTCCAAGTTAGAACTTCTGGTTCTAGATTAGGATAATTCATGGATCTTCAAGTCCAAGTTAGAACTTCTGGTTCTAAATTAAAATAACATACAGAATTGCATGTTCAGATTATTTATTCGATATAGAACTTTTAGTTCTAAGTATCATATGAAACTTCGAATACGTATTGTAGATCTGAAAACTTTTGGTTTCAGAGTAAAATAAACAATGGATCTTCTGGTCCGAATTTGAAAGAACTTCTGGTTCATAAATTAAAATAATTTACGGAACTTCGAGTCCGAATTATTGATTTCATATAGAACTTCTGGTTCTAAATATCGTATGGAACTTCGGGTTCCAATTTCTTGCATAGAACTTTTGGTTCTATTTATGATCCATGATTTTCATTTCTATCATAATCTCTTTTCGATAAAAGAAAATGAATAATCATCACAAAAATTAAATGATAAATATTTGCAGATCTAAAAGAATAAGGATAAATGCAAACTAATAAGAGATCATAAAATAAGGAGAAATTACTTAACTTTTGAATCGTCCTCCTTTTGGTGCCAATATGTAGATCTACTCGCGAGCTTTCCGTAGGTACAAACGGATCTCAAATCGGACTCCGGATCGTCAAGATATCGCAATTTCAAATCTCAGCCCTTCGATCTAGTAAAATAGTCTTTTGAACCTGATTTGCATCTGCTGACATCATCGTGACCTCGCACTGATTCTGGGCCTTACTTGGGTTGGGCTGACCCGAACCTGGACTGACCTACCCAAAACCCAGGCCTGAGGGATCACTATAGATTGTGGTGCCTTGGTGTACCATACTCAAAGTAGGTGACACACCCATGTGACAATCAATTCTCTGGAAGACAAATTCAAAGCATGCTAATTTTTTATATTAAAGCACGACACCTTCATCTTCATTCTCTGTATCCCGTTCTGTAACGATAACCTGAACCAGAAACCCCGTTAACCAGCAGATCGTGGGCACCGAGTGGGCCTGTTAGGAGCAGCAACACCGGAATTGGAACCCTGCAGATCGTGGTCCAGCAGCGGCACCGGAACCGGAACCGGAACCCCACAGACCATTGTCGAGCAGCGGTACCGGAATCCTGTCCATCTCTGTGTAAACCACCGGCATCTCGCGCTCTACGGTGGCAGTTTGCGCAATGTCCGGCCACAACCGAAACCTTGGCTCAGATTTCCTCTTTCTTTTCCTGTTCTGTTTGGGCAACAGAGATGGTTCTGCCGTGGTGATGGTGCTCTTCTTCGTGGCCCACCGAGATCAAGGAATTGATCTTCACCTTTCTGTGTGAAGGCGTTTGGATCGTGCGGGAACTCATCTTCTTCAGTGATCCGCGGGCCGTGGAAGGAAGATTGCTGATTTTGAGGGGAATGATGCGAAGAGATCGAGCTCGTGTCGGAAAGACTAGTTCAGTATTTCTCTTGACTTCTGTTTCACAAACAGAGAGATCTTTTGTATTGGTTTTTTTTGTCATGTTGACCATCAGAAGCATCAAAACATCAGATGGAAAAACAATAATCGCTCGATCTTTCATCTCTTGGACAGAGACGATTAAAGGCAAAGATGCTAAATCTTAACACCTTCCTCGAGAATCTCTTTAGGGTCGGGGGTGAGTTGGTTAATAGAGCGTGCTGATAACGTGTTACAAATCTATAGGAGAATCAGAGATAAAAGAAGAATAGGGAGGAGGGAGAGAGCTCTTATTCATGAGATGTGTGTACATAATGGGGGAGGAGGATCTTATTTATAGAATAATATTGCTTCCTCCCCAAGCAACCTAATAGGGAAAAACCCTAAACCTTAGTAATCCCTTCATCTCATGTGGGTCCCAATGTGGGCATCCACCTATGATAATAACATCTTATAACAAATCTAGTTTTTTTGACATGTACTACCCCAATGTGTGCCTACAAGTCCAAATTTAAATATTCATCCAACTTTTTCTCACCATTGGATTGAGATCATAATAAAATGATACCTCTAAACCATTAAATTTTAAAGCCATAGATCAAAAAGTAAGAATAATCAAACACAAGATTTTGTCTATAGATAGGACTCATATGGATTTTAATCAAATGGACTTCCATAATCATCATGCATCTCATTGGGCCTAACTAGGAGAGGCATTTTCTCGTAACAGCAATGGTCGTGGCGCTATGCAGCACTCCCCACATATAAAACCATTAAACTTGTGTACCATAGATCAATGGACTAGGATGATTTGATGGGGCCATCCAAATGTCCCATACCCTACCTTTTCAATGATCATGCTTACTTATTCCTTAAATTAATGAATCTAATAGTGGGCTTAGCAAGATACAATGGGGATGATGGGCTAAAAATAAATGCACATTACTTGTATGGTCCTCGCCAAAGTTTGGTTTGACATGAGATGCCCTACTATTTGATTAATCATGTTTAAAGTACATTAAGCCTTTTACTTTCTTTTTTTTTTTATAGAAAGACTTGCAATTAATCTTATTGAGAAGCCAACATAGAGTCAATAAGTACAAGTTGTTTAATCAGTTCTGGGCAAAAGTGCCACCATACCAACATGTTATTTACAAATTGGGCATACCTAATCAATTTATGAGCTACTGCATTTCCATCTCTAGCCACATATTGTACTATATAACTATTAAAGGTCTTTAGCAAAGATTTAATCTCTTCAATTAGGGGACCTTGTCTAGACATATTCGGAGAGGAAGCTTTCAAGGCCTCAACCACAAAAATGGAGTCACTTTCAAGAATAAAATCCATTACCCCAATATGGCAAATCATTTGAATCCCTCTCAAAGCTTCTAATGCTTCAACGTCATCTGCCTCATACCCCATTTTTTATTCTACTCAAATCCATTACCACATTGCCCTTTTCATCTCTAAGAACCCTACTTACACTGGCTTTCTGAATCTTGTCAAGCACAGCTCCATTCACATTTAGGTTGAAGACATCCACCGGGTGAGGCTTCCAACATAGTGATTTACCCTTAGAGGTTGATCTTCTATGAGCTAAAGAGCCTTTGAATTCTTGAAAAAGTGATCTAGCTCCTTCAACAGCAACCCTCAGATCTACTAACTCTCCTTATGTAAAAACAAATTTCTCCTATGCCAAATTCCCCATGCCATTGAGAAGAATAACTCCAAATCAAAGCTAGGCTCCTTTTCAACTTAGTCCCAAACAAAGAAACAAAAATTATGTTGTCTAGAAGGAAACACCACTCCCGGAAAAAGAGTACTCCAAACCTAAAAAAGTTGGGGATACAAACATAAGGCATGCATGCTATCTTCCGACTTATCCAAACAAAAGTCACAACTAAGAATTTGATATGACTTTTCTTTTGGTAAGGTTTACCTAAGTGGGTAATATCTCCTTACAAGCTCTCCATCCAAAAAATTTTATTTTGTTTGGGACTTGCATATTCCATATTCTTAGCCAAAACTTTCTTCGTGCCTCTATGTTTGAAGATTCTCTCGTGTTTTGGTCCTTTCGGATCTTAAGTGCAGCCCTATAAGCACTTTTAATAGAAAACTCACATTTTTTATTTTCAGCCTAGATTGCCTCATGATGATAGAAATTTTCACGGATTTTCTGTGCATCCCACCATTAGTATCGGAATTTTGAATTTCGGAATTTATTCAAAATATTCAATAACTTGATCCGTAATGGTGGGGTCAACTCTTTATTTGCTCCTCCACGTGCCTCCCTATTATTTGTCGGTGCAGTTGCTCAATCCGCACAATTTCCTCCCTATTATTCCTAATGCCATGGAGGGACCTACTCCTAATTTGGCTCTTATCAATGCTGCTACTATGGTAACAGAAGGCATTTTCTTGTCATTCGGCTTCTTCCGCTTTTCACCGTCACACCTCACATAATGAATCTCATTTCTTTGATAGGTCGACAAGGTCCTTGACTAGAGCATGATCTAGCAAAACCCTCTTAGGAGTGATAGCCTTATAGGTGAGAGGAGTTGGGATCCATTTATCTTCCCCTACCTTTACTTTTTAAAGGTGAGTTATAACTTGATTAATTCCATGACGTGCAATAAAATATTAGAGCAGAACTATGTTGTCGCTTATACAAGATATATAGGGAGGCATTTATTACGGCCATTTAAGATTTTAAATAGGTGAATGGAAATCGCTTAACTAAGAAAATGCTTAATTAAGCGTTTTTTTTTCACCTCTAAATTACGGCATTTGAACGTCCATAAAAGCACGAAGGTTGAACTAAAGGTGTAAATCAAAATTTTCAAACGGCCAAGTGAAAATCGCCCAAGAAATAATTACGTTTTGACTTTTGACTAGAGATTTTTATAGGGAATTCTTTTTTTTATAGGAAAAATATTTTGATATTAATGATGAGAAATCATCATGGAATCAATAATTACATATTTTGATCAGATCAGGGGAAGAAAACCACCAGACCGACATTTCTTCCATAAACTGCGCCTGCTTAGCTAGCAATTTAGTCACTAGATTCCCATTCCTACCAGCATGAAGAACTTCAAACCTCTTAAAAGAATCCAACAAACCTTTTATCTCATCAACCAAAAGGCCTTATTCAAATAGAACTGGAGAAGATTTATTCAAAGCATCTACCGTACGTAAAGAATCACTTTCAAGAATAATATCACTTACCCCAATATGGTAAATGATCTGAAGACCTCTTAGGGTTGCCAAAGCTTCAATATCTTCAACCCCCTTAACTCCATTTTCTATCTTATTCATAGCCATCACCACCTCATCTCATTTCTAAGTATTGCACCCACACCCACCTTTTGGATCTTATCAAACATAGTTCCATCCACATTAAGCTTTAGAACATCTACTGGAGGAGAAATCCACCTTAAGGCTTTCTCCTTTACAGAGACCTTGCGAAGAAATTAAGAATGTTTAAACCCTTGAATTAAAGACACCGCTCCATCAATGACTGACACGGATCAAGTAGTTCCTTCTTATGTAAAAAGAGGTTCCTCCTATGCCATTTACCCCATGCCATTGAGAAAAACAATTCTAAATATATTTTTGGCTCCCTCTCTGACAACTCCCACACAAACAAACCGAAGTTATGAGAATAGGAAAAGTTCATGCCTGGAAAACAAGCCCTCCACACCAGGAGTACATCAATGCACAAACATATAGCATCTTTGGACTCATGTCTATACAAATCACACGTGGTAATAGAAAGGACCTTTTCTTTTCTTAAGATTTGTCTTTGTTAGCAATATCTCCTTACAAGCTCTCCAAGCAAAAGTCTTAATTTTATTTAAGACCTCCATATTTCATATCTGCAGCCAAAACTTCCTACAAGTACCCGAGTTAGAGCTCTCACCCCAACTATTATTCTTTCGCAATTTCAGTGCTATCCCATAAGCACTCTTGACAAAGAATTCACCTGATTTTTTCTCAACCCATATCAATACATTACTTGATGAACCAAGACTTAGAAGAATCTTCAGGATCACCTCAGCCAGTTTCGGCTTTACCACAAGGCCATAAAAGCGTTTGCTTTAGGCCCCCACAAAATAAAGCCCCAAAACAATAACTATCATCCTTATTTTCAATCCAAAAAAAAAAAGCCCTATAATAGCATCTAACATCATTTCAAATTCCAAAATAAGCAATTCCCATTCTTTTATTTCTCCCAAAAAAGAAAATAATAATAACAAGGCCTCATCTATTCATATTAAAAATAAAAAAAAAAGGTCTTCTTTTCACATTCCAAACAAGCAACTACCATCTTTTTGTTTCTTCGCAAAACATAAGGCCTCATCTTTTCACATTCCAAAAAAAAAAAAACTGTTATCTTTTCACATTTCAAAAAAGCAACTCCTATTTTTTCTATCATTATTTTCTAAATGATGTGATTGAAGGTTGACAGTTTGGTTTTGGTCACATGCCGTTCCACTTGTGGGTTATGAGCCATATTATGTTCAACTGGTGAGATTATCGCTGCAAAGGTTGGTTCCTTCGCAAGTTGAAGCCTTAAGTTGGATAGTAATTGCTGTAAAGGTTTCTATAGTAGACAATTAGAGGAGAAGAGGTTTCATTAGATTCTAGCATTTTAGATATATGTGTGATGTGTCAAAAGGAAGTGGAAACTATTAATCATCTTTTTTCTTCATTGTGAGTATGCGGCTGATCTTTAGGGTCACTTCATTAGTAGATGCGGAGTTGCATGGTGCTGCCCAGAGAAAATTGCGCGGATGGCAAAGTCTTGGTTAGGATGTCATTTTGTGGGGTGCGGCCATATTCTTTGAAGATTGATTCCATTTACTATCTTGTGGTCCATCTGGAAACAAAGGAATGATAGGGATTTTAGGAGTTACTCCTCTTCTATGGCGAGGCTAATAGTTTCTATCACAATAGGGATTGCAAAATGGGCTTTGGTTTTGAAGGAGTTTTCATCTTTTAACTTCAATGATATTTTTTTTTAATTGGGAAGCTTGTATGTGATGTGGCTCAACTAAGATAATGAAAACAGTCTATTGGTCTCCTCCCCCTCTTAAAGTATTCAAGTTCAATATTGACAGTGTTGCGAGAGCTAAGCTAGGGCTAACAGGTATTGGTGTTCTTCGCCTTAGTAAGGGTGAGGTCCTCTTTATATTATCAAAGCTAATAGGTATCTATGATTCCAATGAAGCAGAAGTGTTAGCTATCAAGGAGTTTTCAAGGTGACTTTATTGTAGAGAGTGACTCTTCAAATGCCATTGTTTGGGTTACCAATCGAAAGTCATTCCCATGAAATTACAATTTACCTTTAATAAAATTTGAGTTCTTTCTGCCACAATCAATGTTATTTTCCATCACGAACTTAGATTGGCAAACTCTATGGCTGACACTTTAGCTAAACAAGGGGTAATGAGGGTCTCTCCTTGGGAGAGAGTTATTTTGTAATTCTACTTAGGAGGTGGGGTTCAATGCTTTTGTACCTCTATGCTCCTTCGCTCTTTGTATTTCTTCATCTTCTCTTCTAATGATAGTTTCAGTTACCAATTAAAAAAAAAAAAACTGGTGGCATTATTGCTATATGATGTTGATAGTTGGTTTTATGGTGGACTGAGGTTCAACTATTTTACAATCTTATTTATGATTATTTATTTAACTCTGCCAGTTTTTGCTACTAGTCCTAAACCTGGGTAAAGGAGGAGAGTTGCATTAGGTAGGTTGACAGCCAGCGTAAAACTTTGTCACAACTCAAACATGAATTCTGAGATAATGATATTTCGTGATAAAGCTAAAGCGTTCTCCGCTTTAAGCTACGCACTGCAGCTTCGCCCAGCTACAGTGAAAAGTATGCAAAGTTCACCACATGACTTTGGATTAGTGCTATTAAAGAAGTTAGTCCATGAGAAGAAGATGAGGAATAAGAAAATTAGACTTGCTACTTGAAATATAGGAACCTTAACTGGCAAGAGTATGGAGTTGGTTAAGGTAATGAAAAGAAAAAGAATGAGTGTGGCTTGTATACAGGAGACAAGGTAGAAAGGGAATAAAGCTAAAGAGCTCACGGATGGGTATAAGCTTTTTTATGCAAGAAAGAGTTTTGGTGATAGAATTATAGTAATCAAACTAGTGCTAAAGGAAGACATAATTCATATCATCAGTGGATATGCTCCCCAAATAGGACTAGTGGAAAGTGTGAAAAGACAATTTTGAGAAGAGATGGATGATTTAATACGAGAAATCCCAAATAATGATAAGATTTTTCTTGGAGGGGATTTAAACGGATATATAAGAAGAGATAATAAATGATATGAGAGAGTGCAAGGGAAGAAAGGATTTGGAGAAAAGAATGAATTTGAAAACACTATATTGGACTTTGCAGTAGCATTTGATCTTGTAGTAGTAAATACTTACTTTAAAAAGGGAGATGAGCATCTAATTATTTATAAAAGTGAGAGTAATAGGAGTCAGATAGACTTTTTTCTAGTTAGAAAACAGAACCGATTGGCTTGTAAAGATTGCAAGGTTATCTAAGGAGAGAGTTTGACTATGCAACATAAGCTCGGAGTTTTAGATATTTGCATTAGAAGTAGAAAGTGAGCAGTAGTGAACAAAATGGACTCTAAAACAAGGTGGAGAGATTTGAAAGGGGAAAGAGCAAATATATTTAAGGACAAAATGATTGAGAAGGTATGATGGAATTGTAATGACCCGAATTTTTATTTTCGATTCAAATCAACTTTGACCCTTGATTTAATCTTGATGGATCCCACATGTGATTGTCATTATTATCATTTTTAAGATTTTAAGCTATTTAAAATTTAGATAATTACTTGTTACTTTGTGGGTCCCATAAGTTACTATAGTTTGAAAATTTTAGAAATGTGCTCAAAATTTGAAACTTTATGTGGATTAAACCTCTAAATTGTCTTTACTTATCCAAACTCTACTTTAAGATGAAATTTCTTTTGATTTAAACTCCTTTAGCTAAGTTTGAATATGACTAAAACTCTTTCGAAACCTTGCTTATGCTTTCCTATAAATAGAATCCCTCTCCTCTCGTTTTTCATACGTGGTTTGGTTTCCTTTGCTCTTTTTACCGAGGTATGTTCTTTTCCCCTTTAACGTTTCTTTGCATGTTTACTATTTTTACCCCATCATCTTCATGGTTTCCTTCATGGCATTCCCGTCATCATTAGTCAACCCATTAGCCCACAGTTACCGGACCCAACCTCCATTGGACCCGTCATTGTGGATGAACCATCAGGCCGGGACCCTGTTCATGTTCCTTCTTCTTCATTCTGCTCCTTCAGTTCATCTTCATCTTCTTTTCTTCACCTCGGTCTCGCCAACCAGACCTTGATCCCCATCCATACCCACGAGCAGTTCCCTATTCATCTCTGTTTCTCTTTCCTCCTCTGATCCCCTTCCCCAGGTTCGTCTCCTCTTTTCCTCCTTGTTCTTTTTTCTTCTTTCTTCTCCTCCGTCTTCTTCTTCTCCTCCACCATGGCAAAGTCCAGGAGCTTTACCCCATCTGTCTGCATCGTCTTGTCCTTCCTTCTGTTTTCCGCCGCTTCTCTCTCTTTTCGCTTTTCCCAACTTCTGTCCACTGCACTCACTAGCTGCACCTCACCACCATCGCTGTTTGCATTCTTCTCCTCATTTCCTTCTAATTCCCTGCAACCAAACAGTCCCCATATGTTTTATCCATCGCTGTTTCTCCACTCCCTCCTTCTTCTTCATCTAAGTTTTTCACTCTTCTTCGTATTCCTGTTCATGTTTTCTTCCTTCTTCCTTTATCTGCTCATGGGCGAACCCATCTCCTCCATTCTCGTTCTTCTTTTCCACGCAGTCACTGTTCCTCCGTTTTTCGTTCTCGTTCCAGCTTCTCCACTGCAACCGTTTCCTTCTTCTCTTCCTTCTGTTTTCTCCTTCTGTTTTTCTTTTCTCTCCTCCTCGTCTTCTTCTCCATCTGTGCAACTCAAGCCCAGCCTCTCATTTCTCTTCTCTGTTTCTTCTCCCTTGTTCAACCCGAGCCCAGTTCCTCTTCTTATTTTTCTCCTTCTTCTCTGCGGTTTCTTCTTCCTTCTCATTCCACTTCATCTTCTTCTTCCCGTTTTTCTCTCAGACCCATCTTCATCTCGGTCTTTCTGCTGCATTCCACTAAAACAAACAGTCTCCCTCTCCATCATTTCTCTTTTCTTCTTCTTCTTCATGCCTATATTTCCCTTCTCTCGCTTTTTCCCCTCTCTCTCTGTTCATAACTGAAACTGAGCCCATCTTCTTCTTCTTTTCCTCTCGTGTTTCTCCTTCAGTTTTCTTCCTTATTTCCCTTCTACCTCTGCTTCTTTCTCCGATCTGTTGTTTCTTCTTCCCTTCTTCCCTCTGCATTTCTCTACTGCTGTGCCTCCGTTTCTTCCCTACATTTTCTTCTTTCTGTTTCTTTTCTTTCTTTCCTTCTGCTTTCTCTCTTCTGCAAACCAAAACAAGCCCAGTTGAATCGTATGGTCCACTACACCCCCGGGGCCATTTGATGTATTTGTTTAAATACAAGTTTCTTACCCCACTCTACCCCACTTAGTGATTTTCTAAGCCCACTATCCATGGCCCGCTTAACCCATCTCACTTGAACCGTACCCACAACCTGGCCCATTAATTCACACATGAACCGGAGTCATGGCCCATTTATTGATCCAAATTGAAACCACCGTTTAGTGACCCCAGGCCCAACCCATTTAGCATATATGCATGCATGAACCATTTCACTTTATTACAATTGAGGCCCACTTGCTTGGATCTGCCCCGGCCCAAGCCAACATGTGACAATTTCATTATTTTTGACCCATAATCAAGCTTGACCCAAATTCAATAGAGCCCGTTCATGAACCCGAAATCATTGGACTCCATTGCTAATCTATTTATGAACAATCATTATCAGGGACCCACTCCGAGATACTTGGACACCCAGGTTAGGTCAGATCCGCCGATCACCGTTGATACCAGGGAGTATTCTTACCATGTTACCCTAGTACTTGAGTTTTCTATTCCTTGTCTCGATTTTGCTTTAAATTGTAATTTTGAAATTTATTGAAATAATCATAGAGCTCCGAGAAATCTTATTACCTTTAATTTGTTGATCATTGGATTTGATATTTTCATATTGATATTATCGTGCTGTCATTGTTGCCAAAATTTATTATTTGATTTGTTTTGGATTTGTTCATTATTAGATCTGATATAGATCTTTGGACACTATTCTGTTATGAATTAATATTCTCAGTGAATTATTGATATTTGATTTGGAAGGTTGGATTTGTTCAAAGATTTGATTTGTGTTTCCAACCCAACCTTTGCTTATAAATTGGAAATTGGTGAATTATTAGATTTTGTTGCTCATACATCTTTGACCTTAAAGCATTCTTTAAAGTATGGGCAACGCACCGTGAGGACGCTTACACGTAGATTTTAGCCCTTATCTTAGTTTGGTTTTAGGATGTTGCTCCTAATTTGTGATGTTTTGATTAATCGTTGAATTATTTTGCTCATTTCCTCCGTCTTGTGTAAATTTTGCTGAAATCCAATTTTGTAAATTGGTATTTGATCTGATATTGTTATCAACGTAAGTACTTTTGAGATTGTTATATTTTGCTCCTTAACAATTTGTTCGAAACCGTGGCTCATAAATTTGCTACCTTGATTGTTACCTGTTTGCTACGGTTTCATAGTGGGTCTACTTGCAGAGTTATACTCACCCCCCTTTGTTTTTCCCCAGATTTTCACAGTTAAGCCAAACACGGAGGATATCTAGTTTGCATGCAAGATCGGAATTGAGGAATAAGTTGCGAGAAATTCATTTTAAACATTAGTAGCATGTATAAGAGTTATTTTTTTTCGTGTAACTATTGTATAATGAGATTTATTAATAAAAATTTTCTTTTGCTTTAGCTTGTGGACCCGTCATGCCTCGTGATTTGAGGGTCCCAAGGACCTCGGATTTCGGGACGTGACAGGAATATTAAAGGAGAAACTAAAGTAATGTGGAATCAAATAGCTAATTGCATTAGGAATGTTGAAAAGGAGGTACTTGGAGAATCAAAAGGAAAGAGACATATTAATAAAGAAACATGGTGGTGGAGTATGGAGGTTTAGGAAGTTATTCGACATAAAAGACATTCCTATAAAGTTTGGTAGGAGACTGAGAATATGAAAAATTTTGAGCTGTAGAAGAAGGCAAAAAAAGAAGCTAAAAAAGTAGTAAATAGTGTAAAGTACAAAGCATACGATGACCTCTATAATAAGTTGGGAACAAGAGAAAGAAAAAAGGATGTTTTTAAGCTCGCAAAAATAAGAGAAAAGAAAAGTAGGGACTTAGATCATGTCAAATGTATCAAGGACAATGGGGAAAATATTATGGTGAAGAACAACGATATTAAATAAATGTGAAAAGGATATATTAGCAAACTTTTAAATGAAGAACGTTTGGGCGATACAAGAGTTAAAGAGGATACTTCATCACTAGAGCATACTTTTCTCCGTATAATTAGAGGGGTGGAAGTGAAGGAAGCATTGAAGTGAATGAAGACAGAAAAGGCAACAGGCCCAGATGGTATTCCGATAGAGGCATGGAAATGCTTAGGAGAGGTTGGGGTGAGTTGGTTATATAGACTATTAAATAAGATACTTGTAACAAAGAAAATGCTGGATGAATGGAGAAAAAGCATTGTAGTACCTATATATAAAAATAAGGGAAATATACAAAATTGTACCAACTATCGGAGGATTAAACTTATGAGTCATACTATGAAGTTATGAGAGAGAATAATGGAGCAAAAACTGAGACGGAAGACCAAGATATCTGAAAATCAATTTGGTTTTATGCCGGAGGGATCAACTATGGAAGCTATCTTTTCACTTAGACAATTAATAGAAAAATATTGAGCAAAGAGAAAAAATCTATACATGATCTTTATCGATTTGGAAAAAGCCTATGATAGGGTACCGAGAAATTTAATTTGGTGGGTTTTAAAGAAAAAAAATGTCCACAGAGGTTACATTGAAAATTTTAAGGATATGTATGAAGGAGCAGTAAAAAATGTGAGAACCACATGTGGAGAAACAGATGGATTCCTCGTGACTATAGATTTACATCAGGGATCAACCTTAAGCCCTTATCTCTTTGTATTAATTATGGATGAGTTAACTGTGTATATTCAAGAAGCAGTACCATGATGTATGTTGTTTGCAAATGATATAGTATTAGTAGATAAATCAAGGGATGGTGTAAATGCAAAACTTGAGAGATTACGGGGGGCATTAGAATCTAGAGGCTTTAACATAAGTCGTACAAAGACAGAATATATGGATTGTAACTTCAGTGGATATATACAAAGTGTTGAAACCACTGTCAAAATTGAAACCCATGAGATACAACGTAGAGATTCTTTTCGGTATCTAAACTCGATGATTAGTAAGGATGGGGAGATTGACGAAGATGTGGAATATATGATAAAAGCTGGATGGTTGAAGTAGAGACTACCTTCTGGAGTGCTTTGTGACAGACGAATGCCAACGAAATTGAAGGGCAAATTTTACAAGACAGTGGTTAGACCAGCTATGACATATGGAGCAGAATGTTGGCCAATTAAGAAGACACATATTCATAAGATGAATGTAGCAGAAATGAGAATGCTTAAATGGATGTGTAGTAAAACTAGGAAAGATAAAATTAAAAATGAGTACTTTCCAGAGCATTTAGGGGTAACACCAATAAGGGATAAGATTAGAGAAACCTGTTTAAGATGGTTTGGGCATGTTAAGAGTAGGCCGGTAATGGCACCGGTGAAAAAAAATTTGGCTATACAGGTGAATGGCCCATCAAGAGGTAGAAGTAAACCGAAGAAAACATTGATAGAGGTCATTGATTCAGATTTGAAGAAGTTTTACTTATCGAAGGATTTGGCTCAAAATAGAACTGAATGGAGAAACAAAATTCATGTAGCCAACTCAAATATGGTTAGGATAAGGCTTTAATGATGATGATGATGACGATTTATGATTATTTATTTGTCAATTAACCTAAAAAATATTCAAAGTGGGATAGTATCCATGGTTCTACATCAAAATCTAAACCCAAACCCCAAATTAACAGGTTGGGTTTGGATTGAATTTGGAGGTGTTTGCAATTAGTCAACTTGGCAGGTCAAATATAAAAAATATACTCAATTCAAACCCATCACATTTCATTTATTTTGTCATAAATGTCAGCTCCAACCTTAAATTATTAGTTTGGGTTCAGGTAGGTTTGTGGGTTAGGTCATGAATAATCACCTCTAATTACAACTAAATGATTCGTGCACCCATAGAATATTTATCGTTGGTTCCACCATTTTTCCCCTGCATTCAATCATCATAAGGAACAAAGTACCAATTATTGATGGACAATGTTCACAAAGTGCTCCCATTGAGTTCATATTTACTCATCCTAAATATTACTTAAATTACTATTAAAATCCAAGTCAACATTGACACGAAAAGTAAGTTTTTGGGTCGACTAATCTCTGCTGGGTTTTTTTTTTTCAAGTGTATTAAGTTTTTCACAAATATGGTCTTTCTTAATTAATGTCTCCTTTTTTTTCAAATATGATTTAAATAAAATAATTATAATATTATTAAAAAATGAAAAAGGCCTCGTTTAAGTTTGTTGCTTTAAGTCAACTTGTCTTGAGCAAGTCTTGACCTCAGCTTCATGATATAGGAAGATATCTCGAACCTTCCGCTCATCTCACCAAGTTGTGCAAAAGAGAAACTGGGTACAGCCCGCTGGCAAGGGTGTTTCCATCTCACACGCCAGCCTAGGGATCCATTATTGGGCAGATAGATAGTTTTACAAAGTTTATATAACTCAGACACTCACCATACTAGAAAAAAAAAAGAAAAAAGTTGTATGAAATGTTAGTATGGCATCTACTTTGAGGACTTCAGATATAAAGTGGGACAAATGCGCAAAATTATCTGAACAAATTGTAGAACCAAAACATGCCCACTGAGTGCCAAATTATGATGGCTGCTGATTCATCATTTGCATAGTACTTATCCTTTTATACAAGGTAGAGGGGGATGGGACCCCCTCGAAAGAGGGTGGTAAACGTCCGAGAGAGAGTGGAGCCGAGCGAGGGAAGTGGACCCTCTAGCGAGGTAAAGAAAAATGTTGGAGAACTATGTTAGCCAGTTGGGAATGGTGGAACTTCTTGTGCAAAGCATATCACTTGACAAAAAGTACACATCACATGAGATCTTTTATTTAACATGTTAAAACTAAAAACCAATTTCTAACAGAACATACCCAAAATAACATCTCTCTCTCTCTCTCTCTCTCTCTCTCTCTCTCTCTCTATATATAAAGCTATTAAGGAGTAGAATCAGTTGATGATTGACTTTTATGTTGTAGCTTAGACCTAAGAGCACAACGACAGTTAAAGCTTACTTTCCACATTGCCATCTCTTATAGCATGATTAGCATTCAAGGCGGGCATCCTGCAAAAAAAATCCCTCACTTTTAATTCCATTTTCTTAGGGAGATGTTTGAATTATTCAAAATTAATGCCTCTTCCTTTTTTTATTGAAAACCCTCACCTCAATATATTCTAGGTTTACCCCAAGATCTATTAATATAAAACACGTGAACAAAATATCAGAAAGAATTTATCTATTTTATCATTTATGTGGCTTACCTGTTTAAAATCTACTCGCTCATGATAAATACCAATATTTCTATGAGATCAGGCAAAACTGCACCCAATATAAAACTTCATCTATCTTATCCACAATGGGCCTCACCTAATTAAAATCTGAACCCCTAGTTATGTGTGTTGCTTTCTTACTTTAGATATGAAAAAAATTTTACCCTAATACGTTACATGCCCATTGTGAGATAGATCATATATAAAATCCTTGAATAAAATATGACAAAAAATGTGATTTATGCCTAATCAACTTGATGGTGGGCCCATCTAATATTAGAATAAAATTGAACAAGGGCCTATCCAAAAGAGGCACTTTTTATTTTAGGAAGAAGGGCCACACTATTAAGCCTCAAAATTCTCCAAAAGTCATGCATTAACCTAATCTCCTTGTTCCAACTTTATAAAAGCGCTAGCAAGAGAAGCAAAATTTGAAAAGACTGAAGAAACGAAGAAACCTTATATGCACTCTTGCATTCCTTCTTTTCTCCTTAGCTAAAATTGAGAGATTATCTTCCAGGACTGATAGGCAAGATGTCTTTAACTAGTGTGCTTGCCTACTTTTCTTTTTCTTTTTTGGGTTTTTTTTTTTTGTTATTTGATTTCAGAAGAGGGCGTGAGACCTTTGGGGAGGTGGCGGAGCCCTTGGACGAGGTAACATGTCCCTCAAGCGAGGGGCCTGAACCAATGGGGTAAGAGGCCGTTCTTAGTGTGCTTGCCTACTAAAGTCTGAAATGCTCAAATGCATGTGGTTGAATTTTACTTCACCATGAGTTTTCCCATCATGAGATCTTGCAAAATGGGGTAAAATATAAAAAATAATACAGGTATTTTAATACATCAGGGCCTACTTACTTGGACATGTAAAATGTAGAGTAGTTCATTTTTACCAAAGAATCAAATATAGAGCTCGTACTTCAGAATAGCTCTTGGACTAAATCCAACATCTTATTCAACCATAACCTTTTTATCAAATCAAACCCAATCATATTCAAATGAATACTTGATTTGTTTTTTCAGATGATTAAATCCCAGCTAAGAATCATCATCCCAAGTCAGACAACAAGAAATGCCAGATAAAAATGGTCAGTAGATAAGAAATCCACAATCACCAGCTGTAACTCGTGGAGCCGGTGGGTTCCACCAGCGTGCCATGTCTTCAATGATGGGGCACTTAGGCCAGTGACATGAGCTTTTCATGTAAAAGGATCTTTTCTTTCGCTGGAAAAAGAAAAGGAAACTCTAGTTCTTCTCAATTTGTTAAGGATCATTAAACCAAGCGGTTATCTAACATTCCCCAAATCCACATTCATACCTTCCAATCCACCCCAAAAAGTCTGGTTCTTGTGAACATAAACAACTTGTAGAGAGATGCAGATAAAAGTACTCATCCTATGCATGACAACAGTATTATCACAAATGAAGATTTGTAAAAATAATTACCAACCCTTTCCATTTCCAGAGCTGTAGCTGATGAAGTGAATCAGAAATGGGAAGCTCTGTTCGGCAGCATAGTTTCTTCAGACGTTTTGACCATGCCGAAGGGGTCTCTTCCATGGGAAAATATGCACTTGCATTTGGCATTCATCCACAAGCTCAAATACGCATACATCTCCTTCCCTGAGATCATTAGCGCGTGAAAATGCGGCCCACCCTCCAGTTAGGGACCCTCGATGGCCGCAAGGAATAAAAATCACATCCCATGCTCTCTCCTTTGGGTCCCAAAGGAGAACCTTTGTTTTTTCTTTAGGAAGATGTTCCCTAAAGAAGTATCTTGGCAAATTCTGCATAAGTGAATGTAATATAAAAAAAAAAACCTTTGTAAAACTTCATTGGTAAAGAAAAGTTAGTGGAGAAAAGGCCTATGAAAGTGAAGACTGAGTCCTCAAAAAACAAAAGAGAAGAGGAAGAGAAAGATAAACTACAAACTTCACTCGAGGTTTAGCCCTTAGTATAGCAATTCTGAAGTATTCATGTCAAATCATCGCTACCTTTTGTTTTATATTTTTCTATTTTCTTTGGAAATCTTTATCCACATGATAATCATGTACAAGTGCAACCTATGGTCAGTGAGTTATATGACATAATTGTCACCAGGAACAGTCTTCAGCTGCTGTTTGTCTGTTACAATTGACAATCTTGGCCTTGAAACAAGTATTACACCAGAAACATAATGTCAAAACACACACCCTAGCTTCTTTGACAGTAATAAAATATGCTTTTGATCAGGCAAGTTATAAATGGTTAATAAGTGGATGCTATAGAGCTATAAAAAGAGTTGTCATATAGAAACAAGACTGTTACACACTTAGATGATGTTCAATTTTTGGGTTGGAACTGTTGATCAAATCAAGTGTGTTTTATGTTAAGAATGAGGCCAGTTAGACAACTAATATGTAGTTCATCAGGCTCTGATCCATTACATTGACAGTTCAGGTCTTTGTATCCTATTCATCTTGAGCCTCTGTGCGGGCATGATATTAATGTTAGTTGTCAAGTATAATCTGCCAACATGTCTGTATCAGGCCTATTTTAAGTTAGTTTCATGCTTGAATTACATGCCCTATTACTGTCATTAGCTTTAGATCAGTTGTAGATGCCAATTTAAATCTGATTAAGAACAGTTAACTTTTACATATATAAAGATCAAAGCCAGTTTCATCTTTATTTTCCTCTTTTTCATTTATGGTAATCGTTTAAAAACAAAACGAGCAGTTGAAAACTGTCATGTCCTACAAAGAAAGAAACCAATGTCAAAACAGTACACATATAATCCACAAAAGTCCCCTGTCATTTCCATATCTCCAAAGGAGAACAAAAACTTTCTTGTAGATTTCTCACTCCAAAACAAAAGAAGAGCCTTCCTAGCCATGCTTTCTGCAACATGTGTTGTGGCTTGATGCAGTAGAGTCTAAATTGCTGGGTGAAGATGAATAGAAATCGAAGAGGGTGGAGTTCTTACTAAAACTACAGATGGAAGAAAGGACAAAGCAACAGGAGAAAACAGTTGAATGGAAGAGAAGTAAAATAGAAATAAGAACTCACCAACACATAACAATTGCCCGAATTGGATTTTGTCATAATTTTTAGAAAATTTGGAAACTTAGAGGCTTTTGAAAAAGCATTAGCTTTCTCAAATGGCTTCACTTTCGCTTCCGCTGTTGATGCCTTTTTTTTTGAAATGTGGTGGGCTCCCATTGAAGAAGAGCAAGTATTATACATAGTCAACTCAACGTCCTCTGTCTTAATCTTCTTAAAGCTATTGGATTCAGCTGTAGACATATGTTGCCCTGCGTCGTAGAAACAAAGATTTGCAGAACTGTTAAACACTGTGGCAGAGTGAAAAGTAAAATCCATTAACAGACGCATATCAAAGGTGCACAGAAACAGACATGCTTATACATCATTAAAGAGCTTCGTTATTAACATTCATCTAAACTAAAACGAACTCCAGCCACCTACCAAATAATAAAGTGGCCATGCCTAAACTGTGTGTAATTGAGACAGAATCACTTATTCTTAGGCTGGGCCATCCATAATGCTAGAAATCAAATCTAAACAAGTGCGAGTCATTGAATGAGCTGTGGCAGTATCTCAGGGGGCCTACATGAGGAAACTTGTAATCGTAGTCATGAGTCTTTCATGTTTATCTACCAAAGCACTAAATTTAAAGTGCATCAGGCGAAAGGTCCGGCCAAGCCAAGCAAATTTTGGTCATACTTGTTGTATCTTTGGCATCAGCTTTGCCTAAACTATGAATGGCTCAGCCTATATTGATGTTGCAGTCACTTCACACTTCCCAGTTACACTTCCCAGTTAGTTAAGTGTTGTTATTCACAGCAAAATGAAAAGACAACAAAATTGTATACCACCACAAAAGAAGGGATGGCTACAGGTTGGGTTTGGTATGGGTTGGGATAAGCCCCAATCCACCCCCATGCACATGCTTTGCTGGTACTCACCCCTCTTAGTTATGTCTTATGTGACTAGAACCCGCCCGATGGCGGGTACAGTTTAGATGGGGTTTATATCGGTTATCGCTTGATTTGTATTTATGTGATTAGAACCCGTCCAATGGCGGGTACAGTTTAGATGGGGTTTATATCGGTTATCTCTAGATTTTTATTTAAGATCTTTAAATGAAAAGAAATACTTCTTACATTTTTATTTAAGATCTTTAAATGATAAGAAAATACTTCATATATGTGGATGCACAAGTTGGACTCAGACGTCCAACATCACAACTCCTTTAAGTGTCCAATATTATCTTGGCCAATAAAGTTTTGTCTATCATATTCACTTGACAGATAAATGTATAAAAATTTGCCAGCACAAGTCCACAGATAATATGAATCCAATCCAGTCAATCAAACAAGTCACGCGGGAATTGGCAGGCACACCACTAAAGTGATACTTGCTGTTGGATAGGATGCTTCCCGTGGAACAATCGGGCACTGCAAAATGTTACTTTAATCCATGGCTTATCAATTCACTAGAATGGGTTTGAATTAGTCAAATGCCACCATTTCTTCGTCTCAAACTCGTGCACTCTTACCTCACTCTCAGTTCCCTTACCAGCTGACCTCCAACCTGGGGACAATAGTGATCCCTAAAATAGAAAACAAAGATGCCTAAAAGCAAACTATCCAATCATCTTAACCAACATATTCCATTAATTTAGTTTGGACCTGTCCAAACTATCCATTTGACTCTGAAAAAATGACCAATGCAGAGAGACCTTAAGATCACAGTTATTTCTACATTAGACCTCCATCCACATTTTGTCCCACAGTGTGAACAGTACAGTTCCTATTGAATCATTCACATGACTCTCATCACTGCATTGCTTTCTATGGTTTTTGTTTCCTCACTTGACAAAAAGGAAGCTCTAACTTACCTGAACTTGTATTATATTATAACATCCATATAATAGTCCATACCTCTTTGTTTTCCTTTGTCTTTGTCTTTCTTCAGGACCAAAGGTAGCCTTTTCTCACATGCACTTTTGTCAAAAATAGTAACATAAAAGACCATATCCCCATCATATCTAAACACCAGACACTCGCCGATTTGAAGATCATGCCATTGTACAAAATCAAACCAACCATCCCCAAACCACTTGCATGTCTTGCTTCCACAAACTTTCACATGCCATGACTTTCCAAGTGGACTCTTGAGAATGGCTTTGTGACATTTCTCTCCCATTAGGTACTTAAGAAATGCAGGAGGAAGTGACTACAAAAGATAAGAGGTTGGCTATTAGAAAGATAACCAAATTAACATCTATGCAATAGAAAGCAATAAAAACTTAACATCATAAGATAGTCTGCACTGGTTGAAATAAAAAATGGAAGAGAACCCATTTGGAAGGAAACTACATCCACCCTATGTTCTCCTGTAACTCGTCAAAAGATGAAAGAAAATCTAAAAAAACAGGAGGCCCCTTGAGTAGAAGAAACAGAAAAAATAAAAGGCAGATGCTTACAAGCTTTTGGGAGAAACCTGGGAGCATGAACTTGAAGAACATGGGTACTTGGTTTTGGTCCTTCTCAGGAGTCTTTCTAGTTCTAGTGGCCATGGATTGGAATAACATGGACTCTAGATTTTGGGACATTTAAGGAGGTGGTTTTCCAGGTGCAGAGGCCATACAGATGAATAACAAGGAAACTTTTCTACCAAAAAAAAACAAGGAAACTTTGCTCTGGGGCCATTTGAGCAGAGGACTCTTATAGCCACTGTAGATAGCTCATAGGCACAAAAGCACAGACATCAAACACTGCAGATTGCAGAACATTTGCCCTCAGTGGGGTAAAAAGTGTTCAGAATTATTTTTACATGGCCCAATGTCATATCTAAGAAAAAAAATTATTATAAAATGCCCTCTTCAGAAGCTTTAATTAGAACCAGCTCTTGCAAAGAGCCAGAAAAGACCATATGCAAATTACTTGAATATATGGCCACATTACTTTTCATAGGAAAAAGAGGACGAACCCGATAGCTTCAGAGAAGAGAATAAACTATTATGTCTACTCATTTTTGGTAAAGCAACTAAAGAACATTAGAGAAGCACAAATTTAGAATCCAACAAAAATGTAAGAGTTGTGTCAGGAGATTCCTACTTAGTGGACTGCATGTGCAGTACTCCATTGCTTTATGGAGACTAATCGGGCCCACCTTTGCTAAGGGCACCATTTTCTCACTCTTACCCCTTTGATCTGGCACTATGTCCGGTTTTATACTAATCAAACATACTTGTCAGGCTAAATATAATCAAGTATTTTTCTTTTTCTTTGGATGGTAGGTGTTGTTCATCCTTTTTCAACATATGTTATGTAAAGCATTTTCAACAAATGTTAGAACGGTAATGCCCATGAATTCGAGATCATTAACACGGGAAATTATGGGAAAACCAGAAAATCATGCAAAAAGAAACATAAAAATTGAAAATAAATTGCGGTTTCATTTCTGGTAGCCAATGAATGAATGAATAGTATAAAAACACGTGGCCTGAAACATCTAGATTAAGGGTTGTTATACTAACGACAATACCAGGTCAGACGTTAAAAAAAAAATCCATGACTAAAACAACTGAAATCCTCATTGCTCAATTGGGGTGTCAGCCTGGAACAAGACCTGCATGTTGATGGAGAGAGAGGACTGGAGCCACACTCTACATCAGCCACAATGCTAAGTCACCAAATAGTCCCGTTGTCAACGTTATGCAGCTTCGGATGGTGGGACGTACTAATATGGAACCGAAATTTGATGTTACAATGTTACATCCTGGGAAGCAAGTGGTATGCCACACACCATCTAATAGGACCCACCTTTTCATTTGTGCAACTTACATACTGCCTGCCTTTTTTTGTATGACCGTTGGATCAAGTGAGCACCTTTAAACTGTGAGCTACAGATTAAGGGAAATGATATAACATAACCCTATAGCATAAATTTTGCCACGAGAATCCTTGTCTTCCATTCACTTTTGTTAATTTAAATTACGAGATTGAAGGAAAATTAAAGAATAAAAATCCAATTAAATCCATTCTAAAATAAAAAACAGCAAAGAGTTTACAACATTTGAGGCTTTTTTCGCAGTAATTATATATAGACCAATCATAGTCTGCCACGTCAATAAAGAAAAGCATACCGTTCATGTAGGTAGTGGTATCCTATCCAAGGTAGCTCTTCTCATAGTGACGTGGCAGATCGTATTTAGTCCACTTACTATCACCGTGGGTCAAAAGCCTCATAAAATCCCAATTCAAGTTTTTCCTTCTTATAAAAGAAACAATAATGTTAGCCATATTTTTCATCTCACAACTCATTTCACAACCATCCTATGTGGCAGGCCTAACTAATTTTTTTTGCTTTTAACATTGTAGAGATGAGGAAGAGGAAAACTACCACATAGGACGGTTGTGAGATGAGTTGTGAGATAGAGAGTGTAGCTAACATTATTGTAAAAAAAAATTGTATTTTGCACTTGACATTAGAGCAAAATTTGTCACTTTATACTTGAATAAGTTGGGGCCCAGTTATGAGACGATATTCTCTTATACCATATCTTATTCTCATTTTAAGCTGATTTTGCGGGCCACGCTCACTGTATCATTTTAGCGGGACCGATATTGATGTAGCTTAACCTGCGCTGTGAGTAAGATAAAGTGAAGCTGGTATGGGACCTACTCACCAACCTATTAGAAACCTAAATAGATGCCAAGCCCACTCTTCGTTGGACTTGAGGGCACAGTTGGCATTGGGTATGGTGGTTAGAGGGGATACGAAATTTCAAATTTTGACAAGTAAGGTTTGGAACAGGTTCAAATTTGGGAAAGTAAAATAAGTATTTTCCATAATGTCCTTTGGACCTGCCATATTGAACTATGGCACATGGCCAAGGCCAACTTATTGTCCACTAATTGAACATTGATCCCACCAAGTTAAGATGTGTGCCAATGGGGCCGCCCCTGGGATTTTAGGTGGCAGGCCACCAAAAGCTGGCATAAAGTTCCCAAGCAAATCCCACGTTGGAAGGCTCATTTTTGTAGACTCTGCTAACCACCTTCTGGCCTGACTCGGATTTCCCATAATCACAACATTCAATTCATCCATGCCCTCTACTGTTCCTTCAGTTTGCAGGGACGAGATACCAACCATTGCAGGCATCAGACAGAATATATAGTATTGGTTTTTGTATTATGTAATTCACAATCACCCGCTATAATTTATGGTGCCAGTGGGTCCGAACCAACATGCCGGGTGTTCATTGATGATGAGGCACTTGGCCCAGTGACATGAGCTATTCATGTAAAAGAGCCTTTTTCTTTCATTTCTAACACAAAAAGGAAAAAAGAAATTGAAAAGCAAAAAGATACTTTAAACCTTCTCAAATAGTCAAGGATCATTAAATGAGGTTTATTTTTTTCTTTCCCCTAATCCACATCCATTCCTTCCAATCCACCCCAAACAGCCTGGTTCCTGAAATCTGATTTTTGAGGTCCAATCTCATTTGAACATATGTGAATACAGAAACATATTCCTGTACAGAAATACAGACAGAAGGTACACATCCAATGCACGAGAGCAAAACTATCACTCCATGAAAATGTAAGAAAACTAGTAAGTTAAAGATTTCCCTGCCATTTTCAGCACAAAACTCAATCCTATCCAATTCTGAAGCTGCAGCTGATGAAAATAGTCAGAAATAACAAGCTCTGTTCAGGGGCTTAGTTTCCTCAGATGTTGACTAGTGCCAAGGTTGCTTCTGCAGTGGGAAAATTTGCACTTGCATTAGGCATTCACCCACAAGCTCAAATATGCAAACATCTCCTTGTCTAAGATTGTTACCGCGTGCAAATGCATTCCACCCTCCAGTAAAGGAACAACTTCCATGAGAGTGATGAGGAAGAATAGTCACTTCCCATGATCTCCCCTTCGGATCCGAAAGGAGAAGTGATTTTTTTGGTGCTGGAAGATGTTCCCTCACAAAGGAAGCTGGTATACACTGCATCAACAAAATGCTATCAGCAAAAACATGTAGTGAAAACCAAAATAGAATTTATTGGAAACAAAGAAATGCACCCAGAAGCTCAACACAGAAAATTTACATGGTTCAACAATTTCCTTATGTTCATGGGTGAGATATCACTCATCAGCTTTCACTATTTTTGAGAAATTAGATCTACAAGGCTTCCTTGAGGCTTTTCCTTTCTCTTTTAACTCTCTGAATTCAACATGAAAACTTTAAAAACTAGAACCTCAACTGTATATCAAAGGACCTCCAGAGTTCAAAGCAAAGGATGCCAATAGGTTGGTTTACCGCGCCCCAACCCACTCCAATTAGGAGCAGGTTTAATCATAGCTTTTTTGGATTCGAGGTAGGTTTGGTTTCCGGCTGTATCAGATGATGATTAATTAGATATTGTGTTAATAAAACAATGTACACAAAAAACTAGTAGTTCAGTTGGTAACGGACATTGACAGTGGTAAGAATCTATCTACTCTTGTTGTAAGTGCTCTTACAGAATGTACGTAAGTACTTTTCTCTTGTATAGACTAGCAACATGACCATATATGCCTTGCATTCATAGCATTAAACAGAGTCAAGATCTCAAGCTCTTGGGTTTTTGTCTAGGTTTATATAAGGTTGAGTTTTGATTTCCATTGTAATTTTAAGTGAAGACTTGAAATTTATTTTCTTTAAGTTATCTGAGGAGAAAGATGCGGTTGTTCTCTTATAGCGTCTAGGACACAGGTGTCTTAATTTGGAGAAGCCTCTTTTTTTTATGAGAGATGGCTGAACTGCTTCAAATTTCAAATAAGAGAAACTCTAGCATGAGAATCTTCCCAAACTTAGACAATTTTGGTGTGAAGTTTAAAAGAATTATTAAGCAAAGGTATCGAAATGAATCTCTTTGTAGTACCTCCCGTGCTTCACTTCTCATGGTAGTTATTTGTCTACTGAAGTTGCAAACACAGTCTATATATGATGTCTTTGTACATCTTATTTTAAAGCCTTAGGATTCTAAAGCCTCCTGCCATCTCATAAGGTTTGTATTTACACCATCTATTGATTCATCGTCCACCAACACTATATCATCTACAAACAACGTCTATCATGGTACCACCTCTTGAATATGAGCAATTAACTCATTCATAAATAGAGTAAGAGATAAGGGCTTAAGGCTAACCCATGATACAAAATATGACCACTGGAAACTCATATATCCTTCAACGGGTAGTTTTTACACTTATCACTACTCCCTCATACATGTCGTTAATGATTTCAATATAACCTCTTGGAACACTCCATTAAGTATAAGACCAACCAAATCAAATCTTTAGGTACCTTGTTGTAAGCTTTAAAAGAACTCTAAAGGCTACATTTTCCTAAATCAACCACATATCTTCTTATCTAGTAAAACTTGAAACTTGAAATAAATTAAAGTCATTCAAACTTGAAACTCGGTGTTTCAAATTTGAACTCTTTTCTAATATCTCTAACACCCTCTACATAGCATCATCATTTCAAGACATGCGATTGGTCATATAAAATTAAGCCTCTTGATCTCAATTGGTTTCCCTTCAAAATGCCTCTCATGCTTTACCCGTGATCACCCCCTACCTATAAAGTCCATCACTATTGCATCTTGCGGTTTTTTTAGTCTCCTGGTCCTGGTGCCTATGGTCCATTAGACCAGATCTGCCTTGATCTTTTCGAGACCTATAGGATCATGCAGCTTAATGAAAATGATTTCATTAAGCTTGAATAAGAGGATGTTTGATTTCTGTTCATGACAAAAATAAATAAATATGGTGGGAGGGAAAGGGACAAGACCATAGCCAACGCCACTGGGCCATGGCTCATCTAAAAATTTGAAAGGCTACATTTTCCTAAATAGACCATAGTTTTATTTTATCAAGAGAAACTTCTCAATTTATCCAAAGAAAAGAACAGAAGAGATTGAAATCTATTAAAAATTCAAACTGCCTGCTTCAAATTCACTCTCTTTACTAATATCATAACAAGATGGAAGGAGTTTCCTCAAGTGAATAAGATCAACCCTTTAAGGAGAGCTTGCTTGATGGATCTGGAGTAATACCAAGGCACTTAAATAAGATATTTGGTCCCTACTTTGCACTAGAAAAGGGTCATGACTCTAGAGAGGAAGAAACATGCCAATGTTAATAGTATGATTAAAAAAATGTGGGTTTGTGTGTCACGTCCCCAAAAATGAAAACAGGGTTACGTGAAATTAGGAGTCAATTTTTTTTTTATATTTTCGTATAAACAAAACCATTAACTCCTAATTATTTTTTTTTAAATATATATATATGTATGCATTCTTTTGGAACCCAGCCATCAGATCACAAGTGGAGTTCACAAGTGAATCACTGTCAATGCCCATCATCATCAGGTAACCAAGGGAGTTCCATGCCATTGCCATGGGTTCAAGTGCTGGACCAAAGGGGCCCACCATCTGCTAGGGTCCCACGTGACGAACCCCACATAATCAAGGTCCATCTATAGTCGTGGGGCCCACCTATAAGTGGCATACCCACCTCTTGTGCATGGGTTGAAACCCCCTGCACATGCTCCCAAACATGGCAGCGTGTCTGGGTGTATTCCCAGACATGATCATCTTTCTCCCTTTTTTTTTATTTTAACAAAAGACCCATCTTCAAAGTGGCCCGGTCCCCTTTCATCAAATCCATCAAATATCATCAAACCCATCAAATCTAGCTACACCATCAAACAAGATAAATCTGTGAAATCCATACCCATCTAACCTACTATCAACCCTTATAGATTTAAATGGGCATTGACAATAACATCTAAGATCATGATAATCAATGGAATGAGTGAAAATCATTAGAGATAAGTGCAAACCACTTGCCTTTGATGAAGATTGATGAAAAAAAGAAGATCTAGATCTCTCTCTCTCTCTCTCTTGCACGCCGCCAGACCCCAACTAAGAAGATGAAGAAGAAGGAGAAAGGAAGAAGAGATGACGAAGGAGATGAAGATAGTAACCGACGGATGGCTTGGATTTGCTTGGCCGATCAAGGGAAGAAGAAAAAGAGGGGAACGACTATAGCAATGGGGGAAGAAGGGGCTGCTCATCATCTTATATAGATAAGGTTTAGGGTTTGAGGGTGAGTTTTGGTTTTTATAAAAAGAACCCTGTTGTTTAGGTTAATTTATAAGTGTGGGCCTGGTTTTGGCTATTGGGTTTAATGGGTCCGAATTGGGTCTGGTTAAATAACGGATACTCATGGTCCTAAAATTACTATCCAATTAGCCCAAAACCGAAAAGAAAATTAAATAATTATAATAACCTTAATTACTAAAATACAAACAATTACATAAAATTATATTTAAATTAAGCAAAATAAAACTTAGGTTAGGAATGTTACATTCCTCCCCCTTAGAACATTTGGTCCCCCAAATGTCTAACGTATCTCAGGAAGAAGATCCAACTTCTTCACTTGCTCTCTGAGCTCCCAAGTGGCCTCCTTTGGACTGTGGTGCTCCCACTGAACCTTCACCCCACTCACTCCGCGTCCGTAAGACTTGTTCCTTAGTATCAATGATCCACAACAGCTTCTCCACGTAGGTAGCATTCGGCTGAATCTCAAGTGGTGCGTATTGAAGAACATGCGAAGGATCAGCGACGTACTTCTTCAGCATTGAGACATAAAAGACACTGTGAACTCCTGATAACACTGCTGGTAACGCCAATCTGTAAGCTACATTGCCCACTCTCTCAAGAATTTCAAACGGCCCAATGAATCTGCGAGACAGCTTGCCCTTCTGTACAAATCTGAGTGTTCCTCTAACCAGCGACACTTTTAGAAACACATGATCGCCCACTGCAAACTCGAGATCTCTCCTCTTCAAGTCAGCATAACTCTTCTGTCTACTCCTGGCAATTTTTAATCTGGCATGAATCTGCTGAACCTTCTCATTGGTATCACTGACTATCGATGGCCCGTGAAAACTCCGAACACCAACTTCCTCCCAACGAAGTGGGGTTCTACATCTGTCACAACCCGAGCCCAGGGACCGGGGGTCAGAGAAGGTCTAACCAATGACACACGTACTCCCGTGCGTGCACACCTGGACCCCGTCCGAGTATACACACACAAGGGATCAATCACACATGCAAAAGACTGAACGCGGAAGCTGTACGTATCAAGGCATACCACAAATATACCAAAAGACATAGGAGATTACAAAACAATATACACTGATGCTAAGACCAAATACATGAACGTATGACAATAGAGCGGGCTTACAACAATCCCAAAATCAAAATACAGGTATCACTCAATGCCCACTTTACAATTACCGAAAAATCCCCTCAATAGACTCCAACACAAGGAATGGGGAAAACCAAAATGATGCAAAACGTACTCTGGAGGATGGATCAAGTCCACTCCTCTAGGCCGGAGGGGGCCTCGCGAGCCTCTCCTGCAGTCGGGTCGACCGACGCAGGATCGGAAGAGGGATCTGAGCCTGCAACACACAAGACAAACGTATAAGTACAACGACTCAGCAAAGTATAAGCCAACAAGAAGATAACACGAATTGTGTCTAAAACTGAAGAATACCGAACAATAGTCATAATGCAATATCCATAGAAATTTTGTCTGTATACTAAACAATTATGCAAATGAATAAGCATGCTATCAGAATCATAAACAGGTAACAATCAAGTGGCTACTACATTGGCCATTTTCTCCCTTACGAGAGCAATCAGGATGAGAACACCAGCGACCGGGCCAGGGTACGCATGGGTCTCTAGTTCCCGGGGTCCGGAGTCCCAGGACAATCACACTCTGCAGAGGCAAACACTTAAACTAAACCAAAGTTAACCCCGTCGGGTATCCTAAGGCTGAGGCTCAGTAGTGCCAAGACCAATCACAATCAATCGGATGATGCACCTCAATCAATCGATCAATCATGTCATATCACTTATCACTTACAGATCTCACATATCATGCTGAACAAACAATAGAAAGTGCATCGCATATACTGATACTGAATGTACATAAGCAATTACAGGAAGTGCTGACAATGAGTATCAATCACAAGCACTGACTCATAACTGATGCAAGTTCTCCAATGGAGCAACGGTATAACACAATACACAATAATAGAATGGTTCCACCCGGGCTTCGCTCTGGGGTTGCTGCATTTCCCACAGAATCGAGAGGTCCAGCGTAGAACACATAAGAGGGCATAAACCGTAATCAATATGCTGTACAACTCAAACCAATCCAGTACTTATACGAATCAAGGATCCATTACAAGCCAATCCTACACTAATTATCCAGCGTCTCTAACCGTGCATGTTGATGTAGTTTTAAGTTATCCGATGCACCATTGTCTAGTGTTGCAGTGTCTCGAGTGTGCATCGAAGTCCCTTAAACCAACACCCATGGGGAGGTGCTAAACAGCTGGATACAAGCATGAATGATTCACAGCCCTTGAGATCATTCATGTCATTCAAACATTCCATTGGGCATGTCCAGGTTAGCTACATTCTAACATGAAAGTCATATACGGTCTTTTGCTTAAACCTAATCCTTTTCATTCAATTCTCAGGGTCTCACGGTGCAGCCGTAGGTAACCTTACGGCTTAGCCGTGGCATCTTACGGCTTAGCCGTACTATGCACTGCGGCTGAGCTGAGGTTCCCCAAATATCCCTTCGGATTTACGGCTTAACCGTATTTTGCTCTACGGCTCAGCCGTATCTTGGTCCACGGCTTAGCCGTAAGACAATGTACGGCTTAGATCAGGCTGGGCCGTAGAAGAATGTCAAATTGCCAACATCCAGTTATTTTCAGATAACAGTCTGTACTGTTCTACGGTTTGGTTTACGGTTGGGTCTCGGCTTAGCCGTAAGCCATTTTACGGCTTAGCCGTAGCACATTTCACGGCTTAGCCGTGAGTGCACGGACTCATTTTTCTGAACTTGTTACAGTCATACAGAAAATGAGGGAAACGACTGAAAACAGCAATATAACAGCAAAACACACTCAATGGGGCTGTCTAACACGGAGAAACACAATGAAGCATAATAACACAACAATCAAAGCACTATCAATCGGTGTTCACACATCTTGGGCTTATACTTGCCTCACAAATGGAATCACTCGTTGCTTGGCTCAGTCCGCTGGAATCACACACGCGAATGGCTCCTTTCTTCCTCCCTCAAGCAGCGAGCAACAGAGAAGGAGAAGGAGAGAAAGAGAGCTGTCGAGAGAGAGAGACAAACAGAGAGCGAGAGAGACGATCGGGAGAGAGACAGGGAGTAGGTGGGATTTTATAACTTAATTTGAGTCGAAATTGCACTTAGGTCCAAGCAGCTTATGCAAATATCAGTTTGAGTCAAATGACAGTCCAACGAAAGCAAACGAACTCATTCGGATCCAAGACAGTTACGACAATCGACAAGCTCGACGAAATACACGCGCTGACGTCAAAATGACGCAAAACTGACAAGGTCAATCAAAAGCCAAAATTACGAAAAAGGGCTCGATCTACTTAGACCAAGTCAAACTCAACCCAAACGATCTCTCTACGAGGCAAAACCAAAACAAACAAAATCAAAACACACTTAGCGATAAAAACACACACAAGTACCCACTAATCCGGGTCAACTCGGGTCGGAGTGTTACATCCTCCCCCACTTGGACATCATTCCGTCCTCGGAATGAAAGCGTACCTGAGCAAACAGATAAGGATACTGACGCGCCATCTGATCTTCTAGTTCCCACGTGGCTTCATCAGGTCCATGATGTTCCCAAAGTACCTTAACCCATCGAATAGTCCTCGTACGCAAGAGCTGTTCTCTAGTTCCAACAATACGGAGCGGACGCTCAACGTATGACGCATTAGGTTGCATCTGAATGTCATCGTATCGAATCACGTGCGTCGGGTCTCGAACATACTTGCGAAGCATAGACACATGAAAAACATCGTGTACTCCAGAAAACTCCACGGGTAGAATCAATCTGTACGCTAGATCACCAATCCGGCTCTTGATCTCAAATGGACCCACATACCTCGGCGCTAACTTGCCTTTTTGACCGAATCGTACTGTACCTTTCATCGGTGAGACCTTCAAGAATACCCAATCTCCAACCTGAAATGTCAAGGTTCTTCTACGCGTATCTGCATAGCTCTTCTGTCTCGATCGGGCAATCTTCAAATTGTCAATCACTTTCTGAACTTTCTCTGTAGTCTCAGCAATGATCGTCGGTCCGTGGAAACTTCTTGTTCCAACTTCTTCCCAGCAAACAGGACTTCTACATTTCCGTCCATACAGAGCTTCATAGGGTGCCATTCCAATACTCTCGTGGAAACTATTGTTATACGCAAACTCGCACAACGAGAGATGCAAATCCCATTCTTTCTCGAAATTCAGCACACTGGCCCGTAACATGTCCTCGAGCGTCTGAATAGTTCGTTCTGACTGTCCATCAGTCTGCGGGTGATACGCCGTACTGAAGCTCAACTTCGTTCCCATGGCTTCCTGAAATGCTCTCCAAAAGGAAGAAACAAAGCGGCTATCTCGATCTGACACAATCGACACGGGCGTACCATGTAGTCTCACGATCTCATCAACAAACTTCTCCGCCATCTCGGAAAATGTCATGCCTTTCTTGAATGGAAGAAAATGGGCTGTCTTCGTCAGTCTGTCCACGATCACCCAAATGGCACTGTTCTTCTTGCTCGTCAGGGGTAAACCCGAAACAAAGTCCATCGAAATGTGCTCCCATTTCCACTGGGGAATATGCAATGGATGTAAGGAACCTGGAGGTCTCTGATGGTCAGCTTTCACCTTTTGGCATGTCAAACATCTGGCAACAAACCCAGCAATTTCCCTCTTCATGTTATTCCACCAGAATCTGTCCTTGAGAGCTCGGTACATCTTCGTACTTCCAGGATGCATAGAGTAACGTGCATGGTGTGCTTCGGTCATCAAACTCTCTTTTAAAGCATCTACTGCTGGCACACATAATCTGCTCCTGAAATACAAAACATCACCTTCCAAACGAAAGTCTGGTCGATCTGCAATGCTATCTCGGATTCGCCTCAACATCGCATCTTCAAACTGCTGGTCTTTAATCCGCTGAATAATATCAGGCTGAAAGCTCACTGTACTGGCAAGTGTCAAACGGTTCTCCACCGATTGCAGTTCCACTGGCTGTGCGTGCCTCACAAAATAAAGGCTGTCCAAAGCCTGAAGAATCTCCGACTTCCTACTCAAGGCATCTGCAACAACATTGCCTTTCCCTGGATGGTACTTGATGGGGAAATCAAAATCCTTAATCAACTCAAGCCACCTTCGCTGTCGCATATTCAACTCAGACTGCGTGAAGAGATACTGTAGACTATGATGATCTGAATGCACTTCAAATGTCACGCCATACAAATAGTGTCTCCACATCTTCAACGCAAAAACGATGGCTGCCAACTCTAAATCGTGCGTGGCGTAGTTCTTCTCGTGCTCCCGAAGTTGTCTCGAGCCATAGGCAATCACCTTGCCATGTTGCATCAAAACACATCCCAAACCGACTCGAGAAGCATCTGAATAGATCATAAATCCTTCATGTCCATCTGGTAACGTCAAAACTGGAGCCGAAGTAAGCTTCTCCTTCAACATCCGGAAATGGCACTCGCATTCGTCCGTCCACAGAAATGGGACACTCTTCCTGGTCAATCGAGTCAATGGTGCAGAAATCTTGGCAAAATCTTGAATAAAGCGACGATAATATCCGGCTAATCCAAGAAAACTCCGTATCTCCGTCACAGTCTTTGGGCTGGGCCAATTCATCACTGCTTCAACTTTCATCTGCTCCACTGCCAACCCATCTCGTGAAATGGTATGACCAAGAAAAGCTACCTGCTCGAGCCAAAATTCACACTTCGACAGCTTGGCATATAAACGATGCTCTTTCAACAACTGCAAGGCTCGACGTAGATGTTCCTCATGCTCCTCTGGGGTCTTCGAATACACCAAAATGTCATCAATAAAGACCACTACAAAACGATCCAGAAAAGGAGCGAAGATCCTGTTCATCAAAGCCATAAAGGCAGCAGGTGCATTGGTTAATCCAAATGGCATCACGAGAAACTCAAAATGTCCGTACCGTGTCCTGAAAGCAGTCTTCGCAATATCGTCTTCCTTCACCCGGAGTTGATGATACCCCGATCTCAGATCAATCTTGGAAAAATAGGCAGCACCTTGAAGTTGATCAAACAACTCATCAATACGCGGCAATGGATATTTGTTCTTGATCGTGACTTTGTTCAACCGCCGGTAATCTATACACATCCGTAAGGTACCGTCCTTCTTCTTCACAAACAGCACTGGAGCTCCCCACGGTGACACACTCGGCCGTACGAAACCCTTCTCCAAAAGATCTTGCAATTGCGTCTTCAATTCGAGTAACTCAGCAGGGGCCATACGATAAGGAGCTAAACTAATGGGTGCTGTACCGGGCACTAGGTCGATCGCAAACTCTACATCTCGGACAGGGGGTAACTCGGGTACTTCCTCCGGAAATACATCCGGGAACTCACGTACTACCGGAATCTCACCCAACTGCTTCACCTCCTTCTTCTCCGAGACAAAAGCAAGAAAACCTGCACAACCTCTACGTATCAAACGATCCGCCTTGCATGCGGAGATGACACGCCTCGGGCATCTCTCCTGATTGCCCTCGAAACGAAACCCCTTCGCAAAATCGAAGTAAATCGACCTGTTGTAACAGTTAACACAGGCACGATACCGCGCTAGCCAGTCCATTCCAAGGATCACATCGAAATCCAACATGGACAACAAAATCAAATCAACTGGCAGCTGGCGACCTGCAATCACCACGTCGCACTGAGGGTAGTATACACTACACTCCACTCGCTTGCCCACAGGAGTGGACACCACTAGCAAATAGGGTAGCGGCTGAGGGGGTTGCGGTAACTGTTCCGCAAAACGAGGGGCAACATACGAACGCGTAGATCCCGAATCAAAAAGTGTATGTGCTTCAGCTCGGGCAATGAGAACTTTACCTTCTACCACTTTCGCATCTTCTGCATGATCATGAGAGGCTGCATACACACGAGCAGTCTGACGCTGGGGCTTCTGGCTTTGGCGAGACGGATGGGGGCTGTTCGAAGCTGCTGAACTGAGAGACTTGGATGACCCCATAGATCTGGACGACTGGAAAGTCCTGGTCTTCGGGCACTGAGCTATCTTATGCTCCATCGATCCGCAACTCAAACAAGCTCCGGACTTCTTCCAACACTTCTCCGTCGGATGTCCAAATCCACAAAACTCGCATCTGCTTCCGGAGAAACTCGAAGTGCCTTGCTTCCCTTTCCATTTCTTCTGACTCTGTCCCCTGGAACTCACAGGTGCACTCCTCTTAAAATCCATGGCTCTCTCTGCTAGGTGGTTGGCTTCCGCAGCGTGTGCTCTGTCGACCGCATCATCGAAAGTAGCTGGTCTCTGAAAAGCAGTCACAAAATTCGCGTATCTGGGATGCAGACCAGAAATAAAACGATTCACCTTCTTCTCCTCGGTATTGATCATGTCCTCAGCAAAGTGGGACAACTGGGTAAAGCGGTGAATGTACTCTGCAACGGTCAGCTGCTGCTGCTGTAAGGCCAGAAACTCAACCTCCTTCACACGTCGAACATGAGCAGGAATGAACTTCCTTCTGAACTGTTTCTGGAACGTCTCCCACACTGTTTCACTGGGCAAGGTCAGATAGGCTGCACTAACACTCTTCCACCAGGTCTTAGCCATCTCTCGAAACATCGAGGCCGTAAGCATGACCTTCTGCCGGTCGTCACAGACAATGGTCGAGAAGAGATCTCCTGTATGCTCTAGCCACTGATCAGCCTTCAATGCATCTTCATTTCCATAGAACTCTGTGGCTCCACGTTTCCTGAATTTGTCGTATAACGCATTTGGATCGCTCTCTCTAGGCTGGAAAACCACTGGCTGCTCTGCAGGCCGAACTGGCGTTTGGCTCTGTCGGTCTACGATCGAAACAACCTGCGCTTGCAAGGAATGGATAGCCTGTAGCATAGTCAAGAAGCGCTCGTCGAAATTCACGAGGGGCTGTGGAGCGGCTGACCCACTCTCGTTATCTCCCTGATCATTGTTGTTGTGTGTTCCGGATCCCGATGCCATAGCCTGCAAAACACAAAAGTCAATCTGCTAACACACTAGGGAACGCACACAGACTCACAAGACAAGGGGACCAAACACAACAGTCCAAAACTGGACTACGAAATCTCACCACGTCCTATATGCCTACATGCTTACACACTAAGATAGAGACAATGCCCTGAGAGACAAAGCTCTGAGAGACAATGCTCTGATACCATACAATACGTATGTCACAACCCGAGCCCAGGGACCGGGGGTCAGAGAAGGTCTAACCAATGACACACGTACTCCCGTGCGTGCACACCTGGACCCCGTCCGAGTATACACACACAAGGGATCAATCACACATGCAAAAGACTGAACGCGGAAGCTGTACGTATCAAGGCATACCACAAATATACCAAAAGACATAGGAGATTACAAAACAATATACACTGATGCTAAGACCAAATACATGAACGTATGACAATAGAGCGGGCTTACAACAATCCCAAAATCAAAATACAGGTATCACTCAATGCCCACTTTACAATTACCGAAAAATCCCCTCAATAGACTCCAACACAAGGAATGGGGAAAACCAAAATGATGCAAAACGTACTCTGGAGGATGGATCAAGTCCACTCCTCTAGGCCGGAGGGGGCCTCGCGAGCCTCTCCTGCAGTCGGGTCGACCGACGCAGGATCGGAAGAGGGATCTGAGCCTGCAACACACAAGACAAACGTATAAGTACAACGACTCAGCAAAGTATAAGCCAACAAGAAGATAACACGAATTGTGTCTAAAACTGAAGAATACCGAACAATAGTCATAATGCAATATCCATAGAAATTTTGTCTGTATACTAAACAATTATGCAAATGAATAAGCATGCTATCAGAATCATAAACAGGTAACAATCAAGTGGCTACTACATTGGCCATTTTCTCCCTTACGAGAGCAATCAGGATGAGAACACCAGCGACCGGGCCAGGGTACGCATGGGTCTCTAGTTCCCGGGGTCCGGAGTCCCAGGACAATCACACTCTGCAGAGGCAAACACTTAAACTAAACCAAAGTTAACCCCGTCGGGTATCCTAAGGCTGAGGCTCAGTAGTGCCAAGACCAATCACAATCAATCGGATGATGCACCTCAATCAATCGATCAATCATGTCATATCACTTATCACTTACAGATCTCACATATCATGCTGAACAAACAATAGAAAGTGCATCGCATATACTGATACTGAATGTACATAAGCAATTACAGGAAGTGCTGACAATGAGTATCAATCACAAGCACTGACTCATAACTGATGCAAGTTCTCCAATGGAGCAACGGTATAACACAATACACAATAATAGAATGGTTCCACCCGGGCTTCGCTCTGGGGTTGCTGCATTTCCCACAGAATCGAGAGGTCCAGCGTAGAACACATAAGAGGGCATAAACCGTAATCAATATGCTGTACAACTCAAACCAATCCAGTACTTATACGAATCAAGGATCCATTACAAGCCAATCCTACACTAATTATCCAGCGTCTCTAACCGTGCATGTTGATGTAGTTTTAAGTTATCCGATGCACCATTGTCTAGTGTTGCAGTGTCTCGAGTGTGCATCGAAGTCCCTTAAACCAACACCCATGGGGAGGTGCTAAACAGCTGGATACAAGCATGAATGATTCACAGCCCTTGAGATCATTCATGTCATTCAAACATTCCATTGGGCATGTCCAGGTTAGCTACATTCTAACATGAAAGTCATATACGGTCTTTTGCTTAAACCTAATCCTTTTCATTCAATTCTCAGGGTCTCACGGTGCAGCCGTAGGTAACCTTACGGCTTAGCCGTGGCATCTTACGGCTTAGCCGTACTATGCACTGCGGCTGAGCTGAGGTTCCCCAAATATCCCTTCGGATTTACGGCTTAACCGTATTTTGCTCTACGGCTCAGCCGTATCTTGGTCCACGGCTTAGCCGTAAGACAATGTACGGCTTAGATCAGGCTGGGCCGTAGAAGAATGTCAAATTGCCAACATCCAGTTATTTTCAGATAACAGTCTGTACTGTTCTACGGTTTGGTTTACGGTTGGGTCTCGGCTTAGCCGTAAGCCATTTTACGGCTTAGCCGTAGCACATTTCACGGCTTAGCCGTGAGTGCACGGACTCATTTTTCTGAACTTGTTACAGTCATACAGAAAATGAGGGAAACGACTGAAAACAGCAATATAACAGCAAAACACACTCAATGGGGCTGTCTAACACTGAGAAACACAATGAAGCATAATAACACAACAATCAAAGCACTATCAATCGGTGTTCACACATCTTGGGCTTATACTTGCCTCACAAATGGAATCACTCGTTGCTTGGCTCAGTCCGCTGGAATCACACACGCGAATGGCTCCTTTCTTCCTCCCTCAAGCAGCGAGCAACAGAGAAGGAGAAGGAGAGAAAGAGAGCTGTCGAGAGAGAGAGACAAACAGAGAGCGAGAGAGACGATCGGGAGAGAGACAGGGAGTAGGTGGGATTTTATAACTTAATTTGAGTCGAAATTGCACTTAGGTCCAAGCAGCTTATGCAAATATCAGTTTGAGTCAAATGACAGTCCAACGAAAGCAAACGAACTCATTCGGATCCAAGACAGTTACGACAATCGACAAGCTCGACGAAATACACGCGCTGACGTCAAAATGACGCAAAACTGACAAGGTCAATCAAAAGCCAAAATTACGAAAAAGGGCTCGATCTACTTAGACCAAGTCAAACTCAACCCAAACGATCTCTCTACGAGGCAAAACCAAAACAAACAAAATCAAAACACACTTAGCGATAAAAACACACACAAGTACCCACTAATCCGGGTCAACTCATCATCTGCGCCCATACAATGCCTCAAAAGGTGCCATACCAATACTTGAATAGTAGCTGTTGTAATATGCAAACTCATAAAGAGGAAGGCCTTTTAGCCAATCCTTTCCGAAGTCCAACACACAAGCACGCAACATATTCTCTAGTGTTTGGTTGGTCCTCTCGATTTGCCCATCTGTCTCCGAGTGATACGCTGTACTGAAGTTCAAGGTTGTACCGAGGGCCTCTTGAAGTCGTGTCCAAAACTTAGTCAGAAATCTCGGATCTCTATCTGAGACGATCGATACCGGTACACCATGCAATCTAACTATTTCCTCCATGTACATCTTGGCCAACTCATCTTTAGGTGCCTTCAAGCTCATTGGTAGAAAATGTGCAACTTTAGTTAATCTATCCACTATCACCCAAATACTGTCTTTACCATGAATCATCGGAAGTCCTTATATAAAGTCCATCGTGATATGTTCCCACTTCCAATCCGACACTGCCAGCTGCTTCAAAAGTCCTGGGGATCTCTTGTGTTCTGCTTTAACCTGCTGACAAACCAAACACCTGGCGACAAATCCTGCAATCTCCTTTTTCAGGTTGTTCCACCAATAATGACAACGGAGATTCTGGTACATCTTTGTGCTACCAAGGTGAATGGTAAAACGAGAATGATGCGCTTCTGTCAAGATCTCATTCTTCAACTCCTCTATGTTTGGCACACACAATCTATCCTGGTAGTATAACACACCATCTATCAATCTAAAGTCTAGCCTATTCTCAATTTGCTTAATCACCCTGACCAACTCTGGATCCTCTAACTGTGTGCTTTTGATTCTGTCCAAAATTTCAGGCTTCCAAACAAACATACTGGCAATCATCACTCTATCATTAACCAGCTGTAAATCAACCCCTAAGTCCAAAATATCTCTACCCATGACCATTCTGTCCGCAAACATGCATTCCTCGTTGCTTTTCTGCTTAGTGCATCAGCCACTACATTAGATTTCCCTGGATGGTATTTGATCGGAAAATCAAAATCCTTGATATATTCCATCCATCTGATCTGTCTCATGTTCAACTCTAGCTGAGTGGATAAATACTGAAAACTCCTGTGGTACGAATGCACTTCAAATCTTACACCATACAAATAATGTCTCCACATTTTGAGCGCAAAAACTACTGCTGCGAACTCAAGATCATAAGTAGCATACTTTTTCTCATGTTCCTTAAGTTGTCTAGATCCATAGGCAACAACTTTTCCATCTTGCATAAGTACACATCCCAAACCATTCTCCGATAGTAGTGTGAGCACAGGAGCTGTAGTTAACCGGGTTTTCAGCTCTTGAAAACTAGCTTCACACTCGTCAAACCACACAAAAGGCACATCTTTCCGCGTTAACTTAGTCAACGGTGCTGCAATTGATGAAAATCCTTGCACAAATCTCCTGTAATAACTAGCCAAACCAAAAAAACTGTGTATCTCTGACACTGAAGTAGGTCTCTGCCAATTGACAATTGACTCAATCTTCGCTGGATCTACCGCTAGACCCTTTCTGCTAATAATGTGCCCAACGAAAGACACCTACTCCAGCCAGAACTCACACTTACTCAATTTCGCATAGAGCTGGTGATCCCTCAAAGTCTGCAATGCAGTTCTAGGATGGTTCTCATGTTCCTCACGAGATTTGGAGTATCCTAACACATCATCGATGAAAACCACTGTAAATTGATCAAGAAACGGAGCGAAGATCTTATTCATGAAAGCCATGAAAACTCTCAGAGCATTTGTTAGCCCAAACGGCATCACTACAAATTCATAATGGCCGTTTCTAGTCGGTAATGCTATGTTATGTACATCCTAATCTCTAACTCTCAGCTGATGGTATCCTGACCTCAGGTCTATTTTTGAAAAGAATTCGGCTCCCTGCAACTGATCAAACAACTCATTGATCCTAGGTAATGGATAATTGTTTTTGATCGCGACCTGATTGAGTTGTCTGTAGTCGATGCACATTCTCATGGAACCGTCTTTATTCTTAACAAAGAGAACAGGTGCTCCCCATGGTGATACACTAGGCCTTATGAAACCTTTATCCAACAAGTCTTGCAGTTGAATTTTCAATTCTCTCAACTTTGCTGGTGCCATTCTGTAAGGAGCTTTCGAGATCGGTGTTGTCCCTGGAGCTAACTCTATGGTGAAATCAATTTCTTGAATCGGCGGTAATCCCGGAATCTCATCTGGAAAGACATCCGGAAACTCACAAACTATAGATATCTCCGATACATCCCCCACCACCTTGGACTGTTTATCCTCCGTGATAAATGCCAAGTAACCTTCATAACCGCTCCTTAGCATACAATCTGCCATCAAGGCTGATATCCAGCTTGTGGGAATCCTTTTCGATTGTCCAATAAACTTAACAGTTTTTTATTTGATTTTAAGCTTAATAATCTTGTTAAAATAGTCCATTTTTGCTCGGTAGGTCCTCAACCAATCTATCCCCAAAATGACATCGAAGTCATTCATCATCATAAGCACCAAGTTAGCTGGTAAAATCAACTTCTCTATCTGAACTTGGACACAAGGAAAGTACTGATGACATCTAACTCGCTCACCCATGGGGGTATTAACTAATAGGGGACAATCTAATCGCGCTACCTTCTCATGCAATGCTTAGCAAAAATTTGAGAAACAAAAGAGTGGGTGGCACCAGAATCAAACAGCACCTTAGCTTCAACATCTGAGATTAGAATAATACCTTCCACACACTCCCCATAAGCATTTACTTCCTCGTGAGTGATGGCATAAGCTCGTCCAACCTGCTGTGGCCTTTGTTGTTGTCCCTGCACTGGCCACTGTGGCCTTTGCGGACCCCTCTGCTGTTGGTGAACCATCTGTTGCCCGTGGCTTTGCTAGCCCTGATTCTGCCACTACCCTTGCTGGCCTACCGCTCTCTGCTGCTGCTGCTGATGGGCTGGTCCCCTAATCTACTGATACTGGGGCGCTAGGGCTCTAAATTGTTGCTGCTGCAGAGCCCGAGGTGGCTACTAGGAAGGCTGCTGCAGCCTAAACTGGGGTGCTTGCCTCCCAGGTTGCTGCTGTGCATAACCACCCTGTGCTGCCTCCCGCACCAATGTGTCCTCTCGACCTCCGTTAGGACAATCACGAGTTTTATGCCCTGGTTGTCCATAATAAAAACAAAGTCCTGTACCCCACCAACACCTCTCTGTTGCGTGGTTGTACCCACACCTACCACACTATGGCTTTCTTATACCAGGATTAGAGTTCTGAAACTTCTGTTTTTTCTGCTAAGGTTGCCCTGCAAACTGATTCTGCATTTGTCGCTGCTTCGACCCTGATGAGACTGCCTCCTCGTCTTCCAGCTTTACCATGCCCTCAGCCCAATTTGCACTCTTGACATAATCCTGAAATGTTGGCCATTCCATATCCCCTATTTTTGATGCGATACGAGCATTCATACCCTTAAGGAAATGTCGGACTTTTTCTTTTAAAGGATGGACAAAAGTAGGTGCATGCTTAGACAACCTTATAAACTTTGTCTCGTACTACTGTATAGTCATGTCACCTTGCTTCAATTTTTCAAATTCTTCCATCTTCTGATCTTGCAGATATTGAGGCACAAATTTATCCATGAATGCCGTCGTGAATGTCGTCCAAGCATCGGCCTCCTGTACTGTGTCTGCTTGTACAGTTGCTTTAACAGAGTCTCACCATTGCTTAGCTGCCCCTTTCAACATATATGCAGCTAACTGGACTTGTTGAATGCCAGTACATTTGAATGCTGTAAAAATCTGCTCCAGATGCTCTAAGAAATCATCGGCAGCCATCGGATCCTCAGTACCATGGAATTATGGAGGGAATCTTTTCATGAACTTATCAAAAATGTTGTTGGGATCCACTTCCTTTGGAGGCAAAGTAACCTGAATTGGCTGTCCTGCTCTATCTACGGCAGCTAGTAGCTGAGCCTGGAATACTGCCCTATCAGCATCGGCTTGGGCTTTCTCGGCGGCCCTCTCTGCGTCAACCCTTGCTCGTTCAGCGGCCCTCTCCTCACGATCTTGTTGCCTATCTGCAACTCTTTATCTTTCATGCTCTCTCTGCATAGCAATTTGATTATTCTGAGCTTGCATAAAGGCCTGCAAAAGTTGGGCGAATCTATCATCCTGGGATGACAGATTGTCTCCATTAGGTTGTGAATGAGTAACTCTTTAAGCCATAATCTGTAAATAGTTCAAGATGGTGAATTTCTATTAAACAAATTCTAGCAAACAATTTTATAGACTTTACACAAAGTGGGTAAAATCTATCTAACGAAATCGGAACCTCACACACGTCCTATGTTTCTATCCACTTTTAATTATCTTGAAACATAACATGGGTTTGATACCAACTGTCACGTCCCCAAAAATGAAAATAGGGTTACGTGAAATTAGGAGTCAATTTTTTTTATATTTTTCTATAAACAAAACCATTAACTCCTAATTATTTTTTTTTAAATATATATGTATGCATTCTTTGGAACCCAGCCATCAGATCACAAGTGGAGTTCACAAGTTCATCACTGTCAATGCCCATCATCATCAGGTAGCCAAGGGAGTTCCATGCCATTGCCATGGGTTCAAGTGCTGGACCAAAGGGGCCCACCATCTGCTAGGGTCCCACGTGACAAACCCCACATAATCAAGGTCCATCTATAGTCGTGGGGCCCACCTGTAAGTGGCATACCCACCTCTTGTGCATGGGTTGAAACCCCCTGCACATGCTCCCAAACATGGCAGCGTGTCTGGGCGTATTCCCAGACGCGATCATCTTTCTCTCTTTTTTTTTTTTAAACAAAAGACCCATCTTCAAAGTGGCCCGGTCCCCTTTCATCAAATCCATCAAATATCATCAAACCCATCAAATCCAGCAACACCATCAAACAAGATAAATATGTAAAACCATACCCATCTAACCTACCATCAACCCTTAGAGGTTTAAATGGGCATTGACAATAACATCTAAGATCATGATAATCAATGGAATGAGTGAAAATCATTAGAAATAAGTGCAAACCACTTGCCTTTGATGAAGATTGATGAAAAAAAAGAAGATCTAGATCTCTCTCTCTCGTGAACGCCGCCAGACCCCAACTGAGAAGATGAAGAAGAAGGAGAAAGGAAGAAGAAATGACGAAGGAGATAAAGATAGCAACCGACGAATGGCTTGGATTTGCTTGGCCGATCAAGGGAAGAAGATTAAGAGGGGAACGACTGTAGCAATAGGGGAAGAAGGGGCTGCTCATCATCTTATATAGATAAGGTTTAGGGTTTGAGGGTGAGTTTTGGTTTTTATAAAAAGAACCCTGTTGTTTAGGTTAATTTATAAGTGTGGGCCGGGTTTGGGTTATTGGGTTTAATGGGTCCAAAATGGGTCCGAATTGGGTCGGGTCAAATAACGGATACTCATGGTCCTAAAATTACTATCGATTAGCCCAAAACCCAAAAGAAAATTAAATAATTATAATAACCTTAATTACTAAAATACAAATAATTACATAAAATTATATTTAAATTAAGCAAAATAAAACTTAGGTTAGGAATGTTACATTCCTCCCCCCTTAGAACATTTGGCCCCCCAAATGTCTAACGTATCTTAGGAAGAAGATCCGGGTACAACTTCTTCACTTGTTCTCTAAGCTCCCAAGTGGCCTCCTTTGGACTGTGGTGCTCCCACTGAACCTTCACCCAGTGAATGGTCCGCGTCCGTAGGACTTGTTCCTTAGTATCAATGATCCGCAACGGCTTCTCCACGTAGGTAGCATTCGGCTGAATCTCAAGTGGTTCGTATTGAAGAACATGCGAAGGATTGGCGACGTACTTCTTCAGCATTGAGACATGAAAGACATTGTGAACTCCTGACAACACTGCTGGTAACGCCAATTTGTAGGCTACATCGCCCACTCTCTCAAGAATTTCAAACGGCCCAATGAATCTGCGAGATAGCTTGCCCTTCTATCCGAATCTGAGTGTTCCTCTAGCCAGCGACACTTTTAGAAACACATGATCGCCCACTGCAAACTCGAAATCTCTCCTCTTCAAGTCAGCATAACTCTTCTGTCTACTCCTAGCAATTTTTAATCTAGCATGAATCTGCTGAACCTTCTCATTGGTATCACTGACTATCGATGGCCGATGAAAACTTCGAACACCAACTTCCTCCCAACAAAGTAGGGTTCTACATCTGCGCCCATACAATGCCTCAACAGGTGCCATACCAATACTTGAATGGTAGCTGTTGTTGTATGCAAACTCATAAAGAGGAAGGCTTTTTAGCCAATCCTTTTCGAAGTCCAACACACAAGCACGCAACATATTCTCTAGTGTTTGGTTAGTCCTCTCGATCCGCCCATCTGCCTCCAGGTGATACGCTGTACTGAAGTTCAAGGTAGTACCGAGGGCCTCTTGAAGTCATGTCCAGAACTTAGTAGAAATCTCGGATCTCTATCTGAGACGATCGATACCGGTACACCATGCAATCTAACTATTTCCTACATGTACATCTTGGCCAACTCATCTTTAGGTGTCTTCAAGCTCATTGGTAGAAAATGTGCAACTTTAGTTAATCTATCTACTATCACCCAAATACTGTCTTTACCATGAATCATCAGAAGTCCTTATATAAAGTCCATCGTGATATGTTCCCACTTCCAATCCGGCACTGCCAACTACTTAAAAAGTCCTTGGGATCTCTTGTGTTCTGCCTTAACCTGCTAACAAACCAAACACCTAGCGACAAATCCTGCAATCTCCTTTTCATGTTGTTCCACCAATAATGACTACGGAGATTCTGGTACATCTTTGTGCTACCAAGGTGAATGGTAAAACAAGATTCTAAGTTATTTGAATGTTTCTTGGACTAATTTTACTTCATTCTAATACTCACACCAATGCCCAATAAATATTGTTTTGGGGGGCCTCTAATATGACCTCCACCACCGTGCAACAAAAAAGTTCTCTTCTTTAGAAGTGGACAGAGAGACCTTTACATATACAGTCTAAGATATTTTGTCGGCAATAGTAGTGGAAAAAAAATTCTCACTGCTATTTAGGACCTTTAGGGACTCAAGAGAACCTTTTTTGTGGTGCGGTTTTATTTTTTTATCCTTGATTAGGATGAATGGAAGCAATCAATGTATAAATATGTACAAAATATTGTAAGTACATTCAAATTAACTAGCTAAAATAGCTTCTTCTACTTACTATGAGTTGAATCAATGCCGTTATGTGGTGAAGTTTGCAGTGAATGCGCAGAATCATTCTGAGGGTTCTCCAAATGACTTCCATGTAATTTATGCTGCTTGGACGACTCAAAATCTAACGAAGTTGTCTCCGATGACCCACCTTTCCTTTTACCACTGTGGAGCTCGAATTCTTGACTAGTATGGCAAGTAGTTTTCTCCTCCATTTCACATGCAGTTTTATCAAAAATTTGTACTATAAAATGCCCATTACCATCATATGTGAAAAGTAAAAAGTAGCCTGCCTCCAAAGAGTGATCTTCTACAAATTCTTTCCAGCCATCTTAAAGATATATATATATACATATATTTATCCCTTTTCCTTAATTTAACATACCAAATGCGTCCACTAGGACCCTTTTTCTGGGCTCTTTGGGATGGAGCGCTTACATTATGCTTCACAAAGGCTGGTGGTATGCGCTTCAATACATAGAAAAATGTAAGCAGAATTGTAAAACCAAGTACAAGACAGAGGGCTGTAAGGGTAGTCTACAAAGAACAATAAGCAAGTAGAGCTAGACAACTGGAATGAGTGTGGCAAAGCTTCTTCAAGTCCTTTTAATTTGCATCATCGAATTTTTTGGACAGTCACCATCCACCATAGCACAGGAAGACCTCATTGTTGAAAAAAAACAAATATTCCTTGAGTAATTCATCGCAACTTAACATACCAACTCATCATCAGACCTCAGATCATGTATAATTGTATGCATTCTCAAAGAGTCCATATAGCTCCACATTTTTTCAATGTTCATAGAATGAGTGCACAATTCATGAACACAAGCTGTTCATACCACAGTCATGATAGTCAAATATAAATTTAGGCTTGCCCTTATATTTTTCCTGTATTTGCAGGTTTGGGGAGAAAGGGGGTGGAGTTTGTGCTAATGTGCTCGCCATTAGATTTGATCATATGTAAAACACATTACTAACTTCATTGTTTTACACGTGATTCAACTCCAATGAACACTATCACATGTTTTACATGTGATCGTGGCAGGCCATGCTCCAAATGGAGTCAATTTTGGACAAGGGCCAATACAGGGAAGGGTTTATGGTATGAACAGGTTGGGTAATGAATAGCCACCCATTTCATGAATTCAAACAAGTGAAGAATGCCAAGGCTTAAAATATCTTCATACTATAATTAAAGAAGTCATTTCCAATGGTTTATATTCCTACCGCAATTCCCTATCTGTTGCAGGTAAAACAGCCTTACAAAGGATATGTGCATGTTTTCTATATCTATGTAACCATAGAAAATGCTGGTATCAGCCTCTCAGGTATGGAAAGATTGGGCACAGGGAATTATGTCGTTCATGGTCATGTCAGGCCAAGAAGCTTTCCAAGAATTGCTGGTTTAGTATTAATAAACCCAATCTCAGATTCCAGCCCGGATAAAGGGAACAGGAGCAATCATTTGGAACAGAACCCCTCGTGCTCAACATGTTTGACAAGGCCACATCTTAAAACAATTAATAGACCAGTGCCCAATCCTAGACATGATCTAGACCATGTGCCCAAAAACAGAGCCAAAATCCATGCCCACTGTGCGATGCGCTATGGCTGAGCTAAGGCTGACCAAGCCACGAACACCCTGCAATTACCCTAGATCCCAAGTCCACTATAACAGGTAATGGATTTGTTACAACTGACAGCTCATAAGGACGACTCTGTTAAGCATATTCACCCAACAATAGAAGAATCCGGATCCTCTAGGCCCCAACTCTGAGAAATCCTGAGTTTTTTCTACATTCTCTCTTTGCCCCCATGACTTTATTTTTTTTATTTTATAAACATAGTTGCCCCTCAAGGCAATTTCCCTGGATCTACCATTGAATGGAACCCATAGTGGGGCCCACTTTATTGAAAATAAATCACTTAAAATGAGCATCCTTTTTGTTCAAGGAAAGTTTTACTCCAATAAAAATTGGCCCCGCCATAAGATTGAGTATATAATAAATAACGTGATTTATAAATATTATTAAGATTGTGTTATTCACATTATTTCAAGTTGTGTTAATTTCGTTATTCATTATCTATTTAATCTTCCAATGAGGTCAACTCTAGTTAGAGTAAAATTTAGGGGCATTGCATGAAAGGCAAGGGTTTTCAATATGGTAGCCCCTGAAAGGCATGTAATATTGGCAATATCATGGGAATGGTCAAAACTTGGGTTTCCAGAGTTGTAAGTTTATGTTTTAGATGACCTAAACCCTCTATTATAATCACATATGATGAGTTACTACTCAGACACTGTGATTCAAGTGTTTTATTTTCGGACCGGTCGAACAGCACAGCAGACCGGTATAATTTCTTGGACACTGTCATCTGCAGACAGAACTGAAGACCGACCGATCGGATGATTACCCGACCGGTCGGACACGATACCCTACCGGTTGGTTGGGTTACTCGATCAATCGGCTGGGTCGGCAGTTTCGCGATTCAGAAGCTCGAGTTTTTCGGGATTGCCTTATATACTTTCTAATACTTCGCGAATCATTGACGGAAAGGACTCTAGGGTTCCTTATTATTTAAGGATCACCTCTCCATGAAGATTAAGTGCTCTCAAGATTAAAACTCTAACATACTTAGAGAGATTTCTTCTTCTAGAAGGTATTCTGCATTTGAAAGTTCTGAAACGTCTCCTTCTGTATTCCAGTTCTCTTCTCCGCTTTGCGTGATCGTCTTGAAAGGCTTCAAGGCGTGAAAATCAATCCAAAAGAGCATGAACGACGTGTGCAACGACAAGAAGAGCTTCAGTCCCTTAGGTTGTGTTCAACTGGGTTAAAGTGTAGTAAGTAGTCTTGTAACTTCTTCTTCATAGTGATTGTTCTTGATGGACCGGTGGTAGGTCCCGTGGTTTTTTCCCGTTTAGGTTTTCCACATAAAAAATCATGTGTCCATCTATTGTGTGGTTGATTGGTGTGTTTTAAATGTTGTTGAGTGCATCTACATAGCATACTCTGTTGAGACCTTAACCTGCGTCAAGGTTTCATGTTTTTCAAGTGGTATCAAAGCAGGTTCATACCTTTGGTTGTAGATCTAGTTCAGATGTCTGCTATGGAGATTTCCCGAGATGGTACGTCAACCAATAAGCCCCCTTACTTGGTAGATGCAACTAACTATGCAAATTGAAAAGTACGAATGGTTGCTTTTCTGCAATCTATTGATATTGATGTTTGGCAAGCCATTCATACTCCCTATGTTCCTCCAATTGTTACCACTGATGGCAATGTTGAAATCCCTAAACCAATGGTTCAATGGACAAAGGATGAGAAATCTTCTTTTCTTGCTAATAGTAAAGCCTTGAATGCCATTTTTAACGGTGTTTCACCTACTGAATTTAGAAGGATTTCTAAGTGTAACATCGCTCAAGATGCATGAGGTATTTTGGAGAAAGTTCATGAAGGAACTAGCAGGGTTAAAAGGTCTAAACTTCAGAAATTGACCACTATGTTTGAAACCCTGATTATGGATGAAAGCGAAACATTTAATGAATTCTATGCCAAACTTAATGATGTTGTAAATTCAGCCTTTAACTTAGGAGAGAACATTCCAGACAGTAAAATTGTTCAAAAGATTCTTCGTTCTTTTCCTGAAAGGTTTGATCCAAAAGTTGTGGCAATCAAGGAAACACGTGATTTGGATACTCTTTCTCTTGATGAACTAGTTGGAAATTTGCAAACTTTTGAAACAAATCTCAGATCAACTAGGAAATCAAAGGGTATCGCATTACTTTCTTCCAAATCAGGCAATGATAGTGATATTTCTGAATCTGACACTGAGGATCCTGAATTTGATGCGTTTCTGGTTAGAAAATTCAGAAAGGCAATGAAAGGTTCAGATAAAAAGGATTTGATGATGGCTTACAAGAAAAACAAGGCTAAAAAGAGGTCAAACTTTACTGTTAAACTATTTTCTAATCCCCAATCTAAGCCTGAAAAGAATACCTCCAAAATACCACCCAAGAACACTCAATGCTATGAATGCAAAGGCTTCAGTCATTATGCATCTCAATGTGTAAATAGAACCTTGAGAAATCAAGGTAATCAGGGAAAAGTGCTGAATGTTGCTTGGGATGATGATTCAGAAGAAGAAGAACAACCTCCCAAATCGGAATCATCTGAATTTGGAAAACTTATTGCTTTCATGGCTCAGTCTAACAGCTCTTCTGTCAAGGAAGATAATTCTGCAAGGTCTGATTCAGATAGTGACTCTTTCATGGATAACTTACCCCAATCTGAAGAGGAATTGTTGATTGCCTATGATCAATTGATGAAAGATTCAAGAAAAGTGGCAATGTTCAATGAAGTGCTTGAGAGGAAAGTTGCGATTTTTGAAAAAGTGATAACTTCCCTCAAGGCTGAACTCAAAGAAACCCATGGTAAGCTATCTTCCTTGAACTCTCAAAATACTATTTTGTCTAATAAGTTGACTGATGCAGGTAACCAATGGAACTTGCTGCATGATCAGTCCCTTAAGACTACCAATGAGCTGGAAGCGGTGAAGGTAGAGCTTAAACTAAGCAAAGAAGAAAATGTTTCATTGAGCAACAGGCTTCACCTTACTTTGGAAGAACTTGCCAAAGCCAAAGCTGACTTGACGAGAATGAATACTAGATCTAAAAGGCTTGAAGAAATTCTTGGTGTTCAAAAGTCTAGTACTGATCGACGAGGACTTGGATTTGAATATGGTTCCACATCACAAAATTCAAGTAAGTTTATTAAGGGCACTACCATAACCACTTCTGAACCTACTGTTCAAACTCATGCACAAGTAACTTCTGTAATTAGAGCAAATCCCAAAAAGTTCAGACCCACATTCATACCAGTATGTCATTTTTGTGGGATTAAAGGACACATAAAACCTCATTGCAATAAGTTGCGTTCTGCATCTCGTAATCAGAGGCAACGATTGTCACAACCCGAGCCCAGGGTTCGGGGGTTAGCAAAAGCCAAACCTAATGACACACGTACTCCCGTGCATGCACACGTAGACCGAGTCTAAATGCACACGCACAAAGGAACATTCACACGTGCCAAGCAAGTACGCGGAAGCTGTAAATATCAGAAACATAAAACTAACAGTGCAAGAAGAGGATACCAAGGACGAACTGACATAATTACATATGAAAGTCTTACAGAAAGAACAAAATAATATATACAATAATGACATGTCATGCCAAATACAAGTCTGCAAATCCACAAAACAAGACTCCAATGATGCATGCCAAGAACGCTCTCCCGTGGAGTGATCACATCCACTCCTCTAGGCCTGATGGGGCCCCGGGGGTCTCATCTGGAGTCTGGCCGACCGGCGAGGGTTCGGCAGGGGTATCTGGGCCTGCAACACCAAAAACAACTGTGAATACGAAGATTCAGCAAAGTATAAACCATAGCAAGTTAACACATGCTGTGTCTAATAGAATAAAGAACATCATGTGATTAAAGAAGGCATTTTCGTATACTAGGCTGTCATGCAAGAAAGAAATATGCTGAGTGAATCAATGAATACATGCTGTGTACATGACTAGTGGCAACTACATTACCATATGCTCCCAAAAGAGGGATCTTATAACGTGCAAAGAACACCATTGTCCGGGCCAGGGTACAATGGGTCTCGGTTTCCTGGGGTCCGGTTCCCCAAGACATATCCATACTGCAGCAGGCCATATAAACTATACCAAATTCACCCCGTCGGGATCCTAAGGCTAAGGCTAAGTAGTGCCTGACCATACAGAGTCAATCATGGAAACCTTGAGTCGATCGTGACGATAAATCATACGTGCGTATCTGTGAGCATATTATACATGCATACTCAAGGTAAAGAACCACAATGTGAAAGTAAAGTAACGGAATACGAGTAATCATGTCAGAGCGTAGAGGTCAATACTCGAATGCAATATGTTATGCAACAAATCATGCGAAATCGAATCATCTTAAGTTACAAACCAATTCTAATCTAATTATCCGGTGTTTCTAACCGTGCATGATGATGTAGTTTTAAGTTATTCGACGCACCGTTGTCTAGTGTTGCATTGAATCGGGCGGTGCACGAAGTCCCTTAAACCAACACCCATGGGGAGGTGCTTAACATCCGGATAACGAACCTGAATGATTCGCAGCCCTCGAGATCATTCACGCGTTGTATCACATTCCGTTGGGCAGGTCTAGGTGTCCTACATTCTATCATGAAGGCCATATCGGTCTTTCCATTACACCTATCCTTGTTTTTCTTTCATTAGTCTAGTGTGGATACGGCTTAGCCGTGTGTGTGCTACGGCTTAGCCGTGTGTGGTCTACGGCTTAGCCGTGGCTGGGCCGTAGAAGGTCTGTCAGTTGCTGACTCTCAGTTATTCCAGAAAATACACCCTGTATTGATCTACGGCTGGGCCACGGCTGAGCTTCGGCTTAGCCGTAGGGCAATCCACGGCTTAGCCGTGCCCTAGCCGTAGAGGAAAACTGGGTTTTTCTCCTCTCTGGACTTTGAGCCGTAAGTGGCATACGGCTTAGCCGTACCTGCACGAATTCAAATTTCCTGAAACACATACAGAATGTCTGGGAAGCATCAGAATTTCAATTTTTCCAATGGAGATAGACAAAGTAGTAATCAAATGAGTAAGCAAATGAGCTGTAAACACCTTTTTCCATACACATTAATGTGAGCTAACCAAGATCAAAATCATACCAACATGGGTTCTCACAAGATATGGTTATACTTGCCTTAATTGGAATTCAATGACACACTTGTTGTCCTCAAGCCCAAACACAACCTAACACAACAACAACCAACATGCATGCATGAGAATTGGGATCACAGACACCATGCAAATGAGAAACAAGAAGGAGAAGAAACGAAGAAAGGAGATGAGAGGGATGAATGGAAATCCACTCACCTCACATGCAAAAACCCAAATTCCTCTTGATCGATGGAGGAGAGAATTCAAGTGAAGAAGAGAGAGTTGAGCTCCACGTGCAGTGCAGGAAATGAGAGAAAACGAGAGAGAGAATGTGAGTTTTGATCGATGGATGGTTTATATAAGCAATGGGTTGTTCAAATTACAAAAGGGTCCAAGTCATAAGTCTATTTTCAGTTTGAGTCAAATCAAGGTCCAATCGAATCACACGACCTCGGTTGCAAATGACATAGTTACGAAAGTTAACAAGCTCAACGAAAGACACGTGTTGACGTCAAGATGATGCAAAAATGACCATGTCTAAGAAAAGCTAAAATTACGAAAAAGGGCTTGGTCTACTTAATCCAGGTCAAACTCAACCCAACTACCTATCCATGACCCGTAACGAAAATAAAACACGAACAAAACACGATTAGCAACGAAAACAAGATTAACTAGCCGCTAAACGAGGTCAAGCTGGGTCGGAGTGTTACAACGATACTCCTTGCCTCAAAAGGTTAAGACTAAGTAGGTCTGGGTCCGAAAGTCTGATCTTTACTGTCATGTTGTTCTTATTGCTCTACGTGCTCAAAATTCACATGTGTAGTACCTGGACAATGGGTGTTCTAGACATATGTCTGGACATAGAACATTGTTTACATCTCTTGAAAAGTGTAGTAATGGTAGTGTGCAATTTGGTGATGGGAATAAGTCAAATGTCATTGGCAAAGGTACTGTTCATATTCCAGGTATGTCTCCGATTCACAATGTATTTCTTGTTGATGGTTTAAAAGCAAATCTTTTGAGTATTAGCCAACTGTGTGAGTCTAAACATGAAGTACACTTTTCCTTGAATGATTGCATTATTGTTAACCAGTCAGGTAACACTGTACTTCATGGAAAGAAAAATGCTGATAATTGCTATGTTGTAGGGGATTCTGATGATCTACAATGTCATTTAACTTCAATAGACACTGTTAACTTGTGGCATCAACGGTTAGGTCATATGAACTATACTGATCTTGAAATTCTCTCAAAACAAGAGTTAGTTCGTGGCCTTCCCAATATCCAGAAACCAACCAACATTGTGTATGGTCCATGTCAATTTGGAAAGCAAAATCGGTCACCCCATAAGAAACTGGATCAAATGACCACATCCAGGCCACTGGAATTACTTCACATGGATCTTATGGGTCCCATTCAGACTCAGAGTATTGGTGGAAAGAAGTACATATTTTTATCTGTTGATGATTTCTCTCGTTTCACATGGGTACAATTTTTGAAAGAGAAATCAGAAACCTTCGATGTCTTCCATTACTTATGGTTACAATTGATTGCAGATAAAGGCAACAAATTTGGTAGAGTTGCTCGAATCCGATCGAATCATGGAACTGAGTTTGAGAATTCTCTCTTTCAATCGTTTTGCGCTGAAAATGGAATTAAACATGAATTTTCAGCTCCCAAGACTCCACAGCAAAATGGGATTGTGGAACGCAAAAACCGGGTTGTTCAAGAGATGGCCCGAGTTATGTTACATAACAAGAGCATTCCACAAAAATTTTGGGCTGAGGCTGTAAACACTGTAGTGCATGTTATTAATCGAGTCTACCTTAGACCTGGAACTAAGATGACTCCCTATGAACTCTGGAATGGTAGAAAGCCCACTGTTAAATACTTTAGAACTTTTGGAACTAAATGCTATATCTTTAAAGATCGGGAACACCTTGGTAAGTTTGATTCTCGTTGTGATGAAGGTGTTTTTCTTGGTTATTCTTTGGATAGCAAGGCATACAGAGTATTTAACGTGCGTACTTCTATCATTATGGAGTCTATGAATGTGGTAGTTGATGACGCAGAGTCATATTTTAATACTGCCGATGATGATGTCTTAGGTCCAAACTCTGTGCAGGCTGATAATACAGAAACAACTCAGCTTGAACCTCCAAAGACAAGAGACTCAAAAGAGAAGCCATCTTGTACTGATTTGGCTGACAACTCTTCAGAGCAACAAGATCCGAAGACACCGACTGTTTCTGATAGTCCTTTTATAGATCTTGTTGTTCCTGTTCAAAGCACCAACTCTCGGATTAATCCCAAAGTTAGGGCATGGAAACATCACTCGCTATCCGATATAATTGGAGATGTGGATGAGCCTAGACGTACGCGTCAGCAGGTAAGTGATGAGGTAAGCTACCTTTGTTATATCTCTTCCATTGAACCTCATAATGTCTTAGAAGCACTTAAAGATGATGCTTGGATAAATGCTATGCATATGGAACTAGAACAGTTTGAACGGAATGAGGTATGGCAGCTAGTTCCACAATCTACCCATACAAATGTTATTGGCACAAAGTGGATTTTTAAAAATAAAACAGATGAGTTAGGTCAGGTAGCGAGGAATAAAGCTAGACTGGTGGCATAAGGTTATACACAAGTTGAAGGTATTGATTTTAATGAAACCTTTGCCCCCGTAGCCAGACTAGAGTCAATACGAATCCTCCTTGCTCTCGCTTGTGCACTAAACTTTAAACTCTTTCAAATGGATGTTAAAAGTGCATTTTTAAATGGTTTCTTGAATGAGGAAGTGTATGTTGAACAACCAAAAGGATTTCAAGATCAGCAGTCTCTTGATCACGTCTATAAGCTAAACAAGGCTTTGTATGGTTTAAAGCAAGCCCCTCGTGCATTGTACGAACGGTTAACCAATTTTCTTCTTGATAATGGTTTTCGTCGAGGAGGAGCGGATAAAACCTTGTTCATAAAGAATGAGGAAGCTGATATTCTGATTGCACAAGTATACGTTGATGATATAGTGTTCGGTTCCACCTCACAGTACTTGGCAAATATGTTCTCTGAGCTTATGACTAGTGAATTTGAGATGAGCATGGTCTCTTAGGATTACAAATCAAGTAAAGTACAGATGGTATATTTATTTCCCAATCAAAATATGCCAATAATCTTCTCAAGAAGTTCGGTATGATCACGTCAAAGCAGGAACGCATTCCAATGAGTTCTTCTGTCAAAATCAGCTTAGATATAGAAGGAAAAGCAGTTAATGATACTTTGTATTGAAGCATGATTGGAAGCCTGCTATACTTGACTACCAGTAGACCGGATATTGCATTCAGTGTCGGTGTTTGTGCTCATTATCAATCGAGTCCGAAGGAATCGCATCTTAAAGCTGTTAAGCGCATCATGAAATATGTGTGTGGAACAATCAATTACGGCCTTTGGCTAATAGGAAACACCAACACATCTGTAGTTGGATATTCAAATACTGATTGGACTGGTTGTGTCGATGACAGGAAAAGCACTTCAGGCGGTTGTTTCTTCATTGGCAACAATCTAGTTGCATGGCATAGTAAGAAACAAACCTTCATTTCTCTCTCTACTGCTGAAGCGAAATATATTGCCGCTGGAAGTTGTTGTACTCAACTACTTTGGCTTAAGCAGATGGTGTCTGATTATGGAATTCAGCAGGATCTCATGACGATTTATTGCGACAATATGAGTGCAATAGATATCTCGAAAAATCTTGTTCAACATTCACGAACAAAACACATAAACATCAGGCATCATTTCATTCGTGAATTAGTTGAAGCCAAGATTATTACTCTAGAACATCTTCCAACTGAGCATCAATTGGTCGATTTGTTCACAAAACCCCTTGAGCCTTCTCATTTCGAATCTCTTTGTAAATCTCTTGGAGTTGGTCTCCATCCCTAGCATTCTCTTCCTTCACTCTTTGTATGCACATGCCCGTTACTTTCCTGTTTTTTTTTTTATGATTCTTTGATAGGTTGTACACCTTGTTCTGCTTTAGTTTTTTCCAGCTCACTTGTCTTGGTACACTGCACAAAGGGACTCTTCAATGCCTTGCTCTTGTGTTTTTCACTTTTCTCCAGTTTCTTTCGAATGATATCATTTACAGCACTTGTTCAATCTTAAAAAAAAAAAAAAAAGGGCTTCCGATTTCAGGGGGAGTGTTTCTACAATTCAGCAAATTTTATACTGTCTTAAGTCTGTCAGTACTATGCACATGTCCTATGCATTGAGTTCCTACTGTGTTACCTTGGCTATAGTGGCTTCTTAACTACTGTCGAACATCGTCACGTTCATTTGAGATTTTCATTATTAAAGAGCGTCAGCGGTATATTGCTCAGTATTCTTCGATGTTCTACACTCTGTGAGTTAATTAAAAAAAAACTCATAGTAGTGGGATCCTACCGGTCAAGTCCAGTTACCAACCGATCGGGTTTCTATGTTTTTTTTTTAGATGCTCATCCTGACCGATCGGTTCCTCCTGCGACCGGTCGGGTATCGTCTCGCCTGTTTCCCGAATTGGAATTCAACCGGTCGGGCTACTTCATCTGACCGGTCGGACATATGTCGGTTCACTTTAAAACAGCGGGTCCGTTCGTCTTCTTCCTTCTACTTAAAACCGTGCGCCTCTTTCTTCTTCATTTCGCTCTCACCGTTGAGCGCCGTCTACCTTCTTCTTCTTCTCTTCTTCTTGATTCTGCTCCTAAGGTATGGCATTCATCATTTCTCTACTTCATTTCTCTTCCATTTCTTCGTTTATTTTGCTTAAATCATCTATTTCATTTGCATACTCCACTGTTTTTTTTTCTGCTCCCTCACAGTGGGTTGGATGTTCTATTTCATTTTTTAATTTTGGTTGCTCTGTTTCACTATGTTTTTGATGTTATGATGCTTGTGCATGTTTGTATGTGCTTTGAGGACATTGTTCCATCTTGCTTGCACTTTATCCCACATAGTGTTTTTTTTGTATGAAGCCCACCTGTTTGTTGAAATGGCACAATGATCTCTTCTTTCTCAAATGAAGTTTTTGGTGCTCTTTTTCTCTGCTGCGATGATATGTGATCCTCCTATTTACATTATCTTCAGTTATGGCACCCAAGAAAGCTGTTGCTTCGAAGCAAAAAGGTGTGGCCAGTAGTTTTTCTACTCCCTCCTTCGATTCTGATCGGTTTTTGTCAGAGGCAAAAGCACAACAATATGAAACAATATTTAGCAAACGTGCAGTTCTCTTCAAACGACCCATAAATCCTCTTCATTTTGTCACTTTGGCTTTTGGTGCTTGGCTTGTTTCTCGAGGATGGAACTCGTTGTATTCCTTGGGAACTGAGATTTTCCCTGACATAGTTCGGGAATTTTATAACAACATGTATAATATGGTTGGGAATATTATCAAGTCATATGTTCGGGGCAAGCATATTTCACTCACTCCTCGGTCATTGAGTCGGTTCCTTCTCATTGATCAGACTCTGGATCCCAAATATCCTATTCCTGACACTGATCCCGATACAATGGAGGAGGATGTCCCCATCAATTACAATGAGGTAGCCTCTACCTTGTGTGGTGCTCCAGGTGATTGGCCTGAGGATCTTTTGTTGAAGCAAAGGGAATTAACTGACTCCTACAGGCTTCTTAATATCTTTGTGAAGAGCAACATTGAACCTCGTGGTCACCATTCCGAGATTTATCGTGAGGCAAGTTATCTGCTGTATGTCATTGGCAGTGGTCTTCCGATTGATATTCCACAGGTGATCTTTGACACTATATTCAGAGCCCATTCCACTGCTAAAAACGCTACATTGCCATATGGTGTTCTGCTCTCCCGTTTTCTCATTGCCCACGGTGTCATGCCCTCCATGCAAGGTGTTACTGTCCCTCTTCCGAACCCCATCACAATGAGTACTCTATGCTCGACGGGATTCAGTCCAAATTGGCCTCTATTTTGGCTCATCTTCGTGGTGATTCCTGACAGTCCTTCCTGTGCCGTTCTTACTTGTGCACTTGCCGTTCCTCTTTTCAATTCATGCCCAAAAAGGGGGAGTTGCATGTGCTTTGCATTAAAAATGGACTACTCTACAGAGCTTTTTATTGTGCAATTATGCAGTTATATTTTGCAGTTATGTTTCTGTTATATTTTGCAGTTATGTTTCTGATTTCAGTTTGATTTAGGTTTACTAATCTGATCTTGTGCCTAGGATGGTTATTTTTGTTGTTACAGATTTTTTTTGCAGATCTTCCAAGTCTTCACTCCAAGTCATCATGTTTTTCATATTTTTTTGTTGTTTTTATTTTGTCTGTTTTGAATAGAGGGTAGTTTGTTCAGTCTAGGAAATTTTGATCATGAATTGCCAAAGGGGGAGGTTAAAAGGGATGTAATATTGGCAATATCATGGGAATGGTCAAAACTTGGGTTTCCAGAGTTGTAAGTTTATGTTTTAGATGACCTAAACCCTCTATTATAATCACATATGATGAGTTACTACTCAGACACTGTGATTCAAGTGTTTTATTTTCGGACCGGTCGAACAGCACAGCAGACCGGTATAATTTCTTGGACACTGTCATCTGCAGACAGAACTGAAGACCGACCGATCGGATGATTACCCGACCGGTCGGACACGATACCCTACCGGTTGGTTGGGTTACTCGATCAATCGGCTGGGTCGGCAGTTTCGCGATTCAGAAGCTCGAGTTTTTCGGGATTGCCTTATATACTTTCTAATACTTCGCGAATCATTGACGGAAAGGACTCTAGGGTTCCTTATTATTTAAGGATCACCTCTCCATGAAGATTAAGTGCTCTCAAGATTAAAACTCTAACATACTTAGAGAGATTTCTTCTTCTAGAAGGTATTCTGCATTTGAAAGTTCTGAAACGTCTCCTTCTGTATTCCAGTTCTCTTCTCCGCTTTGCGTGATCGTCTTGAAAGGCTTCAAGGCGTGAAAATCAATCCAAAAGAGCATGAACGACGTGTGCAACGACAAGAAGAGCTTCAGTCCCTTAGGTTGTGTTCAACTGGGTTAAAGTGTAGTAAGTATTCTTATAACTTCTTCTTCATAGTGATTGTTCTTGATGGACCGGTGGTAGGTCCCGTGGTTTTTTTCCGTTTGAGTTTTCCACATAAAAAATCCTGTGTCCATCTATAGTGTGGTTGATTGGTGTGTTTTAAATGTTGTTGAGTGCATCTACATAGCATACTCTATTGAGACCTTAACCTGTGTCAAGGTTTCGTGTTTTTCAGCCCCCTACTCTAAGGTCCGCTCCTTCAAGCTTAGGATCCCTTAACGGGGGGGTGAGGGGCGAGAAATCAGCTGATAGGAACGACGTAAAGCACGTTCACTCAACAATAGAGCTGACAAGTCATCTTGTTCCCAACCCGCTAACCCAACTCAAACATTGTCCCTGCAAGTCAATATGCGCAGCCCCATTTCATTTTTTGTTTAGCTTCGGGTTCAACACCCACAGGGCTGGGAAAACTTTGCCCAACCCACCAAACCGACCCAACCTGATCCTTGGTCTCATTGACTCAATGACAACAGTTTTCACCTAAACAAAGCCTAAATATATGATGATTTCCCACAATTTACTCCAATACAAATTGGCACACGGTAAGATCAACAAGATAATGGATGACGTGATTAATAAATGACTTTTCATTCATAAGATTGTGTTAATTGCAATATTCATCTTGTGGCCAATCTTACTAATGGACCGAACTCCTATTCAAATAAAATTTGAACAAATCTCATTTCTCTCAGAGGCAGTGGCCCCACAAATCTGAATCCCAGTAAGCCCCATAAACAGCTGTTGGGGGAGAGAGAGGGACAGCGAAAGCTGAGACCTTGTTGTGGACATCCAAACGGTGCCTTTTTTATCAAATGCGAAAGAGAACTCACCAGCCGCTCCGAGAAATTTCCAAGCAGAACTTTGAAGAACCTAGGACCGCTTTTGCAACTTCCTCCAGACATTCCTGGCAAACATTCGCACAGAAAGCAAACTGGTTGAACTGCATTTCATGTATCTCATTGTTCTAAGCCTACCCTTCATAACTTATATCGGACCGAGATTGCATCCTCTAATCAAATAATAAAAAAAAAATCAGAAAGGAAGAGACTTACTTGTGTTTGAGTGTGGATATCGGGCAGAAGAGCTCTTGGATGAGAAGATCATGAAGCAGAGAGAGAGAGAGAGAGAGAGAGAGAGAGAGAGAGAGAGAGAGAAGAGGAGGAAATGCAAGAGAAGCTGGAGAAGGCGATATTGTCATATTGGGTTCACTTCTTGAAGGCGACGAATGAGGGAATGCTGGAAGATGATGATGATTGTCAGCAGCTTCTTCTTCTTCTTCTTCTTCTTCTTCTTCTTCTTCTTCTTCTTCTGCACGCAATGGCCATTTGAAGAATAAAATGTCCCTATCGTCAGAGCGCGGGAATACGAGAGAGACAGAGAAATATCGTTAAGTCTCTTTCGTGTATCTGCATGTCCAATGGGAGTGTGGCGGTTAAACAAGTGGTTTTACTTTACTTTATTAGTAAAGTATGTGTTTTGCACTTGATGTCAGAATAAAACCTGATCCATTTAAACTTGAATAAATTGGGGTTGAATGGCTGATGAAGACGTGTCAGTGTCTATTCCTAAGCTATGTCTTGTTGCCATCTAAAAAACGGGTCACCCTGTTTAAATAGATGACCCAGCCCAACTAGTTCCTAATAGGACTGTGGGGGCAGCTTTGATTCTGGACCTGTGAGGACAGGGAAGGTCAAGCAAACTATGAACGTATTTTGAACTGTACTAGGGTCAAAATCTGAAAACTCATAGCGATTTCTACAGAGAAAAATGAAATTTAAATATCCAAAATTTCACTTCTCAAATAGTATGCAAATTCACACTAGACCAACACTAGCAACAAGATAAAACAAGAAGAAATAACAAGTATTGAGTTTGGTAATGAAGCATATGGGAACGTGACTTGATGTATGAAGAAGTGGATGGAGCAATGAAGACATAGTGCATGAAGAAAAGAATGGAAGTAATGAGATGGGTGGAAAATGTATATTGGTAATAAAATGGTAATGGATTAGTAAGGATAATGATGTGACAACATAAAAAGATGGAAATGTAGTTTGGTAGAAAAAAGTAGAGAGAGAGGGTGTGTGATTTGTGTCATCCACATATATGCCATTGGGACAAATTTACAAAAGACCCCCCTTCCAACACACAAAATTATATGATAACCTCACAACAACAATTAAGATTAAAAAAACAAATAAAACAAAAAAAAATGAATCAAAGATTTTTCTTTTAAAATTTAACTCTTTTCTTATAGATTTTCTATAATGTACATGGCAGAACTGCTAACTACCTTATCCATAGCTAAGGTCACCCTTCTTTATTTTAAAATAAAAGGTTCACAGGCAGTGTCAACCCCACCCTGACCCGTTCAGTGATCAAGTTTCGTATTACCCACCATGGGTTGGATCTGGTTCGGAACAGGATTTATGTCAGTCACGTCGATTTCAAGTCGGCCTAAATCCATATCCGACATGTTCGGAACAGGATTTATGTCAATCAGGTCGAGTTCAAGTCGGCCTAAATCCATATCCACCGTGAGTCGTTAAGATCCCTACTACACCAAATTTTGCTTCAATGTTGGTAAAATTTTCATGGACGTTAGATCTTTAAAATATATATATTTCATGGTGATTTGGTATCGTTGCTATGTGCACTAGAGTTAGTAGATGGCTAATCCAAAGGCAACATGTAACCAGTGGTCCAGTGGTGCCGGTAGCAGGCCACCAAAAGCTGCCATGAAGTTCCCAAGGTGCAACCTGGAATCCGGATCCCCCAAGTGTCTATTGCACACTTCCCTTGAGAGCAATGTGTGAAATTCTACTCTAGCGCCCACCTATTCAGAATCGAAACCATTTAAAATATATAATTAATAATGAATAAGATTATGCTAATCATATTACCAGTCATGTACTTTATTCAATCTCACAGTGGACCAACTTCTATTGAACTCAAATTTGTGGATATAGAACTAGAAAAGATGAAACTCAAATTTATGGATGTGGTACAAAAGCAGATGGAATTCATTTTGAATGCGTCAAGTTATCAATAAGTGAGTCCCACAGCAGAGTTTCACACATCCCAGTCGCAGGGAAGCATGTGAGATGATGTGAATTTAATCAATCTACTTAAAACTGCAAGTGCACAGTTGTCTTGTTAAGACAGTGGCAAATACAGGTCGATCCCACAGAGAGCACTTTTAAACTTTTTAATTAAAAATCTGAATTTTTTTCAAAAGGAAAATAATAATAAAAGAGAATGTGATATGCAAATCAGAAATTAAACAAATTAATAACAATGATAAGAAATAGATCAAAGCAGCCAGAATCCACTAAATTATTTAAAAATCCAATTTATGTAATTAATTTACCCTTTTGTCTCAACTATTACTCAGATAAAAAACAAGTCAATATTTCTGATCCGGATAATTTAACTATTAGAAAAACCAACTTTAATTAAGAAAAACAAAATCAATATCCAAGACCTCCTTCACCTCATAAAAGAATGAACATCCTAAGCATTACATATTAAACTAGGCATACACTATCAAAGATAACTATAGATCTAAGCATAATCTATCAAAGTAAGCATAAGTGATCAAAATTTATTCATTAAGAAAATAAATCAGAGGTTTGCCTTTGGCATGAAGACAGATCTATTATTATATTTTAAAAGCACATTAACAAAAGACAATAAAAAAAGAGTAAAATAATAAATATAAACTAGAACATTAAAATACTTAGCTTCATCTTTCGCTCTAATCAGAAACTCAGCCCACCATTGCAAAGAACATCAAAAATAACTTCATTGATTCCTTCTTCTTATACAATGGTATCTCAGACTTCTCTCTTCTAGATCCTAGTTTCTGGAACAAGGCTCCAGAATACCTTTAAAATAAAAACAGAAATTAATAGAGGGGAGAGGTGGAGAAGAGAGAGAGTGAGAGATCTGGGACTTCCAGATCTGGCTGGGGATGACGAAGAGCCTCCCATGGCCTCCTTTTATAGTTTTCTAGCTCCTCAGGTTCATTGAATCTGAACCTCTTTTTGGTGGATTGAGAGATAAGATCAGCTGTATGTTGATTGGGTTCATCTCCTTAAATGAGAGAGATTTTAGAGATAAGATGAAGTGAAAGCTTTAAGCATTCTTATCTGATCTTCTTATGGGCTCCACAGAGAAATGTACAACAGTTATACTTTAATAGTGCAGATGCAATTGCAATCCCACCTAAAAATGTATATGAAACTTCTCAGACCCATAACTTTCTCATTTTAACTCCGATTTGTGCAATCTTGGGCTCCACGGACATCTACTCTAAAAGAGCTTTCCAACGGTGGGTCATTTGCACTGATCCGACGTCTGGATTGATAGTTATGGTCATTTTACAAGAAGCTATTTTGAGAAAAACGAAATTGTATTTTAATTTGCAATGGACTCTATCTCTAAGAATATTTCTTGGTACAATAGGATGAGATAAGATCTTCTGAAAGCCTTAGCTGATCTTCAGATGGGATCCACAGGCAGATGAGCTCTAAGTGTGTGGATCTTCAAGCAGTGGGACCTAAATCATCCAAGGGTTCTGTGGATCTTACAAATTTCATTTTCTGCACATTCTAATTAAACACATCAAATACTGAAGAGCCCATATTTAAGTAGGACCCGTCCGGACATAGTTCTACTCCAATTGGGGTTCTTCGGAGAAAAATTGCAAACATTCTTAATTAATGCATAAAATGTGCAAAAATTGTACAAATTCCAATAATTAGGTGAAAATGCATGAAATGATGAAATTGAATGAATAATGATGCATTTAACCTAATTAAGTCCCTAATCCAATCTAAAATGATGCCTAAATTGTGCAAATTCATGGGCGTAACATGAGACACTCTGGAGATCAACCTGCCATGTTACACGAGTATGTGTTGTTCTATGAAGTGCTGATGGCCAAAAAAATCAATCACGGCAAACAGTTATTCAACTCAGTCAGTCAATCAGACAACTAGAACTGCCAAATAAAATTGGTTTTACTAGATATGTAATTCAAAATCACCAGCTGGAGTTCCACCCACATGCCAGGTGTTCAATGACGATGTACTTAAGCCAATGACATGAGCCCTCCACCCAAAAAAGTTCTATTCTTTCTTTCTTTGTAACACAGAAAAAGAAGGCAAAAAGGTACTCTAAACCCTTGGCAAATTGAGAATGAAATGAAGTCGATTTCTTTCCCCTGATCCACATGCATACATTCATCATGAACGGCCTGGCGTTCAAACTTTATTTTTGAGGCTCAACTCATTTGAACATGTGTCAACACATAGACAACTTCCTGCACAGAAATGCAAATAAAAGGTACACAGATCCCATGCATGAATTAACTATCACTCCATGAAAATGTAACAAAAATAGTTACCCAAACGAACACCATGCCAATTTCAACACAAAACTCAAACCTATCCAAGTCCAGACCAGTAGCAAATGAAAAGAGTCAGAAATGAGAAGCTCTCTTCAGAGGCTTACTTTTTTCAGATTATTTGACTGTAGGTGTCACACCCCGAGCCCAAGGAAAGTGATTAGAAATAATCCCGAGTAAGCAAGCATACGCCCCGTGGGGATTTAAGCCAAAGAAGTATTCAAAATTTTCCCACATTTTCACGTGTGAGGCAGTTTACATACTCACAGAATCTTAATTCGCACAGAAGCCTGACTAACTCGTTTTGAGAGCATAAACAATTCAAGATTTCTATCCAAATCAACCAACTAAGCATAGCCCTAGGAAAATGGAAAATGGATAAGAGCATAAACCATACTTTGAGATTACGCTTAAGGTGAGAAGAGTGGTATAATAATTACAAAACATGAATTAAGTTTCTTTCCCAAAACCCATAATACATCATATGAACCCAAAATGCAATATGAACACCAACGCCCAAAATCCAAGACCACCCATGTGGCCAGCAACCCAAAAGTGACGACTCTCCGAGGCTTGATCATCTGGGTTCTACTCCGCTGCTTGCTGCGGTGTCTCCTGACATCCTCAGCTTACAGGGCAATGGGATTCATGTATGTACCTGTTACACCAAGAATAACACAATAAATCACAACAAACTAGAAAGTAAAACAGTCACAAACATAAGCATGCAATTTCTCAAATGAGTATTAGACATGTGATCATAACAGAGCAATGTAAACGAACTAGGCATAAAGCATGCTTGTGTCCATATAAATATCGGGGTCAAGAAAAACATGTGTCAACATGCTAATTGGCATTCCACATTTAGCTAAATTCTCCGGACATCGGTTGCAACGGCATGGCCTATAAAGAGAGCACACTTCATAAGGTACCACTAGGAGGCATAGGTCCCGAGACCCTCCATCATGGACCAAGGAGTTCCGGACAACTCCAAATCATATCGAGTCTGCAGCTAGCTCATTTAACTAAACCCACACTTAGCCCCGTCAAGCTTTATTAGGGTCAAAGTTGAGTCGTGCCGACGCTTAGTGAATCATAGGAAACGATCATGCTTAACTTCCATATCCATAAGCTTAACTCACTTATACAAACCTTATCATACAAAAACTTAAATCGTATTGAAGATGTAGCAATTGAAGAAGCATATACATAGTTATTAAGCAAATTGGGCAAAAGAGAAATTAATATTAACCAAAATGACCAATAACCAATATAAATAGGGTTTTCAGAGAGCAATGAACGTAAAAGAATGAATGAATGAAGCAAACGTCAACATTTAGGCTTAACAACAGGAATGCATGAGAGTTGATGTGAATCAATGTGTATTACTAGCCAAATTCCAAAGTCTAAAGTCACTCGTTGGCATGACCATCCAATGTGATGTACTCCTACGATTCACGGTGTCATAGTGTTATTTTAGCCTTGATGTCACACCAAACAACAAACACCATTCACCCTAGGCCAACTCCCATGGTGGCACACATTATCTAATGAATCAAGTGAACACATAGGTGACAGGTAGCTCAATTCTTCACCCATGTTGAGGTAATCCATTGATCATCATTTTAGGGTTTTCGGGTCCCAATTAAAGTCTATACTAAGTCACAAAGGTCCCCTAAAATTCTTAAGGGGCTGTTTTCACCTCTAAGAAAAGTTAAAAGTCATCTATCGTTTCAAGACACAATAAACTAAAAGACTCAAATAAAAATACCACATTTCAAAAAAAAAAATTTTACCTTTTTACACTAAAAAAATAAAAAAAGCTACTTTCTCATCCCACTAATAGACAAAAAATATCTACTTTTAACACAAAATGTCAAAAAGTTAAATTCTTTTTTCACTAAAATACAAAATCTCATCATGGGATTGATTTAACCCCTCCCTTTCTTTTAATCTTTTGAAATGACCATTCACCTCACTTCACTCTATTAGTTAAATTAACAAACAGCTCCTAACGTTCCATGTTTCCATGGCCAGCTGGGTGGAGTCCATGGCTAGCCTTATTGTATGGTCCACGACTAGCCGTACAGGAACCACAGCTAGCCGTACAGCTAGCCGAACGAACACTCCAAAAAGTCATGCTTCTAGAAAAGAAGCTAAGCCAAGCCATAGTAGAAGGGTCCGGCTAGCCATAAAGTTTCAGAACTTTGAGCATGAACTTGGCTTCAGGTGCCTTGTTTTCCTAGAACCATATGGGTATTCCTTCCCCACTTCTGAACACCATTTCCACTACAAATCTGAAGCCAATTTTCATCCCACAAGTCCATTCTTCACATCACACATAAGATTAACAAATCATTTACAATTGGGTAGCCAAGAAACACGAGCTATACATGGAAAATCTATGCATGAAAATCCAAGAAACAAACAAGCCACCACCACATACAAAGATATGAAAGTTCTACTTCCCTTTTACAGTGCCTTGGGGTCTAAATTACCAATTCCAAGCTAAAAGCTCAGCCACACTCAACAATGGAGAAAAATCCCCAAAAATCCAAGCTTAATGCAAACCCTACAACGGTGATGGATGAATGAGGACGAATTCACATGCATGCACTAAAATAGAGTATCCTTGATTCATTAGAAACCAAAGAAATGGAAGGCTTGGGGAAAACCCACGTGTAGCTCAACTTAGGAAAAAGAAGATGATGAACTCAACCACTAACTTGTTGGAGATGATGATAATGGGGAAGAAGGAAGAATTGGAGCTGCCCAAACCCACATACACACCTTCTCTTGGTCAATGGAGATGGGATAGAGATGAAGAAGGTAGAAGAAGGAAAGCTGGAGTAGAGAATGGAAGAAAATAGAAAGGAAATCGTTGGAGAGCTTGGGGTCTCATTTTAAACCTTTTCTGGACTTTGCTTGGAAGTCCAGTTTCTGGGCTGTAATTGGGCCTAAATGGGCTTGACTTCAGTTGGGCCAAACATGAAAGATGATGCACTTAATGGAATGAGCATGATGCAAAAAAAATTAATAATAATAAATGAAAATAATGCATGACCACTAAACTGGAATTTACGAAAAAGTCCTTTTGACTGCTTAGTCAAGGTTAAAATCCCACCAAATCTACCTAACCACTTCTAAAATAAACAAAACAAGTTTATTAACACTTAAACAAGGTTAATTAACCTATAATCACGATTATGAAGGGTCGGGTTCTTACAATCAGCGCTGGCAGCTTTGATCGGAAAATATGCACTCGCATTTGGCATTCGCCCACAAGCTCAAACATGCAGACATCTCCTTCTCTAAGATTGTTACCAAGTGAAAATGCATGCCACCCTCTTGAAAAGAAACCACCCCTTTTACAGAGATCAGGAACCAAATTCACTTCCCAACATCTCTGCTTCGGATCAATTAGGGAAATTGATGCTTTTCCTTTAGGAAGATATTTCATCTTAAAGTAAGTTGGTACTCGCTGCATCAGACAATTTATTACTATAAAAATGTAGTAAAAACAGAATAGGATTTTATACAAACGAAGAAATGCACACAGAAAATCTACATGGTTCAAGGATTTACAGATGGTCACAAGTGAGATACAAGCTTTCACTATTTTTGAGAAATAAGGGTTACAAAGCTTCCTTGGGGGTTTTCTTTTGACCTCTATTAAACTCTCTAAATTCAATGTGAAACCTAAAAATGAGAATCTCAATTGTATATAAAGAGGACATCAAATACTCACAATGCCTCCAAAACCAAACCCCCCTCAACTATGGTCTTCATAGAATACAAGTAGTCAAGTACAACAAATCTAAAATAGAAAAAAGCTTTTTAGCTTTTAAAGCATATGAAAGAGAGGACTGAACCTTAAAAACAAAATAAAAGAAAAAGAAAGATGAACTATATATTAATTGAGGTTTGCATTTGGTTTATGCCTGTTTGCTTTCTTATGCCATGTTGATCAAGGCGATAATCATGTAGAAGCGTTACCTATGGGAATTGGAACAGTCAGTTCTAAGACATAATTGTCATTAAGAAAAGCCTTCAGCCACTGTTCGTTTATGACCCTTGCTGATCTTTTTATTACAATTGTTGATCTGACCTTGGAAATTAAAATTAATAACGATCTCCGGCTTTTCCAATATGAACAAAATATGCTTTTGATCAGGAACATGATTCCGAAGTCCTGGACCCACATGCCCAGCCGCTGACATCTTTACTAAGGGTCTTAGCTCACAATGTTTTGAATTTCTTTGAGAAAAGTTAACCATTCAACATGGACGGCAGGAGGGAAGGGTGGGGTTTCTAGAAACCAAGTTAGCAAATCCTAATGGAGACCAAGACAGCAAATAGTCAAATCCTCTAACAGGCAATCCCTAACTACAAGGATCCATTGAACATACACCTTTGATTAAATTTCTTCAACTAACCATTACTACCAAAACTATGCCGTGTTAGTAGAGGTAGCATAAATATGTTTCAATATTCCCCCTTGGGTGGCGCCCCAATCCTCAACATATCCTATACAGCTATATTTCCAGCCTTGCATAGATGTCCCCATCTTTGTAATCGTTGTCATTCTTGACAACACAATACTTATAAATGTAATGTGAGAAACCAAGATGTATTCACAATGGAATGTTTTCAAAATGCATCATTTCTCTTCATCATCATCATCGTCATCATCATCATCATCATCATCAAAGCCTTATCCCAACCATGTTAATGCATCATTTCTCTTATTGGAAGAAATTAACTTTATAAGAGGGACCTCTTCCCTCTTCAAATATACACTGAATAACTAAACAAAAAAAAATTTACAAGAACTCAGCAAACCAAGGATCTCTTTCAATGCTCACAGCCTCATGACTCTCTCCTCTTTAGTGGTAACCAGTGAATTTAGACATGGTTGCACCATCTTCTAGATTAGAAAATAGATACACTTCGTTTGTGGTTTTGTGGTGATAGAATTTAGCATCCAAGTTAAATATTGAACCCTCACTATCAAAGAAAAGACAAAAGATTCGAAAGTAAAGTCAAAAATAGGTCCCACATTCACTAAAGAGATCATTTGAAAAAACCAAAGAGAGAGAGATAGAGAGTAGCAAGTGATGCACAAGTGCTATTATAAACTCATGCCAATTACCAAATATATTAGATTCAAACAAAACAGAGATCTCCGAGTATGGCAAGCAACGCACTAGTGCTATTACAAATTCATGCCAAATATTAGATCTTAGAATGAGTGAACAATAAAAAGATCAGTACCAGTTTTATAAGAAGCAAATAGAAACTCACCATCACAGATCCATAGGACACACCAGATTTGTTCATAATTTTTAAATAATTTGGAAACTTGGAGGATTCTGAAAAGGCAGCAGCATTATCAAATGCTTTTGTTGTCTCTTCTGTTGTAGATGACTGCTTTTTCGAAATGTGGCGATTTCCAGTAGAATAAAAACAGGTTTTAGACAACATCAACTCACCACGCTCTGTTTTAATCTTCTTAGACTGATTGATTTTAAATGTAGGCACATGTTTCCCTGCATTATAGAAAAAAAAAAAAGATTACCTAAATCGTTTAATAATGATTCAGACTTAGATGTAAAGAACATTAAAAGATTCAAAGGTGGAACAGAAACACTAATTTAAATATCACCAAGAACATTGTTACATTTCAAATGAACTTTCGTACCTTAAAAATAATAAAGTGGCCATGCCTTGAGCTGTTTGAGCATGTGTATGGTTGAGACCATATCACTTATTCCTAGGCTGAGCCATCCAAAAGGCTAAAAATTAAGGCATCTAAACAAGTGATACGCATAAATGAACCGTGACACAATCTCAGGGTCTGCAAGAACATTTGTCGTCATAATGAGAGTCTTTCAATTTCATCTATCATGGCCCACAAATTTCAATTTAAAGTGAATCAGGCCAAAGGCCTGCAAGCCAAGCAGATGTCAGGCCAAACTCAACAGATCTTCTGCATCGGCTTTGGCTAGACTACTAATGGCTCAATGTATAATGCAATCTTGCAGTCACTTCATATTTTTAAGTTAGCTAAGTGTTGTTACTTATTATTCACAGCCAAATGAATAGACATGAAAACTATATCCCACCTCAAAAGTGTATATGACCAACAAGCGGGGTTTGGCATTGGTCAGTTTGAACCCAAACCTGCCCCCCACTCACCGCCCAATACTCACCTTGACCCATGACCGGGTTTATGTAATCTGAAACCAAACCCACCTTGTTCAAACCGGGTTAGATACCTGTTATCTTTTTCATTTTAAGATACTTCAATAATAATAACAAATACTTCATATATGGCATCCACCATGGAGGATTGAAACCTACCTCGCAACTCCCACTTTTTAAGTGTCCAACAAGCTTTGTGTATCAAATTCTATCAATACTTAGACAAAATGGATATAAGTGGAGCGGTGTATCGGGTAGCCAAAGCCCAAACTCACCTCGTGTTTGGGGCAGCCAAAACCTGAACTTCTTTTTTGCTACTCTTTTGTAAAGGGTAGACTGTGATGCGAATTTTGTGCCTTCCTACTAAGTAAAAAAAGAAGACAGTTCAAGTCAGAGAACTTAAGCCTATTCACAACTTGTAGCTTTAAGGGCTTACCCTTAAAAATAAGAACCAAATTTGAGCAGAATTTTTTAAGGTACCTCGCCAGCCCAGCCTACCATTTCCACTTTCATTTGTTCATTTTTTATTCGTTCTAAGCCATAAAAAATTTAAAAAATTAAAAAAAAACATCTTCATAATTCAAAAAAAAAAAAAAAACCTGAGCGGAACACAGAGAAGCAGAGAAACGAGCACAATATCATCACTCAAACAAATGTGAAAATTACTCGGCCTTTACAGTTAGAGAGAAACTATGAAGGCTTCTTTTGTGCACCAGACATCTAAGTGGTTTTTTGGGGTAATTACGTCTTTTTTATCCTTAATTAAGACGAATGGAAGCAATCAATGGATATAAAAATAGAAAAAAATATCACGAGTACATTCGAATTAACTTGTTAAAATATCTTCTTCTACTTACTGTGAGTTGAGTCAGGATCATTCTGAGGGTTCTTCGCGTCACCCCCATGATGTAATATATGCTCAAGATCATCATCAGACAAAGTCATCTCCGGCGACCCACCTTTCTCCTCAGCACTCTGGGGGATGAATTTTTTACTAGTGTTGCAAGTACTTGTCTCCTCTACTTCACATGCAGTTTTATCAAAAACTCGCACAGTAAAAAGCCCATTACCCTCATATCTGAAAAGTAAAAAGTGGGCTTCCTTCAAGGAGTGATCTTCTACAAATTTCTTCCAACCATCCTCCAGATACGTGTCTTTACCCCTTACACTTAATTGAACATACCAAATGCCGCTGCCACTAGGACCCTTCAGTTGGGCCCTTTGGGTTGGATCGATTACATTTTGCTTCACAAAGGCTGGTGGTAAGCGCTTCAAAACATGCAAAAACGTAAGCTGAATCATACAACCAAGTACTAGATAGAAAACTAAAGAGCACTCACCAGCCGCTCCGAGAAATCTCCCAGAAGAACCTGGAAGAAATGAGGACGGCTTCTGCAATTGCCACCCGACATTCTCGTAACGCAACGTGAACCGATACAAACGATACGTAACGATATCTTACGATGCCAGTTCTGACACGGAGATTGAAAGGAGGAAGAAGGTGATATTGATGGATGGAACGGATTTTCTTCTTGAAGAAACCGTATCACTAGATAGTGGCGGCGACGAATGATTGACAAGAAAGGGCATAGGGGTGAAGAAGAGCGATCGTCAAGTTCTCCTGCACGGAAGGCCAGATGTCGTATCGGTTTTTTTTCGTGAAAGGATAGCCGTATCTCTCAAGTCGTCTCATTTTCAGTAAGGACCGAGTGAAAAATAAAAAAAATGTTATCTGTGTTATAAGATGTTATTATCATAGGTGGATGCCCACATTGAGACCTACATGAGATAAAGGAATTACTAAGGGGTTAGGGTTTTTCCCTATTGGATTGCTTAGGGAGGAAGCAATCTTATTCTATAAATAAGATCCTCCTCCCCCCATTATGTACACAGAAATCTCATCAATAAGAGCTCTCTCTATCCCTCCCTCTACTTCAGTTTTTCTATTCTAATACGTTATCAGCACGAAATGCTCTATTGTTTTGTGCTTTGAATTTTACAGAAGAGGGAAGCCTGGCCGAAATCTCAGAAGGAGAGATTTGCATAGATCTTTCGGTTTTTTTTTAAGATCAAGCAAAGAAAGATCAGACATATCTGATCACGCTCGGCCATGGATCTCTGCAGATTAGTGCAGAGAAAAGGGAGATTGGAAATCGACTCTGATCTCTGTCTGGGCCATACAATCCGAGAAGTGGGTTCTCGGATTGTCGTCAGTATTACTGTCGGTACTGACGACGTTCGACGGTAGGGTGTTTCCATCCCTGTTTGGAGAGGTTACAAGGTTCTATTTCAGAACCAGGATCGAAGGAAGAAGGAGAGATCTGCCCTTCTCAGGAAACCATAGCCCACCACGCACAGCTGTATACTACAGCCGTCTCGGGGTCACTCCCGTTTCACCGTCGCGATCGCCGGTGATCTCCAGGCCCAGCCCCACTACTTCATCGCTGCTGGTCCACGATCTGCGGGGTTCCGGTTCCGTTTCCGGTTCCGGTGTCGCTGCTTCCGACAGGTCCACTGGTTGCCAACGAACTGAAACAGAGATGGAAAAGGAAGGTCTGTGCATGTTATTTAATAAAAAAATTTTTGACATGCTCTCAGATTTGACTTTAAGATCACAGTGTCACATGGGTGTGTTCCCACTTTGGGCATGGTGCATCGAGGCACTACAATCCACTGTGATCCCACAAGCCTTGATTTTGGGCAAGTTAATCCACATTTAGGTCAGCCCAACCCGAGTGAGGCCCATAATTAGTGTGACATCATTGATGATGTCAGCAAAGCGTACGGTCAAAGGCAGATTTGACAGGATCGATGGCAAAAACTTGTTTCTGCGATATCTTGACGATCCGAAGTCCGATTTGAGATCCGTTTGCGCCTATGGAAAGCTCGTGAGCAGATCTACACATTGGCGCCAAAACGAGGATAATTTAAAGGTTAAGTAATTTCTCCTTATTTTATGACCATTTATTCGTTTGATAATCTGCATTTAACTTTATTCCTTTTAGATCTATAAGTATTTATCATTTTTAATTCTTGTGATGAATGATTCTTTTTCTCTTATCAAAAAGAGATCATGATAGAATTAAAAATCGCTAATTATAAATAAGAACCAGAAGTTCTATATAATTAATTGGAACCCGAAGTTCCATACGATATTTAAAACCAGAAGTTCTATATGGAATCAATAATTCGGACTCGAAGTTCCGTAAATTTTTTTTTAATCTATGAACCAGAAGTTCATTTGAATCCGGACCAGAAGATCCGTCGATTATTTTACTCTGAAACCAGAAGTTTTCAGATCTATAATACATACTCAAAGTTTCATATAATACTTAGAACTAGAAGTTCTATATCGAATAAATAACCTGAACCTGCAGTTCTGTATGTTATTTTAATTTAGAACCAGAAGTTCTAACTCGGACCTGAAGATCCATGGATTATCCTAATCTAAAACCTGAAGTTCTAACTCGTACTGAAAGGTCCATGAACTATTCTAATTTAAAACCAGAAGTTCTGATTCTTAAGTTGAGAACCCGATGTTCTAAACTTCAATTTCTAAATTCTTCATCACATTTTTATTATTATCTTTGATTGGATGTTAAGAACCTGAAGTTCTACATTTTATTTTCTGTTTCTCATATACATTTTTTTTATATTCTATAACATTATACTGCATGCTTGATATAATTACTTCGGTATAATTATCACTAATGATTATCTGAAACTTTAGTTTTGATGAATTTATTATTGCCAGAAGCAGTAGTTCCAAATAATAGAACCTGAAGTTCTATATCCAATGAATAATCTAGACCTGAAGATCCATACATTATCTGGAACCAGAAGTTCTAAGATTTAGAATATGAACATGAAGATTCATATTCATCATCAAACTTGGAGCTTTGATTTCTAAAGATTCAAAGTAGTGTAGATCGATACAACGGCCATGAAATCAAACCTGAAGTTTTGATAGAACCAGAAGTTGTGATTCAAACTTGAAGTTTTGATAGAACTAGAAATTGTGATTCAAACCTGAAGCTTTGATAGAACCAGTAGTTCTAAGAACCTGAAGTTCTATCACTAGCCTGAAGTATTGACAGAACTAGAAGTTCTGATTCATTAGTTAAGAACCCGAAGTTCTAACTTTCTGATTGGCCAATTCTTCATTATATTTTGTCATCAGATATTGAGAACCTGAAGTTCTATTTTTGTTTGATTGTTATTAGTAAATCGATCTTAACACACTCTAAAAGGCTTGGTGATACTATCAAAGTCGGAAATAAAATATCCCTGAAGGATATGGCATACGCTCTTATTTTCCGCGCCATTATATCCCCATTAGACAGGGCTGATCACCAGCAGATGGTCATACACCCAATGCTTGAAATAAATGCCAGATTAGTCAATTAAAATCCCTCCAGAAGAGGTAGATATAATATGTTCTCCAGTAGAGATGCAAACAACCACCCCAGGAGAGGTGCTTGACAAGGCATTTTGTTTGGAAATTGAGCGAACCACCAAGCATGGTCTGGAAGACCTACAACTACTTTTATGAGTTTGAACATTGAGTTCAGTTCTTAGATATTTTCTTGAATGCTAGGACTTATTTTTAATCCCCCGTATATTGTGTTATATTTGCTTTGAATGCTGAATTGTTTAGTTGTTCTTACTTTTATTTTTGTAATGCAATTAACTAGTTATGTAAGTTTATTATTACTTGCTCTATGGCTCATGGAATGCATGAAACTGAGGATAATATCTGTCTAGTAGACAGTGCAACAAACCACACTACATTGAAAAAACCAGAAGTTTTTCTCTGAATTAGTGTTTCATTCGTGCACGGCATCGATCATAGCTGTATCCGTACAAATACTTGAATGCTTCGGAAGAGTCTACATAATGGTATTTGTACATCATTACTAGTATTAACAGCCAGAAGCTGATACTAGAAAAGCTAAGTGCATTCTCCTTATATTTCAAGGCTATATTACAAAACAATCTTTAAAAATCGAATCATATTCGATTATGAGCAAAACGACAAAGTTAAGCCAGAAGCTTGTTATTCTAGGGGTCCTATGCTCTGGTAAATTATTGATACTTCTGTTACGTACTCCTTAGAGTACCATCTATTGACCATCCTTTTCGCAAAGGATATTGTGTGACATTTGTGAACCTATCTAATCCCACCCATTAGCACATATTATTAAACCTAGGATACACATCCTTAAGCATGTTATTAAATTTATAAGGCTTGATATCGTAGGTTTGTGACTTGCATCAGCCTACAACGTAGACTCTATGTTGGTTATACTTCACCCTAATTAATGGATATCTAGACCCAATGACAGGAGATATATTCATTGTTCGTTTTTGCTAATTGTCATCTTGATAAGACAGTCTTCTCGCCGTTAGGGGGAGATAAGAGAGTTCCTGAAGAACACCTTGTTCCTGAAGAACAATCCGTTCCTGAAGAACGGCGAGAATTAATGTGGAATACTTCCACTCAATCTCATCTTGATTTATGTACTTCACAGTGTGAGAATGAAGTACAGAGAATTGTGCACTTAATTACAAATGAATTCCCTGATGCTTTTAATGATGCAGCAAAAGTAACTAGGTCACATGTATCGGCTATGAACACACAAGCACGAATTAATGTCCCTGTAGGACAAGTACGAATTAGTGTTCCTAAAGAACAAAGTCCAAATATGGCAACAAATGAATCTATACACGCCAGAAGCGTGGTAGACTTATAGGTTTCAAGGACTCAGCTCTCCAGAAGAGGAGAAATGAGCAATCATATCCCAATCATACTCCAGAAGAGGTATACTCCAGAAGAGTTTATGACAAAATCCACTCTCTCTAAAATTCCTGAAGAAATTGATATCCCGGAAGAGACATGAGTCCCAGAAGAGACTCTAGAAGCCCCTGAAGTGGCAATGGGTACCCAATAAATAAAGAGATCTCTATACTTTATAATTATTCAAGAGAGAGATGGGATAGAAATGAAATTATCATCGATGACGCATTTGTATATGCGGTAGCTACTCAAATATTAATGGAAATTAAGAATGTTGTTTGGGATATAAAACCACGTTCTATAAATGAATGTCGACAAAGAATATATTGGCCAAAATAGAGAGATGCCATTGAGGAATTGCAGTCTCTCAATAGAAGTGGTATATATGAACCTATAGTACAAACCCCAAATGGTGTTAACCCTGTAGGTTACAAATGGGTGTTTGTAAGGCAAATGAACGAAAGGCAAAATTGTGATATAAGGTTTCCTGTAGAAACTTGGGATTGAAAACATACACAGACATATATATATATATATGAAAATCTCAGAAGGATTTGCTTTGCCTGAAGCAAAGTAAGAGAGTACGTACTCAATATCAGTAAGACGTTTATTATACAGCCTGAACATTCCAGAAGAATATGGTACAATCGTCTTAGTAAATGTCTATATAAGGAAGAGTATGAAAACAATCCCATTTGCCTGTTTATCTTTATACAATCCTTAAATGGATTTATAATAGTAGAAGTTTATATATCTAATCGAGACTCCAGAAGAGCTCGAGAAAACTATTGACTATTTTATCTCAACCCGCAGATCGAGAGAAGTTCTAATGAGACTTTTATTCTTTATAAATATGCTTTCCATATATGGTTTTGCACCAAGGCTTTGGATTGGTATTAAACAAATGCTATGATATCTATATCTGTTTTATGGTTGAAACCAAATTTTATAGGATATACAGATTCAGGATATATCCCTGATCCTCATAAGGATCGATCATAGACATGTTATATGTTTCTTCATGTCAATATCATTATTTTTGATATTCTACTAAATTGACTATTGATAGCTACTTATTCTAACCATACTGAGATTTTTAAGCCAATGGGGAATGTGTATGGCAAAAATATTTAACTCAGCATAGATGTAGTTCTTGTCAATTACCTCTTAGTACAGGTACTCCGAGCATTATTTGCAAAGACAATGGGGCATGTATTTAACAAATTCAAGAATGATACATTAAAGATGACAAGACGAAACGCATTACACCAAAGTTCCTCTTCACTCATGAGCTTCAAAAGAATAACAAGATTGAAGTTAAGCAAGTTTGTTCAAGCAACAACCTGGCTGATCAGTTTACGAAGTTCTTGTCAAAACTCAGTATTTTAGAAATTATATACGAGATTGACATGCTGAATTATGTACAAAGATGTTATCATCAGGGGGAGTAGTCAATCAGGGGGAGGCATCCTGAAGTATGCTACCCAGGACATATGTGCGCTGTACTCTTTTTTCTTCTCTAGGTTTTGTCCCACTGGGTTTTCCTAGTTAAGGTTTTAACGAGGCAGCATTATGCACGTCCAACACCAAGTCAATGATCCTGTAGAACGTTGTACTCTTTTTCCTTCGCTTTGGTTTTTATCCCACTGGGTTTTTCCTTTGCAAGGTTTTAATGAGGCAACTGTCATTGAATGGTGGTCATCCAAGGGAGAGTGTTATAAGATGTTATTATCATAGGTGGATGCCCACATTGGGACCCACATGAGATAAAGGAATTACTAAGGGGTTAGGGTTTTTCCCTATTGGGTTCCTTAGGGAGGAAGCAATCTTATTCTATAAATAAGATCCTCCTCCCCCCATTATGTACACAAAAATCTCATCGATAAGAGCTCTCTCTATCCCTCCCTCTACTTCAGTTTTTCTATTCTAATAATCTGTATCTCCCAAGTCGTCTCACTATAAATCTCCGAGTCATGGTATCCACACTCTTTATCCCACGACCATCTTATGTCACTTTTTCTCTCCCTCATCTTTACAATATTAAAATAAAATAAATAAAATTAGACATTTCATATAGGACAGTTATGAGATGAGTTATAAGATGGGGAGTGTGGCTAATATTATTCTGAATCTCTTACTTATAGTGGATCCTTCCTGTTGTACAACCGTACACATTTAAACGCCTACAATTTAGAATTCTAATAAAAGAAAATGCCATCGTTACAACAGACACCAAATTCATATAAGAAATTTCTAAGTAAAGAAACAAGCCCAAAATCTCATATAGTAGAACTCATACTACTTTATCCATCATATTTAAGGTTATGAGTTCAAGAAGGAAGAATTTTATTTTTAATTTTTTATTTAAAATAAAAAAATTACAGTATCAACCCTCTACTTAACTTGTTCACAAGACCACTTTAGCATTAGAAAAAAATATATAGAAAAATAAAAATCCATCGTGGGCAAGATTGGGTTCATGATAGGATGTATATCAATTGGGTCGCGTCCTTGTACGAAACCTAAATAGTTTTTTTTTCTCTATTTCCTTCAAACTTAAATAAAAGGATTATAATTCAAACAGAGAGCCCGTACACATGAAAAAAATGCCCACTCAAGAAATCCATACCGTTGACATCCCAATGTATTGCTATCAATTTTCACAAACTTGAATAGGATTGTTGCTAAGTGCACCAGAGTTAGCAAATGGCTCATCCAAAGGTGTCATGTAAATGGTGGATTGTTCCCAACCAAGATGCAACCCCGTCCAAAATTATCAAATTAAATATTAGAAATACAAATTGGGTTTCCAAAAAAATAAAACTAAATAATAGCTTATTTTAGGGGAAAAACTAATTCTACTTATTTTACATGTATTTTTTTTTCATTTTGCATTAGCAATTTTAAAGAAATTTTTATATTTTTTAATTTTTTGTTATATCTTTTATAGGGGTTTTGACCATTGTTAAACCATCAACCATTGATGCTAATGCATCTTTTAAGTAAAAATATTCAAAATTTAGAGGATAATATGATATCACCCTTCAATCTTGGTACTTTATCTCAAGAACTACAAAGTTCACGTCTTCGAAAATCTCCAATAATTGAATACACAAAAACTAATGTTAATACTTTACAGCGTGACTCAGAATTGCATCGTCAGACTTGGAAATATCCTCTTACTCAAAATGATAGAAATTAGACGTGCTTACATTAAGGGCAAGCCTTATCAACATATTCTTTCTACCTATCCACTTTCTAGGTCTGAAAAAACATTCACGAAGATTTCAACTTTTTGGTTTCAATGTTTCCAACTTGGTTAGAGTATTCTCCAGTGAAAGATGCAACATTTTGCTTGCCATATTTTGTCTTCAATAAAATGACAACTAAACATTTTAAAACAGATGTGCATTCCCTGCCACAAAAATCGTTCAGACTGCACTTCATAACAAAATGGAAGATGAATTTCTTTTCTATTATTTGATTGTATATATTGAAAAAGAAATTGCTGAAACCACTGATATTGAAAAAATAATCGATGATTTCAACTCAATGAAAGAACGTGTATCACAACTTCAATAAATTTTATTGTATATTTTATTAATAAATTTCATTATTTTTTAGACTTTTTTTTTTCTTTGGCCCCCCAATAAAAAATTTCCTGGTTCCACCTCTGGTTAGATCATATTAGAGCAAACAACAATCAATCACACCCACCACACAAAAAAGAAGAAAAGCATGTAATCCACAACACATAGATTTTGGCTCATCATAAACATTACGTCCACTGGCTGTGAGCATTTCACTTGATTTCACTATGAAGAAATTGGGCAACTCATTACAAGGATTCCCGATCTTGTAACACTTAGGGCTTGTTTGGCAAATCTGATTTGTTTGAAATAGATCTGTTTCAAATAAAGCTATTTAAAACAAACATTTTTAGAAATAAATCACTTGGCAAGACTCATTTTCATGTCTTATTAGATTAAATCTATTTGAAAATTCTTGATTGGTAAAACATAAAAATAAGAGATTTATTCAAGGGCATTTACTGCCGTTTTATTAAAAATACATTAAACTCTCTATTTTCAAACATTCCATCGGAACATGTAAAGATCATCTAAGTCCACCTTTATCCTTTTAAGGTCTAATTGCATTTAACCCTATCCTTTGTATCTATTTGAGATAAAAATTTTAACTAATGGCATTTAACAAATATAATTTATACCTTTACTCTTTTTTTATAATCTTAATATACTTAATAATATTAGGAAACTTAAATTATGCAAAAGAAAATTATCTCCTATACCATTTAAAAATAGTCACTCTCCTAACCCAAAAAAAGAAAAAAAAATCAACAACAACATCATAAATGAGTAAGGGCATCTGCAATTGCATCTCTGATAGCTAATATCTCTATTTGTTCTTCAATAGTGGTAGTTGCATCTACTCAATGTTCACAGTTCTCAATCTTGCTCTTACAAACCCTTTCTTTATATGGTTGGGCAATCTTAAAAAATTACAGGAGAAAGAGCTCTCACCTCTCTTACACAAAGTCTATAGTTTAGAGATTATAGATATATAATCTTTACTTTCTTGACCTATAATTTTATTACCACCCCCCCCCCCCCCCCCCCCCCCCCCCCCCCGAAGAAGGTTCCGATACAATTACCGAAATACTTATGACTCTGAAGTTAGTCATTGGTCAACCTAATGAACCAATCCATTCAAACTAGAATACAAAACATAAATCTAATATCTCCTCCTTAACTTGGATTTAGGATAATTTGAGCAGCTTTGATGGTATCAAGTTATGTTTTCATCTTCCCATACCTTAATAATTGGTACGGACCTGTGTCAATAGAGCATGCTTCATTCTTAATACTCTGATATGTTGAATTGGCACTTGAGATTTAAGTAAAGTTATCTTCTCATACAACTTCACTTCAAACTTGAGGCTCAAGTCCGAGTGGTTTGATTTTTAAATCGCTTATTATCTAGCCTATTAAATTGTCAATCTTCACCGTTTGTAAATCTCTTGGTTCTGAGTATGAAGGAAAAAGAACGGAGAACGATTTTAAGTCTAGGTGACTCTGACATTCATGTGTCAATTTTGGCCTTTTAATCTAGGAAATATTTCCTTTGACCCGAACCGGCAACTGACGTCTGTTGGGATGCTTCTAGGAGTCCGATGGGAACTGCGCCAAAACTGACTTGTCTAGACTCTGCTGGGCTTTACTTCCTGGGTCAGGACTGACTCCTTCCTGGTATGGACTGACCTGGCTGGGCTTGTCTGTGGGTTGGGTCGAACCTGACCGAGACCCGAACCTGTGCCTGAGACTGGAACTGGCTGGGTTTTGCTGTGAGTCTGGTCGACCTGAACTCAATCCGAACCTGAACCAACCGAATAACTGGTTTCTTCATCCCTTTTCAGTTCTGAAATAGATACAGGGAACGGGAGCAGCCCTTTTTCCAACAGAACCCCTCGTGCTAAACATGTTTGACAAGGCCACATCTTAAAAGGATTAATAGGCCAGTGCCCAATCCTAGATCTGATCCAGACCATGCGCCGAAAATAGGGCCGAAATCCGGGCTGCGCTATGGTTGAGCCAAGGCTGCCCCAGCCACACACACCCTTTTAAGCTACAACAATTACTGTAGATCCCAAATCCAATATGACAGGAACAACTATGTTAGCATATTCCAGGAGAATTCGATCCTTTGAGGCTCCAACTCAGAGCCAAAAGGTTTTTTGTTTTTTTAAACATAGTGCACCCCACCCCCCAAGAATATTTGGCCGGATCCGCCACCGAATGGAAGCCACAGTGGGGCCCACATTATTTGCAATGAGTCATTTAAAATTGACATCCTCACTGTTCGTGGGGAGTTTTTATTTTAATAAAAGTTGACCTCATCATAAGATTCAGCACATGACAAATAATGTAATTTATAAATATTATTAAGATTGTGTTAATCCCATTATTTTAAAGTTGTATTAATCATGTTATTGTGATAATGTGTTCAATCTTACAATAGATTCAACTTCTGCCGGAGCCATAGGAGATTTACTCAGCTTCCCTTGGACCCAAAGTAATTAGTCGGATCCAAAAGGCCGAGACACCCTTCGTTAGCCAAAAAAGAAAAACTTCCGCTCAAGTGCAATGTGGAAATACCACATAAACAGCAAAGGCATTCATTTTTAACCTCTTGGATTTTAAATATGGTTTCCACTCTTTCAAGCTCAGCATACCTAACAGGGGTGACAAGTCAGGTCACAGGAACATTGTAAAACAGGGGTGACTGGTCAGGTCACAGGAACATTGTAAAACAGATCCACTCAAGAATAGAGCTGATCGAGACAACTCATCGCAAACCCAACCAACCAACCCAACTCAACCTATCCCAGTGTACCAGAGTTAGTACGTGGCTAATCCAAAGGTATGAAATAACTAGTTGTGCCAGTAGCAGGCCACCAACGGGAGCCATAAAGATCCAAGTAAGGACGTCCGGATCCCCCCAGTGTCTCCTACACACTTCCCTTTGAGTGCAATGTGTGAAATTCTCCCTAGCGCCCGCCTATCCATAATCCAATTCCAGACCATTCAAAATATATGATTACTAATGAATAAGACTGTGCTAATCACATTAACAGGCATATACTCAATCTTACAGTGGAACAAACTTCTATTGAGCTCGATTATGTGGATATGATACTGGAGAAGATGGAATTCATTTTAAAAGGATCAAATTATCAATAAGTGGGTCACACGGTGGAATTTTACACATCCCTATCCAGAGAAGCATGTGAGAAACACTCAGGGGATCAACCTGCCATGTCACACAAATATGTGTTGTTCTATGGGATGCTGATGGCCCATAAAAATCAATCACGGCTAACAATTATTCTCCCAAATCAGTTAATCAGACAACTAGAACTGCCAAATAAAATTGGTTTAGTAGACATGTAACTCAAAATCACCAGCTGGGGTTCCATCCACATGCCAGGTGTTCACTGATGATGCACTTAGGCCATTGAAATGAGCTTTTCATGTAAAAAAGTTATCTTCTTCTCTTTCTTTCCTTTGTAACACAGGAAAAAAAAAAGGCCAAAAGGTACTCTATAGTCTAAACCTTAGCAAATTGAGAATCATTAAATAAAGTTCATTTCTTTTACCAGATCCACATCCATACCTTCATCATAAACAGTGTGGAATTCAAAGTTCGACTTTTGAGGCTCAACTCATTTGAACATGTGTGAACACATATATAACTTCCTGTACAGAAGTACAAACAAAGATACACATCCCATTCATGAGAATAGGACTATCACTCCATGAAAATGTAACAAAAATAGTTACCCAAAAGAACAAAATGCCATTTTCAACACAAAACTAAAACCTATCCAAGTCCAGACCAGTGGCTAATGAAAAGAGTCAGAAATGAGAAGCTCTCGTCAGGCGCCTAGTTTTTTTATATGATTTGACTGGTATCGGAGCTGGCAACTTTGAACGGAAAATATGCACTCGCATTTGGCATTCACCCACAAGCTCAAACAAGCAGACATCTCCTTCTCTAAGATTGTTACCACACGAAAATGCTGGCCACCCTCTGGAAAAGGAACCACCTCTTTGACTGAGATGACGAACAAAAATCACTTCCCACAGTCTCCCCTTCGGATCAATTAGGGAAATTGATGCTTTTCCTTTAGGAAGATGTTTCATCATAAAGTAAGTTGGAACACGCTGCATCAGACAAATGTTTTACTAAAAAATGTAGTAAAAAAACGAAATAGGATTTTATATAAACAGAGAAATGCACACAGAAAATTTACATGGTTCAACAATATACCGACAGTCGCAGGAGAGATACAAGCTTTCACTATTTTTGAGAAATAAGGGCTACAAAGCTTCCTTGGAGGTTTCCTTTGACCTCTGTTAAACTCTCTAAATTCAATATGAAACCTAAAAGCGAGAATCTCAATTGTATATAAACAGTACATCAAATACTCACAATGCCTCCAAAACCAAATCCCCCTCAACTATGATTAGTCTTCATAGAATACAGAGTATTTTATCAAAAAAATTATATAAGGGGCCCCCAAACCATACCTCACGTAAGTTGTAGGTGTCCCGTGTGACCACTTTAGTAATTTTTTTGCACCTAATTGTGGAGTAGCCAATTCGCTGCAGGTTTTTTACACCAGCGGCAAATTTGCTACACACCAGTTTCCTTTGTAACGTGAAGAAACTGGGGTTTCTTCATCATCTCCTTCTTCCAGATTAGACAATAGATACACTTCGTTTGTGGTTTTGTGGTGACAGAATTTAGCATCCAAGTTAAATATTGAACCCCCACGGTCAAAGAAAAGACAAGATTCAAAAAGTAAAGTCAAAACTAGGTCCCACATTAACTAAAGAGATCATTTGAAAAAACCACAGAGAGAGAGAGAGAGAGAGTAGCAAGCACGCACAAGTGCTATTATGAATTCATGCCAATTGCCAAATAGATTAGATTAAAACAAAAAAGTGATCTCTGAGTATGGCAAGCGATGCACAAGTGCTATTACAAATTCATGCCAAATATTAGATCTTAGAATGAGTGGACAATAAAAATATCAGTACCAGCTTTCTAAGAAGCAAATAGAAACTCACCATCACAGATCTATAGGACACACCAGATTTGTTCATAATTTTTAAATAATTTGGAAACTTGGAGGATTTTGAAAAGGCAGTAGCATTATCAAATGCTTTTGTTGTCTCTTCTGTTGTAGATGACTGCTTTTTTGAAATGTGGCGATTTCCAGCAGAATGAAAACAGGTTTTAGACATGGTCAACTCGCCATGCTCTGTTTTAATCTTCTTCGACTGATTGATTTTAAATGTAGGCATATGTTTCCCTGCATTATAGAAAAAAAAAAAAGATTACCTAAATTGTTTAATAATGAGTCAGACTTGGACATAAACACGATTAAAAGATTCAAACGTGAAACAGAAACACTAATTTATATAACACCAAGAACTTTCTTACATTTATTTTAACTATAATGAACTTTGATACCTTACAAATAATAAAGTGGCCATGCCTTGAGCTGTTCAGAATGTGTAGTGTTGAGACCATATCATTTATTCTCAGGCCGAGCCATCCAAAAGGCTAGAAATTAAGGCATCTAAACAAGTGATAGTCATAAATGAACCATGACACAATCGTAGGGTCTATACAAAAGTTCGTCATCATAATGAGAGTCTTGCAATTCCATCTATCATGGCCCTCAAATCTCAATTTAAAGTGAATCAGGCCACAGGTCTGCAAGCCAAGCAGATGTCAGGCCAAACTTAACAGATCTTCAGCGTCGGCTTTGGCTAGACTACTAATGGCTCAATGTATAATGCAATCTTGCAGTTACTTCATATTCTTAAGCTAGCTAAAGTGCTGTTACTTGTTATTCACAGCCAAATGAATAGGCATGAAAACTATATCCCACCTCAAAAGTGTGGATGACCAACAAGTTTGGCATAGGTCAGTTTGAACCAAACCTACCCCCCCCTCCCCACCACCCCCCCACCCCCAACACTCACACACCTGCACCGCCCGATACTCACCTGCATGACAGGGTTTATGTCATCTGAAACCAAACCCACCTTGTTCAAACTTGATTCAATGCTTGTTATCTTTTTCATTTTAAGATACTTCAATAATTTAAAAAAAATACTTCATCTATGGCATCCACCGAGGACTGAAGCCTACCTCACAACTCCCACTTTTTTAAGTGTCCAACAAGCTTTGTGTATCATATTCTATCAACACTAAGATAAAATGGATATAACTGGAGCAGAGGATCGGGGTAGCCAAAGCCCAAACTCACCTCGTGTTTGGGGCAGCCAAAACCTGTACTTCTCTTTTTCTACTCTTTTCTAAAAGAAAGACTGATAAGAATTTTCCGCCTTTCTATTAAGGAAAAAAGAACACAGTTCAAGTCAAGAACTGAAGCTAATTCACAACTTGTAGCTTGAGGGCTTACCCTTAAAAATAAGAACCAATTTTGAGCAGAATATTTTAAGTCTTTATCGTTTGTTTTTGGAGAAATAATGTCCAAACTGTTCATAATGCATGTTTGTAGAATAGATTTACTCATGTGGGAATTAATTTTGTCATTTTCAAGTAATTTGAAGTTCTTTCCATATATATCTGTTGTCTTTTTAGAATTTTTGTAAAGACAAGAAATTTAATTGTTTTAGAAAAAAAAAGCTTTGCTTACAAAGACTGTTTTCCTTAATGTTTTCCTAGCCTAGATTTATGTGTTCCATGGACCATCTAAGCATACTACCTACCGTGAAAGTAGTAAGCATGAGCTATTTATTAACTACGTACCAAGTAGTAACTTAGTATAGATATACTACACTCATAGTACACAGACATGACTTATGATTTGACAATATTACATACTATAAACATAGTAAATAACAAATAGTAATTCAATTTTTATTCGAATTTTTATAATGAACATGCTGATCAATCTCCACTTAATATAAGGAAGTATCATAAATATAAGCGAACAAATACCGTAGTATTTTCTTTTAAAAACAAACAGAGATGTAGGACCCATACGGCAGCAAATGCTTTGTTACATATATTTATTTAGTTGCTCAATGAAAAGAAATATCAAAATCTAACATTGTCTAATATTTTAAATTAATTGGATATTTTTTGGAATTACTTTAATTCAAACTAAAATTCTTTCCAATGCCCCATAAATATCATTTTGGGAGGTCACCAATGCACCCTCCACAACCCTTTTTCTTGGGGAAATTACCTGAAAAATCACGTCAAATGTCTTGTGTACCAAAAAGGCCGTCATAGTCTGTCTGCCAATTTTCGCTGTTGTTTTTTTAGCAATGATATCGTCTGCTTGTTACAGTTGAGCAATGATATCGTCGATGATCTCTTCTTTCTTCCTCTTCTCCCTCCTCTTTGTCCATCTTTCCCACTCCATTTCTCATCCAACCCACCACCCTTAAGCTTGGATGTCAAAGTGCTGGACATCATGGCTCAGGGCCACTTCCAAGAACTTGATTCTCTTCTTTGTTGACTATTGTCTCTGCTCCACATCCAGCACAACATTTTTGCACCACGATTTCCACTTTCATTGGTACATTTGTTCATTCACTCTAAGCCATAATAATAAAGAAACCTACACAATTCAAGAAACATATATAAAGAAAAACAGAGCAGCACACAGAGTGAAGCAGAGAGAAGGCTCTTCTTCTTCTTCTTCTTCTTCTTTCTCTGTTTTCTATTTGTTATCCACTCCTCGAAACTACCCACATACCCAAGAAGACGCCCAGATGGCCACACCCACCACCAGAAAGTGAAATGCACACTGCAAAATTCAATTCAGATAGAATATTAGGCAAGATGGTTTCCCTCTGGCTCTACTTTGCTTCATCTCTTTCGCTCGCTCTCCCTCTATTCAAACAAGAGTAATTAAATATTATATCTTAAGAACTTCATCATCTTGTCTTGGTTGTTGGCATTGGAACCGAAGGCGATGACTAGAAGCAGAGGAAGATGGCAGCCGTGGACGATGGAGCCAATGGTCCCCACGATCATTTCTTCATCTTCTTCTTTCTTCTTTCATGTCGCTCAATTGAAACGACCACAATATCATCACTCAAACAAATGTGAAAATTAGTTGGCCTTTATACTGTTAGAGAGAAACTATGAAGGCCTTTTTTGTGCACCGGGCATCTAAGGTGGTTTTTTTTTTTTGGATCATTACCTCTTTGTTAATCCTTAATTAACATGAATGGAAGCAATCAGTGGATATAAAAACAATCGAAAATATCACAAATATATTCGAATTAACCTGCTAACATATCTTCTTCTACTTACTTTGAGTTGAATCAGTATTATCAGACAAAGCCATCTCTGGTGACCCACCTTTCTCCTCAGCACTCTGGGGGATGAATTTTTTACTAGTGTTGCAAGTACTTGTCTCCTCTATTTCACATGCAGTTTTATCAAAAATTCGCACAGTAAAAAGCCCATTACCCTCATATCTGAAAAGTAAAAAGTGGGCTTCCTTCAAGGAGTGATCTTCTACAAATTTCTTCCAACCATCCTCCAGATATGTGTCTTTACCCCTTACACTTAATTGAACATACCAAATGTGGCCAGTAGGACCCTTCAGTTGGGCCCTTTGGGATGGATCCATTACATTTTGCTTGGCAAAGGCTGGTGGTATGCGCTTCAATACATGCAAAAATGTAAGTTGAATCTTACTCTAACAAGAAGATTTAGAAATTACAAGTAGAGAACAGAAGACCACTCACCAGCCGCTCCGAGAAATCTCCCAGCAGAATTTTGAAGAAATGAGGACCGCTTCTGCAACTACCTCCCGACATTATTGTTACGTAACACGAACCGATACAAACGACACGTAACGATATCTTGCGATGCCACTTCTCACACGGAGATTGAACAGAAGAAGAAGGTGATATTAGTGGATGGAACGGATTTTGTACTTGAAGAAACCCTAGCGCCGGATAGTGGCAGCGACGAATGATTGAGGAGAAAGTGGTGAAGAAGATCGATTGTCACGTTCTTCTGCACGGAAGGCCACATGTCGTATCGGTTTTTTTTTTTAATAAAAGGATATCCTTATCGTTAAAACATGTCCTTATCGGTTTTTGTATTTTAATATCCCAGCTAGACTTCGAGAGTGGAAAGTAAACTTCAAATTGGCAGGAAAGGCCCCCGGGACTTCAAATTGGCAGGAAAGGCCCCCGGGCAAGAAATGTACAGTCCTCTTACGATGAAAAGGTATTTAGCCAGGTTTGAATTCTAGTAAATTACCTAACAACTACCATATCTTAGAAGTGGAGAAAGAGACTGTTTGTAAGCATATCGTTATCGTTAAAATATGGATTGAAAACTGGGAGTTTATCTCCCAAGTCATCTCATGTTGAGAGAATACCAAGTGACAAATAAAGGAGATGCGGACTTTCGGAATATTTTAGTGGTAAAGGCTTCCACTTCTATCTCACCCACCGGGGATTGATCCCTGGTGGGTGGCCCAGTCCCAATTTATTCCTAATAGCGCAGTAGGGGTAGGTTTGATGGAGAATCTATTAGGACAAAAGAGGTTAAGCACCCCCAAAATGTGAACAGGCTTCAAACCCAATTTAAGTTGAAAACAAAAAATTCATAGCCATTAGCCACTTCTACCTGTTTTTTTTTTATAGGGTGCTTTTGCACATCAAGAGAATTTTACTTTTGTATTGTAGGTTTTTATTTCCGTGATAAAAGAGAAGTCCTACATTCCTACTCCTCGCATTGAAAATTAAAATCTTCTTTATCGAGGATAATCGCATCATTTGTTTCTTTTTCTACCAAAAACTATGTCACACCAAGTTATTGAAAAAGGGGTTGCACGGATAATCACTATAAATTTACAGCATATTCCTCCAGTTGTACAACCGTATACTTTTAAATGACCAGACTTTAGAACTTTAATAAAAGAAATGACATTTTTAAGTGTTAGAGGATAATGCATTTAAAAAAATACTCCCACACCAAATTCTTATGAGAACTTCCAAGTAAAGAAACCGGCCCAAAATCTCATATGCTGGATCTCATAACTACTTTATTTATGTACATATGGTCATGAGTTCAAGAAGAAGGAATTTCATTTTTTATTTAAAATAAAAAATTTACAGTATCAACCCCCTCCCTAACATTCACAAGACCAATTCGGCATCAGAAAAAAAAATAGAAAAGAAAAACCCCATCATGGGTTGGATTGGTTTCATGACAGGAGGTATATCAATTGGGTCGAGTTACTCAGCGTAAGCCCTTACCCATCCTAAGTTTTTACTTTTTAACCTAACCAAGGAAGCTAGGATTCAATCAGAGAGCCCGTACACACTGGAAAAAAGCCCACTCAAGAGACCCAAACTGTTGACATCCTAATATATTGGTACCAATTTCACGGACTTAAATGGGATCGTTGCTAAGTGCACCCCAGAGGTAGCAAACGGCTCATCCAAAGGTGTCATTGGTGGATTGTTCCCAAGCAAGATGCAACCCGCCATGTCACACACATTTGTGGTGTTTCTATGGGGTGTTGCTGGACCATAAAATGGAATAGAATGTATGGATTCAACCTATCATAAAACATGAACATCAATTTTCTTGCCACCAGATTCAAGTTTTTGAAGTTCAGAATGTAAATCAACCAGGGCTAACAATCATTTGACTATAAAAACTTCTCAGTCGTTTGTTGGAAATCAAATTATTAAGAATTTTCCATTGGTTTTTTTTCGAGGATTTGAAAATTCCATGTTCAGCAATTGTATATCCTTATTTTTTGTAGATCCTCATTTTTTTAGAATTTTCACATCCGACACAATAGTATTGTAGCCTAATGCCATGTGTTAGATCCATGGACAGAACTGGAGAGGAGTTTTCTTTTAGATTTAGCATTTGGGCCCTCCTTTTAATGAAACTCTTATAAAATGGTCCCTCCAAAATCATCAAATTAAATATTAGAAATGAGTTTCTAAAAAAATAAAACTAAATCATAGCTGGTTTTAGGAAAAAAAATCTAGTACTACTTATTTGTCATGTAATGTTCTTTTCATTTTGCATTAGTAATTTTATAGAAATTTTTTATGTTTTTTTTTAATTTTTTGCTATATCTCTTATAGGGGTTTAGCCCATGTTTAAATCATCAACCATTGATATATCTTTTAAGAGAAAAAATGCTCAAAATTCAGTGGGTAATATGATAGCACCCTCTGGTCTAGATACTTTATCTCATTAACTACAAAGTTCACGTCTTCCAAAGTCTTAAAGGATTGAATACACAAAAATTAATGTTACTACTTTAGTCGTCAAATTTGGAAATATCCTCTTACTCAACATGATGAAATTAGATGTGCTTACATTAAGGCCAGGCTTTATCAACGTATTCTTTTTGGGTCTGAAAAACAGTAACGAAGGTTTCAACCTTCTTGATTTAGAATGTTTCCTACATGGCTAGAGTTGTTTCCAGTGAAGGATGTAGCATTTTTCTTGCTATGTTTTCTCTTCAATAAAATGACAACTAAAGGTTTTAGAGTAGACGTGCATTCTTTGCCATGGAGATTGTTAAGACTGCACTTCACAACAAAATGGAAGATGAATTTCTTTTTAATTATTTGATTGTCTATATTGAAAAAGAAATTGCTAAAAAATTTTGATATTGAAACGTTAATCGATGATTTCAACTCAATGAAAGAACACATAGCACAACTTTAGTAATTTTTATTGTGTATTTTATTATTAAATTTCATTTTTTCAGATTTTTTTTTTACTTTGGCCACCCCCCCAATAAAAAAGAACTCTTGGTTCCGCCCTTGGTTAGGTTGGATTAGGGCAAACAACAATCAATCACACCCACCACACAAAAAAGAAGAAAAGTAGGCGATCCACAACACAGAGATTTTGGTTCACCATAAACGTTACATCCATTAGCTATAAGCATTCCACTTGATTTTACTATGAAGAAATTTTGAAACTCATTACAAGAATTTCCAATGCTCTAACACTTAGTTTACTCATTCTTCACAAGCCTCAATCTTGCTCTTACAGCCCATTTCTTTACATGGTTGGGTAGTCTCAGAAAACTATGGGAGAAAGAGCTCTCACTTCTCTCACATAGAGTGTATGGTTCAGATATTACATAGATATCATGACTTTCCTAATCTATGAAAAACGCTTTCTTAGCCCCACAAGAAAGCTCTGATACAATTATCAAAATACCTACCCTGAAGCTTGTCATTAGCCAACCTAATGAACCAACCAATTCAAGCTGTAATACAAGACATAAACCTAATATCTCCACCTTAACTTGGATTCCGGACATTTGAGCCACCTTGAAGATATCTGGCTATGTCTTTGTCTTCCTTTACCTTATTGATTGGTACATTGCTGCATCCAAAGCGCATACTTCATTCTTCAATACTCTGATATGTTGAACCTGTTAGGTATATGTCTTGTATTCCGATTTAGCCGGATGAGTCCACTGGGTTCGCTAGGGACTAGTTTAAGGTCAAGGGTATTTTGGTAATTGTACCGGGGCTTTCTTGGTGGCCAAGAAAACGGAGACTATATATGTGTGTAGTCTGTAACCCTAGGTCGTGCAGCTGAAGAGAGGTGAGAGCTCTATTGCCCGTGGTGTTCCCACACCACGTAGGTGAGACGATGTAAGAGAACATGTGTCTCTGTGTACTTTACTTGTCATAGTGAAGATGATCGTTTCTATGCCCGTGGATGTAGCCTTGTTTGGGTGAACCACATAAATCTCTGTCTCTTCTTGTGTGTAGTTTGTTCTTATTGATCTTGTGATTCATGAATGTGCACAACGGGTGATGTCAAAATCACAACAATTGGTATCAAAGCCAATGTGGTATTCCTTTGGTTTCTAAGCGAGGTGGAGATCGCTCAGTAGCTTGGTGGTTGTTGTGCATGGAAGATTAACGGATCGAATCTTCTTTGAAGCTCCGAAGTTCTGCGATTCTAATTGCAGAAAAATCAGAGATCACGGGTGATCTCTGGTTGGGCCACCATCAGAGAAGAAGAAGACGAGATTGGGTTCTCCGGTCTCGCTAGGATCAGAGGAAAAAGGATCACAGGTTGTTCAGATTTCGGAATTAGATCACTGCGGTTGTGATATAAGGACCAAAGGATCGGCTCGCTACAGAGTAGATTAGGGAGATCTCAGGTCCCATCGATTTCTGTTGCAGAAATCAGTAACCAAATCTACATGAAATCCTCATCGTCACCAGATCGAATCAGAGAGAAATCACAGAGGATTTCTCGGACCGGGGTGTCTACTGTTACAGAAACTTGGAGGAAAGAAAGAAAAAAAAAACAAATCTCGTCAGCCACCGGTCGCCGGTTGTGGGTCGCAGTGAGCCCGCCACTGTTGGCCGTCTCAGTCGCCTTCGCCGGACTTCCAGTCGTACACCATCACCGATCCTGAGCCGCGAGCCAGCCGGACCCGGAGCAAACCATTACCTGACTGTTCTGTCTGCAATTGGGTTGCAAAACGCAGTTGCAGAGACGTCTTGTTGAAGACGACCTAGACGGGTTCGGGTTCGGGTTGGGTCAGTTTGACCTAACCCGTGGAGGAAAAGCCCAGGCAGTGCAGGCTGCAGGTTCGTGTCCAGGTCAGTTCCGACCTGGCCCGTGCAGTAGGAAACCCAGAGCTGGGTCGGTCCGGGTCGGGTTGGACCTGACCCGGTTCTGCAGATAGCCCAGCCAGCCAGATTCCAGGTCGGGTCCTGTTCCAGATCAGGTTGACCCGACCCGCTTGCAGCAGAGCCCAGAGAGCATCGAAGGTTCAGGTCGGGTGAGGTTCGGACCCGAACCTATTTATGCATAAAGCCCAGTAGCAGCAATTCCAAGTCGGTTCCGGGTCGGGTAAGAACTGACCCATGTTCGCAGAGTCCAGCCCAGTGCACTGAAGTAGGTTCAGTGCGTGTTCGGGTCGGGTGGACCTGGACCGGTTGCAGAAGCCCAGTCAGCGTCAGCATTGCAGTCTGACATCAGCTGACGTCAGCAAAGGTACAGTCAAAGGCAAGGTTTGACCATGTTCAACGGCTGAAATTGTTTCTGCTATATCTTGATCCTCTGAAGTCCGATCGAAAATCCGTTTGCACCTACGGACTCGTTTCGAGCAAATCTACGCAATGGAAGAGGTTGATTGGCTATTTGACGGTCAAGGAACAGGTTTGACCGATTGGGGTGTTGAAACTTATTTCTGCGATATCGAAGCCATCCAAACTCGGATTTCAGATCTGTTTCTTCCAGCGTGCTCGTGTTGACGAGATCTATAACTTGATGTAGAAATTTGGAGGAGATCTAAACAGATGTGGATTCAAGCTAGAATCGGGTCTACTCGACCTGGTTGTTGTTGCAAACCCAATAATAGGAGTCGCCAGCCTAGTTGCAAAGGGTTTGCTGATTCAAACGAAGTTGTTCGTTTAGGGTTCACATGCTTTTCGGATTGCATGTGATGTTGTTCATCTTGCCAAAGCCGGAAAAGCAGCAAGGAGGAGCTAATGCGTCAGCAGTTGTCAAACATGTGTTTGATTGATCAGAGGCCCGGTCAAATGGAGTTTTTTGACCGCTCGGAGGCAGGGGTTTTTGCAATTGTGAAGTCATCTGGACTTGTATTCCCTATCTGTTTTGCTTGCATGCTTGTGGTGATTGGATCTTCACAGTGATGTTGAAGATGGGGCAGGATGGTGAGTGATTCAGGATATCACTCAGATTCGTCAATGGTTTCGAGTTTTAAGTTCAAGGTGGAGTTTGACGAGATGAACTTTGCTCAAAGTTCATGTGCTGGTTCAACAAGTCAAAATGTTGAAGAAGACTGCATCGTTGGTGCAATGACTTACCATTCAGCAAGGTACGTGAAGATATTGTCGGTTTTATCTCCTAGTAAATCGAGTTGTGCGGAATTCAAGCCAAGGTGGAGATTGTTAGGTATATGTCTTGTATTCCGGTTTAGCCGGATGAGTCCACTGGGTTAGCCAGGGGACGGGTTTAAGGTCAAGGGTATTTTGGTAATTGTACCGGCGCTTTCTTGATGGCCAAGAAAGTGGAGATTATATATATATAATCTGTAACCCTAGATCTTGTGCAGCTGAAAAGAGGTGAGAGCTCTTTTGCCCGTGATGTTCCCACACCACGTAGGTGAGATGATGTGAGAGAACGTGTGTCTCTGTGTACTTCACTTATGATAGTGAAAATGATCGTCCCTGTGCCCGTGAACGTAACCCTGTTTGGATAAACTACGTAAATCTCGTGTCTCTTCTTGTGTGTGGCTTGTTCTTATTGATCTTGCGATTCATGAATATGCATAACGGGTGATGTCAAAATCACAACCAAACCATCACTTAAACTTTAAATAAAATTCATCTTCTCGTCAAACTTCACTTCAAACTTGAGGTTCAAATCTCCAAGTGGTTCATTTTCTAAATCACTCACTATCCAGCCTATCAAATTGCTAATCTTCTCTGTTAACTTCTTAAATCCCATCACTATGAGTATGTACGAAAAAGGACTGTGATTCAGAGTCCAGATGACTCTCAAATTCGTATTTCAATTTTGGCCCTTTAATCCGGGCAACTCTATCCTTTGCCCTTGACCGGCTACTGACGTCTGTTGGGCTGCGTATGTGAGTTGGGTGGGACCTGCCCCAAAACTGACTTGTCTAGACTCTGCTGGGCTTCTACTTCATGGTTCAAAACTGACCCCTACCTGGTCTGGACTGAACTGTCCGGGCTTGTCTGTCTGTCGAACCTGAACCAGACCTGAACCTGCGCCTGAGACTGGACTGCTGAACTGGCTAGGTTTCACTCATTTGGGTCGACCTGAACCAACCCAAAAGCTGGAATTCTTCCTACCTTTTCAGTTCTGAAACAGATGAAGGAAACGGAAGCAACCCATTTGCAACAGAACCCATCATGGCCAGTGCCCAATCCTAGACCTGATCCAGACGATGTGCCAGAAAACAGAGCCAAAATCCAGGTGCAGGGCTGCGTTGTGGTTGAACCAAGGCTGCCCCAGCCACAAAAACCCCCTTTGGCTACAGCAATTACTGTAGATCCCAAATCTACTATAAAGGGTAATGGATTTGTTACGACCTACAGATCATAAGTAGTACTATACGTTTTTTGCTGAAAAGAAAAAGTACGACTCTATTAACATATTCAACCAACAATTGGAGAATTCAGATCCTCTGAGGCTCCAACTTAGAGCCAAAAGTGTTTTTTTTTTTTTTCTGAAACATAGTGGCCCAGGAATAGAGTGCTAGCCTTGGTGGAAGCCCTTTACTTCTTTTGTCCTAACCACTGGGCCAATTAAGGAAAAAAAAAAAGGTGGAATCCAATTCTTAAAACCTAATTTGGTAGAAGTTCATCTTTCTTATTTTTAGTTGCAAGAGTCAGCTAAGTGCTATAAAGTTTAGAGTAATGATATTTGAACAACACTTTTATTTCTCTTGACATATGAGTAATAAAAAAATTAAAATTAAAATTAAAATCCCCAAAATACCCCCACACATCTCTCTCCCTCCCTCCTCTCTTCTCCTCTCCCACCCTCTTCCTATTCCTCTCCCTCCTTCTTCCTCTCCTCTTCCCCCTGTTCGGCCCTATGAGGCCAAACGAAACCATGTTGTTCCGCCCTGCGAGGTTGAACAAGGCGGAGAGGAGAGGAGAGGACAAGAGGAGGGAGAGGAAGAGGGTGGGGGTGGGGAGGGAGAGGGAGAGGGAGAGGGAGAGCCCCCCTCCTGTCAGCTGGAGCTCATCACTGGCTAGAGGAAAAGGGGGAGAAGAGAGGAGGGAGGGAGAGAGATGTGGGCGAGGAGGGGGTATTTTGGGAATTTTAATTTTTTTTATTTCTCATGTGTCAAGAGAGATGAAAGTATTGTTCAAATAGAAGCACTTTAAGATTTAATGCTTCATGTCCATTTTATTTTACTTATTTTGTGAAAATAGTCATTTCTATTCATAGGGTTCACTGCCACTCAATGGCCTAGCCAACTGGCATTAGGCCAGTCGGTAGCTGGTGGTCACTGGAACAGTGGCCGGTCACCATCAATCGCTAGAACAATTGCCAATCAATGACTAGAAGGTTGTCAACTAACCACTATTCCGGCCAACCGGTGGCCAGATTGTAATAGTGTCGACAAATTTTTATTAATTTGCTTTTTTTTAAGAGAGAAATAATGGTAGGTTTTTAGTGTTTTACAGGAAAAAAATGATAGTGGATTTAAAGCTCTAAAATCTTTAAAGGTGGACTTAAAGCTACATGACTTTTAAAAAATGGACTGGGCCTAAAAACCCCAAAAAAAAAAAACATAGTGGCCCACCAAGAATATTTTCCTAGATCCGCAACTGAATGTAAGCCACAGTAGGGCCTACTTTGTTGAAAAAAATAAGTCACTTAAAATGAACATCCTCGTTGTTCATGGGGAGTTTTATTCAAATAAAAATTGGCCCCACCATAAGATCTAACACATGACGAAAAATGTGACTTATAAATATTATTAAGATTGTGTTAATCGCATTATTTTAAAATTATGTTAACCATGTTATTGATAATGTGTTGAATTGATTAATAATGAATAAGATTGTGCTAATTATATCATCAGTCATGTACTCAATCTTATAGTGGGACTAACTTCTATGGAACTCAAATTTTTGGATATGATACTAAAGAAGATGAAAATCATTTTGAACGAGTCAAATCATCAATAATTGGGTCCCATGGTGGAGTTTACACATCCGAGTCCAGAGAAGCATGTGAGAGACACTCGCGGGATCAACCAGCCATGTAATACAAGTATGTGTTGTTCTATGGGATGCTAATGGCCCATAAAAATCAATCACCGCTAAAAATTATTCTCCCAAGTCAGTTAATCAGACAACTAAAACTGCCACATAAATTTGGTTTTTAGTAGATATGTAATTCAAAATCACCAGCTGGGGTGCCACCCACAGGCCAGGTGTTCAATGATGATGCACTTAGGCCATTGACATGAGCTTTCATGTAAAAAGGTAAAAAAGTTATTTTCTTTCTTTTCTTTGTAATACAAGGAAAAAAAATGCAAAAAGGTACTATAAACCTTAGCAAATTGAGAATCATTAAATAAAGTTCAGATCTTTCCCCTGATCCACATCCATACCTTCATCATAAACAGTGTGGTATTCAAATTTGACTTTTGAGGCTCAACTCATTTGAACATGTGTGAACACATATATAACTCTCTGTACAGAAATACAAACAAAAGGTATACATCCCAAGCATGAGAATAGAACTATCACTCCATGAAAATGTAACAAAAATAGTTACCCAAAAGAACACCATGCCATTTTCAACAAAAAACTCAAACCTATCCAAGGCCAGACCAGTAGCCAATGAAAAAGAGTCAGAAATGAGAAGCTCTCGTCAGGCGCTTAGTTTTTTCATATGATTTGACTGGTATCAGAGCTGGCAACTTTGATCGGAAAATATGCACTCGCATTTGGCATTCACCCACAAGCTCAAACATGCAGACATCTCCTTCTCTAAGATCATTCCCACGCGAAAATGCAGGCCACCCGCCGGAAAAGGAACCACCACTATGACTGAGATGACGAACAAAAATCACTTCCCATGGTCTCCCCTTCGGATCAATTAGGGAAATTGATGCTTTTGCTTTGGGAAGATATTTCCTGAAAAAGTAAGCTGGCACACCCTGCATCAGTAAAATGTTATCACTAAAAAAATTTAGTAAAAGACAAAATAGGATTTTACACAAATGAAGAAATGCACACAGAAAATCAACATGGTTCAATGATATACCAACGGTCACAGGTGAGGACACAAACTTTCACTATTTTTGAGAAATAAGGGTTACAAAGCTTCCTTGGGGATTTTCCTGAAAACCTCTCTTAAGCTCCCTAAATTCAATATGAAGTGAAACCTTAAAAACGAGAATCTCAATTGTATATAAATTGTACATCAAATACTACTCACTATGCCACCAAACTGCCCCACCCCGCAACCCCATATGAAGTGAAACCAAAAAAACAAGAATCTCAATTGTATATAAACTGTACATCAACTACTACTCACAATGCGCACCCCCCACCCCCCAGCTGCACAGTATGTCCCAAATGATCAGTCTTCATAGAATACAAACATCTAAAAACATCTAAAATAACAAAAAGATTTTTACCTTAAAGCATAGGGAAGCGAGGACTGAACCTTAAAAACAAAAGAAAAGAAAAATGAAAGATGGAACTACATATTAATTGAGGTTTGCTTTTGGTTTTAAGCCCGTTTGCTTTCTAATGCAATGTTGAACCAGGTGATAACCATTTAGAAGTGAACCTATTGGAATTGGACAGTCAGTTCTAAGACATAATTGCCATTAAGAAAAGTCTTCAGCCTCTTTTCATTTATTACACTTGTTGATCTTGACCTTGGAACAGTTTTACACCAGAAACCCGTTAAAATTAATCCAGATTCCTGGCTTCTTCAATATGAACAATATATGCTTTTGATCAGGAACATGATTATGAAGTCCCAGAAGCACATACCAAGCCACTGACATCTTTACTAAAGGGTCTTGGCTCTCAATGTTTTGAATAGCTCTCAATGATTTGAATTTATTTGAGACAAAACAGGGACCGCTCAACTTGAGGGGGCATATGGAAACCAAGCTAAGCAAATCCTAAAGGAGACCAAGACAGCAAATGGTCAAATCAACATGGCAATCCCTTACTAATCAGGATCCATTGACTATACAGCTTCCATGTATATCCTATACAACTATATTTCCAGCATTGCATAGTTGTCCCCATCTTTTGTAATCCTTGTAGTTCTTGACAACACAATACTTAAACTGTAATGTGAGAAACCACCATGCAATTTAACTATTGAACCCGCCTAATCAAAGGCAAGATATACGACTCAAAAAGTAAAGTCGAAACTAGGTCCCACATTCATTAAAGGGTTCATTTGAGAGAGAGAGAGAGAGTAGCAAGCGACGCACAAGTGCTACTATGAATTCATGCCATTGCCAAGTATTAGATTTAAACAAATAAAAAAAAGAAATCTTTGAGGATGACAAGCGATGCAAGTGGTATCACAAATTCATGTCAAATATTATTTCTTAGAATGAATGAACAATAAAAATATCAGACCAGCTTTACAAGAAGCAAATAGAAACTCACCACCACAAATCCATAGGAAACACCAGATTTTTTCATAATTTTTAAAAAATTCGGATACTTGGAGGATTTTGAAAAAGCATTCGCATTATCAAATGCTTTTGTTGTCTCCACTATTGTTGATGACTGCTTTGTCGAAATGTGGCGATTTCCAGTAGAATGAAAATAGGTTTTAGACGTGGTCAACTCGCCCTGCTCTGTTTTAATCTTCTTAGACTGATTGATTTTAAATGTAGGCATATGTTTCCCTGCATTATAAAAGAAAAAAAAATTACCTTTACACTTAAACAATGAATCAGACTTAGACAAAAAGACCATTAAAAGAAGCATTTCAAAGTTCAAACAGAAACACAAATTTATATATCACCAAGAACTTTCTTCCATTTATTTTAAATATAATGAACTTTTTGGTACCATACAAACAATAAAGTGGCCATGGTTTGAGCTGTTGAGCACGTGCATGGTTGAGACCATATCACTTATTCTTATGCCAAGCCATCCAAAAGGCGAGAAATTAAGGCATCTAAACAAGTGATAGTCATAAATGAAAAGTGACAGAGTCTCAGGGTCTATATGAATTGTCGTCGTAATGAGAGTCTGGCAATTCCATCTATCATGGCCATCAAATCTCAATTTCAGGCCAAAGGTCTCCAAGCCAAGCAGATGTCAGGCCAAGCTTAAACAGATCTTCAACATTGGCTTTGGCTGAACTATTAATGGCTCAATGTGTAATGCAATCTTGGAGTCAGATCATATTTTTAAGCAAGCTAAGTGATGTTACTTGTTATTCCCAGCCAAACGAATAGGAATCAAAACTATATCCCACCTCAAATGTGTGGATGACCAACAAGTGGGGTTTGGAATAGGTCAGTTTGAACCCAAACCTGCAACCGAATCATACACCTGCACCGCCCAATACTCACCTTGACCCATGACAGGGTTCACGTCATATGAAACCAAACCCACCTTCTTCAACCCGGGTTTGATACCTGTTATCTTTTTCATTTTAAGATACTTAAATAATAATAATAAATTCATATATGGGCATGCACCAGGGAGGACTGAAACCGACCTCATAACTCCCACTTTTTTATGTGTCCAACAAGCTTCGTGCATCATATTCTATCAACACTTAGATAAAATTGATTTAAATGGAGTGGTGGTTCAGGGTAGCCAAAGCCCTAACTCACCTCATGTTTGGGGCAGCCAAAACCTGAACTTCTCTTTCTACTCTTCTGTAAAGGAAAGACTGTGATGAGAATTTTGTTCCTTTCTACTAAATAAAAAAGAATACAGTTCAAGTCAAAGAACTGAAGCCGATTCACAGCTTGTAGCTTGAGAGCAGGCTTACCCTTGAAAGCAAGAACCAAATTTGAGCAGAATTTTTTAAGTCTATCGTTTGTTTTTGGAGAAATAATGTCCAAGCTGTTCATAATGCATGTTTAGAGAATAGATTTACTCATGCGTGAATTAATTTTGTCATTTTTAAGTAATTTGGAGTTCTTCACATAAATATTGGTTATCTTTTTAGAATTTTTGTAAAGACAAGATATTTAATCGTTTTAGAAAAAAACAACTTTTCTCACAAACATTGTTTCCTTAATGTTTTCCTATCCTAGATTTCTGTGTTCCATGGACCATCTAGGCATACTTACTCCCTTGTAAGTAGTAAGCACTACTTATTATTAAATATGTACTAAGTAGTAACTTAGTATTGATATACTACACTCATAGTACATAGACATGATTGATGATTTGACAATATTACATACTATAAACATAGTAAATAACAAATAGTAATTGAATTTTTATTTGACATTTTATCACGAACATCTTGATAGATCTCTGCTTAAGATAAGGAAGTAGCATAAATATAGGAGTATTTTCTTTTAAAATCACACAGAGATATTAGGACCCATACGGCAGCATTGATGTTCTTTGATAAATATAAGAAATATCAAAATCTAACATTGTCTAGTATTTTAAATTATTTGGGTGTTTTTTTGGAATTACTTCAATTCAAACTAAACTCTCTCCACACCCACCACCAGAAAGTGGAATGTGTTCTACAAAACTAAATTCAGATAGAATATTAGGCAAGATGTGTTCTCTCTTGTTTTCCACTTTTTTTTTTTTTTTTTACTTTGCTTCATCTCTCTTGCTCGCTGCTCACCTTCTCTTTGAAGGAAAGTATTTATACCTTGAGAACTTCCTCCATCATCTTGTCTTAGTTGTTGGCATTGGAACCAAAGGAGTTGATTAGATCCGAGAAGAAGTAGAGGACGATGATAAGGGAGCAGCCATGGACGATGCAGCCAATGGTCCCAGCAATCATTTTTTCTTCTTTATTAGAATTTTGAGTGTAGGCTAATTCATGAGTTAAACAAAAATTATGGGTACATTAAGTTCTATTTTACAATTTATTTTAAATAGACTGTGGTTTGTGTCACCGTAAGAGCTAAAGTGAAAAAATCAGATGACGGGTGCTTGAGCGGACATTCACATACGCTAGAGCGGCTGGGCATGAATTTACAAGCTCAAGCTGAGACTTTAAGCACTCAAGCGGACCTGATAGGAGTTGCACTGAATTGAAATAACTGGATAATTTATTCATGCACTTGAACAGATGCTCACAAGCGCTCGAGTGGATGAAGAAAGAAATCCACTTTCCTAATGCGGAATTATTTCGTGTTTGTGCCATGACTGCTATTTTGTGTTTCTAGACAAATCCGAACTCAAGCACGAATTGTAGGTTATTTAAAGAGTTCCTCTTTCAACCCTAAAGGACCTCTCTCATTATTCTAACGACAGAAAACCTAATTGAGAAACCACTACTTTTCTAGGGTGTCTATTGAGAAACAATGTTTATTTGCTAAGTGCTAGAAAATATTGCCTTTAGTCTTTTGTAGAAGATCATCTTCTCTTGTAGAAGATTATGCGCTTTGCGGTTTTAAAGTGATTGGATCAAGTGCAAAAAACCTCGCCTCAGGTTTTCCACGTAAAAATCTGCATGCCTTCTTCTTGTAGTGTGTGATTGAATTATTTGCTAGTTCTTTTATTTTTCCGTCATTGTTAATTGAATGGCAATCTAGAAATCTCAGTTGGGTCAAACTTTCTTTCTTCTTCTTCTTCTCCTTGTTCATTATTCTTTCATTCTTCTTCTTCTTCTTCTTCTTCTTCTTCATTGTTCTTTCACGTTACTCAATTGAAACGAGCATGATATCATCGCCCAAATGAATGTGAAAATTAGTTGACCTTTACTGTTAGAGAGAAACGCCGAAGGCCTTTTTTGTGCACCGGACATGCAAGGGGTTTTTTTATATATATATAAAATTACCTTTTTTATCCTTAATTAAGATGAATGGAAGCAATCATTGGAAATATAAATATCACAAGTCCATTGAATTAACTTGCTAAAATATCTTCTTCTACTTACTTTGATTCGAGTGAGTATCATTCTGAGGGCTCTTCACGTCACTCCCATGTAATTTATGCTCAAAATCATCATCAGACAAAGTCATCTCTGGTGACCCACCTTTCTTTCCACCACTCTTGATAAATTTTTCACTGGTGTTGCAAGTACTCGTCTCCTCTATTTCACATGCAGTTTTATCAAAAATTCGCACCGTAAAAAGCCCATTACCCTCATATCTGAAAAGTAAAAAGTGGGCTTCTTTCAAGGAGTGATCTTCCACAAATTTCTTCCAACCATCCTCCAGATACGTGTCTTTAGCCCTTACACTTAATTGAACATACCAAATGCTGCTGCCACTAGGACCCTTCAGTTGGGCCCTTTGGGTTGGATCGATTACATTTTGCTTCACAAAAGCTGGTGGTATGCGCTTCAATACATGCAAAATCGTAAGCCGAATCATACAACCAAGTACTAGATAGAAATTACAAGTAAAAAAGGAAAGAGCACTCACCAGCCGCTCCGAGAAGTCTCCCAGGAGAACTTTGAAGAAATGAGGACTGCTACTCCAACCACCTCCCGACATTCTTGTAACGTAACGGGAACCAATACCAACGAAATGTTACGATAACCCTCACAAATCGGACATAGAGTGGAGAGAAGAAGAAGAAGAAGGTGGTATTAACGGATGGAACGAATTTTCCTCTTGAAGAACCCCACGTACTGGAAACTGGCGGCGATGAATGACTAACAAGAAAGAAGTGAAAAGGATCGACCGTCTACTGGATACTGGCGGCCATGAATGACTGACAAGAAGGAAGTGAAAAGGATCAACCGTCACATGTACTCAGAAGTGAACTGGAAGAGATGTACGCATCGTTTTTTTTTAATAAAGCACCCGAAATTCGAGAAACGATACCATTAATTTTTTATTTTATTTATTTATTTATTTATTTTTTATGGCAGGCTATAGGGGGCAGGGCCCTACCTCTAGTGTGAGAATTAAAGTTCAAAAAGGTTGGAAGAGCCCTCCAACAAGAGAAGCACATAAACATCAAATAAAATAATAAAAAACCCTCTTGCAAGGAAGAAGTGATTTGATCAGGTTCGAACATTAATCAAGTAGGTAAAAATTGCCACCTCTTAAAAGTGAGGAAAAAGATCGTTATTAAGAAATGATATAAATTAGAAGACTCTCTCGTGCATCCGCATCCAATAAAAATAAGAAGGTAAATGGGTCCCAATTCACCTATTGAGACTCTACATATTACCTCAATTTTATAGAATTCTTATTAAAAATTAGCTTTTTTTTTTGTTCAAATCATTATCCATCCAAACCTAGATCCAAACCCGAACGTGAAACTTGAAAGTAAACCCTTCCCATATAAAGCACCATTTTCGATTTTAATTCTATCTTCTCATTAACAATTTTGGTTCTGAAACAAGGAAAATTATTTCGATTCCAATTCCAATTTCATCTTCTCATTAATGGTTTCAGTTCCGGATCCAATATGGGCCATGACCCAAACCGACTCATTTCCAATCCTACTACAAATTCCATTGTGCGCCAATGATTGAAAAGGGATTGCACAAAAAATATAATGATTTTCATCTCTACTGGAGATTTCTCTCATTGCATAACTGCACCCTTTGGGTGACCAAAATTTGAAATTCCTATAAAAGAAATATGATATTCAGATGTCAAGACAAGCCATCACATGATGTAAAAAACACACCACCAAGGCACTAACACACTAAATTCTTGTAAAAAATCCATAAAGGAATACGCCCATAATGTCAAATTAGAACTCGTAACTACAAACATTTTTCATTTTTAGGTTCAAGAAGAAGGAATTGTATTTTCTTTTTAATTTTAAAATAAAAAATGTACAGTATCAACAGTATACCTTATCCCTTCACAGGTCCAGTTTGCATATGAAAAAAAGAATAATAATAAAAACCAACGTGGGTTGGATCGGGTTCGTGAAGGGATAAATATCAATCAGGTTGAGTTCGAGTCCACATGCCCTTATCTGACCCAAGCCGTTGACATCCCCGCTAAGCCAAATTTTGCTCCAATATATTGGAAATAATTTCACGGACTTGAATGGGCTTGTTGCTAAGTGCACCACAGTTAGCAAATGGCTCATCCAAAGGTGTCATGTAATGTAACTGGTGGATTGTTCCCAAGCAAGATGCAACGCGCCATGTCACGCACATTTGTGGTGTTTCTATGGGTTGTTGCTGGACCATAAAATGGAATAGAATGTATGGATTCAACCTATCAAAAAAAAAAAAAAAGAAATCAATTTTCTTGCCACCAGATTCAAGGTTTTGTAAGTTCAGAATATAAATCAACCAGGGCTAACAATCATTAGCCTAAGTCAGTAAATCAGATAACTAGAAATGCCAAGTATAACTGATTTCAATAGATATGTAATTGGTAATCACCAGCATTAATTCATCCAGAGTTCGATGTTGGTGCACTTAGGCCTAGTGACATGAGATTTTCATGTAAAGAGGTCTTTTTGATGTTGATGCACTTAGGCCTAGTGACATGAGATTTTCATGTAAAGAGGTCTTTTCTTTCTTTCATATGCCACAAAAAATGGCAAAAACAGATTCTCAAACCTTCTCAAATGGTTTAGGAACATTCAATGAATTTCATTTCTTCCTTTTCCTTGATCCACATTCATGCTATCCAATCCACCCAAAACAACCTGGTTCCCAAAATTTGATTTCTAAGGCCCAGTCACTTTTGAACATTTGTAAACACAAACATCTTCCTGTAGAGAAATAAAGACAGAATCACACATCCCATGCATATCACTCCATGAAATGTAACAAAATAACTACCCAAGAGAATTCCATGCCATTGTCAATCTTATCCAAGTCCAGAGCTGTAGCTGATGAAAAGAGTCAGAAATGAGAATCTCTCTTCAGGAGTTTAGTTTCTTCAGATGATTTGATCAGTGCCGGGGTGGCATCTCCCATGGGAAAATATGCACTCGTATTTGGCATTCACCCACAAGCTCAAACATGCAGACATCTCCTTCTCTAAGATTGTTATCTTCTGAAAATGCTCGCCACCCTCCAGAAAGGATACCTCTATGAGGACCTTGAGGAACAAGAATCACTTCCCATCCTTTCTCCTTTGGATCCCAAAGGAAAATTGATTTTTTTCGTTTTGGACAATATTCACGAAAAAAGTAAGCTGGTATGCTCTGCAAAAGCAAAATGTTATTAGTAAAAAAGTGTAGTGAAAAATGGAATAACACTGTATGCGAAAAAAGTAAGCTGGTATACTCTGCAAAAGCAAAATGTTATTAGTAAAAAAGTGTAGTGAAAAATGAAATAACACTGTATGTAGATGAAGAAATGCACACAAAAACTCAACACGCAAAGATTTACATAGTTCAATAAGAGTGCCCATGTTCATGGGTGAGATGATAGCTTTTCACCATTTTTTAGAAATTAGGGTGGCGATGGTTCCTTGGGCCTCTTTTTTTTTTTTTTTCTCCTACCTCTTTTAAGCTATCTTAATTCAATATCAAACCCTAAAATGAGAATCTCAATTGTATACAAACAGCACATAAAATAGTCATAATGACTCCAAACTGGACCCCCTTCAGCTGGAGACTGCTGAACAGCATGTCCCAAACACTAACTTTGCATAAAATCTAAAATAACAAGAACATTTTAGAATTTAAAGCATATGAAAGGAAGGAGTGAGCCTTAAAAACAAAAATAAAAGAAAAGAAAAGCAAGATGAACTACATATTGAGTTTTTGCCTTTAGTTGATGCCTTGGTTGCATTCTTCATGATGCAATGCTGATCCACATGATTATACTGTACAAGTGTAATCTATGGGACATTCAGTTGTAAGACATAATTGTCATTAAGAAAAGTCTGCAGAGACAGTTCATCTATTGCACTTGTTGGTCTTGATATTGGAACTTTCTTACAATAGGAATGTAAGTAAAGATCCATGCCTTCTTCAATATTGATAAAAATTTTTTTGATCAGAAACATGAATCTGAGGTGGGCATTATTAAGATTATTACTTGTTTAGAAACAAGCTTGTTACACACTTAATGCTGTTCAATTTTGGGATTGACGTGTCAGGCTTAAACCAGGAGTGTTACATGGACACATCGGGGATTTGTATTCTGTTGATGTTGAAGTCCTAGGGAATGCTATTAATGTACGTTGTACTTGTACCTAGTATGCCAGATCTGTATCAAGGCAAGTCAATGTGAGCTTCAGGTTTGTATTACAGGTACTATTGATATTGTTAGCTTTAGGTAGTTCTGCTGAAGGCCCGCTTTCTGTTAGGTTAAGGATGGTTAGCGCTTAAAAACATAAAGCCCAATCTCTCTTTTCACTTTTTGAAATTGTAAGTGTTAAATTACATTAAGGAAAGAACAATTTTTTTAATGAATAAAAAACAGTTGAAAACTAGTATTATGCCACAAAGACTAAATGAAAGAAACCAATGTCAAACAAAACAGTACACATGAAAAAATTTCCACCACATTCTCTACCCCCCCTCTCTTTTTTTGTTTGATAACACATTTTCCCCCACCTTAAAATCTCCGAAAAAAGAACCAACAGAAAGAGTTCAAGAGCTCAGTCAATATATCTTGCTCCAGCTCTTCATAGCTAGGATGGATAGGGTTCGGTTTAAATGCGTGGTGAGGAGCCCAGAGCCACTTCTATTTAGGGGCAGTTTTGATACTAGATTTTTTGGGTTTGCGGTGGACTTGGTTATTGGCTGTCTTGCTCCACCCCGAATATGGGTAGTTAGATATCATTAAGAAAAAAACATTATACAGAAGACACTAGTAGCTCATATCAGGTGGTAATGGGCTTTGACAAAGGTAAGAATCTGTCCACTCTTGATGTATGGCACACTCTTTTCTATGTCTTCTGTATTAAATTTCCTCCACCATGGCACTCTTTTCTATGTCTTCTGTATTAAATTTCCTCTACTAACTAATCTGATCAAAACCTTAACTTAAGACATTAACAAAGAAAACGGAAATACTTTTCAACATTCTGCAATAGATGTCTCTGTGGCTTGAAGTAGTAGGATCTATTTTCCAGGATGAAGATGAATAGACAATTGAACAAGGTGGAATTCTAACTAGAAATTCCCATCGTCGAAGGGGAAAAAGTAATGATCGGAGAAAAACATTGTATCATTTCCTTACATGTTCGATGTCATGGAAATGGAGTGACATGTCAATCGGTTTTTCATTGGACCTGGGCCTTAAGAGAGTATGTCATCATTCACGTGTCTGCTAAGGATTTCATGTTTACTTAAAAAATAATAAGTAAAACACCATTAAAAAATGTACAAAAGTACTTTCCCTCGCATATGCTAGCAGCAGGAGAATTATGCCTCGTGTTCAAGGCATTAAATAGAGTCAACATCTCAACTTCTTGGGTTTTTGTCTAGATTTATATTGAGGACTGATTTTCAGTGTAATTTTAAGTGAGGACTTGAATTTTTTTTCTTGAAAAGGACAGATTGGAGGTAACATAACTCCTAGGGGCTTCAAACTCGCAACTTCTAGCTTTGATATCATCTTGATAACCAGTAACACCAAAAGGTTTAACCTAGTAGTGAATGGCACAAGAATTTATAGCAGTGAATGGCACAAGAATTTATAGCAGCAAAAACAACTTTGGCAACAAATTAAAAAAAAAATTCTAGGCTACATTTTCCAAAGTCAACCTATCTTCTTGGCAAGCAAAATTTCTCAACTTATTGAGAAAAGAACATAGATTGAAATATATTCAAAATTCATAACACCTATTTCAGATTTGAACTCTTTTCTAATATCTCTAACATTCTCTCATAATTGCATTGTCATTTCAAAACATGATTGATCGTATCAAATTAAACCTCTTGATCCCAATTGATATCCTAGCAAAATGTCCTTCATGTGATCATCTATATATGTAGAGTCCACCAATATTGCATCGTACTCTTGTTTAGCTTGTTGGTGTTGGTGGCCCACCAGACTAGATCTATCTTGATCCTTTTTGAACACCTAACATCATGCGGCTTAATCAAAATGATAAGATCAAGAGGCTTGATGAATACATAAATGAGGGGAGACAATGATTTCTCTTCATGGTAGAAAAAAATGATTGTGAAAGCCAAAGGGACTAGCCATAGCCAGCCAGATGGTTAGGATGGTACCAGGTCATAGCTTTGATACCATGTAAATATTCTAAAGGTTGTATTTTCCTAAATCAAACATAGATAATTATAAAGAGAAACCTATCAATTTTTATAGAGATTAGAAGAAATTGATATTTATTCAAAATCCAAATTATCAATTTCAAACTCAAATTACCCATTTCAAAATCAGCCGCTTTCTAATATTACGACAAGATGGAAGGAGTTTCCTTATTTGAATAAGAAGCCTATGAAATTGGTGCCTGTTCAGGAGGGCATGCTTGATGGATGTGGACTAATACTAAGGTGTTTAAATATAGTTTTGGATTGTTGCTCTCCAAATCATAAATTTGCACAAGCACCAACTCAAACATCTAAGGTAAAAAAAGAGAAGAAACAAGCCAATGTTAATAGTGAGAATAAAAAAAAAAAGGTGTTGGGATATGGGCCCACAATGACTTAACCCAAGATACACTCAATTTTTGGGGGATCCTGTCAAGGGACCAAAATCCGTCAACAACCCTAAATTTATCTCTTGGAGCTTAATTGTCTAGCATGAAAGGAGTAAGGAGTAGGAGGTTAAATCATGAATAAAATTAAAAAGGAGTTGTTTAGAGTGAAAGGCACAACAAGATGATATTTGACTTCTCCCCATTTAACCAAATTGAGGAGAGTAAAACAAAGAAAAGGAAAGTCGGTAAAGCCCCTATTTTATGTCACATTAGAAGTTTACTCTATTATGCTCTCCTTTTTCATCCAAATACACATTAAGTAAATCTTTATGTCATATTAATTTAATTCTCTTTTTACTTTATACGCCCTAAAACCCTTAGGTTATACTTAATGTCACACCAATTACTTCTTAATTCTCCTAATACTCTACTTATGCAAAAAAAAAAAAACATAACGAATGTTGCCACAAAACCATTTCCCTCTAAAGCATTCACCAACCATTGGAGGAAAACATATAAAGGGACCTCCTCTCTCTTTCGATATACACCATGAAAAACTAAACAAAAAGATTACATCGGCTTGACAAGCCCTACGTAACTCTCCTCTTTAGTGTGCGTTTAGTTTTCAGAAATAGTCCTTGAATTCAGACCTGGTTGCCCATCTTCTAGATGAAATATACTTTTTCCTTTTTAGTGGTTTTGTGATGACAAATTTAGCAGACATATTAATTATTGAACCCTCATTATCAAAAAAAGACATAAGATTCTAAGTAAAGCCACAACTACCTAGGTCTCATGTTCACTTTAAAAACATTTCAAGTATCGCAAGCAATGCTAGAGTATCAAGACCCTTTGATCTATATTGTTCTGCGTCCATTAACAGCTCAAGTTTTTTGTGTTACTGGTAATTAACATGGTATCAGAGTTGGGGGTTGTGTATTCAAATCCATGGAGACGTGTTTCTGTTTACGTTGGTCATTTGCCATATTTCTATCCACGTGCAGAGCCCCACACATGAGGTGGCCTATTATGTGGAGTTAATTGTTATTAACAACGAGTGCTATTATAAATTCACGACAAATATTAAGATATCTAAATGAATAAACAGTAAAAATAACAATATTAGCTTTATAATAAGTAAACACAACAATTAAACAAAAGAGAAGTAAAAATAAAATAGAATCTCACCATCATAAATGGATTGCTCACGCAGGATGTGTTCATAACTTTTAGAAAATTTGGGAACTTGGAGGATTTTGAAGCCTCACCAGCTTCATCAAATGCTTTTGTTTTCCCTCCTATTGTTGATGGCTGCTTTTTTAAACTATGGAGCTTTTCCTTGGAATAAGAACATGTTTTAGACATGGTCAAGTGGACATCCTTTGTTTGAATCTTCTTAAACTTATTGATTTTAGGTGCAAGAATATGTTGCCCTGCATCATAGAAAAAAAAGATTTACTAAACGGTAAAGCACTGGGCCAAACTTAGAAGTACAGACCATTAACAAAAATACTTCAAATGTGAAAAAAGATACAGGTTCAAATATCATTCAAGAACTTTCTTGCTTACATTTCTCTTAGCTAAATGAGCTTTGGGTATACCTACAAAATAATCTCTTAATGCTTGCAAGTGATGAGAAAGACAAACACTAATCTCTTAGTGTGAAGTGAGTTATCCTATACTCATATATTTATGGATCTCTGTGAAAGTTTCCTTCTCATCACGAAACTCCTAATTTAATAAGATTATCCTTCTTATTAGTAACTTTAGTCAGATTCTATTAATTTCCAAGTCCAATAGGGTTTCTAAGAAACCAAAATATAAAGGAGTCTTTAATTGCTTTAGACTACTAAAGGTGTGAAGCACACATGGGCGTGCGGTCAAGTGGACCACACATCCCACATTCTAACATGTGTTCTTGTTTTCTTTTCTCTTTTTTGCTTGCCAATATATATCACTTGTACTACTTCACTTTTTAACGGTCACGATTTGAAAAGGAAAAAGAAGAAAAGAAAAAAGAAAACAGTTTAATTCAAACTATCGAAGCCAATTCAAAACTCATAGCTTGAGGGCTTTAATTAACTTAAAAGTAAAAACCAAAATTGAGCAAAACTTTTTCTTCTTGGTTGTTTGTTTTCAGTATGAATGATCTCAAAATGGTTCCTAGTACATGATTTGAGAATATATTGCATAATTTGGGTCATTTGCAAGTAAGTTTTGAAAGATTGTGCTAGTCCCAAATGGGTGTCAAAACCAACCTTGCCGAGATACTTTGTGCGTTTGTGTTCCGGTGTGAGATAGATAATGTGAGCTTGCTGTAAATCCTCTTAGATCTTTTGGATGATCAACTAAGGGTTCCCATCTCCCTTATATAGAACAATTCCTAAGAGTCGCGACTACTATGGACTCTATCCCTCTTAGAATCCCACATCTCCTCACCAACATGAGAATTCTGCCAAATAGATCAAGACTTATGGGAGTTCATCCACGGCACACTGTAGGGGCTCGATTTGGCATAGGCCCCATTGCAATCTGGCCACACAATTTTCCTAACAAGTTGGAGTTCTTCACATAAATAACTATAAGCTTTTTCGTAAGACAAAAGAGATGCAATCTTTATCATCATAGCAAGGCAGCTTGTCCATTCCTTAGTTTAAGGGATATTTATCATCTGTAAATAGTATATATAATCTGTAATAGATCAACTTTAGGATTGTGACAATCATTGTTTCAATTGTCAATTTCACTTATAAATATAATCGATATCCTTAAAGGAAAGTAGCTAAAGGAATCATTCAACACAAAACTTGTGTGATGAGATCTTTACACTTTTAGAATTTTTGTAAAGACATGGGCTTTTTTAGGAAAAAAAAACCTTGCCTACAAAGATCATTTCCTTAATGTTTTCCTATTCTAGATTGCTATGCTCCGCAGTCAATTTTGTTGATCTAAGCCTATCTATTAAATAGTAAGTGGTAAGCACTAGGTGATGGTAAATATTAAATGGTGATGGAAGGAAGCTTTGATACCAAATGATGAAGGAAGGCAGCTCTGCTACCAAATGAAATAGGAAGCACCAAGTTACTAAGGTGCTATAAAAACAATTGATGTAGGAACACCAGAAGTACTGAGGTTCGACCTCGAAATTCTAAGGTTACAATTCTGTGTACTGAGGTTTATTCAACAAAATACCTAGGTTCAGAGATACAAACAAAACAATAAGGGATAAAGTAGATAACCAATCTCAATGCTAAATTAACAAACAAACATAATCTTCAGATCATCTCCCCTTCTCCATTGGACCCTTATAATATATAGCACTCTTCCCCTCATGAATACATACTTGATTCCCAAGGATGCTTGCACTAAAGACTACAAGTTACTAGACAGACTATTACCATTCCCTATACACCTAAAAACACTAAATATTACAATTTACTTAGCAGCTAGCATCATACCCAAAATAAAAACAACTTACAAAGACTAAGCCACATAATTATTATGAGTTCCAAGACAATCCAATGTGGTACAAAGGAGACCAAAAAACACCCACATAGCAGTGACATGGCGCCAACTAGGCAGCTACATCATTAAGAAGATGATGTGCTCTATCTTTTTAGACCTCACTACATCACATCTTAATAGATCTCAACTTAATATAACAAAGTTGCATTCATATAGGTGAACAAATACATTAGTGTTGTTCTTTTAAAATCATACAACTATATAGGACCTATACCACGACAAAAGGTAAAAATGGAAACACTTTTAGTGGCATTCTTTTTTCCATAGCTAGTGGTTTTTTTTAGTGACAAAATTTTTTTTCCCAAAACTAAAACTGCCCCTACTGTTTCTTAAGAGAGCGTCTAGGCATCAGCGGCAGTTTTGGCAATGGGAAACAAATCCAATGGTGGCGGTAAAAAGCCGTAACTAAAAGTGTTTTGTTTTTCTGCTGCTAAAAGTGAATTTTCTTGTCCAATACATTTATTTTAGTTTCTCAATAAAAATAATTATAAAAATCAACATTTTCTAACACTTCAAAGTAAAACTCACTAGTGCCCAATATATTTTTTGGGGGGGCCTACAATATGCCCTCTGCAACTTTTTTTTATACTTGTTTAGGATAAATGGAAGCAATCACTGCCTATAAAAAAATAAACAAAATAATATAAATACATTCGAAGTAACTAGCTAAAATAGCTTCTACTTACTTTGAGTTGAATCAGTTTTGTTACACTGTGAAGTTTGTGGTGAAAGAACATTGTCATTCAGAGAGTTCTTGTCAATCCCATCTATTTTCTGCTGCGAATACTGCTCAGAATCTGGTGATGCACTCTTCTTCTTACCACCACTGAGGTTGAATTCTTGACTAGTTACCACTTCTATTTCACATGCAGTTTTATCAAAAATTTGCACGGTAAAATGCCCATTACCATCATATGTGAAAAGTAAAAAGTAGTAAGCCTTCAAGGAGTGATCTTCTACAAATTTCTTCCAGCCATCCTGCAGATATGTATCTTTACCCCTCACACTTAATTGAACATACCAAATGCCACCATTAGGACCCTTTAGTTGGGCGCCTTGGGATGGATCGATTACATTGTGCTTCACAAAGGCTGGCGGTAATCGCTTCAATCAATACATACAAAAAACATGAGCTGAATCATAGAACCAAGTACCAGATAGAAGGGGCACTAAAGTGCAGTGAACTTACTCTATGAAGAATAATAAGAAATTAGAACTAGAAAACTGGAATCAGTGTGAACAGAGCTTCACTAAGTGATGTTAATTTTCTTCTTATAAATTTTTTTGACAGTTGCCTTTCAGTCTTTCACCATAGAACAAAATATTGAGCAACCAGAGTCCAGAGGTAGTGCAGATTTCAAATCTCATGGACGAAGCCTCTTACTCTTACGTCTTTCAAGGATGAAATCTTTGATCTTTCTATTGAATTCACTCAAGGTCCTATTGGGTGCACCAATACAAAGTAGTTATATCTACTACAAAATATAAAGTCACACCTAATTTTGTTAGACGGCTAATCCTCTATAATCTCTGCATTAGGTGGGCAATGGACCATTCCATCTTCTCATATGTATCATCTTTTACTCCGGATCCTCAGTCTCTGGCTTACAAAATTTCTAAATTGGACAAGTAAAACTCCATAATGGGTTCCACCACTGAATATACGAACCTTTCAAAATAGAAGTCCTCATAGACAATGAGATTTTCCTAAATGTTACTCCAGCATAAGTTGGCCAACTGTGTCAAATAATTTATCATCCAGTCAATCTTACCATGGGGCTAACTCCTTTTTTAGTAAAATTTGAAAACATCCCGTATAAAAATAAGGCATTCATTTCAAACCACTCAGATTTTCAATAGGTACCACAAATCCAAAACCCTTGTTTTATTTTTGTTTTGTTTTTTTATTTATTTATTTATTTATTTTTGCCATGAAGGCGGTGGCTCAGATGAGCCTTGAGTTTGTTTGGCCAAGTCTCAAGTTTAACTCCTGCAGTTTACATTATCCCAGTAATATGTATGCGTCCATATATATATATATATATATATATGCCCTCAAAAATAGTCCTAGCTCGTCAACATTAGGTAGCCCCGGGTCATAGATCAAAGGTCGGGATACCTTGGGTCATTAAAAAAAAAAAGTTCCAAATCTCATTAGGCCCCACAAACACCCGATGTATGGATTAAAGAGAGAGAAAGAGAAACTCAACGGCAAAAGCAGGAGAGGATCCAGACCCTTCATCAAATTCTCTGATTCTGAAACCATATCATATTCAAACTGCTTCACCCACATATGGTTACCAACATCATAAAATGGTGCCTTATTCTTCTCACTATGTCGAATGAGAAAACGAAAGAGCAAATGCTAAGAAGGAAAGGAACACTCACCAGCTGCTCCTTGAAATCCTGCAGCAGAATTGTGAAGAATTGAGGACCTCGTTTGCCACTTCCACCCGACATTCTCGTATCGTATCGTGATCCGATACAAAGAGTAACGAGACCTTCGTCGCAAATCGGGTTTGCACCATCCGAAAACCTGAACAGAAGTCGTAACGTCAGATACGCGGGAATAAGAGAGATCACATTAAAACGGATTTAATTTCCCTCAGCGAAACCCCACCTGCCAATGTCGTAACCGCAGTAAATAGCGTTAAAAGACGTGGGTCCGATAACAGGGGCCTCCCGTGACCGTGCTCGTGTAGAGTCACACGAACAATATCCCCCGAAACTTATAACTACATAATTTGGGCCACCTAATGGCAATCTTTTGATCACTCATTTAATAAGTGTCCCCTATTTGTACTCTTCTTTCTTCTCTTCTTAAGCAAGCAAAAAAAAAAAAAAAAACACAAAACTTTAGAAATTACCTCCACCCATTCTCTCTCTATACATTTCTCTCCCTTCTCCCCTCCTTCCGGTGGAGGGGCTCTCCCTCCCCCTCTCTCTCTCTCTCTCTCCTCCTCCTCTCTCAATTCTTTCTCTCCTTCTCTCTGCCTCCCTTTTTCCTCTCTTTCCATTTCCCCATTGCCGCAGCTGGCCTCCCCGCAGCAGGGAGACCGGCATCCCCCCACTACAGGGTGATCGGTCTCCCTGCTATAGGGAGACGATCCTAGTTTCCCTGCAGCGGGGAGATGATGGGAAGAAGGAGAAAGGGGAAAGAGAGGGAAAGAGGGAGGGAGAAGGAAAGAGAGAGAATAGAGGGAGGGAGAGGGAGAGGAAGAAAAAGAGGTGGAAGGAGAGAAAGATAGAGGGGAGGGAGAGAGCCCTCAGCCGGCCAGAGATCATCATCGACCGGAGAAGAGAGAGGACGTGTGTATGGAGAGAAGGGTATTTTGAAAATTTTTGAGTTTTTTTTAAAATTTTTTGGCCTATGTAAGGATAGAAAAATCCTATATATAAATAGTAGGACTCTTTAATAATAGGAAGCGCTAATAATTTTAAAACAGATCGATATGACCATATTTGAAATAAATCTATATGTTTGGCAAATGTTATCTATATGAAATAGATTTGGATGGAACGGATCAGTTTCAAATGACCATATTTGAAATTGAGGTTATATAAATAGTCATGTTTAATAACACAAAAAACTAGAATGAAATAGTTTTTTTTTAATTTATAGTAGAATGTTTTTCGTAAATTTCTTTAGATCCATGAGGAATCAAGCACAGAAAATTGATCTCATACCTATGTTTATTCTTAGAATGAATTAATGGTTCAGATCTTTTGTTTGGGGCACAATGACGTCAAAACATATATATAGATCTAAGGTTTTTTGCAAAGATGTCAAAACATATGATGATTCAACGGCTAAAATTTGGATCCATAGTCGTGCTTGACTTTATTAATTTATTCAATGGTTTGGATAGTGGTTTGATATCCTATTATTTAAAAAAGAAAAAAGAAAAAAGCAAACGGCATGTGGGCACGTCCTAGTCACTTTTGGATGGTACATCAATGGCCCACCAGTTTTTTTTTTTTGAATTTCCTGAGATCCATGAGGATTCAACCAGTAAAATGTAGACACATAGCTGATTTTAGCATTTCAAAGAGTATTCGCGGTTCACATCTAGTGTTTGGGGCCCACAAAAGTCAAAAAAAAAATAGATCCAATGGTTTGAATTATTTTTCACATATTTCAAAATCTACGAGGATCCAATGGTTGAAATTTACACCTGAACCGTGTTTAATCCTATAAATGTACTCAACGGTTCATATCACAATTTATGGCCCCAGATTTTCCAAAAAAAGAAAGAAAAGACAAGAAAAAAAAAGGAAGAAGACGAACAGCCAATGAGGACGTCCATTTTACTGTGGCGATGACTGCTTTCCCCTTCAGACATTAAGGTTTTGTTTGGATTTTGCATAAATTTCTGACTCTTTGAAATTGATGCATTTCATCTAAACATTGTTTTAAACAGACCACCTTCAATGCGTTACCAAACGGTTTAAAAGCTATTTTAAACAATTTTAAGACAACTAGATCAAGGTTGTGTTTAGCAACTCTTATTGTCTTAAAATTGTTTCAAACGGTTTTTAGACTATTTGGTAATCCATTTTGCAATGTGTATTTGGAATGGTGTTTAGACTTTAGACATGTTTAGGCATTTTACCTCTATTTGAGAAAGCTCGCAAAGTGAAAAGACTTGAAATAGACATGAATGTCTATTGTGGGAAGAAGAGCGGAGGTGCAGCGAAATAGATGTCCCATAGGCCATAGGGCAGTCCGTTTTTTTCTTTTTCGGTCAAATCCTAGGCCCCCTAAATGACGATTTGAATAGTTAGATACACTCAAAAGGTCAAAAAGTCTATACACCAAATTTCAACCATTGGATGTTCCTCAATATCGATATATTCACTCAAAAATGTGAACCATTGGATTCATATTCTAAATATTGTGGGCCCTAAACAGAAGACCTGAACTGTTAAAATTCTTTAAAAGGTCAAACATAGCTATGTGGTCAAATTTTAAAACTTAACTCCTTGTACATCTCAAGAAATTTTCAAAAAACTAGTAACATTGATGCACCATGACTTCCTTTTTGGGCTTTCAATTGGAGCATTAACAGTCTGATTTTTCTCACTTTTTGGAAGTTTTTGGGACAGTACATCATTAGTCAAACCATTGGAATTGCTCATCAGGTCAAACATGAGTATGGGTTCAAATTTCAACCGTTGGATAATAATTAATTTCAAGATATTTGTAAAAAAGTGTGAACCATTGGATATTATTTTTTGGACATTGTGGGATCCAAAAAGAAAATCCGAATCGTTAAATCTCTTCGGAAGGTCAAATACAATTAAGAAGTCAAATTTCAAACGATGATTCCTTGTTGATAGTGAGAAATTTGGAAAAAAATTTCAACCATTAATTTAAAAAAGTCTAGTTTAATCAATTTTTGTGTGTTGCTAAGCGTGATAATTTTTAGAAAATATATTTCAAATAAGAGCCATTTGAAACATACCTGTTTATCTATTTCCTGATCACGTGTTGGTAATAAAAAATCTTCATTGATTTTTCTTGAGAATTTGAAAATAACATATTTAACAATTGTAAATCCTTATTTTTAAGAATTTTCATGTCCAGCTATCCACCATAGTAGTGGTGAAGCCAAGATTCTACAGTTTGGGGGGGGGGGGGGGGGGGGGGGGCGGCAACAATATATTCGTAAAAAATTCTAATATATAGAGCCAATTTTACTAGCCTTTTATAATATATTTGACCCACATCAAGCAAAGTTCATAAAAGGAAAAAATTTACTCAAAACTGATACAAGTTATAATCATAATAATTAAATTCATCTAAAATATAAAAATAAAAAAGAACCTAAATAAACCCAAAAATTGAAATGGTCAAATAGGTTACCTAAAAATAGGAAAGGCCAGAGTCTCTTGCATTTAATTAATTCAAAATGTTTGGTCCTAGATCCTAGTCTGTGTGTATATTCTTCTAGAAAAATAGATCCACCTGATTAAAAAAAAAATCTCATATATTAATTGGGATTTCGGACACCAATATATTTTAACAATAGTCCCATTAAAAATGGCCAAAAGCCCCATCTATGACAACTGTTTTTCTACCAGCATTCACATACTCACCTGACCGACCATTCTACCAACTGTTTGTGCTATTTTTCCTTTCTTTCTATTTTATCTAATACTTCTCACACCCACCAACTATTGATTTGTGCCCTATTTGTTTTCACCATTACTCAAAGCTTGGTTTTGAGCTTTCCCCAAATAAGATCCTAGAAGGCTTTGAAGTTTTAACCTTGTATTAGCCTCAATCAATAGCACAAGATACAAATGGAGCCTTTTAGCAAGAGACTAGATAAAACATTGAGAGATCAAAAAAGTATAAAGAGAAGTATAAACTCCGGTTAAAAAGTTAAATACACATACCTAAACTAAAAGCATCTTTGTTCTTAAAAATTAGAGAAGGTGGGCTGATGGGGAATATTGGCTTCTTGCACGCGTGTACTCTGGTGTGCATTATCGTTGTGCTGATGGCAAGGATAATCGCCTGAGCTGAGAAGGGCAAAGTATTTCGTTTTTGCATTTTAGATTTTTTTCGAAGACTTAAAAGTTAAGAGAGGGAAAGAGGAATCCTCCAAGTCTTTAAAGGAGTAGTGGCTTAGGGCCTTTTTATGAAGGAGTTGGGCCCAACTTACCTTGGGCCCAATAGGCATTTTTAATTTTTAATTTAATTTAATTAATTAATTTATTTATTTTGGGAGGGGGGTGTTTAATTTACCTACTTTCCTACATAATGTAGGTCCTTTGCCTCCCTAGCCTCACCACTGTACCATAGGACTTGAAACTATCAATCTTATTAATCCAAGTGTTGACACTAATTTTTCTTGATGGTGCACACTAACATTATCATGAAATTCTTAACTATACAAATCTTTTAATGAGGATTCTATAAAATTGCAGCGGTGAAAATTTATTAAATCTACAAACCTCAACAATTACCAATCATATCCGATAAAACTCTTGGTTAGCAACTTAGCATTATCCTTCTCTCTCTCTCTCTCTTTCTCTCTCTCCTTTTATCATTTTTTTTATAATATAAGGTGTCTCAACCCTTTAAGTTAGATTAATTCCTTCGGACTAGGGGGGCCAGGTATAATCTCCTGTGGCTTCAATGTGGTAGTGCAGCTTAAACTTACAACTTCCGAGGCTTCTTTTATCATTTTTTTTTCTCCTCATTGTCAACAACACTCAATAAGGAAATAATGAAAGATTTTCCCCTTCAAACCATTGTCTTGCCTAAAAGGAGAGATGCGAGAGTTAAATATTGGTCATCCCCAATATGGCTAGCTACATCCTAATGGGTCTTATATTTGCATTCATTTATATATATATATATATAAATCTAGCATTTATATAAAGTTTACAGATAAACAAGTTTGTATGCATTTATTTATTCATCACATGCAGAGGTTTTAGAGTGAAAATGATGTGCAAAAGATTCCAAATCTCTCTTGGTATTAAACTACTAAGTAAAGCCCACTGCACATAAAAAGAATTAATTTTGAACAAGCAAAAGTAAAAATTCACAAATGAGCATCGAATTCAATGTCATGGTCCTTACCTCAAGATGAAGCACATCGCTGGAACATTCATAATATGGGGGTTATTTGGAGACAGAGGAATGAAGAAGAAAATAAGATTTTTGGGTTTTAAAAACAAAGATGGCAACATCCAATGATAAAAACATAGCTGAGGGGCCTTTACTGGTTCATTGGTCACACAAAAGGCTTTTTCCAGTAAAATCATCTAATTTATTATATTATAGTGAAAAATTATAAAAACAGAACAAAACAAAAACAAGCCCTTGACCAAACATATCTTTTACGGTCTGGTTTGGGCTAAAAAAAAAACCCATCCGGGCTAGCCCATGTTCCAATCCAACATAGAATTCCACCCCATCATCACCTTCTCCTGCCCCAAAACCCTTCTTCCTAGGGTTTTTATCGTCTCTGCAAAAGAAAACCGTCAAACCCAGGAAGAGAGAGAGAGAGAGAGATTCCGTCCGTTCTCTCCTCCGAAATGCCATCAATCGCAGCCCATCTCCTCCCGAAACAGCGTCTCCGTCACCTCTCGGCCACCGTCACTTTCCTCCGCGGGGCCCACTGGAAACCAAAGGCCCAGAAGGCAGCGAAGCCTCCGCCACCGCCCACGCCGCCGAAGCCGCCGGAGAAGCCCGTGCCGTTCACCTTACACGGGGAGACGTGGCACGATCCGTACAGCTGGATGTCGAACCTCGCAGACAAAGTGGCGATGCGGCACATGGACGTGTACATGGAGCAGGAGGAGAAGTACATCGAGGCCGTGATGAGCGGTTCGGATCGTCTCCAGCACAAGCTCCAGGCCGAGATGGGGAGTCGCCTCGCGTACTACCCCTCTTCTCCGCCCGTTCGCTGGGGCCCCTGGTTCGCAATTTCGCCTTTCCTTCGAGGGTTGTGCAGTAATTTCATATTTGTCGCCGGCCGAGTCGACTCGGCGCCGAGTTGTCTGGGTTGAATGTGAACTCGGCCAGATTCACCCGGGTTGGTAACTTGCTGGGTTTGGGTTTGGAATTTGGATCCTGACAGGTGGATTAGACTTTGGATATGGATCTTAAATGGGTCGGCTGCAGTTTGGGTCATGTCCAACTGGGAAGACCCATGACCCGATCTTGATATTAATTAACATCAGTGGATTGTATTTTGCTTCATGGACGAGCAGTTTTCTATCACTGGGCCACATTTCAGAAATCTGTGATCAGTGGTGGGCTCCACAGATGATGGGACATGGGTTGGATATCTCTTTCATCAAATGATTGCGTCATCCAATCTGCATAGATTCTACCATTGTCTATGGTCTGCCAAACCCAGTTTGTTTGATTCATCCCATCAATTTAGTGGCCCACTATCAAATGGATAGCATTGTGCATCCATGGTGGGCCAACATGACAAACAGCTTAGGCCAAATAATTGGAGCTGGTGTGCACTGACTACTAAATCATCATCCTTGAAGCATTGTATATTTCTTCAATTTCGTCTTAACTAGTTCTGTTTTCTTGATAAAAAATTGTTTGATTGAATGCAAATATTTGTCACAGGTTGTACTACAGGAGGGTGGAAGAAGGAAAGCAGTATCCAGTGTTCTGTCGCAGGTTGGCGAGTTTGCATGAGGAGCTCTTAACTTACAGTGCTCCTTTTGCAGGGTTTGATTACACTTCTGGGAAGAGGATTGAGCAGAAGTTGGTTGATTACAATCAAGAGGCTGAAAGATTTGGAGGTAGTGCAACTGCTGAGCTCACATGCCATAATTAGTTCATAATTGCATTTTGTATGAATCTGTTCATAATAGCAAATCAGTGGAAATGGATTCACAGTAATTGCATATTGGGTTAGTGCAGTGTTTATCTGCCCGCATTTTTGTGGCTGGATGAATCTGTTTCCATCAGTTTCTCTAATAGAAATTAGAAAGCATTCTATCTGATTTTAAAATCCAGCTTTAATTCATTACTAGCACAATAACCCGTGCTAAGCACGGGCATGACCTACACAGCTAAGGTCCCCATTCCATCTTACTATATTTTCTACATTTTTTTCTGGTAAGAAATTCTATGTCAATATTATGTGGTGTAGTGGTTAAATTTGTTATTTAAATTGGCAAAAGGTCATAGGTTCAAATCTCAAAGCTCACATTTTTTGCCATTACCAAGGCTCAATAAAAAAAAGTCAAAATTGAAATTATTTTGGTCAAAATTGATATAAAAAACTCTTAGCTTAATATATTATAATTGAATTTTATAGTGACTTCTCCAGTCAAGGAACTGTTTTATCTCAATAACTGAGGACCTGTTTGGAGAATTGGGATGGATTGTATGTGCTTTACCCCAAGTGGCGGACCCAAGAATTTTGTTGGAGTGGGGTGGACAATGGTCAGGTCAAATTAAATTTTATAGTGTGCCTATATTGTAGCAATTGCAATGGAAAAATATCGTGCACAGTACAAAAAATTTCAGTGCACAGGAAATTTCAACCTAGAGAGAAAGAGAAGTCACCCATCTGCAATGACAGTAGAAAAATATCATGCATTGTAAAAAAATTCTATAAACCAGGCTTTATTGTAGGAATTGCAGGAAAAATCAAAACACCTGAAAGAACAAAGAAAAGCCCCTTTTCACCAATCACAAAAATGCAATTTTACCTTTTCAATAGAGGGTTTTTGCCAATTTCGTTAAGTTTCCGACTTTTCATCTCCACAGGTGGGGCAGGATCGGTTTTGACGGTGAGGCATGGCCATTATGGTCAATAGCCCATCATGGGCCTTTTTCAAATCACACGGGTGCAACTGCACCCATGTGCAATAACTTGGGTCCGTCCCTGTTTACCCCATACTCTATTCCTGAATTCAAACCATCTACATGTTGGATTTGGGGTGGGAATTTGTCTTTCTTGAGTATGGTTCCAAATCAAGAAAATTGGGCCTGCTCAGAGTGTCTGTTAAACATATGGTTATTGCTTTCAGGATGAATACCGAATCCAATTACGATGCATCCAGACAGCTTCTTACAGGCACACACGTACATGTTGATGTCAATACTTTGTGATGTTTTCTGTTATTTTATTGCTGCCACATGCTGGTTTTGGTATTTGCAGATTAAGCAAAGTTGCATCGCATCCTCTAATTCATCTTTCAGTGATAAATTGTCCTTTTGCATTTCTGTTGTTTTAGCATTACATATCCTCAATTTTTATCTCGTCCTTTTCTTCACAGGGTATGCTTATGAAGAACGATCAGAAGTGTCCCCAGATCACCGTCTTCTTGCATACACCATGTATAATAAGGATAATGACTTCTTTACTCTATCTGTAAGGGACTTAGCTACTGGTTCCCTTTGTAGCAAGCCTCAAGCCGATCGAGTTTCAAATTTGGCATGGGCCATGGGTGGGCAGGCATTGCTGTACACAATTACAAATGCTAATAAGAGACCATACCGGTTGGTAGCTTCCCATTTTCACCAATTAGAACTTTCATTGGTTTGGACTTTCCATAAAGCAGAATGTAATTGATCTTCTTTTTTTTTTTTTTTCCAATAGGGTCTTCTGCAGCTTGCTTGGATCTGGAAAGGATGATGTTCTAATTCTCGAAGAATCTGATGAGAACATCCATGTTAATATTAGAAACACCAAGGATTTCCGATATGTGACTGTACACACATTTTCTACTACATTCTCAAGGGTACTTCTAAACATTTTGAAGTTTAAGCTTCTTTCTTGAACTGCTTGCTTGCTTCTAGTCAGAACTGAAGATTTGTTATTTGTAGGTATACTTGATAAATGCTGATAATCCTCTGTCGGGAATGACTTTAGTATGGGAATGTGAAGCACAAGTCCACTGTATTATTGAGCATCATAGGGGATGTCTTTATCTATTCACAGATGCTGCAAGAGGGGGTGTACCTGTTGATTCCCATTATCTCCTTCGCTCTCCTGTTGAAGTTTCCGGTTCAAGAATTTGGGAGGTCCGCTAGTCAGTTTCTATTGATCCTCAATGACCAACATTTTGTAAGACATTCATATTCCCACTCATAGAATTTACTGATTGGTGTTTGGCACGTGCTTATTCCTCTCCAGGAGGTTTGGCACCAAGCTCATGCACCATGTGTGTAGATCAAGCCCTCCAAATGTTTGAGATCCATTGTGTATGTCTTCTGGCCTCAAAGCCAACAATTTACTGGGTTGGATACACTCACACAAAAAAGTTACTTTGGGGGGGGGGGGGGGGGGGGGGGCGCGGGCGCGAATATCAGAAATATTCATGTGCATCTATCCCTCACCTAGTGGTGTAAATTGGGCTGGGCCGCATAGGCTTGACACACACCAACATCGGGCCATGGCCCATTGAAAGGAATTGACTGTGCCGGCGTTGGCCAGGGAGCCTAAGGTTGTAGTGTGGCACGACATGGCCCAATGCCTTTTGCCGTGCCGTGCCTAGCTATGGTGCCTAGGCCGTAGCATGACACGACATGGCTTGATGCACACCCAACATGGCCTGACATTTATATAAAAGGCTGATTTTTTTATATAAATAAAATATAAAACTTAAATAATTATTAAAGTTTTGTTTTTCATTTGTAAAGTAGCATCAATGTTTGTGCTTTTATCTTAATAGTTTCAGCTTTATTTCAAGTTGAGAACCCTAAAAGTCCATAAAGTCTCTTTCAATTTATATAAAAAAATTTAAAAATTTTAGGAGGGGCATGTGGGTCGGCATGGTCTAGCCCATTTAGGGCATAGTTGTGAAATTCGTTTCTCCTTGGACAAAGTTTTTCAACAAATTTCATTTCGGTCTACATACCAAAATGAAACAGCCCTTCACAACATTTAGGTTATCCCCACTCCCGCGACCCCTACCCTAAGCCCTCTTTCAAACAAAAATAAAAGAATAAATTAGAAGAAGAAGAAGAAGAAGAGTTCCACTAAAAATAAATTCCCTAATCAAATCCCAATTAAAATAAATCTCTGATCAAAATTCTACATTTATATATATATTTATATATATATATAAATTTTTACATTTTCAAAAACATAAGATTGAAAAGTTTCACCGAAATTTCCTGAATCATCCAAAAATTTTCATTTGGTAGCGAAACTGAAACTGCATCCGATATGAAATTCACAACTATGATCTGGGGCACGACCTAACCCGTGCGGTGTTGTGGTGCTAGGCAGACCCCTAGCCAACCTGTGCATGGCACAGCCACTTTGAGGTCGGCCTAGCCGTTCCATGCCTACACCCTACCCTTACCATTTATAGATATCATCACCATCATCAAAGCCTTGTTTCAACTATATTGGGAGGCTACATGTATTTTATTTCTCCATCCCAACCTATCTAGAGCTAAATCCTCAGTTTTACCTCAGAATTCATATTTGGGTTGTAACAAAGTTTTATGTTGGCTGTTAACCTACCTCACGCAACCTTTTTCCTTTACCAAGGCTTGTCACCGGTAGTGAAAACTAGTAGAGTTCCTTAGTATATATATATATAGCTTTGTTCTAGTGAGAAATGTTCTCACGGAGTTACCGTGAGAACTTTTTATGGGGCCCATTTGTGGGTCCCACCTGATGATGGAATTAGGGAGATGGAAAGATCTATGTGGGACCATTACAAGTATCAAGTTTTACCCCAATCCCATGCCATTAACCCTTTCATCCATGGCCCACAACTTTAATGGCTTCATATTAAAAGAAATTTCAACCCTCCATCCAACGGTCAAATCCATTGGGATAGGTGCCAAACCTTGGGATTAGTGGCTATCACAGGGGTTTCCTATTTTTACATGGTTTGGATGGGTTGCTAGGTGGCCTCACTAATAGTTCTCATATAAGAACGGTGAGAACTAATTCTCACTTGAATATTTCCCATATATATATCCCAACAGTTACACATTCAATGTCCATGTGGACCTGCCTTATTTATGGGCCAGATCATGTAATGGTGATGTCCATCAATTGCACTTGCATGCGGCACGCCAATGCCATGAAATATTACATGCACATCTATAGCTAAATTATGAGCCATATGTTTGAGACTAACTTGGGTTGGCACTTCTAAATTTGTTTCCCACTTAGAGTGAACCTTTTACAAGTTTAATAACCCACAATAACACATCTAAATACCCTTCTTTTCTTTCCTAATCCATGATCTTCCTTTTTCACCTTACAATATATGGCCTTCTCTTGTAAGAATTGGAGAGTACAAGTGGGAAACTCATCTCTATTATTGCTTGTTTGGTATTGAATTCCTAGGAGTCCATGGTAAATTGAGGTCTAATGACAAAATGATGAAGAGGTGAGGAGTGAAGGACAAAAGGTGGAGATAAAGATGGACTCTCACTTTCATAGGGTTTAATTTACTAGGTGATGTCCAAGTAATAATTTCCTACTGAAGGGGAGACTATATTAACCTTCTTAGATTTTCAATTTTACTCAAATTTTAGTCTGTCAGATTGGAAGGCATTGCTTAAATTCCTATGAGTTCAATACTGGGAATAGACGAGGAGCCTGACTGCATGGCATAGGTGGGCACCACGTGATCCAAACAGCAGATAATAAGAAAAAAAAAAGAGAACATTTTCAGACACCAAGGTTGACTTTAGGGAGAGCAAGAGAAGGGATTAGAAAACTTTGGGAATAATCCTAATTTCTTTGATCCTCTAGTAATCATGTGTTGAGAAATAGTTGCAATAAATTTGAATCCAATAATACTGGTCCTATTATGAGGAACATTGGTATTAATATAAAAGCAATATTGCAGGAATATCCTTAACACACTTAAGGGTTAAGCATAGAATTAAGGAAACGGTAAAAGCAGAAATACATAATAAGGATTACTCCTAATGTTTATGGACAACGCTTGTTCTCAAGTTATATTCTTATGTCTTTCTTGTTCAATAAGCTAATTTCTAGTTGGATTCAAATGCCAAATTTGATGTGTCTTATGAGGCTGTCAATTGGTTGGATTTGCCTATGGGCCAGCTTCCTGGCTTGCTTCTGAGTTGAATTAGGCTAGCTTTTGATAGATTATGTTTAGTTTTTTGGGTTTGAAATGGAGTCATTTTGTTAGGTTTGTTAGGACTGGCTGATCCCAGTCTGCTCCAACCCTCAACACTTCTGGTCTGATAAGGAATTTTTTATGTGGTCATAGGTGATGCCAGGCTTAAATGTGTTGCTTATGCAAATTAATGAATTGTAGATGTTATGTGTTTTGTGTGTGTACTTGCATGTGTTTGTGTAAATTTTCATGAACAACCAGGCCATTCGTTGCTTAGCAACAGTCCAGCCTGTGCAGCCTCCTTGCCACTGTCCAATTGATCATGCCTATTTTGGCACCCATCCCACTTTATCTAATGGTTAGGATTTTGATAATACCTCTCCTGATTGGATGGTTAGCTCATAGGGAGACGTTTTACTCCCTAAGCCTTCTATGATTAGCTCATAGGGAGACGTTTTACACCCTAAGCCTTCTATGATTGTCATCTTACAGGTAGCCCTCACACTGGACTGTTCCTAAAAATGGCTCATACCATCGCATTAGTGTCATGATTATATACTTTATTAAGTAGCCCGTGGTTAAGGGTACCTCCCTGGCCGAGTTCTCACACTCACCCCAACCAAAATAAGAGCCATCCTCGGCTCTGATTCCAATTGTCACTATCCCGCTTAACTCGGCATGATATTGTCTGCTATGTGGGCGGACTTCCTAGGCGGTCACCCATCCCTGTTTGTTCCTACCCGAGCACGCTTAACTCCGGACTTCATATGGGATCTAGGGGGACACACGACTTTAAAACACTCCATGTTGAGTTAAGACGAGGTTTGACTTATAAGACTAGGGATTTGGGTGGCCATATTCAATGTGGGACTAGTAGAGGCTCTCCGTTGGAAGCCCATGGTTGACATGCTACCCCCTTGGTTAATGGCGCCGCCCGGACCGAGTTGTCACACTGGGGCTCTCCTTGAACCTACTGGAGCCATTTGGTACTGTGGATCCTATTTTTCAATTGCTAATATTTATCCCTTATAGTGAAGTTGAAGGAACTCATCGTCTCTTTCCTGATTTTTATGTTTAACAATTTTGCCCTCATAATTTTTGCTTTTCTTGACCTAAATAAGAAACTGTAGTTGCTTGAAGACAGTGTTCATGGGAGCTAAATCATAACTTGGGGAGTGCACGTGGAGGACGATGACCTTGTTGATTAGATGCTAGAGTCCATTCATCCCTCATTGGTTAGCCAGCATCATGAATGAGATTTATTAATCATTTTACCTGGCTATAGCATTAGTAACATGCCAATGATGGCATTTACCCTTCAATTGAAGTAAAGCACCTGAGTATACTATTGTGAAGTTTCCAGGCAATATTTATGCCACTGTTGTTCATCAGATATCATTACCTTTCACTAAAATAATCATTTTGTTCCCTTTTTCTTCCCCCGGCTGGGTGCTTGGTGGAAGGGATCTTTTTTGTCCACATTGGCACGATTTCAGGACATTTGCTCCACCTGAAACTATGAGCACTTCTAAATATGTTGGTTTCGTCAGTCTCATGCCATTGCTTACATTGTTTCTCTGTGATTTCTCTGACTCGCTTATCCTTGAATAGTGCCTTAACTGACTTGTTCTTGTTCTGTTTCTGCAGAGTGTATTTCTTGAAGATCCTGATATTAGCATTGAGGATGTCGATTTCTGTGACACACATGTTGTGCTTATCTTGAGGGAAGGCTGGCAATTCAAACTTTGTGCAGTTCCTCTGCCTTTACCTATGTATGGGAAGGTAAGCAAAGTATTTGTTTGCGCTTTTTGTATTTATTGAGCACCTTGTGAGGCTTTGTTTACATAATAAGTTGCATTTTTGTTTCTAAACTGTTCACTATTTGCTATCAAGTGTAGCATTTGATGCTGCACTGTCGATCTGCAAGGATTGTTGAGCAATATTCCACCTTGTAAGTCTTAAGTCAGTAGTAGCAAGGCATGCCCCCACCATGGAGAAACCAGGGATCAATCCCATGTAGATACTTTGAAGAAAACAAACTTGACAGTGCAGATGTTGTTATAGCAGAGGTGTTTGTTAGTACTGCACTCGAAAGAAGAAGATGAAGAAGTGCCATCTCTTAAATAATATTATAGCAGAGGTGTTTGTTAGTACTGCACACCTCTTGACTTGCACTTGCGCTTGCATTTGCGCTTGTGGCAGTTTTCACCATTTGCCAAGATCCAAGTTACTAATCATGAGATAACATTGTGCAGATGTTGTATGTTGTGGACTAAAAGATCCTTGTTTGCCCATTGTTCTTGATCTTCTTTTTCTAATTATTATGAGAATGGTTGTTCAAATGTCATCATTAGAGTTTCAGAATTGGTTTGTCTTTTGTGTTTGACATGTTTTCCTTGGTTTATGTTGTTCTCAATGAAATATTTAATGCTTCTAGCATCTCTTTTATCCTTGAGTTAATCATCTTTTCTTTTCTTGGCAGGGACCATTTCATCTAAATGCCCTTAGTCCATGTTTCCTACCTCTTCCGAAACATGTTTGTCAAATCTCCCCTGGGCCAAATTATGACTACAGCTCCTCAACCATGCGATTTGTTATATCTTCACCTGTGGTATGCAATCCTTCATATTAGATTCTGCTCATGAATGTATAGATACATTATTTAGGTATATGAGAGAGCTTTTTTTTTATCCAAATCCAATCACTTGGTACATTCTATAAAGAGACCAAAATTTTATTGACTGTAAAATCTTTTTCCTGAATAAACCATACAAATGTATGGTTTTGATTGCTCAGTCATTGATAGCTTTGGGCTGTGGTCCTTGCAGCTCAACTGAGAATAGTTTAGATCATTGTGTAAATGCCCCACATTTGGTCTAATTTGAACACCAATTAGTGCCATGATGTGTTATGTTTTGATACTTGAGAGCTACATTGTAACTATCCAAGAATTTGGAGCTCATCAGATTCGTAAGACGTTAACATGTTTATAATACCATAACAATTCATAAAGTAAATTCCAAGAGCATTAGTCTAAGCAAAGATGAATATTTAAATCTCAATATTAATGTCTTAACAAGTCATTACAGGTTCAGCTAGAAAAGACAATCTTTTAATTTAATTCCAAAAAAAATATTCCAAAATAAGGGCTGGCCCCATCTAATAATCTAGGATGTTCTTCGATCTCTCAATCAGCGATGCATGCCAAAATTTATAGGCTGATCTCCGTTATTCCCAGATCCTGCTACGAATGCATTACTTGTAGTGGGGTGAACCACTAGTCAGTTACACTGGTGAGTAGAATTTCTAAATCAAGAAAACAATAGAAACTAGCACGATAACAAAGATGTAATATTACAGCTGTTCTATCATATCATTTACGGTTATCGATCCTCATCAATGTATTGATAGAATCAAATTCACTACACAAAGCTTCGTGATTCATATGTTTCCTTAAAAAGAAAAATTCATAGGTTTACCCCGAAGAGTAAGTTCATAATCTTATTCAACAACATCGCTTAATGTACACCATGATTGTTATTTTGTACTTTCATAAAGGATTCATATACTTGTCGTGATAATACTGCCACCATTCTTAATTCATAGTAGTTGTATGAATAAGGAAATTCATATTCGTGTCGTGACAAGATTGCCACCATATAATTCTTATACTTAAACAAGGGGATTCATATTCGTGTCATGACAAGATTGTCACCCATTTTAATTCATAGTAGTTGTTTGAACAAAGGAATTCATATTCTTGTTGTGAAAAGATTGTCACCCATTTTAATTCATAGAAGTTCTCGTGTTCCCACAAGAGGAATTCATATTCTTATCGTGATAAAACAATTACCATTCATCGTTGGAAGATCGATCTCAATACCAGCATTAAAAAAAAAAAAATACACTGTAGCAATCATAATTTTGATTTCATTTTAGTTCATAGGTTTCATAATAAGTACCATCACTCTTACCATTAGCCAATCCCACATACTGCATATTGAAATCTCGGCCCGCTCTGAATCGTTATTGGTAATCCACGTATGTGGCATTGTCCATATGTTCTTTGAGGTCCAAGTTACTCATAGATAAAACACATTGATCAACTTATAATCTGTAATATTTAACTTAGACTATACACTTGTCATTAAAAATACTCAAAGTGTTCTGCACAAGTCTTCACTTTCAACCACAATTCTACTTCATATAATGGATGACGTCGAAAATCTGAGTTACAAAATTCAGAATGAATCGATAATAATAGGATGAACAGTTAAAGAATGCTTGATCAGAATTAGTTATTTCAACAGTTACCCTCTTATTCTTATGATCCTTAGGAAGTAATAATAGAGAGGGTCTTCTTAATCAATAGTAAAGCCAGGGACTGTTTTATAATAAACATAAGGATTCTTAGTAGGAAATAATATGAAGAAGACATCTTCATCATGAAGAGATGTTTTAGAGTTCCAAAAAACTATTGAAATCTACATCCAGTATTATAACTGGCAGAACAGGTTCAAATAGAAACTTAGTCAAAGGGGGACGAGCCACACGACTGGGCTGTATTTGGAACACTTGGATGTGGGACCCATTGGCCCAATCCTCCTGGAACCACCACCCAAGTGGTTGCCTATCAATCCCCTACCAGATGTGGGGGATTGATCTTAGATCAGGTGGGCCACAAGGGCCCACAACCCACAAATGGCCAAACTTCTTTTTGACGTCTTGAACTGGTTCTTCCCCCCATTCCCATTTCCTTTACACATTAGACCATTATATTGTATGATAAAAACAGTCCTTAAGAAGCACACTAATCATAGGATTCAATTAACCAATCATCTACATTGAAAAGGATGAGTTTAAACCTTTATTTCTCATTACAAGCATGTCGACAGTCTTGTAATTCCCTCAATACAGATCTAATTGTTGGAATAAGGGACTCATATTACTCCATTTCAAAGGAAAACACATCCCTGAGGTCAAAATGGATTTATATATTGTTCTTAAGACACGAACATATCAACAGAAACTTATATATGTTTAAATTAGTTCCATTCAGTACAATGATTTATGAAAGATCATTTTCTGTGACAGCAAAATATTCGATTGAGTATATGAGAAGTTCTACTCACTTGGTATACGTAATGAGTGACCTCAAATTAGACATCCACTAGGCTCAATGCTCCTTGTTGAAATTCCTTGCTTCTATTTTTTCAAATATCACAATATTAGACTTCTATTCTTCATCCATGAAAAGTAACCAAAGAAGAGAGGAGGTCCCCCTTATAGAATAGTGGACGTCCAATGGAGGAGTCCTAAAAGGATTTCTCCTCTTTGAAAGGTCATATGGGGAAGGCTAAAAGTCATGTCTGTTGGTGTAAAACGAGGAGCCTTCTTTGAGGAGCTACACAGTCACAAATAAGTGGATTTGGGTCATATATTTACACTTAATTAAGACCTGAAAGTTTTGGCCCAACAACCCAGTCCAGTCATGAATTGAACTGATCAAAACTGGGCCTTTCTAAGCCCAGTTGGCCCACTCAAATAATTCAGGGTTATTACATGCATATTCTTTTTATTGTTTTTATACCGTTTCAAAGGGTAACTTATAATTTCCCTTTATTAGTCATATTGTATATTTGAAACAGTCGTTGGTTTCTCCTTTGTAATCAATGTTCACAACTTCCTACAGATGCCTGATGCCGTGGTTGACTATAACTTATCAAATGGAAAGTGGGTCATTGTGCAACAACAAAATGTGCTTCATGAGAGGACACGTACTTTGTATGGGGCAACTTATACTGCTAGCCATATGGACAAATCACAAACCTCCAAGAGCTTGGGCACTGCAACTGAAGCTGATTGTACAGATGGCTCATGGAATGACCTTTCTGAGTTCTATGCTTGTGAACAATATAGCGTTTCATCCGAAGATGGCGTTCTTGTACCACTGACTATTGTATACTCACGCACAAGGAAGAAAGGGAGCCAAAGTCCAGGTTTACTTCATGGCCATGGAGCTTATGGTGAGCTATTAGACAAGCGCTGGCGCAGCGAGTTGAAAAGCTTACTTGATCGTGGTTGGGTGCTTGCATATGCTGATGTTAGGTATGTTCCCTGCGGTTGCTCTGTTTTAATTACACTTTCGAGTGTTATGCATTCCATTTTCTTACTACTAAGTGATTTAGTTGCTTATATTTGGTTATTGTTGCATACAATACCAGTAAAAGGAAGTTTAAGATAAAATCTTTGCTGCATGCAATTCCACTAGGATCTTACTTTCTAATATATGAATGATATTTTCTTTAAAGTGTCCAAGCATGCTTCATTTTATTTGATGACAATATGTTATGCCCTGTGACGTTGTTGTCCATTTCATCTTCATCGTCAAAGCCTTGTCCCAACTATGTTGGGGTAAGTTACATAAGTTTAGTTTTTCCATCTAGTCTATCCCGGGCCAAATCCAGTCTATCCTGTGCCAAATCCTTAGATAGGTTACAACGCTAAAGGGTAACACCCTAGCAGGATCACGAAATGTCAATGTCTTAAAATTCATGTTATAGTTGTGACGAAAGTTCTACACCAGTTGTCAACCTACTTGAAGCAATCCTCCTTTATTGAGCTTGGGCCGCGCAGTTGTCACAAACTGGCAAAGTTGACATTGTTGCCCATTAATGAAGCCACATTCATAACTCAAACCTGTTCAGACAAACAAAAAAATGTAAAAAGGAAAAAGAAAAAGGGGATAGTTATTCTTGGGCAAATATTTACTATAAGTTGAGAAGAAGACATGGCTTCTCATCTTATTTGAGAGTTGGGTAGAAAATTGTCATTAAATTATTGCTGATTGTGCAACTGTGTGAATGGAACGAAGATTTTGATCCCATAGTTCTTTGATGCATTTAATTGTGTTGTATCTTTTGCAATCATCCATTTTTCCATCCATTTAAATCCAGAATGCAACTAATAAGAAGAAATGTGTGCGCAAGAGGAAGAGAGAACGTACCATTGAGAGAGAGAGAGAGAGAGAGAGAACCCTTGACATTTTGGATCATCCATTTGATGGTAAGGATCCTTTCATCTACAACACTTACCGTATTAGAACATTTCCCCCAAAGTCTTGTGGGAACGTAGTTGGGATAGATGCAATTGAAGTCTGCACCATTGTCTTACACAAACATCCTTCTGTATTCTTTCCCCCAATTTGATGGTCAACATAACTGATCCTCTTTTGAGCTTCAGAGAGAACTCCTATAAAAAGGCTTTCTTTTGCCGTTGCATCTTCTCGGGGGTATTTCGGCTTGGAGCTCTGGCCGTGTGGATTCCCCAATCTTGTATCCCTTTGATAGGCGATCTACTACCTTCATTGAGACCGTGTTTTGGGAAAACTTGCTTCTCCTTCGGTTGGTATTTTGTACGGATCTTAGCTCCTGAAACAGTTTATTTTAGATTGTGTTGATCAAGAACTCCTGGTGTTGGGGAGCATGGTTCGACTTCCCTAAAAGCTCCAATGACATCTCTGTTGGAGCTATCGAGAAGTCCAATTTTATTGCCCGTCCTTCTCCTGAGGAGCTGGAGTCGCAGTTGGTATCAAATTCTTATGTTCCATCATACAGGCAGTTGCAGGCATCCTTTTAGTTGTGCTTGCCGTTATGAGGGTCCCTTTTTAGTGTTGCCGCTCTTTTCTCCTTGCTATCTTTGGCCATGTGGCCTTGCTTGTAGCATCGATAACTTCTTAGCCCATCTTATCCAAGAGTGGTCCTTTTTCTTTGGAAAGGTTTTTTTCTTCTTTGCAGGCTCGGATCCTTTGATCAAAATCTTTGTAGTTGTTTCTCTAACCGAGAGCCCTTCAATCTTCGTGGAGGTGCATGTTCTGGAAGTTAGTCAATGTCGAGTTGTTTGCCCAACCTCTCGGTGCATTGATCAATAAGGAATTTGTTGCATACGAAGAAAAGTGCCCCATATGTTTGCAGCTTCATGTAAACCCTATGGGTCCCTGCACCTTGATGATATCCTTGAAGCATTTTAAAGCAAAGGATCAATGAGATCCGTCATAGATCATGAAGATCTAGCCTGATCAAGGGAATGGAAGGTTAGGATTACGTCCCCACCAATGGTTGGACCCTCCTACCTAAGCCCTACAAAGGTGACCCCATGAAGCCATTAGTCTAGAATGGTCAAATAGAACATCATGAGTTCCATGACTTTGTCATACACAAAAATCAAAAGCTTCATCATCATAAATGATGATGGCATTGGACGCATGCTAAGCAATCATAAGGGGGAAGTTTTATATATGTTCTCTAAGCGGAAGTTATGGCAATCTTGGAAGCTCTTCACATTTATCATTCGTTTAGGTAAGAAAGGGGTAGATAGATCTGGTAATTTTGAGTGCCTTTATTTTGTAGTTAGTGGCTGGTACATTTCTCTTGTACCAATAATGCTTTTGTCAAGAGTTGCTAACCATTGCAACCAAAATGGCTAGACGTTAGAGTTGCAACAAACAATGTACTTAACACCCCCCTCCGGCAGGACGCCACCTAGACTCGAAGCACACGCCCGTCATAAAGCTCATGGGGCCTTCTACCCTGCACACTTGTGCCCGCAACATAATACCAAGGATGCGGCAGCGTGGATTCGGACTTGAGACCTTTGGTAACTTTGATACCATGTCAAGAATTGCTAACCATTGCAACCAAAATGCTTAGGCATTATAGTTGGAGCAAACAATATACTTAACAGCTTTGAAGGTTGTCTTTCAAGTTGTTCTACCCGAGTTGTATTTGTCTCTCTCTTTGATAAAATTCCTTTGTTGCCTATAAAAAAAAAGGAAGCTTCCTCATCACAAAGAAGATTACTTTTTCAAAAGGAAATGATGGATGCCACCTTATCACAACTTACTCTCCACCACACATTATGACTCGGCATCCGCTATCTCTCAAAAGGATGGCTTTCCCACCAAGCAAGCCCTAAGGTGGCTTCCCCACCAAGCTTCAACTACAGTTCCTTCTCCAAGTGTTCAGTGTTCACTTTAGTAAAGATTCTTCTCCATTGAGTTGTGATGTAATGATGCCTCCTCCACCCCCATCTCCTATAAATAAGGCTGAGACCTCATGAAGAGAACACAAGCAAAAATAGTTCATGTTCTAGTTTTTCTTTTTCCTTCTCTTTCCGCTCTTGTAAGAGTAAAGAGTTTGTGTGTTTATCTATAGTGAAGCTTAAACTAACATTAATGGAAAATGATGAAATACATAAAGATAGAAGTGAAGACTTACAAAGAAGAGTCCTTCACTTGATACACACTTAGTACACTAACACTCAAACTGACTACAGCTAAACACTCAAAACTCCTTACCTTACAAGAGGGTCGGCACTCATCTTCCCAAATAAAGCTTCTCTTCTAAGCCTGCTGTCTTTTCAAGGTCATATCAATGTTACTTCATGCTCCCCTGCTGAATGACTACTTTGGTGGCTTCTCTACCAAGTAAATCGAACATTCAATTCCTCTCCTTTTGAGCCAAGAAGCAATGATTTCTGCTATGTTGGCTTCCTCATATTTGTTCCAATGTTGGATCTAATCCAGTTGTTATGGGCATTATTTATGGTACTCCTTGAACAATTCTTTATGAATCAAGTTGTTTTTCACCAGCACAATCCTTCTAGGTTTCTAGCATTACCACATTCCAACCATTAAAAAATTAAATATAAAAATAAAGCGTTTCCACATTAGAATTTTGGATTTTTATTAGAGTTTCTATATTTATTAGTTGCTCACATGCTCCCTCTAATATAGCAGCCAGACTGGAAATGTAAATCCACCAATTGTAATTGAAAAACAATGGCAAGCTATCTATTTGTGTTGGTAATTATAAAAATGATTTAATGTCTTCACCATTCCTTTTTTCTTGGAATGTCACTGTGAATTTAACTTCTGCTTAAGTTTGGGCCTGTTCTGCTTACAAGATTGGGTACCTAATTACATTTTTATACTGTGTGTTCTTAGAGGTGGAGGGGGTGGTGGTAAAAGATGGCATCTAGATGGGAGGCGTACAACAAAACTCAATTCCATAAAAGATTATATTTCATGTGCAAAATTCCTCATTGAAAAGGGAATTGTACAACAAAACAAGCTTGCTGGTTGGGGGTATGGTTCTGGAGGTCTTTTGGTTGCTGCAGCTATTAATTCTTGCCCTGATCTATTTCGTGCTGCGGTTTTGAAGGTATCCATCATCGTCTATCTTCTGATTCATGGCCTTGCATTCCCATTCCTCTAAATAGTATGGTTTTGCTTGTTTGTGTGTTTGGACTACGGGTGCATTTGGATGGATCCCAATTACAAACATTTCGAATAATGGATGATTTTTACTTGGGAAGAAGGAAATAGAATTAAGAATACTGTTTTTTTAACCTTTCTGTTCCTAGCTACTAGCGCTGATAATTTGGGGTTGAAAAAGGGAAGAAATAGTATTGGATTTAATGTGGTTTCAAATTCTATATTGTTTTAAATGTGGTGGAATGGATGAGCATCAGATCTGCCCAACTGTTCAACCTCATTGCCATTTGGAGTTCGTTGCCATTTGGAGTACATTGGATCCCACCCTTCAAGTATCCAAGAGCTAGTACGATTGACATTGGATCCCACCCTTCCAAGTATCCTAGAGCTAGTATGATTGGTTTGTGACAAGAGGGCTGTACATTGATCTACTGCAGATATTGGAGCCATTCTCTCTTATCCTGTAGGAGAGGTAGTGTTCACATGGTTTTGGTCTGCTCGAACTTAGACCGGGATGACCTGATTAATCTGTACTCTGTTTCGGACAGATTATATTTCTTGGGTCTGGTTGGATCCATAGTAATAACCCACAACAACACAAAAATATTGTGTAAGTATACCCTTTTTTTTCTTGTAAACTCAGGTTTGGGTTGGGTCCACTATTATATATTCAGGTAGCCCTGGGCTCTGGCCCTGGACCCGTTGGGTCTAAACTTGGATATAAGCATGGTATTTTTGGGTTGTCCCAGGTGGGGTCAAAGGTCTAACCGGACCCATTGACAGCCTGAAGGAGAGGTAAACATATGAAAAAGACCAATATATGCCAAAAACAACACCTAAAACACCACCTTTTTTTACCTAAAATTGTTACACCTCATAGTGACTTGTCATTTTTTGGTTGTAGGTTCCTTTTTTAGATCCCTGCAGTACTCTTCTGTATCCTGTTATACCTCTTACACCTGTAGACTATGAAGAATTTGGATATCCTGGTGATGTTGAAGATTTTCAGGCCATAAGGAACTACTCCCCATATGACAATATTCAGAAGGGTGTCCTTTACCCAGCAGTCTTGGTGACATCATCTTTTAATGCAAGGTAACATTCATTCAGAGTCCTTGGATGATGGCATTAGATGTTAATGCCTTTTCTTTAATTGGCAGAAAGAACAGAATAATTATACCTTTGTTTTCTTTTTTGGAGACCCAAATGCACACGCCCCCACTTACACACCCATGTCCCAACCAGCTGATCTACAGCTTGGGACAGTAATCATACCTATGCTATTGAAGCAAAAGTATGTATATATTTTTATCAGATGCATGTATGGCTATATTGGATTTGTAACTACTTAAAAAAAAAATTGTAAATGAAAGACTATTAGGGTACATTTAAAGCAAGGATTGGTTACAGCTTACTACATGTTTGAAATTCTTCCCTAACAATATTCCTAAATTGTGGCTGCAACCCAGTTACAATAAGTTTAGCTTACTTGAACTTATGAGTAATGTGTCTAGATTTCATACCTATAATAAGCCTTGAGCTCAGCTGCTCAGGTCCTAGAAAAGGGGAACACGCTTGTGCATCCTTGTTTTTTGTTGGATAAGTAACTCAACTTTTTTTTTTCAAGGTTATAACATGCATAAAATGTACGAGGACAACCAACTATGAGCTGTAAGGGACAGTACCTGAACCTCAAAAGAAATTTCCACGCTGAAATGATACAAATGCAAAAATGCAATGATACGAAACAAAATAGGGACCTGTTTGGAAGCTCCTCTTTTCCTTGAAAGAAAATGTCCATAATGTAATAATAAAAGCTGAAACAGTACAATGATACAAAACAAACTAAGGGCATGTTTGGAAACTCTTATCTATTTGAAATAGAGGTGATTGAATTAGATTGGTTTGAAATAAAGTTGTTTCAATTATACCCTACTACAAATAGACCATTTAGCATGTCTAATTCAATTTATAAAAAAAAAACTTGTATATAGTAAAGGTTATATAGTCAAACTTGTCATATAATAAAAAGTAGTACAACCAAACTTGTGATATAATAAACATTGTGAAAGAAAAAAGTTGTTTGATTGCTTTTGACATTGATTTTTGTTTAAAAATGTCACTGTTTTGTTGCTTTTTGATGAAGAGGTGAAAGATCTTAAAGCTAATTGAATCAAAGATTCACATAAACTTTCCCAAACATTTTAAATCACTCAAACCTCTGTTTGAATTAGTTTTAAGGCAAACAAAAAAAAAAAAAAAAAAGACTTTCCACACAACACTTGAAAATCAGTGATGTAGAGCAGGGCACCAGGTGTGGGGCGGGTAGAGATGGAGGGGCTAGAGATGGAGGGTGGAGGGTTATGTAGCCTTTCACCTGATAAATGAGCTAAAACATGACAATAGATGGGTTGGGCCCAAAGAGCTTGGCAAGATAGATGGGCTGGGCCCATAACTGGTCAACCCATGGGGACCATGGGTGTGTCCTACATCACCATGGGTACATCAATCAGATAAATGAATTTTTTTTTTTGGCCCATGAAAGTTGATAGAAATCTGTAAGAACATGGTTCCATTCGATTTAGGATGGTTGATTTAAATAAGAGAGAGGAGTAGCTCTCTCTACTTGGGATAGCGTGGGGAAGTTAAACTGGATGGAGATTCCATACATAAAGAGAGCTTAAGGCTTTAAAAGGAATATATTGGGCCCTATTGTAGTGGATTGTGATTGGAGAAATACTCTTGCTCATGATGTACTGGGTGAAATTAAAGCTTTAAGCAGTGCATGATTGAATGTAGTGGCATCTTTGTTTCATGCTCCTAGGAAGCAGATAAAATGGATCCTTGCTAAGCCATGGATTTTGAAACAAGGCCCTTTCGTTATGTTTGTTTTGCCATAGTTGTAGCTACTTGGTTATCTTACAACTGTTTGGTTACGTCCAATTGATGGAACATCATCTATATATCTCCTGTATTCTTTTTAAGTTTTCCATGCAAAGAATTTGCTGGAAATTCCACTCTGGCTTGTGGAAGGGTTTGGCATAATATTTTTAGGTTGAAAGGGTGCTTCTTCCTCTTCTTCTTTCTTAACTTTCTATTGTATTAATAAGAGGGGAGAGAAAGAGAGTAGAGGGAGAAAGGAGAGCTTCTCTTATTTAATGAGATGTGTACATAAAGGGGGGGGAGGAGGATCTTATTTATAGAAGAAGATTGCTTCCTCCCCAAGCAAACCAATATAGCAAGACTCTAACTTTCCATATCTAATGTGGGTCCCATGGTGGGCATCCACTAATAACAATATTTTATAACACTCCCCCTTGGATGACCACCATTCAATAATAGTTGCCTCATTAAAACCTTGCAAAGGAAAAACCCAATGGGATAAAAACCTAAGCGAAGGAAAAAGAGTACAACATTTTTATAAAGTTATTGAAATGGTGTTGGACGTGCATAATGCTGCCTCGTTAAAACCTTAACTAGGAAAACCCAGTGGGATAAAACCTAGAGAAGGAAAAAGAGTACAGCGCACATATGTCCTAATTGATAGGCTTCAAGGTATCTATCCAGAATCTGTTACTCCCCCTGACGATAATACCCTTTACATTGTTTGATGATACACTTTCCGCATGCCGATCTCATATACAAGCCTTTGAAATGTTGACTTTGGTAATGACTTTGTGAACAAATCAGCCAAGTTGTTGTTTGAACGAACTTGCTTGACTTCGATCTCATTGTTCTTCTGAAGCTCATGTGTGAAGAAGAACTTTGGTGCAATGTGCTTTGTCTTGTCACCTTTAATGTACCCTTCTTTAATTTGTTGAATACATGCCTCATTGTCTTCATAGATAATACTCGGGGTACCTGTACTGAGAGGCAATTGACAAGAACTACGAATATGCTGAATTAAAGATTTTAGCCATACACATTCCCTACTAGCTTCATAGAGGGCTAAAATTTCAGCATGGTTAGAAGAAGTAGCTACCAAAGTTTGTTTACTAGAGCGCCAAGAAATAGCAGCATTACCATTGAGAAATACATAACCTGTCTGTGATCGACCCTTATGAGGATCAGATAGATATCCTGAATCTGCATATCCTACAAACTTGGAATCTTTACAATAAAAGAGTCCTAAATCAATTGTACCACGCAAATAGCGTAGGATATGTTTGATACCAGTCCAATGCCTTTGCGTTGGCGCAGAACTATATCCAGCAAGTAAATTCACTGAAAAGGAAATATCCGGTCTAGTACATTGTGCTAAATACATTAAAGCACCAATAGCACTCAGGTATGGTACTTCTGGACCCAATACCTTTTCGTTTTCTTCAATTGGACGATATGGATCCTTGTTTATGTCTAAAGACCGAACAACCATGGGAGTGCTTAGTGGATGTGCTTTATCCATACCAAAGCGTTTCAGTATATTTTTGGTATAATTAGATTGATGGACTAATATTCCACTAGAACTTCTCTCGATCTGCAGGCCGAGACAAAATTTTGTTTTCCCAAGGTCTTTCATCTCAAATTCCCTTTTCAAATAATCAGCAGTTATTTCGAGCTCTTCTGGAGTCCCGATTAAATTTATGTCATCGACATAAACTGCCACTATTGCAAAACCTTTTGAGGATTTCTTTATGAAGATACATGGGCAAATGGGATTGTTTTCATATCCTTCCTTAGACAAATATTCACGGAGACGATTGTACCACATTCTTCCGGATTGCTTCAATCCATACAATGATTGTCTCAATTGTATTGAGTACGTACTCTTGGGCTTTGCTTCAGGCAAAGTAAATCCTTCTGGGATTTTCATATGAATTTCTGTGTCTAAGTCCCCGTACAGATAAGCGGCCACAACATCCATGAGTCTCATATCCAAATTTTCGGAAACCGCTAAACTTATCAGGTATCTGAATGTCGTTATATCCATAACAGGGGAGTATGTTTCCTCATAATCAATCCCAGGTTTCTGCAGGAAACCTTGTGCCACAAGTCTTGCCTTGTATCTAATGATTTCATTCATTTCATTCCTTTTCCTTACAAACACCCACTTATAACCTACAGGGTTAATACCTTTTGGGGTTTGTACTATAGGTCCAAATACACCACGTCTATTGAGAGACTCTAACTCTGCTGTAATAGCAGTTTTCCATTTTGGCCAATCTTTTCTTTGTCGACATTCATTTATAGTACGTGGTTCTGTATCATCATCCTCATGTTCCATTGATATATGTGTAGCTACCACATATGCAAATGCGTCATCGATGACAATTCTTTTTCGATCCCATCTCTCTCTTGAATAATTGTAAAATATAGAGATCTCTTCATTATCCGGTACCGGTGCCACTTCAGGGGCTTTTATAGTCTTATCAAGGACTTTCGTCATTCTAGAGAGAGTGGATTTTTCCATAGCTTCTTCGGGAGCGTTATGACCCTCTTCAGGAGGAAACTCTTCAGGAGTGTTAAGTGTATCTTTGGGAGGATATGATGATTGTATATTTCTCCTTTTCCGCGGAGCTATATCTTTTGAACCTACAGGTCTGCCACGCTTCTGGCGTATTACAGACTCTTTTGTTGCCACTTTTTGACTTTGTCCTACAGGGACATTAAGTCTAGCAGGTGCATTCATAGCTGGAATATGTGACTTAGTTACCTTTGCTGCATCGTTAAATGCATCGGGTAATTTATTTGCAATTTCTTGTAAGTGCACAATTCTACGGACTTCATATTCACATAGTGAAGTACGTGGGTCTAAATGAGACAAAGTGGAAGCATTCCACGTTAGTTCACGCCGTTCTTCAGGAACGGGTTGTTCTGCAGGAACAATACGTTCTTTATCTCCCCCTAACGGTGGGAATTTTGTCTCATCGAATTGACAATCAGCAAAACGAGCAGTAAAAACATCTCCTGTCATTGGTTCTAAAAAGCGAATAATAGAAGGAGAGTCATAGCCGATATAGATGCCCAACCTACGTTGTGGTCCCATCTTAGTACGTTGAGGGGGTGGTATAGGGACTAAAACGGCACAACCAAACTTGCGCAAATGGGAGATATTAGGTTGATGTCCCGTTATAAGCTGTGTGGGAGAGTATTGATGGTAGGCTGTGGGTCGAAGTCGAATGAGCATTGATGCATGTAATACAGCATGTCCCCAAGCACTAACTGGTAATTTAGACTGCATCAATAGGGTCCTAGAAATAAGTTGAATGCGCTTAATCAGGGATTCAGCTAAGCCATTCTGGGTATGGACATAAGGGACAGGATGTTCGACAACAATGCCTAGAGATGAACAGTAGTCATCAAAGGCTTGTGATGTAAACTCACCCGCATTATCAAGTCGTATAGACTTAATAGGATTATCAGGGAAATGGGCTCTAAGTTTAATGATTTGTGCTAATAGACGGGCAAAGGCTATATTCCTAGTTGAAAGTAGGCAAACATCAGACCAACGGGTGGAAGCGTCAATCAAAACCATGAAATACCTAAATGGTCCACTAGGTGGATTGATCGGTCCACAGATGTCGCCTTGTATCCTTTGCAGAAAGGATGGGGATTCTAATGCAATCTTAACGAAGGAAGGTCGAGTGATTAACTTTCCCTGTGAACATGGGACACATAGATACCCATTTGGTATGGTCAAACTATGGTTGTCTAAAGGGTGTCCAACAGAGTTATCAATGATTTTCTTCAACATGGTAACTCCGGGGTGCCCTAATCTATCATGCCAAAGCAATAAGGCTTGAGGGTTGCTGAACTTTGAGGTTGGTTTAAGCTTCGGGCTTAACTGTCTCGTTTTACTCAAAACCGAATGTGATTCGACGATGGATATCGTCGTATAATATAACCCAGAAGAAAGTGCACTTAATGTTTCTAGTATTTGCTTTCGGCCTCCAATACTAGTAACGATAAGTAACATTTCCTTGTTACCTTTATTAGCAGTCTCAACATGGTATCCATTTATTCTGATGTCCTTAAAACTGAGCAAGTTTCTTCGGGAACTGCTGGAGAACAATGCATCTTTAATGAATAAATGAGTACCATTAGGTAACGTTATGTGGGCTCTTCCGGAGCCTTCAATTATTTGCACAGGTCCAGCTATGATGGATACCTTTCGTGAATTCAATACCAATTCTGAGAAAAACTTCTGGTTTTTCAGAATGGTATGTGTTGTAGCACTATCTACAAGACAGTGAGTATCCCCATTGTTGTGATCCATACCTTTAAACAAAAGATAAAAAAATGTAACTAAACAATCACATGATTAAGAAAACTTCATAAAAGAAATTTCATCAAATTGATAAAATAAAATAAAAAAAATCACTCATCATAAAACATCCATAAAATGTTTGTCAAAATTAAGAAACTAAAAACTAAATCATCCAATCATAAAATATCCATAAAAGGGTAAATAGCTAAAAAGAGATTCTAAATGGAGACTCTGAAAATATTTGTTTGGTCTTCTAGAACATTCCAGGAGGAGTTCCGATTTTAGCACTAAATGCCTCATTGCTCAGAGGTTGGCCATTTTCGTCTTCAAAAAAATCTTTAGTTTCCAAATTTGTAATGTCCAACTGGTAATTGGCATTTTGTAGGTGAGTATCCCAATCCCAATCTTCTAGATCATTTGATTCTGCAGAATGAACAGAGGCTTTGTATGCTTTGTATTGTTCCACCACGTCTTTTGGTGCACGACAAGAGCGTGACCAATGCCCAATCCTTCCACATCTGTAGCAAGGGTTATCAGAACGGTGGGTAGAAGTATTTGGTGGATTTTGAGGTTGATCTGGATTTTGTTGCTTCTGAGGATCAGACCACTTCTGGTGGTTTTTGAATTTTTTATTGGGAGGACCTCGAAATCCTCCTCGTCGGGAGGAGTTTCTTTTTTCGCCTCTTCTGGAGGGATTATTTCTCCCACGCCCCCTTCCTCTGCCTCTGTTGGAATGGAAATTGGCATTTGCTTCAGGCAGTGCCATAGATCCAGTTGGTCTGGAGTTATGATTCTTCAACAAGACTTTACTGTTCTGCTCAGCAACAAGGAGACAAGAGATCAGTTCTGAGTATTTGGAGAAACGCCGTTCACGGTACTGCTGTTGCAGGATTACATTTGTTGCATGGAAAGTGGACAGCGTTTTCTCTAACATCTGCTCTTCTGTAATCGTTTCCCCACACAATCTTAACCGGGAAACAATGTTGAAAAGAGCAGAGTTATACTCAGATACCGATTTGTAGTCCTGAAATCGCAGGTTTAGCCATTCATTCTGAGCTGTTGGTAATAAGACCATCTTCTGGTGATCATATCTATCCTTCAGGGATTTCCAAAGACCTGCTGGGTCCTCCTCTGTGAGGTATTCATTCTTAAGGTCATCATGTATATGATGACGTAAGAAGATAAGTGCCAATGCCCTATTCTCCGGGGACTCTTTATTGCCTTCTATTATCGTCTCTCCAAGCTTCTTGGATTGTAAATGTAATTTTGCATCCAAGTGTCAGGATAAGTAGTTGTCCCCGGTAATGTTAAGGGCTTTGAAATCAAGTTTGGTTAAGTTCGACATTATGCAAGAGCTGGAAAAAAAATACATATATATGATCATTGATAAGCAAAAGATAAAATACAAATAAAAGAATTGTAAGGCATTCAGAATAAATTAAGGGGTGAGCCATGTCAGATCAAGTTTGCCAATTCAAAATTGAATAACATCATGTTATCAATTTTTAATAATCCAAAAATAAACAGTTTAAACAAGGCTTTTGGCTTGATTTGGAACTGCAGGTTCCTGATTAGAACTTCAGGTTCTTTAATTTTTTTTGTTGAACTTCAGGTTCTATCAAGGCTTCGGGCTTGATGTTATGGCATATTACTTTTATTTCTGGATCGAAATATCAAACTTCAGGTTTGATTAGGAATGAATCTGCAAGTCCATATTATGGATCTGAGAACTTCTGGTTTCAGATTTGAATAATCCACGGAACTTCTGGTCCGGATTTAGAAAAAGAACTTCTGGTTCTTACGGAACTGCAGGCCCGTACTAATATAGAACTTCAGGATCTGAGAACTTCTGGTTTCAGATTTAAATAATCCATGGAACTTCTGGTTCGGATCTAGAAAAAGAACTTCTGGTTCTTACGGAACTGCAGGCCCGTATTAATATAGAACTTCAGGTTCTTATTTATGATCCATTCTTGATCTTCCCTTTTTCTTAAAAAAAATAATAATAATCATTCACTCCCAAATAAAAGTAATAAGAATAAAAGCATATATATGGTTATTTAATTAATAAATGATTGTAAATAATAAAAAAAGAATTACTTTACCGTTGCACGTTGCACTGTTGCACGTTGCACGTTGCAACACGTTGCACTGTTGCACGTTGCACTTTGTACTCTAGGCCACTGTTGCACGTTGCAACACGTTGCACTGTTGCACGTTGCACGTAACGATCAATGGAGATCAATGCACGTAACGATCAATGCACTTTGTACTCTAACACTGTATAGGCCACTGTATGCACGTATGCACGTAACGATCGAGGGAGAGAGGCAACTGTGCAAATAACGAGACCGAGGGAGAGAGGCGCGCGGGATCAGTCGATCGAGGGCTCGTGCTGATAACGTATTAATAAGAGGGGAGAGAAAGAGAGTAGAGGGAGAAAGGAGAGCTTCTCTTATTTAATGAGATGTGTACATAAAGGGGGGGGAGGAGGATCTTATTTATAGAAGAAGATTGCTTCCTCCCCAAGCAAACCAATATAGCAAGACTCTAACTTTCCATATCTAATGTGGGTCCCATGGTGGGCATCCACTAATAACAATATTTTATAACATATTGTTATTTTTTATTCCATTTGTTTTTAATGAATTAATCAGTTACCGTCTAAAAACATCTCCTGTATTTCTTGACCTTTTTCTATTTTTTTCACTAAATTATTCTAAGTAGGTCCCTTGTTAAATAAACTCAATATTTTACCTGTAAAATAAAGTAAGTTACTAGAAAAAGTTAGGAAATGAGTAGAAACGTGCTAAAATTTTTACCCATTAAATGGAAGGTGTGCCAATTTCCATCCCTTTTTATTTTATTTTTGCTTCTTTTTGCACTTTTTCCCATTGGCCAATGTGATTCTCTTCGAGTTGGGAATTTCTGCTGCTGTAATTCTATAAGCTTTCTAGTTGTGTTTAATTAAAATTTCAGAAACACTACCTATTTAATGCAGCCAGGCTAATGGGCCACGCTTGAAAGTTTATACCTGCAGGCCCAAGTCCAAAGCCCATTAGTGAAGATTGATTTTATAATAGTTGCTTTATTAATAGCAGTTGCTTTTTAAATTTTTTAGAAATTAATTTTATAGTTGAATTAGGACTTCTTATTTGGATTGAGCTAGTTAGTTTCTTTAGTTAGAGAGTAGTTTAGTTATAAATAGATGTAATCCCTTCTCATGGGATAGATTACATTATTTTGAATAAGATTTCAGTTTTCTTCTCTTTGTTTGTGGGTTGAATTCTTGTTTCTTGATGTGAGGCTTAGATAGTTTATTCTAAGCTTTTTGGCTAGGAGAATAGCCCGTTAGCTATTCTTCTTCCCTGTGCTGCATCACTATTAAAAAAATAAAGGGCCCTACCTTAGGAACGCTAGCTTTGAATCCAAAATATGTTTTCTTTTTTTTTTTTTTTAACTATAGGTAAAAAAAAAAACTTGGTTTAGCCTTTGGAAAATGAGTTGAGTCAGTTTAAGTCTTTTACCGGATCAAGTTTTTGATCTAGTGCCAGCTTTTGTGGTCATATCTTTCTAGAAGTTTCTCAAAAACAACCATCTCAATCACCACACTGCAGTGGAGGCAAAAATTTCCTTCAAACTGCAGTTGCTACATGCAGTAACTGCAGGTTACCTTAACAGGGTTCTTAAAAAGTGATCACAGATATATTGCTCTCACTAGTGTACTGTGGCCACTGCTGAGTATCAACAGGGCTTAGAAGTTCCTAAAATGTGTTGAGTGGCTTGTCAACAAAAAGCAAGTGTTGAACAGAGTTACTTTTCTATTATGGCTTATCTGTTGGGTAGGGAGGTGAAAATTGGATGCTAATGTAACTTTAACTTAGTCAACCTCATGGCTGCAATGATTAATACCCTGCAGTTTTTCTAAGGGCTCATCACGCCCCACGACCACAGACTGTACTTACTGTGTTCACCTTGCATAGAGTTGAAAAAAAGATTATTTATGTCATCATGTATCTGCACATAATTCCTTATCAATGTGCAATTAATCTACATTTTCTTAAGTTTAAAGCCTCACCCATCTATTAGGATATGGCCCCTGTTTATGACTAAATGCTCTACTACTGCATAATCTGCTTCACTTCATTTCAATTCTTTATCATTCTCCTTTTCTTTGAGCTACTTGTTGCAGTTCAAATCTGCATTTCAGAAAAGTTTTGCTTCTGGTCTTCTATGGATAGCAGAAACCAACTTTAATGACATTCCCTTTTTTTTCCCTCTTCTGTTAGAATTCCCCTTTCTTTCTTCCTCTTGGATACTGATCCCAAATTCTATCTTTCCGGTTTCTTAATAAATCCACCTTGGCATTGAATCACAGCATTGTTTACTTGGTTGTCTTCTTTTTTCTTCATTGTCTTCTGCCTAACTTCATACTACAATGCAAGTTTTACTGCTAAATTTGCATGTCTTCTTGTTTCTAAATTAAGTATTAGCTCCTTGTTTCACTAGGGGAGCTTTTGCATTAGTCTAGTATGTTGTCATTGAATTAGTTTATTTTGTGAAGGAAGGTTATATTGAAAATAATAATATTACATTGTGATTTCGGTTGTCCAGTCAGTGAGCCGAGTTTCTCAATATGAGGAACTTGGCAATTTGTTTAAATTATATTTGAAACAATAGGCCAATTCAACCCCTCGGGCCTCGGGCTGTAGTGACCACCAACAGTGAATGGGGCATGGTGTTTTGTCAAGTCTATTTTGGCTATATTTTCATGCAACAACTACTTTATTTATGTGCAGCAACCCAAACATAATGGCAATATTGCAAGTGTCTCCTTATTTTTACTACTAATTACTACTATTACTGTTGTTGCATGGGTTGATGCAATATCAAAAGTCCGTAGCTAGCAGGAACCTTTGCACATTCTTCTCAACACCCAAACATAACTTGTTTATTTAACAGTTTCGTATTGATATGACAGGTTTGGAATATGGGAAGCTGCAAAATGGGTTGCCATGGTCCGGAAACTAACTGTATATGACCCACAACATCCAATACTGCTAAATTTAACAATAGATATAGTGGAGGAGAACAGGTACCTACATTGCAAAGATTCAGCACTAGAGACTGCTTTTCTTATCAAGATGATGGGTTCCCTGTGAGGACCAAGATTAGACCCATGCAAGTGGATAGCTCAGATACACAGAAATGCTGGTTGCATGGTTCCATGTCAAAATCATTACATTGGGCCCTGCCTGTGCTGGTACTGCCACATCTCCAAGCATTGGTTTCGGAAAAGGATCACACAATCTTTGCCGGTAGTGTTGTTAATCCATATGCAGTAGCAGATTTGAGGAGAAGATTGTTAAAATACTGTAACTTATTGGTTCTTGTCTTGTGTAGGTGGGTGGCTCTTCTGAGTTTTTGACACTTAAATGTATAATTCAGTGAGGGGGCTAACTGTGTACATGTGGGGCCCAGGATTTTCAGACTTGGGTCACCAATCCAACCATCCCCCAGTGGATGAAGGAATTTCCAAAAATCTCCCCCAAGCAAATGTTGTACCATTTATTGTCAACCCTTTTTAAACTTATTTGGGTCATTGCTTTATTCCTTAACCATCAATTTCTGGAAAAAAAATGATGGATTAGGATATTCAAATCTGGTAGATTCTTGGTGCAGTCCCCTTCCATAAGAGGAACCGTTGATCGATGATCTAAAGTAGAAAATTGTGGCCCCATTTGTACAGCAAGCTGCGCCTCAACTAACTAAACATTCTCTGGGCCTCTGAACCTTTAAATTCCTGTCATATGTCACGTCCTTGAACTTGAGAAGGAAACATCAATTTTCCAGTTGTATGCGTATAAAGAATCCATATTTCTATTTAGAAATTCTCCTCCTTCCATGGTTTTGGTTTCATGTGTCAGTCTTTGATTTGAAGGGCGTGTACCCTTTGCAGCTGTATGGTGCTGGTGGCTCTGCAAATTTAAGAAACCTGGGTTTCTTTTGTGCTTGTATTTTAAACGACATTTGCCGATAGTGACGGGCAATGTGCTTTGATAGATGGATGATGGTACCATAGTGTTATGAAGGCCCCATTCGTCCAACAATATGAATATGTCAACATTCAATGTCATCACCTACCACTTAAAAAGCTTCCTTTACAGAGGCCTTATCATCAACACATTTCATTAGTATCTTTTTCCATTTGGTTTCTTTATGTTTTTTAATGCCGGTATGCACATTTCAATAATTTTATCTTTTGTCGACACCAACACTGTTGATATGGTAAGCCGAATTGTTGTAGGTGCATGTGACCATACCCATCCATTTGTTTTTCAACATGGGTTAAGTGAACCTGGTGTGTCTTTGAACTTTGGTGTTAAGCAGCACTGCATTAGCTTCCGTTAAATGACCACAACTGTGGGCCCAGCGCTCCTCTAGCCATTCAATGATGGGCAGTTGCATCGCCACATGTATGCATGACATCCAAATGTTTGGGTAAACATTTGACTCAATGCTTTGTCCTTTAAATGATTTGAGTAAACAAGCACCATATCCTTAGAAAACTTATTAAAAAAAGATGATCTTTCATTTACATCTTTACAGAAGACATAAGTACGACACTGAATAGAAGTATATAGGTCATCATCTAAGCACTGACTTGAGAATAAAAGAAATCTTGCCCCTTGTACAACCAGCATCTTGATGATTATTCAACACTGTACCGCTTTGCAGTACCACTGTAGCTAGAAAATCGTCTTCTTTTGCAGTACTATTGTAGCTAGAAAATCCTCTTCACTGAAAAATGTATGTAATGAGGCAAAATTATAAGGATTGAGATAAGGGATCATCCATCAGTATAAAACTCTTACATCGGGCAAAAAAACTCACATGTTGAGCACATTGTTGATGTGGACCAGCATCAGAGAAGTGATTTTATTTCGAGCTGAAAATTTGTTTCAAGCCTATATTGATCGCAGTGCACTGTGATAGATATTGGGGTCATAGTGAATTGGCGCACATTAAAAACCATAACACATTGAACAGAAAAAGAGACTGCTATTTGAACATCATGAAGATCATGTTTAGAGAGTGAACCGTGATGGGACTTAAGTTTTAGATCCTCAAAGAACAATGCCCAAAGAAATAAGAGAAAGAAGAACCAAAATCATCCTTGAGATTCTTTACGGTTATATATATATATTAAATTGCATATCATTCTTACCCTAACATGATTAAGATACGACTCTGATGATGATGATGTAAGTCATTCTTAACGTTGAGAAGCTTTAATGGAGGACACACTCGTCAATTCTTGAAGAGTTGGTCCTCAGTGAAACCAGAGAGTATAATCCACGATTTCCATGATCTTTGGCAACCAAAAGTAAAGTATGAAATACACTCGATCATCTAGTTTCCACTGCTAGTTTCCCACCATGAAGTAGCTAGAAGGCATTAATTGTGACGGTCGCATTAAATAGGTCACATGAGGAAGCAGACAAGGGCAACCTAGACGTACGGTATTATCAGACCATCAGCCTGTTTGGTTTGTTCGGTCGAATATGTATATAGCTGAAGGAGAACATCCAAAAAATGAAAAGAAGAGCACGTTTAACTTCTAGTTCTAATCGGATCCGGGGCCCCTCACAATGCTAACCGAAGCACCACACACTTATTCTCACATATTGTCCTCTTTGATTCATAAGATCAATTGATTTGATCTTGCCTCAAGGGATTACTTAGGCAAACCAGGGTCTCACACTTCATCCCTTACATCTTTAATAATCCTTTAATGTAGTTCATTTAATCATAAATTCCTACGTATTAAATTTCTATGCATTTACAAACAAACATGCCCTAAATGATAACAATGAGGAAGTGATCTCCTATACATTTGTGCAAACAAAGCTCCCCAACCACAGGGCAGATAGAACGCAAGAAAACCCATCGAATTTGGCAAGTTCCAGGCAATCATTTAAATAATCTTTACGTGCATCTTCAACGGAGTATCTGGCTTTAAAAAAGTGACATGATTGCACAAATCTTCATATTTTATGCGGATTGGGTGGAATGTGGGATATAGAGTCTACTCGAGGGCCTTTGGTTCTTTCACATCTGTGTTTTTGATCTTGACCTTGGATAGACACCAAATCAAAACAAAACCCCACAAATTTTCAAACCCAATTAGTTCAAGTATCATGGTCATCAATCTGGAATGGATTTATTCTCCAAAATGAAGTACCCAAGTCAAACCTTCGAAATCACATGGCCAGAAAAATACGTAGTCACAGAAAAAGACCAACCAGCCAAACCTACCACAAGCAGACAAGGGTTTTTGTTTTCTCCCAACTTATTACAACTAATCTAAATCCTCCTGCAGGATCCAGTTCCTAGAATCCAACAGAAAGAAGGATTGGGAACTTCCTTTAAAGCTGCATTTTTACAAGTAAAATCTAGATGAGTGTGAATCCAACATTCAGCTTATCTAGCCATCGATAACATCTCCTTGTCATTCAAGGCAAAGAAGCATGGCAATGGAGCACAGTTTACCCTAGCCAGAAGAGAAGCAACACAGAATATCGTTATTTCACTTAACACCGTCTATATTTCAAGTGGTGTAAAAGTTTTTCACAGAATGGGAGATGTACCTGGAAAGTGCAGAAACAGAAGCCACAAAAATGATAATTAATAAATAAATACAAACACGACACGACATACATTGCAATAGATATATTTTGATCCGATCCTACTAATTTAGGACATTGATTTAGGGCAGAACACACCGCCCAAAAAGCTTTTTTTACCTATTTGCAAGCTGCCTCAGGTGTGTAATGAATAGTTGGCTAAGTGGAATGGGATGGTTTGGGTTGGTCGTCAATGTAGACAGATGGAATCTATATATTAGATACTGACTGATTTAAGCCAAGAAATCTTCTATGTATCAAGCAAAAAGGCACATTCCTCACAGTATGTACTGGTATTGAAGCTGCTACTTCAGTCAACTCGAGAAGAGAAAAAGGAGGGAGGAAAGCAAAAGGATTCAACGGCACAAGTCAAAATGATGTGGCCATTGTGCCATATACAACTGAGAACAACCAATACACTCTACTGAATGGTCAATGCAATGGACTGGATCCTGCTTACAAACGTTTTGTACATTCCATCAAATTACCAGTAATCTCTCTCTCTGAGTTCATAGCTAATAGTAATAAATTCTGAATCTTTTGGCAGAATGGTTGGCAACCTTCATTTGTGCACTCAGTTGGGTTGGCCTAGAAATCAGATATTCATTAGGTGGGATGCTGCTTTGCAACTTCTCTGTCTTATTTGTTGAAAGTACATAATGCTCACTGATTTGGGTTGGAGTGGAACAGTCCAAAACAACAGCATCCCCACAGGATTGAATTCCAACTTCACAACATCTCAAGCATGCAGTGTAAGAAAGAACTAATTAATCGGCTACAACATTCATACTGATTGCAGTTTTGGGTACTTCCACACAAATCTACACTGTCTCTATGCAGTCGTACATGAGAAAGGGTTGTGCAAATCAATGGAACTGGGGTATTCAGTGCAGTTCAAGTTCTACTTAACAAAATGCATCTGACTGGAGGTCTGGAATAGCGCAATTTGTGACATGCATTTCTAGAGCAAATGGCCAAGGATAGACTGCAATGGTGAAACAGAATTCATGTAGCTGACCCAATGATGATAATTTTTAGAGCAAACTCTACATGAACCCTAGAAAAAAAGATACATACCAAGAAAATAAAAGAAGAATAAACAAATACTACCGCAGAATCAACACCCTTCACCACCCCGCACGAATTGGAACGCTCGAAGAAGAAGCACAAGAAACAGGACACCAAGAAAAACATCATACCTTTAAGTTTCCTGTTGCCTATGCATCTCCCAATTATCAAATATTGGAAGTGACCCCAAAAACTGTAACAACAGTGATAATGCCGCTGGCTCTGGGGGTGCAAAGACGGTAGGGCTTTCCTTCAAACACGATACAGAATGTGCAATAATCAATCCCAATCTCATGTTTCTGAAGCCTCTGGGACAGTGGATAGCTCATCATCTTCACCAAAGGATGGATTAAGAAACTTTGCCACAAAAGCCCACATTCTATACACATCTTCAAAGTTTGTTAGAAAACCAAGAGATGCTGTAACAACCTCAACCCGTACCACTGAGCTTTTACTGTCATGGCGCCCATTTGATATTGGTCTGCATAACAATGTATCATCTGCATCTAATGCTCCATGAAGCTGCTTCTGGTTATCCATGATCCGAATATGACTAAGGAAACCAACACCAAGGGAAAGACCATTTTTCTCTGCTAGTTTCTGAACCATCTCTGGATTAATCACTTCCCCACAACTGTTCTTTACATTAAAGGCCACAGCCGCACCCCTTTCATATTTGATCTTTGGGCCATAAATGTGAACAAGCGGAGTCCCAGGAGCACCATCAGAACTTGGTAACCGCAGTTGCAGTAGCGAGGTCACAAGCCAATTAATCAGATACCGTAGTCTGAGAGTGGTTTTGTTGAGGCCCATCATGTTCACATGATCAAGATGCCTACAGACTATTTCAGGTTCTCTTCGGTTCCACTCATCCTCATCATCCCCATCACTAATGGTGTCATCGTCCCCGAGTGTAGTTGCAGACACTTCAACACCTTCTGTATGGCTCAAACGTTCTCTATGGTGGTTGTCCTCCATGCTAAAGGAAACTCTACGGCCCATGCTAGTAGCCCGATCATTTTCTTCCACACCAAAAAATCTCCCTCCAGCAAATCGTCCACCTTCCCTCCGACCCAACAGTCGAAACTCTCCTTCTGTCTCCCTCCTTATAGCACTTTCCTTCGCCTCCACAAGACCTTCTTGGCATATTACAGATGAGGATCTGTCCTCGAGGCTACTATGCTGAATTGGGTTCTTGAGTCTAGCCCCATTCATGTTCACTTCCTCCCTGATTTCAGATTCTTCTTGAATCTCGCTAGCATACTGGAAATCTGGATCATTTCTGCTTTTTGATGGAGCAGGATAAATTTCTGTGTACTGCTCTTCCTCAGGGATTTCTTTAACACGGTCTAGTTCTTGAGACACTGACAAGACAGCTGCATCAAATGACAATACCTGGTCTTCACTTGATCGGAGATTCATCCGCCTATCATCATAAATGGGGCTCCTAGATATTTTTGATGTCATTTTTGGGGAAAGCCGTTTGTGGTTTTTCCTGCTGCTAAACCAAGAGGGCGGCAATGGAGAACCCAATTTCGGTCGGTTCAGCTGACCAGAGTGGTCAGACCCATATGGGCTCTGACCCAAATCTATCCAAAATGAGTTGTCTGATGACTCGTCCTCACTGAAAATTGGGCTCTTCATGACTTCCCCTACTGAAACACTCTCTGCTTCTTCAAAGATGGTGCTTGCTCCATCCCTGTCGGAGCTGTTATCATGATCCAACTCACTCTCAAAAACATCCCTAACCTGAGCAGATGTGAACGCACCAGAGAAAGCAGGCAATTGTGGTCCTGCACGAGTTTCAGGTGTTATTTTTTCACTTCCATTGACTCCCTCATCATCACATCCAATTAATCCATCCAGACCATCTATGGAATCGCTCAGATACTGTGGAAAAACTGGTACTATCCTCACCATCCCAGACCCTGCTGTCCCACACTGGTTTTGCAAGCTTCCCATCACAGATTTCTTAATGAGGAGGCATCCAAAGCCAGTTGGGTCAGACCCAAAAACACGATAGAATGACGTGATGATGAAATCTGGTCTGAAAAGTGATAGCCCAAGTGAGTCCATATCCTTAGGACCCAAAGCTCCGGCATCGAGCAAAACATGCCAATTGTTTTGCTGAGCCAATGCCATCCACTGATAAGAATACTTGGCCCCGGTCACTCTTGACTGGACAGGGAACACAAAAAGACCAACAGCAGAATCCTTCTTCCGACGCTTCTTATTCGAGATCTGCTTCCTCAGCTCAGTTGAGCAGAGCCTCAGCGTCGGCCATTTGAACCATGCACTGTAAATCTTGGCACCTTTCTCTTTTGCACTCTGAGCCATCCAATTCACAGACTGGCTGTCATAATCAAACATTGTCAACAGCTTCTTGTTCGTTTGGAAAGGGTAGGACTCCGCAAGCAATCGAAACGCAGACCCTCTACTGTGGGTGAAAACAAGGCCATATTCGTTCTCGGGCATGTTCAGATAATCCATTATCCTAGTTTTTATATCATGTTCAGCAGTGCCTTTCTCGGCTCCGCCATACAAGGCATGGTTACTCAAGTTGGCAGTTATTTCAGATAAGCTAAAAGCTGATGATTCCCACATTTGAAAGTTCTGAAGGTAAGAGAACAACCCAAAACCACAATAATCAAGACATACCTTCGACTGTGGATCGCAAAGGTGAGAATACTCATCAGACCTCAGCTGGTCGATCTTCTCTGATGTTTGGAACTTGGGGTACATAGTAATGAACTTGGAGAAAGATTCTTGGAGGCTGGGGATCGAATCTTCACTGTCAAAGGTCCGTTCTGCTGCAAGGGAGGTGGCGCGGAGAAATTCGCGCTGGGCGTGTAGGCGCGCAAGCGATCTCGACCGCCCCAAGCTCCCATCTTGGTTGGAGAAGGACTCCGAATCCATATCCTGGGATTTGACAAGAGATCCATCTTCAGATGCCTCTTCCAGTGCCTCTCTAAGCTTGTTCTCCTGCAATTGCCGGAGCATAGAGGGTTTTCTCTTACCTTCCTCTGTCAAACCAGACCCATCTCTTCTTCTGCCCTTTTTCTCTAGGATCAAAGCAGCACAATGAGAAATGGGCTTCCATAGAGATAGATGCATGAATGCTACTTCCTCTTGACACACAACCCAGAAAAGAGAATGAACCAAATCTCAACTTGAAGCCAGATTTCAGTCTATCAAGCAGCCAAAGCAGCAGCAGATGCAGTTCCAAAACCAAAACCCCAAGTGAAAGGAGAGGAATCTGGGCTTTCCCAAAAACCAAAACCGCCAACAGAGAGCAAAGGAATCTGGGATTTTCCAAAACCAGAACCCCTGTTTCAAAAATCAAAACTCAACCTGTAGGAGGGAAAAACAGCCTCAGAGATTCAGCAACATTCCACAACTTTAGTAGGTCTGAGAGACCTTTACTTTAAGCAAAACATTCAAAGCCAGACATTCCATCAAAACCCAGAGCTTTTGCAAGGAAAAGAATATGGGAAAAAGGAAAAGAAAATGATACCTGATTCCAATCCAGAGCTTTTATCAGATCAAAAGAGCCCCAAACCACAGACCCAGTTCAAATCCAGCCCCTCAACTACCCATCAAACACCAGGAAAAGTGGAGAAAAGAACACCAAAATTCTTCCTTCCAACCCCAAAACCCCCAAATCTTCAGATGCCACTCTGTCCCTCACTACAGAGAGCCATCCACCACAAAAACCAGATGTAGCATACAAATCCAGCACCACATCAAAAACCCAGAAAAACCCACAATCCTAAACACCCCAGAAATGATCAGACAACCCTAATCCACTGGCATCCATGACCCAGAAAACCCAACTCCCCAAAATAGCATCAAACCATCACAATAACACCAAATCCATGAAACCCCAGATCCACAGATTCCAGAAACCCTCTCTTTCTTTCTTTGTCTTCCTCTTCCCAGTAGCACAGCAGAAGGAAAGCAGGGCGAAAAAAGCCCCAGAATCACAACATCCCAGACCCCATAAAAACCCAGATGAGAAACACCAAAAGAGAAGAACCCAACAAGCCCTCTCTTTCGCTCTCTGCAATGGAATTAAAAGCACGGCGTCTTAAGACATCATACTTCCACTTACTTGAATGTTCAATCCAAACATGTCTATGCATTCATTGCCCTCTTCTCTCTCCCTCTCTCTCTCTCCCCTCTCATTATTACTCCTATCTGAAAATAACCTTCATTCTTACAACAGTAAAACAAGAGGAAAATACATTTTTCTTTTCTTACTGTACACCCCAACTGTTCATGCAATCTGATACTGAAACCCTCCATTTTGCTGCACAGCCCCCTTCCTGTTTTAGCTGTCAGGAGTGGTAATAATTAGAAAAAAAAAAGAAGAAATAAAAACCTGAGGTAAAAATGATTGGGTTAGACCATAGATTGAATAGTAATTTTTGTAAATTGGTACTTTTTTATATCAGGCCTCTTCTTATTTGTAGAGTGACATTCACCTTGATATATTTGTTAAGGGAATTACCAAAAGAAGGTCAAGGTTTAGTCTAGGTTTTACTAAACATTACTAGCTCATTAATTGGCTAAAAATGTCAGCTTAAACCCTAAAATAAGATGTTGGGGTGAAAGTAAGTTACTTGTTCAAGTTTAAATCACATTGGCATAATCTCAATTGAGTTTCTACCAACTTTAGCAGGTTGGGACATCTAACCCTCTGGTAGGAAAAAACACCTCAAGTAAGGTTGGAAAACCCTCTAATGAGAGAAGAAAGACCTCAAACATTAATTCTAATCTAAACATATTGGTTCAATACAAGTTGAGTTTATGCACACAAGAGATGGGTGCTACTATCAAAATAAGGGGCTTAACAATATCATTTCTCTTTTGCTTTTGTTGGTGTTTCCACCACTTGACTTTAAATTGTCTTGCTATTTGTTGGTGGGTCCGATTTGGTTTCTGACCAGTTTTTCTCTGACATCGCAAAAGTCAATCAGCAAAAGCAAAAGAACTTGGATTTCTTACTTCTCACACTCTCCCTCAAATTAGAAACAAGATCTGAACCATTGTTTATGTGGACCCTACTTGATGGACCATGGTGAGAAGTATATTAATCAGATACTCATAATCCTGAGTCTAGGCACACTTAATGTTTTATTTTTTTCCCTTAAAAAATCGTCCTCTCAATAAGGAATGGAACTAAGGATTACTCGGTGTGACTATTGTATCAAAACTCATCTAAATGGGGCCCACAATATTAGTGGGTTTGATGATCCTCTACGAGTGTGCCACCTCCAAGGGGATGAAGTGAGTTACTCAACGAACTTTGGATGCTTTTTGGAGTTCTAGGTTTTACATTAATGGATTTTTGCACAGAAAAGTCAATTCTAGAAAACAGAAAATAAGGTGTACATCAGGACACCAAAACAAAGTGCAGCATTATTGACCAAGAGGGGCATTTTGGGGATTCAAAAATATTAGTCAACTTAAAGTGTTGATAAGTGCTTTATTAATGTGTTAATATCCAGATGTATCATGTCCAATGAATCTGCAGTTTGTTGGGGCCAAGAATTTTTGCACCGCTAGGACCACATTCTGATTATCATAATGTTCATTTTGTTTGGGCCACTTAAGATGATTAACAAAAGAGCTCTTCCCTTAATTCATTTGATTGGTGATCTAGATTGCATTTGCAATTGAATTCATGTCTCTTAGGCAGCTAGGACCTGCCTATTTCTTTGCTAGAAACAAGAAAATTCTTGTCTCTTGAATTTGCACATGCTCCATCATAGGGGAGTTTCTAACTCTCCTTTAGACTTAATATTCTGAAATTCCACTAAATAGTAAACGGACTAAAATTCTAAAACTCTCCTATAACATTTGAAATATTTTAAGTAAATGATATTTTTAAATTCTTGAAGAGAAATATGACATTTACAAATTTAAAGAGATAAGCCGTCATATCATGCCCAAAAATTCAGAACACCTTAAATTCCAATCATTAATTTTAGAAAGGAAACAAGCTCCAAATTCAAATTTGCAGTTGAATCCAAAAATTGTATATGCTTTATTCTTTTACCATCTATTTGCGGTTCAGTAGTTGGATGGATGTTCAAGAGAGGGGAAATAGATAGATTATATGTAGGGGTGCTCATGGACGGGGCTGGCTTGAGTCCAACCCACTTTAGCTTGGGCTTGGGCCTTAGGTATAAGTAATTGGGTAAGGCTTGGGTTCAAAATTTGGGTTTGTTTGTTATATGGGTTGGGCTTAGACTAAGTTATAGGAAGCCCAAAGCTCAACCCAACCCAACCTGACCTGACCCGACCCGAATAAGTGAATTAAGTTGCAACTTTTCCTTCTTACGTTTCTTATGCTGCATGCAAATTTTCATGATAAAAATTTAAAAATTATTTATCCAAAAATGCTATCAAAAGGGCAGACAATATTCACTTTAATTGGATTGTAGTACATAAAGATCTCATTGCACTAACACAATTCTCATTTGTTAATAAGTCATATGCTTTTATTAAAAAAAAGAAGTAACATAAACTCAAAGAACAAAAAAGATGGCTTTATATGAAAATTGCAATTAATTTTAATAAAATTTCTTTTATATTTTAGATGGATTCTTTTGCACGTGACTGTGTATAAATAGGAATTGGTGCATGATAGTCATGTTGGCCCCACCAAAAGCCAACTTAAGGGTGCTTAAAAATTGGGCTTGAATCAGGGCTAGGCCCGATTAATTATTTGGGCTGTCTCTATATTGGGCTTAGGCTAATAGATTTTATATGGGTTGAGCCCAGGCCAGCCACATATAGCCTTAGCTAGGCTTAGGCATAAAGATTTTAATACAAGTTGATCCTGTATTTTGCTCAGCTTGACTATGGCCACCCCTAATCTTATGGACTAAAAGGGGGACTAAAATGTTTGTTACCTTAAATTTCAATGGATGGACTTGTTGCACACCATTTTTCTTTCCACAATAACAATTAAGGATAAATTCTTAATTGTTCGCTTGTTGGTTAAAAACTTGTGTACTGTATATGAGCATGATAGAGTACTTACCAAAAAAGAGAGAAAAGGATTATATTATAGGGATTTTTTTATACAATATTTATGCATGGTCAATGTAATGCCAAATTAGGTTGGAAGATAGAGTAGCGTACGTGCAAGTATAATTGTTTTGGTGCATGCCCTGTTTTACCATTTGTCAGTCACAAGATAAAAGGAAGATAATTGACGATCTAAGGAAACACTCACCGATTCAATTTATAGGTCTTCTAAAGAAACAGCAGCATGTAGTCTTGGGGCTTGAGTTGGTTTTAGGCTGAGACAACTTTAAAACTGGACGCAGACCCGATTAAGATTTATACCCATTCACAATGGTAAGACTGCCAATGAGTTGAGCTAGCCTATAACTTTTTTCCACTTAGCTTGGATTGACTCAAGCCTTCGAGATCATGTTTTAAAGGTTGAGCTCCAGCCAAATCTATAGGCTCATTTAAAAATCAACTATGCTTGAGCAAGGCCTGCACAACTTGTGCGGCTTGCGATTGACCCATGAAGTAGCTTTTCTCGGCTTAAGCTTGAGACATTCAGAGACAAAGCAGTGATCAAGTGTGAGGTACGTGCACACCTAGGGCCACGATCATTACTTTTTATCGTGAGGGTGACGAAAATATCTCATCATTTTCTTCGTTAGTGTAAAAATATAGCCCATCAAATCATCTAAACCTCCTTACTGCTTATTGTTTAGAGGGGATACCAAGCTTGAGTTTATCTGCCAATCTCATGAAAGTTCAATGACAAAGCATCTCCCTTTCAAAGAAATAATCAAGGATTGTAAGGGGCTTGGGTTTTAGCTTGGACAAAACTTGGAGTTCTTTGAGTTATAATTTTATATATATATTTAGAATGAACTAAGGTTAATGTCATCAAAAAAGTTAAAGTGAAGAAACAGAAAATAAGTGCACAAGTAGATGATCACATGCGTTCAAGCGGATAGGCAGAGATTTTTAAGCTCAAGCTAAGGCTTTAAGCACTTAAGTGGCATAACAAAAGTTGCGCTGAATGCAAATAATTGGATTTTTATTCACCCGCTCGAACGGATGACAATCAAAATTCACTTTCTAAATGCGAAATTATTTTCTATTTGTGCCAAAACTGCCTATTTTAGTTCTACTTGAAATTTTATTTTAGGGCTCACATTGTGAGTTATTTAAAAGATTCCTCTCTCAATCCTAAGAAACAGATCTTATTATTCTAAGATTATGAATATCCATTGGAGATATATTTTCTTCTCTAGAATATCCATTGTAGAGCTGTGATGAGTTGTCGAGTATTTAGAGGATATTGCTTCCACATCTGTTATAGAAGATTATCTTATCTTATAGAACATCGGTTGAATCAAATACAGAGAGTAGTGAACGGTGATGCAAAGTTGTAGCAATAGAGAGTTGTGTAATAAGAACTATAATTCTTAGGTTGGAAAGACTAGGAAAGAAATTGTGGTATATTTTCTAACTGTTTATTGTAATAGTTAGTTGTTACTGGTCTGAGGAGGACCAGTGGTTTTTCCCGAGAAGGATTTCCACATAAAAAATCTGTGTGCATCTTGTTTTTGTGTGGTTGATTGTTTTGCTATATCTTTTATTCTTTTGCTGCATATAAATTAAACTGCAATCTAAATATCTAAATATAAGACGATCTTTCATTGGGTGTGTATAGGCATGTGAGTACGGGATTAGAAAAAATCAAGTTTAAGTCATTTTTCCATGGATCAAAAGTTTATTGACACTCCTATATATATATATTAACATACAAGGCTAAGGTGACGCAAGAGTAATATAAGTATTTAAAAAAAATTATTTGAAAACTTTACCAAAAAATCATCTTAAATGTCTGGTGCATAATAAAAGGCCTTCACAATTATTTTGTAACAATAAACACCAATCGCACATTTTTTTTGGTGTACTTGCATGATGATAATGCCGCTTGTTTCAATTGAAGAAAAAAAAGATATTTTCATTTTAGTTGAGAAAGAAGAAAAGATGAGCAACACTATCATCACTCAAATAAATGTAAAAATTGGTGAAAAGATATTTAATATTTTAGAAAAACTACAAGGAGCTTTTGGGTGCATCGAACATCTAAAGTAATTTTTTTTTAATTTTCTTTTCTTATTTCTTAAATACAATCAACATTTTAAACAATTGGTAATCAATGCAATCGTTCGAAACATTTTCTCATTTATGTAAAGAAAATGCAATGGGCACTTGTGATTGTGTAATCCAAGTGGCAAGGTTTCTTCCCTTTGGCGAGAAAGCTCTAGATTCAAGATTTGATTTAGGTGTACCAAATGAGAGTTGAGGATACTCGAGTGGCTCTATGAAATACCCTCACCTTGGCAGGTATGCCAAGAGAGAAACAACCAAAAGGTCAATAAACAAAATATAAAAATAAAAAAATTGCACTACATGTCTCATGCTGGACCGCTTTGACTTGGCACTAGGCAGGCTTTAAAGTGCACTTATGATGTAACAATCAATTTATGGTGACCATTTAAATGTAGCAATTTAATATCATCTTCCATTGTATTAATCACAGGGGGAAATTTACCAAAAAGTGGAGCTTCTGACTGGTTCCACACTATATATTTTAAGGAGTTACATAGGATTATACTTAAGAATCTCTCTGTTAAAACATTTTTAAATGCCACGATCTATTTTGTTGTGTTAAAGCTTATTGCAGTAACAGTCCACCACGATGCTCCAATGAACAAATAAGAAACATGTTTTCTTTGACAGTCTTATTTAAATCCCAATCCCTTCATAAGGGTTTCTGTGCTTGGCTCTGCTTGTTTGCATGCATGGGACTTTTTGGTGTAATGAGTTCCACCAAAGGCTTATTAAGAGTTGAGGGTAAATATGAGATGACGGTTGAAAAATATAAGGTAATGATGTAGGTGAGATTTTGATTTAAACGTGTTAGTATTTTGTATGTTCGCTAATTTATGGGTTGGATAAAATTGTAGACCTAATTGAGTTGTACTTTTATAGTTTTTAATATTGGACTATAGCGTGTTTTATCAAGTCGTTTGAATGAAGATGTTTCGAGAGAAATGATTGTATCTCTCAAACCAACCGTTAAATTAGGACAAATATATGCACTATTGAAATGTTAGTTCCGAGTAGAAACCCCTAGGTTCTAAGATTGCATTAATTGAAACTCAAACAATAAAATTATAGCTTCGAAAAGTTTTCAAAATATTTAAGAAAATGCCACCAGCTCGAGCACTCATTTATCACTTAAGCGCAAAAGTGCAGGATTTCATTATAGATTTCATTTGCAGGCCAAACTGAGTTCCATTGGAGCACCCAACAAATAAAAACCCGTGGACTAGTACGAAAACCTTTCATGTTTGTGCCGGAGTTCCCTGTTTTGTTTATACTTAGACTCTTACCCCAAGGTACGAATTGTAGGCTATAAAAAATGATGCTTTTCTTAACCCTAAGGCATCTCTCTCTATAATTTGAGTTAATTTTTCACATTTGAGATTCCATCTAGAGCTTCCATTGTAGAGTTGTATTAAGTTCAGGTTTTAGATCTGTACCATCTATATCTTTATAGGAGATTACTTTCTTGCCGAATAGATTCATTTGAAATGATGATCAAAACACTAATAGCGGGGCACTAATGAACTGCATGTCAAGAAAATCTAGTAAGAATAAACACAACGCCTTGTGTCAAAAGACTAACCATAGAGTTATGAGTATATCTTATAACCACAGAGTTAGTATTTACTTAGTCCACTTTAGGCTATTAGTTTTTTTTCCGTTTGGGTTTTTACATTAAAAATTGTGTTGCTTTCTTTGTATGATTGATTGTTTTTATTTTCCATTGTATGGTAGTAGTATTATTTTAACTACAATCTAAAATAATTTTCCACACAAATCTTTCAAAACATATTTGAGTTACTAGTATGATAGCTAGATACTCATTTCTTGTGTTTTTTTTATTCAATTTCCATTAAATGGGAAGTTATTTGATAGTTTTTCTTTAATATTCATCTTTTCTTAATACTCATAGTTCTTAACCACTTATATAAATACTAAGTCTTAGAATTATTAAGAATTTAATTGCATTAGACAAATAGGCCATGGTAAGGCTTACTTTGCTTCATTTAAGCTTTTGTCATTAGTCCTCCATGGACTCTTTTTTTCTTTTTTGGTAAAGCAGTCCTCCACTGACTTGTTAGCCAAATTTCAATTCTTCCGAAGTGAAATTATTGAATTAATTAGCAAAGAGAGAAATCTTCTATTAAATTAAACTATCATATTTGTAAATAACTTAATCATTTTTTTTCTTGGTCTAAAGTTAGTATATAACATGAGGGTTTTTGTTGGGTTGATCTTAAGGTAGAGTTAAAAAGGAATATTGTGTTAGATAACTTGAGAGTAAGTATAAAACTTTTGCCACAATCTAAATATAAATAATGAGGATAAGAAACATCAGTTTTTTTCTCCCCACCTTGGTTCAGTCTTAAGGTATATACATTTCATTTTTCGTGGATTGTATCACCTTTCAAAAATCTACTTCTCTATGCTAAGAGTGGGTCGTCCACACAACATAATTGAGGCAAGGATTTGCTCACGTTGAATCCAATCATCTATTTTATTGTCGTGGGAGTAAATTTGCTTGTCATCAAGCATAGATTCTCCCTACATATTTTAAGATGAGAAAGTCCATGATATGACACCTCTCTCTCTCTTAGGATGATGTTACATTGCATTGTAGACCATCAGTATGGATGTCATCAATCTATCAGTTAGGGTTTTGTGGGTAGGTGTGATATCTTAGATATGACCCATCCACCATGTGACTCACTAGATCAAAGGTACCAGCATTTCTTATCATCAAGACCATGGGCCCCATATGTCCAAAGGTCATGAGCATTATCAAATGCTACTCAGGGGGTGTAAAAATATGGTCACCCGACAGGATAGCTCCAAAGGAGGGAAGGCAACTTGGATGTGGGCCCCATTCATATGGTCAAAATGTCTACTTGTTGGAGGCGCATATTCCCAAGTCTTCCGAAACCCTAAAAGCAGCTAAAATCCCTACGTTTCCTTTCCATTGGCTTTTAGCTTGTGACAGTTGACCAGCCAACGTTATCCTTTCTGCTTTCAAAGGTACAGAACTGCCCTTAAAAAATGTCAATAATTTCGTTACAGCCATCCTTGATCAATTCCAATGTGTGGCCCATTAACCCTCACTTTTGATGGGCCCCCAAAAAATCTAATAGATGGGAAGTTTCTAAGCCTTTGATAGGTGGGCCACAAGCAAATCATAAGAGAAACTACAAACACACAACAAATTGGCACCAATCGAATTTAATGAGGACATCATACACCAACGGTGGGTATTATCGTACCAAATTTTCCATGTGGGATGTTATAAGATGCCCAATCCAACCAAATTGTACTGTGGGACCACAGCCAAGGTCTATAGAAGTTCCCTTGATCAAACAACTATGCACCATAACTAGGGCTCAATATAAGGTAACCGTATGGAATGGTCAAGATGATTGACAATGATTGGCTCAATGCCTATCATGGGCTATGACCCAATCAATGTGGGGCGGACCTTGGCCATGGATTTGATCTGCCCTTCATATTCATGATTCTTACTTTTAAGGAAACTAGGAACCAAAAAATGTGCAAGGAAACTAGGAACAAAAAAATGTACTTAGCGTGTCTTCTACTCTTGTCATTTACTCCATGCATACCACTTCAGGGCTATTAAAAACTAATGACATGGAAGTACTATTCTACTGGTTTCTTCTTGTCAGTTATGGATCTGACTTCCTAGACAATTCAAAGGTTCCCTTGTCATTTTAAAAGGGATTTACAGAACGTTATATTGAATTTGGAGTCTCGTGTACTCAATTTGTCCACTGTTGTACAAGAAAATCAGTAAACCTTCTTCTTTGGCTGTCAAACCAACATTTATAAATATATCAACTTGAAATTTTACAAAGTGCTCCTTTCAATATATAATTTGATGACTTAGGGTATTTCTTGTCAATCCAACCTTCGAACTTTTGGCTTATGACCCGAGATTTATCCAAATCTAATGAGCAAGCACTATTATCTAAGAGTACATATATAGCTTACATACATAATACTTAGATAATGTAGGGGATTGAGTCAAATTTGAGATCTTACGAAGCAAATTCAAAGCTCAAATCAACTGAGCCATCACCTTGCAGCTTCTAGATATTTATATCAACTTATTAATTAGATATATTGCCTTTCTTTTCTTTTCTTAGTCCATTTTTTTTACTAAACGAAATTTACCTGACCTAGGTTTCCAATTTGATCTTTGCAACTTCCTTAGCCTATTGTAGGTCTTATATGGCACAATTCCATTGATAATTTTGTAATCGTAATTGGGTTGGCATGTGCAACCTATGCATTATATTATATTTCTGCTAAGTTAATCCGAAGCACGATTCTTACATTATAATTTCTTATTATACTTTTTTGTAATGTAAATTTTACCTTGACTTAAAATGTTGTGTGTATTAAATACTCATCTTCATCTCCCTTGTGATAAAGTCACAGCATAGAGTCTCTATACAAATATTCCATAAGTTGCACGTGATTCTTGGCAAGCACTTCACCTTCTGAGTTGACCTACATTAGGGTCCATTTGAGGCCCAAATGTATTTTCCCTATAAATTTCCTCATGACAATGTGCCGGTTACCCATTACGCTACATAATACAATCATATGTGAACCATCCTCTATGAATGGGGCATCTCTCGAAAGAAGTCATGGCCCGGAATTTGTAATCCTACTAACAACAACAACTTTCCAAAAAAAAAAAAACAGAAAAAAAATCAACAACAACAACAACAATAATAGTTATCATCATCATCATAATCATCATCATTGTCGGCAGCCCTACCATTGTTTGGACCATATTATCTCCATCCCATCTATTTGAGAAAAAAGTTTTATCATATAAATAAAGGAGGTTATCACATAGTGGCAGACCCAAGTCTGACGATATGAGGGTTGAAGTGCCCACCCAACTTTGAAAAAAGTTCAGAATTATATATATATTTTTTACATATTCCCCCTCTCCCAAGACATTTTTGCATAAAACTCTCCAACGAAAATTTTCTAGGTCAGCCGATATAGTATTAATACCTACAAGTTGGGGTGACAGGCATATAAAAATAGGGACAAATATTCCAGTATTGTTGTACATTGCAGTGTAAGGTTCATAATTCAAACTCCTTGTGAGTACTTTTCTCTTTTGGATGGACCCTTAAATAAGCAATCCCAAGGAGTTAGGAACCAAATGTAAGTCTACCCTTCCTAGAATCCCTTATCATGTGATTAGCAGGAATTTCTACCAATACCGAAAGTTCTACTAATACCAAGAGCCCATGTCGATTCAAACTGATCTTATACCAAGAGTTAATGCCAATCAAGACTCTACCGAATCAACTCTTAATTGGAACATAATCTACAACCTGGGGCTAGGTCGATTTGGTGTGGACCCGTGGCCAGTGGTGGACCTAAGATTTTTGTTTTAAGGATGTATATGATGGGCAATTGAAAAAGTCAAATTTATTAGTTTCATATAGTTTCTTCACATGAATAATGACAAAAGAAAAAATATGTTGCATTAAAATAGATTTAAAATATTTAAATGCATGAACTAATATTCTCTCATTAAAAGTGATATCTCAACTCTAAAATAAGATCTCTACAATTGCACTGGATGATTCTTCATAATTTGAAAGGAGGGAGTAGGGGAGGGAAATGGCTTTTAATGGGCACGACGATGGTTGTAGACTTGCATAGAGACAAGTTGGAGTCTTTGGAGAGACATGAGGGTTGGACGGTTGGAGTCTTGGAGATTTGGATTTTCCACGTGGGACTTCATGGGCTTAAATGGGTGGAGACTAAATGAGCATTTACACAAGGAATGGGTCATATTGACCATAGCAATATAAGGGGGTTTTGAAATTTAATGGGTGCATATGCACCCATATGAGCATATGTGGGTCCGCCAACGCCCGTGGCAATTAGGACACAAAAATTTTCCAAGAATATTCAGGTCTAGGGTGAGTCCATTTTGTTTCACCTAGATCCATAATGAAAATAGAGTTGCATATTAGAAAATAAGGAATTCTCTAGATAACTAGTGTCTTTCTTTACGCCTTTAACTAATCCAACTCATTTATACACAACCCTCCTTTTTGTCATTGCTCACGATTGTATTATATTATTTCAAAATCATACACTTTCAAGACTTAAAACTAAAAGCTATGATGTCTTATATTTTTTTCTCTCATTTTGGTTTAAACCTTTCCATTGCTGTGCTTTTTGTGATTGTCCTACATTCAAGTGGTCTCTAGTAAAACAGTGGAGAGAAGAAAAACAAAACAAAAGCTAAGTGCTCCATTGAAGGCCTCTTAATAATATGTGTATATATATTATTTTGTGCACAATAGAACAATATATTATATTGCATCATATTTATTGCATATTTATCATTATCATAGCCTTATCCTATGTCACTATAGTCTGCATTAGGAAGACCCCCCAGCGCCTGGATTTTAGGGAGACTGGGAGTCGTAATTCGTTTTACTTTTCTCTATTCAGATCCAACTTTCCAAGGCACCATGGATTTGAGCCAAACACAAATTTGAGTACCAAATAATTGATTATTATATATTTTTAGATTAGAAGAAAGGCTAGCTGAGTGAGGGATATATTTTTAGATTAAAAGAAAGGCTAGCTGGGGAAGGGGGCTTGGTGGTGCAACAATGTAATTGTCCTAATTATTTTATTAAGTGGACTTCCCTAAAGTCCTTATTAAATTCAGTATTATTTTCTTGTTGGCTGTTTCTAGTGGGAGCATGTCTGGAGAACCTTTGTTTCGAAATTTGTAATATTTTTCTAAATCTTGATTAGATGACACTGGGGATTTTATAATATTTTCCTCAGTTGATAAATCACATTCCATATGTACACATTGAGAATCGCATAAAATAAGTGTTTCTAGGGTTTGGTACTCAAATTTCATACTATTTTCATCAATCAACTGGTCAACGATCCATTTCCGAAGCAAAAGGATGGCGTAGGTGCATGGGCAATCCTCATCTTGAGAAATCATCAACTCACTTAATGTCGTTTCAACGGGACAAAAACACCTCAAGCTGTTAACAACTAGAAAGATTTTTCAAGAATTTTCTAGGAAATCGAGAAGGGTTTGTGGGGCCCACTTCCATGCATATCACCAATAAGGTGACAGTAGATGATATTTGACTACAGCAAATCATGGACTAGGCTTGCAAGGGGGAAAGAACAGCTTGAGAACTCCTCCATTCATAGATTTGCCTTTAATTGTTGACTTTTGTGTCCCCTTAGAGAAAGGGTTAGGATCAAGAGAGTCTCATTGGATTAGAAATGATAAAACAAGGGTAGTTCAAATGGGCTCGGCTGAAGCTTACCCAACTCAAGCCTGTTTAGAAATTGGGCCTATACTTTGGCCCGTTCCATGCCATAGGCCTGAGTGTTGGTCCTTGAACTAGCCTTTTATAAAATTGATATCAGCTGAATTTGTGTTCAGATATGCTAGAATTGATGTATAATATATGTGGGTATTCAGCTAGCCTTGGCATCGGGAAACGCCTGGTCCATTAATTATTAGGCCACAAAATAAGGCCCCTCTCAGTTTTCTCTATTTCCCCTCAGAATTTCCTTTTTGAACAAGTGACGGCCATACTTTCACTATTCGGATAGGCTTCATATGATATCTTTGGACCCTAAAACAGCTAGCCCAACTTACATTTTTTTTAAAATTTTTCTTATGTTTGAGAAGAACGAATTGAGGATGTATATTTCATCTTATAAGGTTTGCATTATTCATATTTGTTGACAAAAGTCAACCAATGGGATGATTGCAATTGCTTCATGAAGTCCACTTTGTTCTCTTGGAGATCCAAGAAGGGTTTTGGTAAAAGCATAATGAGATATTGATTTTGGAGATTAAGTGGAAAACAGAGTAAAGTAGGTGACCAGCAGCATAGTCAAAAACCTAATATTTGTATTTTTTTTATTTTATTTTATAACTTAGGTATCCCTTATTAATTCACCCTTCATGCTGTGCGCCTAGTATTTAATTAGTTATTACATATATAATGCTAGAAAGGTGCAAATGAGTAAAATAGTGGGCCCTACAATATATAGTGTATGGTGCACAATGTGCACGCAGGCCGATATGTGGTGGCTCTTTTAGCCAAGGAGACATTTTCTTTTTTGTTGGTGGGGTTGAAGTGTTAACCCCCATTTAGGTGTAATGAGTGGACTGGCCTTTTTCATGTTCTCCCTTTGGATGCTTTACCCTCTTTTGCCTCTGACGTTGATCCCATTCTTGTTTTGTGGAAAAGCTCACAAACATCTAGGCCGCTGAGTTGGGCCATCACTAGTTGAAACAAATTAAGCAGGCACATCTAGAACTCCTCATAGGTGGTGTATTTTCGTGGGTTCAGAGAAGAGGTTTTAATGGACCTCAATTACTTGGTTATATGATGGACCTGACCGGAAAATTTTTGTGTGGACCCTGGTTTTAAGCCTGACAGATAATCAGGTGCAGTTCTGGTTCTAGGGCAACATTTAGGTCCAATTAATAATTGGGTCCAGTTCCAGGTTTAATCCGGTTTAAACATGTATACTGAGTGTAAAATACATAAAAATTAATGTACGTCATATTGTACAGAACATGATGCGTCTGTGTATGTGTGTGTTGGATTCTATGTAACCCTTTATCTTACTTCGGGATCCAGATCTCTGAACTGCAGAGACCCATCTAGATGAAATCTTCCTGATGGGAATTTTTATCCCTTCCATTTGTGGTTTATGAATATGCTGGTTTAGAGTAGACATAAATCAATGGGTTGTCATAAGGGGCAGAAGAAGGGAGATCTATAAATATCATTTTCCAATCTAGGATGGTTTTAGAGCCTAATTCATTCATAATACCCCTCCTGACCTGGTTTCCAAGAAGCTAGCGTTCCCAGATGATGGCCTCATCTAATGTCACATTTTCATTGAACCTATGGTCCCAGCCCAACAAGCACAATTTGGCTACAAGGAAACTGTATTTTTTCTGGGGCCCAAACCCTGATAATTCACCTGGTAATGTTGAAAAGTATAGGGGTAGTCTGGGAAACAAAATAATTGGAAAAGGTGCGCTTCTACTATTCAATTAGATGAGGATCCAAGGATGATTGCCATTGACCTTTTTTGAACGATGAATCAAAAGTAGGTTGTCTTTTCATGAAACTAATGGAGTTGTAATAGTGTCAGCTTGTAATTCGTGGGAGAATCGACATTAGTTGGGAGCCAAAATATCAGAAAGATTAGTTTTATTAAATTTTTTAAGTTTTTTTATGACGTGGAATCCGTAGAACCCACTGTGGCTGATCAAACTCTTTGTACACAATACCATCCACTAACTTTAACAATGAGTCATTCCTAGTGGCCCCATTAAAGATGATGGGACCATGGACTACAGTTTCGGGTATTCTCATGGAGTACTAAAATTTGGCAGAGAAAGTGAACCTTTGTTTCAAGTCCAAGTCAAATTGCATGTGCTCTATTTCTTGGACCTGACTGGGACTCCCAAAAAGCATCAATATGTAATTGCCTGATTTGTTTATGATTAAAAAAAATGAGAGATTCGATGTTTGGATCCTACACTTGCTTGGCCTAGCAATCTGGCATGTGGGGGCCACCTTTTGGTGATCAAAATCATTTCTTAATCCAGTGTCATGAAATCTTTTGACCAAGATGGAGCTTGGGTTGCCCTCCTATTGCATCTATAAGGGTCAACCATTTCAGTTGTACGCTTTTTAAGTAGAGATGTCGATGGGCGGCTTCAACGGATAACCCACCTTGACTGCAGTAGGTTTGGTGGTTTTGATGTCAAACCGTGGTCAGGTTCAGAACTAGTTCAGGTTTTAGCTTCTCTTATCAGGTCTATACATTTATTAGTAGGAAACAACATTTACATGTAACCATATGGAACCTTTCACGAAGATTTTAATGCCTCACCACATGAAAAGGGTTAAGGCTTAAGAGGGAACCTGTACGAGTCACTGGGCCAGTTTAGCATTACGTATACTAGGCCAACGGGCTAAACTCTACAGGGTTGGAATAAATTTGGGACTTACTGATTTTGCAACCTGGGTATACAAGGCTCCAGTGCCTAAGTAGCATGCATTGAATCAAAACTTTACCTTGTAAAGCATAGATTTTCCCAATGATCAGATTTCAGTGATTTAATGAACATGTAAACTCCAATAAGCATTCAAAAATATCTTTGTTTTGGATGTGGCAAAATCAACAAGATCCCATTCTGTAAGACCATTCACTAACAATTCCGTTCGAACTGCACTCTGAGACTTCACATTTTTGTCCAGTTCTATGAGCTCATGAAGCATTGATTGGTGATTGTGGAGAATGAATTGCTTCATGAGCTCATAGATCATGATGATGAGCTATGAGCTCATGAAGCAATTCATTCTCCACAATCACCAATCAATGCTTAATAATATGTTCTTCGTGTGCTCTGATTTTTCTAAGTTTCTAAAGTTGCATAGTTCGGATTTAGTGTCCCCTACACCCAAACACAAACCATCTGTTGAGAACATAGAGACCTTTTGGGCAGCACAGCTACACTGGCCAGCACACTCGGTAGTTGACAGTGCTGGCCATCTATCTCTATAGAGGAGGTGCTACAAACCTTTGTAGTATATTTGCAAACAATCTCAACTTTGGATGCACCCCAAGTGACAATCAGCTACAACATTTTTACAGAATTCACTACATAGGGTTTGTTCAGTTGGTGAGAAGCTTCACTATAGCAAGGTGCTTGATGTTGGAAGTGATGTCCATTGTTTTTATTTTTTTTATGCAATTCGATTTTGTATTCTTCAAGTCATTGCTTGGTTATCCCACTTGGGGCACTATAGTATTAGCTTCAGGTTGGTGCCTACCTAAATGCTTTCTACATGCTAAGCACCAAATGCAATACGCTCGGAAGACATGGAGTACAAGGCGGTGTAATGCTTTACATCCGGTACAGTGTGGAAATAAACAATCACATCAGGTGTAGTACTGTATTTTTTTTCCCTGCTCAAATTAGTAATTAGCACTGACATGATTTGTGGTTAAAAAGGAACTATGGTAACTGCTAAGTTGGTTCCAAGTCTCAGAGGTTTATTGCCCAAAAGGACTAGTAATATGAGTCCTGTCAAACACAGTAGAAAGCACCAGAGTTTTGGCTGGCACCAACACCTGCAAGAAGGCTGCAAATAGCATGGTTATGGATGAGTGAAGTTCAATTAAATATAATATGTATATTCGGTTTGGGTAGTTTTGGGTGGGGGGGGGTGGGGTGTTGTGGGCTGGCGTGCATGATTAAACAAAGCTTTGACACGTTGTAAACATGTGACAGAACAGAATGGCCAAATCTCATATAGAAATACCACCCACAAAACATTATAAGTTTCTAATCTTGCTGGGGAATAATTAATAATCAGTGGTTGCAAATGGGACCTACTTCAAGTTAAAAATGACGATAGGCTAAACTTCAAAACTGTGTAGGCTCAACTATCCATATATCGATGCAAAAATAAAGGTAATTCTAAACCTGTTTGGCCTCTTACTCAATCTTCCCGAAATGGTTTGGGATTCATCTCAGCGTAATGACTCATAAAGGGTATTTAAACATCTTCAAGACCTGTTAGGCCTCTTCCTCAATCTTCCAGCAATGCCGTCGGGGTTGTGAATTGGTGTCAGTGTAGGCTTCTTTTTTGACTTGTATCTGATTCCAAGCTCTTGTTTATTTTCAGACACTGCATTGTCCACACCGCTTGAGTTTAAATTTGGCTCACTTTGAAGCTCTTCAGCCATTTTAAGACACATATCCTTCTCAGATTCAGTTTTGCTAACCCCATCAAACTCTTCTTTGTTGTCTTCAGGTTCCAGGTCCGAAATGCGCAGTGGGGATTTTTCCTGCTCGGATCTGTCTTGCGTATCTGTAAAGGATAAGGACCTGTTGACCAATGTGGGACTCAGTAGTTCCTTCTCCCCATCGAATTCGTCATCTTTGTTGCCTTCAGCTTCCATCTCCGAAGAGAAATTTTGGGACTTTTCCCACTCAGAAGTGTCTTCCTTATCTGTAAAGGGTAAAGATCTCTTGGCCAATGTTGGATGATCAGGAACTGGATCTTCAGAGTTAGGCTGAGAGCGTCGAGTCTGAATAAGATAATGGGCGACTGACTTGAAACCAAGATCCCTAACCTGGAAAAGACAAGAGAAAAGGCAATGGCTACTCTCATGTTTCACCCAATACTGCTACAACCTGTAATGATGGATTGGTTGTACCCCAAATAATACAAATGTTTGAGATTTTAGCAAAGGCCCATTCTGTTGTGCTTTTTTTGTTTGAACAGGAATTAGAAACCAAATCATGGAGAACATGGCTTCTCAACTTTCTGCCCAGAACTAATAGAGGCAAGTTGTGTGTTGCTCATGATTTGAGGCAGTAAAACAAAAGGCGGAAATGGGTACAGTAAATGCTGTAACTATCATTTCCATGCCAAAAATCAAATTCATGTTGGTCCAGTCTTCCAAAATTTATACCACATGGATTTGAGGTAAAATCATACAAATGTTTGAGTTTTTAGCAAAAGGCCCATTCTGTTGTGCTTTTGTTTGAACAGGAATCAGAAACCATATCACGGAGGACATGGCTTTTCTCAACTTTCTGCCCAGTAGCAAGTGGTGTGTTGCTGATGATTTGAGGCAAAAAAACAGAAGGCAGAAATGCTGTAACCATGGTTCAAAATAGCGGCCGCTACACTACATTATCGGCGATAGCAGTTGAGGCCGCTACGCTATATTTAAAATAGCGGCGCAATAGTCTAAACCTAGCAGAGCTTAGCAATTTTAATTTAAAACATAATTGTTCCTATTTCTGGTCCTCAATAACCTTTCCCAAAGTTGTCTCTAACCTTACATGGTTTCAAATCACTTAAAAAACACAAGATTGGCTATAATATAAAATTTAGAATTTTTTACCAATTAAAAATTCACACCACTACACTCCTATGTATCGCCACAACAGCTATGAATTATCTGCTACATAGCGTTTTGGCCACAGGCCACTACGACCACCGCAACCGCTATTTTGATCCTTGATTGTAACTATCATTTGCATGCCAAAAATTGAATTTGTATTGTTCCAGTCCACTAAAATTTATACCAGATGAGATTTGAGGTAAAATCAGTAAGCACCATAAAAATTATAGCTACAGTAGAAGGGCTGAAGAATCACAAGGAAGTTACACTTACTTTCTTTCCTAGAGGCCCAGTGGGTGCCCATCCTTTCTTGAGTCGACATAAGCTGCAATTGCAAATGCCACGGCAGACGGGACAAATCCAGTCAGGATTTTTCTTCGTTTCAAGCACATTCTCACCATATCTGCATACAGTGGAACAAGGTTCAAGACACAACATTATAACCTAGTGAAACAAGCAAAATGTGTAAATGGAAAGCAGGCATTTCCAGGCATGACAAGGCTTAGAAAAAACAAATTCTCTTAGAAACAACATTGACCTTGAATTCCTAATATTTCTGTTTTACTATATTAATGAAGCAACATATTTCTCTTATATAATTGCTTTTTTATTTTATGTGATTGAGAACATGCCATCCAAGAGGGCCAGGCAGATAAGCAGAACTCATAGTGGCAACCGCTTATAAATAAGATTAGGCCACAATAATCGTAGTGATCCCTTGTACCCACAGCCCCCTTTTGAGTTAACTCAAATGCACACAGAGAGAGACATGCCCTTCTTTTGGTGCTCAGGAGCTTAGAGTAGGTAGATGTAATGAAGAAAAGAGGGCAACCATAAATTAGTTGACAAGAGAATAAGTGGAAACCAGGAGATGGCTAAGGTAATTTTTTTTTTTCAAGACAGTGGAAATAGAAAAATGGAAAAGGCATTTTGACTGATGCAGATATGAAGTAGAAGAATGTAGAGGAAGAGAATAAGAGGAATAGGAGAAAGCTAAGACCTTGGGTAAAGGTTCATGCCTTTCAGTTTGAAAAATATTATACAAGAAATGTGGTGGGCAACATAACATAGTTAATGTAAATATGAAGGAAAAATTTTCTTAAGGTTTAGAACAATAATAATAGGACCATGAAGATTGATATTATCTTGGTACAAAGGGCTTAAATGTCAGTGCCCATGCACCCGAAACATAGGTTAGACATTGAGAAAAACAAATCTGTAAATTAGATTATTTTCTACTTAAAAATAAACAGTCAATCTGTAAGGAAATAAATTCATCTAAATAAACAGTCAATCTATAAGGAAATAAATTCATCTTGTTAATAACCAAAAACGCCAAAAGCTCAAGCTATTAGTGAACATGCCCACACACGCGCGCACACGCAAATGGGAAGCCGGTAGCCAGATCATAGAAACAGATGGAGGTAACATGCACGAGCGGGAGGCTGTTCAAATTTGAAACCCAACAGGCAGACGAAAATAGACAAAACAAACAAATAGATGTAACATGCCTTCCCAAGGGTTTCGAACTCAAGACCTCTCAATCTTTGTTATACGTTTTACTAATAGCTCGAGCTTTTTGTGTTACTGGTTATTAACATAGCATCAGAACCAAAGGTCATTAGTTTGAAACCCCTGGAATGCATGTTACCTCCATATATCTATATGATTTGTCTATTCTATATGTCTGGTAGGTTTCAAATTTGAACGGCTACCTGTCCAAGGGGGTATTGATATAAATTATTGTGCCATCACTAATATCTCGAGCTTTTGGTGTTGTTAGTTATTAACACATCCAAGGAAGCACAACATATGTTATTGATTGTGTTGCACAATAGCCAATAAGCGAGGCATTAACAAACTATGAGATGTTGGAATTTAAGATGGGAAAAATTACCATTTTAAGAAAGCAGAGAGGGAAAGGCAATGGAATTGGGGTCAGAATTAACCATTTGGGATCAAATAGTGGGTTGCATAACACATGCTGCTAAGAGATGAAGCTCTAGAGCCTAATGGTTACTTAGTGATGGAATTTAGATGACCAATGGGTAATTAAGGGGGAAAAGGAAAAAAAAAAAATTAGTTGAACAAAATGACAGAAAGATGTATAGAGGGCTTTAACTCTAACTCTTTGTTCTTGTTGTTGAGGGAGTCAATGCTTTAGTTCTTGTAGTGGCTTTTCAACTTCTTGTGCATCTTCTTTCTTGATAATACATTCACCAATGATTAAAAATTATATAATAATAGCGGAACTTGCAAGTAAATTGTGATTTAGAGACCAGATCTAGGAATAATCAATGCACTTTTCTAGCATAAAGGTAAAATTGGCATTGGTGAGGATGACGAAAAATACAGCATTAGGACTGGATAGCATCCTCAAACGTGAATGGGTTCCAATAGGAAAAAATTATGATTGATTGGTTAATTAAATTGTTCAAAAAATAATGCCCAATGAATGGAAAAACGATATTGTGTACCCTTAAAAATAATGTCCAATGAATGGAGAAATGATATTTTGGTCCCTTTATGCAAGAGCAAAGGAAAATATATAGCATTGCTCAATCTAGCGAACTATCAAATATGTGAACAATGTGATGAGGCCTGTGGAGAAAGTAATCAAACAATGAGTACACGATGAATCAAATATTTCAGAGAACAAGTTCGAGTTTATGCCATGTAGATAGGTTTACTACAAGAGCCATTCTCCGATTAAGACTGCCCAATAGAAAAGTTTTAAAGAGGTGAGAAAGCAAAAGCTGAACCCATTAGATGAGACAGGCTTTAATGATGATGACGATCAAAACTTCATTAAAAAAAGGTCTCAATTACATAATCGTCAATATCGTTTTGGACCCCATTTTGCTTTGGCCTCCAAATGAAAATTTTCAACCAATTTAGAATTTCAATGAAACTTTTCGAAATTACATTTTGGGGAAAATATTAAAAAATAATGTATATATATAAATAAATAAATAAAACAATAATTAAGGATTTAATCCATTCTAGTAGAACTTTTTTGCCTCAAATTACATTTGAATAGCCCAATATAACACAGGCTCAACTTCCCTTTCTTCCCAAACCGCATTACTCCCTTGGTTGGGGAAACTTCGAGTAAAACATGGTCTCCTACAACGAATTCCAATTCTTTTTTACGGTGGCCCAAGAGGGCTGGCAGGTTACAGGGACCGGCATGCTACCGCACAGAGACATGCAGCCCTAAGGGGGGGTGGATTTTGATGTCCTCAAGCCCACATCGGCTATGTAGAGTAATGTGATTGAGATTATATATAGAGCTTGCACTTTTACCTTATATGAGGCCTTTTGGTGGGTTGATGCTCACTAGAAGCAAAACCGTAAGGTCCATGGGCCAAAGCGAACAATGTCATGCATGTGTATGCAGTGGGACGTTCAATTTTTTAATTACATTTTGGGGAAATGTAAGAAATAAAAAGGATATATATGTAGGAAAAGTAATAAAAAAACAAAAAATAAAAAACTTAGTCAAAAATCATTTCATATTTCGGCAAAAACTGACCGGAATTTGAAACGAAAGTTTGTGTCAAATTTTGTTTTGGGCACTTAATCAAAACAAAATTTTTTGGCCTTTTCGGCCGAAATGGCACAAAATTGACAATTATGCTCAATTTGCCCTTTATCTATTTTGGATCACTTAATTAATTACTACAGTCCTTACTCAATCTCATGGTTTAAAAAATCGACAAAGTCCAAAAAAGAGAAAATGGGATGTTGACAACTGTATGGCAGAGAGAGAGAGAGAGAGAGGAATCTGGGTGGGTTTTTGCTGTCAACGGTAGAGGGGGAGAAGGAGATGGGTTTTGGAGAAGCTGCTGCTGCTCTTCTAATTCCTTGCTTGATCTACATCATCTGATATTAGAGCATATATAGAATTGAAGCAGGTGCTAGAATTAGCATGTTCCCCTTCCCTTCTAGCGGTGCCTTGTGTCTATAGCAACTCATATGTTTACAGCCAAGGAAGCAAATGAATTGTTGCTTGAGAAGCTTCAGGATGAGATTATGAGGGCACTGAATGAACAAAATATCTGAAAATGAAAGATGTGCAGAAGTTTCCATAGTGAGGATGGAGAAGATTACAGAGATATTTCGGGAATGAACAAAAACCCTGGCCATCAGTGCCCTATGAGAATGATTAGAGATCAAATGACTCATATCATGACCATGATTGGGACCATAGGACAAGGGAAGACATGCTAGAAGAGTGTGAACAAAAGATCTGAAAATGAAAATCTGACAGAGACGATTCAAAGATTTTCTGGGAATGAATGGAAATTGGAAACTCTTGCCATCATTGCACTCTTTGAGAAGAAGCCAAAAGTAGAGATGCTTAGAGATCAAGTGATTCATGTCATGAACATGATTGAGAGCATTGGACAAGGGTAGACAAGCTAGAATTCTACTAAGACTTCAATGTAGAGGCTTCTTTCAATTGGAGAACTGATTTAGAAAACTTTAAATGGAAAGATCCCCTAGAAGGGAAGAAGTATCAAATTAGTGGCAGATATGCTACAAGCGTAATCAGATTATGCTCTAACCCTTATTGCTTGTGAACAACATATATCATACCCATCTACAAAAGGACTCCTATAGACCAACCTTTTAAGCTCCATAATTAAAAGCCTGAGACATTTTTGTTGTCATGTTCCTATTACTTTAACCAGCATGACTCAAACTTGAGATATTAACTTAGCCCTTAGAAGATGGTATTGCAAGGATGGTATATCACAAGCACGTACATAATAACAACCCACTGACTTTTGATGTCTTTGTGATAACATAGGGGTGTTCAGTTCTTCAGTGCAGCTTAAAAATGAGAACACCTTAGTTAATTACAGAAATCCACAATTTGGTAATGTGTGCTTACAGAGATGCACAAAACATACATGCAAAGGAAAACAACTAAGTCCTAACTATTTTTGGTACTTTAGAATCATCAAAATGATGCATCTCACCATGTCTAATAGTAATTCCATGTTCAACACACACCAAAAAAAAAAAATGGTCAAATATCACCTGGAAAATTTGCTTACATTTGATAAAGAAATGGGAATATTAAATTACAGGCTTTGCAACTATAATTATTGAAATATTCAAAGATGATAGTAGTATCCCAAACAACTTTCTTCTAGATCATAGGGGTTCTGTTTTAAAGAAAGAACACTTTGATGAAAAAAATTTACCTCACGTATAAACAATCTCCACAAAATTGCCCTTGGACAAGGTTGCATTTTCTACAATGTGTACGAAGACCAAGAGTTTTCTGCCTAGAAAAAAAAAAGTAGACATAATAAGGACCAAGCAAATACACGTCACATTTCAATGTTGCATAATAAGAGTAAAGCACGAAGTAGTCCAAGAAAATGCCTAAGAGAAGAAAATAGCAAATCAACATAAGTTATATGAAACTGACTAAGCAGCCTTATTGGAAGCATCTACAGAATTCTGGCCAAGAGATTTTGCCGTTCAGGTTACAAAAGATATGGTCTTCCACCATTTCCTATACTTAAGGTGCTTGTGTTCACGGGAAAGAGATCCCAAATGCGGTCCTTACTGCCAATGAGTGCATTCATACCAAACACAAAGATGGGGAACTGGCTCTTTATTTGCAAGTTGGACTTGGAAAAAAGCTTTAGACATAGGTGATTGGAGCTTCCTTTCTTACTTGCTGCGCACAATGAGTTTTGGCTCCTAGTGGAGAGGAAGAGTAAATTATTTACCTCTTTCTCCATCCTAATCAATGGATCTCCGAAAGGGTTATTCTCAGCTCAAAGAGGTCTCCATCAGGGGATCGTCTATTCCCCTCTTTTAGTCATCATTGTTGGCAAGGCCTCAGTGATAGGATTATAGTCATAGGTGAATCTCACTTTGCACAGGCATTAAGCCAACAATGAATGCTCCCACAATCACTCACTGAACAATTCACAGATACAGCCTTCTCTTTTGAGTGGCAGACAAAGATCAAGTGGAGAATGAAATAGCCATTCTTAGGCACTTTGAAGCAATTTTGATTTAAAAGTTGATCTTTTCAATAGTGCTCCATTCAGGATCTCCCTAGACACCTCTCCTCTATCATCTTGCTGATATAATGGGTTGCAAAGTGAATACTTTCCTTTCCTCTTACCTAGGTTTGCCCCTAAGGCTAGGTGAAGTGGCCCAAAGATGTTTGGAACCCAGTGATTGAGAAGTTGAGAAGAAACTATCCTCTTGGAAAGCAAGATATCTCTTCTTAATGGGGCGAAATCACTCTCGTCCAGTCAATGCTGACAGTCTTTCTATCTGCCTCATGTCTATTCCTAGATGCCCAGTGTCAGTGGAAAATCACATCAAGAGGCTTCAGAGAGACTTTCTTTGGCAGGGGCGTGATGAGAAGAAAATTTTTCATTTGGTACACTGGAAGTCTATTTGCACTCAAGGTCTTGGCCTTAGACCACTAAAAGTCATGAATCAAGCTTTGTTAGGCAAATGGTTGTGGAGGATTGGGGAAGAATTAGACATGGGAAAAATTAGACATGGAATGGAAAAAAAATCCTCTTGAAAACATATGGCATGAGAAGATTGGCTGGGGGATAATTTTAAAACAAAAAAAGGATTCACTGGGACATTCTGCACCTGTCTTTTCGTTGTCATTTTGTGGCGAGGAATATGCTTGGTTAGGGACATATTTTCAGCATCCAAATTTCAAATTGGATCTGGTGACAAGGTTTTTTTAGCATCATACATGGATTGGTGATGGACCATTAGCAGCTCAGTTCATAGACCTTTATGGTAAGAGAATACTTGGAAAGAAACTTTAACAAAGTTGGGGACTTGGGTGGGTTGGGTGGCGGGGCGGCGGGGGGGGGGGGGGGGGGGGGGTGGGTGGTTGTGGTGTGTTGTTATGGTGGTGGGTGAAGAGACAACAGAATTTGGCACCCCCTCTCAGGACAGTGTTTTCTTGGAGTCAGAAATCCCTGCCTATGTTAGAAATTGGAATATCCTTTGGAAGATCAAAGCCCCTCGGAGAGTTTTAGCTTGCACTTGTCTTTCTTAAAGAGGGAGCGTCCTCACCATAGACAACCTTAGCCATTGCAATATGTTTGTCGTCAACACTCGTACTCTGTCATTCAAGCTGGGGAAACAATCGGTCATCTTCTCCTCCACTACGACGTGGCCAGCAAGATTTGGATTTCCATCCTCATTGGGTTCTATTGAAGTTGGATGGAAGTGGCTCTTTATTAGTTTGGGCTCACCCTCCTTTGTGTTTGGGCTCTCAAGGGGCACTTTTTTAAGCTTTTCTTTTGAGTGGTGGCTGTTTCTTTTTTTGGGATTCTCCTTATTTGCTTTTCAGCACAATCACTGTTAGGCTTTTGACTAAAACATGTTACCATTCAAAATAGAAAAAAAAAATTTTAATGAGAAATAATAAAAATTAAGTGAAAATGGATAATATTACTCTTGACTAAGTAAATATTTTTTAAAAAAAATCTTGACTGGGTCATGAGACCTTTGTTAAACCCCTTTATTATTTACTTATATATTTATGAATCATAAGATGACTCCGGCTTGCAACCTTTAGGTTGTGACATTGAGCACCTTCCAACTGTGCTATAGTTTATTGGCCAAATCACTTAAGTTCTATCAACTAGTCAATTGATTAGATCATACACTTCAACTGAAGGAACTCAAGCATGCAAACTATTCTGTTGCTCTCTCACTGTGTTCTATTTTGTTCTTAATCTTTTTCTTTATTTTTTATTACAACCCAAGTAAAGAGTCTATGATCTCATATCCTTTCTAAACGTGAAAGTCCTCACTTGGGCCCGTTCTTTTGCATGACCAAAATATAAAGATTTTGTTCATGTAATCTCAGTGAGAAAGCTTGTTGGGAAAAGTAAGACAAGAAAAATATAAACAAGGAGAATAGGAAGAAAGTCAAAGTGAGCTGAGATTTTGATCACCATATGCTCAATGCTTACATCCCAATACTTATTTTTTTCTTTGAATGGTATCCCCAATATGATTTTGATAGTGAAAAATTCTCATCTCAGATTAGTGGAAACAGGCATAAAAAACTAAAAACCAATCTGAAAATCAAAATGGAAAAGTCAAAGATTGTCTTGACCTGGACTCAGAGTTTCATTTCAGTTGAACCATGACATCAGCATGGCAACATAAAATTCATAATTATGAAGTAAATAATTGAAAAAAGGTTATTCTCAATATAAAGTAAAGAAGATAACAAAAAAAATGTGACGTTTTAAAAATAATGGTTTAGTTTGAAACAAATTTTTTAAATTTGCATTTTTTGTGTTTCAAAAAATCAAAACGGTTCTCAGTTTGAAATTGATTTGTCATGTTTTTTTTTTCTTTCAATTTCATGCATTGGCCAATTCTTTAAAACTGGCTGGTGTGAAGAGTTTCATGGCTGAAACACATGGTTCATCTAAGGTGAACAGTTTTGATTGAACCAAACCATTTCATATAATGGGATCTGGTTTAACTATGGTTACCAAGTTCGTTCATGGGGCCTTCAAACTTCAAATAGTTCATTTCGAACAATTTGCAGTTTGATTCACAAACTGCCATCGAACTAATCACATGTAGTTCTCTAAATTGAGTCCTACAAGTTCAATTGTGGTACCCATCTGAAAATATAAGCAATTCAAAAGCATAGCGCCCCTCTCTATTCAGGTTAATCCACATCTAACTCCAATCAAAATGACACCTTCAGATGGTTGCCTAGTAAAACATGAAGTTTTACTTTGGTTTTTAATTTAACCATGTGTTTTACACACAATCAATCTATGTGGACCCAATTTTAATTAGTAAAATCTCACCATAGTAAATATAAAGAACAGTTATCTTTGCTGATTTGGATTTTTGATGTGGGCCCTAGTGATTGCCTAATCATGAACACTTGTCGAACTCGAACTGCGAATGAGATGAAATGAGATGTGAACTAAATGAATCTACCCCATCAAATTCAATGGTGCAGCAAATACTTGAATTATGAATTGCGAACTCTAATGTGAATTAATCAAATTGCGAACTAGGTAACTATGAGTTCAACCAGGTTGGAACAGCCAATTTAGTTTGGTTGTTTGTCCCTATTCTATTTTTTGCTTGCCCAAAATTATGTGGTTCTTGCACGTTATCTACAAACAACTATTTCATCGTAGCTGTAGAGAAATGCCTTCTTACGTAGTTTAATTTTAACATGTGAGTATGAAAAAAGGTCAGTGAAGAAAAGATCATATGGTGAAGAAAAGATCATATGGTTACAAATATATATAACAAATAGAGACAGAAGGAAATAGGTTTGAGAATAACATGTGAATATGAGAAAAGGTTGGTTAAGAAAAGATCATATGGTTACAAAATTATAGAACAAACAGTCATGGAAGGAAATATGTTTTGAGAATGTAGCGATCCACATTTGTCAAGTTTTCATAAGTCACTCTCTACTCAGTCTACACAGATAGAACACCAAATAAAAGTAATGAAAAAAAAAAGCGATAATGAGACCTAGTAAAAACACCGACAAGCAAATGCTTGACAAAGAATAAAAATGCTAGATTGGAGAGTCCCCTAAGAAATATATATAATTTCAATAAATGGCAACTAAATTTTGTCAACTAGCTCCTCATATAAAGCAGTGAAAAGAAAGTGAAGCCTCACCTGCACTGATGGCATGTTTTCCCCTTAATTGGATCATATATGCGTTTCCCATCGTCACCATATCCATCCTTAAATAGCTCCCAATTCTCTTCACATGTACCCAACAACTTATCATGTTCCTCAGTATAAACTTCAGCCTCTTGGCCTTCTCTTACTAAATTATTCTCATCCTTTGATGACTTCTCAGCTTTCACCTTACGAATTTCCACATAGCTAACAGGAGTTACAGTCTGCAATCTAAAACCCAAGAAAAGAAACCAAAATATTCATAAATAATTAAGCAACGTCTCTGAAGATTGAATTGACTGACAAAAAGCACGAAAACCATGCAGTAGAACATGTGTGATGTCTCTGAAGGGAAACAATAATTTTAGAAGTACACGCAATCAAAGAAGCACAGAAACGCATGCATGCACACAAAAATGCAGAAGTCTTTCCAACAAAACACACATGCAGAAACCTTAACGCCATGGAGAAAGTAGTCCAGTGCATAAAGAACAAAATGAAGTAAGAAAACCTCATTTAGATGAATAACTAACCAAGCCTCGATGTGATGAACTAGAAAAACATCATTAAAAAAAGGAAAAAGAAAAAGAAAAACCTAGAAAATCGAAGAAAGAAGAAACACCAATATGCAGAAACTCTGATCAAATTAAACACATTCAATTCTTCTTCTTCAAAACTCACACACATAAAGAAACCTACACACCATGGAGAAAGTAGCCCAACATATAAAAGAACAAAATGAAGCAAGAAAACCTCATTTAGATGAAAAACTAACCAAGCCTCCATTTGATGGACTAGAAAAACATCATTTAAAAAAGGAAAAGGAAAAAGAAAAACCTAGAAAAGTGAAGAAAGAAGAAACACCAATATGCAGAAACTCTGAGCAGATTAAACACATTCAATTCTTCTTCTTCAAAAACTCAAAGCAAATTAGACACATTCAATACTTCTTCCTCTGCTCTCTTGTTTTCCTGAGTTGGTAACATGAATTGAATCCACAACCTCAAGGTTGCAACGTGAGCACCTTCCAGAGTCCCATGGGCTATTGCCATTTCAAGAAATAAAGTAGCCATATCTTAGTACAAGATCGTCACACATTTATCATAAAACGGATTAAATACACAAAACTGCAGATGTTTTACGCAATACATATATCTGCAGATATTATACACAAAACTGCAGATATTCCTAGCAAAGGGATGGTCCATCCCTTGAGGCACGCCTTTATCCCCACCCACTCCGAATCACCGCCAGTCCAAATTTGGCACTCATCGAAATGTAGGCCCCCAAATTGATCATGGAAATTTTGACACTCATCCAGCTTTATTGGAACTTTGAGGCCATCAAAACACTACTTACCATGACCTTTCAAACCCCTTCCCCACATCCACACCAACCCCCCCACCCCAACCCCAGCGCGCCCCACCGATGCACACAGTCCCCCAACCAACCCCCATTCTTTTACCTTTTTTCAAAAGTTTATTCACTAATTAACAAAACCTGTCAAAGATCAGTAGCATGACGAACATCACTCCAATCAGACCATGCTAAGCCCTTCATTTTAGGCCCTCGAAGACTAAATTTTTATACATTCATTTTTATCCAGACACACAATCCATCATCCCCATCATTTTAAAAGTCAAATCCCATCATCATCATCATCATCATCATCATCATCCTCCTGATTCAATCCAACGGTTGATAATTATTGGGTCAGTGTCAAATTAGGGTGTGAGACAGTTCACCAGGTCAGATTTGCATTTAAGTGTCTAGATTGATAACAGGCATGCCTCATTGTACTGAACAGAAAAATGTGATTTTCCAAACATGGGTTTCTTTTTTCTGGAGTATTTGCCTAACAAGCATACAAAAAGAGATGTGAAAGCCCTTAAATCAGAACCAACATAACAAAAACCCAAAAAACTAAGAAGAAGAAGAAGGAAGAAAGCCAGGTGATATGTACATATATACCTGCAAGAGCGTCTGGGAGGGAAGGGAGTGATGAGAGGCGATTTCTTTTCATGGGTTTTCTTGCTGGGGCGTTTGGGGGGCTGAGGCTGAGAATGGGATTTGAGCTTGTTGGAGAGATCAAAGATGCCGAGATTCTGCATCCGCTGCAAGTTCTGCTTGATCCTTTCGTCCCTGCACTGCTCGTACCCAGGCACCTTGTCATCTTTGCTGGGTTTTGGTGATGGGTTTTCGTCTCCATGCTTGTTGGGATTTGCAGGGGTTTCTAAGGTTCTTGCTTTCTTCCTCAACGTCACCATGTTTCCTTCTCTCTCTCTCTCTCTCTCTCTCTCTCCAACGGTCGAGTTGTGGAGAAGAGAGAAGAAATACCGCGCGTGATTGTACGGTCTGTGAGTTTTATAACATTTATTAGGATTGGGAGGTGACTGCCAGACTATAGGAAACTGTGGTCGCTAGGATTGTCTTTGGTGCAGTGGCAGTGTGGCGGGGCTAAAATTAGGGCTTGGTTACTTGCAAGCATTTAGAAATATGTTGGCTGGAGAGAGAATTTAAAATGTTGTTTTTAAATGGTTGAATTCCAAATTGCTCAAGCTGAAATTCGCATTCTAAGATTTTAGAATTATTTAGTTCAGCTTATCATAATCATTTGACTGAAATCAAATAAAAAAGAAAAGAGAAGTGCTAAGAAACTCCTCGAGAGTTTTTGCCTCTTTTAATTTGTCTAATCATATTACCTCAAATTGTATATGCCCAATCATATTAAAAGAGAAAAAAATAGGCATGTTTCAATGTTTTTGACTGCATAAATAATATTATAAGTGGAATACATTAACCGATTAAAAAATAAATGTTTTTTCATAAGAAAATGCCTCGAGCGTTATTTTTAGCATGCCTCAAAAGGAAATTCAGAATTCCAATAGATAGTGATTAAATTTCTATAAGAAACTCTTAATAAACAAAATTCTTGTAATAAATACTCTCAACTAAATAGGCCCCTCCTTTTACCAACAATAAATAAATAAAAATGAATAGGCTCTTAATATAATTTGAATTAGGCCCAAATTGATTGTTTGTAAAGTACTCCATTTTCCTTTTCTATTGGATACTCAAGTAACCACATGGGCACATTATCCATCCCGCCCATCCCTTACCATTGGTTCTACAACTTGAGATTGATCTCTAGTCGTTGTTTGAAGGGAGATGGTTTTTTTATGGCCCACCGTCTACCGTTAAATCACAATATATATGCAAAATTTTCTCCTGAAATGGCAGAAGTTAGATTGATGGTGAGTTTTAAAGTAGAACAAGCTTATGATAAGGCTCCACAACTATTGCTGCTATGGAAGATGACAATGATAATTTTGATATATTCCAAAAGACCAGATCAAGGATGAACCTAGAAAATTCTCCTTGTGGGGATCTATATAAAAAATAGTATTGAGGAAGGGGCAAATCTAAAAAAAAGTATATTAATTTTCAAACATTGTAGAGAGTTCTAAGAATTTTAAATTTTGGGTGGAGACTTCAGCCTCCAAATTCTTGTACTTAGATCCGCTCATGCTAGACCCTAATAATGGATTGTAGAGGTAGCCAATGAATTATAGCCTATCATTTTGAGTCTACTGGATGATTTAAATGGGTAGTGCATGATTCTAGCCAAATCGCCTAAAATACCAATTTGCATGTTTGTGTCTTGACCCATTTGTGGGACACTCATTCTAACATAGTTCCCTTCAAACGAGTGGCTTAAACGTTATTATTATTATTGTGGTATAAGGGTCTTGTTGAGGGAGAAGGGAGAGATTGAAAATAGAATGAATACTAGTTTATAACATTTTACTGAAGTCAATTACATTTACTTATACATAAATAGAAACCTTAAGCAAACTTGCTAAACTGAAACCTTAAATAAAATTGGACATACACCATAAAAAGATAACCACTAATAAAGCAACCTAAATAAATAAAGAAGTTAAACTAAACTAATCATAATGTGGAATATTATAACTATGCATCCTTCTTTTACTATGTAGTGAAGGACAAATGTATATTTGAAATGAAAAAATTATGTTATTGTTTTTCATCATATGGTAAGAAAAGGATAAGAAAAGGATGCCCAATAATATTCTCCCCTAATCTACGTAGGCTTAAACCGATGGTTGCATGTGCTGAATGGGATGGCTTCAACCGATCCAAACCATTGAAATCACGGACATATGGTTGATGGTCTCTTGCATGCAACTTTCCATAAACATTGTAGGAGCCTATCCATCCAGACCAGTCCACTACATGCAAAGTGGAGTGTATAGACACCATCCAGCGAAAGTCCCGCGGGACACAGCCTTTATTGCCAGACCAGCAAATTGGCGGGAAGGCACAAGGAATTTGCGCGGGTAAGAAAAGAGAGAGAAGCCGGGTTGGAGCTGCTATGAGTTGGTTCGGATCAACCCAAGCACAAGTCGCTAGTTAAAAACTGTCATCTCAAACCCTTAATTTACACATTTGTTTGTTTTAGGCTGAGTTTAGTGGGTCGGACAACAAGAATGGACTCAACTTGAACTTTGTCAACTTGACCCAACCTGAAGACAAAAGGTCTACCCAAACCCTTGATTACCAAATCTAGTTGGTACGTCGAGTCGAATTGCCACAGCTAAAACTTGTTCTTCGTTATAACACGGAACCCATCATTCTTCCCATTATAAATAGGGAGGATAACGGGTCAGGTTCAGGTCCAGTCCATTTTAAACATAAGTACATATTAAATTTAGCTGGCTGGTGTGATATGGGTTCCACATTTATAAAACCATAGCCCTATTCTCAACCTGAATTGAAAAAGGTCCAACTATTGGATCCGTACCCTGTTTATTCATTTTGAGTCCTTAGGCATTTGAGGGCCCACTTTTGTCCCTAAACATGGGGAGAGTAATTTACAAGAAATGTTTGTGCAGTCTTGCAAAATTACAGACTCTTTTTGTACCCCTATGTTCAGATAATTGGTTATGGATTACTGATCTAATGTTATGTTGTTTAGTAAGTAAAGGTTTGGTCATGCGGGCTGATATCCCACCAAGGAAAACCAGATAGGTCAAAGAAGATGTAGATGGAGTAGTAAAATTGAATTTGAAAAAGTTTAACGTATTTAAGGATTTAACGAAATATAATTCATATAACCGACTCATTGGGACAAAACTTTGATGATGATGATGATATTAGCGATCTCATGTAATCTTAGACATTCTTGAATTGCATTTGTGTAACCGTTAGACAAAATGATCATATTTGGAAATCAAAGGTTGCTCTGGTGGATAGGACAACCAACTCCCATCTTACCTACTGAGGCTCGTGGGCACCTTTACTTCTCTTTCGCTTGTCTACTGAGCCGAGTAAGCATAAAAAAAAAGAAGGAAAAAGATCACATTTGGAAGCCGAGAAAATTGAAGATTTAGTTTGGCAGTAGAGCTACGTTTTTCTTAGAAGATGGTATGCAATGGTTGACTGGCAATATCAATAAATTCTTTTTTGCACTTCAATAAACACATACAAAATAATAGCTTATCAAAATATACAGAGACATACATAATGCAACCATAAAATGAAATGTCCCGCTATAAGTCATTTGATGCAAATATTAAGCCCAAGGATTCAGCCCACTAGGGCATGAGGTGTGGGTTAGCCCAAGGATTCAGCCCACTAGGGCATGAGGTGTGGGTTTACTTCCCATATCATGTGTTTGAATCCCACCTCAATCAAGTGTAGATCCTGCATGTTTGCTTTTCGGTGACCGTGGGAGGAACACTTACGGTCCGATGGGTCACTATGGGGCAGCCATGGCCCTTGACCATGGGGCAAACGCTCAAAGAATCTCATTACTATATCCATTGGTCTGCTGTTGCAACACTTGATTAAAAAACACACAAAAATTTTATCCTGACGATCAATTACTAGATGAGAGACACCCTATGATTAGGGGCGTACAGTAATGTCATGATCCAAAATCCAGTTGTTGCAATCGTCCTAAATAATGTTCACATCATCTAAAGGTGGCCACTGGAGTGATATTTCGAAGGGTCGAGAGAGAGAGAGAGAGAGAGAGAGAGAGAGAGAGAGAGAGAGAGAGCAAAGAAAAAAAATAAAATAGTAGAAGATGGGTAAGTCATATGAAAAACAAATCCACTCTCTCTCTTTGAATGGAGCTTCTGAAAACGCTCGTGGGATCTTTCGCTTGAAATCCCACTAAAGGGTTCCATTAAAGTTGGGGTCGGGTTCGAGATGACTTGTCCAGTCCGAATGATCAACGGGTCAAAACTGATCTGACCAATTGCCATCCCTGTTATGGGGAACACATTGCAGCATATTCTACACACATGCGTAGTATTTCTCCATAATAAATTTGAGTGGCATCGATGGGTGCTTGTAAGCCATGACATGTGAGTTGTCTCCTTCTTAGTTGTATGTGCAAGTTTTCAGCACCTTTTACGTGTGAATTGTGTCATATTGTATGTGTGAGTTTCCATCATTTTGTAGGTGAGAGTCTCACAATGTGAGGTAGGATAAAAATATAAGAAAAAAGCCACTGGCAGTTCTTAAAATTTATAGTAGAGTCTAAATTCCTTCCCAGATTTTAGGTTGTGGTTCATGAATTCATAAAAGTTTGGCACTTGTGAGTAATAATTGAAAAAGAAGACTTCTAATGTTCCTGATTAGTTTGATGTGTGGCATGAACATTGTTGCATGCTTGTACCCTGGCTCTACTTTAGGGAGTTCTATTATTGATCTATTGACACTAGTTTGCCTCTTTAAGATGCCGATTCATAAATCATTTCACAGATTGCTCAATCTTTTCTAATCAGGTGGCAACTTGGGAGGTGCATACTTGCTACCAAGTTTGCTAATGCAATATTATTTTTTAATTCTCTTTCACAATCAAATAGCTCTCTCTTGTAAAAATGCATTCTAGTATTTGAGGTGAAATGTATTGAGCCCATGTTTCAAAAAGCAGAGAAGCTATTTCAAAAAGCAGAATGTAGACAAAAAGTTGATTCGTATTAGAAATGCTTTTGTGGTGCAAGTAATCATGAGCTGCATTTTGATTTGTGACATCATCTCAAATGCATCTGCACTACAGCTCTCTTTGCTTTGACCCATTTCATTAATGTGTTTTACAAAGCCAACAAAATAATGCTTCTTAAAGCTTTAAAAACAGGAAATGATATCATGATAAAGTATGACTAGAGCTCAGACCCTGGTGCCCTCTATCATCTATGGGAGTAGATGTCAATGCCACTAAATTATGCTTGCACCTGACCAATGATTTAACATGTCTCCCTTTAACTTTTATACTGTCCGGATAGTAAGAAATGGAAATCTAGCAATTGACCTGGCAATTTGTTTCAATATACATCAGAAAAGGAAGGTTTGGGACTTACACGAATCTATTGTCATTGTCTGTGAGCAGCGGAAATAAGTTTTTCTTTTCCACTGGTAAAGACGCCACACACCTGCATGCATATTGACTAGTCAAGTCTCTAACCAACAGAGATACAACTAATTATCGATTGATTTTTTACTTTTTTGGTGGAGCTGGAGATGCCTCAAAACTGAACTATAAGGGATTGTCTAGAGACATGACTTGTTACATAATATAAACTGTGCTTTTAATTTATACCCGCAATTAATTACTTTGAAAGCCTTGATTTTATCTTAGTAAAGTGGGAAAAGTACATTTTTTTGTTGGGTAGAAGAACAAAAAGAACACTCATTAAAGAGGAAAGTGAATCATTATTTCATCAGGTCTTGCCTGGAGTTTCTCTCATGCATTAACTTCTAGGTTTTAAATTTGTATAATAATTTTCATTTTTTTAGAAGAAAAATCTAGGTGCTCTATTTCACAAAGATTTTGGATATCTTATGCGGTCACAATTCACAGACAGCTGAACTGTGAGGATGTCAGTCACTTGAGAGTTGTGTGTTGGAAGGCAAGATAGAGCATTGCAGCAACTGATACAACTTCACCTTTATTTTTACAATTGCACAAAAGTCATTGAAATATTTCAATATTCTAAGATGCTTCCCTACTTATGAGTTGTAATGCTTATCATTCAGCTTATTTCATGGCGAACTTCATCTAGAACTAGCCTTTTACACAAACATAGTGCAACTTGCATAGCCGACCCAGATAGGTGGGATAAGCCTAAGATGACGATGCTAATGATAATTCAGAACTGACCTCCCACAGAGCAACTAGAGAAGCGGTTGGATTTTTGCAGAACAGTGAATATCAGCAGTGGCAGCATGAAATAGTTAACTAGAGAAATTGTAACATTTGATATTTATTTAACAGAATGATGCATTGGGTCACAGACTTTCTTAAAGGAAGAAAAATGGTTTGGAGAAAGCACATTCAGCATCAATGGAAAATCTTGCAATAGAACCATAGAAACATCATGGAGCTAATCAGATAATGGTTTCAATGCTCTGATAACCAAGACACACACATTCAATCTTCTGCCTTATTATTTACATGAGATAAATATCAACACAATTTTCTCTTTTCTTGCTCCAGAACCCAATGAGTTTCAGACAGGTCAAAGAATAAAACGTATTATGCAAATTGCTAAAGTTCCTTGCTTGGACATGCATATATGGAAAATTTCCTAAGACATTCCACACTCATGTCTCTGTGCAACAGTAGATTCCAAAATAAACAATATCTGAGATATGCTGCCAATGGTTTTTTTTATATCATCGTGCTATGAGATTGACTCCAGAGCTTCAAGCTAGAGTATTGTTAACGCAAATGAACAACCAGCTGAAATCTTAATTGGTCTTCACAACATATGTAGTTCTTGTCCACTGTCTTAAGGGACAAAATTTCACATTTTGATGTCTACATAAATAATAAATAAGTTTCTCTCTCCCTCTCTTTGACTACAGAAACTGGTAGGTTGCACCATGACATCCAGGGCCTCATCGAGGCCTAGCCTCCTTTGGGCTGAGTTGCCTTGAGAAATTAGTACTCAAGCAGGAGCTGATCTAAAATCTGGACACTTTCAATAATTGGGTTGGGCTCAGATTAAGTGATAGAAAGCCAAAAGCCTGGCCTGATTGATTAAATGGGCAGGCTCAGCCAGACACTTGGACTGGATACAGTCCGTGTTTCTAAAGCTGGGCCGAGCCTGGATATGCCTCAGTCAGGCCCATGAACACCCCCAGAAAATGGTACATGACAAGAGAACTTGTTACATAATGGTTGTCATTTAAAACCATAGAAACAGGACTGCACTCCTCCATCACCAGTAATCCCTACAGGAGCATGCACCATTGGTGAATCGGTGAAACCGATTGATGTCTCTGACAATAATCTCTCGAGTAAAAATCTCTGAAGCAAACTTCATAACCGTGTGGCAATCACCACAAGTCCTCAGATTCTTCTTTATCACAATTGGGGCATCAACAGGTACACTTATTAAGCCAAATACAAGGGCAAGTTTCTCACTATGATGCCACAAATTCTGCTCCTTGTATTCTCCAAAATCATTAACCGCATAGGTGGTTTCAGCCTCATACCCTTTCAACTTTGCTAGTTCAGCTAATTTGTCTAGCATCTTGTATATCTCATCTGTCCTTGGATGGGATTTGTCATGGACTGTAAACACATAAGCTGTGTTCTTGATGTCAATCCAGCTACACCCTGGATCTTTTCTCACTCCATTCATTCCCATCAATCTCCTCACCTCTTTAGCTTCTTCCAGCTTTCCATGACGCATATAGATGTTCGCAAGCAACACATAATTCCCCGAATTATCTGGTTCCATCTCAAAGAGCCTCCCTGCAACATCTCTAGCCATGTCCAGATTCTTGTAATTCCTACAAGCCCCAAGAAGAGCTCCCCACACTGATGGGTCTGGCTTGACTGGCATTGATTCAATAAAGGTCTTTGCTTCCTCCAAGCGACCGGCTCGGCCAAGCATATCAACCATGCATGCATAGTGTTCAGGCCCAGGTTTTATCCCATAAACTTGAGACATGGAGTCAAAGTAATGAAATCCTTTTTCAACTAGTCCATTATGGCTACAAGCTGAAATAACGCAAACTAGTGTTATGTAATCAGGTTCAATCTTCTCTTCCAGCATCTCCTCAAACAGCTGGATCACGCGGTCTCCACAACCATGTTGTTGGCATGCAGCAATCATGGCAGTCCAGGACACGACATTACGGTCCTTGGTCTCTTCAAACACATTACTTGCATCATCCAAGCTCCCACACTTTGCATACATTGTTATCAAAGAACTTCTAACACACAAATTTCTCAGGAACCCAGTTCTGATAATCTGTCCATGGATCAAAGTACCTTGATTCAATGCAGCTAGACTTGCACAAGCATGGAGGGATGTTGAAAATGATGCCTCATCAGGCAAAATCCCTTCCCTTCTCATGACCCAAAAACAATTACAAGCTTCCTCGAAGCAGTCATTTTGGATCCAACCCATCATCATAACATTCCAAGTGACAACATCTCTACCCTTAATAGAACTAAATAACTTGAAAGCATAATCCAAGCATCTACACTTTCCATACATGTCAAGCAAAGAGTTTTTCACATAAGCTAGAGATTCCAAACCAAGCTTAACCACAAGAACATGTGCCTGCTTGCCAAAATTCAAGCTGCCCATACTTGCACATGCGCTCAAAGCACTCGAAAAGCTCACTTGGTCAGGTCTCATCTCCCCCTCCACAAGAAGCCTCCAAAACATTCCAACAGCCTCATCATAAAGCTTATTATGCATAAAACCAACTATCATTGCATTCCATGACACAAGATTTCTCTCAGGCATTTCATCAAACACCCGTTTCGCTGCATCTAAATCAGCATTCTTGGCATAAATATCAGCCAATGCGCTTGCAACAAAGAGGTCCAATTCAAAACCATGTTTAACAATGAGTGAATGCATCTGTTTGCCATTAATGGGTACGCTGGTGTGGGCGCAAGCGGGTAGAATTGCGGAGAAGGTGAAGTGGTTTGGGTGGAGGCCAGAGGCTCTCAACTGGGAGAAGAGAGATAGAGCTTCGAAGGGCTGGAGGCTTTGGGAGAAATGGGTGATAAGAGAGGTCCAAGTGACAATGGTTTTGTGTTGGGCCATTGAGAAGAGGGTGAGGCTCTCATTGACTTGGCCACATCTTGCAAGCATGTTGATGAGGTTGTTTTGGATAAAGGGGAGAGAGATGTAGCCATGTGTGATGAGTTGGGCATGGATTTGGGTGGCATGTTGGGTGTTTCTTGATTGGGTGGTGGAGTTGAGGAGAGTGTTGAAATGGGTTGGGGAGACAACTGATGGATTTGGGAGTTGGTGAAGTGTTTTATGAGAACAACACCTCAAATGGGTGACTTGACATTGTAGGATGAAGCCACTACTGGCACTAGTTTGACAATGTGAAGGGAAGAGACCTCTCATAATTTTCCTCTCTCTCTCTCTCTAATCCAGAGATGGGCTCAAAGCCGTTACCCATGTTATAAGAAAACAAGGACCCTCCAGACTTTTTTTTTCATTATTAGAACCTCCCTTGCCGTGAAAAAACTCTCCAAGTTGGCTCTCACACGTCATCAGTGGAAGCGTGCCATGCATACGGGCAGTGCATACTAGGTTGCCCACTGGTGATGCGGTGGAATCCATCACTATGGGGTTTTTCCTCACAGAATCTAAATTCCACTCTTTCATTTTGTATAAAAAGTTCTTGACCCCCTCGAGAAACTATACTACATAATCTATTTGATGCAAGTTGTAATAGTAGGTGGAAGCCCTGCGAGAGAGATAACGATCAAAATGGCATAAACACGATACTAGAAATGTTGTGCTTTCTTTGGCAATTTCCATATTTCCTGTACAAGTTTAGATTGCAGGGATAGCAACAGTAGTATGAAAGAAAAATGCTCCAACTATTGAAAATGCCTTTTAGCGAATCGGATGATCAGGAGAATCATCAAGTCAATAGAATGTTTTTTTTTTTTTTTAACTGTGGCCCTTGATGTCAAAAGACAGTAAGGTGCCAATTGATGTTCTAGTATCTGATTAACCTTAGTACAAAATGATCATATATCCCAAGGGCATCTGTTCCGATATGGAGAAAACATCTTCCCTGCTGATTGCAGGGGCATCAGACATTTCTCTTGTATAATCAAGTATAAACTCTTCCCTTGTCTCCGCATAGTTGTATTCCAATTTTGATTCAGAAGTGAACTTCAAAATTTGATTCTGCTGGTGATCCTCCTGTTTTCCAATGTAGGCACCAAGGTTGGCAAAAATGTATCTTTTTCCACAGTTGATGTGTTCGGATAAATAACCGTAGTTGCTCATGACAGTTGTTTTGTGTCGTGTTCTTACCAGTTAATAAAATTAAAGGTAATCAGAATTAGATGTAAACTTGAGCGTTGGGCAACTTAGTTTTAAGGATCCAAATAGAGCCCCTGGGAGTGGAAAATATAGATAATCTGCTGTCTCTTGTGTGATACCTAAATCCAAGGTAATTCTCTCCAATCCCAATAATGGAAAGGAGCCAAACCCAGCGTAATGTTAGCAGTGTACACAGATTTCGCGTACTGTTTTCTTCAAGTGCCCACAAAACTGATAACCAGTGCATTCTCAGAATCCCAGTAATAGCCCTCTTTGGTTATGCATATACCATTTCACCAGAAAGGAAAGAACACCAATGAAAAACTCGCATACCACTGAATTTTTCAATTGCAGATGTTTACCGTCCCTGCCTGGTACCAACGAAGGCCAACATTCCATCTGCCATTTAATCACACCCTCCTGACAGTGACAAGATTATCACATAGCTTGCTAACCTAGTTTACACAATCCAGGATTCATCCATTTAGATGACCTGAGTGACATTCAAGTTCCATTTTTTCCCCCCTTTTAACAATTACAGGTAACAGATAGCGGGCATTGGGTGACAAAGAAGATTAATACAAGTTGAAAACACCAGCAACCAAGACCATCAAGAAAATTCACTATGTTCTGGCAGAAATGTTGGTTTCGTGCACTGTAATTTGATTACTCATTGCATTTTCATGGGTATGGTTACAAAAATTCATGCGAGGTGTTGTAGTCCAAAAGAATTATATACAGACTTCAAATGTACATCTATACAGCTTAAATAAAACAACACAGATCCTTCGCCAGCCATACTCACACAAATTGAACAAACTAGAGTACTTCAGCTCTAACTCAGGATTCCATGTGCACAAATTGCTGCGGCAGGTAGCATGGGACTCCAGAAGTTTCGAGCTTTCTTCCTGCCACCGGCAAAAAAAGGAAGATGTACAGGACATGCATGTCAAAACAATTTACTTATGCAGGTTGGAAATTTGCCTTCTCATGTATGTCTCGAATCACATCACGAAGCTCTGGGAATACTGAAATAAGCAACAGTTCCAGCATGCAATACGCAAGCTGCTTAAGGCACACAGTTGACTGCAATGCACGAGACAAAGAATGTGCAGTCGGTAAATTAAGTGAATGAAGGAAAAGCAGAGTCTAAGATTCAACAATTGTGTGCAGTAAGGGCATAGGCCCAACCTGAAGGAAGTAATAAATGTCTTTAGCACAACGGCGGTATTGCTTATGACCAATCAAGCTGACTAGGGCAGTTGGAGCTCCACCTGACAATAAATTTGTTTAATCGCAATTAAGACTTAAAGCAGATTCTTTGAAATAAAAAAAAAAACCTTTCCAACTTCACAAGAGAATAGACTGAATCCTATTAAAAAAATATACTAGTCTATGCAAAAGCATAAGGCTGTTTGTCATTTGGTTTCAGTGCCAATGGCAGTCCACTTGCAATATTGCGAATCATACACTGGATAGGCTAGCAATACTAAGAAAATGACATCAGTTTCTCTTTTATTATTTAATTTCTTTATTTTTTATTTTAAAAAAGATAGTCCATTAAACTTCACATTAAAAATTCCTTTTGAACAGCTGTTCTGTTTCTCTCCAATTTGATGGCATGAATTGACCTCCGTAGTAATTTTTCTGCTGTAGTCCATCCACAGTGGTGTCTGCTGTATCATCAACAATATGGATCATCCATGCACATACCATTTTCCATTCAAAGCCACAGAAAAATTAAGGCAAAATTCAAAACATGACCTAAGCCTACATCTTCTTTCTAAGGTTGTTTACCTGAATCCCAACATAGATTGACTAAAATGCAAGCGCATTTGAGGCACATATTTACATTACAATGGGCATGCCAGCAAATCACCTAGATTTTTTCTACTTGTGCATTATAGTTAACTCCTTTACTAAAAAATTAGCAAAAATTTTAGTAAAAAACATACTCCATTTTTATTCTTTTGAGATGGGCTCCACATTATTTGAAATGTACACGAGAAAAATTGTGTTAATTTTAATGGAAGAAAGTCTCACCAAGGAGCATTTTCTTGACATCACTAGCTCTACGAGCTGCTTCAAGCTGCAACTCAAAGGAGCCGGGTCTAGGGACGTTATGACCAGCTAACCGGCCTGTATTTTGCATAGTTTTCTGGTTGAACTCCTCACTACCCACTTCGTCTCGACCATTCTCCAAATTCAAAAAGAAGGTACCATTAGGCCACAGAACCTGATTAAAAAAAAAAAAAAGAGGATCAAATTTGGAACCACTATAGCCTGCTACTGTTGCTTTTTGGTAACCATAATAGCTTGCCACTATCAGCGAAAAATAATTCAAATAAAAGTTATACAAGAAGAGATTGCTTGCTTCTGTAAAATTTAAATTCTGCATCAGTTATTGTTACCAAGTTTGAATAATTCATAATGTTCCACCATCTATAATGTATTCTTCAGCAAAGGATCCATGAAGTCATAAAATATTTGAAAAGTACATGCACCACAAAACCACATCATACATATCACAAAAAATAATTCACTATATAACTTGTTTATTAATTATTAGCAAAACATGCACACTTAATTTGCTTACAGTATTGCTGCAAATACTATTAATATTTTAATGCAGCACCAAATACTATGACTAAATATTTGACACGCACCACATATTTTATAAATAAAAATAGTATTACATACAAATGATTGGGTTCGTAGCAATCATGATCGTGAATTCGTGCATTCTATGAAGCTTGAGTTATGAACAAGATAGCAATAGGTCAAAACCATATCACAATAGGTCCCATCCTGCGATTGGACTGTAGCAAGAAGGATGGTAAATTGGTGCATTCCGTGATGCTGGAGTTATGAACCATGATCTGGCTTGTAGTAATCAGGATCACGAGTTAGTGAATTCCAGATACTTGATTTACGGACTGGATCGCCAATTTTTCTAACCAAGTTAATGTAGATATGGCCAATTGCAGCAATGTGCTTATTAATGGACCTCTTAGTAGCAACTGTAGAGATATTCTATCATTTCAACTCGATATGGAGCTGAATTCAAACCAACTCGGCTTGATACTGAGCAGAGAGTAAGCTTAACTAGTCAAGCACGGTTCTAGCCATCTAGCTTGAGCATGACCAAGCTTGGCTCAGTTCAGCTCATTTACATCCCTACCAACAAAAGGAATGGGAAACATACATGAATCACTATACATAATGATTTCTAAAGTCGTCCCACATACCCCTATACGAACACAGCTAAGAATATGTATATTAATAATACTCTCTAGCTACTATCGGTCAAGCATTGGATATGTTACAATCAAACTAGCGACTTCTCTATGACACATTATCTTTCAGTGGCACATTTACCTAATCTCACATTTGTATGTTCTGCTTTACTATTACATCCTCTTTAAAGCCACGTTCTCACCTATTCCATATGAAAACATCATTTCTCACTATACCCAATGTCTTTAATGATCGCATGTTTCTCCTAGTTCATTTTCTCACTATCCCAATGTCTTTAATTATCCCCATTTCTCCTAGTTCCGTGAAATTGTAGCCCCTCAATTCGACTTACAGGGATTGATTTTAGCCTTATCTAGATGTGCCAAAACCCACGCAAATGACATCCCTTCTTCCCCACTCTAATGGCATTCCTTCTTCCCCCTTCTACAAAAACACCTACAATTTTTCTCATGCAGTCATTTGTAGTTCTATCCTTCATAGAAACTCCATACATTCTTTTTGGTATGTGCATCTCATTCATGTGAACTTTAGCTTCTCGTTTTTCACTAGGTCAACATTCAGTCTTACACTACAAAGTAGGAAGCGCTACCATCTTGCAGAAATTCCCCTTCAACAGAACAGGCGTTCAATTATTGCACCATCCTGAGTTGACTATTTGCTTATCTAACTCAAATCCCGCACTTCGTTCTGTCACCCCTCTTCGAGACAACAGAATCTATACCGGATTACAGTGAAATATATCATGCTGCATTACTAGGCTGTTTTCCAGTTTTAACCATCACAACTTTTCTACTCCTGAATCCACCCAGCTCATTTGCCTTGAACACCTTCCTCCACATTCTAGCTTATCATTCACTTGCTTATTTGACTCACTAAAAATGCCACATTATAATCAAACATCATGACCGAGGAATATCATCTTGGAGATCAGCTGTTATAGCTTATAACTTGTCCATAACCAATAAATAAATGTGGACTTGAAGCAGACCCTTGGTAATTTTAAATGAGAACTTGGACATGACTCTCTGGAGTTTCACACTCATAACCCCCCTTCAAACACGAGCTGTATAATTTTAATATACCCACTAGCAATTCCATTTTAACCCAAATTAACTGCCTTGGCACCCCATCATACACTTTTATTAATCATAAAAACCATGTAATTTCCTCCTTTCTTCTGAAAAGTTCCATGAGCTGTCTTGGTAGAAAAAAAGCTTTTGTAATCAACCTATGCGGAAAAAATCGAATCTACGTCTTAGAAAATGCGAGATTCATGGCGCAGGTGGTTCTCTGTTACTCTCCCCCAATGTTTCACCATGTGACTCACAGATAGTTAATCTACTATGCAAATATGGATGGTTAAGAACAAAAAATAAAGCAATCATATATGGTGTACCAAAGAAACTGGTTAACACTAGATTAAATGAACAGACAGTATAGACCAAGTGAATGAAATCTGTGAAACATAAGTTACAACTGGAGTGTAACAATTCTTCCTCTTTAGAGGGTGCGGCATCAAAGCTTGACATAACACTCTTCCCGTTCTGAAGGGTGCCACTCACTGCCACATCAACGTTCCTCCTTTTGACACACTCTCTCTTTCATATACTCTCAAGGCAACAAGATCATCTAGGCTCGCTTCCCTTGCACCTCTTTCTTTCCCAGCATTACATCAATTTGTGGCAATATTTTGTTTCAAGATCTAGTGTTTTTTTTTAAATCTCATAAATGAATAAAAGTGCCTCCCAAAACCTAGCTTACAATCTCAGAACATCTCTTCTGTTTTCATTGCTGATTCCACATGCAATTTTAACCTTTTGCTCTATTCACACCATATTGGTGTATTGGTGGAGTGACTGCAAGAAATGAGCTGTCACATGATGTTCATGTAATAACCGAACCTACTTTTGTAGGCCAACCCTTTTCCAGGTGGGCCATGATAGTCCAAACTATGTTTGGAGCCTGACAGAGAGTCTCCTAATTTGATCGGAATGTTTTAAGACTTTTGGCAAGTCCATTGTAGGAGTCCCAATAGAATTCCTCTCTCAGAATAGTAGTTTCCAAACTGGACTTCCCTTCAAACACAGTATATATATATATGTAAAGTCCCTAATCCAGAGATCAACGAAAATAAAATTTCTGAGAGAGAAGAAAACTGACTTGGCTGTGAAATCGTTAGGAGGAGAAGAAGATCAATAGAGGAAGATCGCCATCGGATGCCTGACGAGAGACCGATCACTGCCCGATCAACACGCGTCTACACCAGGTGAGTAGAATCTAACTTGATTATCTAAATAAGAGTAGGAGATTAGACCTATTTGATTCTCCGATTAAATAGTAGCTATTATGTATTGTACTGCTACAGCGATTATCGGCCAGATTTGATTTAGAGCCCACATCGATCATCCAAATTAATAATCAGACCCGCTGATATGCATGATGACGCCTAATCGACATCCTTTAATCTTATATGGGTTAGAAATCAACTTACCTGGAACCTTAATGACAAGATGAAGCCTTTCGGTAGTTGTCGACTTGGCACAAATCGGAACATAGTGTCGAAAAAGCCCATTCTGTAGATGGAAACTTGCTGTGATAATATCTTCTGATTAGCACACCCCTGAGCTTTCGATTTAGGGTGGGAAGAGGGCTGGTTACTCTGGAATATCAGAGCTGAACTGAGAGTTGGGATTTCAGACTGTCGGAAATGGGTTTGGGTCGTCTGTGGTAGTGGGTCCACCGGGGTTCCCCGATCAAGGATCAGGTCCATACATCTTGGAGTGGACCCTTGGGCGACCATTATGGTAAAGGTTCCATGTGCATCGGACCGTTGGGCCCCACTCTGCGATTTCCTCCAGCTGAGCTTGGCGGTGTCTCTTACTGACGAACGAAACATGCAACAGAGAGAAACAGATGGGGTGGGTGACGACTTGGGTGAGATATTTATAAACCTTTTTGCAATTACGACTTAGCCCCTGCTATTTGAATTTATATCCTAAGAACCCTACTAAGGTTTTATGATAAAAATTACAGCATGATAATTAGGAATCTCACGTTATCTAACTACTGAACTAGTAGGGGATTAATTATCTGAACGTTATATGGGCTTTCCGTATCAATTAATTATTTCTTACGCCTTGATAAAATTATAATGAATAATTAGCCCATTCCAATAAGATATTTCCAATTGAAATTATTATTTATATTTGAATTAGTTGTGGAAAATTTTATGATGAACACTTATTTCCGTAGTAAGACATGGGCAATGCCACAGCCTGGTACCAACTCCGACTCGGAGTGGGGCGAGGATTAACCAGTGTTACGTGGTACTGGCCAAAGAAAAGAATAAAACAATGAAGCCAATTATGGTGGAGATGAATCTATACTAAAATTATTGGAATGAATTTATCATTGATGATTGAAATAAGCGTGATACCATTTGCTGGCACTGAGTATAGAACTTCCCTCGTGGATGTTGGTCGAGGGGAAAAGGTTCAGCAATCATGGTGGCATGATAAGCCATGTTGTTGACAGAAATGTAGATACTCCAGTTGGGAGTATCGGAACAGGTTCAACATTCATAGTGGATGACAAACCATGTTGTTGACAGAAATGTAGATACACCGTATGGGGTATCGGAACTATTTGATGCCACAGTGGGAAATCACTCAAGAAAGAAATTGATTAGAATGTTACTGAAATCATATCATTGAATATATATATGTTCCCCGAATGATTGAAATATGCTTTATCTTAATGTTCTTATTCTACTCATCAGTTTTACTGATTAGTGGTTCGCCCCACTTCAGGTAATGCAGTTGTGGAGGTTACGGGAAGTGACGGGGATCAGCCGATGGATTTTGGCATGCGTAGCTGATTCAGAGCGCGGAGAAAACAAAAGAATAGATTTATAGCTGGGATTAGCCCAAGACTTAGACATTATTATTATCTTTCTTTTTCTCAATTAGAAATTGTCTTATTCAGTAGTGTTATCAAGACATATAATATTTACATATTAATTGCAATACAAGGAAATTGATTGTTTATGTCCTTGATGCTCATGAGAATTTGATTTATGTGGTGTTATTATTAAAATTTGAGTGCGGCTTAAGAATCTGAAGAGCTCCAGATTCTTGGGTCGTTACAGTTCACAAGGCTACAAGCCTTCAGAGTCTTCACCAAGAGAGTCATCACCAGTGGACTCACTTGGGTTTTCCTCACTTATAGTATCAATTGGGTTTTCTTTGCTTCTCTCAAGTCTCAATAGACTCACTTTCTAGGTATGACTATGTCTCCTACTAGAAACATTATTCGGCAATAAAACCTCCTACCATCCCGATGTGACATAAATAAAAATGAAAGCACACTAACATTACTTGATATAAGATTTGTTGCATGGAGTAAATATGTCATGTTGGGGGAAAATGACAACTATCACGATATGGAGTCTGCATTTCAGATTGCCTTAGGCAAACATAAGACGAATCCAGACTCACCACAAAATTCAAATCCAGCAACCAAATATTCTCTTGCACTATCAATTGTGTATCAAAATATATGAAAATTAACAGGAATGCAGAACTGCATAAACCAAATTGAAGGATTGACCATGAAGAACAAAAACATAAGGAACAAACAATTCCTAAAATAAAATTGTATGTAACAGAAAAGGGTTAAAAATTAAGCAAGCAGCATCCCACATGTACGAATGAACTGTTTGAAGAGCTAAACTGATGTAGATAGCAGCCAAGAAGAACAAGTAGGCCATGACAGTATGATACATGCAACTAAATATTAAGAATTTAAGATGGGGCATCCCCTCTTACTTTCCTTAGCTTTTACTTAGTTTGATATTTTATAATTATGCTTTTAGGATATCTAACACATTTCAGCTACTGCCAATGATACTTCAGTCATAGTTTACTTTCATTTGGTAAGGTTTAGATCAAATCCATTAATTAAATGAATCACTAAGATTATTTTAATTTTCCTTACTCCTGTATTGTGTTTATTAACTCATGTATACGGCACCTTTAATAGCCACCGGAATGAAAGAATAAACTTGTCTATGAAAACACTCTTTGGGGAAAACCTTGCAAGAGGTCTTTGTGGTAGTTATATTGGAGCATGTAAGCATTAGCTAAAGGTTTCCTGAAATACGAGACATTGAGCTAGTACAAACCTAGATCTAGGCATAACGATTTAATACCAATCTTTAGATGGACCTCATTTTTATTCCAGATTGGATCACCACCTATTTACTACTGCTATTACAGGTCAGATATTGCTCGTAAATTCTTCTCAATCTTACACAGATTTAAAAAGTGTTTTGATTTTTTTTTTCAAATGTGCATCTAGTAAAACCTGATATTTGCGAGTTAAAAGGTTAATCTAATGGGCCCATGAAAATTAGCATTTTGGGCATACAATGGGTTTGGTTGATGGCTCTATAATGAGTTTCTGACCCATGTACATAGTTTATGGTTTCTGTACTAAGAGTAACAGGTACATAAGTATAGTGATAAATTAAAAATCTATTTCCACCAAAAATGCAGAATGACAGAGGCAAATTCCTCAGTTCTTACATCTTGAACCCAATGAATCCCGTGAGCAATAATATCATCTCTCCGAAGCCAATTTATTTGCCTCAAAAGCCAGTCATCAATAGCATCTTCCATCATTAGCTGCAAAATTTGTTTGGAAATCCAGAAAACCTGTCTTCTGCAGAAAGTAGAATAAAGAAGAAAATGCAATCAAATTTATGAAGGAATTCAAGCAGCAGTTTACAATATGAAATTCATCTCCTATCAAGTATGCATAAAGTGCAATAGCAGTTACAGAGGTCAAGGAATTTAATTCCAAATATACCATAAAAAGACCATGCAGTACAATCATAGAAATAAAATGAGACTTGCAAAGCTAGGCTGATGATTAAGAGGATCTCCCACCAGGGGAGATGACCCTACATAGACACAGGAAGGCCTCCTATATAACCCGGAAAAAGAAAGAAGGGGCATTCGCATGCTGCACAGTATAGTTTCTATAAACAGTATAGTTCATAGGACAACAAACGTAAGAATCCAGTCAAGGCTGCAGTTGCATCATCGTTCTTAAAAAAAGACCCACATTCATGATACTGCAATATCTTCTTTTCCGCTAAAGTGATGATATATATTTATAAAAGTGAACTGCTAGAGAATTCACAATGGTAACACCTTTGTCGAGTCCTGAAACCTGAAAACAGAGCCTATACACAACCTGGGAGTTTAAAAGCCTACACACAAATATTTAAATATAGCATGTTTCATTGTCAAAAAAACATAATACTGAAATATTCATTCAAAATTAGAGTTCTATTTTTTTTTCTTATTGTATATGATACTTGGAGAAGCAGAATTTATGTAGCCGACCTAAATATAGTTGGAACAAGGCTATGATGGTGATGATGATGATGATGACGATGATGATATTTGAGAGAATATACCAAATTATTCCATTATTAAAATTTAGAACATTTACATAAACACATTCTGCTGCTAACATGTTAACATAGTTTCAATACACAATGAACCTTTTTCTTGATTGGTAATATCTTATAAAATTATATTTTATGCAATTTGTTTATTAACTTAAGAAAACAATGAGCCGAGAGCTGGTAAAGTAATATTAAAATGATACAACACTGCTATTGTAAAAAAGAACCTGCAGCACAATCGGAAGGTGTTCAGAGTTGCAACTTATGTTAACTTTTAAGAAGAAGAAGAAGAGGAAGAAGAGAGAGAGAGAGAGAGAGAGAGAGAGAGAGGTATTGCGATATTGGACTCAGTAACATATAGAATCAGAATACTGGAGGACAAAGGAGAGAGAGAGGTATTGCGATATTGGACTCAGTAACATATAGAATCAGAATACTGGAGGACAAAGGAACAAATTAATGTCAAAATAGAATGAAAATTACACTAGAAAAAGAACATATGTTGCACAGCTTGTTTTAACTCATCCAAAAACAAGTAGCCGAGGCTGAGATGCCAATAAAGTACTATTAACATGTCACAGCTGTTAGATTAGAAATTGCAGTCATAATCTGAAACCAGAAATGACATAGTATAGATTTGCTGAAAAAAAGTTGCAATTCAAAGAGAGACAGAATTATAAGTTTGAGATAGGTAAAGGCATAAAGCAGCTATGGCTTGTGTCAAGCGTAAGGGGGGGGAGGTGTTTGACAGGGGGGTCTGTTTTTAAACTGGGGAAAGGAGGTACATTAAGGTTTGGATTGATGGTTGGTTGTGGGTAGGCAATTTGTGTGGTCTTTTTCCTAGCTTGTTTAAGGTAGTTTCAGGTAAAAATAATTCGGACAGAAAGTTTCATGTTCAGTCGGGAAGCACTGTGTCTTGTGTTATCTCTTTTAGGAGAGCTTTGCATCAGCATGAAGCAGTTGGCTGAGTCTAATGTTGGGTCCTCTGATGCTTCCATTTGCAGAGATGAGAATGATTTTTGCATTTGGAAGCACTTCTGGAATTTTTTCTGCCACGTCTTTCTATCTGGCTTTGATAGCACCTCCCTCACGGGCTTCTAGGGCATCTATGTGGTGTGGCCTGGCTCTTCATGTAGAGGTTTTTTGTTGGTTAATGATCGTTGGAAATGTTTTTGACAGTAGATAATCTTCAAAAGAAGGGCTTGAGTTTATAGAATATTGTTGACAGGTGTTCCCTAGATCGGAGATCAGGGTGGGGTTGCGATCACCCATTTAATTTCTTCATTGTGATTTTGCTGTCACCTCTGGGGATTTAAAGGTTTCAGGGATTTCATGGTGAATTGCTAAATCGCCTGTTGCCTTCATTCAGTCTTGAAGGTTGGGTTCATTTTATGGCTGTGGTTTGCTGATATGAAGGTATATATCTCTTGGAAAGAAGTAATGGCCGTTTTCAGGGGAACTTCATCGTTAGTTGATGCTATAGTTTCATTGGTGGTCCTCAGGTCAGTAAGGTGGTTATTATGTAGGAAGGAATTCAAGGTGTAAGCTTGATGACAAGTTCTGAAATTGGATTCCTGCACAATTTGTCATCCGTCTAAGGAGAACATCTGCATATCTTGTTCAGTGGGGATAGAAGTTCTCCGTAATTGCAAGAGGGACGCCTTATTCATGTTCTCCAAGCATGTTGCGGGTGAAGGATTCTAATGAAGCTGAGGTTTTAGCAATTCTAAAATATCTGCATTTATACTCTGCTTATATCCTAGAGGAGTTTATTGTGGAAAGTGATTCCCTCGACACATTTCGTGGGTTAATTCAATGGAGACGAGTCTGTGAAAATTTCAGTTCTACTTCAATGAGAAAACATTTCTATCTTCATCTTCTTGATTAGTCTTTTAACATGTTAGCTGATTAACCAATGGGATGATGAATGCGTTAGCCAAACAAAGGATTAATGGGATCCTATCTATGGAGGCATCTCTTTGGTAATTGTTGTTTGCATCTAAGTATAATGCTCTTATCCTGCCACTTCATTTTTTTTTTTCAATTTTGTTTTGTTGTATGATTCTGGATCCTTTAATGTGATTCTACCACTACCAATGTGTGTGTAGGACTGTACCAAAATCTGTCAATCCGTGAAATTGAGCCGGTCCGCAGTTTTTTAACCAATTCGATGGTTAATAGATTGGTGATGAATTGAAAAAATCCTAATCCGTTAGTAATGATTTGATGACGGATTTTACCCTTAATCCGCGGATTTAAACCAATCCAAACCGTTGAAATAATATATATATTTATATAAAAAATATTAAAAGACAATAATCTCCATTATAATTTTTTTCTTGCAGTGGATAAAGTGTGTAAAATGGTGAGGAAAACTACTAACAGATTGAATGGTTCAAACCGATCCGAATCGTTGATCCACGGTTCGGTTCAGATCGATTTTAATAGGCGATGGATTGGTGACGGATTAGAAAACTACCAACTTGTAGGTAACGGTTTGGTGATGGATTTAGCTTAATCTGATCCAATCCAAACCGTGTACACCCCTACTGAGAGAGAGAGAGAGAGAAAGAGAGAGAGAGAGAGAGCTCTTTTTTTTTTTTTTAGTGGGAAGGGGGAGGATTAACTTGAAAACTAAAGCACCGTACAGAATAAGAAGAGCTAAAATAGGATAGAGAAAAATGGGACCCATCTAAAATTTATTCCATGATATCTTTACTTTCCCAAGAGGCCAATAGCACAAACACGCACACCAGACAACACATAACCTTCTGCAACAAGAGGCCTTTTGCCCAACTGGACGGCCCCCAACAAGCCTAAATGAAGTGCCGTTAGTTCCGAGGCATTGACAGTACACCGGGGCATGGGGCCAGAACGAAACTATGATGACAAATGATCTAATATCTTTGATTAGACTACCCACCATGGCTGGTCCCAGGTTACTGCAAGACACCAATCAAGTTTAGCCTGAAACATAGTCATCATCCACAACACTCACGCAAGACAGCAAGAAAGAATCTCACAATATTGAACAAAGTCTTCCAGTATCAACGAAATACAACCCTACTGCAAAGAGTCTTAAATGCTTCTGCAAATCACGATTGTTTAGTGTGTGGCTCATATTACCTTTTGACAAGGGCCCACACAAAAGAGACAATAGATGTGGGTCTGAAACCTTATCATGACTCATGAGACACATTCTCATGACGTAGAACTAGGCTGTCAATCCAGCCCTTGCACAAGGGACCCGGCCCGGCCCTTTTTTTCCATTATTCTTAATATATGTTTCACTTCTAAATAGTCTATAAAATGCTGATAATAATAGAAAACAGTACAAAAATGGGGATAAAGGTGGACAGCAATGATATGTATCAATAGTGGTAAAAACCCAAAATAGAAATAACAAGAAGCAATCAATAATAGTGATCGGTGTCTATTTCTATTGCTTATATTTTCTAAATATCTAACATCTATGGTACCAATAAATCATCATTATCATCATCAAAGCCTTGTTCCAACTGTGTTGGGGTTGACTACATGAATTCTATTTCTCCATTCTTATCTATCCTACTAAATCCCCAGATAAGTTGTACTTCTTCAGGTCTATTTTTACTACCTTCATCCACGCCCTGGCTTACCCCTTCCCCTTGGTGGCTCATCAACCTACATAGCCAAACTTTTCCTTACCGATGCCATTGCTAGCCTGCATTAGACATGCTCATACCATCTCAAATAGGGTTTCTCAAATTTTTATCTCTTATTGATGCTACACTTAAGTGCTCTCAAAATCACTTATTTCTAATTTTATCCTTCCAAGTTTTATCACACATCCACTTCAACATCCGCATTTCTGCTACATCCATTTTGTGTATATGTTGCTTCTTAATTGGACAACATTTTGCTCCATAGGTCATAGTTGCTTTAATCGCTGTCCTGTAAAATTTTTTCATCTTGTTGGCATTCATTGGTCATAAAGCGCTCCAAAACCAAGTCTCTACTTCAACCACCCACTTTTATCCTATATTTGACATCTTCATCAATCTCCCCAACCATATTAATTATCAAGAAAAAGGTAATAGAAGAATCTTTTTATGGTATCTCGTGGGTTTTAATTATCACAGCAGTTTCAACTTTTTGTACATGTCCACTAAAGTAGTAGTCCATATATTCTGTCTTTGTACAACTTATTTTAAATCTTTTAAATTTTAAAGCTTCTTGCCATCTCTCGAGTTTTACATTAACTCGTTGATAATTAATGCAATGAGATAAAGGCTTAGAACTAATCCTTAATGCAAATCTATGGTTACTGGGAACTCACCTATCTCTCCACATGTACTTCTCACATTCGTTACCGCTCCTTCATACATGTCTTTAGTAATTTCAATATAGCATCTTAGAATATTCAGTTTATGTAAAACCTACCAAATTAAATCTCTAGGTACACCATGTCATAAGCTTTTTCTAGATCTATGGATACCATATGTAGATTTTTCCTCTTTGCTCAATATTTTTCCATTAACTAAGTGAGTGAGAAGATAACTTCCATAGTTGACCTCCCTAGCATAAAACCAAATTGATTTTCAGATATCTCGGTCTTTTGTCTAAATCTGTACTCCATTACTCTCTCCCAAAGCTTCATAGTATGACTTATAAGTTTAATCTCATAGTAGTTGGTACAGTTTTGTATATTTCTATTGTTCTTATACATAGGTACTACAACACTTCTTCTTCATTCATCCAACATCTTCTTTTTGTTAACATCTTATTGAAGAGCCTATTTAACTAAATCACCCAAACTTCTCCTAAACACTTCCAATCCTTTATCGTAATGTCATTTGGATCTGTAGCCTTTCCTGTCTTCATTTGTTTTAATGCTTTCCTCACTTCCACCACCCTAATTCTGGGAAAAAAAAAGTATGTTCTTTATTCTGCTAACAAAGTATCCTCTCTCGTTTTTATGTATCCTTTGATTACGGTCTTCATTTGAAAGTTTGTTAAAATATTCCCTCTACACGGTGCTAATAAATGCTGACCTTTATTTTATTCTTTAACATTTATTCAACCACAACAGCCAAAAGATTTTGTTATTTTCAGTTTTCCTTTGGATATCTAAATGTGCCTATATGACTTTCTAAATTTTATATATGTATTAATCAATTTGCAGTTTTTGAAAGTCTCAACACCTGTCTTTATTGATAGGTGAACACTTTTGTGTCCTCTGTTTTCCAAGTTTTGGGTAGTATCAAGTACTATTGTACAAAAAATCTACCAATGCTCAATGGTAATGTATAAAAAAAAAGGAGAAAAACAACCTTTCCTATTTTCACACTGGGCCCTAGCCCTTGAGGGTAGGGTAACGGCCTAGGCAGAGCACGGGCTTGGCCCTGCATATATTGAGGGTAGGGTAAGGGCAACCCTGGCCTGGGCCTAGAGAGAGAGAGAGAGAGAGAGAGAGAAAGAGATGATTTCTTTAAGAGTAAAAGCTCCTCCCTTGCTTGGAGGTCTTTTTTATACATTTGTAGCACTTGGTCCTGAACTAAGACTAGATTACTTGGCTAATTTAGGCCAGTTACATCTTAAATAGTGTAAATATAATCTATAAGATGACTTATGATTATGGTGGTCTCTGAGAGCATGAACAGAGTGTAGTCCGTTGCATAAGGATTTGTGCCTCCCTTTCCTAAACATCACTTGGAGGCTTTCAAGGATAAGGCATATGGAGCTTTTATAGATGTTGGGACCTGGGGACTCATGTCCAATAACCTTCATGTCAACCCTTGCATCTAACTGTTATGAGAGATGGGCACCTTTTTTAAGATAGAACAGTTCTAGTTATCTAGTTTTATATTCCAACTACCAGCTTGATGAGCATTAGTAGGAGGAAGATAAGATCAAGAGAGAGAAATTTTTAAATGACTAAAAATCACAGAAATAAACTATAAACTAAGAAACTTGCTTTAAGAATATGTTCCTCTGTGCATAATAAATTTAACATTAAGTAATATGACATGCAAATTGAATATCAAAGGATATAATGATAACTTCATTCTTAAAAGTTAATTCCAACAACCAAAATAGCTGTTAAAAATAATGGACAACTCAAACATGATGTAAGATCCTCACCTCAGCCACCCTCTTCTATTAAGTTGAAATATCTTATCGACTAAATTCAACAGCGGAACACTTAAATTAGGCGGCGTCCACTGCAGAGGAATCAGGGTGGAAGGATATCAGAACAATGATGAATACAGCTACAAGAAGACCAAATTCCTATATTGAGGAAATTTTCTCCTGTGGAAGTTCCTACATGGGGACGTCCATGTTGTCATTGTGGGTGCGATGAAATTCAGGGGGTCCTCTTTTTTGATAAGGCCCCCAACTCTTTAAACATCCAGATGGGAATGTCCACATAGGAGAAAATTCTGCTCCTCTATTATTCTTGCTGGTTTTAAGTCTTAAAAGCATCAACCTTTGAGGACTCTTAATGCAGACAAAATTCATTAAAAATTCTCATAAAGTAGTTTCCTGTAAACTTCTATTTATATTGAGAATTTTGAGAATGGGGTTTATCTGTATTTTGGAAGTTAATTTCAAAAATTAAGACTAGCTTAAGTTTGAGTTATTTTAGACTAGAGTTATGACATTATTAGAGTTTCCTACTGTTATGGGATTAGGTTTCCTGTAATGGTTATGAATAGGTTAGAGTTATGTTGTTATTAGAGTTTCCTACTGTTATGGGGTTTCCCAGAATGGCTATGAATAGGTTTCTGAGTTTAGTTAACGTTTTTGTTTATAAACTATGGACAGCCTTTGGCTATTCTTCACAATACGGGTGGTCAATCAATTCATTCAATAAGAGTTCAAATAATTTAGTCAACATGTAGCACCAAAATTTCAAATGGATAGCAAAACAAGTTCCTTAAGGTTCCTTGCTATATCTTTCTTCTTTTCTCTTTTATTTTCTTTTTCCCAAAACATATTGCCTCAGATGGCTGCAGGTCATTGGGTCTGTATCTATAGTGCAAAGAAACCAGAGAAGAAGAAAGAAGGGTGCCCCTTGAATTTGTTTGAAGAAGAAAGGGAAACGGGAAAACACACACACACACACCAAAAAAAAAAGGAAAAAGGAAAGGAAGCAAGTGCTGCAACAGGCCCTTGCTTCTTCAGTAGCAGAAAAGGTAAGAGAAAGAAAGGAAAGAACAGAAACTTTCTCAGTTAAACAGGTCATGGGATTTTGTAAAAAAAAAAAAAAAATTGAAGGTTTTGCACTGGATGTGCGAAAAAGAACAACGAAGAAGTCGACGCTTGGCTTGAATGTATAAAGGGCCAGATCGAATTTCTATAACAAGGACTCAAACAAGAAAAGAAGGGCACAGGTGGTTCCCTTTTTCATTCCAGTGCCAAGAGTGGGTGTACAGAGAGAGTGTAATTGACCAAGTCCTGGCTGGTTGTTGTGAAAAAAGAGGGGTTGGGGGCTAGGCTCTCAGTTCTTGCAAATTTCTGCATCTCAGTACTCAGGTCTGGGATAACCCTCGGTCTCCCTTTCTTGAAAGGCTCTGCATTCAGTTTCTTCAAAGAAAAAAAAAATTGCAAAAGCCAAAATCCGTTTACAGAAACCAAAAGGGGAGAAAGAATAGCCGACCACCATCTGCTGCCACAAGGTGGCTGCCTTTCATTTTTTTCCCTCATAGAGAGAAAGCAAAGAACTCCGTCAGTTTTTGCTGCCGGTCACAAGCCCGGGTAAAGAAAGAGGGTTGCGTTAGGTAGGTTAATAGCCAGTGTAAAACTTTGTCACAACCCAAACATGAATTCTGAGAAAATGATATTTCATGATAAGGTTAGGGCGTTGCTCGCTTTAAGCGATGCATTGCAGCGTTGCTCGGCTACAGTGAAAAGTGTGCAAGGGCTACCATATGACTTTGGGCTAGTGCAGTTAAAGAAGTTAGTCTATAAGAAGAAGAGGAGGAATAGGAAAATTAGATTTGCTACTTAGAATATAAGAACCTTGACAGGTAAGAGCATGGAGTTGGTTGAGGTAATGAAAAGAATAAGAATTAGTGTGGCTTGTATACAGGAGACAAGGTGAAAAGGAAATAAAGCTAAGGAGCTCACGGATGGGTATAAGCTTTTTTATGCAGGAAAGAGTAATACAAGAAATGGAGTACGTATAGTTATAAATAAGGATTTGAAAGAGAAAATTGTGGGGCTAAAGAGGTTTGATGATAGAATTATAGTAATTAAACTAGTGCTAGAGGAAGACATAATTCATATCATCAGTGCATATGCTCCCCAAGTAGGACTAGAGGAAAGTGTGAAAAGACAATTTTGGGAGGAGATGGATGATTTAATGCGAGAAATCCTAAATAGTGATAAGATTTTCCTTCGAGGGGATTTAAACGGGCATATATGAAGAGATAATAGATGATATGAGAGAGTGCATAGAGGGCATGGATTTGGAGAAAAGAATGAATTCGGAAACACTATATTGGACTTTGCAGTTGCATTTGATCTTGTAGTAGCAAATACTTACTTTAAAAAGAAAGATGAGCATTTAATTACATATAAAAGTGGAAGTAATAGAAGTCAGATAGACTTTTTTCTAATTAGAAAACAGGACCGATTGGCTTGTAAAGATTGCAAGGTTATCCCAGGAAAGAGTTTGAATACGCAACATAGGCTCGGAGTTTTAGATATTTGCATTAGAAATAGAAAGAGAGCGGTAGTAAACAAAATGGACCCTAAAACAAGGTGGAGAGATTTGAAAGGAAAAAGAGCAAATATATTTAAGGACAAAATGATTGAGAAAGGGGAATGGAATATTGAAGGAGAAATTATAGTAATGTGGAATCAAATGGCTAATTGTATTAGGAATATTGCAAAGGAGGCACTTGGAGAATCAAAAGGAAAGAAACATATTAATAAAGAAACATGGTGGTGGAGTGTGGAGGTTCAGAAAGTTATTCGACAAAAAAGACATTGCTACAAAGTTTGGCAGGGGACTAAGACTATCGAAAATTTTGAGCTGTATAAGAAGGCAAAGAAAGAAGTAAGAAAGTAGTAAGTAGTGCAAAGTTCAAAGCATGCGATGACCTCTATAATAAATTGGGAACAAGAGAAAGAAAAAAGGATGTTTTTAAGCTCGCAAAAATAAGAGAAAAGAAAAGTAGGGACTTAGATCATGTTAAATGTATCAAGGACAATGAGAAAAATATTATGGTGAAGAACAACAATATTAAAGAAAGGTGGAAGGAATATATTAACAAACTTCTAAATGAAGAACGTTTGGGCGATACAAGAGTTACGGAGGATACTTCATCACTAGAGCATACTTTTCTCCGTATAATTAGAGGGGTGGAAGTGAAGAAAGCATTGAAACGAATGAAAACAGAAAAGGCAACAGGCCCAGATGGTATTCCGATAGAGGCATGGAAATGCTTAGGAGAGGTTGGGGTAAGTTGGTTATATAGACTATTAAATAAGATACTTGTGATAAAGAAAATGCCGGATGAATGGAGAAAAAGCATTGTGGTACCTATATATAAGAATAAGGGAGATATACAAAATTATACCAACTATCGATGGATTAAACTTATGAGTCATACTATGAAATTATGGGAGAGAATAATGGATCAAAAACTAAGAAAGAGGACCAAAATCTCTTATAATCAATTTGGTTTTATGCCAGGGAGATCAATTATGGAAGCTATCTTTCCACTTAGGCAATTAATGGAAAAATATCGAGCAAAGAGGAAAAATCTACATATGGTCTTTATCGATTTGGAAAAAGCCTATGATAGGGTACCGAAGAATTTAACTTGGTGGGTTTTAAAGAAAAGGAATGTCCTCAGAGGTTACATTGAAAATTTTAAGGATATGTATGAAGGAGCAATAATAAATGTGAGAACCACATGTGGAGAAACAGGTGGATTCCCCGTAACTATAGGTTTGCATCAGGGATCAACCTTAAACCCTTATCTTTTTGCATTAATTATGGATGAGTTAACTGTGCATATTTAAGAAGAAGTACCATGGTGTATGTTGTTTGCAGATAATATAGTATTAATAGATGAATCAAGAGATGGTGTCAATGCAAAGCTTGAGAGATGGCGGGGGGCATTAGAATCTAGAGGTTTCAAAATAAGTCATATAAAGACAGAATATATGGATTGCAACTTCAGTGGACATATACAAAGTGTTGAAATCACTGTCAAAATTGAAAATCATGAGATACCACGTAGAGATTCTTTTTGGTACCTTGGCTCAATGATTAGTAAGGATAGGGAGATTGGCGAAGATGTGGAGCATAGGATAAAAGCTGGATGGCTAAAGTGGAGACTAGCTTCTGCAGTAATTTGTGACAGACGGAATGCCAACAAAATTGAAAGGCAAATTTTACAGGACAGTGGTTAGACCAGCTATAACATATGGAGCAGAATGTTAGCCAATTAAGAAAACGTATATTCATAAGATAAATATAGAGGAAATGAGAATGCTTAGGTGGATGTGTGGTAAAACTAGGAAAGATAAAATTAGAAATGAGCACTTTTGAGAGCATTTAGGGGTAGCACTAATAGAGGATAAGATTAAAGAAACCCGTTTAAGATGGTTTGGGCATGTTGAGCGTAGGCCAGTAATGCAACCGGTGAGAAAAAATTTAGCTATACAGGTGGATGGAAAAATTTAGCTATACAGGTGGATGGCCCTTTAAGAAGTAGGGGTAGTCCGAAGAAAACACTAATGGAAGTCATTAATTCAAATTTAAAGAAGTTTAATTTATCGAAGTATTTGACTCAAAATAGAACGGAATGGAGAAACAGAATTCATGTAGCTGACCCCAACATCATTGGGATAAGGCTTTGATGATGATGATGATGAGAGAGAAAGCAAAGCTTTTGCCTTTGGATGTGGCATGGATCCCAGGCCCTGTGGCATGTGTCAGGTGACACAAGATCAATCAGATGGTTAGATGCAGTTGACAACAGGAGTGTGGCTAGCCGTACCTAGCGACGTCACAGTCGCCTCTTGTTTGTCATTTCCGCAAAAGGGCTTTAGTCGAGGCCAAAGTCAAGTTGGCTTGACCCGCTAGTGACCTAGGAAGCAAGCCCAATCTAGAAGTGATATGTAGTAAAGAAGGTCAAGTGCCCAACAGCAAAGATCTAACACCAGTAGTCAACAGTCATAACTCAAGACATGATTGGTTTGATCAATTTCAAGGGCCATATTTCTTTATGTGATTTTGGCTCAAGATGAATCAGAATGGAAAAACAGAATTCATGTAGCATACCCCAACATAGTTAAGACAAGGTTATGCTCTTGATTGTGGAATCATAATTATTCGGATCTGCTATCTGTTTTCACGTACATGTTCCTAGCAGCAGAACCTATGCATTGAAAGGACAATCAACACAATCCAATCATTCAAAAAGGTACTTTTTTAATAATTTGCATATTCATCAAAACTGCCATTCTCATGTTCTTCAACTCCATCATCCATATGCTTCTGGAGGGATCACGACAGATTTGATCTAGCGGACCACTAGCTCCAATAGACTAAAAAAAAGTGCAAAATAGTAGAGATGGACCAATAGATGGATGGTGACCACGGAATGCTTCCCATAGCCTCAAACGGCTAAACTATCTTTCATTTAGAGCCATTAATTGTTGTGAGGCTATGGCAAAGCACAATGGACATTTTTGGCATCACATCAACAGAGAAAAGAGGTTATATTTATTGTGAACTACCCAGCATAAAGGAACAAAGATTATTCAGGACTTTGATATTACGTGTTCTTTTCATAACAAGAGTTTATGATATTATTCAAGTGAGGGGGAGAAAACTTTATAAAGGCTTACCGTTATTTGGTCATGTGAATTCAAGTACTCGCTATGAGTAAGTGTTCATCATTAGTTTTGTGTGAAAATGTTGTGTAGCATTCAAACTCATCAAATGCGCTATGTAGCATAAATGGGTCAACTTAATCAGTAGTGTTGTTAAAGAAGAGTTTGTAGAGGGCATGAAGTTTTTATCTCCTTCATCGGTCAAGTTGTAAGCAGATAAAAGATCCACCACGAGTGCTGAAAATCAAGCTGACAGAATCCCTCATCAAACCAATGGTTTATTGTCCAGAAACTTAAGCTAAGTCCTCAATTTTTGGAGCGTTCAGTGGAGGGTTGGACTTGTCCCCTATGATGCCTAGATATGGACACCGGTACAGGTACCAACACGAGAAAAGGAGATTTAACACGGCAACTTCAAAAAATTAGGACATGGATATAGGTATGGCTTCACTTAAAAATATATTTAAAATTATATTTATGAAATATAACATATATATAGAAAAAAATAAACACAATCAGAAAATTTTTAAAATAAAGCTTGCCCTTGCCCCCGAGCCCTGCCCATTTATAAAATATACCCTAGGTCCTAGTCTAATTTTATGAAACCTGGCACAGGCAATAAAGCCAGCCCATTTAACAAAATATGCCCAAAGGACAACCCTGACGCAATCCCACCCTTGTCTTAGCAACAAAAAAAAAAAAAAAAATCCGGCCCCTTGCCACTTGATATTTTTCCTGAATCACACCAGACCCCAAACCCATCCCACTTTGATAGTTCCCCTTTCTTGAGAGTCTATATCTATTCTTTTCTTTTTTCTCTTCTTGGTAAAGAGTCTCTCTCTCTCTTTTCAAGAATGTAAAATCTATCCCCTATCTCGATACATCTCTTGAGGTCAAATGAAAAGTGGAAGGAAAAATGAAGAACAAAAGAAAGAAAGAAAGGAAGAGGAGGAGAGGAGAGGAAATAGTGAGTGGCAAAAGCAGGTGCCAGCAACAATAGCAGGCGTGAGACGCAACTGGTAAGTAGCTGGCAACAACGGTCAACAACAACAACAGGAGAGGTGACAACATGTGAAGACACAAGTAGATCTATCTCCTTTTGTTAATCATCTTCTTCTTTTTGTTCTTTTTATCTCTTTTCTTGTCTCTTGCCCCTTTTCCATTGCTTTCTCTTAGTTGCATGAAATGGGGAAAATGGTTAGGGTTTTCTATGTTTTTTTTTCATAAAATGAGACAAAGCTGTATCCTAAAATTTTGTAACATATCCCAACATATCTTTCCATATCTCGTACCCGTATCCATATTAGTACGGGTACCATAGATGAAGTGCCGTATCCGGGTATCATAGCTTTAGGCCCTACTACCTAGGTTACAATTATGCCTCTCCAGTAACATCAACAATATTATAATTGAAAGAGACAATCTCAGTTTCATAGAGTCCCTTCAAAATGATGGGGCATTTTCATGGGACTAAATGTTCTCCTGGAGGAAAATGTTACAATGTTTAGAAAAAATTGGGATTTGGACGGCCCAATTTTGTAAGTAAACGACTAATGCTCCTGTAGATGCCCTTGCGAAGTGGGCTACCCCAATGTTCACAACAGTTTATAATCTGCCTCCTCATATCCTCAACATTCATTTACAAGATGTGAAGACCAAGGTGTGATGCCTATCAGAGGTTGAACTGACGTGGAAAGTCGTGAGTCAAGTCTGCACTTTGGGAATTAAGTTTGATTTTAGCTCTGTAATTGATGGGGACATCTTACCAAATTCTCCAAAACCATACAAAGTTTATCAGAGAAGAAAGCGGAGGGCAGCCGATCAAGCTCTAATTTGGTTGGATGATCAATACTATGGCATTGAACGCGAAGAAAATACAAATCCACCGTTGGATTATCTTTCGGAGGAGATCCGACGGTTGGATTTCGTTTGATCGCGATGGCGGAGCATCGACGGCCCATGTGCACAATTACAGTGAAGGCCCCACATAGGGAAGTGGCACATGGATTGAAGTGGCACATGGATTGGAGAAGTGAAAGGGGTCCTTGGCTTTGTTTTGTTTGGAGGGCCCATGGTTTGATTTGTTAATGTATTGGGTCCCATGTTTAAATTTATTTCTTTCCTTAAGTTATTTGTTTGGTCCCATAGTCTAATTGTTTAATTAGTTTGGTCCCAATTAAGTTTTTATTAGAGTCTGTAGAGGGACCCGTTTCGTTTTGTCTATGTAATAAGTAAGGGAGTACAAGGGGGACCACCATTTAAGTGAAAAAAAACAAAGAAAAAGAAAAGAGGATGTGCGCAAGAAAGACTTGCGCACGAATCCCAATGTGCGCAAGTCTCTCTTGCGCAAGATCGTAAATTCCCTCCTTTGTTCTCTTCCTTCCTTTCTTATCTTTCCTTTCTTCTTTTCCTTTTTTTGGTTGGAGAATCCTATAAGTCTAGGGTTAGATCTTCTCCACCATTATGATGCATGTAAGAAAAAATTCTGGAATAAGAAAGGAGCTTCTTCTTCTTCTTCTTCTCCACTTGGTTGCAAGCCACCTTCTTGCCAACCACTTCTAACGCCTCCTGTGATTGGAGTTTGGTGAGAGCCCAACAAAGGTATTCCCTATCTCTTCTACTCTTTTCTTCTCGAGCATCTTCTAGCCACCACAAGAGCCCAGATCTGATCTTGAACAACTGAACCACAACAAGCCCTAAGTGTTGGAAGTTCTGCCTTCCATTAAGATCCACTATTAAATCTGGGGAACTATTACTGCGGGATCTGTGCTAAGGGTCTAGATCTGTTGTTGACCCACCCCTTGGAATTGATAGACGGTTTGTACTGATCCAGATCTGAACATTATACAATTTTCAGATCCAGATCTGAACTTTCTGCACTTTTCTGATTTCAGCACTTTTACTACATTGCAATAGATTAAGTTTGCATCGTCCTGCATCTGCACATGGGCCGTCGATGCTCCGCCATCGCGATCAAACGAAATCCAACCGTCGGATCTCCTCCGAAAGATAATCCAACGGTGGATTTGTATTTTCTTCGTGTTCAATGCCATAGTATTGATCATCCAACCAAATTAGAGCTTGATCGGCTGCCCTGTGCTTTCTTCTCTGATAAACTTTGTATGGTTTTGGAGAATTTGGTAAGATGTCCCCATCATTGCCCCGCGGCTGCGAAAATCTCACCTCTGGGGAGATGAAACTATCAAAGCATTCCAAAAGATCGGGATCAATGCACTGCAATTCAGTCCTTGTGATCCAGGTGCTGTCATGCTGAGGTCGATCCTTCCATTTGACAAGAAATTTTTGAATGCCCCCGTGTCTGGTGGAGACCAATTGGTCATCCAATATGTCTTCTACTACATCCTTCAACTGAGCGTTAGTTTTAGGAGGGGGGTCGGCTGGGCTAGGTGAGAGAAGGATGCTGGCTCAAAATTAGGTAACGGAGAAGAAACAACAGATGGCTCAATGGGGGATGGTGTGGGGCCATGAAAAGGAACAAGGTCTTCAATGTTGAAAGTGGAACTAATACCCATATCAGAAGGAATGTCCAGCACATACGCATTAGGACCCAACCTGTTCAAAATCTTGTATGGACCCATACTGCGAGCCTGTAATTTCTTGGCAATTCCCTGCGGGAATCGCTCAGGCCTTATGCGAACCATAACATCATCACCCACCTGGAATTCTGTGAATCTGCGATGTGAATCAGCAGATGATTTGTACTGTGCATTATGTAAATTAATTTGTTTCCTGATTTCAGCATGTAATGCATGTATGCGTTGAATGAATGCATCAGCAGACTCAGAAGGACGATAAATGGATGAGATGGGAATGAGATCTATAGGCATTCTAGGTTTGTAACCAGTGACAGCTTCAAATGGACTCATGCCTATGGACCTATTGACTGAACTATTGTATGCAAATTCAGCTATTGGTAAAACAGATTCCCATGTTCGCACATGTTCACCCACAAGACACCTCAACAGATTTCCCAAACTTCTGTTCACTACCTCAGTTTGTCCATCAGTCTGTGGATGATAGGCAGAAGAAAATTGCAATTTAGTGCCTAAGAGTTTCCACAGTGTTTTCCAAAAATAGCTAGTGAACTTCACATCCCTGTCAGACACAATGGTCTTTGGGACACCATGAAGGCTGACAATACGCTCAAAAAAGATCTTCGCGATATGCGAAGCGTGAGAAGTTTTTGAGCATGGAACAAAATGGGCCATTTTGGAAAAACGGTCCACAACGACAAAGATGGAATCGTGCTGTTTGGATGTCTTAGGAAGCCCAAGCACGAAGTTCATGCTAAGATCTTGCCACGGTGCGTGAGGCACGGGCAAAGGAGTATACAGGCCGATATTCTGTTTGCGTTGCTTTGCTAATTGGCAAGTACGGCAACGCGCAATCGTGTGCGCAACATCTCGCTTGAGACTTGGCCAGTAAAAACGATCTTCCACGAGAAGGATGGTCTTATCCCGACCAAAAGTGACCTCCCACGCCTCCCGCGTGGAGTTCCCAAATTAAAAACTCTCTCATGGAAGTCCGGGGAATGCAGATCTGATTACCTCTAAAGATATAACCGTCTTTCAACGTAAATCGATCAATGCTTCTTAGAGGATTGTCAGAAAGTGAAGCAAACATATCCCCAAAATTAGGACAAGTAGGGTAATCATCTCGAAGACGATCAAACCCTGTGACTTCGACATTCATGGAGTGAATTAAATGGATCCTGCGACTTAACGCATCAGCTGGTTTATTATCCACTCCCGCCTTGTGTTTTAACACGAAAGTGTATTCTTGCAAAAGTTCAACCCATTTGGCATGTTCTCCTTTTAACTTAGATTGGGAATTTAAGTATTTTAAAGCGTCATGATCAGAGAACAGGACAAATTCTTGCGGCAAAAGATAATGTCGCCAATGTTTAAGGGTTTGCACTAATGCGTAGAATTCCCTTTCGTAATTGGAATACTTCCGTCGCTTAGCATCATTCAGCTTTTCGCTGAAGTAAGCGACTGGGTGTCCTTCTTGGCTCAAGACACCTCCTATTCCCACACCCGACGCGTCACAAGCCACTTCAAAAACTTTAGAAAAATCGGGCAATCGCATGACAGGGGCCTCTGTCATTTTGACTTTAATTTCCTAAAAAGCGGCAGTAGCAGCTGGGCTCCAACGAAACTCACCCTTTTTCATGCAATCTGTGATAGGAGCCATGATGGTACTAAAGCCTTTAATGAATCGACGGTAAAATGTGGCCAGACCATGAAAGCTACGAACCTCATGAATATTGGATGGAATTTTCCATTCAACAATAGCTCTAATCTTCTCAGGATCAACAGCCATGCCCGCAGCAGATATTACGAAACCTAAGAAAACCAAATTATCCGCCATGAATGTGCATTTCTTAAGGTTTGCGTATAGTTGTTCTTTCCGCAATGTACTACAAACTTGCCACAAGTGTTTAAGATGTTGTTCTGTAGTAGTGCTGTAGATAAGAATATCATCAAAGTAGACTACCAAGAACTTACCAATAAATGGCCTCAACACTTGTGTCATGACCCGCATAAAAGTACTTAGTGCGTTTGACAACCCAAATGGCATGACAAGCCATTCATATAGCCCATCCTTCGTTTTGAAGGCAGTCTTCCATTCGTCACCAGGACGAATACGAATCTGATGGTAGCCACTCTTAAGATCTATCTTGGAAAAGATAGTAGCACCAGCCATCATGTCAAGCATATCATCTAACCGAGGTATCGGAAATCGATACTTAACGGTAATCTTGTTGATAGCTCGACTATCCACGCACATCCTCCACGTTCCATCTTTCTTTGGAGTCAACAGTGCGGGAACAGCGCAAGGGCTTAAGCTCTCCCTAAGGAAACCCTTGGCAAGAAGCTCCTTTACCTGCCGTTTTAGTTCTGCATGTTCTGCAGGATTCAAGCGATAATGGGGCAAGTTAGGTAGGGTCGCTCCTGGAACGAGGTCAATTGCATGCTGAATATCACGCATGGGCGGGAGCTCGTTCGGTAAGTCATCAGGAAAAACATCCCTAAACTCATGAAAAACAGGTTCCACAGCACGTGGAACATCAATAGTAGACTCCTTACCAACATCCGTAGAAACTACGGCATAAACAATAGGATCCTCCTTAGAGCCCTTATGAGTCCTCTCATCTAACTCAGCCTGGAACTCACTTGCACTTAAGATGTGTAAACCCTTGGTTGTAGGACTGGAAGTACTAGTACTGGGTTTAGCACTGTCTTTAGGGTTATCCTTGCCTTTAGGGGGTAATGGATGTAATTTTACCTTCTTGTCTTTGAATTGAAAGGCACAAATGTTTGTACGCCCAAAGTTGGTAACATCCATATCATAAAGCCAAGGTCTCCCTAAAATGATATGTCCCACGTCCATGGGAACCACGTCATACCAAAGCTGGTCCTGATAGGTGGACATACTTATTGGGACCAAGCACCGTTGGGTCACGGGAATGGATGTAGAATCCACCCAAGAGACGCGGTATGGCTTAGGGTGTGGAACAGGGGTCAAGCCTAGTCTAGACAAGTTATTGGCTGACACCACATTGGTACAGCTCCCGCTATCAATAATGATCTTGCAGCTCTTCTCATTACACTTGACGTAGGTATGGAAGATGGAAGTTCTACGCCAATCCTCATTTTCTTGAATGGTCAATGCACATCTTACAACCATTAATTTCGGTGGATCATCTTTTGTTAAAGATTGTGCATTTCCATGTTGAGGATAGGAGGGTGTAAATCGAAGAAAGGATACCCGATCTTCTGGATTTTCACAATCCTCATCGCTTGGCACAAAATCCGGGATATAGGTATCTACCGTAGGATCATTCTCATCTTCTACGTCTTCTACGCAGAGATTGATGTTGCGGGTAGGACATTCACTGGCGTAGTGTCCATAACTGTGACATTTATGGCAGGTGAGAGATTTAGAACTGCCACTAACGATTCCTTTGCCTTTGTTATCCCTAAATGTATGCGGACCATTTGTGGGATTACGGGTAAATTGGGAATTTGAATTAGATTTGTTACCCGAGGAATAAGGCTTGGAATCTGTTCCCCGATAATCACTGCGTTTAGCTTGCTTTTTTTTCATGGCTATCTCGAGGTTAAGGGTTACCTCGTAAATGTCTTCTAAGCTAGCTGTTTTTACAGTGATTAGTTTCCTTTGAAATTCGGGGCGAAGACCTGTTCTAAATTTTGAAATTCGCTCGGGAAGGTCTTCTTGGGTATTACATCTTAAATTAAGTTCTTCGAACTTATTGATGTATTTGGTCACGGACATGCTACCCTGCCTAAGGTTAGACTTTTGATCTAAAAGTCTATCCCTGTAAGATTGGGGCTGATACTTGACCCGTAAGTGTTCCTTTATTTCATCCCAAGTATCAATAGGTGCCTCATGGCGACGCTGTAAACCCCGCTCAAGATCAACCCAGTACAAACAGGCTTGACTCACCAATTTCATTTTGGCGAATCGGACCTTTCTTTCTTCAGACATATCATACCAATCAAAATAATGGTCCATGTCAGATTCCCAATCAGAGTAGACCCTAGGATCAATGCGACCATCAAAGGTTGGGGCTTCAACCTTTACACTTCTCAGGGCCCACTTTTCAGGATTCCGTCTCCTGCCTTGGGGCCTACGGTCATCACCCGCCTCAGATTCGAGGTCGGTCTCATTATCTCGCTCTCTACCCCTAGGTCTCCCTTGTGGGCGATTCCGAACATGACGATGCCCGTCATCATCACGTTGGGACCTTTCAATCTGTTCGAGGCGTGCCTCGAGACGAGTTGTGGCCTCATGAAGGCGGATGTCAGATTGCGCCTGCATGGCAGCCAACCTCTCATTCATAATGACATTGTTCTTGGCCAGGGCCTCATCCATCAACTTGGAAATTTGGGATGAATCCATTGTAAGGTGTTCGGGTCGGAAATCCCTACCACTCCTAGTGGGCATACAAGATGGATGCTAAGATGACTATCCTAAATTTATTATGCACTGCTGAAAATAATTGCAGAACTGAAATATGATGCAATGATGTGTTATGTACTGCTGAAATTAATTTCAGAACTGAAATCAGATTCAGATGCGTTGCAATGATGTTTTATGCACTGCTGAAAATAATTTCAGAACTGAAATATGATGCAATGATGTGTTATGCACTGCTGAAATTAATTTCAGAACTGAAATCAGATTCAGATGCGATGCAATGATGGTTTTATGCACTGCTGAAAATAATTTCAAAATTAAATCAGTTGCAGATGTGATGCAATGTTACTTTATGCACTGCTGAAAATATTTTCTAGAACTGAAAAGCAACTGCAGTTGTGATGCGATGCTGTGTATGCTCTGCAGAGAAAAATTTCAGAACTGAAAATCAATTGCAGATGTGCACTGCTGAATAGATTTCAGATCTGTAAATTGCAGACATGATATGATGAATGGTGGACTGCTCAACAGATTTCAGATCTGTAATTTTCAGATATGAATGGTGGACTGTTACCAACAGATTTCAGATCTGTAATGTTGCAGTCGTGATATGATGAATGGTGGACTGATTAACAGATTTCAGATCTGTAATTTTCAGATTTGAAAAGAAGTTCCAGAACTGAAAATAATTGCAAAATCCTAAGTGAACCTATGTCTCTGATACCAAGATTGATGCAGGACGATGCAAACTTAATCTATTGCAATGTAGTAAAAGTGCTGAAATCAGAAAAGTGCAGAAAGTTCAGATCTGGATCTGAAAATTGTATAATGTTCAGATCTGGATCAGTACAAACCGTCTATCAATTCCAAGGGGTGGGTCAACAACAGATCTAGACCCTTAGCACAGATCCCGCAGTAATAGTTCCCCAGATTTAATAGTGGATCTTAATGGAAGGCAGAACTTCCAACACTTAGGGCTTGTTGTGGTTCAGTTGTTCAAGATCAGATCTGGGCTCTTGTGGTGGCTAGAAGATGCTCGAGAAGAAAAGAGTAGAAGAGATAGGGAATACCTTTGTTGGGCTCTCACCAAACTCCAATCACAGGAGGCATTAGAAGTGGTTGGCAAGAAGGTGGCTTGCAACCAAGTGGAGAAGAAGAAGAAGAAGAAGCTCCTTTCTTATTCCAGAATTTTTTCTTACATGCATCATAATGGTGGAGAAGATCTAACCCTAGACTTATAGGATTCTCCAACCAAAAAAAGGAAAAGAAGAAAGGAAAGATAAGAAAGGAAGGAAGAGAACAAAGGAGGGAATTTAGGATCTTGCGCAAGAGAGACTTGCGCACATTGGGATTCGTGCACAAGTCTTTCTTGCGCACATCCTCTTTTCTTTTTCTTTTTTTTTTTTCACTTAAATGGTGGTCCCCCTTGTACTCCCTTACTTACTACATAGACAAAACGAAACGGGTCCCTCTACAATTTACTGACCCACCTGGTCGACTCACTGAGTTTCCTCGTCGAAAACGGGAAACTGGCCATTTGATCAACCCACTCAGTTAGAAAACTACACGCTAAACAACCAAATTGGTTTAGGGTCAGGTTGAGAGATTAATGGAAAATGAGGTAGGGTTCATGGGCTCAGATCAAGTTGGCAATCAAATAGCATGTCAGGCCATCGTGATTGGGTCAGAAATGTCAATCCAAATCCAGCCGTGAAATAAAAACAGCTCAAAACAAACACTGACGTTGGGTAGGGTTGGTAGCGCAAGTCAGGAATTGCCAGTCTTACCCCTCTGAAATTGGGACACACAAAGTGCATGGCAACATCATTTACAACAAAATCTTCATAACCTATACAGTAGCATATATAAGTATTCCTCCATATTCAGGGCATATTGGTACAAATAACCAAGGAAAACTTCCAATGGCTCAATTGATTTTGCCATCAACTGTAACCTAATTCCAATAAACTGGGGCCAACTGGAAATTATATTTCAACTGGATTTAAAGGAGTCAAAAAGGAAAACAGAACAAAATCTTGATGATACCTCTGGTGGCACCCGAACTGGATCACTTGCAGGATCAGACATTGCCAAAGAAGTTGTTGCTACATATCCATCCAAACCAAGCCTTTCAAACTTCATCTCTGACTGTTGGCTCCTCTCAGAAACCATGCCTCTCGATTCATTAGAGCGTTTGATCACTCGAGGTGGGAAGCATTTGGAGTTCAATTCATTGTCTGAATGCCATCCATTAATCAGTGCACTGGATTCAACTTCTTCCTGGGTCCCATGTTTGACGCCTTCTTCCTCATTATCAGATATCTCCATGTTACTGTGGCTTGGACTAGGTCTGCTTGGCTCCTCCTCATTCCAAGATAGTGTAATATGCCTTTCTGCTATCAAGGGAGAAGCCGCATGAGGTAATGATGAAGGTCCAGAAACTTTGCGCAGTAGACCATCTGAAACCCCTTTGAACTGACGCACAATATCATCCATGGCATCATCCACATTGACTGTTCAACAGCAGTACCAAGAATTAAGGTTAACGAGCAGCACTAATGATTATACTTTAATATGTAAACTCGGTTTATTCAGGTGATGACCAATAAACCTCCATAAGAGCTAGCCAACAACCATGCTAGCTAATATCAGTATTCATAACAATTAGGAATCCATCCCTACATTAGATGGATACTCTTTGTGGTTTCCCAAAAATTGGTGTTCAACTGGTCAGCCCGCCATCATAATTGTGAAAAAAAATCACCCCATGGTGGGCACAGCACAGAAGCACACAGGTTCAACAATCCCTAGGTTCCGCCATGGCAACAAACAGATGATTGGGAGTTGCATTTTGTCTGAATGACCTATCTCCAGGCAGACCCAGATCAGCAGGATCCCTGAGACCTCCACACCATGGCCCATCAAATGAGTTGCTTGCTTGATTAACAATCAAGCATGCCACCAATGCAGGCTTGCAGGTCCAATAACCAATGGAGATTTGAGGCAAAAACCATGAAACAATATAGATGCAGCCACAAAGAAATAAAAATGCTGTCAAGACAGCTGGGCATTCTTATTAAATTATAACTGATATCATATAAAGCAGCCAGTTTAAGTTCTCTCCACAACATATACACAAAGGAGTTAACATAATAAGCCAACCATGATTTGCAGAATACATAACACCAAAAGAAAACACACAATAAAATTGATGTAGATAGAAATCAGGGAGCCATGTACCTGCTAATGTTCTCATCACTGAGGGAGATTTCCCGAATGCATAATTCTTCAGAACCACAAAAAACAAAAGAAGGTAGTGTCACATTAGAGGCAGTAAGTTACATTGAGGTTCAAAAAAACAAATGCATGTTAATCAAAACCAACTTAACTGTTGAATCCAAAATTGTTGAGCAGCTATGTACCTTTGAGGAAACACTTAAAAAATCCCACACCTCATGCTGCTCTGCAACATTGGCTATTGACAGAAGGTCCTAAAATAACAGCATGGTAAGAGAATACTCAACAAAATAAATAAATAAATAAATAAATAAATGCATCATTTATGGAAAAGAAAGCAGGGTAAACAAGTCATACTTGCAAATATTTGTCAAGTAAAATACATCGTCGGTGAACAAAAGAGTCATCAATACTCGATGAAAGAAACCTCTTCGGTGGCAAATTTAAAGTATAGTTTGGAATGTCTTTAAGATGCCTGTGCAAACGCTCAAAGTTCCGGTATCTGCAAACCAGGAATCAAAAAATATCAAAAAAGGGATAGAAATAGAACACCTGATGATGTAGCCATACACCTAATGACAAACTAGCATGTTATAATACTCATTTTAGCCCATCCAAATTAGGCCAAACTATTTGGCATGACATGTAATTGGGTCAAACAAGTTGAATGAGTTCGACTAATGACTACTCAAATTTGCCTGAGTTACTTGACTGAGTAACCTTGAGTCAGTTTTCTGAGTTTGTAAACTATGTAGAACAATGACAGATCATTTATAATATATGAAATGGTGTCCAATGAGGAAAAGCAATGCTAGGAAAATATATTATATTATACCTTTAAAAAGCAGATGAATAAGGAATAAACTCCACAGGCAAAACAAGACATTATAAAATATTTGATCATGGAGCTCAATGAGGAAAAGGGATGCTTGAAAAAATACTTTATTATAACCCTACATGCATATGCATGAAAAACAGACTCCAGAGACAAAGACAATACCTTCTTTTCACAACCCAAGCCCTGTTCACAGTATCTCTTACAGCAATAGAATAAACTGCAAAAGATTTTGACCCAATCTTTTCAAAATATGCCCCCGTCACCTGCAGATGAAATGTTGCAGCAAAATATATCATGAATATGGCATATGCAAGGTAAAGTTTGGCAGAAAGATCTCAAAAGTGCATAATCAAATGTTAGAAATGTGAAAATTATTGTCAAAGAAGAGTTGCTTGTCCTTAACTAACCATTATAGAAATGTGACAGTTATTCCTAATAAAGCTGCTTGACCTTGACCATTCTCAGATCATGGGAAAAATCAAAGCCAAAAATTTATTGTCAAAGAAGAGTTGCTTGTCCTTAACTAACCATTATAGAAATGTGACAGTTATTCTCTATAAAGCTGCTTGACCTTAACCATTCTCAGATCATGGGAAAAATGAAAGCCAAAAATATCAATAAAAGCTACAAAATATAAAGTCTTCTAAGTCCTAACATCTGCATTGCATGCCCAATTTTCCAAACATCGTAAGCACAAACTGAGAAGTACTCTGAGAGAGAGTCCAAACATCTGAATTGCATACCCAATTTTCCAAACATCATAAGCACAAACTGAGAGAGAGAGAGAGAGAGAGAGGAATCCCTGTTGGAGAAAGGGACTTGCCAAATTTGGGCACTTTCTGAGAAAGAGAGAGACCCAGACCGAGACAGTTGAGGATTTGAAGATTAGGGTTAAGTAGGGAAAAGAGGGAGGAGATCTATTGGGTTTTTTTAGTGGGGGCCAGGCTAGCAGAGCCTTATAGCCCATATGGGCCTTTCTCAGGTTGGGTGGCGCTGAAGCCCCTAGGCCCTTACATGTGTAGGTCCACCCCTGCATGTATAGCTTTTCCTCTTTTGCACATAAATATTTCTAATTATGTAAGTGTCCCTCACCCTATAGTGAGGGATGGATGCACATGAACATTCCTCTACGTATATGTGTGTGTGCATGCGCGAATCACTCAATGCCTTGTAACTTATACACCTATGCTTCAAATAAATCAATCCCAAATAGTATGAGGTTTTTTTTTAATTGTATTTATTTTTTGTTTTCTGCTGGTTTTCAAAGCATACATTTTTCCACTTACAGTAGGCCAACGGAATCAAAATCTAATGCATACTAACTTGTAGATCTATGTTTCCCATAGATCAATCTCAAATGGTTTGAGTTCTTTTTAATCTTTTTTCTATTTATTTTCTGATTTTTGAGGATTTTCTAAAAATGATTTTTCTAAAAGTCGGCCAATAAAATCATATCTAAATGCATTCTAACTTATAATCTATGTTTCCCAAGTCTCAAACAAAAAACAGTGTTTCATTGAAGAAAGATGTTTTGCCATTTGTGTTTGAACTTTAAACTTTATTAAAAAAACAATTACTTTATATATCCTACATTCCACAGCTGTGCTAAATTATCCCCTACAGCTGTGCTAAATTGCATACTTGAATTTAGATTCCAGGAATGCAATAAATGAAATTTTGGTGACACTATTTGATTGTTAACACTTTACTAGCTTTTAACTTAATATAGCTGACCAACATGAATATATGTAAGCAAATAGATCCATATTGTTATTTTGAACTCAGACAACAATAAAGGATTCTTATGTACTGAAGGTCCACTACACCCCCTTACTTGGTTACTAAAAAATTTGGATTCTCACATTTTTCCAATTTTCTGAATTTTTCTATTTTTTGGATTTTTTTAACAAGCTGATATGTGTCACCACAACTGCTACATGTGCCTGCTATCCTACTATCACTTTGCCCATCCGCAGATACGCCCACCACCACTATTTTGAACCTTGGTAAGAGCAATATTACAAGATTGCACAGTTTGATGTTCAAGTCTTTGTAAGTACTCTTCTATTTCTGATAACAACTACTACATCACTTCCAGTGATAATTGTTCATAGATGACAACTGTGTACTTGATCAAAGTAGGAATTAAGTTACAGAAATTCTCAAGTGTTTTCTCAAGTACGTTAAAAATCATTAAAAAAAAGTTTCTGCAATCTCATAATGGTGGAAAAGGTCTCCCACAATGTGATGCAACTTTCTAGAATGGGGTATTAATTCTTACTTAAGGAGGTACTTATCGTAGGGGGCAATAATCAAAGTATGAGAATTCCCTTTCTTACAATGCATATAAATAGGAAGATAAAACTTGGTGGCTAAGAAACCTAATCAAACTAGGAAAGTAAATAAAATCAACATAAGAAAAAGAAATATAATCCTAATTACTATTCTTTTAATCAAATTAGAAAATAAAAATAAAATATTCCTAAACTATTTTTGCATGGGGCCACTTGTGGGCCTATCTATTATGCATCAATCATGATCTCTTAAAGGAGATACATTCCCATCTTTGGAACAAAGTGTTGAATTAACTATAGAAACTATTCTTAACCCAGACTATCTTGATAGTAGCTCTAATCATATTCTTTTTGAGGCCCGATTTTTAGAAGAAACCTTTCAGAGACAGAAGAACTTCATCTTTTCCAGCTCTTCAAGGTCCTTAATGGGATTTATAGTCTTGATGATGGTCAAGACAACAAAATCTGGGTCCCTTCACATGATGGATCTTATTTAGTGTCTTCTTTGTTCTCCCACTATCTCATAATCCCACTCCCTCTAGATGGTGGTCTTCTCTTTGGAAAATCAAGACCCCTCTGAGAGTTTTATCTTTTGCTTAGCTTGCAATTCGGAACAAAATCCTCACTATGGACAACCTTTGCTGTCACAACATGATCATCATCAACGCTTGTCCTCTCTGTTTAGGCGATGAGACAATGGCGGATCACCTTCTTCACTGCAAGACGGCCAAAGCCCTTTGGTCTTTGATTCTTAATATAGTTGGGTTCCCACGAGGCCCACAGCAGAGCTGTTTGAGCAATGGGTCTACCCCCTTGGTTCTTCCAAAGGCAAAAAAATGTGGTGCCTATCGATTTTTGGCTTGCACTTGGACAATCTGGAAAGAGAGAAACAGAAGGTGCTTCAAAGGAAACACTGCCTCCTTAGAAGATATCATCCTCAAATCGAATTTTGCGTCACCTATTGGGCCTCTATTTTGCCAGATTTCAGGGGTTTACCTCTCAACGCCATTAAGTTCAACTAGAGGGAAGCCATCTCCTCATGCTTTGGCTTCATACTTCCCCCTTTTCTTTTTCCTTCTTGTTTTAGGGCCTTACGTGCCCCTTTTTCTTTGTTGTCTCCTTTTGGGTGGTGGCTGCTTTTTGGGGTTCTTCCCCAGCTGCTTCTCAGTATAGCGCTTTTATACCATAAAGCTTTGATTAATTAAAGTTACCATTTCAAACAAAAAATATTCTTAACTGAGATTGATGGATAAGGTTTGATGGTTTTTCAATACCACTACACCACTAAAAACCCAATAAGTCTGGCCACTAAAGGACATTACATCTCTTTTTCACTATATCAGGAAGCATACTAGGCAGCTCATTTTTACAATTTTTTAATATAAAAAAAACCATAATGAAAAACAAAATGCAAGATAATGCTTTTTATTTGAATAAGGTCAGCCCAGTCACATTTACAACCCTATTTAACCTAGGGAGTTCCATACTACTTCACAAAAACTTGTAAAAGTGTGATCCAAAGAAGAAAAACATTAAATAATATGCAATAATGAACAAACACATTAAAGAAAAATGAAACAAGCCAAACTCCCTATAAATTTACATCATTCACATTAATGCAGGGAAAATTATACTCACCCGGCATTTGAGTTTGGGAGCATTGAATGATCCATCACTGTCAAAAACCAATGCAGAGGAGGAACTTGTAGCACTTGCCTCTTCCTTGCCCCCATAAAGGTTCTGAAACTCTTTGGAATGCACTGCCTCTCCAGTCTCTCCTGTAAAGGTCTTAATCATATGGGGGTGATTTTTCAAAGCAGAAGTGCTACTAGACCGCTTAAGTGGAGTGACTGGAATCTTGTTGCCTTTCACAGGTTGAGTGGTATGATCCCACTCATCAGCAAGATAAGGTCCCACAGAAGATGGTCCCTTGTTCAAATTTTGAGATAGCTGAGTCTTCACATACATTCCCCCACTTTCATGAGCATTAGAGGAACCCTGCATTATCCTCTTAATGGGCTTATCATCTGTTCCTATTGCACCTCCATGTCTGTTGGTTAACTTCTCATTCCCCCTGTCTCTAATATGGGAACCACTATCAATGGCCACCGAAGTCTTCTTTAACATTCCTGATGAAGCACTTGCTTTAGTAAGGTTGTCATTTTTTCTATCATAATTTCTTCCTTTAGTCCATAAGTTGTCTAGATTTTCAGGAGCAAGAACTTGAGTTCTTCTCTGCTGCGCAGCATCCAAGACACTTGCCCAATCTGCTGACTGTGGCGGCAAATGATGCAGAGAATCTGTATGATATGTGTGCATATAGCCACGCTCAGAGGTAGCAGAGAATGTACCTCCACAATCACTGACTTTAGCAACTGAAATATTACTTAGTTGATTAGGAGGGACCAAAATATTATTTGCATGGGGCTCAACACTCTGACTAATTCCTAAAGCAGCAGAATGATCATGGCATTGACCACTGACATCATTTGACCTGCCAAGGCTGACCTCTCTGCTCGTATCATCATTAGCAGCTAGAAAAATAAATTCAATTAACTCATTGATATACCTGAAAACAAAGAAGTGGATTGCTTGGGTTAGACTTCCTCATTAAGACACACGGCATTGACCATATCATCATTAGCAGCTAGAAAAATAAATTCAATTAACTCATTGATATACCTGAAAACAAAGAAGTGTACACACACACATTCCAAAGGCAAAGCGAACTTAACATGAATAGAACAGCAACAACACTACCACCTAATAATCGCTCAATGTGCACTCCAATCATATTGCAACTACTGCTACATAACACTAAAGTCAACAGAAGTTTCAATTGAAACAAAGATGTTCTAATTTCTAAACATAAGAAAACAAAATTGTACAACTATATCATTATTCTCCATTCAGCGAAACAAATATAGGTTACAAGTACATTACCCTTTGCAAAGGACAGTGCAATAATCATTAATTAGTAAAATAAAAAAATGCAACCAAAACAGAATTTGAACACTCAACAGTGACGTGCAATATTGCATATCTTCTGTGAAGGCTAGTTCAATTATACATCATCATGTAACTTCTTTGACCATGCACATGCTTCTCATATTGTGTGGCATCCATGAAATTCCTCCATAGAAGCAACCAAATGCTAGTCATGCTACTATATGGTCCATAAAGTTAAAAAATTGCTAGATGACATTCATGAAATTCATTCTTACAAGCTATCGAAGCATTGATATTTGACACTCATTTTAGTTGTTCAACTATCATATCCACATTGGTCAAGAATCACATCCGAAAGTTCACATACTTTTCTAAAAAATATGACATAGAATATATATACATATATAATAATCACATTCCTCAAGGTCCATCCCTATGATATGCTAGCTATTTTTCAAAAGCTGTTCTATTATGCTCTGATATATGATGCAGAATATACATTGATCACATTAATCAAGGTCCATACCAAAGAAATGTAATACATTCTACAACACACTCCACCCACTCTCCAGCCCCTCCTTTCTCTCTCCCCACCCCAAAGGTCCAAACACTCCTGGTAAAACCTATACAAATTGACAAAGGATATACTAGCCTGCAAGGCAAATGAAAAGCATTTTTATACTAGCTTTTGTGAACTCTAACGAAAAATTTTCATTATTTTTATGTAAGTGAATGAAATGAGTGAGAACAGTCACATAATGTACCTGTAAGATTAAAAAATAACATCATAGACCAGAATAAGAGAGTTGAACAAAGTCACTGTAATTTACCCTGGGCTGGCAAAATTCATAATGGGCTGCATCACCAGGCAAGTTAAAAACTCCCTGCCAAGGCTTCGTACCAGTGGGCATTCAGCCTGTGTTGGTCTTAAGACAGTGGCCAAGACTCCAGCCATAAGCCTCTGAAGGACCTGAAAACAAAATGAAAGCTCAAAAATGTGTGTGTACTGCAGCATAAAGAGCAAATGTTAACAATCAGAAGACTCACTCACACCTTGTACTCACTCTCAGAAGAAAATAGAGCAGGATGAAGCTTCTTAGAAGCAACCAGATGATAACGTAACCTTTCATCTCTTTCTTCAGAAGATAATGTACCCATAACATCCACACCAATAGAAGACTGATTCCTTCTGTAAAGGTCTAGGTGGTCACCTATTAAATCAACCATATCCCTGAAACGAACAGAGTAATTTTATCTGGATAGTAAAATGAAAAATACTCAATCAACTAGAAATGATTGTCCACAAGTTGCATTGCAATAGTAATATAAAAGCACCTTGTTAGCAAGTCGACAAGGTTGATCTGCTTAATCCTTCCAGATATCTCAGCGATAACATCTTTGATAAGCATGTGTACCCGATCAGGGGCCTCTTTGTCAGGAGTAATTGCTGAATACCACAAATCAACCATGAAATCCTGCAAGATCTTATTAATAAAATCGTCTACAGCAGCCTCCACTAGAGGCGAATCAATTTTTCTCCTCCATCTTGGTGCAGTCGTTAGAGGTGAGATACGGGGATCATCCAATGACAACTGCTTTTTCTGCAAGTGAGATAGATACGTTGGTTGACGAACTGGCCGAACCTTCCAGCGGAACTCCACTTCATGAGATAGAAGGCGTAATGCAGAGAGCATAAGAAATGCTATTGGGATATTAGTCCACATCGATTTACTTGTGTCTGCAATAAACATGTAAAGGCATTTAGCAGTACAGTATTAAATATCAATGGCTGGCTGATATGGATCAAAGTGGGAAACACGAATAAGACGAAAACATAATGAAAGAAGAGAGACCAAAGTCAATGTTCAAGATACAAACTTAGTCACAAACATTAAAATTGCTTTATGAACTACAAAGAAAAGGAAAATTGGCATCCATAACTCGAACTGTTCAAGACATCTGGAAACCAGCATTTTCAACTCACAATACAAAAGAACCATCACTAGGACTCACATTAGGTATTGAGTATTGACATGTGAGATATGAGCCAACGAAAGATGTGCAATGTGTTAAGACTTAAGATATCAAGACCCGGGAGATTTTGACAGTCGCATTTTTACCAGTTGATAAAGAAGATGAAAATCCCATTTTAAAATTAACTTTAGCAGTTCATAAAAGAACGAAATATGGAAGAATGCATACTAGGGTACAAATTCTAACGAAAGAATTTTTTATAAAACATCTAAAGAGCCCACTTCCCTTCTTCATATTAAATTCCCAGGAATTCATAAAAAAATGTGTTTTGTCGATGGAGTATTAAAGAGGATGGAGTATTAAAGAGGACAGTGATGGGTCTAAGGAGGAGATCTAGATGGGACCACCACTAACCTAGTATTTAATTTAGTAGGTGTTGGGCGGGTAATCATTTAATATGATCCTATTAGAGGACAGAGTACTTGATGACCCCTCGTGGATCTTCACCTTTAATCCTGCCCTTTTAGCCCCTTCGATGCAAAAGCATGGCTTGGTTGGAATTCAATACCAATTAAACAAATGGAAATAAAATGTAATGAAAAAAGATAATTTAATCTTTTAACAATGAAATTGGTCAAAAGTACTTAGATCTAGGTTATGGGAACTGTTAATGAAAAGGAATTTGATCAAAGGATTGGAATCTGATGATTTAATGCAAATGATGGGCCAAACATGACTGACTAGAGAAGACCCAAGAAGACCATCATAGGCCTAGTCTGCTAAGAGGGACCATAACTTATGTGATTAATCGTCACGTGATGAATAAGAGCCAGGTGGTTATTTCACGTGCCAAACCTCATATTTTAGGAAGTTCTTGAGAAAATTAATTTATTGGGATTTTCTTAGATTTAGAACTTATAAATATAATCTCTAATTAAGAGTCAAAGATTGTTATCACACTAATATGAGGATATAATCACCAATTGAGAGCAACGATTGTAAGCCTAAAGACTCCATTAGCATGGCTTCAAGATGTATCTGAAGACTCCCCATCCACCCTCCATTGGCATTGCACCTAAAAAATGATTCAAACCTCTCTTCCGATACTGAGTGAAACAAATTCACTTAGCCTTGCAAGAAGACTCTTAAGCAACCCAAATGCGCAAATACTCATGCTGCATGGTCTCAAGATGTGTGTGATGACTCCACAGCCACCCCGCACTACTATTGCTCCTAAAAAATATATTCAAACATGGAACAACAGCTTGCTCATTTGCATATGCAAGTACATTTACATATGGAAAGCCCATTTTCCTATCCATGCATTTAAAGAAAACGACCCCTTATGCTATATAGCCTGTCTTTGGCAATTACCAAACACTATGGTACACGTGCTTCAATCAAACTCCACAGCTGGGTAGCCAGGCAACAACTCCAGCAAGTATGACTCCTTTTTAATTTATTTAACATTTTATGTATTTTATTTATTAAAAAAGATGTGGTAGTGAGACTCACACCTTGTGCTTTGGGCAATTGGAATGCCTCACATCACACGTTGGTGTTATTTTTTTTTAACATGATAACTTGAATTAAAAGAAGAGGCTTTCCAGTATAAAAGATTATATTAAGAAGCAGGGAAACCCCACAAAAAACTGGCTGCCACACAAAAGGAGCCACAAAACATAGCAAAGAGGGGCTACAAGGGCCCCAAACCAGAAGGGGTTGACCGATCATGTAATCGAAGTGCTCCTATAATGTAGTTGGGCAGGGTTCAGTAGCTAGTACATGGCTCTTGTACTAGTTTACCTTTTAGTTGTCTTATTTGCTTTGGTCTTGTATTTATCTTCTTCTCAATAAATTTTATTGTTACCTATCAAAAAAAAAAAAAGATCCTTTATGAGGAGCAGCAACCTCCCTCCAACTGTACATGATGCTATATAGAGAGAAGCCCCAAAAATATAGAAGGATAGAGGCCCATGACGCAACACAGAATCTCATGTTTTAAAACATTCCCATCAAGTCACAATTGGAATGCCTCACCCTCACATCACGCCTTAGTGTTTTTTAATACATTCCTTTCAAGTCACTTCACTCGTTCAAGTGACAAGTCCTAAAAAACGAAAAAATGTATGATGCAACAATTGCTTTCAAAGGGCAAACTTTTGAAAAGCACTCTAATAAAGCTTTTCCTCTTCTTAGATATAAACAAGACAGATAACAAGAACTTTTAATTTTTAAATGCTGGAATATGAATTCCTACTTCCTAGGTCACATGTATCATTAACACTATAAAGAAAATTAATTAGACCTTTTTTTCTTGTAGTTTGGTATCAATTACATAATACTTGTATAGTTTCTTCGAGCTGAAATCAACTTGTTTATTTTCATTTTCCTTTTTTTTTTTTAGAGTGAAAGTAACTTGACTCATCTTGCAATGATTAAATGAATGTTCAGATTGTAAAATCAAAGATTTTGACAAGTTGGGCTTATTATAATCCTATAATTCATATCCTAAATCTCGATTCATATCCTAAAATCCTAAGAAAAATGATTCGTATCTATGTAATGAATCCCATTTACAGGTGAATCTTAGAATTTAAGTGTGAATCTTACGATTCAAAGATCATTTCATCAAATCTTATGATTCATGCGATTTAGCTGAGCGAGAATAGCTACAACGAATAAGTTAATATTAACAGTCTTTTACATTTTTATTTTTTCATTCTTTATATCTTTTAGCTTTTTCATTTTTAAAAGTTAATTTAGTAGCTAACAAAACCTCTTAACAATTTTTGTGGCTTTAAGAAGGTTTTAGGATGATAAAAAGAACATGGATTTAATTAAAGTGTTTAACTCTACGTATGTGGTGCCTGTCTATATCTTTTGGGTTTTTTTTTTTTTCCTTTATGAACACTTGTTTAACTTCAAGAGATATCTTATTGTGTGTAAGATTGATGGTTTGAGTTTTATTTTTTATTTTATAATTTGCTTTTAAGATAAATATATATATTGAAACCTTCAATTTTTTTTAACTATTTACACAGATCATTTATTATATATTAATAAATGTTATGATGTTGATATGATTCACAATTCGATTCAATTGGATTCATGGGTATGAACGATTTGTGATACAATTTTGATTTTCAAAAATATATGGGCAGCATCTCTAATACAGCATAAGGGAAAGAAGGTAGTTAGGTGGATCCCCTCCAGCTCGTACTCTCAAAATTAACATGGACAGAGTACAGAGAGGAAAGCTAGACCCATTAAGAACAGGTGGTGTTAGTGTTATGAGAAAAGGGTGAGCAAAATGGTGTTTCTTAGTATAACAGGGACCTAAGATTCTAGTGAGGTCGATATATGGACACCTAAGGGTTAAAAATTAACCAAGTACAGTTTGTGCCTACTCAGAATGAAAGTAAACACTATGATGCTATTATTAGAAAGGAAAGAGGTAGACAGCTTTCAGAAAGTTCATGTCTTGAGACTTGAGAGAAGCTAATTAGGTTGCAATATTTTTGCCAAAAAGGGGGCAGATAGCAACTCTATTTCATAGCTTTTTCATAATTTCTTCATCCAAGGATTGCCCTTATTGTGGTGTTGTTTAACTCTCTTATATGATCTTGTATTTTTTTGGTTTATTTCTTCTCCCTTCAATGATGTAGGTTGGTTGTGGCAGTTGTTGTTGCTACATTGCTTTTGTTTTCTTGAATGAAACTCCATTCAATTATGGAAAAAATTAAGTGTTTTTAAATTGACCTTCAGCATTATGATTGTTCATAGTACAATATATGTTATACAGTACTCACAATATGTTATATATCACTCATACAAAATATATTATGAGTGCTTATCATGCAAATCCCTTCCCATTTTATACCTTTACTATAATTACAGTTCCAAAAACTCATTGTAGCTTACAAAACGAAAACACACACCCCCAGCCCACCCAACTCTATGTCTTTTCTTCTTCCGAACCGGCCGAATCAACTTGGATTGGTCACTCCGTCAGACTCGCTCAAGTCATTCCTTCAAAATTGCTAGTTTTGAAAGTCCTGTGCAGAGATTTGCAGCTAAATATCTTTTATTTCTCACATTTGGCATCAGAAAAAAGAAATTATTTAGGGCACCACACTTTGAAGATGAGAGATGCAATTGCCAATCGATATATATTAGCATAACACTGATTTATTCCAGTAAGCATTATGGGCTGCATAGGAATCTACAAAAGTATCTACCACGGGATCACTTTTCCTCCATCCCATACTGAATCATTGGTCAATTCATTTCGCATGAAATCAGAAACATATCAGGGGTTATTTCGACGTGTTCTTCTCGCTTCCCTAATAGAGAACATCTGAAAGGACACCTGAATTCTCACATTATAAAGGGTTTCCTCATACAAACATTTGAAACGAAGTGATTGACAGAAAACCCGCATTTTTCATGTCTTTGCTCATCAAAACCCTACTCCTATTACACTGAAATCTACGAGATACAGATTCCTCGTGAACAAAGCAAATGCAGAAAGCACTAAAACAACCCTAATTACCGAAAAATCTCCATGAACAGATAAAATTGCAGTAGGAATATATCAAAGAAGCACTTTTTCTTACGCGATAAGAAGTAGGCGATGCCAAAGATGCAGATCGCCCACCATAGCGTCCGAACTTTCGCTTCCTCAATCAGATCCTGCAGCGTCTCCATCGCCTTCATTGTCGCCAAACTCTAAAAATAGTTTCTTTTCTCAATATGAAACCCTAGAATTTCTCTTGTTCCTTCTTGATTTCGCGTTCGTTGGAGCAGAATTCGACTTTTTTTGAGAGAGAAGGAATCCGGTGTGGCACGGAAACGAGATTCCTGTGCTTCCTTTGCTCGATTCTATGTTGCGGAGTAATAAACTTTCTTAGGATCGATTGATCTTCGAAAAGCAACGACAAAACCCTAGGAATTGGGATTTTCTCTCTTTCTCTCCCTGTCCAATTACGTGGGAAGGAGCGATGGCGTTCATCCGTTTGTAAATTAACGAACTTTTTTCCATTTTTGCCTCGGATTGACTTAAACTTGCAGGATTGTCAGGAATATCGTAAAGTATCCATTAAAATTTTATATAATTTGGATTTGTGAAAATAAAACTTTTACCATTGGCCCATTTGTTGCATGTTCTAAGCCAATATCCCTCCCTTTGTATTTACAGGCAGGCAACTTATTTTTTACTCGAATGATTTTCAATTAATTCGAAACTTTGAGTTAACTTTGAGCACATTTTGAGTCTTTGATCCAATTTTCATTAAGTTTGGCCTTTTGAAAGTAAGATGTTTAGTCAGTGACCCCTAGTTGCTGTTTTTCCTTTTTTTTTTTTTTTGTTGGGTTTTGGTGGGGGGGGGGGGGGGGTGTCACTGACCTTGAGCTAACATGTAGCTAAAGTAGAGTCAAATGAAGTTCCTTTGGCTTAAAATTTTGTAGAGTTACTTCTGAATATAATTTGAGCTTCCCTCAAGAGTTGCAGCTGATTTTGACATATAAAAATGTCAGTTGTCGCAATGACCCCCAGGGAGTTGGCAGACACTCATTGATGCTTGAGTTTGAGTCAAAACAAAGTTCAAATGCTTTAAAACTTTGCAGCATCGTTCCTAAGCATATTTTAGAGTTGCCATGTTATTCTTGGCTACTTTGGTAACCCAAAATCTTAAGTGTGTTCGGTGACCCCTAGGTTTTGAGTCAGTGAACTTTGAATTTGGTGTTTGGTGAATTGAGTAACCAAATGAAGTCCATTAACTATGTAATTTGAATTGCTACAATCTAAGCTCATTTAAAGTTTTTTGAGTGAATTGCATTAGCTCTGAACATCTATATTCAATATTTGACTTGGCATTCCATATTTTTAGGGTTTATTTGCCTTAGAGTTTGGAATTTGCTTGCGACGTCTTTACCGCAACACTTGTAATGTTTGTAGTTTTTTATGGGTCAACAAATATGAAATCCCCAAAGAAAACTGAAAATTAAAAAACTTTTGATGTTGGTAAAAATATAAAAATTCATTGGGGGCAACTGCACCCACTCGCCCTTCCCTCCCTCCGCCACTGACTACTCATGCCAATGAAATTTATCATATTGTTCACGCCCATCAATTTTCTTGAGTGATACAAGGTTTGAGTCCCTTTTTACACAGTGAGTCATTTTCAATTTTTTTACTTCTTCTTATTTTAAAGGGTTTTTTTACCAAAAGCAATTGTTTCCTTTTTACACTACAAGTAATCTTCAACCCTTTTTTCCTTCTTCCCATCTCAAAGGCTTTTACCAAATGCAATTGCTAATGAGGAAGAACAACTATCTCTAACACATTTGCATCAGGTTGAGGCACCTCATACTCTTAAAATTTTATTTCTTTCTTTATTTCACATTTTATAGAAAACAGTATCTTATATTTTGATGTATGATGTTTCCTAAAAAGTGGGCTTCACTGATTGTTGATTGATAATGACAACCATTAATCTTGAATTCTTTGAGGTAGATGATGATGCTTATATTACATAGATACGATATGGCATCTTGGCTAATTTTAATAATATGTATCCATTTCTACTATTGGAGGCATGTCCCTCAATCTTTAATAGCTATGTTCTTTTAATTGATTTAATCTTTATTTTTCAAAACGAACACATAGCATCTTGCTTCTTTGACTTAATTATGCATTAAATTCAACATTAATTTTAGGCCTGTGGCTAGCTTTGTGGAGAGTAGAATTTTCATTTTCCAATTTGAATTATTTTGACATGTAGAGTAACACAAAAGCTATTGGTATTTTTAGGTTTCCCTAAATAAAATTACCCTCACAAATACCTCAAAACAAACGGATTTATGATACCAAAATGTCTGTGAGTGATCATAAAGTAGAGAGGCAATTTCATTTTATTCAATCTTTGTAATATTAAATTAAAGGACTAACAAATCCAAGGTGAATACACTCAAATTTGGAGAAATTTCCACTAGTATTTTAAATACAAACAAAAACATCTGAAAGTCAAAAAAGAATTGACAAGAATGTAAATTTAAAAAACAAATCAAACTTTAGAACCATAAATGAAAGTGCCTAGGAGCCATCAGTCCTAAGTTTATCGGCCAAACTAGACATATAGATCCTGTTGATAAGTCCTCAAAAACGTACTTTTTCAAAGTTATTTTTAGAAGTTTTAAAGACTTATCGAGCTAAGAGAGTCTCATTTAGTGTAATATCATATTTTTATACATTTTAAATTCATTGTAGTGTTTCTTACACAATTTGCTTGAAAATCACAATTTTTGTATAAAATTATGAAACCTACTATTTTTAGAGTTATATTTTTGGAAATTTTTGTGAAAAGTGGTTTTCGCATAAAGTGATTCAATCTTCCATCATCATCATTTTATTTAAGTGAAAACATCAATAATGATGCCATTTTATACCATCATTTCATGTGAAATGGGCCCACATGGTGCAATTGTGACTTTAAGCTAAGCTTATATTTAATGAAATGTCATTTTTCTTTTTTTTTGTGTGTGTGTGTGTGTAGTAAATTGATGGAATGGGTTCACATTGAAGATTTGAAGACAAAGAATTATTTGTAAGGAAATCCAAATTAAAGTTAAAAGAAAAATTGAGGAGAGGAGATGTGATCATCAAGTGGACCCCACCAATATGCCACATGCAATCCACATCCAGCCCAAGAGGGGTATTCACACAATCTCTTAAGGTTTTCTTCCAAGAGATACTTATTTAGCCAAGGACCCACTAATAGATGCAACTTTAAGTGGCGCTCATAAATCCGTGAGGGATGGTCCCCACCACTAAACACACATTCACGTGTTGGATTGTATGGGAAGCCCACACGTGCAAATGGTTGATTACATCATGAGGATTTTTATTCCATATATGTATATATGGTGAATTTACAAGAAGCCTAGATGGGTACCCACGTGATCTTTACAACATGCCTTGCAAAAGATAGAATGGGCAATTGAAGTGCTCCATTTGCGGAAAGGCATGGAGAGGCAAGCCCCTCATGGCATGGCACCCAAATCGTCCAACGATCAAAGCTTGTGCGTTGAAGATTGATAAAAGAAACGGAAAGAGATCTGGTCCTCACTTGTTCAAATTACCACATTCCAGCACAACAGATTCATGGATATCAAATGCACATATCATCCACGTCATTTAGTAGGGATATTGATTCTACTGTTATCCATTACAACTCACCTTGTGGGATAAGCATACAAAATTGGAAAGAAGATGGCTTACATGATTGATAAGAATTGATTGCTCGGCCCATGCAATCTTAGGTAGTGTTTGGTTCGCTAGAATGAAGGTCGGAATGGAATGGTTGGAATGATCATTCCCACGTTTGGTTCGTGAAAAAGTGGCGGAATGACCATTACTTCAGGAATCACCATTCCTTTATACAAGGGAATCACCATTCCTTTGGGGGGGTAGAGGAATGGCCATTCCATTCCATTGTAATTTTTTTTTAGTCCAAAATGCCCCTTTCATCAAACAAAACATGAGATGTCCAATCATAGGACCTAGCCTCCTTCCTCTTCGTCTCTGACCTCTCATTCTAGGGGTATTTTGGTCAATTTTATGTAATTTTTTAGGGGTATTTTGGTCAATTTTATGTAATTTTTATAGGGATATTTTGGTCAATTTTATGTAATTTTTATTCCATTCCTGGCATCATTCAAGCATGACCTGAGATGTCCAATCATAAGACCTATCCTCCTTCCTCTTCGTCTCTAACCTCTCATTCCAGGGGTATTTTGGTCAATTTTATGTAATTTTGATAGGGGTATTTTGGTCAATTTTATTTAATTTTTATTCCATTCCTGACATCATTCAAGCATGCCAAACACAGGAACTAGAATGAAAATCCTATTACTGGATTGATTCCTTTGTCTAACCAAACGTTGGAATGGAAATTACTATTCCTGCCTCATTCCATTCCAGACTCATTCCAATCTCCATTCCATTCCTACCAAAAATCATTCTAGCGAACCAAACGCTATCTTAATACCTTGATTGCCTAGTAAAGAAAAATATATAAATAGCCTACCTATGGAACATCGAAGGCCATGAAAGACAAAACCTCCTCTTTCTAGCTCTCTTTTTTCACTCTCTCAAAGGATTTTTCATCTTAGATCATTTAATATTTCTTTTTATTTTCTATCTTTTATGTAAAAACATTTATATCTAGTAAAAGTGTATTTATTGTTTTCTCTATTTGTTGTTTTTTAAATTTTTTGATAATGAATGACATTTTGCTTTTAGCCTTCTTATTCTTGGATTGACAACCCAAAGAGCCTAAGAATATGATTCGAGCAAACATGAAATTGGTTTAAAAGTAGAGTTAAATAATAATAATAATACACTTTCACACTTTTATTTTCTTGTTTTCCACGCATTTAAATTAATGTCTTTCCACATATTTATTTCTCTTACCACACATTTATTTTTATTGCACAATCCACACTTTTAGCATACTATAATCTAGACATTTAATTTCCCTGCACTCTTTTTATTTTCTCTCTATGCCTTTTTGTTCCTTGCTGTTTATGGTTTATCAAAAGTTTGGCGGTTGAATTAGTTGAAGGTTTTAGTTTCAGCATGTTTATGGCATTGAAGTCTTCAAGTTTCAAACCTATCGTAAATGATTAGAAACTCAGATCCAGCATATGTAGTAGATGCCTAGACCCTTACTTATTGCAGAATTTTTCTTGTTAAAAAAAAAGCAAGAAAGAGAGAAAAAAAAAAAAAAAAAACAGTGCACATTGGTGTATGCCTCACACGTTAATATGGATGGAATGATTTTGTTTAGAGTATTGAGGGCAAACATTGTTTGAATGACGTTTTGAATTGTAAACTAATAATGAAAATGAAGTTTGAAAATTGGATTTGAAATACACAGTGAAACGTCCCAAACAGTCCACTGCTTGGAGGCTTTTGAGGTAGAAATCAATCTATCATTGAGTACATTCAGTTGGGGTTTGTTCATGATAAATTGTGGATTTGATTTGAATATTTAAAAGCTCTGAAAGATCATGATTTGAGGTGGTGTTTCGAACAAGTTAAAGTTCTAAAAACAGTATTTAGCAGCACCCAAAACAGAAATTCTGTACATACAGTCTGGCAACCAAACATGCTAAGTTTAATGGCGTGTGCATCCGTAGTTTTGATTGGAAAGTTGGTGGGCCATAGGAATTGCTGGAAACATTTGCTAAAATTGAGTTTTTTTTTTTAATCTCAGTTGTGCTAGAAATAATGAGTTTCAGGTGTAAAAACAGATCCATAAACAGTCTTGTTTTTAAATCTTTTTTTTTCTTGCTGTTTTTTTTATTGAATTCATGCATTCATTAAGTTTTATTTTCCAGCCATCAAATCTAAATTTAGATTGCATTAGATTTGGTCCATATTTTTATCAAAGATTGCATCTCATTTAGATTACCGCATTAGGTTTTTGTCATGGCATGCATTGCATTGGGTTTGAATTTTTCTAACTTTCTAAGTTTAGGTTAGTCACTAATTCTAAGGGTTAACTTTTCTAACTTTCTAAGTTTAGGTTAGTCACTAATTCTAATTTAGGAAAGTTTTTTGAACTAATTTTAGAAAGTAGGTTGTCTTCTCTAGATTGGTTTGATTTTTTACTTTGAATTATTTTATTTTGTTAGTTCTTTTATTTTTTGGAAAGTTCTAATTATAGAATGTTTCTAATATGGTGTTCTAATCCGTGCGTTCTTTTGCAGTGATTTGAGATTTTTTTTTGTCCTTTTTAGATTAGGATTTTTAGTTTTAGAATTTTTTTACTTTGGGAATGTATTTAATTTTAATTATAGTTGGAATATATGTAATTAGTTTTTCTTAGGACAGTTTTAGATTTTTCTTAGGGCAGGTTACAAGTTAAAATTACGTTAAACTCAGAAGCCCCTTGTGGATCGACCTGATCTTACCCGTTTATTACTACATCACGGCTCTACACTTAAAACTCACTATTTCACAGTAAAAGAAATTATTTTTCATATAATGAAATTAAGATTTTTGATGTACACCTATTTATGTCTATACAATTATAAATAAGTCTTTTTGTTTAGTGAATTATAATGATTCCTCTTTGCCCCTACGGAGAAAAATTCCCAGCTCTGCCAATGTGAGTAGTAAATATATTTTGTTATTGGTAAATAATGATATTAATAATTAATGCAAGATTCTAATAAACTACCTGCCTGTAATAAACACTTGGGTTGAATGCATATAAATGAAGTATTGTTTTCCCCTTTTTTCTTGGTAGAAGACGCAGTAGTTGATATGGATTGCCTTTTTTTTAATAAAAGAAAATGTGATTCAACCATTTTGCAAAGTAGAATGATCAAATGCTTATTAGAATAATGTGATGCATGTGATTTGCTAGCTGGCCTCTGAAAAATTAGATTCTTGATGTGTAACATTGATTATGATATACATGGGATATGGATTGCTATGTTTCTACCCTGTAAGGGCAACTGGAAAATCGTAATCTAGAGAGGGATGGTGTGGCATTTTGGGAGTGTCCAGATCCTCTGAGTGAATTCCTGAGGGTGATGTGGCAGACCATAAGTGGTCCAACCACAGTCACCCTCAGACAAACACTCATTTAATCTAAATTTGGCATTTCATTACTTCACTGCTTCATTTGGGACAAGCCGTCTCATTGATGGGTATCCTTCGTCAAACCATTCTGTCAAAAATCAGAATTTTCTCTTGATAGAGTACTACAGACTCATTGGAGGATTTTCTCCCATAGGAACTTCACCACGGCTAGGGGTGCACAAGGAACGGCCAGGCCAAATCCGGCCTAAGCCCAGTGTTGTTCCTTAGACTGAGTCCGGGACAGCTAGGTTTAATATTGGGGTCAGATCCAATCTAAAATTTAGGCCATTTTAGCATGTAGGCTGAGCTTAGATTAAGTGCTATTAAGTCTAAAGTCCAGCCAGAAGAAGTAGTGCTTGTACTTTATTGCTAGGCCTGAGGGCTCGACCACGCCTCTAAGGTCTCCTGCCCCCTATAGTTGGGATATCAACAACAACAACAACAACAACTGAAAAAAGAAAAAAGAAAAAACTAACAAGTTGTTATGAAATATCAAACAAGAATTGAGAGAAGTAGAGAGGAAAAGAGGGATCTTCTTATTGAGAGATCTACGTGTACATCATAAGGGAGGGGGAATGTCTTATTTATAGAACAAGATTGCTTCCTCCCCAAGCAACTTAATAGGAAAAGACTTAAACCCTAAGTAATCTTTCTTATCTCATGTGGGTCCCAATGTGGGCATCCACCTATGATAATACATCTTATAACACTCCCCCTTGGATGACCACCATTCAATGACAGTTGCCTCATTAAAACCTTGCAAAGGAAAAACCCAGTGAGAGAAAAACTAAAGCGAAGGAAAAAGAGTACAACGTTCGACAGGATTATTGAATTGGTGTTGGACGTGCATATTGCTGCCTCGTTAAAACCTTAATTAGGAAAACCCAGTGGGATAAAACTTAGAAAAGGAAAAAGAGTACAGCGCACAGATGCCCTGGGTAGCATGCTTCAGGATGCCTTCCCCTGATTGACTACTCCCTCTGATGATAACAACCTTTCATATAGTTAAGTAGGTCCATCTCATATGCAAATCGCTAGAATACTGATTTTTGGCAAAAACTTCGTAAACTGATCAACCAGGTTGTTGCTTGAACGAACTTGCTTGACTTCAATCGTGCTATTCTCCTGAAGCTCATAAGTGAAGAAGAACTTTGGTGTAATGTGCTTCGGCTTGTTATCTTTAATGTGTCATTCTTTAATCTGTTGAATACATACCCCATTGTCTTCGCAAAAAATGCTTGGGGGACCTATACTAAGAGGCAATTGACAAGGACTACATATATGCTGAGTTAAATATTTTAGCCACACACATTCCTCACTGGCTTCATAGAGGGCTAAAATCTCAACATGGTTAGAATAAGTAATTACCAACATCTATTTAGTTAAAAACAAAAAAAATGATGGCATTGTCATTAAAAAACATATAACATGTCTATGATCGATCCTTATGAGGATCAGGGATATATCCTGAATCTGCATATCCTACAAAATTTGAATTTCTACAACCATAAGAATGAAATAGAAACATATATAGTAGGACTCGTTTGATACCAATCCAGTATTTTTGAGTTGGTGTGAAACTATATATAGCAAACATATTTATAAAGAATAAAAAACCTCATTAGAACTTCCCTCGATCTGCGGGTCGAGATAAAATAGTCAATAGTTTTCTCGAGCTCTTCTGGAGTCCCGATTGGATTTATAAACTTCTACTATTATAAATCCATTTAAGGATTTTATAAAGATACACGGGCAAATGAGATTGTTTTCATACCCATTCTTAGGTAAATATTCACTATAATGATTGTACCATATTCTTCTGGAATGCTTAAGGCTGTACAATGAACGTCTTACTTACATTGAGTACATACTCTCTGACTTTGCTTCAGGCAAAGCAAATCCTTCTGGGATTTTCATATATATGCCTATTTATGTTTTCAATCCCAAGTTTCTGCAGGAAACCTTGTATCACAAGTCGTGTCTTTCATTCATTTTCCTTACAAACACTCATTTATAACCTACATGGTTAATACCTTTTGGGGTTTGTATTATAGGTCTAGATATACCACGTTTATTGAGAGACTCTAACTTTTCTTTGATGGAAAATTTTCCATTTTTGGCCAATCTTTTCTTTGTCGACATTCATTCATAGTACGTGGCTCTGTATCCAAATCATCATTCTCATTTTTCCATGATATTTGTGTAGCTACCGCATATATAAATGTGTCATCGATGATAATTTCATCTCTATCCCATTTCTCTCTTGAATAATTATAGAGATCTCTTCATCATTGGGTACCCATTGCCTCTTCAGGGGCTTCCAGAGTCTCTTCTGGAACTCGTGTCTCTTCCGGGACATTAATTTCTTTAGGGAAATTTTAGAGAGAGTGGATTTTTTCATAAACTCTTCGGGAGTATACCTCTTCTGGAGTATGATTGGGATATGATTGCTTATTCCTCCTCTTCTGGGGAGCTGAGTCCTTGAAACTTATAAGTCTACCACGCTTTTGGCGTGTAGAGATTCATTTGCTGCCATATTTAGACTTTGTATCCTACAGGGACACTAATTGTGCTTGTCCTACAGGGACATTAATTCATGCTTGTGTGTTCATAGCCGATACATGTGACTTAGTTACTTTTGCTGCATCATTAAAAGCATCAGGGAATTCGTTTGTAATTAAGTGCATAATTCTCCGTATTTCATTCTCACATTGTGAAGTACATAAATCTAGACAGAGTGGAAGTATTCCATGCTAATTCTCGCCGTTCTTCAGGAATGGGTGTTCTATAGGAACAAGGTGTTCTTCAGGAACTCTCTTATCTCCCCCTAACGACGAGAAGACTGTCTGATCAAGGTGACAATCAGCAAAATGAGCAATTAATATATCTCCTGTCATTGGGTCTAGATATCCAATAATTGGGGATGAAGTATAACTAACATAGAGTCTACGTTGTGAGTTCATGCAGGTCACAAATCGACGCTATCAAGTCTTATACATTTAAAAACATGCCCAAGGAAGTGTACCCTAGGTTTAATAATTTGTGCTAATAGACATGATTTGATGGGTTCACAAATGTTACACTATATCCTTTGCGGAAAGGATGGCAATAGATGGTACTTTAAGGAGTACTTAAAAGAATTATCAATAATTTGCTTTAGTATAGTACCCCTAGGGTGACCTATCCTATCATGCCAAAGCATTAAAGCCTTAGGGTCACTAAGTTTATGGCTCAGTGCAAGCTTCTGGCTGGACTTTGCCGTTTTGCTCATAATCGAATATGATTCGATGTTTAAAGATTGTCTTGTAATATAGCCTTACGGCCTAGTGAGAATGCACGTAGCTTTTCTAGTATCAGCTTCTGACTGTCAATACTAGTAATGATGTACAAATATTTTGTGTGGACTCTTTTGGAGCATTCAAGTATTTGTACCGATCCAGCTATGATCGATGCCGTGCACGAATTAAATACTAACTCTGAGAAAAACTTCTGGTTTTTTCAATGTAGTGTGCTTTGTTACACTGTCTACCAGACAGATATTATTCTCAGTTTCATGTATTCCATGATCCATATAGCATGTAATAATAAACTCACATAACTAGTTAATCGCATAACAAAAATAAAATTAAGAACAACTAAAAAATTCAGCATTCAAAACAAATATAATGTATAAACATAATATACGGGGGATTAAAGAATAAGTCCTATCATTCAACAAAATATCCAAGAACTAAACTCATTGTTCAAACTCATAAAAGTAGTTGTAGGCCTTTTAGACAATGCTAGGTGGTTTGTCCAATTTCCAAACAAAATGCCTTCTAAATCACCTCTCCTGGGGTGGTTGTTTTTATCTCTGCGGGAGAACATATTAGATCTACCTCTTCTGGAGGGATTTTGATTGACTAATCTGATATTTATTTCAAGCATTGGGTGTATGACCATCTGCTGGTGATCATCCCTGTCTAACGAGGATATAATCGCACAGAAAATAAGAGCATATGTCATATCCACCAGGGATATCTTATTTCTAACTTTGATAGCATCATCAAGCCTTTTAGAATGTGTAAAGATCAATTTACCAATAACAATCAAACAAAAATAGAACTTCGGGTTCTCAATATCCGATAACAAAGTATAATGAAGAATTGGACAATTAGAAAGTTAGAACTTCGGGTTCTTAACTGACGAATCAGAACTTCTAGTTCTGTCAAGATTTCAGGCTAGAGATAGAACTTCAGGTTCTTAGAACTGCTGGTTTTATCAAAGCTTCAGGTTTGAACCACAACTTCTGATTCTGTCAGAACTTCAGGTTTGATTTCATGGCCTTCGTATCGATCTACACTACTTTGAATCTTTAGAATTCAAAGTTCCAAGCTTGGTTACGAATATGAATCTTCCGGTTCATATTCCAAATCTTAGAACTTCTGGTTCTAGATAATTTATGGATCTTCGGGTCCAAGTTATTCAGTTAATATAGAATTTCAGGTTCTATTAAGACTTCAGGCTTGATATTATGGTCTATTGGTTTTATTTCTGAATTTAAAATTAAACTTCAGGTTTGAGTATGAATATAAATCTTCGAGTACATATTGTAGATCTGAAAATTTCTGGTTTCAGAGTAAAATAACCAACGGATCTTCTAGTCCGAATTCAAAAAAACTTCTGGTTTTAAATATCGTATGGAACTTCAGGTTCCAATTACTTGTATAGAACTTCTGGTTCTATTTATGATCCATGATTCTCAATTTTTTATCATGATCTCTTTTGATAAATAATAATTTTATCACTCGAATTAAAATTATAAATACTTGCATATCGAAAAGGAATAAAAATAAATGCAAGTATATGATTATCAAACTAATAAATGATTATAAAATAAGAAGAAATTACTTAACCTTTGAATCGTCCTTCTTTTGGTGTTAATGTGTAGATCTGCTCGCGAGCTTTCTGTAGGTACAAACGGATATCAAATCGGACTCCAGATCGTCAAGATATCGCAGAAACAAGTTTCTGCCATCGATCCGGTCAAATTTGCCTTTGACCGTAGGGCTAGCTGACGTATGCTGACGTCAGCAACTGACTCATGGGCTGGATTGCTGCAAACGGGCTCAGGTCGACCTGACCTGAACTGAACTACACTGCTTGTACTGCTGGGTTCTACAAAGTGGGTCAAGTTTAAACTGACCCAAACTCAACCAGGGTCCGACCTGGCCAACCCGAGTTAAGGTCGACTTCCTCTTCCTATTTCTGGGTCTGGTTCCTGCAACCAGACCTTGCAGAACTCTGCACTCCTTCTTCAGCGACGGTTGATCACGGACCGACGGAGCAGTTTCTCTGGCAACGTTCGGCGATGGCTGGAGGTCCGATGACGACAGCGGCAGAGGGTGACGAATACCGGCAACAGGAGGATCCGATCGGCATCACAGGGCTCAAAGCTTCAGATCTGGCGTTGGCACAGTAGAGGCAGGGTTGTTGATGAACATGTCGGAGAGGGTGACCCAGAGGAGGAGCTTCTTGCTCTTGACGCCGGTCATCTTCTTCATCCGACGCGTCTCGACGAACGCCTTGATCTTTGTGGCATACGACACCGTTTGCCCGATCTGCCGAAAGAAGTGATGGCGCGCCTTAGCCGACCTTGGGGAGGAGGCCTTCATGGAGACGACCCAGTCTGGGGAGAGGGTGCCGATGTTGATGCAGAGGGCTTCTACACATAGGGTGAAGTCAGGGATCTCCTGCAGGAAGTGGACCATTTGCAGGGGATGCATCGCCTGCCAGGAGGGTGTTGGCCACCAGGTCCAGCGACACGAAGTTGATAATGCATTGGACAAGAGGGGAACGCACTGGACGGCTCTGATTGATTCCCACGCGTTCCTGGCCCACCCCCTCTTTTCCTCTTCTCGTTCTTCCTCCTCTACTCTTTGTTTTTCTTCCATGCCTCTCTCGTATTTCAAAAGAAGTCAAAACAAAACTTCGATCCCTTCGTTGATGGCTATGACCTATTGCAGAGAAATCGTGCTGATAACGTGTTATGAAATATCAAACAAGAACTGAGAGAAGTAGAGAAGAAGAGAGGGATCTTCTTATTGAGAGATCTATGTGTACATCATAAGAGAGGAGGAAGGTTTTATTTATAGAACAAGATTGCTTCCTCCCCAAACAACTTAATAGGAAAAGACTTAAACCCTAAGTAATCTTCCTTATCTCATGTGGGTCCCAATATGGGCATCCACCTATGATAATACATCTTATAACACAAGTAATAAAAGCTTGGCTAGGCCATATATATTTCAGGCGGGCCACTTGTGCCCCCTTCCAAGCTTGGTCTGGATGCCAGCATATGTTTCTAAAGTTAATTGGCTTGGATATGCCTCACCCATCAGATTTTGGCCTTAATTGTAGGATTATCAGTCCTCTCGTTTAGAAGGGGCTTGGATATGCCTCATCCCCCACCACCCTTGGACGTGGTAAGACCCATCGGTCCTGCACCTTAATCAATACAATACCCTTCTTGCAAGCTGAATCAAGGACATGTGATTGGGACTGTCGGTCCTAATATTTAAATAAGAATTTGATGGATTAACCATTTACATATAAAATTTACCAAAATCTATATTTACATATAAACGAACTTCGCATGTGAGAGAGTCTTTGTGTACACTCCTTGCACAGTAGTGTGAGGCCCATCTTTGATTTTAAAACCTTCTTAGGCCTTCTTTCATCTCAAAACCCTTCTCATGAATTTTTACCAAACCCAGTTTCACATTCATTATGACCACATCCATAGTTCAATTTTACCTTAAAAAATTTTGAGCGCTTGCTTGCTTTCACCTTTGACCTAAGCTTTGATATAATGATCATTTGAAATCAAATCAAGTTACGTTTTGTACCTTCCGTTATCCATGTATATTTGGGCCCAGAGAGGATGTTCACGATTGCCCTCAACACGATTGTTACCTTTAGATGTGTTTGGAAGCCGGGATAAATATTTGGTTCGATGAGATAGCTAATACAATCTAAGTCCATCCAATAGTATTATTGCATGGGATGGGACTCCATTTATCCCATAGATGAATTCAATCCGATGTTTGGTTTGCGTTTAGATAAATGGGGTTCAATGGATCTCTTATCTAGCTCAAATTATCCTACCTCCCAGTTAAGATTATTTAAGTTGGAATATTAGGTATTTAGGTATTGAGTCATTGTAGCTTCAAGACTTGGATAGTATAATATCGGACACTAAAAAATGCAAACAAACAAGGAATGAGTGGGTGAAGGATGCAAAAAGTTGCTTATCCCCCCACTTATCCCTCCTTAGGTCCATAAACACAGGATAATTTCAACAAAAATTTGTGTATGTAATCATTACTTACGTGGAAATTTTACATACATGCAAGTTTGTTTGGTGGAATTTAGAATTGCATGTGTGTAAAAAACTCATTTTCATGAAAAAAAATCTCACATCTCCCACCCAGGGTAAGGCATTTCAACGTGTTATTCAAATTAGTGAAAGCATCAAGCAGGAGATAATTGTCGATTCTCCCTTTGGGTTTTTTTTAAAGCAAACTGTGGCCTTTTTAAATTGGCAAACTGTGTCCATTCAGTGCATTTAGCTATCATACGAAATATATAAGTTGAGATTTAAACCATGAGCCCAAAAGCAAAGCGGCCCACCTAGCTCATTACTAATTGATAAGGGCCATTGCAGTTATATGTGTAAGGCCGAACAAGCACATTGGGCATTGGTGAAATATTGGCTCAAGATCAACTTCCCAAAACGCTTGGTACTTATTGGGCCAAAATTTTATGGATGGATCCAACCGTTGGGGCTAAGAACTCGCCAAAACTCAGCTTGCAGTCAATTGGAAAATTGAGATTGAGTTGCCCAGCCCACTTTCCTCCACACTAACTCAGCCTCTAGTTCATTCAAAATGGTTAAGACTTCACTTGGATTATAAGTGAGTATTCTGCTGGCTGAAGTGATGACAATGGGTCGGGTTAAATAATTTTTTTTAGAAAGGGTTAAATATGTTACTGCCCCCATCTTTTTTAGTAGGGTTTGGTTTGGTAGTGATTTTTTTTAAGGTATTAAAGATGGATATGATGTTGTGTATTCGGCTCGAATTTGTTTCCTCCATCCCATATATAATATGTTTCAATGAAAACATATTGGTAGATCAACTGTAGCTCAGTTGGTACTGGGAATATGAGTTATACCTTGAGGCTTGAGGTTGAATATTTGTATATTAAATTGTTTTTAACATTTTAGAACAAATAATAAGAACGAAAAGATTACAATAATCATCAAGCCGACCTGTACTTTCACGGGACAAGTTGGCATCAGTTGTAAATGAACAGTCGTGGGACGGGTTGACTTTGGATGAGTTAATTGTGAGTCGGGGTGAGTTTGGGTCTACCTAACCAGTGCCAAACCCGCCAAACACTATCCCAAGGTAGCTGCCCATGCACAAAATGCCCCTACAGTAATCTTTTGGTAAATGAAAGATTAGGTTAAAAGAATCGAACAACATTACAAAAAAGTTAAGTTCATCTATGGCAGAATTGAACCAGGGTGGAAAAAACCCATCGTAAAACCAATCACTACTAGCGGATAGACTAAAATGAATGAGAGTATGTAGCCCTATTAAACGTTTTAGGCATAAAAAAGAACTTGAAGGCAGCTCATCAAGCAGCTCAATAACAATGCAGATTCAGAGACGTATATGCAGTGAGGAGGGAGGGGAGGGCGAGTGGGGGTAGTTGCCCCCATTAATTTTTATTTATTGTTACTAACACTAGAATTTTTGAAAACTTGAGGGACAAGGTGAATATTTTCAATTTTCTTTGGGCATTTTATATTTTTATTCACCTTTTGTCCATCCTCAACTTCTAAGACTAAGAAAAAAAAAAACAAAAAAGCCTTGGGATAATGATGTCTTTTTCCCCAAGAAGAAGAAATCCAAAGTAGACAATTCATAGTCCCTTTTTACGCGGTAAGTCATGTTTAACTTTTTTACTTATTCTTATTTTAAAGGATTTTTACCAAAAAAACAAATGTTTCCTTTTTACACTACAAGTAATCTTCAATCTTTTTTTTTCCCTTCTTCTCATCTTAAAGGCTTTTACCAAATACAATTGCAAATGAGAAAGAACAACTCTTTCTAACCCATTTGCATTAGGTTGAGGTACCTTATACCCTTAAAATTTTATTTTTTTCTTTATTTCACATTTTATAGAAATAGTATCTTAAATTTTGATGTATGATGTTTTCTAAAAAGTGGGCCTCATTGATTGTTGATTGATAATCACAACCATTAATCTTGAATTCTTTAAGGTGGAAGATGATAATTTATATAATATAGATATTGATACAACATCTTGGTTAACTTGAATAATATGTATCCATTTCTACTTTTAGAGCCATGTTCCTAAATCTTTAATAGCTATAGTCTTTTAATTGATTTAATCTTTATTTTGCAAAACAAACACATACCTTTTTTCTTCTTCGTCTTTATTATTGAAAGAATGTCTAAAATATAAATTTCTAGATTGCAGTTCAAAATATATGTAGTGGAAAAATAAAAAAACTAGCAAATAAATCAATCACACACCACAAGAAAAAGACACACAGATTTTTACGTGGAAAGTCCTACTCATGAAAAACCACGAGTCCCCCTCAGACCAACAAAAACCAAATACTAATAATGAGCAATTACAAGAAATACTCACAGGCCCTTTTCTAGTTGCAATTCAACCGAAGGACTGTAGTTCTTTTTGTACAATCCTTGTTGTCACGACTGCTCACCGTTCATTGCTCTCCGCTCTTGAAACAACCATCTTGAATCCACAAGGTGAATGAACCTTCTACAAGAGAAGTCAATTTTCTACAAGGAAGTAGAAGCATTAATCTTTAGAATTCAAAGTTTTAGGAAAATCTCTTCAATGACTGCTCTGGAGAAGAACGGTATCTCTAATGTGTATTCTCAACTTAAAATAGGGAGATGAATGCATTAGGATTAAGAGAAATACCTTTTAAAAAACTCACAATTCGTGCCTTAGGGTTATAGTCTTTGTAGAACAGAAACTGGTAGTTTTGTCACAAACAAAAAATAATTCCAAATAGGATAGTTGGTTTCCGCGCGTCGGGCTCTTTAACTAGATGAATGGATACTAAAGCACACTCATTTATGGCTAGAAACTCTGCCTTGGGCGCTCGAGTGCAAGTGTACGGGCGCTTGAGCGCACATGTAAATTCTGCACTTTTTTGCAAATTTTCCTTGGCCATAACTTTGTCGTTTTAGCTCCGATTGATGTAATCATAAAACTTACAGATATTTATTTAAAAATGGCTTTCTAATGGTAGGTAACTTGCCCCAATCTAATGCTCGATTTATGAGATATGACCTTTTTTATCCATATTAACTTTAGAAAATCACTTCAAAATTCTCCAATTTGCATTCTTCCTTTAATTTCTTCACTTTAGTGCACCTAGTGACTCACACCACAGTTCATTCTAAAAAGAATAAGAAATTATAACTCAATGGACCCAGAGTTTTGTCCAACCCATGAATCAGACAGCACACAAATATCCTAACAGTTATGCTTTAAATTCAAGATTAACTTAAGGCCTATGGCTAGCTCCATGGGGGGTAGAATTTTCAGTTATTTTGACATTCAGAGTAGCACAAGACTTGTAGGTATTTCCAGCTTTCCTAAATGAAATTTCCCTCACAAAAACCTCCAAGCAAACGGATTTGTGATATCAAAATCTCTGAGTGATCATAAAGCAAAGAGATAATTTCATCTTGTCCAATCTTCATTATATTAAATTAAAGGACTAACAAATTTAAGGTGAATACACTCAAATTTGGAGGAATTCCCACTAGTATCCTAAATACAGGCAAAAACATCTAAAAGTCTAAAAGAATTGACAAGAATGTAAATTTAAAAAATAAACTAAACTTTAGAACCATAAATGAGAGTGACCAAGAGCCATCGACCTGAGCTTAGGAGCCATCAGACCTAAGCCCAAGAGCCATCAGACCTAAGCTTCTTCGCCAAACTGGACACATATGTCTTGTCGGCACCCCCACAGTGAAAGAAATCATTTTTCATGTAATAAAATTAATTTTTTTATGTACACCTATTTATGTCAATACAATTATATATATATATATATATATAAGTTTTTTAGTTTAGCCAACTATAATGATTCCTCTTTGGCCCTAGTAAGAAAAATTCCTAGATCCTCGCCACTGCGTCTATGGAAGCTCAAAATTATGAACAAGGTGAAGAATTTTGTTTGGAGAGCCTGCAAGGATATTCTTCCCACGAAAAGCAAGTTGTTTGAGAAGAAAGTGATAGGGGATAATATATGTGAAATGTGTTATGAGGGGGCTAAAACAACACTGCATGCTTTATGGGACTATAGTTTTGCCAAGATGGTATGGAGACAAAGTGCTTTACTTGAAGGAAAATTTGATAAAACATATGCTGATTTATTGGACTTAACATTACAAATTAAAAGAAATAATGAGGAGAATGAACTGGAATACGTTTTTTTGGTGTCCTGGTGCATTTGGTATAATATAAACAAACTCAGATATGGTAAGAGTAGTCTAGACCCTAAAGTCATTGTTGGGAGAGCTATCTCTTTTATGCAGGAATATTTGAAGTGTATCGGAGGCAAAGAGAACCAATAGACTAGGTAGAAGGCATCGGAACAAAACTTTTACAAAGCTAACTTTAATGGGACAATTTTTGAAAACCAAAACACAATAGGCACAAGAGTGATTGCTAGAGATGATCAGGGAAATTTTATAGCAGCAATGAAATGTAAAGAGCACTTGCTGTCTGAGTGAAGCTTATGAGGTTAAAGCACTTTTGGTGGTCACTGCTACTTGTTTTGCTAAACAGTTAGAGCTGCAACTTATTATCTTGAAAGGTGATTGCTTGAAGGTGATCCAAGCTCTGCAGATGATATTGCTAGATCTATCTCCCATTGGGCATTTGATTGAGAAGGCAAAGGACCAACTCCGATATTTCCAGAACGCAAAGATCTCACATAATAAGAGGGAAGGGAATATAGTTGCTCATCTACTTACTAGAACTTCAGTAGAAGGGGACATTCCAGTATGTTGGATTGAAGATCCTCCTATTTTTATTATGGATCAGCTTGATATTGATGTAACTTCTACATTTTAATAAAATTCTTTCAACTTTTCATCAATAAAAAAATGGAAAAGAAAAAAGATCAGAATAAGAACAAATGACTTGAATGTCATTGATAAGAGCAAAACTAGACTAGTCCTTCATCTCATTTATGCATTTGTCTACCTCCAGCGAGTTTGAAAAAAGATGGATCTTTGAATAGCCTTTAACCTCCAAACACTTCATAGCATAGAAGACTAAAAATGTTTTGGTCTCCTTAGAAAAGAGGGATACAAAACTATTTGCAGCCCATGTACATAAAAGTGAACCATCAAACCACACAGCAAAACCGCAACTGGTTTTGCCATTATACTTCAAAAATCCTGCATTAATAAAGATGGAAATACAATTCTTAGGTGGGCAAAACTTACGGGCTATACCATTAGGATTAATAGCGCAATTAGCATCTTGATACGACATAAGCCATTCCTTTAATAAGCTATTAACATCTCCTAATGTTTAAATAAGATTAAGAGGAGTACCCTTGAAAATGAAATTATTCCTTAAATTCCAAATGGCACATCAAAAGAACAAAATATATGAGAAATAATATGGTTAAAAGAAGAGATAGCAGTGGGCTGCTAGAAGCAACGACGTTCCCGATTTCCACTAGAATAAATAATGTTGTTCCACCAATAAGAAATATGAAGATCATTATGACCCATGGGAATGATCCTAATGTTGGACCCAATCCAAACAACCCCAGCATAGTCACATAAGAAGAGGACATATATCATCGTTACTTTGTCCTTACCACAAATAGGACATTTAGGACGTGTTTGGGAGAGGGGTAGGATAAAGTAAAGTAGAGTAAATCCAAAGTAAAAAAAAGAATAATATATAATTGAGTTATGATGAATTTTTACTTTTAATTGTTTGATATGAAATCTTTTTGATTTTTTATATAAAAAGTAAAGATTTTTTTGTAGTTTAGTGACGACTTTTTGATATTTTTTGAAAAAAGAAGAGGGATATTTAAATTAAAAAAAAGAAGGACGGAAATTTGAATTTTAAAAATTTAATTTTACTCTACTTTACCTTACCCCTTTGCCAAATATGCCCTTAATAATATTCAATTTGAGCCTTGAAGAGATAAGATTAAGAACTGAGATAGCTTCTTTGAGACATTTTAAACCAAATAAAATTATTGTAATTATTGTAGTTGTGAAGGGGGGGGGCGGGGGGGGGGGGGGGGGGGTGACTTCCAGAAGACCAGAAAAAACACTGATAAGAAGGTGGATAAAATTTGTGAATTTTACAAGAACATTGTTCAAGAAATCGCTATCTACATTAAGAGCAATAGACTTCATAAAATTAATGGATACAATTTTATTGGACTTCCAAATGACCAAATTTCAGATATAAAGCAATCAAGGCTCAAACAGTGGGCCTATTAGAACACACCCTTAGTTTTCAGAAAAAAAAAAAATCCTTAGTCCCTGGTTGACTAAATTGACATAAGGAGCGGAGATGCAAATTAACGAGTCTAAGTTGGTGTTTTTCTTTCTTTTATATATATATATATATTGGGTTGAAAATTTGGTCCTTGCTAATCCTTTGATCTATTTAATGAACAAGATAGGGTCCCATTGTGGATATAAATGGATTAGGTACCGGATGAATCCATTGACCCGATATTAGACCTATACTTAATTTCATCTATATATCTTGGTCTAGATCAAACCTTTTTATTTTTTGTACCTCCAAGCAAAGGGGTTAGGACCCAAGGTTGCCCACACATGAATTGGGATCCTCTGAGGGATTTCCCCATGATCGTAGGTGGATCTATCAGGGTCTGCCACGTCACCATGGAGCAGCCCTTGCCTTGGATTGGTCAGTTGCCCTGCGTGTATGACAGGTTGCCCCTGGTGACTTGGTGGACACTGATAGGTCCACCCAGGTCGTTTTGGGGTAAACCCTTACGAGATCCGAACTCCCCCACACATATCGAACAGAGAGCCCATACATATGGAAAGAGTGGCATATCTATATGTCAATCATTGTCTAGACAAGTGTGACACGCATCCATTAAATATCTTAGAATCTTCTAATAGAAAGACTTTTCTTCTCCTCCATACTTTATCTTAAGACGAATAGTTGTACCAAATCATTCGAATCTCCTATGCAAAAAAAAAAAAAAAAAAAAAAAAAAAAGAAGTGTCCACATGGGGGCCCTAACTGTAAAGATCCTTGTAAAACACACCTCTTGGGTACTCCCAACTATGCTAAGCACCTAAGAAAAATGAGACGTGCACACACTAAAATGCACACAAGCTTATGTGACACTATACAATAGCATCTATGTCCTACTTTTTATTCCTCTCTTTCACACACACCAACACCAATGAATGGGATAAATATATTTATATTTAATAACAAATGGGCCCAATGCATGGATTAAGTTCCTCCATTTGATGGGGCCCACCTTGCATGTGCCTTCTCATAATGAGTCATAAAATAACAGTACCAATGGTGGGCATACTTGTTATTGGGTACAAATGTATTTATCCCATTCATTGGTGTTGTTGTGTGTGAAAGAGAGGAATAAAAAGTGAGGTATAGATGCTATTGTGTGATATCACATAAGCTTGTGTGCATTTTATAGTCTGCATGTATCATTTCTCAAGCAACTAATGCTCAAAAGCACATTGAAGGCCACAAATGACAATGTTTGGCTCCGGAAATAGCTAAGATAAGTCAATATCTCGTGCAGCCACATTTCCAAGTCTCTAGTCACAAAAGAAGCAATGCTATTGCTATAATGCACCGGTTGAAGAATGAAAACACAATACTAAGATCCACCCATTGAAAATTCCTTCAAAATGAATACTCTCATCATATATGAGATATCCTCAAATTTCACTCTAAAAATATTGGGCCACGAAAGAAGAGTAATAAATATGAGTTATAATGTATTAAAGTTTTGAATCATGCTATTCTATCTTATGCCGAGATTAACTTCTATTAAAGTAAAATTCTAATTAATTATATGTGAGCACATTCATTTTGAACGGCTTGGATTTTCAATTGATGGATCCCTACCACTTGTGTGTATCTCTTTATATATACACACATTCTCACAAACACTTGTACTATCTTCAATCATCATAAGCTAAATCCAGAATGAGTGATGAGGATTTGTTATCCAAGGCCACATATATGATCTTATCCAAAATGTAATGGCATATTTACTCATCTCTTCAAAATAGTGAAGTTCTTATATATATGAGAATGTCATCATTCGATAGAAGCAAAAAAAAAAAAAAAAGCTATTTGAGTAACCATATCCAATTATTAAATGTAAGCAGATTGTGCTGTCAAGGTGGTGGCTCAGTTGGTTTGAGCCTTGTGTTTGCCCCTTAAGGTTTCGAGTTCGACTCCCACCCATTGCGTTATTCAATTATTATGTGTGCGGTTACATAAGTTAACCGTCAGATCGAAAGCCAAAAGTAAAAAAAGGTAAGGCGATTGTTAGCTCTATTTCTCTAAATTTTTTGAACCATTGTTTTTTTTTTTTTACCATGATAATCTATCATTGTCTGGATGGATCTCATTGTCACAAGAAACGTGATTAGAACGCAGGAGTATTGACTACGTTGCTCTTTTATGACTAATAAGAGTGCAGTCCATGTGGCTTAGATGCCCTGCTAGCTGCTTTTACTTTGGCCACTCTCTAGGGCTCTAAGCCCCAACTTCTTCTTGGGAGGGGTGGGTCCTTCAAAACTTTCAATGAATGGACTACGTACTCCTAATGTGACAATGAAGTTACATAGAAATAACATATCATCAATTCAGAGTCAAGGTGTTGACAGTGCCTCACCCATCCGTTCCACTATAATAGCAACTATTGATGCACTCACCTTTAGCTATAGGAAAAAAAAATCATAGATATTAATTCTGCCTTATAATGAAAGTTAGATAATTTCTTATAGGTACCTGCATTGATATTATCAACTAAAAATGTCTTTGACTGTGGGACATCACATACCATATTTTTTTTTTGCAAATCTTGCAACAATGTAATTTATGTGATCTTGTACAAAATCCCCCCTCTTGTGGAGTTAAATAACGATTATATCTTTATGATATCACATAATTTATAATTTTATGTGATATTAAATGCACAATTTAGAGCAATTTAGTCCATAAAAATTGCATAAGTACCTATAGTAAATTATCTCAACTTTCATCATCAAAAGGCAGGATTATATATGGCTAATAGTTGACTTGTAAAGTGATGTGAAGTGAAGTATCCATTTAAGAGACATGAAAAAATGAGGGGGCATATCAAAAGTACAAAAAATTAAAATCCCCCTTCATTTTTTCAAGAATTCTTTTCAAAAAATAACATTTTCAAGCTACTAATGACAAAAAGTCATCAACCTTTTATAAAAAAAAAACCTTATCAACCCACATAAAGCAAAAGGTCATCACATTGTGATTGAACCTCCCTATATTTATTCTCTTTTGATTTGAAGCTTGAGTTTGAATTCACTTTACAAATAAGTTACCAAACTGCCTAAAGTTTTTCTTCAAGTAAAACCTCAATTCTAAACCATTGTATTGACATGATAATTAATCATTGTCTTAGATGTCATAGTCACGAGAAACGTGATTAAAGCGTAGGGAGTGTTGACTACGTTCTCTTCTGAGTTATGACTGGCATTCATCCACTCAATCAGGCCTAGCTGGCAGGATAGCTGCTTGTTCTTTGGTCACTGTCTAAGCCCCCACTTGCTGGAAATTGTAAGTCAGTCAATGAAAAGAACATATCATCAATCAATTTCTAGGGGGACTTTAGAGATGTCCTAGTGGTAAAGGCTCCCACTCCCATCCTACCCTCAATGGGGTGGGTGACTTTCCTTCTCTCCCACTTAGCCACTAAGGAAAAAAAAAAATAGAGTCAAGGTAAAAAAAAATGTGACAGTTCTCCACCCATCTGGTTCTTTGGAATACTAACAAAAATTACACTCATCATGGAGTCTCTATCCTCAAAAGTCTTTTTACTTAAGAATTTTTGAGTTAAATGAGTGGAACTCCAAAATGGGGCTTACTAATTAAAAATCCAAGGAGCACAAAGATATCCCTCTCACCATTTTTACAATGTCTCTGAATTTCACACTAATAGAAATAGGCTCCAGCATAAGATTGAACATATGGTGAATAAAAACATTTTTGTTTTGCTAAAAACGAATATTTCATAAACAAAACAAACACAAAACAGATCTCGAGCACAACACAGGGCACAACTATATAGATATATACAAACACCTAGTACCCCTAGACTATTAAAAGTAGGATCATGTGTAGGATGACTTATATTAAGTTTTCTCACTTGACAATTCCTACCAAAACCACAAGATTTTAGTAGAGGCATTATAAATACTTTTAACACTCTCCTTTGGGAGAAGCCTACTCCACAACACTCCCCCTCAATGAAACCTGGTCGATTTACTTTTGGCAACATGTTTTGTTTTGTTTTTGTTTTTGTTTTTTTTTTTTTTTTTTTTGGTTTTCTTTTTGTGCTGAACCGATCCTCCTAAGATTTGAAATCGCAGCCGGTTGTCTCTATTAAGTTTCTTTAGCTAACCATTCATACAAAAACTTTGAGGTATTAGTAGAGGTAGCATAAGTACTTTTCAATACTCTTTCTCGGGCAGAGCCCACTCCTCAACACTCCCCCTAAGGTGGAAATCAATTAGTGCACGTTTGGCAACACCATGTTTTTAATGCCGAGTCATTCCTCCTAGAATTCAAATGCGTGACTAGTTGACTCTGATACCATATTAAACATGGGTGGAATCAAGATTTCTTTTTTTTTTTTTTTTGGGTGGGGAGGGGGGAGTTTCTTTATCTACGGCGGATGTAACTCCAATTAAATTAAAATTTCTCATGATAATACAATATAACTATGAAGTGATTTATAGCGGGTTAGATTTCAATAATGAGTTTCATTGATTGAAAAGATATAGTAAAGCATGGAGGATTAGTATAATAACAATTGTAAATGCCATAAGGCAAAAGAAAATCATTCTTAAAGTAGGTTCTTAATTCTCTCTTCTATTTTATGTATACTTTTATATAAGAACCAAAAGGCAAGCAATGATAATAACCCATATTTGAGATTTAAAACAATTAATGTGATATTAATAACCAAAATTAAACATTAAAAAACAAAAAATAAAAAATCTCTATCTATGGTGGATATAATCCCATTAATTTAAAATTTTTATACTAGTAGAACATAAATAGGAAATAATTTTGACCGGGTTCAATTTCAAGCATGGGCTTCAAGATTGGAAAGAAAAATAATGATGAATACAGAATTAGTGCATCTATAATTATTAACGCATGAAGTGAAAGAAATGTTGCTTTTTTAAACACCTTTTCCCATCCCCGTAATGAAACAACAACTCCAAGTCCTTTCACCACCTCCAAACCCCAATAATACAAGCTCTCAGCCTCTCTTTGATGAACCTATTACGATCTCAAGTCAAGGTATGTGGACAACGACGACTCTAGATTTTGCTAAATAGTTTTTAATCTATCCCTAATTCGTTCTTTTATTTTATTTTCCTTCTCATTTCCTTCTTTTCCTTCCCTTTCTTCTTTCATCTAATTTTTCTCCTAAAAAAATCAACAATTATTTAGTTTCTTTTTTTTTTAAACCTAGATTATATTCCTAATATCTAAAAGGAGGGGTTAGAGGATATATATATACACTAGTTCTCATCACTTTTTTATGAAAAGTCTAGGTGGGACTCATCTATCACCTTATTCAAATCTTGCAATACACAGAGACCCTTGATAGTTATACACTCCAAATTTTGTTCAAATCCGAATTTATTGGACCATTGGATCGATTGTGCACTAATTCAAATGGATTGTATTTGTGGGACACTCTTTAGCCGGTCAGAGCTCATCACCGGCCGAAGGGAAAGGGGGGAGGAGAGAGGAGGGAGGGAGAGAGATGTGTGCGGACTATTTTAGGGATTTTAAATTAAATTTTTTCTCTTGTGTCAAGAGAGATAAAATTGTTATTAAAAAAGCAGCACTAAAGTGTAAATCGAAAGTGATAGCTTGCCTTGGATGGCATGGCACTTCAATAATGCCTAAATACCTCTTTGCATGTATACATCAGATGTCCCCAAAGAGACCTTTTGCATGTATATTTAATGTGTTCTTGGCGTTCATTGTATCTACTTTCTTGTGAGACACAAGCTTTAGTTATGATGTTCTTGCGAATGTTCAAGATTGCTATCTTTCTTGTGATCATTTGGTACTGTTGCTTTTGTTGGTGTCATGGGTGCATACAAGAAGAGAGGACACATCTCCTGCAAATCAAAGACTCCATCAACAATCCACACGGCTCTTTACTTGATAAAGATTGGATCCAAAAGAATTGTTGCAAATGGGATGGAATAAAATGCAATCCATCATCATCTAGGGTGATTTCAATCAATCTTTTCGGGATAAGGGAGCAAAGATTGGAACTATGGTATCCAAATGTTTCCTTATTTGCTGCATTTAAGGAACTGGAAGAACTTGATTTGCGTAGTAATCAAATCGGTGGATGGGTCGCACCTCAAGGTAAATTAGATATACTATGTAGGCCCCTTTTTAAGATGATCTAACTTGCTAATATCACATTCGTTGTTACTATGTATGGGCATCCACTCAAATCTGAATTTTTTTGAAGTTATTCGTAACATTGGGTTGATGATGTATGAAATATATGCATTTGTTCTATGTATGATCAATAGAAGTGCACTCGGACCCTGTCCCAATCAACGAGGGGTTATTGTATGAGGACCTTAATTGTTTTCAATTACCCTTGTTTCATGAACGATAAGGCACCAAATATCTGTATCAGTGATAACCAAATAACTGTATTAGTGGTAACAGAAAGGGACATGGTGGACGGTTGAGATTGAAAGGAGATGGATGCATGTATGTGGGATTGGATATGTCCTTATTTGCAGCTTAGAAACTGTCCTATCTTCTTGTCAATTGTCATGTTTCAACCAATTTTAATTTATACTTTTCATTCTTTTTACAACTTTCTCTGATATGCAAAGCTTAAGGAAGTTGTATCTTTCGTATAACAGCTTATCTAAAGGCATTGACGCTCTACGAGGTATGTACTAAACCAGGACCTAATGGGCTTGGGTTTAGATCTTAAACTGCTTTTCAGGCCAGTTGATCATTACTTGCACTAACTACTCTCTCATCCTGACAAGCACTAATCCTTAAAACTGTAGGCCAATCAATTTAAACCTCATTTTATTTTCCTACTTTTCCCATAACCATGTAGAAACTCAAAGTGCATCTGTCAAATTAGTTTGACCAAACCATCCAACAAACCATTTTGACCTCTTGTTGGGTTTTTAAGCATTGGCTGACCTTACTCATCAAGACATACATGCTGGGGAATTTTGCAGGTTTATGTGAATTGAAAAACCTCCGAGGTTTATATCTTGATGAAAACAATCTTGATGGCAGATCACTTCCTTCATGTTTAAGCAACCTATCAATGTTGGAAACATTGTCGTTATCGCTCAACAATCTTGGATCCTTCTCTAGTGCTCTAACAGGTAAAATAGCAATAAAAACGATTTATACAAAAAATTATTGGGTCTAGATCTTAAATTGCTTTTCAGGCCATTTGATCATTACTTGCACTAACTACTCTCTCATCCTAACAAGCACTAATCCTTAAACTGTAGGCCAGTCAATTTAAACCTCATTTTATTTTCCTACTTTTCACATAACCATGTAGAAACTCAAAGAGCATCTGTCAAATTAGTTTGACCAAACCATCCAACCAACCATTTTGACCTCTTGTTGGGTTTTTAAGCATTGGCTGACCTTACTCATCAAGACATACATGTTGGGGAATTTTGCAGGTTTATTTGAATTGAAAAACCTTCGAGGTTTATATCTTGATCAAAACAATCTTGATGGCAGATCACTTCCTTCATGTTTAAGCAACCTATCAATGTTGGAAACGTTGTCGTTATCGCTCAACAATCTTGGATCCTTCTCTAGTGCTCTAACAGGTAAAATAGCAATAAAAATGATTTATACAAAAAATGATTGGGGTCCATATGACCATACAATTGCTACTTCTTATATATAGGCCCCAGTCCCACATGAGTAAAGCAAATAGGTAGCTTTGTAATTTAGATAATTTATCATGATTATAGATGAGAAGATGTTCCTTCTATTTAATATAATGTTTCACTTACTGCAAAAGAAAAAAAAAAAAAAAGAGAAGTAGATGTTGTGATGGATCATGCACGGTCATTTTGGGGTGGATAGAATCTATCCATTATAAATCAATAAACAGGGTTACTCAAACTCAGGCCAACTATTTATCAAATCAGAGATTCTAGACTTGAATTAGATGGCCCAAAATTGCCTCATAAAGACTTGACTCAACACAATCAACAGGCAGCTTTGTAATATAGATCATTTATCATGTTTATAGATAAGAAGATGTTCCTTCTTTTTAATACAACTAGTGGAGTGTATGTGCATTGCACGTAATAGTTAGTGTGAGTGTAGCGTCAATGTCATGGAGTTGTCTAGTTCCTTGAATTCATTAATAGCAAAATAGAACTTTAATTCTAGTGTGATCCAACATGTACAATTACTATTATGATGCTAACATATGCTTGCATTCTAGCTTCATAATAATCATATAGAAAACATTTGTTTTGATTGCCCCGAGAGCATTATTCATTTTGGTCAAAGATTAATTACTAAATGGAAGACACAAATCTCAAGATAATAAATCAAATGAAGAAAAGAGAAAAAATATAGTATGCACAATATCAAACATGTTTGATCAATATATTTTTTTAATCAATATTTGATATTAAAATTGTAAGGAATGTGAAAACCTAACCAGTCAGCATGTTAGACATATGGAACCATTTGGTAGCAAATAGGCTTGGAATCAGATTTTGAAGAATTTCAATATTTCTAGAAGCCAGGAATATGTAAAAATCTTTTTTTCTTTTTTTTTTGGTAGTAAATAGAATTAAAATGAAATTGGAATTTGGTGGAGAAGATATAATTACAGATAAAATGTTTTAACAAAAATGTAGTATTCAATGAGAGAATTTCTTGAATTCTAGAAAGTCCAGCCTCTTGCAATTTGCTAGTAAACATCCTCTGAATGAGTATGTGTGGATTGGAACAATGGGGTGAAAAGAAAAAAATCTGCACAATTGAAAAAAAAACAATTTCCTATTATTTAGGACCCTGAACGAGAACACCAGTAACAGGTATGAACATATATTTTTTGAACTATCATTTGATAAAAGAATAGCAACCTAACAAAGTTTAATTGAAGGAGCAAACAAAGGCATACCTTAACTTTTTCTAAGATAACCCATAGTCTTGTTGCTACAGAAAAAATCCTATACTCTCTAATATGCACAAGAAGGATTTAGTAATTGATCAGTTATTCTAGATGCTGTGAGCGTACAAACAAACTTTTGGCTTTCTTGGTGAAATCCAAGAATGGGAATATTATATTTAGTTATGATTTAGGAATATCAAAATGAAATTGAATTGTTTTAAAATAGTAGGGAAATCAATAAGTTATAAGACTGACTAATACCAAATTTTACAATCCATTAAAAAAACGTTCTTACTTCTAGCGACCCTTTGACCACTGGCCAAGTAGAAGGATTGGCTCTGTCACCCCTCTCACCAAAGGTTGACTGAATATATACGTAAGAAAAATCCATCCATTAGCAATTCAATGCATATATATATATATATCAAGAAATGTATAACGTTACTTGCTGTATTTACTTACACATATAATAGTTTATAATAACGTTACTTGCTGTTATCATAATGAGGAAGCTTCATATTGATATCTGAACATCACACATATAATAGTTTATAATTAGAATAAATAAATGCTAATAAATTCTTTACCTTCCAAAAAAATGCAAATAGAAAATCATAAGTGAATGCTAATAAAGAATCCTAGGGATGGATACAGAGGCATTTTTTTCTCTTAAACCCAATCTGCATGAATGGTTAAACAGAGAGATACCTTCTTTTGTTAGTTTTTTTAGGCTTGTCAGTATATCAATCGAGAATGGTAAATCGTGTGTCCTAGCATTCCCTCGAAGTTGAAAATAGAACCAATAATTTAATCAACCATGTTTCCAGAAGAGGAAAGGAAAAAAAAAACAAATCTTTAAGATTAGTATGTGGAGATCAATACCCCTGCTCTAAGACAGAGTCTCTTGGATTTTCATTTTGTAGCTTTTCCTGAGGTTAGTAAGGCATAAATCAGAAAATGAAAGTTTGAGGGAAAAAACCATGGATTTAAAACTAAACTGGTATGTGATGGTTCCACCAATTACCTATTGGTTTCAGCTCCAATCAATGTTGATATATTGTTAGTATGGTCTGAAATTCGGAACTCTTTTACAATTCTATTTTATCCATGATTACATTATACTCTACAGGTTTATTACATATAAAAGAAAAACTTTGATTACTGTTAAGGAAGCCTTTCATTCCTCAGCTTCCAATTTTTTAGCTATTTTCAGGAAATAGGACAAAACCAACATATTTAATCGTTTGGACCATTATATCAGCTCATAAATGGTGTTTATGAGTTCTAAAGCCATTAAACAAAAACCCAATAAAAAAAGTATAAAGCCATAAAAAAGAAAAAACTAGCTAAAGAAATACATGAATGAGTGTGTAACAAAGAACTAAGTTTAGTTAGCTATATATTTACCTTATCCTCATTTGTCATATAGAAATCACTTATTGAAAGTGTTGCAGATTTCCTGTAAAAGAATGAGGGAACTAGTAGCAAAGTTGGAAATTTCAGGAGTTCATCTTTCAAAGAATAGTAATGAAATAAAAAAGCAAAATTGAGCAATGTAATTTCTTTTGGTTGTACCACTAAAGGGGTGATCTCATCTCCATCTCTGAACTTAGATTTGTGATCCGAGATTTGATCTTTGCACCACAAATAACCAGTATGTAGTAGTGTTAAAGTCTACCATTTGGTGCAGTTGTTAAATTCAGCTCATTCGTTCCAAACAACCTACACAAGTGAAAGCCACATTCCAACCACTTGTGCATAGTTGATACCACCATTTCTAGGGTCAAACCCAATCTCTTTTTTAGAGGGCTTGTGCATATGAAATAATCAAGGTCTTGCATAGAGGAAATAGCAGCAGTTGATGTAGGAAATATAGAACACAATTGCCCTAGTCTGTGTCCAGTGATGGTGGTGGTTTCATACCAAATTGGCATATCTTGCAGCAAAGAACACATGCGGTGTAAAGAGACAAAAACTGGGAGGAAAAAAGGAAGCAAAACAACAAAAAAAGAAAAAAGGCATTAGCTCTTAAACACCAATTTAATTGAGATATCAATTGGAATATCCTTTCTCAATACACACCTGTTAAAAAAATCAATTTGAATCAGAATTTGTTCAAGAAGAACAAGAGCAAGCACTTGGATTTCATGACAAAGTAATTTAGTAGTAGGCCGTAGAGCTAGGTAAACGGTGTGATTGTTTTCTCAAAGCAAACTCAAATTTTCATTGGAAGTACTCTTTGGCGAACTACCAATATGATACATCCCTCTTCTCCTAATTTTGCAGCATGTTTAAAGCGGCCACAAATTGTTGGTGTTGAAGAGATGATAATTGATAACCATATGTCATATCTGTCCCACCTTAAATACATAGGAATTCTAGAACCCCTGATGTACTACAGACTACAAGAAACAATCATCACCAAATACCGATTAATTATATAAGAATGTAGTTACTGTTAACCATCTGTTGAAACAAAGCGTGATCATCCTTTAATTATTCCAAAAGCAAACAAAGACACGCAATTATTCCAAAGAATTTGGAGAAATATTCTCAACGAAAACACAGTAAGAAAACCACACTAACTAATCAAAATAACCATCCCCTGTAATTATATTACTTTCCTTTTTTGGTTTGCCTGAGCTTGTTTTTATGTGTAAAGCACCCTACTGCAACAGTCTTAAGTTCTTCCATGATATTGAAGCTTTTGTACGACTCCACTCGGTGTTTCAAAAGCAACTAGTACAACTGATATAATGATCATCCAATATAATTGTAACAGTCATTCTTTTATTTTCACAACCTCTTTTCATTTCATATTTTGTTGCTATTATTTTTCTATATTTCTTTTTCCATAGGAAGATACCACTAAAGATATTACTACTTAATCTCAATTTCATAGTTAAAGAGATACTATAAAATTAGAATTGTATTATGGCTATCCTAAAACTAAGGTGGCTCCTGCTAAAAATTAAATTTAAAATTTTAGCATAAATTATACAGCAAGTTAACCTCACTTTTATAGTTTTATGATGGTGGCCAAATTTAAATCCAAAATATCCCTGGTATAAATAGCTCCAACTGAAAATCTTCATAATGGGGTATCATAAAATACAGGTCCATATATTGTTTACTTCAAATTTTGATGACATATTTTGCCCTTTAAGGGCATTATCAGTTGGAACTTTGAAAATAGTTATATTCATTTATCAAACACTAAGAAGGGGAAAAAGAAAAAAAAACCGAAATCAATACCAAATTCCACCCAATTAACATGCATCAGCTTCCATTATTCCTAAACACCCAACTCATACATTTAGACAAATGGCAAACCCAGATGCCAATTCAAGAAAGAAATACATTATAACAACATTATGTCATGAACATATACAAAGATATTAAGCGCTAATAATAGATATATTTTTATGTTTTGTGCTGTTAAATAGATATCCTATTGTATTTAGTTTCATATGAAATCTAACATCATTTAGAAAATGAAGAATGAGAAAATTGTTATTGATTGATCATAAGTGTCCAACTTGCTTCAAAAGTGGGTCCACATGATGTTTCTCATGAGAGACATCTCCAAATGAATAATGATATACTGCACATATATAAATAATATGCCGTTTATAATGATATACTGCACATATATAAATAATATGCCGTTTATAATACATGTTAATGCACGTGCTTGTACTTAGATTTTGTTAATTTAGCTTGGAATTGAGCCTGCAATTTAGGTTTCATCCAGTTTGTGTACAAATCTCTACCCACATGTAATATTGACTTACCCAAGTTGGAGGCCTAGTCTTACATTCTCATTATTTAATCAAACAAACATAATAGCAATTAGGATATAGGATGTTGTCAATATTTCAGATCATCAAAGAATCTGAAATTCTGTGAGCTTAGACTTTTCCCTCCGAATTATGTTCCATCAGTATCACAATTGTTGAATGTGAATGATCTTAAATATTAATATGGAGCTAATCTTTGCTAAGTATTGTGATATATTTTCAATGCTCAGTATCTTTGGAGGCCCACCATAAATATGAAGACTTACGACTATAGTTTTTTGAAGTTAGGCTATTTGGCAAACACATTCAATGCACTCCACTCAAAATCCCTCTTCTCTGCTATTGTGAAGCAAATTTATTATAGATCAGGCAAAACCCAATAAATCCCCAAATAAAAATGCCCCAAATGGCACTTGTCCACTCAAATTGCCTCTTTTTCATGTATTAGAAAGCAAGAAAAACCATGTCCAGGTGCAGGGTCTGGCACAAATCTTAATGCATCCACCGATTGTATCAATTAAAACCAACCCACAAAGACAAATCACCGTTAACCCACAACAGCAAACCATTAACCATATCAACTAAAAAGAATAAAGCTATTAAAAAGTTCAACATAAATGAAGCAAACACATTCAGTGATTTGAAGTATCAAATTCAAATAAGAGGGAATAGGAAGAGAGACCTACAATGAGACTTTCTCCATAGCTTCTGGCTCTTTGGCTCGGTCCTTTAGTTTCAATGCATGTGACCCATCAACAGATGTTCTACAAAGAGCTTTTGGATATAAGGACATCACAACAAGAGGCAAGAGGTGGCAACTTGGATCTAAAAGAAGAATCTGGAAGCCATAGGAGAAGAGAAAAGTCGTTTGAGGAGTGTATCCAAGCAGCACGACACAGACACTCATGAAGTAGAGGAGAAACTTTGCTTTTTTAATATGGGCATAGATATAAATATAGATGTTTCAATTACTGTAAAAAAAATGAGGAGATGTTGTGATGGATCATGCACAGGCATTTGGGGGTGGATGGAATCTATTCATTATAAATCACTAAACAGGGTTACCTAAACCCAAGCCAACTATTTATCACATCGCAAATTCTAGACCTGAATTAGATGGCCCAAAATTGCCTCATAAAGATTTTCTCAACACAATCTACCGATAGCCACAAAGAGAAAGTGAAGTTTTCTTCCCCCTAGAAACAAGGGCTAGTTTGGCTAGTTCTCTTTTTTTGAAAACATACCTCATTTTCAGACCATAATAAAAGTAGCGCCTTGTATGTCCATTTCCGTTTTAGGGGTATTTCTTTTGCCTCTCATGCCCCATGGTTCCTACATGCTTTATTCTTTTAGTGTTTGCCTCTCTACATAGAGAAAAGAAAGAAAGGAAATTAGCAGGAGGAAAAGTACCTTTTCATAAGTGTATTTTCTAGAAGATATATTTCCATAAAAATGCAAGCATGTATACAAAAGGAGCCTATCATATATTTATGACTTTGATAATCAATTTTCATCCTATATTATTCTTACATCTGCTAATTTTGTGTTCATTTTTAATGCATAGGCATATGTGAACTGACTACATTGCGGTCACTGGATTTAAGCGCTAATGAGCTTAACGACCATGGTATACTGAAATGTTTGGGCAAACTATCTCTACTTGAAGAACTATACTTATCTAGCAATAAACTAAGAGGCTGTTTTAGCAGCTTAACAGGTATAAAGCCAAAAACTCTCTCTTTAGTTTGACTATTTTCTCAGTTTTATAAATCACAAATAAGTGGCTTTGATTCTTGCAAGTATTTTAATAGTATTGATTTCAGGTTTATTCCTAAAAAAAACTTAATGAGATTGGTTATTTATTAGCTAAAGTTAAATTAGCTTTGGACATTGATAGGGTATGCTGGGATGACTTCCTAGAGTTGACTGTTTGACCTGTTTACTTTTTTTCTTTTTTTCTTTCTTTTTTCTTCAAAATATATGGATTTATATTTACCCAAAAAGAAAATAAAAGGTTTGAGGTTTCTACTTTTGCTTGTCAAATATTGGAATAGCATTTACTTAATTCCAAGCCCAAACGAGACCCAAATAAAATCCTAGATAACTAGCCTGATTGACTTGGTACCCAAATTTTGTGGTTTAGTTTACTTTACAAACGAAAATAAACATTAGAAAATTTATTTACTTCATATATACCTTAGGCTGTATACAATGTAACATTCAATATATATTACCCAGTGCAAATTGGGCATTCAAAGCCCAAACGTGAGCCGGACCCATATTCTACAGCATCTTATAAACCCAGGAGAGCATATGAAACCAGACCTAATTATTTATTATATTACGCATTTTGAACTACAATGAGATAAGCCCAAAGTGGCTAGGATCTAAATGAAGAGTACCATCGATTTAGTTCTACTCCATTATTCGTTGGCTTTGCAGTAAAATCTTTATTAGTAATTTAGTGATCGAAACTGTGTGGTGTGTCTATTACACTGGAATTATATTGCAAAAGTTCCCATGTCGAGGATAATTTTAGGAATGGTAGGGCCCACTTGAATTTGATAAACATGATTTGTTTTTATGATGCCACAGGACTTAAGCACTTGCAGAGCCTCTATCTCCGCTCAAATCACTTGATGGATGATGGTATTTCTCCTTGGATATCAAATTTAACATCACTGACTACCCTGGACTTGCAAGACAACAAATTGAGAGGTTCCAACACCATGAGAGGTACATGTGTTTCTTTCTCAATCTTATTATTTTGCTTCCTATAAAAAAATTATTATTCTAAAAAAAAACCCCTAAACAAAACAAACAAATTACACAAACACCCAAACAACTACGACAGAAGCTGTTGGGATATGTGATGGGACCACTTGTGTTTACATGTGGGTGGGGCCCCAACATAGAGATACACCCTTCACAAAGATATTATTTGCATTTGAAAGGATGTGTTAATCTTTCTATGATGATCAATTTAAATTAATATTGCAATGAGGAAATAAAAGAAAAAAAAATTGCATATAACATAATTCCTTAGTCCAACTATTGAATAAATTATCAAATAAAAATCTAGATTTACATTTAAGTCCTCAATTTTAAATTAAATTACTGGCTTTAAGCATCATGTATAATTACTTATAAATAAATTTAATTAGGTAAGATTAGATCTACCTATTAAATGTAAATAACTTATTAAAATGAGATGACTCGGTAGAATCTCCCCTATTTTTGACTCAGTCCTTTGTGAAAACTAGATGACTCTAGAGAGTCAAGAGTCCACTCATCAATTTTTCCAACTATGGGTAAGATGAGAAATAAATATTGAGTAATGATTCACGTGGATCGGTTTTTGACCAGTGATTTAGTATTGAATCATTATAAATTGGCTGTGCAGCAAATCTCCATCATTGATTTAAAGTAATTATGAATTTGTGGCTGTTGTCACGGAATTATATTGCAAAGTTCCCATGTGGAGGATACTTCTAGGATGTGGCCCTATATGAAATTATGGACCATCAATTGAATGGTAGGGCCCACTTGAAGCTGATAAGCATGACTTAAGGGAAAATTTCAAAATAGGGCTTTATTTTTGCCCAGATATCAAATCAAGACAAAAAAATCTTTTTGATTTCAAAAGAGGACTTAAGCTTTCCAAGTTATTTTCAAATCATGACCTCCGGCATGATTTGGCATGATTTGGGGTTTTCCTACAACTTTTTTCTCTTTTTTCGTCCAAATACCTAAATTGTCCTCATATTTCTTCTTCCCAAAACCCTCTTCCAATGGTTCTTGAATCTGCAGCACTGTGTGTGCATCAATTGCCCTGATGCCAAATTTACATTCCTATTTACCATTAACCAAAAAAATATACTCTTCAGTAGATCTAATCATCAATCCCATAATCAACAAAATACACTTTAAGATTTTTTGGCATTAAGTCATCCAAGCCATATGACTTTGTTACTCTTGCTATATGTGGAGAATCACTGCATTCTTACCTCAATTTTAGGTTACGATTTTCTCCCAGTCAGAGATATCTTTCAGACAACATTCACTCTAGGGCTTATTACAATGGTGATTTGTAACAAACAAACTGAAAGTCTTAGATGTGTAGTGGGTAAACATCATCATCACTCCACCTCCTAATGAGATTAAAATTCTTATTAGAAGTATGACTTAAAGAGGCCTATAAAATTTATTGTTCCATAGCCTCTAGTACCATACATGCACAGTGCAACAGATTCAATTAATCCAAAGCGCAAAAACCCAACAATCCTCTCCTCCCCTACTCTACCGGCAAGCACCTAAGAGCAATAACCATTAGAAGAGGGCTTTGGAAAGAAGGTATATGAGGGCATTTCATGTATTTGGAGAAAAAAGAGAATAAAATCACTAGAAAACCCAAAATCTCATTGAATATCTTGATTCAAAAGGAACTTGGAAAACTTAAGTCCTTGTTTGAAATCTAATAGTTTTTTTTTTATCCTGATTTGAGATCTGGGCAAAACTTGCGCTGTATTTTGAAATTTGCCCTCGTTTTTATGATGTCACAATACTAATGCAATTGTGGGAACCGTACCTCTATTCAAATAAGGTGACGAAAGATGACCTTTCACCTTTGATAGCAAACTTAACATCATTGACTATCTTGGACTTGGAAAACAACAAATTGAGAGGGTTCAACACCATGAGATGTACCGTGTGTTTTTTTATATTAAAATTATTATTTTTCCAGAGGAAAACAAACCTATACAAAACAAACAAATTACACAAACACAGAAACAACTATGGCAGAGGCAAAACCTCTCTCAACCTCAGGTACATGGTTCTACTTTTACAAGGCAATTTTGGAAATGATTTTCCTAGTTCAAAAGTCCATCTTGTGCTAAATTAAACATTACAACAATGAAGGATTTATAGAAAAATAACTACATGCCCTTCTCCCTGTTATAACCGTCTTTAGAATTTGGTAATATCCACTAGATTTTTCATTTTGGCCCCTTCACTCTTGAACTTTTCAATAACCATTATTTAAAAAATCCTTCAAGAAATGCATGCATAAATTTCCAAAATTTATATCTTAAACTTCTAAGAGAAAACCATATTATAGCCTTATTATTAGTATTTGATTTTTTTTTTTACATTTTCCATTTTAAAGCCAAGTGTTAACTCTTAATGCGTCATGATTTCAATTTGTTTTGATCCTTTATATGTGGAGTTTTTAGAGCCTTTTACAAAAAGGCTACTATATTTTCACAAAACCTCATAAGGACCCTTATGTCATATATTTTTCCTATTGACTAGTAAATTGGCCGTGGAGAAAGTAATGGACTCTACAATTCTTTAATTTCTTTTAACCAATTTACCCTTGAAAAAACTAAAAAGGTTGTCCCTTGAGTTCGAAGATAAAATCACAAATAATTTACCCCTTATATAATCATGTAGCAAGTTGAATCAATTGGCATTGTACCAAGAGGATTAAATATATCCCAAGTGGCCACACAGGAAGGAAGCACACATAAGCACACATCTTTTCTAAGTCATAAATTCTCTAAAAGTTACTATCTCATGCAATTTATGTGACACTCACCTCAATTTTACATCATGTTTCCCAATAATAATCATATTCATAACTAATAAAATACACCTGTGATTAGCATGGTCAATAGAGTCCATCCAAAACAAAATAATTTATTTTTATAAGAAAAAAATTAAAAAAAATAAATATCATTTCATATTGTAGACTATTTGATATCTTAAATAAAATAAGATTTCTTAAAATTTATAAGCTTAAATATAGTCGCAAATAGGAAGGATATTGCTATCGCCATGTAATGAGAATAACAAAATACAAGATTTTGTTCACATATTTTCTACTTGTAATTAATATTTATATAGAAAATAGATTTAAAAAAATAATAAATTTATCATTTTTAAAATGAGTTTTTTAATCAAAATAAACAATCACAAAATATAATTTATTTCGCATATGTTCTACTTTCCATTAATATTTTTAGATAGAATATGTCAGAGATGGATATAGATGTTGGATAGACCAATGCGACAGAGTTCTGATTTCAAATACTGTATATAAGTTGAAGAGAGTAATGGCAAAATGCAAATAGTTCTTCCTGCAAACTTAGGGAGAGATATATAATGAGATAAATTCAAAATCTCTTCTCATCTAGACGGGCCTCTTCTTATTTGAGAATTGGACTTGAAATTGCAATGGAATTGTGTCCAGTTCAATGAAATTGCCAAATGCTCAATGTTAATATGCATCCTTTTCTCACCATAGGACAGTTACATATTTGTAAATACTCATATGCAAAAAAGAAAATTCATTTATGATTAAATGCAAAAGAAGAATGCTCAAATACAAATAGTAAAAGCTATGTAAGCATTCCTCACTATGAGTGTTAGATGCACATAAATATTCCTATATATACTAGCAACAAGAGCCCGTGCTAAGCCCATGCCCTAAAAAATAAATAAATTCAGATATACACTAATTGAAAATATTTTTTCTAAAATAAATAAATCTCACAATATAGGTTAAAATATACCTCATAATAAATCTCACAAATTCAGCTTTTTTCCCTTCCACAAAAACTCCAATGAAGGATGATCAGAGTTTTTTTTGCCGCATGCTATTTGTTTTCTACTAATTCAGCATACCTGTTAAGGGAACCGTAACCAATGTCATTGTTTATTAATTGACTATCTTTGGAAAGGTCCCAAACAAATTTAGCTGAGGTATAGGCACGAGGAAAAAGAACCTAAATGCTCTGGCCATGAAGTAAGACACCAAAAATAAAAAAGCGAAGAGGAACGTCACGACAGCCCACCACGTGTCTTTGGCCTCGTGCATCGTCCGCCACTAGATCTAAACCAAGTAAGCTAAGCACCTCCATCGAAATATCGCTCAATCCCATCCGGGAAATCTTCCAACACGTGTCGTACGATAGATCCTCAGCCATCCATGTACCCGCCGTGATCGTCGTCTTCTCCTCCTCCTCTGTTTCCCTTCTTCCTCTTTTTCCCCTTCTTCTTCTTCTCTGTTTCCTTCTTTCTTTCCCTCCATCTATAGTCCTGTTGAGTGAAACTGAGAGTCAGTAAAGTCAGAAACTCTTTTTTGTAACAACGTTGAAATACAAGGTTCCTGTTATATTAGGTCCGATCAGTGTAGCAGAAGAAGAGGGAAAGAAGGCATAATAGAATCCAAGTGAAGGCCGCGATCTTCTTCTTCTTCAGATCCGATCTGAGCGAAGGTGGTGACGGACGGTTCTTGGCACCAAGGGGGGGGGGGGCGCTCTTGGAAACAGGGGAAGATCGTGATCTGAGCGAGATCTTGATCCAATTTGGCCGGATGGAAAGTTGGTTTAACCGAGAGAGCACTTTAAGAAAAAAGAAAAATAAGAAGTGTTGATGTAGCACTTCTTTATTTCTTAGAGCTTTTATATATATAACTAGCAATACAAGGGCCGTGCCCTACACGGACCAAAAAAAGCCAAAATACTTAATGATATAACAAATAAAGCAAATATAAAATACATAGATATATTATTTAATATTTTAAAATTTAATATGTCAAATTCTATAAAAAAGAAAAAAGAAAAAAAAAAGTGTAATGAGTTAACATAAATTATAAATCAATCATGTAAGTTTTTTAGTTAAAGTTGTTGATGTATAAGAGTATTAATTTTAGACTAATAACAACTCGCTATACCCTATAATGATTTGGGATACGAATGAAATAATATAAAATGAAGTGATATATGAACTCAAGATAAATCTTAAATCTTAAATAAAAGATATAAGTATTTGAAACAAATAGTCAATAGGAAAGCAAAATACCAAGGCCATGATTGTAGCTAGTAATGAGAGGAAAAAAACATTGTAGTCATTATAATGATATTTAAATAATAATAACAACAACAACAATAATTATTATTATTATTATATATTCGTATTTTAAGTAGGTTTTAAAAGTCTAAATGAGGTAAAAACCAAATGAAAAAATAAATTTAGTAAAACTTCTCCCTTAAATTTTCTATTACTAAACTAAACAAAAAAAAAAAAAAAGTAAGAGAGACAAATCTAGTGACACAAACTCTGGCCACTTAATTTTGGTTGACTCTTCTCTCCTTATATAGTAATGTTGGCTTATTCAACTAAGAAAGAATTAAAATTGATTTTTCAATATTTAAATACTTCAACTATGCTATAGTAGCTAATGAAATAGAAGTGATCCCCAACTTATATCACACACGTTGATAAAAAAATGCCCATCAAACTCACCCACATACTTAAACATTGCATTAATGATACATTTCCAATACATGAAAAATAAGTAAAGAGAGGATTTTGATGAGAAAAATCACTTGCTATACACTACCCCACTTAGGAGTGATCCTAGGCCAGGCTAACTCGAGCTCGGCGGGCTTGAATATGTAATTAGAGCTCTTTTAATAATTGGACTGATCTTAAATTAAGTGATAGAAAGACCAAAACTCAGCCTGACCTGTGTAATGAATGCATATAATTTAATTTAATTAATATAAACAATTACTCAAATAACCACATAATTGATTAAAAAACCCAATTTAGCTTGGCGGGCTTGGGCCTGACTCTTACAGCCAATGTTGGGCTTGACCCAGGCCTAGGCCAATAATTTTAAAGTTGGGTTGGGACTGGATATGCATTAGCTTGGCCCAGCCCATCCCATCCCATGAACACCCCTACTACCTCATTTATTCATGGATGCAATGCATACTACATCAGTGGACTCCACCCTTCCTTGCATATTTTGCAGATGGATGAGATCGAGAAATTAGGGACAGAGAGATTTTATAGAAAATAAAGGAGAGATTTTAGGAAAATTGAGAGATTTTAGAGATTTGGTATGGATAGAGTTTAACTAGTATAGATAGAGTCTTTAGATTGCGTCATGTGTTGCCCTCTCATAAAGAGGGTTGCGCCACGTGTCGCTCTCCCACGAAAGAGGATATTGTTACAATATATATAATAATATGAGAATATTAGTATGCATCTCTATATATATAGAGAGAAGAATTGTCAAAAATCCCCATTGAAAATGGGGAGTTTCTGCCCCTTTTGATTTGTCCAATGGAATCTTGCCGATTCACATGTGCGAATTTTATGGAGAAGGAAAAGATAAGGTAATTTGAAGAGAAACTAGTTAAGTTGTGCATATTTGCTAGTTTTTAGGATGAGATTTGTTACTGGTATCATATTATTGTTATTCATGTTCGATTGATTCTCTTAATTACATTTTCCAATGTCCATTCTCATGCACTCATGTGGACCCCTCTCGTGAGTTCCAATCCACCCCACACTTGGATCAATCATTATTCTTAAGACATGTACTCGTGTGAATCCCTCTAGTGAGTTCCAATCCAATAATGGGCCCTGCACTTGGATCAATCATTATTATTAAAACTTGAAATTTTCATAACCATCATAAAACATTATTAAACTAAGATTTGATTAGAGTCCCTTAAAAGATGGGTATATTATTTCCTCGGTTTGAATTTTTCATAAGTGGTCCCCACTTGTGTTTTTAGTGATCATTTGAATGAATACTCAACCACTCTCTCGTTTTCTTTGAACGAAGTTTCCTTTGATTGGGGATAAACATATTGAGACAAAAAAGCATGTCTTTCAATAAGGAGAAAAACTAGGCAAGGAGATCTTAGTGATTTAGACAATGAGTAAAAATAGGAATTAAATATGGTTAGGATAATACGTCTCAATACTTTTTTTCTGTTTACGGTTTAGCAAGATGGTGGGATATATGAACTAACTTTTTAGGGCCTATCCAACGGAAAGTAGGTATGTGCAAAAAATCAACCCCATCCAATCATCCTAGCCCCTTCATCTTATTGGTTGGGATGACCATTGGATGGGGTTGATTTTATGCATATACCTAGTTTCAATCATGATCTTTCAATCCCTCATGCCCTTTATGGTTGGCACAACTCAGGTAGACCTTAAAAAGTTAGCTTAGATACAACACCATCTCGCTAGACCATTTCGCATATATATATATTATATGAATCATCCTGTGCATGTCCCTCAAGGAGGGACTGTGCATACTCCTCTATGGGGCCCACTGTGGACCCCACCAAGGGATGGGACCAAGGGAGTTGAAAACATCCATATAGGACCACCCTGGATATCATGTTTAGCCCCAATCACATGCTCCTAACCCCTTCATCAGTGGCCCACAAATCTAATCCATTCAGATTGGTGCACAGTCGATCTAATGGTCTAATAAATTCGGATCTAATTGAAACTTGGGCTTTGTAATTATCAGTGCAGGCACTGTTATTGCAAGGTTTAGATTGCTTGATAGATGGGCCCCAACTAGAGTTTTAAAAAAAATAGTAAGAGACATATGCACATGAATGTAGCTCCTTCCACCCGATTAAGCTGACGAGGGAGCCCATTTGCTCAAGCTTGTGAGGTCCACATGGGGATAGGGCTGGGAGGGATTTTTAGATCTACCAGGGCCCTTATTATGGACAAAAAAAATCAAAGGCTTATGATAAAATTGAGCCCAAAAATGAAAATATATTATTAAAATCTAAGTTTTTGTTGAAAAAGAGGAAAAAATCTTAAATAAATATATATATTTTGTTTTTATCTTTCATCATTAATATTCATTCTATGCATCAAGATCCTAACTAGAAAAAGAAAAAAATTGAAATAAACTAAAAAATTACAAACCAAAAGCAAAATTATGAATTTCCACCCAATTTTATTTTTCAAGTCATTTTTTGAATTAAGAAAAGATTTTAGGTAGATTTCATGAATTATGTTGTGTATATACTAATGTATTTTTATGTTTATAATTTTTTTTTGAAAACTTTGTCATCAAATATTAAGAGACTTTTCTAGAAATTGAGAATATTTGTTGATCAGTACTAATTAAGGCCATCTAAAACCAAGTCGTGTGGATGCCAAGTCCATACATGTATATAAAAAATGCAAAGGCTAGGTTGTATAAGTAACCAAAATGGCCATCTCTGGAAATGGAAAAAAAAATTCAAGAAATACCATACCATGTGTAGGTAACTAAATACTAAAAATAGAAAAATGATTAAAAATAAGAACAAGGCTAATTAGATTTTATAATCGAAACCTTTTAAACAAATCTAAAAACCAATATGAACAAAGAAAACTACAAAGCTCAATAAACAATATATGTCCAGTTTATTTAGAAATAGAAGAGCAACTTAAACAAATGATAAAGAATCCAAAATCTATTGAAAAACAAGAACTCAATTTTTAAATTTACAAAATAACATTTTTACAATTATCAATTGTGCAATAAAAACAATAACAATTAAACACAAAGCAAGGTTCTGCAAGCTAACTCCATCACCAACTCATTTGACTAGCAGTAAGACCACCTAAGACCAAGTCATGGGTGTGCCAAAAGTCCATAAAAATAAATTAGAAAGGGATACAAACAACAAAATAATAATAATAATAAAATAAATGCTCATTAGGTTTTCACCCAATAATGGACATGAGAGAAACCACCAGTAAAAGTAAATCAAGTAATTAGTAAATAAATGCTCAATAGATTTTCATCCAATTATAGACATGAGAGAAACATCTAGTAGAATTAAATCAAATTAAATTGCTAAGACAGTGTACTCAAGCTAAAATAATAAAAACACTATCGAAGAAAATTGAACACTTTCAACAGCGAAAAAACCCCTCAGATGCCCATGCACAAATAAGTACTAAGTAGAGTTTAGTGCACAGAATATGTTCCGTGAGTCCCTTTTTGTGCAAAAAGAATTTTCAAATAAGTGGAGAGGAGAGGAGAGGAGAGACAATAGCGTCACTCCCTTTTTATATGAGCAACTCTATCGTTACTAATTTCTTCTTCTTCCCTTCTTTCTTCTTCTTTCTCCTCTTCTTTCTCCATCCCTTTCTTACATCTCCCTCGTCACTTCCCATTTATACCTTTGCTTCCATTCATCACTACTTTCTTCATCTTCATTGAAGAGGGTGTTTTTAGACATGGTTGTTTGGAGAGATTGATGGTTGGAGTTGGAATTTTTTTTTTTTTTAAAGAAGATTTGGATTGAAAGGAAGGGTTGTAAAGGAAAAGAGTTTGAGAAAAACCAACAGCGATTGAATTTAATAGAAGCAAAGAAATGAATGAAAAGTCGGTAAGGAGATTTGAGAAGAGATGGAGAAAGAGGAGGAAGAAGAAGAAAGTAGCAACGATAGCATCGCTCAAATAAAAGAAAAAAAATCATTGCAAAAAAAAGTTATTACTAATATAATAAAATGTAAAAAAAAATCATTTGAGGTAGTGATGGTCGAGGGTAAAAAAGTTCTTCACAAGTTAGAATTAAAGTTTCAAAGAAAAAAAATTAGTTCTTCGTAAATAAAGCATCAACTAGAGAAATAAGCATACCTTTGGATGATATGAAGAGTGATCCACCATTGCAAACCCATGATCCAGTAAAATATAAAAAAATTGTTGTTACTACATATAATAAGTGTTAAATAATAATTTTATAATGAATAGATTGTGCTAATTAAACAATGAACAAAAAACCGAAACCAAACTTAGATATAGAAAAGTAACAGCAAACTTCTACACAAAATCCGTTCAAGCACATTGCCTTTTCAGATATACCAATGAACTTTGACATAAAACATTATTTAAAAAAAATCAGGAACCAAGGTTTGTATCAGATCATGGTGTTTACGGTTATTTGTACCATATGAGGGAGGCCTGTAACGATAAAATGAAGAAAAGGATTTAGAAGAGGACATAGAAATATAATGAAGATTTTACCTATTAAACATCGAAGCCTTTGATACTAAAAAGTGATATCTTTTCGAAAGAAATAATCATCCTTCCATTTTAATTAAAGCTTGCAAATACTAATAAAAGAAAATGTAATTGTGGTTTGGGGTGTGGCCACTGCAGGGAGAAAAAATTGCATGAGTGGGTGGCCTGGTGCGTTGTGTGCAAGAGAGAGAGACTTATAGTAGGAGGGTACGATTAAGGGATGTTAGGGTAGGATGGAATTTGAAGACAGGGAACGGATTTTCATGTGAGGTGGCATTCATGTCAATGGAATTAGATTAAATTCGTGACAAAAGGACTGAAGGACAACTGAAATCATGGGGAGATAACTGATGAGCTTGAAGCCCTGTGTGGGATAAGGACTGAGAAAAGTAAAAAAACATATTTAGGAGATAATTTAGGAGTTTTGAATTTTAAAAGGATTCAATTGTCTAGATTCCTTCCTAATTTAGAAAGGACGAAAATCAATCCTAAAATTCAGGATACAATGAGAAGCATTTGAACATAAAAGAAGAGAAATCTTTGCATGGAGGATTCCATTTTGCATTGGGTGATTTCAATGGGCCATAATAACATGGGATCATAGAGAGCTCGATCTTTTATGAGACTTAGGGAGGAGATTTGGAGATGAGCCCACATTACAATTGCTAGTAGAAAAAGGGTTCCAATGGAGAAAAACCTTTTTAGATAGAGTTCTAATCTTGAGGTAATTAAGAATTTTTAAGTTTAACTTTAAATTTCCAGATATAGGATATGGATAGGGAAAGAAAACCTATTGCATGTAATGATGTGGCGGGTTAAAGCACTCTATATTTTCTTGTGTATATATATATATATATATATATTGAAGAACTTCTATGTGCTGACGTGGCACTCCATGCATCCTCCCTCCGTATTGCTTCAATATATATATGATGATATGAAGGATAGCTTCTTTTAGTTTTTCTCAATGGTAATTAGCCAAAAAAAAAGCTGGATGGTCAACTACTCTTTATAGTTAGTCAAGAGAGGTTTTGGTAAAAATATAAAATACATGGGCTTTTTGAGGTTTTATAAAAATAGAGGGGCCTTTTTTGTAAAAAACAAAAAACTCTTTTTACAAAGTCTTACTACATCAATAATGTATATATACAACTGATTATATATATTTCTTTATTTGAATTCGTTTATTTCTAATAATATCTTAAAAAAATTCTAAGTTTGATTATATTTTTATTCATTAGATACTCAAATACCTTACACATGTGAGGTAATAGAGACTTGCATGTTTGAGATAATCCAATACAACTTGTACATGTAAGGTAATATAATGCACATATGCAAAGAGGGGGATGTACGGTTTGAACCCAAGACTTCCCAATAAAAACCAATACTCTTTATTACTAAGGTAAGGAGCTATTCTTTTAATAAAATTGTAAATACAATTGTAATGGTTGATCGTATTAAAGACTTTAAAAAGATACAATTATAGACAAAATCATAGATTATCACATTTTTATTTGATACTCCATGTACTTAAGGACGTTTATTTTGAAAATCTAATAGTAGTAACTGCTGATCTTCATAACTATATCCCCCATGGTGAGGAGATTTATGAAAACATATAAACTTGCAAATTGATAAGAAATCAAGCATATAGCCAACTATTGGTAAATGCAAGCAAAGCGTAACTTCCATTAAATCAATGGTTAGAAGAATCTGATGAGATTGGATTTTTGCTTGATGACCCGATCCCTGATGAGAATTGAATTGTATTTATATTACTTTCAGAGAAGATTTTGTATTTATGAACATATCTGTTTTCTTTTTCTTGGGCCCGGTTTGGGCATGGGGCCTCCCTTTGCTAGTCTAGTAAAATTATATGACTCTATTTAGAAATACAGATGGTGGCAACAAAGTACAATTGTAGTGGGACATGGCCTTTTCTTGTAATATAATATGATGTTAGAGGCCGGAGAATGTGCAAGTAAAAAGATCCAAACTTTGTTCAGCTACACTGACAAGAAGATCCTAGGTAGCCATATTTTGTAATTCATCATTAACCATCTATCTAATCATCCAAAGCAAAAAAAGGTACTATTTTATTTCTTTTATTAGTATTATATTCTTTTTCTAAATATTTTTCCTTTTCACTTCAACACCGAATAAAGGAGGAGAATGACTTGGATTGGTATTTGGATATTAAAAAATTGCCTCACTTTGTAGTTCTTCTCGGATGTAACTATTTAAGATGATTTTTTTTCTTTTTTCTGTTTTCTCCTTTTTCAAAGTATTCAAATTCATGCCCAATTATTCATTGGATCCTACATTTTGGACTTGATCAATGAGATAGGCTTGAAGAGGCGAGGATCCGAATCAAAGTTCAATGAATTAGTATCGTCGGGTCATGGGGTCAACCCAGTCATGGGGTCAACCGGATCCATTTTTAGTTCTAAAGTAATGTGTTCAATTTAATGACTTTTATCGCTCTCTCATTTTATGATTGTCATTGTTGTTTTGATGCTTATTTCATATTATAGGTTTATGTGGATTGAGTGCTTTGGGAACTCTATATCTGAATGACAACTATCTCAACAGCCTTCCAATGTGTATGGGAAACTTTTCCTCACTTCAAAATCTCGATCTATCTTTGAACAATCTTACTGGCCTTTTTGGCAACTCAATACCAGGTATAAGGTCATACTATTTCTCCCCAATTTGAATTCACATGTTTCTCTTGCCTATTAATTGCTAATAATATATATATATATTTGATCAGTAACGAAAACTTCCATTAAAAAGGGAACAAATACAATGAGAAGAATAAAAAGGAACAAGAGATATAAGAGCATTGTACTTCATACATCAGACTAACATAATGATCCATTTTCAAGGAAACAATCATCAACACTTTGTTTAGCTAAAGTATTTGCCATAGAATTTGTTTATCTTCGCTTATGACGAAACACTACATTAATACTTAAAGATAAAGCCCGAATCTCATTAAAAATGAATTAAAACTTCCTAGGATATACTGTTCGGTTGGATACCCAAGCGATTGCATTAGAGAAATCATCCTCCACAATAAGGCTGCGATTAAAACTTCTAAAAAAATATTGAAGAGCTTCTAGAATAACTAAAACTTTTGCTTCATTCGAATTATAAATATATTTATTTTTAGAAAACATAAACAAAACCTCACCCTTATGGTTACGAAGCACACACCTTCAATACTAGTTGGTCCTGGCTTACCTCTTGCAACTCCATCAACATTCACTAATATCATTTAGAGTAAAATTAGAAAACTCATTCCTTATAAAAATCCACTTTGCAATCCTCATGCCAATCATAGAAATCAAATCTATTGTAGAAGATAAAAAGCCCTTAAAGATTTTGTTGCTCCTTTCCATCTAAATAGACAATAAGATAGCAAATAGAGTCATCCTCCAAAGAATAAGCTTGTAGCTAATAAAACGCCCTCCTAACCAAAATTCTACCACTACCGCAATAGTCTATGGGTAACACCAAACAATGCCACACTTCAAATGAAGTGACTCAAAGCTGCAGAGTCACAATGAAGGAATAAATGGTTAATGGTTTCCTCTTCCTTATGACATATTACACAAGTATCTGAGATGTTATTAGAAGTTAGCCCCCTTCTTTTTAAATTGTCAGCCAAAGAAACCTTTCCTCCAACAGCTAACCAACAAAAGCCTCAACAATGCCACACCTTTCATATTAGTTACTGCTAATATGAAAGGCCATTGGAATTTTAAACATCATGATGCTTAGGGACTTTATTTGAGAAGTTAGAGTTGGAATACAAAATTTGGGGGCTTTTGATTTTCACTAATAAGACATTCTCTCTTATATATATTTCCAATTTTCTTTCAAATTAGATACTAATTTTTTTCCTTTAGGACATCATTGAGTGGTGTAAGTGACTAAAAATCTGGGGTTTTGGGATTTTACACATGTAATGGTCGACTGTGCCAATACAGACAATCGACAGTGGGCAGTCTCTTTTGATTCGGATTTTCATTGACTGTGATTAGGTTATGGAGACTTTCTATGCTTTGGGAGGTTGTCTGCAACAGGTAGTGCATGTCGATTGATATGAATTTGTGTGTGTTGGGATCCACACAATCCGCAACCATTCATTTACTAGATATTAAAATGGGTCGGCCTTTCCTAAATCCTACATTCATAGATACATTTCTATTACCAGCGTAATATTCCTCTGTTACATTGCATTTGTAGTTCATTTGATAGTTTATTTTGCGTCTCGTTCACATCTTGGAAAGTCCTACATTGGAGATCATTTGATTATGAACTTCTTTGTATTTAATTCTTAAGTTGTCTAGTGCAACCACAACGGGCCATAAAGAACATTTTTCATATAACTGCGTCATTACGCAAGTGTGATTGCAAACCTTGGTTGCCCATCAGACTGGCCCACCATGGATGCGATTATTTCCATGATGGGAGTCATTGGATCCTCTCTTTGGCAATTCAAATATCATGGAAACCTTCCACATTCATAAATGTTGCTCAAGAAGATTACCATGTGGCTTAGTAGAACTGGGGTCCGCTCTTGAGAGAACGAGACCATTGATTTAGTGTTATGTATTATTAAAAGTTGGCTCTATGGCAAAATCTCCATCATTGCTTTAGTGATCAAGACCATGCGTTTGCTGCCATGGAATGATATTACAAAAGTTCCCATGTCGAGTGCAAATCTAATTCTAGGATATGGTCCTATCTAAAATCATGGACCACCATTTGAATGGTAGGGCCCACTTGAAGTTGATAAACATGATTTGTTTTTATGATGTCACAGGATTGAAGCAATTGAGGTATCTGAATCTCAAGTCAAATCAATTGAGCGATGATGGCATTTCTCCATGGATAGCGAACTTGACATCATTGACTATGCTATCATTGAGAAACAACACATTGAGAGGCACCGACACCATGAGAGGTAGACGGTTTTTTTGTGTTTTTTTTATTTTTCTTTTTGCTTTCTTGAGAGGTAGTAGCTATTAATTCTCTTGCAATGAGTTTACATTACACAGCCTGAGAACAGAGAATTAAAGATAAAAATCAAAAGTAAATTATCAAAAGATCTGTACTTCATAATAGAAGATAACAACTTGTCCTTCACCCAAGTAAATTAGGCTGGTGAATTGTGCAGTATATCCACCAGATCTTTCATTTTGGCCCTTCACATTTAACTGTCAACATTAATTAGATGGTTTAGAATGATTTGGCTTCTTTTAGTTTTTCTCAAGGATAAATCAGTCAAAAATAAAAAAAAAGGATGGTCAACTACTCTTTGTAGCTGGTCAAGAGAGGATTTGGTAAAAATTTAAAATACAGGGGGTTTTTTAGATTTTATAAAAATAGAGGGTCCTTTTTGTAAAAAGAAAACTCTTTTTTTGAAGTCTTACTACAACAATAATACATATGTACAACTGATAGTACATATATTATTTGAACTGACTTATTTCTAATAATATCTAAAAGAAACTCTAAATTTGTTTATATTTTTATTCATTATCATATCAAAGCCATATGTATATTCTTTATTACTTATTTATTTACTTATTGATCAATAATGGTAGATCATATTAAAGATTTAAAAATATGAGGTACATGTTTACACCACAGAATTGTAGACCTTGGTTGCCCATCAACCCGAATCCATTTTTAGTACTAAAGTAATGTGTTTAATTTAATGACTTGTATCACTATCTCATTATATGATTATTCTTTTGTGTTGCTTATTTCATATTATAGGTTTATGTGGATTGAATGCTCTGAGGACTCTAGATCTAGCCAACAACAACCTCAGCAGTCTTCCGATGTGTATGGGAAATTTTTCGTTACTTGAGAACCTCTATCTCAATGAGAATAAACTTAATAGCCTTTTTGGCAACTCAATACCAGGTATAAGGCCATATGTTTTCTCCTTAATTTGAATTTGTATGTTGCTGGCTAATAGGTAGGGGGAGTTTTAAAGAAAAAAGAAAATAAATTTTTTGCAGTTACAAGGAAATGGCCTTTTTGGCCATTGGACTACAAAATTTGGGGGCTTTTGATTTTTAGTAATATATGATCTTCTCTTTTATATACTTCCGCCTATGATTTCTAAAATCATAGTCTTTTGACCGAATCAAGTGTAAAGAGAAAGAAACAACCAATGCAACTGTGTCAGAGAATCTAATGGTATGATTTAAGTAGAATAATTTGAATATAATGAAAGCAATCTACTTCCACTTTGCAGCTTAAACTATCCTAGGTGCACAAAGAGGCCCATCATTGGCCATTAACTAGATATTAGGCCCTTTGTGTCGAATGTGTTGGGCACAACAAATAATTTATTTGGCTTTTTCATTTTATCACACTACACCTTAATCTTTATTTGTGCGATGACCACCTTATTTCTAAAACATTAGTCCACCGGTGCAGCTTGGACCATGATGGGTACTTGAAGAGGCCCAACTCTGGCTATTAACTAGCTATTAAGCCCTTTGTGTCAAATGTGTTAGGCAACGACAAATCATGCACTCGGCTTTTTATTTTATCACAGGACTAGACGCAATTCAAGTAGCTATTTTGCCACATGGTCCAAACTATGGAAATGTGCTTCCCAATAGCACAACTTGAGATATAGTGTAAACTAAGTCATAATCGTAAATATGCAGTTCTAAGAGCTAATATGATGTTTATGAAAGCATATCATCGAGAAAATGGGGTCCAAATCCATGTGAGAAGGGTCTGGTTCAGTTTTAGAACAAAAACAGAGCCAAATTGCTCGACACATCGAAAAACCATAAAAAAAAACCTTTCAAAAAAAAAAAAAAAAACCAAATCACTTGGGACTTGAACCAATAAGGTCGCCCATTAGCCCTCTTCAATTTCATTGAGATGGGCTCATCAGTAGGTGGATTGTGTGGTGCCCTCGATCAATTTCGTGAAATTAGGTTTTGGAGACTTTGTTTCCTTTGGGAGGTCGTCTGCTACAGGCAGTGCATGTCTCTAGACTGGTATCTTTTCAAAGTTAATAAAGTCTAAGCAAAATCCCTTCTTATATTCTTGTGCTTTGCTAGCATTATTTTATAAATTTATTTGTGTTCTGATCAAGTTTTGTTCAAGCAGAGTTTCAACCTTGTCAAATTTTTGTTAGCAGTATAACAGACCCTTGTCACATTGCATTTGTCAAATTTCTCTTGATAGTTGGAATATTGTCGTAGAGATCTGCGTGAATCATGACTAGGTCACCTTCACATCTTTGAAAGTCCTACATTGGAGTTCATTTGATTATTAAGTCCTATGTGTTTAATTATCAGATTGTCTAGTGCAACCACAACGGGCCATAAATAACATTTTTCATATAACTGCGTTATTACGCAAGTGTGATTGCAACCTTGGTTGCCCATCAGACTAGCCCACCATGGATGCGATTATTTCCATGATAGGAGTCATTGGATCCTCTCTTTGGCAATTCAAATATCATGGAAACCTACCACATTCATAAATTTTGCTCAAAAGGATTACCATGTGGGTGACTAGAACTGTGGTCCATTCTTCAGTGATCAAGACCATTGATTTAGTATTATGTATCATTATAAGTTGGCTCTGAGGCAAAATCTTCATCATTGATTTAGTGATCAAGACCACAAGTCTGCTACTATGGAATTATATTACAAAAGTTCCCATGTCGAGGGTAAATCCAAATCTAGGACATGGCTCTATCTGAAATCATGGACCACCGGTTGACTGGTAGTGGATGGGGCCACTTGATAATTATGAATTGTTTTCATGATTTCATAGGACTAAGGCAATTGCAGGAACTGGATCTCAAATCAAATCACTTGATGGATGATGACATTTCTCCTTGGATATCAAACTTGACATTGTTGACTTGGCTAAGGTTGGCAAACAACACATTGAGAGGCTCCGACACCACCATGAAAGATACCAGCTATTAATTCTCTTGCAATGGTTTATATTAAGCAACCCGAAAACAAAGGATACAAGATAAAAAAAAAATTATCAAAAGATCCATCCTTTCTAATAGAAAATGACAACTTGCCTTTCACCCAAATAAATTAGTCTTGAGAATTTGGCAACATATCCACAAGAGCTTTCATTTTGGCCCTTCACATTTAACCTTTTCAATAACCTTTATTTAAAAGCTCCTCTGGTGCAAATAGAAAATCAATTTAGAAGAAAGAGGCTCTTATATAGTAGTATGTTAGGGATGGAGAGTAAATGGTGAAAGAAGGAGATCACATGTGCAATGCTGCTCTATGGTGCCCAGTTGGGCACACGGACACCTTTGAGTGGGGCAGTCCCTTGGATGCTCTTTTCATCCTATGATCCGGCATTATGATTAGACAAATATTGATGGTTCATAAATATCTGAATAAAAGAGATATTGAAAATTGTATAGACTATTGTGCTATTAAACTTATAAGACATACAATAAAAACTTTGGGTGATAATAATTAAATATCCCATACAAAAGGATTCTCATATTGAAGAAAATCAAATTAGTGTCATATAAGGAAAGTCCCAACAGGCAACAGAAGGTTTTCCCTTTATGTACAACTAATGAAAATTTTTAAAGAGAAGGTATAAGATTTAAGCATGGTCGTTATGATCTATAGAAGGATTATGTTAGGGTATTGAATCAATTGCTTCAACGCACATTAATGATAAAAAAGGCATATCATATTATTATATCAAATTTACACAAGAACGAGAGAGTAAAGAGGATGACAAGTGCGAGAAGGTTTGCAAATTGAGTAGCTTAGACACGTGTGTTTGATCGGCTGATGAAGTCTGATGAGGCATCACTTAAGATGTAAGAAGATATTCGACAGGTAAAGTAACATCCAAAACCCAACTCTCTTCCAAGGTCGAATTCCACTTTTGTTTCCAATAGTTTTTTAAAAAAAACTGAAATTTTGTATCTATAATGGTAAGAAAAGAAGAAAAAAACAAAACAAAATGAAATTTGGTATCTATAATGGTAGGGGAGCCTTTTTGGTTTAGTGGTCACATAAGGTAATTTTTTTAGTGAAATCCTCTGCTTAATAATACTTCTAATGATATAAAATAACACATCAAATGATACTTAAAAATGCTTCTAATAATATATTAAATAATATAAAACAAAAATTTCTGATGATACTTAATAATACTTTTAATGATACTTATTTTATATGCAAAAAGTGTTGCATATGTAAAACTAATCAATAATACTTGATAATATCTTCAAATTTTAATAATTTAGCCCTCTCTCAGTATATCTAATAAATCATCTAAATCATTACTATCATCATATAACCAATCATGTGCACAAAGTAAAGTCTTTACTATCATTTATTTTAAACAAGTCTGTGGGCTAAGTATCCTTCCTCCAATGCTAAATGCAGACTCAAAAGCAACTGTGGAAATATGAATAATTAAAATATAATGAGTAATATTTGATAAAATTGGATACTTCATTAAATTAATTTTCTACCAATGTAATATCTAATGTTGTAGATTATTCTCTAGAGTTTTCCGACTAATGATCTATTTTGAGTTTTTCATTGATTGTTGTTTTTCTTGTTCTTTTCTTTTAAATACCGAAAGAATTCATCTTCATCATCATCACATGATGGCATATTGCTTGGTTCAACTTCATCCTCTGAATTAGAATTATTACTTAATTTCCCACAATGATCCTCAGAAAGATTTCTAAAAATGTTTAAGAGTTTCATTTGTATGCATTCTTATAATTAGACACTATATATAATTATACCATATATATAATTTGTATGTATTGTATATAATTTGCTAAAACTAATTAGACCATATATATAATTATAAGGGGCATTTTAAACCATATATATAATTATATATATATTAAAATGAAGAAAGAATATGAGGGCCTAGCCGGGCATGTTATTGTCCTAGCCCGTCCCTCAAAATTAGAGGGCCTGCAAAAGATGTTCCTATCCCAGTCCTAGGGCTTTTTGAAAATTTGAAAGCCCTCAATTTAAGTGTTTTTTAAGAGTCGAGCCTGGCCTCCTTGTCAAAGGGCCAAATTGACAAGCTTAGTTGAGAGCCCCGACACCATAAGAGGTAGCAACTGATAAAATAAATATTATTTGAATTGACATATTTCTAATAATATCTAAAAGAAACTCTAAATTTGTTTATATTTTTATTCATTATCATATCACAACCATATGTATATTCATTATCACTTATTCATTTATTTTTTGATCAATAATGGTAGATCATATTAAATATTTAAAAATATGAGGTACATGTTTACACCATAGAATTGCAGAGCTTTGTTGGCCATTGAGCCAAATCCAGTTTTAGTCCTAAAGTAATGTGTTTAATTTAATGACTTCTATCACTATCTCATTTTATGATTGTGCTCTTGCATTGCTTATTTCATATTGTAGGGTTATGTGGATTGAGCGCTCTGATGACTCTGGATCTAAGCAGCAACAACCTTAGCAGTGTTCCAATGTGTATGGGAAACTTTTCATTACTTGAGATCCTCTATCTCTATGAGAACAAGCTTAATAGCCTTTTTGGCAACTCATCAATACCAGGTATAAGGCCATACGTTTTCTCCTTAATTGGAATTCATCGGTATTTGTTGTTGGTAATAAGGTTGCCAGTGGGTGCCACCTTATCTATATTAGACTGAATTTTTTTTTAAAAAGGAAAAAGATAAAAATTTTGAAGTTACACAAAAAACGGTCTTTTTGGCCATTGGGCTACAAAATTTGGGGGCTTTTGATTTTTACTAATATGATCTTTTCTTTTATATACCTCCTTCTCTTATGTTTTTTTAATAATCATAGTCTTTTTGACCCAATCGAGTTTTAAATGTAAAGAGAAAGAAACAACCATTGCAACTCTGTCATATAATCTAGTGGCATGATTTAATTAGAATAATCTGAATATAATGAAAGCAATCTACTTCCACTATGCAGCTTGGACTATGCTTGGTGCCTGAAGAGGCCTAACATTGGCCATTAACTAGAAATTGGGCCCTTTGTGTCAAATGTGTTGGGGCACAGCAAATCATTTATTTGGCTTTTTCATTTTATCACACTGCACCTTATTCTTTATTTGTGCGATGGGCAGCCTCATTTCTAAAACATTAGTCCACCAATGCAGCTTGGACAACACTGGGTACTTGAAGAGGCCCAGCTTTGGCCATTAACTAGATATTAGGCCCTTTGTGTCAAATGCTTTGGGCCACAACAAATCATGTACTTGGCCTTTTATTTGAACACAGGACTAGACTCAATTCAAGCAGCTATTTTGCCACATTACAGGGTCCAAACTAAGAAAATGTGCTTCACAATAGCATAGCTTGAGAGCTAGTGTAGCCCGTCTAGCCCATCTAAGTCACAATCGTAAATATGCAGTTCTAAGAGCTTGTTTGTTTGCAATACATAGGAATTAAATATATAAGAATATAGATAATTCATGCCATCAATGTTTAAAAATGAAGTCCAAATTAATTTTCCAAAAATGCCAGTCAAATAACCACTTTTGTAATGAAAATTGAATCCAGGTAAGATCAATGTTGGAAAACTTGTGACTCATACTCGACTCATCCAATGCCAAAAAAAAAAAAGGAAAAAAGAAAAAAGGAAGGACTCAGATAGAGTCACCACGGAGACTTAGGGGAGTCATTTTTTTAAATAATTTTAAAAGTATTTAAAAATGAATTCATTAGTTATAAAATGTAAATAAACATTTATTTACATGCATTCATGATAATCAATTTAAATTAATAAATTTATATATGTAATAAGGAAATAACAAAAATAAATATTGTAAATAACATAATTTTCTAGTCCAAATAATGAATATAAAAGATCTAATAAAAGTTTTAATTTACATTCTAGTCATCAATTTTAAATTGTTGACTCCAAACATCATGTACAATTACTCATAAATAAATTTTAATTAGACAAAATTAGACCTACCTATAAATGGTTTAGAATATAAACAACTTATTAAAATGAGATAAAATAACACATCAAATGATACTTGAAAATACTTCTAATGATATATTAAATAATACTATATTTAACTCACTCTTTCATGAAAACTAGATGACTCGGGAGAGTCAAGAGTCCACTTATAAAGTTTTCCAACTATCTCCAACTATGGATAAGATGAGAAATAAATATCAAGCTATCATTCATGTAGGTCAGTTTTTGAGTGATCAAGAACAATGATTTAGTATTTCATCATTATCAGTTGACTCAGCAGCAAAATCTCCATCATTGATTTATAGTAATTAAGACCATGTCATGTCCGCTGTTGGGAAATTTTATTGCATGTGGAGGATAATTCTCGGATGTGGCCCGGTCTAAAATTATGGACCACCAGTTGACTGAAGTGATAGGGGCCACTTGAAGTTGATAATCATGAATTGCTTTTTTGATGTCACAGGACTAAAGAAATTGCGGAGACTGGATCTCCATTCAAATCAGCTGACAGATGATAACATTTCTCCTTGGATATCAAACCTGACATCATTGACTGTACTATGGTTGGGATACAATACATTAGGAGGGTCTGACACCATGAGAGGTACCATGCTTTTTTTTTAAATTTAAATTATTATTTTTCTATAAAAAACATTCCTCAACAAAATTTGGGAAATGATTTTCCTGGTACAAAAGTACATCTTGGGCTAAATTAACTTTTACTCTTATATGCTTTTTGTAGCAATGGGTTTTATATTAAACATTCTCAATGAATGATTATCTGAAACTTATCTACATGCCCATCACTTCAGTTATAAGTAGAGGCGGCAAAAAGTGGCCTGACCCTAACCCCACCTATGGACCAACCGAGCCTGTTACCAACCCTAGTTATAACAATCTTTAGGATTTGGCGGTATCCACCATACTTTTCAATAACCATTATTTAAAAAGGCTCCGTTAATAAAAATTTATAGAAATTCAATTAGAAGTAGGCAAAATTATTATAGATTTTAGAGGAAACAGGGTCTCATCCAGCAGAATGTAAGGAATGGAGAGTGACTGCTGAAAGATTGAAGATCTGCACGGCGAAGCCATAGTAACGGCTGCAATAGAATTGTTTTTATTTTGATTGAATTCATTTTTTCCTAATAATATCTTAAATAGATTCTAGATTCGCTTAAATTTTTATTCATTATCATTTCACAGCCTTATGTATATTCATTATCACATTTTTGTTGGATATTCCATGTACTGGAGGACCTTTATTTTAAACAATTCGGATTTGTATAGAATTTGGTCATTGTCCTCGACTTATTTAGTACTTAGAATATATAAAATCTAACTGCAGTCAGCGTTGATCCTCATAACCAATTAACCATTTCCCCTACTGAGAAGATTTATGAAAATTCTAAAATCAGTAAACTTTTTAAAAAAAAAAACAGCGATATAACTAATTGCTGTTAAATCCAGACTGAGCTGAACTGCCATTAAATCAATGGTTATGATAAATCAATGGTTATGATAATGCAATGAGATTGAATTTTTGCATGACCTTATCCCTTATGAGAATTGGAAATGACAAGAAGATCCTAGTCATCTTTTGTTTGGCCTTCTGTCTCAGTTGAGGACTGCTCAACTTTTGTAATTCATCATTAGCCATCTATCTAATTATCCAAAAGAAAAAATATATATTTCTAAATATTTCTTCTAATAGCATTATCTTTTTTTATAAATAATTTTCCTTTCCACTATCAACACTGGATAAAGGAGGAGAATGAGTCGGATTGGTAATCGGCTCTTAAAAAATGCCACACTTTCTAATTTTTGGTTCGGAGTAACTATTTAAGATGAATTTTTTTCCTTTTTTCTATTTTTCCCTTTTCAAAGGATTCCAATTCATGTAACTAAGAACACAATACATTGACAGGATACTCCACAAGTATCACATGGGGAAGTCTCAGATCATGCAGTTAATAGAACCTTCATATCACATGGCGGTAAAGGGTGGGTAAGAGGCAATCATGGGTAATGTTGTGATTTTGACATCACCCGTTGTGCACATACATTAATCACAAGTTCAACAATCAACCAGCCACACAAAAAGAGACACAGAGATTTACGTGGTTCACCCAAACAGGGCTACATCCACGGGCACAGAGACGATCATCTTTACTATGACAAGTAAAGCATATAGAGACTCCCGTTCTCTCACATCGTCTCACCTATGTGGTGTGGAAACATCACGGGCAAGAAAGCTCTTACCTTTCTTCAGTGCAAGATCTAGAGTTACAGACTATACATATATATAATCTCCGCTTTCTTGGCCACCAAGAGAGCCTCGGTACAATTACCAAAACACCCATAACCTTCAACCAGTTTTTAGCTAACCCAGTGGACTCATCCGGCTAAATCGGAATACAAGACATAAACCCAACAAGTAAAACAAGATCGATATAAAGAAGCCAACTCCTTCGTAGGTAAGAGCATGGAATTGATTGATATAACAAAATTGAAGAGAATAAAACTAAGCATTTTTTTTTATGAAAACACATTGAAAGGAGAGACTGCTTAGGGACATTAGGAAGGATTGAACCTTTTCTTTTGATTGTAGTTAGTCGCATAAAGGGAAACATACAAGGGGGAAAAAGATTGAAGGTTATAATGGTCAAGATTGTATTAGAAAAAGCTTTTAAATATAGTTAATGCATATCAACCTCATTGAGGAAAAAGTAGGGGTGGCAATGGGTCGGTTTTAAACAGAGGCCTGCCCTGACCTGCTCCTGTTAGGGGCAGGTTTAGTAAGGTTTAGATTGAGTACGGTTTTTCATACATAAACTTAAGTCGGGTTCTGGGCGGGTTTGGATTTTTTAGTTCATTAACCCGATCCGCCTAGTATCTTTTTACTTCATATATTATTTAGTACATTTATTATTTTATAAGAGTTCAATGGTACAAATGGTAATGAAAAGGGATGTTTTTTTAGAGATCATGGTTTCAAATCCCCTCAGAAAGATTTATTTTAATAATTTTTATAAAACATAAAATAAACCACAATCAAATCCAATACAGCCGAGCATGTTTGGTAAACGTGTTTTTCGGGGAAAGCCAGCCAGTTTTCCATTGAATAGTCGACTTCCTACGTTTAGGTACAACGTGAAATGCAAAAATACATGCATCTACATTCCACATGTTCATGGAAAGGTGGAGTTGGAACACCCCCCCCCCCCCCCCCCCCCCCCCCCCCCCCCCCCGAACCGATACATGGATTCCATAGTGGCGTAGAACGAGGGCCATTGGGTGTGTTGCCAATCACACATTTGTGGGTCCTACATACTAGATCATAACCTTTAAGATTATTTTCCATTCCAAGAAGGTCTACAAGACCAATTTTGAGCTATTGAATCATCTTCTATGTTGAGATATTTTCAAAAACGTAATCAATGCTAGAGATGCAAATCTGGACTTCTATGAGCTCCTTTAAAAAATCAAGACCATTAGATGTGATCTAGAGGCAATTATGGGACAAAATTTCAAAACGTGGAGCTGTGTAGATCATGAGATATTGGCCAAAAAGCTCTAAACCATTGATTTCTTTGAGGTATTTTCCTTGGAAATCATCTATTTTGGCAAATCTGGATTTTTTTAGGGAGGATGCACTGATTCCAAGGGTAAGGACAGAATCATCACACACATCGAATTCCTTCATCCCCACGGATGTTTGCCAAAAGTGCCCCTAAGGAAGGCAGGCAGGCGATGGATAGTTCATGACACTGACATATTGCTTTGGCGAAGTAACAACACTAAAGAAGCTATCCTCGACTTTGCAGTAGGCTTTGATCTTGCATCAGCTAATACACATTTCAGGAAGAAAGATAAAACAACCTTTGGCCTTTTAGAGTGAACCATGCAGAGCTTATACAAATTGAGTTTTAGTTAGCCATATATGCTCTACGCCACATACAATGTAACATTCAATTTATATATGCCCAGTTCAAATTGGGTATCTGTAACCCAAGCCTCACACAAATTCTAAGGCAGTTTATAAACCCATGCGGGCAGCCAAAATCTGGCCTAGGTATATATTAGTTACCACATTTTGAACTTGAATGAGATATGGATCAAAGAGGTCAGGATCCGACCAGAGTTCAATGAATTAGTTCCATTAGGTTCATTGGGTCAACCCAGGTGTATTTTCAGTCCTAAGTGATCTGTTTAATTTTCAGAGTTTTTTAAAAGGCCCTTATATTTTCACAAAACCTCGTCGGATATTTAATGTTTTTATTACTAAAATGTCCCTTCATTGACATTCTAACTGTACAATAATTTATTTTTGAAAACTTGGGCTCAACACGGGTTATTGTGATAGTACTATTTATTCTAATTGCATTGGAGTGCATGCCCACTTGAGTCCTCATTTGGCTAAAATAACTTACTCTGGGAAGCTTTACATAAAAAACAGACTAAGACCAAATGATTAAAGGTGAAAATCAACAATGAAAAACTATCAAAAGAATTCTCCTTTCTAACGGAAAATGACTATTGGTACTTGCCCTCCAGTAAATTAAACACTGAGAATTTGGCGGTATCTGTAAGGGTTTTCATCTTGGTCCTTCACTCTTCACCTTTTTAATGACCTTTATTTATAAGCTCCTTTAGTATGAGTTTCTAGAAACTCCATTAGAAGTACTTAGAGGAAAGGGGCTCTCATTTAGTGGTATTGAAGGGGTGGAGAGTAAATTGTAAAAGGTAGAGATCTAAAGGGAATCATAATATTTTTTTAAGATTTAGTTTACTAGGATAAAGGGTGGTCAACCATGTCCTGTGAACTTTTCTTGTACCAAAACCACTCCTAAAGCAAAAGTTCCCCAAACTTTTGTCACCGTAATTCCCACGGCATCTTACATTCCAACTCCAAAGGATTTGGCTAAGTTAAATTTTGATGTATCTATTAATATAGCCACCCAGAGTTCTTGTATGCAGGGGTCAATGGTAATCAAAAACTCCAGCCAGTTCTAAACTGATTTGGAGTTAAAGCAAGAATTTGAGTAATGATAATCTACTAATTGAGGGGGGACTCTCACTTGATTATATAAATTTTGCAACAACACAACACAATCTCTTGGAAGATGCTGGTATTGTGGAGGAAGATCTACAACATACCTTTAATCAGTAAGCACATTTCTACCGGCGTTCAGCCAATGGAGTCGTTTGGCCTAACTGGCAGTACCAATAAGCACCGTCTTTTGTATTCCTCTCTCTCATCATACAAACATTGTACTAAATCACTTGCAAGGAAAAATCACGCATAACAAGTCATTTCCTTCTTCAATTGCACAAAATCACTTTCGAGAAAAAGTCCCCCTTTAAAGAGAGAAAGGAACCACTTTTATAAAAAATTATTTTGATAGATGGATTTTCGCGTCTTGACTTATTTGAGTTGGACACAGCAGGCCAAGCCGGATTGATGAGACAAGTCTATAATGATGATATTGACAATAATGACTATGATTATGACAATGAAGAGTTTTCATTTTTAATTTTGATGAGTTACTATTTTAAATGTTGGTCTTATTGTTATTCATGCAGGGTTTTGTAGCTTAAGGAACCTGGAAGCCTTGGATATAGAAAGGAACACATTTGAGGGCATTTTAGAGCCATGTTTTGGTGATATGCATAGTCTCAGCTATCTGAATCTTCCTCGCAATCAATTTAAAGGATCCATTCCATCATTCATTTTTAGCAACTTGACTCTGTTAGAGGACGTCAATATATCACAAAACCAATTTAATGGTTTGTTTTCTTTTTCAATGTTTGCCAATCTGTCAAAGCTTTCAAACGTTGACCTTTCAGAAAATACACATTTAGAGGTCGAAACAGAGAGCACCATGTGGGTTCCGGCTTTCCAACTGGATTCTTTGTTGCTAAACAATTGCATTCTTAACAAACGTACCGGCTCTGGCATTCCAACCTTCATCTCTACTCAACAGATGTTATTCTTAGAGTTAAGTCATACCTCCCTTAAAGGGACAATTCCTTCTTGGTTGTTGTACAATCTCAGTGTTGATTCCCTCATTCTCAAAGGTAACTTTCTAGAAGGCCCATTTCCCAAGTCAACTCACTACAATATGTCATGGATCCGAGATCTTGACATCTCCAACAACAATCTTTCAGGTGAGCTTCCTCCTAACATTGGCACCTTTTTTCCCAATCTAGTTACTTTCAACATGTCCACAAATGAGTTACAGGGTGCTATCCCTTTATCCTTGAGCAAGTTACAGGTGTTGAAAACATTGGACTTATCACAAAACAAACTCTTCGGAGATATGCCAGAAGGTTTGATTGGAAACAATAGCGCACTCAAATATTTAAAACTATCAAACAATGAATTGAAGGGTAACATTCTCTCAAGATATTGGAACATGACCGAGTCAGTTGTTTTGTTACTTGATAACAATGATTTTACTGGAACCATTTCATCCAATATGCTGAGGAGTCCTTCATTGATCGTTCTTGATCTAAGAGGGAACAAGCTATCAGGTTCTATTCCTAGCTGGTTACCATCCCTTGTGAATTTGGCATTACTTCTCCTTGGTGAAAACTTCTTTGATGGATCTATCCCGACACAACTTTGCCAATTGCAAAATTTGCATTTTTTGGATCTCTCAGGCAACAGAGTTTCAGGAAGCATACCCTCTTGTCTCAACAACATTTCTTCTTGGATGGAAGAAATTCCAATCCAAATTGACCGATCACTTGGACCACAGTTTGTACGATCTATCCTCCATCGTTATAAAGACCTTGGAATTGACCCGATATACACTAGGGTTAAAACCAATTTAAATACCAAGGGTACAATCCGAACTTATGAGGGTCTTCCTTTTTCTTTGATCACTGGTATCGATCTGTCCATGAATCAATTGACAGGTAGTATTCCATTCCAAATGGGAAACTTGAAAGAACTTCGCTTTCTAAACTTGTCTCGCAATCTTTTGTCTGGCCCTTTTCCAGAGTCCTTCCAAAGCTTGGAAAACATCGAGAGTTTGGATCTTTCACATAATAAGTTAGTCGGGATGATTCCACCTCAAATAGTTGAACTTTGCAAACTATCCACCTTTACTGTTGCCTTCAACAATCTGTCAGGTGTGATCCCATATGAGAATCAATTTCATACATTCAATGAGACTAGCTACATGGGTAATAATGATCTTTGTGGACCACCTTTAAAAAGGAATTGCTCATTCAACAACACACCTCCAAGTCGAGATAGCAAAGGAGAAGAAGAAGACAACTCTGAGATCCTGGACAATCCTATATTTTTCTACTCAGTGGTGGGTATTTCATATGCTCTGGGATTCTGGAGTTTCATTGCTCTTATTTGCAATAAGAACAGGCGAGTAAATCTTTTTAGGACTGTGGATAGGTGCTATGATTGGGTGTATGTAAACTTTCAATGGTTTCAGCTATACCTAAAAGGTCATTGTAATTAAGAATGCTGCTTTGTTTTGACTTGGTAAGTGTTACTAGTACTCTTGATTTGAGGCACTAGCATATTTGTGGTGATTGCAATTTTAAAACGAAGCCAATTTAATTTCTCATAGAATGAGTTAAACAATACAATGCAAAAGTTATCTATGAGGACCGCATTCTTATTACATGAGGAGAGAGTTATAGGCATACATTAAACTTTTACATTATTATTATGATATTTTCATACTAGATTTGTATATATTTGAACTATCCATCAAAACTAGTCTAAAAGAATGTGTGATTTACGTGCCAAAACTAAGGAGCAAAACAATAATCCTTTTCGGTTGATTTAATATATGTGGCAGTGTCGACCGACAGACTACCATAAATAAAAAGGTTTATTAAATTTGTCATATATAAAAAACCAGTCTATGGGATGTTACTTGACACCTGAGCAGAAGGAATGAGATTGAGTGATAAAAATGAAAGTAATGAGCAATCTGCAGTCAATGCTTTTGATCGAATGGCTAACAAGTTTAAATGTGGCCCTTTTTATAAAAATTTAATAAGTGAAAACCTATTTTTTAATAGAAATGTAATGATATGAGCACGGATGTACAAAAAATCTGTCGATCCATAAAACCAAACCGAACTGACCCCGTTCGAATATTTTTAACCGAACTGATGGTTTACGGTTTGGTTATGTCATTTCACCAACAATGTATATAATCACATTTTAATCATCTTTTTTTATTTTTTTGAAAAAGTGTAAATTATCATTCAAATAAAAAAACCAATACATCTTAAATAATAATATTTTGTTCGCTTTCAACTCTTTGAATATAGAGAGGCACCTCCTCTTACCAAAATTTATCTATCTTCACCCTTCCTAGCTAACACATTTTAGTCATCTTATTAAAGTGGTTCAATCACTTTATGTCACTGACAACTCAATGCATTGCCATCTTGCTTTTTTCATTAAAAAAAAAACAATAATAAACTCTCCCTGGACCTTGGACTGTAGGATGCATGTCTATCTATAAAAAGAACATTAGATAAAAAAATGCTTAATCAGTAGTCCTTAGTATCAATATTAGACTCTGAATCACCAAAAAAAATTTTATCGGCGTGATCATTGGTATAGAATTTGTGACGGTTGAAGTCATGGCTAACTCCCAATAAAATAAATTGGTTTGCAAGCTAGGTTAGGATTCTCTCACCAGTTTTCTAGTTAGGCAAGGAGACTACTTTTCATATTAGTGGATGAAATGATTCTATTTAGAATGCAAATATGCAATAAATTATTTTTAGTTGTATTCTCAGTTTTTTCTTTTCTTCTTTCTCAAAAACGGGTTATTGATTTCGAGAATATCAAGCAAGATGAGGGAGGTCGGTTGGTCGGCCATCGTGATTTTCTCACATTCGATGGATCTTGCAGATTGTGCACAAATTTGAAAAAAGAATTATCTGCAGATTGGATGTCAATGCACGATCCATGTTGATCGGTTCGGCACTAATCTTGAGTGGTTTAAGGAAAGAGGGGAAGAGAATAGGTGCTGTCTTATCTAGTTCTCTGGATTGCACATCCGAAGGGATCTCGGATCAGATATGAGGCGGGCCATATCTAAATCACAAATTGAAGAAGGGTATCTCTACTGTCTTTTGAGGTTTCGACCTTCACTTCAGAAGAGAAGGATCTCAGGGGCGGTGGTGCACAGGGAGCTCTTTGGTTTCGACGTGACAAAGACACAGAATTTGGTCTCTGTCACGCCCCCAAAACTGGGTCGGATCCAAACCCGGTTCCAGGGGTGTGAGAATTGGGGCTAATTAAAATTTTTTTTTAACATAATCAATACGAGCCCCAATTCCGGGTGGATCGAAGTCCTTCGTGAGGCTATGCTTGGTGATCAAGCAACCATAATCACAAGCGGAACTAAAATCCATACTCATCGCAGACGGATATCACGTAACAACCATGTAACAAATCTCATTAATAATAAAATCAAGGTCAAGTGCTTCGAAGCATAACAATTAAAGTTATAATTTCAAAACAAATAAATTTAATTAAATAAACTAATGGCCCAAAAATAGCCTTATTACATAACCTAAAGTTTTCGAACTCTACACTGCACTAGGACACCTCAGATGATGTTACCGGTGCGCCACTCAACAACTCCGCCACCTAGCGGAATTTTCTGCGTAGCCTGACCCTCTGGTTCGGCCCCTGTAATGGAACCTAGACACCAAAAGTAGTGGGTCAGATTGACGTAATCTGGCAAGAGGGTAAACTGCAAGCAATGGATTAATCAACTGAATTAAACAGAAGTATTCATTATGGCCAAAAATATATCAAATGCAAATCCCAATGGCATGAATGCACAGAAACGGGTATTCCCGCGGATAAATATACAGAAACGGGTAATCCCGCATATAGATAACAGAAACGGGTAGTCCCGCAGATAATAACAGAAACGGGTAATCCCGCAGGTAATAACAGAAACGGGTAATCCCGCAGGTAATAACAGAAGACACAACTGTGTACTATAATCCACAGTACACGCTGACCCGATGGCGTACGTCCACCTCCGAACTGCAGTCGGTCAGATATATATATATATCGATGCAGAATGAATCATGATATGACACCCTTAATCTCAATATTCAAACCATTAACAATTTGAGTACTTAGACTTTTATAATTAAAAATGTATTCTGAATGTGTGTCAATTCAAGTTTTCCGAAGGTAAGTACTAAACCACCTAACGGTCATAGTTGGTTAAACACACACATGAGAACCAACGCTCTATCACAAGGAAATATGAGTCACGATGCCGTTATACTACTTTTGGTGCCTATCATGTAGTGCATCCCGAACCTCACATTCCCATTCTGCATTTAATCAAATTTTCCAGTGAACATTCAACTAACTTTCCTAAAGACATAATTCATCTAATCCAATTATGTATATTTATTGCGTTTCACAAATTAGATAAAACATATGCAACTTCCAAATCCAAAGTTAAATCAAGTCATGATAAAAAGGGGAAGGGAATAATTAATTCCTTAATATCATTGTTGTGTATAAATAGACATTTTTATTTTATACAAAACAAAAGATACACATCTCAAACCCCAATTCGAAATCTAACTCAAATTAGAAATCCAAGTTAGAATTAGAAATACAATCTAATTAAGATTTAATCATTACTAAATACTTCTTAGTTAATTTCAAATCAATCTAAATAAATATTAATCAAAATTACATAATTCTCAAAAAATTTAGAAACAATCCAAACTAAATTTCTAACATCGCCTAAATAGGAATAAATTAACATAATCAATTCTCTATTAGTCCACTAGACCATTAGTAGAACTACAATGATCTAAACTATTTTTTAAAATATTATACTAAATACTAATTAATATATAATAATATTAAACTGGGCTAAGCCCCGTCGAATCTAGCCCAGACCCGCCAGCAGACCCAGCCCGCCAGCAGCCCAGTAGGCCAGGCTGCCAACAGGCCAGGCCGCCAACAGGCCCAGCCCGCCAGCAGCCCAGCAGGCCAGGCTGCCAATAGGCCAGGCCGCCAGCAGGCCAGGCCCAGCCCGCTGGGCAGCATGAGGCAGCAGTGTAGGCAGCAGCCTACTGCACTGCAGCGCAGCTGCTGTCGTCTTTTTTTTTTTTTTGTTTGTTTTTTTTAATATATAAATATATATATATATGAAGAAATCAAACCATGATTCAAAGACACTAAACCTTAAATCATATGTACTTACTTGGTTTCAATCAAAATCAATCTTCACTATTAATCTCTTAACCAAAAACATTAAACCATACAAATAAATCATGTTTAGAGCATATGATTAAACAAAGTAACTAAGAAGATATTGTTTGCAGTTATCCACTTGCCTGGATTTCGAAGCCAAAAGCAAATCTGAAGAGCAGAAGATCCAACCTTGGTTTTCCCCTGGAGAACTTCTAGAGCTTGGTTGCAGAAGAGAGGAAGAAGATGAAAGAATGGAGAAAACCCTAAGAGTAGAGTTTATATAAGAAATGGGGTTTTTCTAAATTACAAGGAAGGGCCCCCTGCTTTCTAGTGGGTTTTAAGAAATTTCAAAAAGAGTCCTTTGGCCTAAAAGGGTCCAATAACTCAGGCCCAATTGTGTTAATTCAATCCATTTGACCCTCTTAACCCAACTCAAACCCGACAAACCGGTATGACCCAATATAAAAATTTGGGACTTGACATCTCATCCCCCTTAAAGGACATTTGGTCCTCCAAATGACTAACATACCTCAGGAAAAAGGTGCGGATACTGACATTGCACTTGCAACGGCTCATATTGCAACACGTGCGAAGGGTCTACTACATTAGACAGCAGCAGGGGCTCTACTGCTGCTGTGACTATTTTTAATTTTTTTGGTCAGAGATTCTCCCTTATTTAACATGTTTTTATTTTTTTTAAAATTATTATGCTTTTATTTGCTTTGTTCTCAAAGTTTGATCGTTCAAGACTTCGACTGGACCTGGACTCGAGTATATGTTGCTGGATGTGGTTGGGTATTTATCGAGGGCAGCAGAATACACATTTGGGGTGTATATTGCCTCTCAGTTCAACCATACAAACAGGCTCACCAAATATCAGGATATTGACTCTGAGTTCAATTATGCATTAAGGAAAAGGGAGGGTAGGAAAGGGACGGCAGTATTTGGGAAAGTTTTTTTTTAATTTAAATGAGTGTGTAAACTGAGAAATTGTATGTGTTTAAATAGAGCTCCCATCAATATAAACGAATTCTGTCACTTTTACACTTCAATTTTAAGTCTATGGTGGTTTAGTGCAAAATTTAAAGTTGATGAGAGCAACTTGCAATTGGGTCAAAATAGGTAATTTGCTATTTTTTCAAGTATTTATTAGAAGTTAGTTTTAGCACATCATTGCTTTTAAGAAGCGATAGTACACCCTCAGTTTTGAGAAAAAAAATTATTTTACAAAAAGGCTCCCGTATTTTTTATTTTTACTAATATAGCTTTTGAATGATCGTCAAACTATAGAATAACTAAGTGATTCCTTTTTCCCTCTCCCATTTTTTTTTTGTTGTTGATTGATTTACCCTTGAGGAAAATAAGTTATACCTGGTTAAATGTAATAAAGATAATTTGCTTATATAGATCTATCCCAAAAATAAAGAAAGCATTATTTTTGGTAAAATTCTTTTTTTTTTTGGTAAATCAGGGAAAAACTCCATTAATGTTCGCTAAACATGATTAACCCTTAATTAATTTTGTGTGCTAATCGGGTCCCCTAGTCTTGATTTTGTGCTTTTTTTTTTCCTTTTTTGCATGTAGCATCACTTAGTCCCACATAGAAAAATAAAATTGAGTTCTGGGTAACATTGAAAAAAGGAAGAAGAAGAGGGGAAGAAAGCAAGAGGAAAAGAGAGGAGAAAGAAGAGAAGAAGCGAGGAGAAAGGAAGAAGAGAGAGAGAGAGGAAGAAAGCAAGGAATAAAGGAAGAAGAATTATTTCGGCAACGATCCCAATTTAAGCAATTGGCAGCCTGTCATCAGGAGCGGCGGTGACGCTGAAGTGGCACTCGACAATTTACAGAGAGCACATGGTCTTTTTTTCTGTGTTGAACTTGGTCCCTCCCTTTCATTTGACTGATTTTACCTTATCTCATTTTACATGACCTTTTAACATGATATGATACTAATCTTTATTTTACTTTACCATACATATAAATTAGTCACTTTATCACAAGTTACTTTTTCTTTACTATATAAAACTACAGTAAAATGTGATAAAATAAAGTCAAACAAAAAGAAACTGCTTTATCATTTCCTTCCACTTTACTTCACCATATATTTTATCCAATTTTTACTTTACCCCATCTTTACCATGATATGACATATCTTCTACTTTACTTTACCATATATATTTCATGATAGATTTAGTGAAGTAAAGTCTTTATTTTACTCTACCACTTTGTAATTACCGTTTTGAAAGATTTTTATATTATAAGAAGTTTTCTATATGAGGGAGTTGTAAAAAATAATATTGAGTTTTTTTGAAAGAAAATGATCTTTTCTTAGTGTTTTAGTTGGGTTACTAAACGCACAAGATTTTTTTCTTTAGAAAATGAAAGATTATATTCTACAAAATATTACTTTTTGGTGTTTATTTTGCATCCACACAAGCACTTAGGTGGGCAAAAGTTAGGGGTTATACCATTAGAATTAATAGCACAATTAGCATCTTGATACGACAGGAGCCATTCCATCAAAAAGCTATTAACATCTCCTAATATTTCAATAAGATTAAGAGGACTGCCCTTCAAAATAAAATTATTCCCTAATTTCTGAATGGCCCATCAAAAAACAAAATATATGAGAAAAAATATGCGTTAAAAGAAGAGACAACATTGGGGCCACTAGAATCAACAGCCTTCCTATTTCCACTAAAATAAATAAAGTTGTTCCACCAATCAGAAATTTGAAAATCATTATGACCCATGGGAATGAGGACATGCACAGTCGTTTCTTTGTCCTTACCACAAAAATTGGACAGTTATTATTATTCAATTTGAGTATTGAAGAGGAGATAAGATTAAGAACTGAGATATCTTCCTTGAGACATTATAAATCAAATAAAATAATTGTAGGGGGGAGAGGGAGCTTCCATAAGAACCAAAAAAACTGATGATAAAGTGGATAGAATTTGTGAATTTTACAAGAAAATTGCTCAAGAAATCGCTATCTATGTTAACTGTTAAGAGCAATAGTCTTTATAAAATTAAAGGATACAATTTTGTTGGATTTCCAAATGACCAAATTCAGGGCTCAAACAGTGGGCCTATTAGAACATACTCAGTTTTCATAATAAAAATTAAAAAAAAAAACCCACACACCCTTAGTCCTTGTTGACTAAATTGACAAAAGAAGCGGAGATGCAAATTAACGAGCCTAAGTTGGGCTTTTTATTTTATATTGGGTTGAAAATTTGGTCCTAGCTGATCCTTTGTTCTAGTTAATGAACAAGATAAGGACCTATTGTGGATATAAATGGATTAGGTACAGGATGAATCCATTGACCCAATATTAGACCTAGTCCTAATTTCATCTATATATCTTGGTCTAGATCAGACATGTTTACTTTTTGTACCTCTAACCAAAGGGGTTGGGACCCAAGGTTGCCCACACATGAATCGGGATCCTCTGAGGGATTTTCCCCATAGTGACTGTGGGTGGACCTATCAAGGTCTGCCACGTCACTTTGGAGCAACCCTTGATTTGGATAGGTTAGCTGCCCTGTGTGCATGGCAGGCTACTCGCGATGACGTATTGGACACTGCTAGATCCACCCACGGTCTTCGTGTGGTAAACCCTCACAAGATCTAAACTCTCCCACACATATCGAAAGGAGAGCCCACACATATGGAAAGAGTGGCATACTGTAAAGATCCTTTCTACCAAAAACAACAAAAACTGTAAAGATCCTTGTAAAACACACCTCTTGGGAGCACCCCACTATGCTAAGAAGCTAATGCTCAAAAGCACATCAAGGGACACAGGTGACAATTATTGGCCCTCAAAATAACAAAGATAAGTTAATATCTCATGTAGCCACATTTCCCAGTCTCTAGTGGCAAAAGAAGCAATGCTATTGCTATCATGCACCGGTTGAAGAATGGAAACACAATAATAGGATCCACCCATTTAAAATTCCTTCAAAATGAATACTCTCATCATATATGAGATATCCTCAAATTTAGTGCGAGGCTAGGGGGGGACTAGGGGGGGCCATGGCCCCTATGGCCATGAATGAATAATATATATATATATATATGCCAACTTTTGGTAGAAATTTAAAATTAAAAAAATAGTTGATTGGATGTTATTGATTTTCTTATTTTAGAATATGAGGTGGACTATTAGCAAATAAATAAAGAAATTTCTTTCTTCAGTTTTTATTTTATAGCATTAAATACAAAAGCTTGCAACATCTAATGTGTGAATTTTCTTTTAACTAACTTTAAATATATTAAGTTATGGTAGTAAACGAGCAAAATAACCAATGCATTTTCTTTTGAAAAACTCTTCCTTATTTTCATAGATTTTTAATTTGACCTTTTTTAATTAAGAAAAACTTTTCACTTGTCTAACCTAATAGTAAGGGAGTATTTAAAATTATTTTTAAATTTAAGTGACTTTTAATAATTGCTCTTTTAGGGCCTTTCTCAATACTAAGAGAGGAACTATGGGCATTTTTGAAAAATTACTTTTGATTTTGGGCTTAAAATAAAGGCGTTTTAATATTTTCTTTTGCCCAATGGCAATAGAAGATGATGAAATTTGAAAATCACTATTTGAAGGTATTTTTTTTTTCTAAAGAAATGTTACATAAATCGAGGAGGTTTAGAAACTTAGAAGGTTGGGTGTATTTTCAAAATAACTCAAATCACAAGATAGAATTAGAAAAATCTCCCATATATATCTCGCAAGAAAAGAATACAATGTAGGGCTGAGTAAAGAGCCATCCACCCCTCAAAAGTTTATCTAGAATTTATGAATGATATCTTAAAATAATAGATAGCATTGAACGATAACCTTACCATCATTTGATAAGGTCACTCTAATTTAAAAGACAAGGAACTAAGTTCCATTAAATGATATTATAATACATGATTGTATATATTGAAAGAGAGATTGCTAAAAAATATCCAAAGGATTCAATCATAGATGACTTCCATGGCCTAAAGACTCGTCTAATTGATTGATCGCTTCTTGTGTACTAAGAAAACTATATTTGTTGTTTGAGGATTTAAAATAAAATAGATGTTCATTACAAGTTCCATATACTAGATATTTTTACGAAGATATTGTTGGCTTCAACCCCCTCTACTATAAAATCTTGGCTTCGCCACTGCTCAAATTTTACTAACAAGTATTGAGTCACGAAAGAAGAGTAATAAATATGAGTAATAATGTATTAGATTTCTTGATCATGTTATTCTATCTTATGTTCAATCTTAAAGCGAGATCAATTTTTATTAAAGTAAAATTTTGATTTATTTTATGCATTAGTGAGTACATTCATTTTGAACAGCTTGAATTTTCAATAAATAGATCCTTTCCACATGTGTTTGTCTCTATATATATACACACTCACAAACACTTGTACTATCTTCAATCATCATGAGCGAAATCTAGAATGAGTTTGAAGATTTGTTAACCAAGACCACACATATGATCTTATCCAAAATGTAATGGCACATTTACTCATCTCTTCAAAATAGTGAAGTCCTTATATATGAGAATGCCACTGTTGGATAGAAGCAAAAAAATGCTAGTTGAGTAACTATATCCAATTATTAAAGATAAGGAGATTGTGCCGTCAAGCGGGGGGGGGGGGCTTAGTTGGTTAGAGCTTTGGGTTTGCTCCCCAAGGTCTCGAGTTCGACTCCCGTCCCGATGTACCATCTATGGATTAGTACTTGCTTGTTTGAATCAAATAACATCCTGGTCAGAAGCTAAAGGTCCGAAGATTAGGCTAGGGAGAAATACCATGGGTCATTAAAAAAAAAGTAAGAAGATTGTTAACTCTATTTCTCTAAATTTTTTGAACCATTGGTTCTTTTTTTTTACATGATAATCTATCATTGTCTGGATGGATCTCACAGTCCCCAGAAACGTGATTAGAACGCAAGGAGTATTAACTACGTTGCTGCTTAGCTACCCCGCTAGCCGCGTGATTAGAAAACATGGAGTATTGACTAGCTGGCCCGCTAGCTGCGTGATTAGAAAACATGGAGTATTGACTACGTTGCTCTTTAGCTGCCCTGCTAGCTGCTTTTACTTTGGTCACTGTCTAAGCCCCAACTTCCTGTTAGAAGGCATGGGTCGGTCAAGTCTTTCAGTGAATGGACTACTTGCTCCTAATGGGAAAATGAAGTTACATAGAAATAGCATCATCAATTCAAAGCCAAGGTCTTGACAGTGCCTCACCCATCCGTTCTACTAGAATAGGAACTATTGTTGCACTCACCTTTAGCCATAAAAAGGAAAAAACAAACCATAGAGATTAATTATACTTGCAATGTAAGTTGAGATAATTTCTTATAGCTGCTTGCATTGATTTTATCAACTAAAATGTCTTTGACTGTGAGACATCACATATCATGTTTTTTTTTGCAAATTTTGCAACAATGTAATTTATGTGATATTGTACAAAAACTCCCCCCTTGTTGAGTTAAATAATGATTATATCTTTACGATATCACATAATTTATAATTTTACTTAATATTAATTGCACAATTTAGAGGAATTTAGTCCGAAAAAATGGCACAAGTCATAAAAATTGCACAAGTAGCTATAGTAAATTATCTCCAGCTTTCATCATTAAAAGGTGGGATAATATATGGCTAATAGTTGACTGGTAAAGTGATGTGAAGTGAAGTATCCATTTAAGAGACATGAAAAAAATGAGGGGGTCATATCAAAAGTACAAAAATTTAAAACCCCTTCTTTTTTTAAGAAAAAAATTTTAAAAAATAAAATTTTCAAGCTACTGAAAGACAAAAAGTCATCTACTTTTTATTTAAAAAAAAAAGAAGATTCCTTATCAATCCCCAAAAACAAAAGGTCATTATATTATGATTAAACCTCCTCATATTTTATTCTCTTTTGATTTGAGACTTCAATTTGAATTCACTTTACAAATGAATTGCCAAAGTGGCCTAAAGTTTATCTACAAGTAAAATCCCATTTCTAAACCATTGTATTGACATGATAATTTATCATTGTCTTAGATGTCATAATCATGAGAAACGTGATTAAAACGCAGGGAGAGTTGACTACTTTTTCTTATGACTGAAATTCATCCACTCAATCAGGCATAGTTGCCCGGATAGCTGCTTGTTCTTTGGTGACTGTCAAAGCCTCCACTAGTTGGAAATTGTAACTCAATCAATTCGTCTAGAAGATGGACTGCTTGTTCTTGATGTAAAGCTGAAATTATATGTAAAGAATATATCATCAATCAGTTCCAATGGGGGCTTTAGGGATGTCCTAGTGATAAAGGCTTCCACTCCCACCGTCGATCCCTGGTTAGTGGTTTTCCTTCTCTCCCACTTAGCCACAGAGAAAAAGAAAAAAAAAGTTCAGAGTCAAGGTAAAAAAATGTGACAGTGCTCCATGTATTTGTTTCATCGGAATACCGTTAAAAATTGCACTCATCGTGGAGTCTCTATCCTCAAAAGTTTTTTCACTTAAGAATTATTGAGTTAAACGAGTGGAACCCCAAAATGGGGATTACTAATTAAAAATCCAAGGAGCACAAAATTATCCCTCTCACCATTTTTAGAATGTCACTAAATTTCACACTAATAGAAATAGGCCTCACCATAAGATTGAACATATGGTGAGTAAAAACATTTTTGTTCCACTAAGAATGAATATTTTATAAACAAATCAAACACAAAACTGACCTCAAGCAAAACACAGCGTGCAACTATATAGATATATACAAACACCTAGTACCCCTGGACGATTAAAAGTAGGATCATGTGTAGGGTGACTTATATTAAGTTTTCTCACCTGGCCAATCCTACCAAAACCATGAGGTTTTAGTGGAGGCATTATAAATACTTTTAACTATTCCTCAACACTCACCCTCAGTGGAACCTTGTCGGTTTACTTCTGGTGACACTTTTTTTTTTTTTGGCGCTAAACCAATCCTCATAAGATTTGAACTCGGAACTGCTTGTTTCTATTAAGTTTCTTTAGCTAACCATTCATACCAATACCTCGAGATATTTGTAGAGGTAGCATAAGTGCTTTTCAATGCTCTCCCTCAAGTAGAGCTCACTCTTCAACACTCCCCATAAGGTAGAATTTGGTGTGTCGACTCTGATACCATATGATGCAGGGCAGAGCCAAGAATGATTGAGGGCAGTTTCTTTATCTATGATGGATATAACTTCAATTGGAGTAAAATTTCTCATGATAGTGCAATAACATTAGGAAGTGATATTATAACGGGTTGGATTTTAATAATGAGTTTTGTTGATTGAAAAGACATGGTAAAGCATGGAGAATTAGTATAATAACAACTGTAAATGCCATAAGCCAAAAGATAACCATGCCATAAGGCAAAAGAAAACCATTCTTAAAGTGGGTTCTGGATTTCTAAACCATTCTTAAGGTGGGTTCTTGACTCTCCCCTCTATTTTATATATACTTTTATATAAGAATCAAATGGTAATTAATGGTAATAACCCATATTTGAGATCCAAACCATTTAATAAATATTGTCTTCTATCATGTGCTTAGGTTGGGTAACTCAATGGCTGATGCTTTAGCAAAATTGACGGTTAAGAGAAGTGTTCCTTAGGTGGGTGTTGTTTAATTAGTCTTTTGTGAGTGAGTGCATTGCTCTTGTACTATTTCTCTTTAGAGTATTGCTTCTCTGTATTTCCTTTTCTTTCTTCCCCTTTGTGTTATCTCCTTCTTTTAATGAAAGTTTTTATTACAGATTGAAGAAAAAGATCCAAACCATTTAATCTGATATTCATGACGAAAATTAAATATTGAGAAACAAAAAAAAATCTCTATCTATGTTGGATATAATCCCATTAATTTAAATTATTTTGTACTGGGAAAACATAAATAGGAAATAATTTTGACCGGGTTCGATATCAACCATGACCTTCAAGACTGGAAATTAGTGCATTTATAATTATAAACGCATGAAGTGAAAGAAATGTTGCTTTTTTCAACCCTTCTTCTCATCCCTCTAATGAAACAACAACCCCAAATCCTTTCACAACCTCCAACCCTAACAATTTAAGCTCTCAGCCTCTCTCTATGAAACTATTATGACCTCAAGTCAAGGTATGTGGGCGGTGACGACGACTCTAGATTTTGGTAAATCATTTTTAATCTATCCCTAATTCATTTGTTTATTTTATTTTCCTTCTTCTTTTCTTCTTTCCTTCTCTTTCTTCTTTCATTTGATTTTCACCTAAAATCAGCAATTATTTAGTTTCTTTTTTCTTTTAAACTCATATCATATTCCTAGTATTTAAATTTTTATTATGTTGTAGGATACATCCATTAAGGGATTACTATTAAAAAGAGGGGCTAGAGGATATTTTATATATATAGTCCAAAATAAAAGGCGGCCAATGGCCCTGTTAGGCCCCCCCCCCCCCCCCCCCCCCACGTTCTGCCCAAGATGCTAAGTTTCTTTAAATATTAGCACTTTTTGAGATTATTAATATGATATTAGGTGTCATGTGTTCGAATCCTTGGGAATGTGTTCCCACTCACATTGGTCATTTGGCTATTTCTATCCACAAGTGGACCCCACACGTGAGGGTTAGCAAACCATTCATACCAAAACTTTGATATTTTAGTAGAAGCCGCATGAATTAGCAATGAATTTGTGAACAACATAATAGATAGAGTCCTTAATCTGACTAGATGGTAAGCCACTTTATTGTTATCTCTTAAACAAAATGAAATTTGCCATGAGTCGCATGACCTGTATATTCCTCGACTTCTTTTTCTATATATGCATTAACCTCCATGAAAAATTCAAATCTTGGCCCCATTGCATTAAATAAGAGCGATGCATCACCTTCCACAATTACATTTTCAAAGCCTTCCCTGATATAAATACTCAAATCCTCAGATAAAACTTTCATCTCTGCCCATGCATCACCTTCCACAGTTACATTTTCAAAGCCTTCTCTGATATAAATACTCAAATCCTCATATAAACTTTCATCTCTGCCTGATTTGGGCCAAGCATTTGATATGAAAAGGCCATTGTCATCGTTATATTAGCTCCAGCGTGAATGTAATTAAATGTTGGAAGAGATGAATTTGAAAGATTACATTCTAGTGATATGACCACTTCCATACACGGGGATAAATGACTTGACGTAGAAACCACATAAAAGTCAAGTCCACTCTATAGGTCTCCTCTCAGATTATTGCAACTTCCAAGTATGAGTATGGCGTTCCATAGTTACATTTAGCAGGGGGTGCTAACAAAATTGGCTGGAACCCATCTGAACATTTCGATCATCGGCCAAGGTGGTTTTCATAAAAACATGAAACACACTGGCCTTTGAGGTTATGAGAAGATATATGGGTCTTTGTATAATACCCGAGGTCCAATGAGAGTCAAAACAGAAAGCTAGTAGCTAAAATTGAATTGAAGACCTTTCTTTCAATACAATGTGTAATAATACTCTAATAGGTTGGCATAGGTCAATGAAAATCAAGAAAGAAAGGTAACTGTTAAATTGGGTGGTGGATGCAAATGCAAAGTAGGTTGGAACTGTGAGAATTTAATGGCTATTTAAGACTTCTCTTATAGCAGAAACTCGAAATTTTGGCAAGGGATATAGACAGATGCAATGTTTTTCACTAGAATTATAAAATTTCAGTCATCTGAAATGATGTATAAAGAAAAGGATATCAAATAACTTTTGATATTTTTGAAATCCCATTCCCTTTGATTTTAACTTAAATTTACCCAAGTACAGACACAGATTTATGAATTTCAAATATGGAAGAATTTAGAAACTTTCTTGACACAGTTTCCTTGAATCTCGTTATAGAAACAGCCCCTAGTAACATCCAATCACGTGACCGCCTTCACACAGCCGGGCCTGGGGACAACCGACTTGACACAAAGAGCGCACTAAGTCAAGTCAAGTCCAGTCCTAGGGATATGGTCACATGCCAATCGCGTGACCGATTTCACACGGCTGGGGCCTGGGGACAAACGACTTGACACAAATAGCACACTAAAGTCAACTCCGGTCTTTATTAGGTCTCCATTTAACTTTCCATGCGAGCAATGTGATCCTTTATTTTATTCAGTGGATACAGACTACAGAGCCCTGATCCTCGAGAATCTAATTAGTAAGGACACGAGTTAAGGGGGACTGAAAGTCAAAACGTACTCTTTGAATATGAGATATCTCTGAGTTTAAATCTAATATGGGAGTCGGCAACATTGAAGAATTGGTAACACCTACAAGTTTATGCATTGTTAAAAATATTTATTAATCACATTTTTCTTTATATAATTTCAATCTATTAGTGGGAATGAATTCTAATGATGATCTATACTAATCACTTAAAGTACGGAGTAATGTTTGCATTGCTTTTCTATCACCGGCATTCATTCATGCAGTACTGCTGCTCATATGTTGGCCTCGCTAACACTGTTGAAAGCCAGCTTTTTAAGCGTCATCCGTCGGCCTGCCTTTATATTTTTTAAAGTGTTTATTTAAAGGGGAAGGAAAACAATTATATAAAAGACCCCTTAAATAAATCCTACACTATAGAAGACTCTATAGTTTTCTAAATTGATTCTCAAAATTTTTTTTTAGTGTGAAATCCCTCTTCACACCAAAAAAAAAAAAAAAGAAAAAAGAAAAAAGAAATTCTTACATCTAAGGGGAGCAACAGTGTGAACCCATTTACTTTTGATGTAAAATTGAAATTTGGGTGAGATTGGAAGATTCTCTTATAAGAGGAGAAGTCTTCGGGTGATATAACACATATTTAGTATGAAGGCAAGCCTATAAAAATTGACACCACTTATTATTAGGGTAAAATGCTATTTCTATCTCAAATTGTATTAATCTTGATATTCATCATACATAAGGGGAAATCGTTTTCTAGCGGAATTTTATTTAAAACCATATACGGTGAAGACATTTGTTTTGGACAACTTAGGTCTTCAATAGAAGGGGCCCAATGCTAGGGCCACTATTTTATCCCTATAGTTTAGTGGGTCCGTGACTCGGAGGGTACCACACATTTTGGCGTCAGTGCTTTCGTCATCACTAAAGTGAATATTAGAGGGATATGGTTACATGCCAATCACGTGATGGCTTGCACACAGCCGGGGCCGGGACAAGCGACTTGACACAAATAGCACGCCAAGGTCAAGTCCAGTCCTTATTTTGTCTCCATTTAACTTTCCATGCGAACAATTTGGCAACATTGAAGGATTGATAACACCTACAAGTTTATGCATTATTTAAAATATTTATTAATCACATTTTCCTTTATATAATTTCTATCTATTAGTCGGAATGAATTCTAATGATGTCAAATTTAGAGAAATTCTGAGCACAGCAAAAGTGTCCATTTCAAGCTGCTCAAATTTTTAATAGGTTGATTCAATTGAATGGTTCCACTTCTACTCAGAAATTCTACAAAAGAAGGAAAGAAGGAAGCCTTGATGACACTGAAGATTGCAAATGAATCAACTTAAATATGAATTTCTAATTTCAAATGGGCTTATAGTTGCTACAGAAAATTTATTGTAAACTCTCCTCTCTAAATTATAACAACATACCCCACATCTTATTTTATATTTGAATCTTTATATGTTTTGTTATGTGTAAAAAGTGGGATATAGATGCTATTATGTGGTACCACATATGCTTGTGTGCATTTTAGTCTATGCACGTATCATTTGTCAAGTAACTAATGCTCAAAAGCACATCGAAGGACACAAGTGACAATGTTTGGCTCTAGAAATAGCTAAGATAAGTCAATATCTCGTGCAGCCACATTTCCAAGTCTCTAGTTGCAAAAGATGCAATGCTATTTCTATCATGCACCGGTTGAAGAATGAAAACACAATACTAAAATCCACCCATTGAAAATTCCTTCAAAATGGATACTCTCATTATATATGAGATATCCTCAAATTTCACTCTAACAAATATTGAGCTACAAAAGAAGAGTAATAAAAATGAGTTATAATGTATTAAAGTTCTTAATCATGCTTTTCTTTCTTTTGCTGAGATTAACTTCTATTAAAGTAAAATTCTAATTAATTTTATATGAGTACATTCATTTTGAATGGCTTGAATTTTCAATTGATGGATCCCTACCACTTGTGTGTGTCTCCCTATATATACACACATACTCACAAACACTTGTACCATCTTCAATCATCATAAGCTAAATCTAGAATGAGTGATGAGGATTTGTTATCCAAGACCAAACATATCATCTTATCCAAAATGTATTGGCACATTTACTCATCTCTTCAAAATAATGAAGTTCTTATAAATGAGAATGTCATCGTTCGATAGAAGCAAAAAATAAAAAATAAAAAATAAAAAAAAGAGCCATTTGAGTAACCATATCCAATTATTAAAGGTAAGGAGATTGTAACGTTAAGGTGGTAGCTCAGTTGGTTTGAACCTTGTATTTGCTCCCTAAGGTTTCGAGTTCGACTTCTGCCCATTGCGTTATCAAGTTATTATGTATGCGGCCATGAATATACCTCATATGGATTAGTCCTTGCTCATCAGAATAAGTTAACCCAGATCTTAGGCTAAAGGTCAAAAAAGGTAAGGTGTTTGTTAGCTCTATTTCTCTAAATTTTTTGAACCATTTTTTTTATCATGATAATCTATCATCGTCTGGATGAATCTCATTGTCGCAAGAAACATGATTAGAACCCAAGGAGTATTGACTACGCTGCTCTCTTATGACTAATAAGAGTACAATCCATGTGGCTTAGATGCCCTGCTAGCTGCTTTTACTTTGGTCACTGTCTAAGGCTCTAAGCCCCAAGTTCTTGTTGGGAGGGGTGGGTCCTTCAAATCTTTCAATGAATGGACTACGTATACCCAACGTGACAATGAAGTTACATAGAAATAACATATCATCAATTCAGAGTCAAGGTGTTCACAGTGCCTCACCCATCCGTTCCACTGTAATAGCAACTATTTATGCACTCACCTTTACCCATAGAAAAAAAAAACATAGATATTAATTCTGCCTTATAATGAAAGTTGGATATTTTCTTATAGGTACCTGCATTGATTTTATCAACTAAAAATATCTTTGACTGTGGGACATCACGTGCCATATTTTTTTTCCAAATTTTGCAACAATGTAATTTATGTGATATTGTACAAAATCTCCCCTCTTGTTGAGTTAAATAATGATTATATCTTTATGATATCACATAATTTATAATTTTATGTGATATTAAATGCACAATTTAGAGAAATTTAGTCTATTAAAATTGCATAAATACCTATAATAAATTATCTCAACTTTCATCATCAAAAGGCGGGATTATATATAGCTAATAGTTGACTTGTAAAGTGATGTGAAGAGAAATATCCATTTAAAAGACATGAAAAAAATGAGGGGGCATATCAAAAGTACAAAAATTTAAAATCCTCCTTCATTTTTTCAAGAGCTTTTTTCAAAAAATAACATTTTCAAGCTACTGATGACAAAAAGTCATCTACTTTTTATAAAAAAAAAACCTTATCAACCGGCAAAAAACGAAAGGTCATCACATTATGATTGAACCTTCCCATATTTATTTTCTTTTGATTTGAGGCTTGAGTTTGAATTCACTTTATAAATGAATTACTAAACTGGCCTAAAGTTTATCTACAAGTAAAACCCCATTTCTAAACCATTGTATTGACATGATAATTAATCATTGTCTTAGATGTCATATTCATGGGAAACGTGATTAATGAGCAGGGAGTGTTAAAGACGTTTTTCTTATGAGTTATGACCAACATTCATCCACTCAATCAGGCCTAGCTGGCTGGATAGCTACTTGTTCCTTGGTCACTATCTAAGCCCCCACTTGCTAGAAATTGTAAGTCAGTCAATGAAAGGAGCATATCATCAATTGGACTTTAGGGATGTCTCAGTGATAAAGGCTCGCACTCCCATCCTACCCTCGATCAAGTGGGTGGCTTTCCCTCTCTCCCGCTTAGCCATTGAGGGAAAAAAAGAAATGGAGTCAAGGCAAAAAAATGTGATAGTACTCCACCCATCTGTTTCTTCCGAATACCGACAAAAATTGTACTCATTGTGGAGTCTCTATCCTCAAAAGTCTTTTTACTTAAGAATTCTTGAGTTAAGAGAGTAGAACTCCAAAATGGGGCTTACTAATTAAAAATCCAAGGAGCACAAAAATATCCCCCTCACCATTTTTACAATGTCTCTGAATTTCACACTAATAGAAATAGGCCCCAACAAAAGATTGAACATATGGTGAATAAAAACATTTTTGTTCTGCTAAGAACGAGTATTTCATAAACAAAACAAACACAAAACAAATCTCGGGCACAACACAGGGCACAACTATATAGATATATACAAACACCTAGTACCCCTAGACTTTTAAAAGTAGGATCATGTGTAGGATGACTTATGTTAAGTTTTCTTACTTGACAATTCCTACCAAAACCACAAGGTTTTAGTAGAGGCATTATAAATACTTTTAACACTCTCCTTCGGGAGAAGCCTACTCCTCAACACCCCCCCCCCCCCCCAACCCAAATGAAACCTAGTCGGTTAACTTTTGGCGACACATTTTGTTTTGTTTTTGTTTTTTTTTCTTTTCCTTTCTTTTTTGTGCTAAACCGATCCTCCTGAGATTTGAAATCGTAACCAATTGCCTCTATTAAGTTTTTTTCACTTAACCATTCATACAAACACCTCAAGGTATTAGTAGAGGTAGCATAAGTAATTTTCAATACTCTCCCTCGGGTAGAGCCACACCTCAACACTCCCCCTGCAGTAGAAATCGATTAATGCACTTTTAGCAACACACGTGTTTTTAATGCCGAGTCATTCTTCCTAGAATTCAACTCTTGACCAGTCAACTCTGATATCATATGAAATAGGGGTGGAACCAAGAATTTTTTTTTTTTTGGCTGGGTTTGGGGGGGAGTTTCTTTATCTACGGCGGATGTAACTCCAATTGAATTAAAATTTCTCATGATAAGACAGTATAATTAGGAAGTGTTTTATAGGCGGTTGGATTTCAATAATGAGTTTCGTTGATTGAAAGCATATAGTAAAGCATGGAGGATTAGTATAATAACAATTGTAAATGCCATACGGCAAGAAAAAATCATTCTTGAAGTAGTTTCTTAATTCTTTCCTCTATTTTATATATACTTTTATCTAAGAACCAAAAGGCAATCAATGATAATAACCCATATTTGAGATCCAAAACAATTAACCTACTATTAATAAGCAAAATTAAACACTGAAAAACAAAAAATTAAAAAACTCTATCTATGGTGGATATAATACCATTAATTTAAAATTTTTTATACTAGTAGAACTTAAATAGCAAATAATTTTGACAGGGTTCGATTTCAAGCATGGGCTTCAAGATTGGAAAGAAAAATAATGATGCATATAGAATTAGTGCATTTATAATTATCAACGCATGAAGTGAAACAAATGTTGCTTTTTTCAACCCCTCTTCTCATCCTCGTAATGAAACAACTCCAAGTCCTTTCACAACCTCCAAACCCCAATAATCCAAGCTCTCAGCCTCTCTCTAATGAACCTATTACGATCTCAAGTCAAGGTATGTGGGCAATGACGATAGTAGATTTTGGAAAATAGTTTTTAATATATCCCTAACTCATTGTTTTATTTTATTTTCCTTCTTATTTCCTTCTTTCCTTCCCTTTCTTCTTTCATTTGATTTTCTCCTAAAAAAATCAACGATTATTTAGTTTCTTTTTGTTTTTCTTAAAACCCAGATTATATTCCTAATATCTAAAAGGAGGGGCTAGAGGATATATGTATACACTAGTTCTCACCACTTCTTTTATGAGAAGTCTAAGTGGGACCTATCTATCACCCAATTCAAATCTTGCAGTATATAGAAACCCCCTGATAGTTACACGCCCTAAATTTTGGTTAAATCTGAATTCACTCGACCGTTGAATAGAATGTACACCAATTTGAATAGATTGTATTTGTGAGCCACCCTCCTGCTAGTCAGAGCTCGTCATTGGCTGGACGGAAAAGGGGGAGGAGAAGGAGGGAGGGAGAGAGATGTGTGCAAGCTATTTTAAGGATTTTAAATTAAATTTTTTTTCTCGTGTCAAGAGAGATAAAATCGTTGTTTAAATAGTAACACTCAATTGTAAATCGAAAGTGACGGCTTGCCTTGGATGGCATGGCACTTCAATGATGCCTAAAATACTCCTTTGCAAGTATATATCAAATGTCCTTAAAGGGACCTTTTGCATGTATATTTAATGTGTTCTTGGTGTTCATTATATCTACTTTCTTGTGAGACACATGCTTTAGTTATGATGTTCTGCCGAATGTTCAAGAGTGCTATCTTTCTTGTGATCATTTGGTACTGTTGCTTCTATTGGTGTCATGGGTGCATACAAGAAGAGAGGACACATCTCTTGCAAATCAAAGACTCCATCAACTATCCACACGGCTCTCGACTTGATAAAGATTGGATCCAAAAGAATTGTTGCAAATGGGATGGAATAGAATGCAATCCATCATCATCTAGGGTGATTTCAATCAATCTTTTCTGGAAAAGGGAGCAAAGATTGGAACTATGGTATCCAAATGCTTCCTTATTTGCTGCATTTAAGGAACTGGAAGAACTTGATTTAAGTGGAAATCAAATCGGTGGATGGGTCGCACCTCAAGGTAATTTAGATATACAATGTAGGCTCCTTTTTGAGATGATCTAACTTGCTAATATCACATTCATTGTTACTATATATGGGCATCCACTCAAATCTAAATCTAGTTGAAGTTATTCGTAACATTGGGTTGATGATGTATGAAATATATGCATATGTTCTACGTATGATCAATAGAGGTGCACTCGGTCTCCATCCCAGCTAACGAGGGGTTTCTTGTATGAGGACCGTAATTGTTTTCAATTACCCTTGTTTCATGAACGATAAGGCACCAAATAACTATATTAGTGGTAACGGAAAGGGACATGGTGGATGGTTGAGATTGAAAGGAAATGGATGCATGTATGTAGGATTGGATATGTCCTTATTTGCAGCTTAGAAACTCTCCTATGTTTTTATTGCCAATTGTCACGTTTCAACCAATTTTAATTTATATTTTTCATTCTTTTTACAGCCTTCTCTAAGATGCAAAGCTTAAGGAAGTTGTATCTTTCGTATAATAGCTTTTCTAAAGGCATCGACGCTTTGCGAGGTATGTACTAAACCAGGACCTAATGGGCTTGGGTCTATATCTTAAACTACTTTTCAGGCTAGTTGATCATTACCTGCACTAACTCCTCTCTCATCATAACAAGCACTAATCTTTAAACCGTAGGCCAACCAATTTAAACCTCATTTTATTTTCCTACTTTTCACATCACCATATAGAAACTCAAAGAGCGTCTGTCAAATTAGTTCGACCAAACCATCCAACCTACCATTTTGACCTCTTATTGGCTTTTTAGGCTTTGGCTGACCTTTCTTATCAAGACATACATGCTGGGGAATTTTGAAGGTTTGTGTGAATTGAAAAACCTCCGAGGTTTATATAGCAAATCACTTCCTTCCTGTTTAATTAACCTATCAATGTTGGAAACATTGTCATTATCTTACAAAGATCTTGGATCCTTCTCTAGTGCTCTAAGAGGTAAAATAGCAATAAAAATGATTTATACAAAAAATGATTGGGCTCTATATGACCATACAATTGCTACTTGTTATGTATAGGCCCCAGCCCCACATAAGTAAAGCAAACTGGCAGCTTTGTGATAGCGATCATTTATCATGATTATAGATGAGAATATGTTCCTTCTATTTAATATAATGTTTCAGTTATTGCAAAAAAAAAAAAAAAAGAAAAAAAAAAGATAAGTAGATGTTGTGATGGATCATGCATGATCATTTGGGGGTGGATGGAATCTATCTATTATAAATCACTAAATAGGGTTATTCAAAGTCAGGTCAACTCTTTATCAAATTGCAGATTCTAGACTTGAATTAGATGGCTCAAAATTGCCTCATAAAGACTTGACTCAACACAATCAACTGATAGCTAGAAAGAGAAAGTGATGTTTTCTTCCCCCAAGAAACAGGGACTAGTTTGGCTAGTTTTATTTCTTTGAAAACATACCTCATTTTTAGACAGTAATAAAAGTAGCACCTTGTATGCTCATTTCCGTTTTATGGGTATTTCCTATTTGTCTCATGCCCCCTGGTTCCTAGTTACACACTTTATTCTTTCAGTGTTTGCATCTCTATAAAGAGTAAAGAAAGAAAAAAAAGGAAATTAGCAGGAGGAAATGTACCTTTTCATATGTGTATTTTCTAGAAAATATATTTTCATAAAAATGCAAGCATGAATACAAAGCAGCCTATCATATATTTATGACTTTGAAAATCAATTTTCATCCTAAATTATTCTTACATTTGCTAATTTTTTGTTTATTCTTAATCCATAGGAATATGTGAATTGATTGCATTGCGGTCGCTACATTTAAGTGATAATGGGCTCAAAGACCATGATATACCGAAATGTTTGGGCAAACTATCCTTACTTGAAGAACTAGACCTATCGGACAACGAACTAAGAGGCTCTTTTAGTAGCTTAACAGGTATAAAGCCAAAACTCTCTCCTTAGTTTGACTATTTTCTCAGTTTTCTAAATCACGAATAAGTGGCTTTGATTCTTGATTCTTGCAAGTATTTTAATAGTATTGATTTTAGGTTTATTCCTAGAAAACTTAATGAGATTGGTTATTTATTAGCTAAAGTTAAATGAGCTTGGGACATTGATAGGGTGTGCTGGGATGACTTCCTTGAGTTGACTGTCTGACTTGTTTTCTTTTTTTCTTTTTTTCTTTGTTTTTTCTTCAAAATATATGGATTTCTATTTACCCAAAAAGAAAATAAAAGGTTTGAGGTTTCCACTTTTGCTTGTCAAATATTGGAATAGCATTTAGTTAATTCGAAGCCCAAACGAGACCCAAATAAAGTCCTAGATAACTAGCCTGATTGACTTTAGTACCCAAATTTTGTGGTTTAGTTTACTTTACAAACGAAAATAAACATTAGAAAATTTATTTACTTCATATATACCTTAGGCTGTATACAATGTAACATTCAATATATATTACCCAGTGCAAATTGGGCATTCAAAGCCCAAACGTGAGCCAGACCCATATTCTACAGCATCTTATAAACCCAGGAGAGCATATGAAACCAGACATAATTATTTATTATATTACGCATTTTGAACTATAGTGAGATAAGCCCAAAGTGGCTAGGATCTAAATGAGAGTTCAATGAATTAGTTTCAGGGGGTCATTGAGTCAATATGTATCCCTTCTTAGTCCTAAAGTAATGTTTTAATTTAATGCCTTGTACAACTATATCATTTTATGATTTTGCTTACTCAGTTACTCTTCTAATGTTTATTTCATATTGTCGGTTTATGTGGATTGAGGGCTCTGAGGAATCTTAGTCTAAGCTATAACTACTTCGATGATAGTAGTCTTTCAATGTGTTTGGGAAATTTTTCCTTACTTGAGAACCTCGATCTATCTGAGAACAATCTTAGTGGTCATTTTGGCAACTCAATGGCAGGTATGAGGCCATAATATTTCTCCTTGATTTGAATTCACATGTTTTTGTTGCCCACTAGTTGCTGTGAATAGGGTTACAATTGGGGTGAGGTTTTAAAGAAAAAAGAAGTAAAAATTTGAAGTTATACTAAAATGGCCTTTTTTTCAATTGGAATTTGGAATATTAAACATCGTGTTGCTTATGGAGTTTTGTTTGAGGAGTTAGATTAAAAAATTTGGGGGTCCTTGGATTTTTACTAATATAAGATCTTTTCTCTTATTTATACTTATGCTTATGTTTTTTCCATAGTTATAGTGTGGAGACCCAATCGAATTTTAAATGTAAAGAGAAAGAAACAACGATGACAACTTTGCTGGTGAATATCTAGTATCGTGATTTAACTAGAATAATTATAAAATAATGAAAGTAATGATATTAACAGGAGGGTGATTAATCCTTGTAATTGTCATCATCATAAGGCTTTAAAATGTAATTTATTACGAGGAAAGTTTTTAGTATATTGTAAAATCGTATGAATTTTTATAAAAACCTAGTTTTAGTAGTACAAACATAATTTGTTTATATTTTAAAGATATATTTTTTAAAGAACATCATAAAAAATGGTGCACAAAAGACAGCAGGGACCTCCACCAGTAGTCATCAGACCTAGCATTGCCCCGACTTGGCATATTCATTCAGAGCCTGGAGCTTCATACGTTCACCGCGTGTGAACCAACTGGTAAATCCCACATTAGTAGAAAACCCATGTCAGCTCCCCCACTCAATTTCTTCCAAGATATGGGTTTGTGTAAAATAAGAAAAACGTGCAGGGGCCTTTTCATAAATAAAGAATTCATCCCAAAACAGAAGCCGAACTGAACCACTATTCGACGGAATGCATAACCGAACTCCTCAACAGATCCCAGCACCTATTCGATGAAATGCCTAACCGAACTCCTCAACTAGAATGCTAAGTCGTCGAGGCAACTTTCGAGTTGCAGATGGGCGCCAAGCAACCTCTCTCACACATCTTCCGGAGAATATGAACTTTTAAAGTCAATAGTTTTGATTCTGAAGATATGATTGGGATGATTTCTTTTCCAAAAAAATCATATTAAAATTAGACATTTTTCTGTCAAAGATTTACCCTGCATGATTCCTATTTCCAAATAGAAAGTCCTCCTTTTCTCCTCTTCTTTTTCTCTCTGCTTGCAGGCATTTTCTGCTTCTGACTATTCTCGGACTCCTTTCCTCTCTTCACAACACTTTTTTTTAAATCTTAAGATTGCAGCAGAGTATTGGGATGCAAAACTTCAACAAATGGAATACTAGCAAGTCATTCCTTCCTCCCTTCCTAACCATCTTGATCTGATCTGATCAATGCAGAAAGAAAAAAATTGTCTTTCCTGCATTGGTAACGGACATCGATTAGGAGAGAAAGAGCTGATATGGATACATGATAAACAGTATATCACTTCCATATATGCGATGAAACCCATACAACATGCAATGATACATCATATGAAAAAAAAAAAGCAAAGAGGGACAAAAGAAGGAATAATGAAATGATAGATCATATAAAAAATAAAAATAAAAAAAGAAGCAAAGAGGGACAGAAGAAGGGATTTACGGAAGAAAGAGCGGAAGATGAAGAGAGACTTGCGTTTAGTGTTGCATTTATTGCTTTCCGGCGGTGGAGATGTCAATTCGATCTGCCAATATCCTCCACAAAATTAGGGAAGAGGAAAGCATTAATGGGAAGCTTCTGAGTTGGGATGATATTCTTACGTATGAAAAGGCCCCTACACATTTTCTTTACTATGTGCAAACCCCTTCTTTTATTTTTTATTTTTGAAAGAAACTGATTGGACCATCAACGTGGTATCTTTTGGCTGGGGCTAAGTTGTTTTCTTTCTTCTTTTTTACGTAAATTCCTCTTTACTACAAACTCATTGGTTCATATTCACAGTGAGCGTATATCATCAGCGACAAAAGATCTAGACTCATTCATGATTAAACATTGTTGGAATATAAACAAAATCTAAGAAATTGAAACAAAGGAAATGTGCTGCCCAACAAAACAGCTTGGGTGCTGATATACGTATACCCCGTCGCATAGATCGCAATCCTAAGCATGCACTAAAAGAACTATATTTTCGCAAATCTATACTAGTACAATACCCAGAAACCACTCATGGCACAAGAAGTAAGATTGCAGACCTTGGATACTCTTTTTTCACAATTCAAATATCATACAAACTTGCTATCACATTCATACATATTGCACTTGAAGAGTACCACCGATTTAGATCTACTCCATTATTCGTTGGCTTTGCAGTAAAATCTTTATTAGTAATTTAGTGATTGAAACTGTGTGGTGTGTCTACTGCACTAGAATTATATTGCAAAAGTTCCCATGTCGAGGATAATTTTAGGAATGGTAGGGCCCACTTGAATTTGATAAACATGATTTGTTTTTATGATGCCACAGGACTTAAGCACTTGCAGAGCCTCCATCTCAGCTCAAATCACTTGACGGATGATGGTATTTCTCCTTGGATATCAAACTTAACATCACTGACTACCTTAGACTTGCAATACAACAAATTAAGAGGTTCCAACACCATGAGAGGTACATGTGTTTCTTTTTTAATCTTATTATTTTGCTTCCTATAAAAAAATTATTATTCCAAAAAATAAACCCTAAACAAAACAAACAAATTACACAAACACCCAAACAACTACGACAAAAGCTGTTGGGATATGTGATGAGACCACTTGTGTTTACATGTGGGTGGGGCCCCAACATAGAGAGACACCCTTCACAAAGATATTATTTGCATTTGAAAGGATGTGTTAATCTTTTCATGATGATCAATTTAAATTAATATTGCAATAAGGAAATAAAAGAAAAATAAAAATTGCATATAACATAATTCCTTAGTCCAACTATTGAATAAATTATCAAATAAAAATTTAGATTTACATTTAAGTCCTCAATTTTAAATTAAATTACTGGCTTTAAGCATCATGTATAATTACTTATAAATAAATTTAATTAGGTAAGATTAGATCTACCTATTAAATGTAAATAACTTATTAAAATGAGATGACTCGGTAGAATCTCCCCTATATTTGACTCAGTCCTTTGTGAAAACTAAATGACTCTAGAGAGTCAAGAGTCCACTCATCATTTTTTCCAACTATGGGTAAGATGAGAAATAAATATTGAGTAATGATTCATGTAGATCGGTTTTTGAGTAATCAAGACCAGTGATTTAGTATTGAATCATTATCAATTGGCTATGCGGCAAATCTCCATCATTCATTCAAAGTAATTATGAATTTGTGGCTGTTGTCACGGAATTATATTGCAAAAGTTCCCATGTGGAGGATACTTCTAGGATGTGGCCCTATATGAAATTATGGACCATCAATTGAATGGTAGGGCCCACTTGAAGCTGATAAGCATGACTTAAGGGAAAATTTCAAAATAGGGCTTTAGTTTTGCCCAGATATCAAATCAAGACGAAAAAATCTTTTTGATTTCAAAAGAGGACTTAAGCTTTCCAAGTTATTTTCAAATCATGACCTCCGGCATGATTTGGCATGATTTGGGGTTTTCCTACAATTTTTTTCTCTTTTTTCGTCCAAATACCCAAAATGTCCTCATATTTCTTCTTCCTAAAACCCTCTTCCAATGGTTCTTGAATCTGCAGCACTGTGTGTGCATCAATTGCCCTGATGCCAAATTTACATTCCTATTTACCATTAACCAAAAAAATACACTCTTCAGTAGATCTAATCATCAATCCCATAATCAACAAAATACACTTTATGAGTTTTTGGCATAATGTCATCCAAGCCATATGACTTTGTTACGCTTGCTAAATGTGGAGAATCACTGCATTCTGACCCCAATTTTAGGTTATGATTTTCCCCCAGTCAGAGATATCTTTCAGACAACATTCACTCTAGGGCTTATTACAATGGTGGTTTGTAACGAACAAACTGAAAGTCTTAAATGTGTAGTGGGTAAACATCACCATCACTCCACCTCCTAATGAGACTAAATTTCTTATTAGAAGTATGACTTAAAGAGGCCTATAAAATTTATTGTTCCATAGCCTTTGGTACCATACATGCACAGTGCAACAAATTCAATTAATCCAAAGGGCAAAAACCCAACAATCCTCTCCTCCCCTATTTTACCGGCAAGCACCTAATAGCAAGAACCATTAGAAGAGGGCTTTGGACAGGAGGTATATGAGGGCATTTCATGTATTTTGAGAAAAAAGAGAATAAAATCACTGGAAAACCCAAAATCTCATCGAATATCTTGATTCGAAAGGAACTTGGAAAACTTAAGTCCTTGTTTGAAATCTAATAGTTTTTTTTCATCCTGATTTGAAATCTGAGCAAAACTTGCGCCGTATTTTGAAACTTGCCCTCGTTTTTATGATGTCACAATACTAATGCAATTGTGAGAATCGTACCTCTCTTCAAATAAGGTGACGAAAGATGACCTTTCACCTTTGATAGCAAACTTAACATCATTGACTATCTTGGACTTGGAAAACAACAAATTGAGAGGGTTTAACACCATGATATGTACCGTGTGTTTTTTTTATATTAAAATTATTATTTTTCCAGAGGAAAACAAACCTATACAAAACAAACAAATTACAAAAACACCGAAACAACTATGGCAGAGGCAAAACCTCTCTCAACCTCAGGTACATGGTTCTACTTTTACAAGGCAATTTTGGAAATGATTTTCCTAGTTCAAAAGTCCATCTTGTGCTAAATTAAACATTACAACAATGAAGGATTTATAGAAAAATAACTACATGCCCTTCTCCTAGTTATAACCGTCTTTAGAATTTGGTAGTATCCACTAGATTTTTCATTTTGGCCCCTTCACTCTTGAACTTTTCAATAACCATTATTGAAAAACTCCTTCAAGAAATGCATGCATAAATTTCCAAAATTTATATCTTAAACTTCTAAGAGAAAACCATATTATAGCCTTATTATTAGTATTTGATTTTTTTTTTACATTTTCCATTTTAAAGCCAAGTTTTAACTCTTAATGCGTCATGATTTCAATTTGCTTTGATCCTTTATATGTGGAGTTTTTAGAGCCTTTTACAAAAAGGCTACTATATTTTCTCAAAACCTCATAAGGGCCCTTATGTTATATATTTTTCCTATTGACTAGTAAACTGGCCGTGGAGAAAGTAATGGACTCTACAATTCTTTAATTTCTTTTAACCAATTTACCCTTGAAAAAACTAAAAAAGTTGTCCCTTGAGTTCGAAGATAAAATCACAAATAATTTACCCCTTATATAATCATGTAGCAAGTTGAATCAATTGGCATTGTACCAAGAGGATTAAATATATCCCAAGTGGCCACACAGGAAGGAAGCACACATAAGCACACATCTTTTCTAAGTCATAAATTCTCTAAAAGTTACTATCTCATGCAATTTATGTGACACTCACCTCAATTTTACATCATGTTTCCCAATAATAATCATATTCATAACTAATAAAATACACCTGTGATTAGCATGGTCAATAGAGTCCATCCAAAACAAAATAATTTATTTTTATAAGAAAAAAATAAAAAAAATAAATATCATTTCATATTGTAGACTATTTGATTTCTTAAATAAAATAAGATTTCTTAAAATTTATAAGCTTAAATATAGTCGCAAATAGGAAGGATATTGCTATCGCCATGTATGAGAATAACAAAATACAAGATTTTGTTCACATATTTTCTACTTGTAATTAATATTTATATAGAAAATAGATTTAAAAATATAATAAATTTATCATTTTTAAAATGAGTTTTTTAATCAAAATAAACAATCACAAAATATAATTTATTTTGCAAATGTTCTACTTTCCATTAATATTTTTAGATAGAATATGTCAGAGATGGATATAGATGTTGGAGAGACCAATGTGACAGAGTTCTGATTTCAAATACTGTATATAAGTTAAAGAGAGTAATGGCAAAATGCAAATAGTTCTTCCAGCAAACTTAGGGAGAGATATATAATGAGACAAATTCAAAATCTCTTCTCATCTAGATGGGCCTCTTCTTATTTGAGAATTGGACTTGAAATTGCAATGGAATTGTGTCCAGTTCAATGAAATTGCCAAATGCTCAATGTTAATATGCATCCTTTTCTCACCATGGGATAGTTACATATTTGTAAATACTCATATGCAAAAAAGAAAATCCATTTATGATTAAATGCAAAAGAAGAATGCTCAAATACAAATAGTAAAAGCTATGTAAGCATCTCTCACTATGAGTGATAGATGCACATAAATATTCCTATATATACTAGCAACAAGAGCCCGTGCTAAGCCCAGGCCCTAAAAAATAAATAAATTCAGACATACACTAATTGAAAATATTTTTTCTAAAATAAATAAATCTAACAATAGAGGTTAAAATATACCTCATAATAAATCTCACAAATTCAGCTTTTTTCCCTTCCACAAAAACTCCAATGAAGGATGATCAGAGGTTTTTTTGCCGTGTTCTGTTATCACTTTTTTCCTATACGTAGATAAGATAAACTTCCTGTATTAAAGTGCGCATGTTATTTGTTTTCTACTAATTCAGCATACCTGTTAAGGGAACCGTAACCAATGTCATTGTTTATTAATTGACTATCTTTGGAAAGGTTCCAAACAAATTTAGCTGAGGTATAGGCACGAGGAAAAAGAACCTAAATGCTCTGGCCAAGAAGTAAGACACCAAAAATAAAAAAGCGAAGAGGAACGTCACGACAGCCCACCACATGTCTTTGGCCTCATGCGTCGTTCGCCGCTAGATCTATACTGAGTAAGCTAAGCACCTCCATCGAAATATCGCTCAATCCCATCCGGGAAATCTTCCAATACGTGTCGTACGACAGATCCTCAGCCGTCCATGTACCCTCTGAAAAGGAGACGCACAGCCGCAGCTGGCAGTCATCTATGGTACCATCAAATCCAACGGTTCTCATTGTTTTATGCTCTTGCAAAATGTTTTTCAAGTTTGTAGTAAAAAAGAAGCATGTTTGAAAGCTCAGAGCCAAGGGGGCAAGAAGAATAAGCAGAAGCAGAAGCTTGTAATAATTGAATGGTTGGATGAACGAGAGAGAGGAGGGAACAGGACCTGATCAGGGAATCAAATTAGTTGATCTTGTACCGTTGGATTTGAAGTACACTCCACGATGAGATGATATCATCTGACGATGAGATGGAAAGGAACTGATTTTGAAGTTTTATTAGAAAGAAAAGGAGACTCACAGCCGCAGCTGGCAGTCATCAATGGTAACATCAAATCCAACGGTTGTCATTGTTTTCTGCTCTTGCAAAAAGTTTTTCAAGTTTGTAGTAAAAGAAGAAGCATGTTTGAAAGCTCAGAGCCATGGAGGGAAGAAAAATAAGCAGAAGCAGAAGCTTGTAATAATTGAACGGTCAGATGAACGAGAGGGAGGAGGGAACAGGACCTTACACAGTGGTCGAGCTTTATGCCTCGAGCCGTGCACTCTTATAGGTGCTTGCATGATATCCGACGCTGCCCCGATAAAGTTCAATTTCACTGTGGACCTGTTTGGATCTATAGAATACTGGGGTAGAAAAAAACTATTCTCCAAATAAATCTATTTTATCCTGTTTAGCGCCCCCGTAAGAAAAGGAAAAATCATGAGGAAGAGAAAGTTTGCAGGGAAAAAGAGAAGAAATAAAAAACACAGATCTAACATTGCAGTCGCAGGCAAAGACAAAAAACCAAAAAAGGTCGTAAAGTACCTGTGGCGCGTAGCTCTTGCCTCCGGCCATCCGCTGCATACGCTATGATCGTCGTCTTCTCCTCCTCCTCTGTTTCCCTTCTTCCTCTTTTCCCCTTCTTCTTCGTCTCTGTTTCCTTCTTTCTTTCCTCCCACTCTAGTCCTGTGGAGTGAAACTGAGAGTCAGTAAAGTCAGAAACTCTTTTTTGTAACAACATTGAAATACAAGGTTCCTGTTATATTAGGTCCGATCACTGTAGCAGAAGAAGAGGGAAAGAAGGCATAATCCGAGTGAAGGCCGCGATCTTCTTCTTCTTCAGATCCGATCTGAGCGAAAGTGGTGACGGACGGTTCTTGGCACCGGGGGGCTCTTGGAAACAGGGGAAGATCGTGATCTAAGCGAGATCTTGATCCGATTTGGCCGGACTGCACGTCTTCTATTGCAGACAGACTGGCTTAAATATAGATATTGATCCGATTTGGCCGGACTGCAATCTGATTTGAGCGATGGGAAAAATAGCATTTGAAAGATCCAGAGGAAGATTGAGTTGGAAAAGGATAGAAAGTTGAGTTCGAAAAAGATAGCGTTTTGAAAGATTCGTAGGATTATTGAGTTGGAAAAGGATGGAAAGTTGGTTTAACCGGGAGAGCACTTTAAGAAAAAAGAAAAATAAGAGGTGTTGATGTGGTACTCATTTATTTCTTAGAGCTTTAATATATATAACTAGCAATATAAGGCCCGTGTTGGAGCCAAAATACCTAATGATATAACAAATAAAGTAAATATAAAATACATAAATATATTATTTAACATTTTAAAATTCACTATGTCAAATTCTATAAAAAAGAAAAAGGAAAAAAAAGGTGCAATGAGTTAACATAAATTACAAATCAATCATGTAAGTTTTTTAGTTAAAGTTGTTGATGTATAAGAGTATTAATCTTAGACCAATAACAAATCTCTATACCCTATATTGATTTAGGATACTAATGAAATAATATAAAATGAAGCGATATACGAACTCAAGATAAATCTTAAATCTTAAATAAAAGATATAAGTATTTGAAACAAATAGTCAATAGGAAAGCAAAATACCTAAGCCATGATTGTAGCTAGTAATGAGAGGAAAAAAAACATTGTAGTCATTATAATGATATTTGAATAATAATAACAACAACAATAATAATTATTATTATTATTATATAATCGTATTTTAAGTAGGTTTTAAAAGTCTAAATGAGGTAAAAACCAAACGAAAAAATAAATTTAGTAAAACTTCTTTCTTAAATTTTCTATTACTGAACTAAACAAAAAAAAAAAAAAAACAAAGTAAGAGAGACAAATCTAGTGGCACAAACTCTGGCCACTTAATTTTGGTTGACTCTTTTCTCCTTATATAGTAATGTTGGCTTATTCAACTAAGAAAGAATTAAAGTAGAAATCTCAATATCTAATTACTTCAACTATGCTATAGTAGCTAATGAAATAGAAGTGATCCCTAACTTATATCACACACGTTGATAAAAAAATGCCCATCAAACTCACCTACATACTTAAACATTGCATTAATGATATATTTCCAATACATGAAAAATAAGTAAAGAGAAGATTTTAATGAAAAAAATCACTTGCTATACACCACCCCACTTAAGAGTGATTCTAGGCCAGGCCAATCCGAGCTCAGCGGGTTTGAATATATAATTAGAGCCCTTTTAATAATTGGACTGATCTTAAATTAAGTGATAGAAAGACCAAAACTCAGCCCGACCTGTATAATGAATGTATATAATTTAATTTAATTAATATAAACAATTACTCAAATAACCACATAATTGATTAAAAAACCTAATTTAGCTTAGCGGGCTTGGGCCTGACTCTTACAGCCAATGTTGGGCTTGACCTAGGCTTAGGCCAATAATTCTAAAGTTGGGTTGTGACTGGATATGCATTAGCCTGGCCCAGCCCATCCCATCCCACGAACACCCCTACTACCTCATTTATTCATGGATGCAATGCATACTACATCAGTGGGCTCCACCCTTCCTTGCATATTTTGCAGATGGATGAGAGAGAGAAATTAGGGACGGAGAGATTTTATAGAAAATAAAGGAGAGATTTTAGAGATTTGGTATGGATAGAGTTTAACTAATATAGATAGAGTCTTTAGATTGTGTCACGTGTTGCCCTCTCATAAAGAGGGTTGCGCCGCGTGTCGCTCTCCCACGAAAGGGGGGTATTGTTATAATATATATAATAATATAAGAATATTAGTATGCATCTCTATATATATAGAGAGAAGAATTGTCAAAAATCACCATTGAAAATGGGGAGTTTTTGCCCCTTTTGATTTGTCCAATGGAATCTTGCCGATTCACATGTGCGGAAAAAAAAAAAACATGAGAGACAACTAGTTTTGAGGAAAAGATGAGCTAATTTTATGGAGAAGGAAAAGATAAGGTAATTTGAAGAGAAGCTAGTTAAGTTGTGTATATTTGCTAGTTTTTAGGATGAGATTTGTTACTAGTATCATATTATTGTTATTCATGTTCGATTGATTCTCTTAATTTCATTTTCCAATGTCCATTCTCATGCACTCATGTGGACTCCTCTAGTGAGTTCCAATCCACCCCACACTTGCATCAATCATTATTCTTAAGACATGTACTCGTGTGGATCCCTCTAGTGAGTTCCAATCCAATAATGGGCCTTGCACTTGGATCAATCATTATTATTAAAACTTGAAATTTTCATAACCGTCATCAAACATTATTAAACTGAGATTTGATTAGAGTCCCTTAAAAGATGGGTATATTATTTCCTCAGTTTGAATTTTTCATAAGTGGTCCCCACTTGTGTTTTTAGTGATCATTTGAACGAATACTCAACCACTCTCTCGTTTTCTTGGAACGAAGTTTCCTTTGATTGGGGATAAACATATTGAGACAAAAAAGTATGTCTTTCAATAAGGAGAAAAACTAGGCAAGGAGATCTTAGCGATTTAGACGAGATCTTAGCGATTTAGACAGCGAGTAAAAATAGGAATTAAATATTGTTAGGATAATACGTCTCAACACTTTTTTTCTGTTTACGGTTTAGCAAGATCGTGTGATATATGAGCTAACTTTTTAGGGCCTACCCAACGGGAAGTAGGTATGTGCAAAAAATCAACCCCATCCAATCATCCTAGCCCCTTCATCTTATCGGTTAGGATGACCATTGGATGGGGTTAATTTTATGCATATACCTAGTTCCAATCATGATCTTTCAATCGCTCATGCCTTTTATGGTTGGCACAACTCAGGTGGACCTTAAAAAGTTAGCTCAGATACAGCACCATCTTGCTAAACCATTTCGCATATATATATATATATATATATTATATGAATCATTCTGTGCATGTCCCTCAAGGAGGGATTGTGCATACTCCTCTATGGGGCCAACTGTGGACCCCACCAAGGGATGGGACCATGGGAATTGAAAACATCCATACAGGACCACCCTGGATATCATGTTTAGCCCCAATCACATGCTCCTAACCTCTTCATTAGTGGCCCACAAATCTAATCCATTCAGATTGGTGTACAGTCGATCCAACGGTCTAATAAATTCGGATCTAACTAAAACTTAGGCTTTGTAATTATCAGTGCGGGCACTATGTATTGCAAGGTTTGGATTGCCTGATAGATGGGCCCCAACTAGAGTTTTAAAAAAAATAGTAAGGGACATATGCACATGAATGTAGCTCCTTCCACCCGATCAAGCTGACAAGGGAGCCCATTTGCTTAAGCTTGTGAGGTCCACATGGGGATAGGGCTGGGAGAGATTTTTAGATCTGCTGAGGCCCTTATTATGGACAAAAAAAAAATCAAAGGCTTATGATAAAATTGAGCCCAAAAATGAAAATATATTATTAAAATCTAAGTTTTTTTTGAAAATATTTTAAGAGGAAAAAATCTTAAATAAATATATATTTTTGTTTTTATCTTTCATCATTAATATTCATTCTATGAATCAAGATCCTAACTAGAAAAAGAAAAAATTGAAATAAACTAAAAAATTACAAACCAAAAGCAAAATTATGAATTTCCACCCATTTTTATTTTTCAAATCATTTTTTGAATTAAGAAAAGATTTTAGGTAGATTTCATGAATTATGTTGTGTATATACTAATGTATTTTTATGTTTATAATTTTTTTTTTGAAAACTTTGTCATCAAATATTAAGAGATTTTTCCAGAAATTGAGAATATTTGTTGATCAGTATTAATTAAGACCATCTAAAACCAAGTCGTGTGGATGCCAAGTCCATACAAGTATATAAAAAACGCAAAGGCTAGGTTGTATAAGTAACCAAATGGCCATCTGTGGAAATATAAAAAAAAAGTCAAGAAATACCATACCATGTGTAGGTAACTAAATACTAAAAATAGAAAAATGATTAAAAATAAGAACAAGGCTAATTAGATTTTATAATTGAAACCTTTTAAACAAATCTAAAAAACAATATGAACAAAGAAAACTACAAAGCTCAATAAACAATATATGTCCAGTTTATTTAGAAATAGAAGAGCAACTTAAACAAATGATAAAGAATACAAAATCTATTGAAAAACAAGAAATCAATTTTTAAAATTACAAAATAACATTTTTACAATTATCAATTGTGCAATAAAAACAATAACAATTAAACACAAAGCAAGGTTCTGCAAGCTAACTCCATCACCAACTCATTTGACTAGCAGTAAGCCCACCTAAGACCAAGTCATGCGTGTGCCAAAAGTCCATAAAAATAAATTAGAAAGAGATACAAACAACAAAAAAAATAATAAAATAAATGCTCATTAGGTTTTCACCCAATAATGGACATGAGAGAAACCACCAGTAAAAGCAAATCAAGTAATTAGTAAATAAATACTCAATAGAATCATAGACATGAGAGAAACATCTAGTAGAATTAAATCAAATTAAATTGCTAAGATGGTGTACTCAAGCTAAAATAATAAAAACACTATCGAAGAAAATTGAACACTTTCAACAGGAAAAAAACAACTCAGATGCCCATGCACAAATAAGTACTTAGTAGAGTTTAGTGCACAGAATATGTCCCGTGTGTCCCTTTTCATTCAAAAAGAATTTTCAAATAAGTGGAGAGGGGAGGAGACACAATAGCGTCACTCCCCTTTTATATGAGCAACACTATCGTCACTAATTTCTTCTTCTTCCCTTCTTTCTTCTTCTTTCTCCTCTTCTTTCTCCATCCCTTTCTTACATCTCCCTCGTCACTTCCCATTTATACCTTTGCTTCCATTCATCACTACTTTCTTCATCTTCATTGAAGAGGGGGTTTTTAGACATGGTTGTTTGGAGAGATTGATGGTTGGAGTTGGAATTTTTTTTTTTTTTTTAAAAAGAAGATTTGGATTGAAAGGAAGGGCTGTAGAGGAAAAGAGTTCGAGAAAAACCAACAGCGATTGAATTTAATAGAAGCAAAGGAATGAATGAAAAGTCGGTAAGGAGATTTGAGAAGAGATGGAGAAAGAGGAGGAAGAAGAAGAAAGTAGCAACGATAGCATCGCTCAAATAAAAGAAAAAAAATCATTACAAAAAAATTATTACTAATCTAATAAAATGTAAAAAAAATCATTTGAGGTAGTGATGGTTGAGGGTAAAAAAGTTCTTCACAAGTTAGAATTAAAGTTTCAAAGAAAAAAATTAGTTCTTCTTAAAAAAAGCATCAACTGGAGAAATAAGCATACCTTTGGATGATATGAAGAGTGATCCACTATTGCAAACCCATGATCTAGTAAAATATAAAAAAAATTGTTGTTACTACATATAATAAGTGTTAAATAATAATTTTATAATGAATAGATTGTGCTAATTAAACAATGAACAAAAAACCGAAACCAAACTTAGATATAGAAAAGTAACAGTAAACTTCTACACAAAATCCGTTCAAGCACATTGCCTTTTCAGATATACCAATGAACTTTGACATAAAACATTATTAAAAAAAATCAAGAACCAAGGTTTGTATCAGATCATGGTGTTTACGGTTGTTTGTACCATATGAGGGAGGCCTGTAACGATAAAATGAAGAAAAGGATTTAGAAGAGTACATAGAAATATAATGAAGATTTTACCTATTAAACATCGGAGCCTTTGATACTAAAAAGTGATATCTTTTCGAAAGAAATAATCATCCTTCCATTTTAATTAAAGCTTGCAAATACTAATAAAAGAAAATGTAATTGTGGTTTGGGGTGTGGCCACTGCAGGGAGAGAAAATTGCATGAGTGGGTGGCCTGGTGCCTTGTGTGCAAGAGAGAGAAACATATAGTAGGACTCAATTTGGAAGGACAACTGAAATCATGGTGAGATAACTGATGAGCTTGAAGCCCTGTGTGGGATAAGGACTGAGAAAAGTAAAAAAAACATATTTAGGAGATAATTTAGGAGTTTTGAATTTTAAAAGGATTCAATTGTCTAGATTATTTCCCAATTTAGAAAGGACGAAAATCAATCCTAAAATTCAGGATACAAGGAGAAGCATTTGAACATAACAGAAGAGAAATCTTTGCATGGAGGATTCTATTTTGCATTGGGTGATTTCAATGGGCCATAATAACATGGGATCATAGAGAGCTCGATCTTTTATGAGACTTAGGGAGGAGATTTGGAGATGAGCCCACATTACAATTGCTAGTAGAAAAAGGGTTCCAATGGAGAAAAACCTTTTTAGATAGAGTTCTAATCCTGAGGTAATTAAGAAATTTTAAGTTTAACTTTAAATTTCCAGATATAGGATATGGATAGGGAAAGAAAAACTATTGCATGTAATGATGTGGCGGGTTAAAGCACTCTATATTTTCTTGTGTATATATATATATACATATTTTTTTTTTTGAAGAACTTCTATGTGCTGACACGGCACTCTATGCATCCTCCCTCCTTATTGCTTCAATATATAAGATGATATGAAGGATAACTTCTTTTAGTTTTTCTCAATGGTAATTAGCCAAAAAAAAAAGCTGGATGGTCAACTATTCTTTATAGTTAGTCAAGAGAGGTTTTGGTAAAAATATAAAATACATGGGCTTTTTGAGGTTTTATAAAAATAGAGGGGCCTTTTTTGTAAAAAAGCAAAAAACTCTTTTTACAAAGTCTTACTACATCAATAATGCATATATACAACTGGTTATATATATTTCTTTATTTGAATTCGTTATATATATTTCTTTATTTGAATTCATTTATTTCTAATAATATCTTAAAGAAATTCTAAGTTTGATTATAATTTTATTCATTAGACACTTAAATACCTTACACATGCGAGGTAATAGAGACTTGCATGTTTGAGAAAATACAATACAACTTGTACATGTAAGGTGATATAACTCACATATGGAAAGAGGGGGATATAAGGTTTAAACCCATGACTTCCCAATAAAAACCAATACTCCTTTTACTAAGGTAAGGAGCTATTCTTTTAATAAAATTGTAGATACAATTGCAATGGTTGATCGTATTAAAGACTTTAAAAAGATACAATTATAGATAAAATCATAGATTATCACATTTTATTTGATACTCCATGTGCTTGAGGACCTTTATTTTGAAAATCTAACAGTAGCAACTGCTGATCTTCATAACTATATCCCCCATATCGAGGAGATTTATGAAAATTATAAACTTGCAAACTGATAAGAAATCAAGCATATAGCCAACTACTGGTAAATGCAAGCAAAGCGTAACTTCCATTAAATCAATGGTTAGGAGAATCTGATGAGATTGGATTTTTGCTTGATGACCTGATACCTGATGAGAATTGAATTGTATTTATATTACTTTCAGGGAAGATTTTGTATTTATGAACATATCTGTTTTCTTTTTCTTGGGCCCAGTTTGGGCATGGGGCCTCCCTTTGCTAGTCTAGTAAAATTATATGACTCTATTCAGAAGTACAGATGGTGGCGACAGAGTACAATTGTAGTGCGACATAGCCTTTTCTTGTAATATAATATGATGTTAGAGACCGGAGAATGTGCAAGTAAAAAGATCCAAACTTTGTTCCGCTACACCGACAGGAAGATCCTAGGTAGCCATATTTTGTAATTCATCCATCATTAACCATCTATCTAATCATCCAAAGTGAAAAATGGTACTATTTTATTTCTTTTATTAGTATTATATTCTTTTTCTAAATATTTTTCCTTTTCACTTCAACACCGAATAAAGGAGAAGAATGACTTGGATTGGTATTTGGATATTTAAAAAATGCCGCACTTTTTAGTTCTTCTCGGATGTAACTATTTAAGATGATTTTTTTTCTTTTTTCTGTTTTCTCCTTTTTCAAAGTATTCAAATTCATGCCTAATTATTCATTGGATCCTACATTTTGGACTTGATCAATGAGATAGGCCTGAAGAGGCGAGGATCCGAATCAAAGTTCAATGAATTAGTATTGTCGGGTCATGGGGGTAAACCCGGATCCATTTTTATTTCTGAAGTAATGTGTTCAATTTAATGACTTTTATCACTATCTCATTTTATGATTGTCGTTGCTGTTTTGATGCTTATTTCATATTGTAGGTTTATGTGGATTGAGTGCTTTGGGAACTCTATATCTGAGTGACAACTACCTCAACAGCCTTCCAATGTGTATGGGAAACTTTTCCTTACTTCAGGACCTCGATCTATCTTGGAATAATCTTACTAGCCTTTTTGGCAACTCAATACCAGGTATAAGGTCATACTATTTCTCCCCAATTTGAATTCACATGTTTCTCTTGCCTATTAATTGATGCTAATATATATACATATATATATTTGATCAATAACTAGAACTTCCATTAAAAAAGGAACATATACAACGAGAAGAAAGAAAAGGAACAAGTGATACAAGAGCATTGTACCGCATACATACATCAGATTACATAATGATCCCTTTTCAATGAAACAATTTATCAACCCCTTGTTTAGCTAAAGCATCTGCCATAGAATTTACTGATCTTCGCTTATGACGAAATACTACATTAATGCTTAAAGATAAAACCCAAATCTCATTAAAAATGAATTGAAACTTCCTAGGATATACTGTTCAGTTTGATACCCAAGCGATTGCATTAGAGAAATCGTCCTCCACAATAAAGCTACCATTAAAACTTTTAAAAAAACATTGAAGAGCTTCCAGAATAACCAAAACTTCTGCTTCACTCGAATTATAAATACCTGAATTTTTAGAAAACTTAAACAAAACCTCACCCTTATAGTTACGAAGCACACCTCCAATACGAGTTGGTCCCAGCTTACCTCTTGCAGCTCCATCAACATTAAATGATATTATTTAAAGTAAAATTAGAAAACTCATTCCTGACCAAAGTCCACTTTGCGATCCTCATGCCAATCCTAGAAATCAAATCTATAGTAGAAGATGAAAGCTCTTAAAGATTTTGTTGCTTCTTTCCATCCAAATAGACCATAAGAAAGCAAATGAAGTCATCCTTCAAAGAATAAGCTCGCAGCCAACAAAACGCCCTCGTAACCAAGACTCTACCACTACTGCAACAGTCTGCGGGCAACACCGATGAAGTGACTCAAAGCTACAGAGCAGAACCACAATAAAGGAATAAATGGTTAATGGTCTACTCTTCCTTATGACACATTACACAAGTATCTGAGATGTTATTAAAAGTCAGCTCCCTTCTTTTTAAATTGTCAGCCATAAAACCCTTTCCTGCAATAGCTAACCAATAAAAAGCCTCAACAATGCCACACCTTTCAAATTAGTTGCTGCTAATATGAAAGGCCATTGGAATTTTAAACATCAGGATGCTTGGGGACTTTATTTGAGAAGTTAGAGTTGGAATACAAAATTTGGGGGCTTTTGATTTTCACTAATAAGACGTTCTCTCTTATATATATATTTCCAATTTTCTTCCAAATTAGATGCTAATTTTTTTCCTTTAGGACATCATTGAGTGGTGTAAGTGACTAAAAATTTGGGGTTTTGGAATTTTACACATGTAATGGTCGATTGTGCCAATACAGACAATCGACAGTGGGCAGTCTCTTTTGATTCGGATTTTCATTGACTGTAATTAGGTTATGGAGACTTTCTATGCTTTGGGAGGTTGTCTGCAACAGGCAGTGCATGTCGATTGATATGAATTTGTGTGTGTTGTGATCCACACAATCCGCAACCATACATTTACTAGATATTAAAATGGGTCGGCCTTTCCTAAATCCTACATTCATAGATACATTTCTATTACCAGCGTAATATTCCTCTGTTACATTGCATTTGTAGTTCATTTGATAGTTTATTTTGCGTCTCGTTCACATCTTGGAAAGTCCATCATTGGAGATCATTTGATTATGAACTTCTTTGTATTTAATTCTTAAGTTGTCTAGTGCAACCACAAAGGGCCATAAAGAACATTTTTCATATAACTGCGTCATTACGCAAGTGTGATTGCAAACCTTGGTTGCCCGTCAGACTGGCCCACCATGGATGCGATTATTTCCATGATAGGAGTCATTGGATCCTCTATTTGGCAATTCAAATATCATGGAAACCTTCCACATTCATAAATGTTGCTCAAGAAAATTACCATGTGGGTTAGTAGAACTGGGGTCCGCTCTTGAGAGAACGAGACCATTGATTTAGTGTTATGTATTATTAAAAGTTGGCTCTATGGCAAAATCTCCATCGTTGCTTTAGTGATCAAGACCATGCGTTTGCTGCCATGGAATGATATTACAAAAGTTCCCATGTCGGAAGTTGATAAACATGATTTGTTTTTATGATGTCACAGGATTGAAGCAATTGCGGTATCTGAATCTCGAGTCAAATCAGTTGAGCGATGATGGCATTTCTCTATGGATAGCGAACTTGACATCATTGACTATGCTATCATTGAGAAACAACACATTGAGAGGCACCGACACCATAAGAGGTAGCCGGTTTTTTTTGTGTTTTTTTTTATTTTTCTTTCTGCTTTCTTGAGAGGTAGTAGCTATTAATTCTCTTGCAATGAGTTTACATTACACAGCCTGAGAACAAAGAATTAAAGATAAAAATCAAAAGTAAATTATCAAAAGATCTGTACTTCATAATAGAAGATAACAACTTGTCCTTCACCCAAGTAAATTAGTCTAGTGAATTGTGCAGTATATCCACCAGATCTTTCATTTTGGCCCTTCACATTTAACTGTCAACATTAATTAGATGGTTTAGAATGATTTGGCTTCTTTTAGTTTTTCTCAAGGATAAATCAGTCAAAAATAAAAAAAGGATGGTCAACTACTCTTTGCAGTTGGTCAAGAGAGGTTTTGGTAAAAATTTAAAATACAGGGGACTTTTTAGTCTTTATAAAAATAGAGGGTCCTTTTTGTAAAAAAAAACTCTTTTTTTTTGAAGTTTTACTACAACAATAACACATATGTACAACTGATAGTATATATATTATTTGAACTGACTTATTTTTAATAATATCTAAAAGAAATTCTAAACTTGTTTATATTTTTATTCATTATCGTATCAAAACCATATGTATATTCTTTATTACTTATTTATTTATTTATTGATCAATAATGGTAGATCATATTAAAGATTTAAAAATATGAGGTACATGTTTACACCACAGAATTGTAAACCTTGGTTGCACATCAATCCGGATCCATTTTTATTACTAAAGTAATGTGTTTAATTTAATGACTTGTATCACTATCTCATTATATGATTGTTCCTTTGTGTTGCGTATTTCATATTATAGGTTTATGTGGATTGAATGCTCTGAGGACTTTAGATCTAGCCAACAACAACCTCAGCAGTCTTCCGATGTGTATGGGAAACTTTTTGTTACTTGAGAACCTCGATCTCTCTGAGAATAAGCTTAATAGCCTTTTTGGCAACTCAATACCAGGTATAAGGCCATATGTTTTCTCCTTAATTTGAATTCATATGTTGCTGGCTAATAGGTTGTCACGACCCGAGCCCAGAAATCGGGGGTTAGCGAAAAGCTAAACCAGTGACACACGTACTCCCGTGCACGTGCATCCAAACCCAATCCAGATGCACACACACAAGGGATCTAACACGTGCGAACTAAGCGTACGCGGAAGCTGTACATATCATAGCAAGCAACAAAGGAAAAGCGGAAGCCAAAACAAATGCGGAACGGAAATGACAACGATAAATACGCTGATATAAAATCCGAATACACACCTAAAATCATAATATACAAAATATACAGAGTACAAAGTCCAAAGTGCCAAATACAAATCTTCCAAAAACCAAAACCAAATAACTAGGCCACTGATATGCATGCACGCACTCGGCAGAGGTGATCAGGCCCACTCTGCCAAACCGGAGGGCGCCTCTACACTCGGCCCTGCAGCCTCCTCGACCGCCGGGGAGCTGGGCAAGGGATCTGTGCCTGCAACACCACAAACAACACAAATGAATACAACGATCCAGCAAATATAAGTACCAGAGATGAAACACGCATAGTATCAATTTGAATAATGACAGAATAGAAGTTACAGAGTTTTATCTTAGTATGCTAAGCAATCGTGCATAGAAATAAAGCGTGATAAGTGAATCAAAACATAGAAATACTGAACTAAGTGGCTACTATATTAACCATATTCTCTCTAATAGAGAGCAGAGCAAAGCAGATGAGAACACCACAACTTCAGTGCAAATACAATGGCTGCTAGCTCCAAGTCATGTGTGGCATAGTTCTTCTCATGTTCCTTCAGCTGTCTGGATCCATAGGCAATCACTTTCTGATTCTGCATCAGTACACAGCCTAGTCCAACTCGAGAGGCATCGGAATAAATCACGAATCCCTCACTACCATCTGGGAGAGTCAACACTTGCGCCGTAGTGAGCTTTTCTTTCAACAACTGAAAACTACGCTCACACTTCTCTGTCCACTCATACGGGACCTTCTTCCGAGTCAACTGAGTCAGCGGGGCTGAAATCTTCAAGAAGTCCTGCACGAACCTGCGGTAATATCCCGCCAAACCCAGAAAACTCCGAATCTTTGTCACTGATCTAGGACGGGGCCAATGGACTACTGCCTCAATCTTAGTTGGATCCACCATCAATCCAGCTCTCGAAATCACATGACCCAGAAATGCAACTTGCTCTAGCCAGAAATCACACTTAGACAACTTTGCATACAACTGGTGATCTCTAAGCAGCTGCAATGCCTTCCGCAGATGATCTGTATGTTCCTCAGCAGTCTTCGAATAGACCAATATATCATCTATGAAAACGACAACGAACTGGTCCAAGAAAGAAGTAAACACCCTATTCATCAAGGCCATGAAAGCTGCGGGTGCATTCGTCAAACCAAAAAGCATGACAAGGAACTCGTAGTGTCCATACCGAGTCCTGAAAGCTGTCTTAGGAACATCCTCGTCCTTCACCCTGAGCTGGTGATATCCTGACCTCAAGTCGATCTTCGAGAAGTAAGCTACACCCTGAAGCTGATCGAACAACTCATCAATCCTAGGCAATGGATACTTGTTCTTGATGGTCACCTTGTTCAACTGCCTGTAGTCAATGCACATCCGGAAACTGCCATCCTTCTTCTTCACAAACAATACAGGAGCTCCCCAAGGTGAAACACTTGGGCGTATGAACCCCTTATCCAACAGATCCTGCAGCTGTTTCTTCAATTCCAACAACTCTGCAGGTGCCATACGATATGGAGCTCTACTGATGGGTGCTGTACCTGGCATCAAGTCAATCGCGAACTCTATCTCTCTAGCTGGTGGTAACCCTGGCACATCCTCCGGAAAGACATCCGGGAACTCGCTAACTACTGGGATCTCACTGAGCTGTCGCTGATCTTTCTTCTCCGAAATGAATGCAAGAAATCCCTCACATCCCCTACGAAGCATCCTGTCCGCTTTACAAGCAGAGATCACACGCCTTGGGCACTTCGTCTGACTGCCCTCAAATCGGAATCCGCTGCCCAGATCAAAATAGATAGCCTTGCTATAGCAATTGATACAAGCGTGATATCTCGCAAGCCAGTCCATACCAAGAATCACATCAAAATCCAGTGTCGTGAGCAACACGAGGTCTACTGGGAGCTGATGACCAGCTATCCGCACATCACACTGAGGGTAGAAAACACTGCACTCCACCCGTTTACCAACCGGAGTGGATACTATCAACAGGTATGGGAGCGGTGTGGGTTGCTGTCGAAGCTGCACAACAAAATTGGGTGCTACGTACGAACGCGTAGACCCGAAGTCAAATAAGGCTAAAGCTTCAGCATCAGAAATTAAAATTTTACCTTCCACGACCGTAGCGTCCTCCGCGCCCTCATGCGTAGCAGCATAAGCTCGAGCTGTCTGGCGGTTCTGCTTCTGGGCTGGGCGAGCTGTCTGAGATTTGCCCTGCGCTGTAGATCCTGCATATCTCGTCTGTGGAGAGGACTGAAACTTCGGGCATTGGGCCCGCTTGTGATCCGTGGAGCCACAACCGAAACAAGCCCCACTCTTCCTCCAACATCTGTCTGTTGGGTGATCCTTCCCACAGTGACCACAAACCACCTGAGTACTGCTCGAACTACCCTGCTTACCCTTGAACTTCTTCTGGAACTGACTTCTGCCACTGAAACCTGCCGTCCTCTTAGCCTCAGTTCGCTCCTCCTCAAATATGGCCTCTGCATCATAGGCCCTGTCAATAGCGTCATCCAAGGTAGCCGGCCACATACATGCAACTACGTGGCGTTTATGCTTCGGATTCAGGCCGTTGACGAAGCGAGTCACCTTCTTCTGCTCAGTGTTCACCATGTCCTCTGCGAAGTGAGACAACTCTGTAAACTTGTGTACATACTCTGCCACCGATGTCTGTCTCTGCTGAAGATTGAAGAATTCCACTTCCTTGGCTCGCTGAATATGAAGAGGCATGAACTTCCGACGGAATTGCTGCTTGAAGGTCTCCCAAACTGTGGCACTGGGCATAGTCTGGAATGAGCTCTTGACACTCCTCCACCATGTCTTGGCTACACTCTGGAGCATAGAGGCTGTGAGCACTACTTTCTGTTTGTTGCTACACACAATCGTATCAAATAGCTCTTCAGTCTGCTCCAACCATTGCTCAGCCTGCAATGCATCCTCTATCCCATGGAACTCAATCGCCCCTCGCTTACGGAACTTGTCAAAAAGCGCATTTGGATCTGCTTCCTTGGGTTGGAAGATCACTTGCTGGTCTATACGAGGTGATGCTGACGCGGCAGCCTTACTCTGCCTATCGACCATGGATGCCATCTGCGCCTGTAATGACTGCATAGACTGCATCATCATCATAATACGCTCCTCACTACTAATATGTGGGGGTAAAGATCCACTATCACCGTTATGGCCCTGTTGATTCTCATCCCGAGATCTTGAGCCTGATGCCATCCTGCAAAAAGGAAAAGAAACACAGCACACAAATATAAAATGCCTTGCGTTAATCAAATCCCAAAAGTCAACATATTAAACTTCGAGTCAAATAGTTGATAGCGTTATCTCACCACGACTTAGGTGCCTACATGCTTATAACTAGCATGCTCTGATACCATACAATACGTATGTCACGACCCGAGCCCAGAAATCGGGGGTTAGCGAAAAGCTAAACCAGTGACACACGTACTCCCGTGCACGTGCATCCAAACCCAGTCCAGATGCACACACACAAGGGATCTAACACGTGCGAACTAAGCGTACGCGGAAGCTGTACATATCATAGCAAGCAACAAAGGAAAAGCGGAAGCCAAAACAAATGCGGAATGGAAATGACAATGATAAATACGCTGATATAAAATCCGAATACACACCCAAAATCATAATATACAAAATATACAGAGTACAAAGTCCAAAGTGCCAAATACAAATCTTCCAAAAACCAAAACCAAATAACTAGGCCACTGATATGCATGCACGCACTCGGCAGAGGTGATCAGGCCCACTCTGCCAAACCGGAGGGCGCCTCTACACTCGGCCATGCAGCCTCCTCGACCGCCGGCGAGTTGGGCAAGGGATCTGTGCCTGCAACACCACAGACAACACAAATGAATACAACGATCCAGCAAATATAAGTACCAGAGATGAAACACGCATAGTATCAATTTGAATAATGACAGAATAGAAGTTACAGAGTTTTATCTTAGTATGCTAAGCAATCGTGCATAGAAATAAAGCGTGATAAGTGAATCAAAACATAGAAATACTGGACTAAGTGGCTACTACATTAACCATATTCTCTCTAATAGAGAGCAGAGCAAAGCAGATGAGAACACCACTGACCGGGCCAGGGTACAAGTGGGTCTTGGTTTCCTGGGTTCCGGGGTCCCAAGACAAAGCGACACTGCAGTGATACAGAGATACAGAGATCTAAGCCAGAGATAACCCCGTCGGGCATCCTAGGGCTGAGGCTGAGTAAAGCCAGACTAATACCAATCAAATCAAATCCAAAAGAAGGGAGATTATCCGCTCTGGACTCACCGATGACAAAGACCGGATCTTATCCTCACGTTTAATCTCTGGGCAGAGCCACCAGGGAATACCTAAAATATACAAAGCCAGAAATATACAAAGCATAGCCAAAAGACAGATCAGAACATAGATTAAGTCAAAGCACAGCATAGATCAAAGCATAGTGCAGATCGAAGAATAAAACATAGATACAGGACGAAAGCAAAATGACTGCGGAATGCATAGACATAGATTGGCAGAACAGAGGGCAAAACTATAACCAATATGCAATGCATCTCGGATTAATACAGAGTCAAGGGTCATTACAAGCCAATACTAATCTAGTTGCTCACTGTTACTAACCGTGTATGTTGATGTAGTTTTAAGTTAATCAATGCACCGTTGCCATCTTAGTGTTGCAATGTAATCCTCATGTGCACCGAAGTCCCTTAAGCCCACACCCATGGGGAGGTGCTTAACAGTGAATCAACGCTCACATGAATGAGTCACAGCCTAACAGACTATTCATGCGGTCCAAAGCATCCATCGGGCCGGTTTACATGGGTGGTTATCCTGTATTTGAGCCCTACGAGTCTCACCATTATCCTAAGTTATATTTCAGATTTGCCATGCCTAACGGTTTAGCCATGAGAGACCTATGGTTGAGCCGAAGACATCTTACGCGCTCGTCGCAATATGCACTACGGCTTAACCGTGGTTCCATTAAAAGCACAGCTAAACGAGTCATCTTCCACCTCTGATCTGATGCCTTTTTCGGCTGAGCTACAGTCAGTATACGGCTTAGCCGTAGACCAATCCACGGCTTAGCCGTAGCATTCCACGGCTTAGCCGTAGCCACACCGTAGGACTACTGTATCGGGAAAGTTTTGACTGATCAGAGATTTAATTCACGGCTGGGTTACGGTTTGGTCACGGCTAGCTTACGGCTCAGCCGTAGAACAATTTACGGCTTAGCCGTATCCTAGCCGTAGAACAAAATTTAAATTTCAGGTCTCTGGAATCTAAGCCGTACAAGGTTACGGCTTAGCCGTACAATACAGAACACGAAATCGGGCTAAGTACAGAAACTGAGAAATTGTACCAAAACATCTCAAAACAAGCTCTTTAGGTTCCTAACACCTTAGAATTGGCTGTAAACATCATATCTACTAAAGAAGATGGAAATCAAAGCAATCAAACAAAACACCCATATGTGTTATCAAAGCCTGTACTTATACTTGCCTCAATGCCTCAAAACTCTGTCAAGTCACCGAATCAAGCTCCAAATCAACTAAAATCAAAGCAAATGAAAGAAACAACACATGCATGAGATGTATGAAGACATACAGAGCTTGGAGAAGGAATCCAATTGGAGAAAGGAAATCAAAACCCACTTACCCAAACCACAAAACACAGACAGAGATGAGAGAGAAAGAGGAAGAACCCAATCGAATCAACTCCCACACCAACCAGAGACTGAGAAGAGAAGTGAAAAGAAGAGAGAGAGATGAACGTGGCTCCTTCTGGAGTTGCATGCAGTCGATCAACGAAATGAATAAGACATCTGGAGGCTGACTCATTATATAGGTTTTTGGAGTTTAAGTCAAAGTCCGAAGAGTTTAAACTATTTACGGTTCAAGTCACACGAAGGTCCAACTTCTCCAATTGACTCCAAATGGGTCTGACACAGTTATGGAATATGACGAGCTCAACAAAATACATGTGCCGACACCAAGATGATGCAAAGATGATGCAAGCAAAGCAAAAGCAAAATTACGAAAAAGGGCTTAGAACTACCTATCTCAGGTCAAAGGTTACTCAACTACCTATCCAAGACTCAAAACCAAGTCCCAAATAATAAAACAACAGAAACACACACTAATGAGCCACTAATCCGGCTCAAAGGGGATCGGAGTGTTACATAGGTAGGGGGAGTTTTAAAGAAAAAAGAAAATAAATGTTTTGCAGTCACAAGGAAATGGCGTTTTTGGCCATTGGACTACAAAATTTGGGGGCTTTTGATTTTTAGTAATATATGATCTTCTCTTTTATATACTTCCGCCTATGATTTCTATAATCATAGTCTTTTGACCGATCGAGTGTAAAGAGAAAGAAACAACCAATGCAACTCTATCAGAGAATCTAATGGTATGATTTGAGTAGAATAATTTGAATATAATGAAAGCAATCTACTTCCACTATGCAGCTTAAACTATCCTAGGTGCACAAAGAGGCCCATCATTGGCCATTAACTAGATATTAGGCCCTTTGTGTCGAATGTGTTGGGCACAACAAATCATTTATTTGGCTTTTTCATTTTATCACACTACACTTTATTCTTTATTTGTGCGATGACCACCTCATTTCTAAAACATTAGTCCACCGGTGCAGCTTGGACCATGATGGGTTCTTGAAGAGGCCCAACTTTGGCCATTTACTAGCTATTAAGCCCTTTGTGTCAAATGTGTTAGGCAACAACAAATCATGCACTCGGCTTTTTATTTTATCACAGGACTAGACTCAATTCAAGTAACTATTTTGCCACATGGTCCAAAGTAAGGAAATGTGCTTCCCAATAGCACAGCTTGAGAGATAGTGTAAACTGAGTCATAATCGTAAATAGGCAGTTCTAAGGGCTGATATGCAGTTCTAAGGGCTGATATAATGTTTATGAAAGCATATCGTCGAGAAAATGGGGTCCAAATCCATGTGAGATGGGTCTGATTCAGTTCTAGAACAAAAACAGAGCCAAATTGCTCAACACATTGAAAAACCTTTTAAAAAAAAACTTTCCAAAAAAAAAAAAAAAAACCAAATCACTTGGGACTTGAACCAATAAGGTCGCCCAATAGCCCTCTTCAATTTCATTGAGATGGGCTCATCAGTAGGTGGATTGTGTGGGGCCCTCTATCAATTTCGTGAAATTAGGTTTTGGAGATTTTGTTTCCTTTGGGAGGTCATTTGCTACAGGCAGTGCATGTCTCTGGCCTGGTATCTTTTCAAAGTTAATAAAGTCTAAGAAAAATCCTTTCTGATATTCTTGTGCTTTGCTAGCATTATTTTATAAATTTGTTTGTGTTTTGATCAAGTTTTGTTCAAGCAGAGTTTCAGCCTTGTCAAATTTTTATTAGCAGTGTATCAGACCCCTGTCACATTGCATTTGTCAAATTTCTCTTGACAGTTGGAATATTGTCGTAGAGATCTGCGTGAATCATGATTGGGTCACCTTCACATTTTTGAAAGTCCTACATTGGAGTTCATTTGATTATTAAGTCCTATGCGTTTAATTATCAGGTTATCTAGTGCAACCACATCGGGCCATAAAGAACATTTTTCATATAACTGCGTTATTACACAAGTATGATTGCAGACCTTGGTTGCCCATCAGGCTGGCCCATAATGGATGTGATTATTTTCATGATAGGAATCATTGGATCCTCTCTTTGGCAATTCAAATATCATGGAAACCTGCCACATTCATAAATTTTGCTCAAAAGGATTACCATGTGGGTGACTAGAATTGGGGTCCATTCTTGAGTGATGGAGACCATTGATTTAGTATTATGTATCATTATAAGTTGGCTCTGTGGAAAAATCTTCATCATTGATTTAGTGACCAAGACCACAAGTTTGCTGCTATGGAATTATATTACAAAAGTTCCCACGTTGAGGGTAAAATCTAAATCTAGGACATGGCTCTATCTGAAATCATGGACCACAAGTTGACTGGTAATGGATGGGGCCTCTTGATAAATATGAATTGTTTTTATGATGTCACAGGACTAAAGCAATTGCAGGAACTGGATCTCGAATCAAACCATTTGACGGATGATGGCATTTCTTCTTGGATGTCAAACTTGACATCGTTGACTATGCTATGGTTGGCAAACAACACATTGCGAGGCTCAGACACCACCATGAAAGGTACCAGCTATTAATTCTCTTACAATGTTTTATATTAAGCAACCTGAGAACAAAGAATTCAAGATAAAAAAAAAGTAAATTATCAAAAGATCCATCCTCTTTTTTTTATAGAAAATGACAACTTGCACTTCACCCAAGTAAATTAGTCTTGAGAATTTGGCAGATATCCACAAGAGCTTTCATTTTGGCCCTTCACATTAAACCTTTTCAAAAACCTTTACTTAAAAGCTCCTCTTGTGCAAATAGAAATTCAATTTAGAAGTAGGCAACATTATTATAGAATTTAGAAGAAAAAGGCTCTTATCTAGTAGTATGTTAGGGATGGAGAGTAAATGGTGAAAGAAGGAGATCACATGTGCAATGCTGCTCTATGGGGCCCAGTTGGGCACACGGACACCTTTGAGTGGGGCAGTCCCTTGGATGCTCTTTTCATCCTATAATCCGGCATTATGATTAGACAAATATTGATGGTTCATAAATATCTGAATAAAAGAGATATTGAAAATTGTATAGACTATTGTGCTATTAAACTTATAAGACATACAATAAAAACTTTGGGTGATAATAATTAAATATCCCATACAAAAGGATTCTCATATTGAAGAAAATCAAATTAGTGTCATATAAGGAAAGTCCCAATAGGCAACAGAAGGTTTTCCCTTTATGTACAACTAATGAAAATTTTTAAAGAGAAGGTATAAGATTTAAGCATGGTCGTTATGATCTATAGAAGGATTATGTTAGGGTATTGAATCAATTGCTTCAACGCACATTAATGATAAAAAAGGCATATCATATTATTATATCAAATTTACACAAGAACGAGAGAGTAAAGAGGATGACAAGTGCGAGAAGGTTTGCAAATTGAGTAGCTTAGACACGTGTGTTTGATCGGCTGACGAAGTCTGATGAGGCATCACTTAAGATGTAAGAAGATATTCGACAGGTAAAGTAACATCCAAAACCCAACTCTCTTCCAAGGTCAAATTCCACTTTTGTTTCCAATAGTTTTTAAAAAAAAATCGAAATTTTGTATCTATAATGGTAAGAAAAGAAGAAAAAAACAAAACAAAATGAAATTTGGTATCTATAATGGTAGGGGAGCCTTTTTGGTTTAGTGGTCACATAAGGTAATTTTTTTAGTGAAATCCTCTGCTTAATAATACTTCTAATGATATAAAATAACACATCAAATGATACTTTAAAATGCTTCTAATAATATATTAAATAATATAAAACAAAAATTTCTGATGATACTTAATAATACTTTTAATGATACTTATTTTATATGCAAAAAGTGTTGCTTATGTAAAACTAATCAATAATACTTGATAATATCTTCAAATTTTAATAATTTAGCCCTCTCTCAATATATCTAATAAATCATCTAAATCATTACTATCATCATATAACCAATCATGTGCACAAAGTAAAGTCTTTACTATCATTTATTTTAAACAAGTCTGTGGGCTAAGTATCCTTCCTCCAATGCTAAATGCAGACTCAAAAGCAACTGTGGAAATATGAATAATTAAAATATAATGAGTAATATTTGATAAAATTGGATACTTCATTAAATTAATTTTCTACCAATGTAATATCTAATGTTGTAGATTATTCTCTAGAGTTTTCCGACTAATGATCTATTTTGAGTTTTTCCTTGATTGTTGTTTTTCTTGTTTTTTTCTTTTAAATACCAAAAGAATTCATCTTCATCATCATCACATGATGGCATATTGCTTGGTTCAACTTCATCCTCTGAATTAGAATTATTACTTAATTTCCCACAATGATCCCCAGAAAGATTTCTAAAAATGTTTAAGAGTTTCATTTGTATGCATTCTTATAATTAGACACTATATATAATTATACCATATATATAATTTGTATGTATTGTATATAATTTGCTAAAACTAATTAGACCATATATATAATTATAAGGGGCATTTCAAACCATATATATAATTATATATATATATTAAAATGAAGAAAGAATATGAGGGCCTAGCCGGGTATGTTATTGTCCTAGCCCATCCCTCAAAATTAGAGGGCATGCAAAAAATGTTCCTATCCCAGTCCTAGGGCTTTTTGAAAATTTGAAAGCCCTCAATTTAAGTGTTTTTTAAGAGTCGAGCCTGGCCTCCTTGTCAAAGGGCCAAATTGACAAGCTTAGTTGAGAGCCCCGACACCATAAGAGGTAGCAACTGATAAAATATATATTATTTGAATTGACATATTTCTAATAATATCTAAAAGAAACTCTAAATTTGTTTATATTTTTATTCATTATCATATCACAACCATATGTATATTCATTATCACTTATTCATTTATTTTTTGATCAATAATGGTAGATCATTTTAAATATTTAAAAATATGAGGTACATGTTTACACCATAGAATTGCAGACCTTTGTTGGCCATTGAGCCAAATCCAGTTTTAGTCCTAAAGTAATGTGTTTAATTTAATGACTTGTATCACTATCTCATTTTATGATTGTGCTCTTGCATTGCTTATTTCATATTGTAGGTTTATGTGGATTGAGCGCTCTGATGACTCTCGATCTAAGCAGCAACAACCTTAGCAATGTTCCAATGTGTATGGGAAACTTTTCATTACTTGAGACCCTCTATCTCTATGAGAACAAGCTTAATAGCCTTTTTGGCAACTCATCAATACCAGGTATAAGGCCGTACGTTTTCTCCTTAATTGGAATTCATCGGTATTTGTTGTTGCTAATAAGGTTGCCAGTGGGTGCCACCTTATCTATATTAGACTGAATTTTTCAAAAAAAAGGAAAAAGATAAAAATTTTGAAGTTACACAAAAAACGGTCTTTTTGGCCATTGGGCTACAAAATTTGGGGGCTTTTGATTTTTACTAATATGATCTTTTCTTTTATATACCTCCTTCTCTTATGTGTTTTTTAATAATCATAGTCTTTTTGACCCAATCGAGTTTTAAATGTAAAGAGAAAGAAACAACCATTGCAACTCTGTCATATAATCTAGTGGCATGATTTAATTAGAATAATCTGAATATAATGAAAGCAATCTACTTCCACTATGCAGCTTGGACTATGCTTGGTGCCTGAAGAGGCCTAACATTGGCCATTAACTAGAAATTGGGCCCTTTGTGTCAAATGTGTTGGGGCACAGCAAATCATTTATTTGGCTTTTTCATTTTATCACACTGCACCTTATTCTTTATTTGTGCGATGGGCAGCCTCATTTCTAAAACATTAGTCCACCAATGCAGCTTGGACTACACTGGGTACTTGAAGAGGCCCAGCTTTGGCCATTAACTACATATTAGGCCCTTTGTGTCAAATGCTTTGGGCCACAACAAATCATGTACTTGGCCTTTTATTTTATCACAGGACTAGACTCAATTCAATCAGCTATTTTGCCACATTACAGGGTCCAAACTAAGAAAATGTGCTTCACAATAGCATAGCTTGAGAGCTAGTGTAGCCCGTCTAAGTCACAATCGTAAATATGCAGTTCCAAGAGCTTGTTTGTTTGCAATACATAGGAATTAAATATATAAGAATATAGATAATTCATGCCATCAATGTTTAAAAATGAAGTCCAAATTAATTTTCCAAAAATGCCAGTCAAATAACCACTTTTGTAATGAAAATTGAATCCAAGTAAGATAATGTTGGAAAACTTGTGACTCATACTCGACTCATCCAATGCCTAAAAAAAAAAAAAAAAAAAAGGAAGGACTCAGATAGAGTCACCACGGAGACTTAGGGGAGTCATTTTTTTAAATAATTTTAAAAGTATTTAAAAATGAATTCATTAGTTATAAAATGTAAATAAACATTTATTTACATGCATTCATGATAATCAATTTAAATTAATAAATTTATATATGTAATAAGGAAATAACAAAAATAAATATTGTAAATAACATAATTTTCTAGTCCAAATAATGAATATAAAAGATCTAATAAAAGTTTTGATTTACATTCTAGTCATCAATTTTAAATTGTTGACTCCAAACATCATGTACAATTACTCATAAATAAATTAGACAAAATTAGACCTACCTATAAATGGTTTAGAATATAAACAACTTATTAAAATGAGATAAAATAACACATCAAATGATACTTAAAAAATACTTCTAATGATATATTAAATAATACTATATTTAACTTACTCTTTCATGAAAACTAGATGACTCGGGAGAGTCAAGAGTCCACTTATAAAGTTTTCCAACTATCTCCAACTATGGATAAGATGAGTAATAAATATCAAGCTATCATTCATGTAGATCAGTTTTTGAGTGATCAAGAACAATGATTTAGTATTTCATCATTATCCGTTGACTCAGCAGCAAAATCTCCATCATTGATTTATAGTAATTAAGACCATGTCATGTCTGCTGTTAGGAAATTTTATTGCATGTGGAGGATAATTCTCGGATGTGGCCCAGTCTAAAATTATGGACCACCAGTTGACTGTAGTGGTAGGGGCCGCTTGAAGTTGATAATCATGAATTGTTTTTTTGATGTCACAGGACTAAAGAAATTGCAGGAACTGGATCTCCATTCAAATCAGTTGACAGATGATAACATTTCTCCTTGGATATCAAACTTGACATCATTGACTGTACTATGGTTGGGATACAATACATTGAGAGGGTCCGGCACCATGAGAGGTACCATGTGTTTTTTTTAATTTAAATTATTATTTTTCTATAAAAAACATTCCTAAACAAAATTTGGGAAATGATTTTCCTGGTACAAAAGTACATCTTGGGCTAAATTAACTTTTCCTCTTATATGCTTTTTGTAGCAATGGGTTTTATATTAAACATTCTCAATGAATGATTATCAGAAACTTATCTACATGCCCATCACTTCAGTTATAAGTGGAGGTGGCAAAAAGTGGCTTGACCCTTTGGACCAACCGAGCATGTTGCCAGCCCTAGTTATAACAATCTTTAGAATTTGGCGGTATCCACCATACTTTTCAATAACCACTATTTAAAAAGGCTCCTTTAATAAAAATTTATAGAAATTCAATTAGAAGTAGGCAAAATTATTATAGATTTTAGAGGAAACAGGCTCTCATCCAGCAGAATGTAAGGAATGGAGAGTGACTGCTGAAAGATTGAAGATCATCACGGCGAAGCCATAGTAACGGCTGCAATAGAATTGTTTTTATTTTGATCGAATTCACTTCTTCCTGATAATATCTTAAATAGATTCTAGATTAGCTTAAATTTTTATTCATTGTCATTTCACAGCCTTATGTATTTTCATTATCACATTTTTGTGGGATATTCCATGTACTGGAGGACCTTTATTTTAAACAATTCGGATTTCTATAGAATTTGGTCATTGTTCTCGACTTATTTAGTACTTAGAATATATAAAATCTAACTGCAGTCACTGTTGATCTTCATAACCAATTAACCATTTCCCCCACCGAGAAGATTTAAGAAAATTCTAAAATCAGTAAACTTATTTTATAAAAATCAGCGATAATACTAATTGCTATTAAATCCAGGCTAAGCTAAACTGCCATTAAATCAATAGTTATGATAGTACGATGAGATTGAATTTTTGCATGACCTTATCCCTTGTGAGAATTGGAAATGACTAGAAGATCCTAGTTATCTTTTGTTTGGCCTTCTGTCTCAGTTGAGGACTGCTCAACTTTTGTAATTCATCACACAACACTAAAATCCATAAAAAACAATGGCCTGAATCCATCGTTTTTTTCCTAACACCGGCCGTCATAAATTTTCAGTCGTTTTTTCAAAAAATGATGGCCATAGGGCTGTCGTTTTTTGAAAAACGACGGGCCTCATTTGAATTTCCCGATAGCCTTAGGTTGTCGTTTTTTTTGGAAAAATGACGCATGAAAAAACGTTTTTTTCCTTTTTTTTTCTTTTTTCTATTTTCCCCCTTTCAAAGGATTCCAATTCATGCAACCAAGAACACAACACATTGACAGGATACTCCACAAGTATCAAATGGGGAAGTATCAGATCATGCAGTTAATAGAACCTTTAAACCACACGGCGGTAAAGGGCAGGTTAGAGGAAATCATGGGTAAAACAGGATTGATATAAAGAAGCCAGCTCCTTTGTAGGTAAGAGCATGGAATTGATTGATATAACAAAATTGAAGAGAATAAAAATAAGCATTTTTTTATGAAAACACATTGAAAGGAGACTGCTTAGGGACATTAGGAAGGATTGAACCTTTTCTTATGTTTGTAGTTAGTTGCATAAAGGGAAACATACAAGGGGGGAAAAGATTGAATGATAGGGTTATAATGGTCAAGATGGTATTAGATATTAAGGGCCCGTTTGACATTATTCCTATGTTGTTTCCAATTTTATACTTGGATTTAATTGTGTTGAGATTGGGTTGTGCCAAGACTAAACTCTGCAGAACTTGTCTGGCAACATTATATTAAAATGCTCTGTTGAGAATATACCATACAGAATTTGTTTGGTACCGGTGTAAAAAGTTTTCTCCCACAAATGAAGCTAAATAATCATAGGATCTAAAACATACGACCCACCTTTTAATATTAAATTAAAATGCTCTATTGAGAATATACCATACAGAATTTGTTTTGTACCAGTGTAAAAAGTTTTCTCCAACAAACGAAGCAAAATAATCATAGGATCTAAAACATACGACCCACCTTTTAATGTTTGTGGCACTTTCTTAATTACTTTTTAAAAAGATTAATTATTTTTAAGATATTATTTTTTTACCATATAACCCACATCTAGAAATTGGAACGTGGGACCCAATATTTTTTGAAAGATTAAATATTTTTTAAAAGATTAAATATTTTTTTGAAAAATCAATTATTTTTTTAAAAGATAATATTTTTTGACCATATAACCTACATTTAGAAATTAGAACGTGTGACCCACACTCAAATGATTTGTAATGTAGTCCAATCATTATTAGAAATTAGGAATTATAATATCACCCCACCTTTTGTGATTGTTAGCATGTGACCTATTTTAAGAATTAAGTAGTAAAGTAATGTTGAGATTAGTAGGAAATAATTGTGCCAACAAGTTGTTCTTAAAAAAAAAAGTTTTTTTGTTTTAAATTTTTTATGCTAGTGGGTTAAGATTTTGATATTCCTTCCCACGAACACAAAATTTGGAATAGTAATTTGCACATACCAAACATGTTTTCTGCAGGCTTATTTCATGGGAACATAGGAGAATCCAAATGGCACGATGCCAAATGCACCCTAAGCTTTTAAATATAGTTAATGCATATTAACCTCATTGAGGAATAAGTAAGGATGGCAATGGGTTGGGTTTAAATGGGGGCCTGCCCTGACCCGCTTCTATTAGGGCCAGGTTTGATAGGGTTTGGATTGAGTACGGTTTTTCAAACATAAACCTAAATCAGGTTCTCGGCGGGTTTGGGTTTTTTATTACATCAACCCGATCCGCCCAGTATCTTTTTACTTCGTATATTATTCAATGCATTTATTATTCTATAAAGTTCAATAGTACAAACAGTAATGAAAAGAGATGTTTTTTTAGAGATCATGGTTTCAAATCTCCTTAGAAAGATTTATTTTAACAATTTTTAGAAAACATAAAATAAACCACAAGTTGTGCCACAAGTTGTTCTAAAAAAAAAAGTTTTTTGTTTTAAATTTCTTATGCTTGTGGGTTAAGATTTTGAGATTCCTTTCCACGAAAACAAAATTTGGAATAGTGATTTGCACATATCAAACATGTTTTCCACATACTTATTTCGTGGGAACATAGGAAAGTCCGAATGACACGATGCCAAATGCACCCTAAGCTTTTAAATATAGTTAATGCATATTAACCTCATTGAGGAATAAGTACGGATGGCAATGGTTCGGGTTTAAATGGGGCCCACCCCGAGCCCACCCAGACCCGCTCATATTAGGGCCAAGTTTGGTAGGGTTTGAATTGAGTACGGTTTTTCATACATAAACTTAAATAAGGTTCTAGGCAAGTTTGGGTTTTTTAGTACATCAACCCGATCGGCCCAATATCTTTTTACTTCGTATATAATTCAATGTATTTATTATTTTATAAAATTCAATAGTATAAACGGCAATGAAAAGAGATGCTTTTTTAGAGATCATGGTTTCAAATCCCCTTAGAAAGATTTATTTTAATAATTTTTAGAAAACATAAAATAAACCACAAACAAATCCAATATGGTAGAGCATGTTTGGTAAATGTCCTTTCCGCGGAAAACCAACCAATTTTCCACTAAATCGTGGACTTCCCACGTTTAGGTATAGCCTGGAACGTGGAACACATGTGTTTGCATTCCACGCGTTTGTGGAAAGGCGGGGTTGGGCCCCCCTTAGATATGTGGATTCCGTAGCAGTGCAGAACGGGGGCTACTGGGTGTGTTGCCAGTCACACATTTGTGGGTCTTACATATTAGATCATAACCGTTAAATTGTTTTCCATCCCAAGAACAGCTACGGGATCAATTTTTAGCCATTGAATCATCTTCTATACTGAGATATTTTCAAAAACATAATCAATGCTAGAGATGCAAATCTGGACTTCTATAGGCTCCTTTTCAAAAATCAAGACCGTTAGATTTTATCTAGAGGCCAAGAATAATTATGGGAGAAAATTTCAAAACGTGGAGCTATGTGGATCATGGGATATTGGCCAAAATGCTTCAAACCATTGATTTCTTTAAGATTTCTTCTTTGAAAATCTTCTATTTTGCCAAACCTGAATTTTTTTAGGGAGGATGCATTGATTCCAAAGGTAAGGACGGAATCATCACACACATAGAATCCCTTCATCCCCACAAATGTTTACCAAAAGTGCCCTTAAGGAAGGCAGGCGATGGATAGTTCATGACACTGACATATTGCTTTGGCGAAGGAACAATGTTAAAGAAGCTATCCTCGACTTTGTAGAAGGCTTTGATCTTGCATCAGCCAATACACATTTCAGGAAGAATGATAAAGCAACCTTTGGCCTTTTAGAGTGAACCATGCAGAGCTTATACAAATTGAGTTCTAATTAGCCATACATGCTCCACGCCGCATGCAATGTAACATTCAATTTATATATGCCCAGTTCAAATTGGGTATCTGAAACCCAAGCCTCACACAAATTCTAAGGCAGCGTATAAACCCATGCGGGCAGCCAAAATCTGGCCTAGGTATATATTAGTTCCCACATTTTGTCCTTGAATGAGATTCGGATCAAAGAGGTCAGGATCCGACCGGAGTTCAATGAATTAGTTCCATTAGGTTCATTGGGTCAACCCAGGTGTATTTTCAGTCCTAAGTAATCTATTTAATTTTCAGAGTTTTTTAAGAGGCCCTCATATTTTCACAAAACCTCATCCAATATTTTAGTTTTTTATGTTTTTATTACTAAAATGTCCCTTCATTGACATTCTAACTGTACAATAATTTGTTTTTGAAAACTTGGGCTCAACACAGGTTATTATGATAGTCCTATTTATTCTAATTGCATTGGAGCTCATGCCCACTTGAGTTTTGAGTCCTCATTTGGCTAAAATAACTTACTCTGGGAAGCTTTACATAAAAAACAGGCTAAGAACAAATGATTAAAGGTGAAAATCAACAATGAAAAACTATCAAAAGAATTATCCTTTCTAAGGGAAATTGACTATTGGCACTTGCCCTCCAGTAAATTAAACGCTAAGAATTTGGTGGGATCTGCAAGAATTTTCATTTTGGTCCTTCACTCTTCACCTTTTTAATGACCTTTATTTATAAGCTCCTTTAGCATGAGTTTCTAGAAACTCCATTAGAAGTACTTAGCGGAAAGAGGCTCTCATTTAGTGGTATTGAAGGGGTGGAGAGTAAATTGTAAAAGATAAAGATCTAAAGGGAATCATAATATTTTTTTAAGATTTAGTTTACTAGGATAAAGGGTGGTCAACCATGTCCTGTGAAATTTTCTTCTACTAATTGTGCTGGCATGGAAAAACCTCCTAATTCTATCAAAACCACTCCTAAAGCAAAAGTTCCCCAAACTTTTGTCACCGTAATTCCCACGGCATCTTACATTCCAACTCCAAAGGATTTGGCTAAGTTATGTTTTGATGTATCTATTAATATAGCCACCCAGAGTTCTTGTATACAGGGGTCAATGGTAATAAAAAACTCCAGCCAGTTCTAAACTGATTTGGAGTTAAAGCAAGATTTTGAGTAATGATAATCTACTAATTGAGGGGGGACTCTCACTTGATTATATAAATTTTGCAACAACACAACACAATCTCTTGGAAGATGCTGGTATTGTGGAGGAAGATCTACAACATACCTTTAATCAGTAAGCACATTTCTACCGGCGTTCAGCCAATGGAGTCGTTTGGCCTAACTGGCAGTACCAATAAGCACCGTCTTTTGTATTCCTCTCTCTCATCATACAAACATTGTACTAAATCACTTGCAAGGAAAAATCACGCATAACAAGTCATTTCCTTCTTCAATTGCACAAAATCACTTTCGAGAAAAAAATCCCTCTTTAAAGAGAGAAAGGAACCACTTCGATAAAAAATTATTTTGATAGATGGATTTTCGCGTCTTGACTTATTTGAGTTGGAGACAGCAAGCCAAGCCGGATTGATGAGACAAGTCTATAATGATGATATTGACAATAATGACAATGATTATGACAATGAAGAGTTTTCATTTTTAATTTTGATGAGTTACTATTTTAAATGTTGGTCTTATTGTTATTCATGCAGGGTTTTGTAGCTTAAGGAACCTGGAAGCCTTGGATATAGAAAGGAACACATTTGAGGGCATTTTAGAGCCATGCTTTGGTAATATGCATAGTCTCGGCTATCTGAATCTTCCTCGCAATCAATTTAAAGGATCCATTCCATCATTCATTTTTAGCAACTTGACTCTGTTGGAGGATGTCAATATATCACAAAACCAATTTAATGGTTTGTTTTCTTTTTCAATGTTTGCCAATCTGTCAAAGCTTTCATTCGTTGACCTTTCAGAAAATACACATTTAGAGGTCGAAACAGAGACCACCATGTGGGTTCCGGCTTTCCAACTGGAGTCCTTGTTGCTAAACAATTGCATTCTTAACAAACGTACCGGCTCTGGCATTCCAACCTTCATCTCTACTCAACAGAGTTTATACATCTTAGAGTTAGGTCATACCTCCCTTAAAGGGACAATTCCTTCTTGGTTATTGTACAATCTCACAATTAATTCCCTCATTCTCAGTGGTAACTTTCTAGAAGGCCCATTTCCCAAGTCAACTCACTACAATATGTCAAGGATCCGAGATCTTGACATCTCCAACAATATTTTTTCAGGTGAGCTTCCTCCTACCATTGGCACCCTTTTTCCCCATCTAGTTATTTTCAACATGTCCACAAATGAGTTACAGGGTGTTATCCCTTTATCCTTGAGCAAGTTACAGGTGTTGAAAACGTTGGACTTATCACAAAACAAACTCTTCGGAGATATGCCAGAAGGTTTGATTGGAAACAATACCTCACTCAAATACTTAAAACTATCAAAAAATGAATTGGAGGGTAACATTCTTTCAAGATATTGGAACATGACCGATTTAGTAGTTTTGTTACTTGATAATAATGAGTTTACTGGAACCATCTCATCCAATATGCTGAGGAGTCCTTCATTGATCGTTCTTGATCTAAGAGGTAACAAGCTATCAGGTTCTATTCCTAGCTGGTTACCATCCCTTGTGAACTTGGCATTACTTCTCCTTGGTGAAAACTTCTTTGATGGATCTATCCCGACACAACTTTGCCAATTGCAAAATTTGCATTTTTTGGATCTCTCAAGCAACAGAGTTTCAGGAAGCATACCCTCTTGTCTCAACAACATTTCTTCTTGGATGGAAGAAATTCCAATCCAAATTGACCAATCACTTGGACCACAGTTTGTACGATATATCCTCAATCCTTATAAAGACTCTGGAATTGACCCGATATATACTAGGGTTAAAACCAATTTAAATACAAAGGGTACAATCCGAACTTATGAGGGTCGGCCTTTTTCTTTGATCACTGGTATCGATCTGTCCATGAATCAATTGACAGGTAGTATTCCATTCCAAATGGGAAACTTGAAAGAACTTCGCTTTCTAAACTTGTCTCGCAATCTTTTGTCTGGCCCTTTTCCAGAGTCCTTCCAAAGCTTGGAAAACATTGAGAGTTTGGATCTTTCACATAACAAGTTAGTGGGGATGATTCCACCTCAAATAGTTGAACTTTGCTCACTATCCACCTTTACTGTTGCCTTCAACAATCTGTCAGGTGTGATCCCATATGAGAATCAATTTCATACATTCAATGAGACTAGCTACATGGGTAATTATGATCTTTGTGGACCACCTTTAAAAAGGAATTGCTCATTCAACAACACATCTCCAACACGAGATAGCAAAAGAGAAGAAGACGATAACTCTGAGTTCCTGGACAATCCAATGTTTTTCTACTCACTGGTGGGTATTTCATATGCTCTGGGATTCTGGAGTTTCATTGCTCTTATTTGCAATAAGAACCGGCGAGAAAATCTTTTTAGGACTGTGGATAGGTGCTATGATTGGGTGTATGTAAACTTTCAACGGTTTCAGCTATACCTAAAAGGTCATTGTAATTAAGAATGCTGCTTTGTTCTGACTTGGTAAGTGTTACTAGGACTCTTAATTTGGGACACTATCATGTTTGTGGTGATTGCATTTTTCAACGAAGCCAATTTAATTTCTCATAGAATGAGTTAAACAATACAATGCGAAAGTTATCTATGAGGACCACATTCTTATTACATGAGGAGAGTTACAGACATACATTAAACTTTTACAATATTATTATGATATTTTCATACCAGATTCGTATATATATGTTTGAACTATTGATCAAAACTAGTCTAAAAGAATGTGTGATTTACGTGCCAAAACTTAGGAGCAAAACAATAATCCTTTTCAGTTGATTTAATATATGCGGCAGTGTCGACCGACAGACTACCATAAATAAAAAGGTTTGTTAAATTTGTCACATATAAAAAAACCAGTCTATGGGATGTTACTTGCCACCTCAGCAGAAGGAATGAAATTGAGTGATAAATATGAAAGTAATTAGCAATTTGCAGTTAATGCTTTTGATCGAATGGTTAACAAGTTTAAATGTGGCCCTTTTTTTTATAAAAATTTAATAAATGAAAACCTATTTTTTAATAGCAATGTCATGATATGGGCACGGATGTACAAAAAATCCATCGATCCAAAAAACCAAAGTGAACCAACCCGATTCGCAAATTTTTAGTCGAACCGATGGTTTATGGTTTGGTCATAAATTACAAAAATCATAATCCGTTAGTGACGATTCAGTGACGGACTTTTCCTTTCGTCTACAAATTTAAATTGAACTGAATCGTCGACATAGAATATATTTAAATAGACATATATTATTAGTTAGTTAAACATCACATATAATGTGATTTTTGTATTTGATATAGTATGGTAAAATATAATTATAAATGACAAAGGAAGGTAAAAAAAGTTTTTACGTAATGGGATTGGTGAAATGATATACATGTTGTTAAGTTATAAAGAGGAAGGGACTTTATCCTACATCGGTTGATGATAGAAAATATATTTCTCTCATCTTCTATAAAGTTAATTCCCATCTTGCAATGGGCTCAGTGCAACTTTACAATAGGGTTTTATTGTATTGATTTTTTGTAAGGACCTTTATAATGATCTTATGTTCAAGATTTTTTATCTTTTATTTCAAACAAAATGTATATTATTCAATTTTTAACAGATCCAATCTGTTTATTTTTAGTTCATTTTGGTTCACGAATAGTCAATGATTCAGTTACGGATTACAAAATTAAAAAACCGTAAATAACAGTTTGGTGGAGGATTAGGTTTAATCCATACCAATCCAAATTGTTTACACCCCTATATGCATGTGTGAGAGATGCATCCAACCAGTCTAGATGGTGGTGCTACCCGCTACCTTCAAAGATATCTTTTAAACAAACTGCTTAGGTGCTTCTGAGAATATGCTAGTGTTCAAAAGCGCACTGAACTCAAAATATGTAAGTGCTTCTTAGATGAGGACCAAAAGAGCCTAGATATTTTGCCATCCGCCGTTTTTCAAGCTTTTCGATTACTACTTGTTGGGTTTTGTCTTGTATTCCGGTTTAGCCAGATTGGTCATCTGGGTTAGCTAGAACCGGAATTCAGGGTTAGGGGTGTTTTAGACATTATGTATGAGTTTTCTTGGTGGCCAAGAAAATGTGATCTATATATTAATGTGTTGTGTAACCCTAAACCCTAAGGGAGGTGAAGTGCTTTTCTCCCTGGACGTAGGCAAGGTTGCCGAACCACATAATTGTTTGTATGTCATCTTCTTCATGATTGCTTGAGATTGTGTGATTTGTGTGTGCCGTGATTACTCGTAAATCTTGGGCTAGTTTAACTAACAAGTGGTATCAGAGCTTTAGCTTTGGTGCTTGTGTGGCAAGAGGATCGTGCTCGAATTGAATCTGGACCAAAGGGGTTGGTTCGAACTGCTACTTATCGAGGATCAAGTTTTTTCTGATCTGGGGTTTGCCAAACAGGGTCTACAGGAAACATCGTCACTTTCGGCTTGCCTGATCAGATGAAGAAAGAAGAGGGTCGCAGCCGTTGCCGTCTGCGACCCGACCCGCCTGCAGAGAAGCCTAGCGACAGCAGAACAGGTCGGTTCCGGGTCAGGTTGGATCCGGACCAAGTACGACAAAGCAGGAACAGCCCGCCAGCACATCGCTGACGTCAGCCGACGTCAGTAGAAGTATGGTCAAAGGATAGATTTGACCGGATCGACGACCAAAATTGTTTTGCGAATTTCAGGGTCATCCTGACTCAGATTAGCGCCTTATTTTATTCTGTGAGCTCGTTTCGAGGAGATCTACGCGTCTGTGGAAGAAGATTGGCAGTTTAACAGTCAACAGGGACGGTTGACTAATCAGAGTGCAGAATATTGTTTCTACGATATCTAAAGATTGTGCAACAGACATTTCCAAGAAGGCCATTAACAGAGAACCGAAACTGCAAGAACACCAGGTTAAAGGCAAAGTGCGGCAGATCCTCAATACCGCGGGCCCAAAGAAAAGTGCAATCGAAAGGTGGGTTACTTTTGCTTTCCCAGATGAAGGTGAGAAGTCATCGTGTTGCAAGGATGCTAGCAAGGAAGGCAACAGATGGACTGGATCACTTCGAAAACCTAAGATGGTGTTTGAAAAGTCGATGAAGGAGAAGTTCAAGCCACGCTTGGACTTGATCGCCACACCACATTGATAAGAATATGGGTGCGCCCCTAGCTAAGGGGGTGTCTGAACCACGCTCGATCGTAGCGGGTGCGGAGGCGTACCTTTCAATTAGGTACGGGAAGACGAAAACGTTACCGGGTATCTCAAGGTGGCTCTGAGGATTTGCGGAATCCAAGCCAATGTGGAGATTGTTGAGTTTTGTCTTGTATTCCGGTTTAACCGGATTGGTTGTCTGGGTTAGCCAGAATTGGAGTTCAGGGTTAGGGGTATTTTAGATATTATGTATGAGTTTTCTTGGTGGCCAAGAAAACGGAATCTATATATTAATGTATTGTATAACCTTAAATCCTAAGGGAGGTAAAATGCTTTTCTCCATGAACGTAGGCAAGGTTGTCGAACCACGTAATTGCTTTTGTGTTATCTTCTTCATGATTGCTTGAGATTGTGTGATTTGTGTGTGTTATGATTACCGGCAGATCTTGGGCTAGTTTAACCAACACTACTATCATGTGACCTTGCTGTTCTCTAACATGCGTCAAAGAGTGCAAGTGGTTTGTGGACCCTCTGGTTGCCGTGTAGTGATTGGAGAGTTTAGCCTTTTCCTGAGCCACTTACACACGTTGGTCTTCACTTATTAAACAATAAATAAGAAAAAAATTGCAGAAGTTGTCAGAATTCTTATCCAAAACTCCATCGCAATTAATCGTCATGATGGATCAAAACATCAAACTTTGATACATGGACTATACATAAAAGTTTCATTTTTATTTATATCTTTTCAAACACCTAAAATATTAAATATTGAATATGTCTTAATAAAAGATCCGAACACTGGGGATCTGAGGGTTGATTTGGTGGTAGCGCAACTTGTTTTATGACACCAGGATCTTTGAAATTCTCTCCCTTGGCCACTGAGCCGGAAAAAAGAAAAATATGTATACGAGCACCCACGGTTGTAAAATGATATAAAAATATGCTGAGTTTTGAACATTCATTTACCCTCGATTACCCTTCTCACCTTAATCAGAGCAAGACCTATCTTCAGATCAAAACAGTCTCAGATGACATGCAATAATTTTGATCCATCTGCATGATTTCATCCAACGGTAGATATCAATCCCATGCATTCCCCCAAACAGGATGAGAGATTGATCCAATGGTCCCAATTGAGACAGCAAGGCGTATCAGTCAGCTGTTTTGACGGATACAATGGACCATTCAAACATTGGTCAGAGCTGAGACCACAGTCGTCCATGACGAAAAGATGGTGAGCACATCGCGACGGACCTGATGAACCTCTGCGCATTTATAAATTTTTAAAAACACCCAATCCTTATCGAGTCCATTCCATTCCGTTCGAAATCAAAACCGCTTTCGTTCTTTGTTTCTTTAGAGCAGGGATGATGAGCTCCGTTCCTTTTCCCTCTTCTTCTTCTTCTTATTCTTCTTCTTCGTCATTTCTTCTTGAACCTCCCGACTTCTCTCGCTCGAGAGCTTCTTTAACGATCTGCAACAATTATTCTCAGAGAAGCAGCGCCTACAATATTCCAAAGCTCGAGCCATTTAGCAGAAGCAAGATCGAGCGCGGAGTGAAAGAGCCTTGCTTCATCCAAAAGACAGAAAACGAGCTCGCAGAGAAAGCATCTCCTCCTTCATATGAAGATCTGAGGTAGTTTACTTGGTTGATTTCTTCTCTCTGTGAAGGATCTTTATGTTTTGGGAATTTTTTTCTTTTTGGTAAGTTTTTCTTTCGTATATATGGTATGGTAATAGATCTGTGTGGTTTACTTGAAATCTGTCGTTGATTCGATGCTTTCATTGATGATCTCGATTGAAATCGATGGATGGATATGGATTCCGAAATGGATCGGAAATACTTGTTTCATGATATGAGGATCTGAATCTACCTTGGAGTCTGCGGTTGATGTGTCGGTTCTTTTCTTTTCTCTGATTCTTTCGATAGCAATAGGTGGATAGAATTGGATTCCGAAGTGGATCGGTAATATAGGGATCCATTGTTAATGGCAACTTGTTTTGCGCGCTTTTTTTTAGATATCAAGATCATCTGGCATCTGATTTGATCACAACTTCTTAATGTATTCTAAATTTAATTAGCTTCCGATTGTTAATGCTTATTTTATTTATTTATTTATTTATTTTTTGAAAAAAGCCAGAACTTTGAAACAATTCGAGAAGCATCAGTACCTTCGGAAATTCTTAAAGAACTCCCTTCACTAGGAAACTGCTTTTAAAACATTTTTTTGTAAATTACTCTTTGCACTTGCATTTTCAGTGATTTTAATACCAAATTCCTGTATTCTGAAAAAAATTCTAAAAAACTCCTCATACATAGCATTTCTTTTTACATATTTGTTCTCCAACTGTGGCCTTCTTGATTCTGAAATTCAACTTTCGGTTTTCTTACGTGTAACAATCTTATTGTCCTTATACTCTTTTAGAACCAGTTTGGATGGATACCTTTTTAGTACAATTTCTTAGAACTTGAAGCAGGATGTTTTTTTTAACCATAAAAAAAAGGGGGTGTTTAAGAGGTGAGAGTGTTCTATTTAGTACACGTTCGTAAAACTTGAAGCAGGATTTTTTTAACCAAAAAATAAAAATAAAAAAATCAATTTAAAAGTTGAGTGTTTTTTTTTATAATAATAATTATTGTTTTTGGTCCTTAGAATTGATGTGAACCCAGGGAGGTTTTAGGAAAAAAACTATTAACTTGATTACATCTTGTTTTCTCGCTCTCTTTGATATTCATATCATATAATCTTCAGACTCCCTGTCTCCGAAGTGGATATTTAACATAGGTGACTCCGAGGTTCGTCCTCAATAGGCCACATTTGATTGTGAATGACATCTTGCTCTGTGGCATTCTTCTTATTTTTTCTCAGTCATCTGATTGTTGACTTCTTCGCCCGGTTCCCCTTTTCATTTTATTGTTGATTGTTCTTGCTTTCTTGCAACTCTATTGGATATTTTGATCTTAAGGCCCCCATCCCTCTCCTTTCTCCGTTTCTGCTGCTTCTGCTTTAATATAGGCTGTTTCTCCTTTTTGACCTTCACTCTCAGATCATTAAAATCTGCAATTTTCTACTATCTGTTTTGTGTAGGCCTGTTTATAACTTATAAAACCTAAGTTATAATTTAATTTTTAGCTTTCTTTTGGGTTTGCACCATTCATCTTCATCATCTAAATTTGTGCTTTATCTGCATGGCTTCGCTTAAAGAGTTTGGACCACAAATCTGAAATTGATAATGGACATTTTTTAATGGCTATCGTAATGGTCATTTGCAGAAACATTGCTAGATTGCTATGTTTAAAACAATGCTTACTGCCCAATTCGTTGAGCAAATCTAGAATTCCCACCTGATGTGGCGCCACTATGGATAGCCTATGGTATGCAGATAAATCAGCTGGATAAATGGCTGTATCAGTTCTCAAGGTGAAATTCTGATTGGATTTACCTGTCCTGAAAGTATATGGAAGGGACCTTCTTGGATTGCCCTGATGTGGTTATTCAACCATTGCCCGTAAGGATTAACGATAGGTGGAAGAGGATTTAACAGCCATGGCTTGCCATTTGTCTGGCGGTCTTCGGCAATGAGTATTTGTTATGTACAAGGTGCAAACCAAGGTGTTAGGTTGTGTATATTTAACCTTCCCCCAAACCATTTTTATATATGGAAATCACTCGATTATGCCTGCCCCCTCTTCCTGATGACAATGGTTCTCTAAAGATCTTTTCAGTTTACATAACTGCGTACAGCTATCTGTGCTGTTAAATGTATCAAAATGAAGCATTTGGGCTCTGTGCTTATACGCGCTAGCCAATATGGACTCAAATTTATCAGTCAGATTTTAAGCAAGATGGGAGGATGATGATGATGATGATCTGACGACTGTTTTAAAATTATCCTCATGAACCAATTCAAATGTTTTAAAATTATGCTTATGACCTAATTCAATGCAACTGGTCCTTGATAGATGGGATAATGCTTCCATCATAATGGTGGTTGGTCCTTAATAATGCAACTGGTCTTTTTGATCGCAAGTAAAGGGCTACCACCAGAGTGGGAGCTATGAGAATGGGTGTCTTATTTACAAGGTGAGCCCTCTATTTCACAATTATGTCATTTCACTGACAATGTATATAATCACATTTTAATCATCTTTTTTTATTTTTTTGAAAAAGTGTAAATTATCATTCAAATAAAAAAACCAATACATCTTAAGTAATAATATTTTGTTCGCTTTCAACTCCTTTAATATAGAGAGGCTCCTCCTCTGACCAAAATTTATCCATCTTCACCCTTCCTAGCTAACACATTTTAGTCATCTTATTAAAGTGGTTCAATCACGTTATGTCACTGACAACTCAATGCATTGCCATCTTGCTTTTTTCATTAAAAAAAAAATCATAAACTCTACCTGGACCTTGGACTGTAGGATGCATGTCTATCTATAAAAAGAACATTAGATAAAAAAAATTGTTTAATCACTACTCCTTAGTATCAATATTAGACTCTGAATCACCAAAAAAAATTTTATCGGCGTGATCATTGGTATAGAAATTGTGACGGTTGAAGTCATGGCTAACTCCCAATAAAATAAATTGGTTTGCAAGCTAGGTTAGGATTCTCTCACCAGTTTTCTAGTTAGGCAAGGAGACTCCTTTTCATATTAGTGGATGAAATGATTCTATTTAGAATGCAAATATGCAATACATTATTTTTAGTTGTATTCTCAGTTTTTTCTTTTCTTCTTTCTCAAAAACGGGTTATTGATTTCGAGAATATCAAGCAAGATGAGGGAGGTCGGTCGGCCATCGTGATTTTCTCACATTCGATGGATCTTGGAGATTGTGCACAAATTTGAAAAAAGAATTATCTGCAGATTGGATGTCGATGCACGATCCATGTTGATCGGTTCGGCACTAATCTTGAGTGGTTTAAGGAAAGAGGGGAAGAGAATAGGTGCTGTCTTATCTAGTTCTCTGGATTGCACATCCGAAGGGATCTCGGATCAGATATGAGGCGGGCCCTATCTAAATCACAAATTGAACAAGGGTATCTCTACTGTCTTTTGTGGTTTCTACCGTCGCTGGTGTTCTTGCTGCAGAAACGGAAGGAAGAGGGTCGGTTCGGAGAGAGAGGAGGCCGACTCCAGACGACTGATCGGACTTGCCATCGCTTGCGCCGGAGAGGACGACCACCGAAGGGCACTGTGACCACCCGCGTGCAGCATCGGGCTACCTCCTGCAGAAAACGGTAGGAAGTCTGGGCGCTGTCTACTGTGCTACAGCAGAAGCAACTGGAAGAAGAATACGATATGAGCCTCGTACTTTCTTAGGTGAGTCCGGGTCTGGTCTGGTCAGCCTGACTTGATTTCAGAAGCCCAATTTTCTTCAGGCCAGTTCCGGGCCAATTGGACCTATATTTTATCCAATTTTTACTTTACCCCATCTTTACCATGATATGACATATCCTATACTTTACTTTACCATATATATTTCATGATAGATTTAGTGAAGTAAAGTTTTTATTTTAATCTACCACTTTGTAATTACCATTTTGAAAGATTTTGATATAATAAGAAGTTTTCTATAAAGGGGAGTTGTAAAAAATAATATTGAGTTTTTTTTTTGATAGAAAATGATCTTTTCTTAGTGTTTTAGTTGGGTTACCAAACGCACAAGATTTTTTTCTTTAGAAAATGAAATATTATCTTCTACAAAATATTACCTTTTTGTGTTTATTTTGCATCCACACAAGCACTTACGTGGGCAAAAGTTAGGGGTTGCACTACAACAGGGATTGTCTTAGGCGATGAAAACTTTTGTCGCCTAAATTCCAAATTTCGTCGCCTTTAGTATAGGCGACGAAAAATATTCGTCACCAATGTCCCCGCCATAAATTCGTTGACAATGCTGTTTGGCAACAAAATCTTAATTGCGTCGCTACTTAGCTACGAAATTTTAATTTCATCGCAATTTGGCGACAACGCGATTTCGTCGCTAATTCGTCGCCTAAAACCTAACTTTCCGTCGCCAAATTTATTTGAGCTGGGACTTTTTAGCGACGAAAAAGATACCGTAGGCGACGAAACATTTCGTCGCCAATTTCCCAATACGTCTCATCCCTTACATATGAGGATCAAATTTCCGCTGCCGGCCCTACATTGGACCGGCTGTGAACAAAAAAGGCTAATGGTGGTCCTTCTGTAGCCTTGGCCCATTTCATGGTCCATCTGGCCATTGAAAACAACACCACCAATCACTTGAAGCCCTTCCAATTTACTAGGAATAGATGGGTGAAGCTAGTCGTCATAACCACAAAGTGAAATTAAATGGGCTCCAAACTGGGATCTTTCTCAATGCAGATGCCAGATGGTCCATGAAGTGGTGCAAGACTAAGAACTAGACTGGTTGTGGTTCCCACTTCTGCATTATTGTTGCGCCAGCAACAAAACCGGTTCCCTCTAAGAGCGTTAAGTAGTAGGCCCGCAGACAACCATCTTTCAGTCCATTGACAAAATCATTCATTGTAAGTTTCAATTCAAAATTACTCAAGAAAAGGCACTTGGGATTTTTCTAAAAGATAATCCACAGTGGGCCACTTATCAAACCCACATCACGGTGGGAAGTGGGGGGCCGATATGCACGTGCCAAGGTGGGCCGGCAACGAAGATATGATCCCAGCACCAATCCAAGTGTCCAACGCATAATGTAACAAATTGCCAAACTTTTGGGCAGTGGCCAGTCCATCACTCGACAGCAGCCCCCAACAAAACATTTCGTCGTATACTCCTCCGCTCTCCTCATGTCATCTCACTGCTACTTCATCGGCCACCTTCCATTCCTCCTCCTCCTCGAAGAAGAAGAAGAAGAAGAAGGAAAGAAAGATCTGTATGCAACCGGTACGCCAATCCTCTAAAAAGTGATAAATCCATACCATAACACATAATCTTTCTAAAATATATGATTTGGACACAAAATATATGTTGTCATATTATTCTTACAAAATAGCTCTATTCGATTCAGTTACGTACACAGCAATTAGAGAAAATATCCTTGGCTCAAATAGCGACTTGTCCTTGTATCTCTTCTCAGTTTCTTCCAAAACCTGAACATCCTTGTAATACTTGCAAATGCGATAGGCAAACCTGAGAACAGTACACAGGATATTCTAAGCATGGAAATTGGAGAGTTCTACCACATCTGGTGTTCCTGGAAAATAAAGATGCCAAAAATTTACCATCTGGAGAAGGCAGGCAGCAGTGCAGAGAATTACATTCTTTCGAGCTTTGTAAATCTGCAGAGAATCTTAATTGTGAGCACATGGCTCTGGAGGATGACATGAAAACCAAGAAATAAATGAAAAAATTGTATTTGAATAAAATGGCAAATACAACAGCAAGAAAGCACAAAATAGCAATAATGAATGGAAGACGACAGCATCTTAATGTTAAATGATTATTTAGAGAAACAATGAACTGTTGAGAATCATACAACCAAAGATAAACTGAAACAGGAATTCTATGGCAACCCGTAACTGAGCAAAGATAGCTACATTCTCCTCATTTCCATTAACAAAGCGCAGCAGCGTAAATCAATGAAGGCAAATAATTTTCTATTCAGAATCTGTTCACACAAGTAGCACAAAAAAGGGGAAAAAATGATTTGCTCAGCACTAGAATGCTTCTTAATCAATAACATACAAAACAAACAATTGAAATTTATAACAAGGGTGTACTACAGCATCCAAAAGATATCTGACCTAAGACAAATGGATGTGGAGACGGTAAAGTGGTATACATCACAATGAGTAGCTGCTTTATTTACATCTTGAATAAGATTTATTTCATTTATGTGGATGGTGATTCAAGTGCGCAAAGATGAAAATAGTGAGTACCCAATCACGAGTCGGAGCATTAGACAAACCACGCCTCCGAAACCAGAGAATTGAACCACTTCGGCCAATTCAGAAATTGCGATATATGGTCAGCCGGGAACTGAATATAGAACCAATAACCACTACACTTTCAATCAAGCGCCACTCGGCGGTCGATTTTATTATTAGTTTCTACAGGCGTAAATCGCATGAAGCAAATTAAACAATAGGTTAAAATCACAGCACAACAGTGCATTCTAGATGCATCCCAATTTGCAACAACAGGTTTCAATATCAATGAGAAATCAGATATAAACGAGACATTTCAGAATCATATCAAAATTAGCGTTCAGCAATCAGCATCAGTAATGGGTTTCTCAGAGAAAATGCTTTTCACCTTTCCCACACCGAGGAAGCCAGTGATTACAGTAGCAGGAACGCGATTATCGATGCTGATAGCAGCAGCGGAAACCGCTTCCTGCAACTTTGGTCAGTTGGTTTTGGTTTTTTTTTTTTTTCATTTTGTCTGAAGATTTCTGGAGTACCCATTTTTAGATTTTACGGTTGTTAATGGAAGAGACCTGCTTTTTTTTTTTTTTTTTTGCAATTTTTGTAAGTGATGTCCTTTGAACTGATTCAATACCAAGAGCCAGGAGATGAAGTGGTTCTTTGCATGATTGGAATGGCATTCCATTTTTTTTTAATCTAATTTGTTGAGGGAGCGGTAAATACTTTTTTCTTTTTTTTTTTTTGTGGCGTTTTTCATCTGTCATGCTTAGGGGTCGTGGTTTCTTTTTTTTTTTTTTTTTTTAATTTTTGTCTTCTTTTTTCTCTTCAAGAACCATGACAAATGTGCCATAGAAATCTCTATCCCAATACTTTTTTCTTCGTTCTCCCAAATACCCACTTCTCATTTCTTATCTTTCTCTCTATGATCCCAGAAAACTGTTCTTGCCTTGTATTTTTAATGCCTGGTCATTTCCAATCCCCAGCTTCTACATAATTTAACTTATTTTAATTCCAAGAGGAAAACGATGTTCATTTTTTTTTTATCTCTTTTGATGAATCCGACTCTGCTTCAATCAAGTCACCAAGCCCAAGGTTAAGATTCTCTCTCTCTCTCTCTCTCTCTCTCTCTCTCTCTCTCTCTCTCTCTCTCTCTCTCTCTATCCCTCTGTGGATGAATCTGACCCTGCTTTAATCAATTCACTAAGCCCAAGTTTATCTAACTCAAAGAACCTACAAATTGTTTTTTATCAAGCTTTGCCACTATCCGTTTGTCTACACATTCATTTGGTTGGAGTGCTCAATATTGTGGTTTTCATAGTTGTTAGGCCAGTCCATGACTCAACATATTTTTTTAGGCTAATGTCTTGCTCATTCTAATTTTCCTGCTAATATATAAGCCAATTGGTTCATTACAATGATATTTGTCAAGGTATCAAATATCAGGGTTTTAAATGTTTTTGACAGATTTCTCAGAGAAGCAAATGTCAATAGCCACATTCCTTGCACATGAATGTATCCAAAAGTAGCATATGTTTTCTTGTGGACAGTTGTGTACGTTAGCTGTTTGGGAAAATGCGGCTACTTTGGTCAGAAGCAAGGTGGAAGCAAACCCATCAGTTCAAATGACCTTGTGAACTTGCCAAGTTTGTAACCTTGGTTGCTGAAATTGGTGGTGTTGTAGGACTATGTTGTGGATTGTGTTGTTGGTGGTTATTAAGGGGGCATTTGTTTGTAGCAATTTCTGATGGGAATTCTATATGTCAGGAGTTTCTGACAGCAATGTCTCGGAGCATCTGTTAATCCCGCAACGGGAATTCAGATATGCCTTTGGTTGGTTTTAATTTGTTATGTTGAATGGATCTCTGTCTCTCTTTTGGTTGTGAAATTTATTGCTCTTTCTTTCTTTCTTTTTTCTAGTTATAAGAGACAATCTGAAGTAAAGCTTTTTTTTCTTATACCAATTATCACTTCAGCATTGGATTATTCTATAACCCAGTCAGTCTTAAATTCTAAAATGTGCTACTTGTAGTCATCTGGACTCCTCTCAACTTCAACACACCAGTTCAGAATGCTGTTAAGAATCCCTTTGTGGCCTTTTGATTCTTTTGGACTATTGCCCTTGGGGAAACAAACTGACTAAAACAAACAAACATGCTATTAAAGGAGGCAACATGCCATCACAAAATAAAAAGGATTCATCATCACAAAGTGTAAGGTGAAGGATATAACTTCTTAGGACTTGAATTATGGACATAGTAGATAGAGAAGAAAGAAAATACTAACCAGGCTATAAGACCAGCACCAGCTGAGCTATCATGGGGCGGAGAAGGCCCCTGGTAACCCATCTTCCTCATAAACTCCATGATCGTCTCCATCTAGCTCGCCTGTGAGGAGAGGAGCTGTCGTGCCTCATCCAATTGCCTCTGCTGCTCCTCGACCACGCTTTGTAGGCGGACCACCTCCGGATTCGGTCCTTGATAGGAGGTGGCAGTGGTCCGAAGAGAGGAAGAGGGCCTCATGCCGATGCCCTTGACGTAGCCAGACCTCGGCTTCAGGACCTTCACTGACAGCTCCTCTGCTGTCAGTGGGATCGCATCAGGCTGCGAGCAATGCAAATCTTGCGTTCCCACAAGCTCATCCTGTCATTTTTTAGAGGAAGCAAACAATTAATTATAAACTTGAAGTTCGTGTCATTTATTATTTAAAAGCAAAGTACAATTGGTATACATACATATATACGCTCGCACTCCGCAGCCGCCCACTTTTCCATCTTCTTATTGAAGTGAGTGTCTTTGTAGAACTCAGGAAACTCAGGCAGCCGACGCTCATTGGCTTGCATCTGAGAGATTAGCAATTCTATATGTGAAATCAATGATAACAACGATTACACTAAAATATCACAAATAAAATATGACACGCACCGCATCAGTGGCCCTGACAGGGAGTGACCTGGAGCCGCATGCATGGTTGGTCTTCAGCTACCGTCGGTTCCCTTTGTTGGTCTCTGATTGTTTCTAGTTAAATCAATGAAATTATAGAATTATTTAAAAAATTAATACAAAAACCTACATGAGCATTAGAAATATGAATTATCAAAAACTTCTCGGTTTTCCACTTCTTGTCGATGAGACCAATCCACTTATCTAATGACTGGCATCGCTTCGGTGGGTGGCTCCGGGCATACTCCTCTCCAAATTTGGCAACAAGTTGCTGATAATCCTTGTATAGCTTGTGGTTGTTGTCGCTAAGCCTCCGAGCACATTTTGTATTTGTGACTGTCTTAATAACGACCGGATCACCCTGCAAGTCAAACTTGCTCTGCAAAAAAATATATATATGCATTTTATGAAAATCATATTAAACAGTAAAAATGAACAATACTCGAATATTCTTCAGAATAGACATAAAAGCAATAACCTTCAGGGATGCGATGATCGGTGCTCTAGTATCCTTCGAAATGGCAGACCAACGCTCAGTAAATAGGTCTGCCAGATCGGTCCGAACTCGTACTCCTGCCTCGGATGCAAATTTGTTGGCATAACGCCCTACAGGAGCATAGAACTTTGTGGGGATGGGCACTGGGAGCTTGGCGTTCTCTCCATGAATAAGCTCCGAAAGCTGTACACCCCGCGTCGGGCCACGGGTACACCTACTAGCGGCTGAACCTATAAGTTAAAACATAACATTCATTTAGTCAATATAAAAAATCTATATCCATTATAGTAACAATGTACATCGATTTGGAAATGTACCTGCACTGCTTGTACTGCTCCCGTCCCCCCTAGCCGAATTATCCACCAAAGTATTTTGTGTGGACCCGCCCCCTTCCTCAGCATGTGATGTGGAGGGCTCCCCTTCATCCCGGCTACGTCCGGATGCGCTTTTGCAGGTCATCGCACGCGGTGGCATCTCCGAGACCTAACAAAACATAATTGAGTATTAGTGCACATAACATGACATCGTTACTACACATATGCATATGTAATGAAACTAACAACAATAAATGATAAATAATTTCAAATATCTCGATACTTTTGCAAATCACTCCGATCGTCAAGATATTAAGCACACCTGACACACAAATTGGACATATTACCTCTTCTAATGGAGAGCTGGAATCATCATGATCTGATGGTATGTAAGCATTATCCCCATCTCTATTTCGCCTACCCTTATTCATCCCATGCCTTAACTTAGCGGAGGGCTCTCCCATGGAAAAAGCAATATGCCCCAACCCCAGGGCATCAAATCTCTTTTTGTTCTCATAATTCTTTTTGCCCTGACATTCTCGTATCTTGTTGTTACATGGCCAGGTTTGACATATCGTTTTCCACCCTTAGGCATTGTTTGTGATGTTATAAAGATTGAATTCACTTAGATTGTAAGACATGCTATGTATAATCATTGCAAAACATACATGGCATAATCATTTACCTCCACGTACGGAACGTAAATTCACATAAAAAAACATATAACGCAAATATATGAAATAGCAAACACATACATAATATCATCATCCATATCATCAGCATACATGGCATAGAAATTAATTTTGTCCTGTACAAAGCATGAAAAAAAAAAAACTACATATCATAATCAATATCATCATCCATATCATAAGCATCAACATGCTCCTCATCTTGTTCCTCATTTGTCCCATCTTCCATCCCAGCTTCATCCGTATTAGCATCATCATCACCGATGTTATCTTGGCTCCTTGCCCGGATAATCATATCACCTGCAATGACCTCGCCTTGCACTCCATCCCTATGATTAGGAACATCAATAACTTCATCGACCACTTGGATAGCCATGGTGTTGATTTCTTTTTGAAACACACCATCACCAAGCCCATATGAGCTACTGGGTTCCATATCACCCACCACTGGGAAATCATACAAGCCCCTAGTCTGGACACGTTGCACGACTCACCAGTGCTCACCCAACTTAGTATCGTTAAGGTAAAACACTTGCTTCGCCTGACTAGGCAAGATGAAAGGGTCATTTTCATACCACCAACTCCTAATATCAATGCTTGTGCAGTGTGGTTCCTTTTGTATAGTTGCCCTTCTACCGGTTACGTTACCAGTATTGTACCAGGCACACTCGAAAATCACAACCGTATGCCGAGACATGTACTCGAGTTCCCAAACATTGCACAGGTGACCGTAGAACTCGTGCGTCAACTCATCCCGTGTGGTCCTTCGACAAGCACACCACTATTCTGGGTTGTACGGCGGTCGTCCAGGTCACGTGTGTGGAATCTCACACCATTAACTATACAACCAGAATATTTTTTCACCAACTGTTGTGGACCATTTGCTAATGACCATAGTTGATCATCTACCTCATGTGAACGGGCATGATGTAATGCATTAATCTACAAACATAGAAAGCATGAAGTACAAGTGACTTATGTTACTAAAAGGTAAATTAGTAAAAAAGAAAAATAAGTATTGCAAAGTTGTATATGCCTTACACGTTGCTTAAACCACTTGGGAAATTTCTGTTGTTGTATCTGGTTGATGTCATTTCCGAAAGGAACATGTAAGGCTCTTTTGTGTTCCCTAATCACAAAGTACAAGTGATGACTTAGCATTATACACTTATTAAGAAGCAAATTGATTGAATAACAAGAACCAATGGGCCAAATCACGTACTCTAGATATGGTTCCACCTCAGGGCTATTGAGTAGTAAGGACCAATGGGCCACATCCCGCATTGACTTTGATAAGTCGCCGTCCCGCGTGATTAGACCTATTGGACGGGCCGTCTCTGTGAAGACTACCAGACCCGAGGGCCATTTGCCCCGATCTACATTCCGCTCAACTCGATCAAATACGGTTTTGATCCCATCAAGATACAATGAGCAAAAATTGATGCACTTTTTGACAATGTATGCTTCAGCGATCGATCCTTCCGGACGAGCTCGATTTGAAACATATCCCTTAAGGGTTCCAAGAAACCTTCAAATAAACATCATACTAGTTTAGAGTTATGTTGCATGTACTCAAGAAAACTAAGAATGCAAAGCATAGCATTCAACCATACTCAAGTGGACCACGAGTTACCTTTCAATAGGATACATCCACCGATACTGCACCGGTCCTCCAAGCATAGCCTCACGGGGTAAGTGAACGGCAAGATGGACCATGACATCGAAGAAAGCTGGAGGAAAAATCTTCTCAAATTTGCATAGTATCCGGACTATCCCTTTCTCTAGCCGCTCTAGGTCGTTGAGTCGCAGAGTCTTCGAGCATAGATTCTCGAAGAAGTTGCCCAACTCAAACAACGCCTTGCCAATCTCCTTGTTCACATAACCACGCATCACAATTAGAAGAATCCGTTGTATAAGTACGTGACAGTCGTGGCTTTTGAGGCCCAACAATTTACCATTTCGCGTATTCACCGACTTCGATATGTTCCCTGCATATCCATCAGGGTACTTAACCGACTTCAAAAAATTATAGAAACCCTCTCTCTCCGCCAGTGACAACGAAAAACTTGCCCGAGGCTTCTCATAAGATCCGTCAGCATGCTGCTTCATATGTAACTCTTTCCTTATTCCCCAATCTTCTAAGTCCAATCGTGCATTATTTGTATCCTTATTCTTTTTATCGAGTCCCAAGTGAGTTCCGCACAAGCTTTCGCAGATATTCTTCTCTACATGCATGACATCAATGTTGTGCCTGAGTTTCTTCTTTTTCCAGTACGGCAACTCATACAATATGCTCACCTTTGTCCAATTCAGTATATACATGTCACGGGGTCCCTTCTTATTGTTTGAACCCTTTCCTAACCTAATTTTTGGCATGCGCTCCAATTGATCTAGTACCTTCTGACCTGGTAACTCCAGCGATTTTACTCGGCGCTCACACTTCCCGTTGTAGGCCTTATAATTGTTCTGGCAAGGGTGGTTCTCTGGCAAGTAGCATCGATGGTTGAGGAACCCAATCTTATTTTTCAGACGTACTGAAATAGGGCTATCATTGCAGATGGGACAAGCTAGATAACCTTTTGTACTCCACCCAGATAAGTCGCCATATGCTGGAAAATCATGTATGGTCCACATCACGGCGGCCCGCATCCGAAAAGTCTGTTCAGTCGAGGCATCGTATGTCAATGCACCGTTTTCCCACAAATCTTTCAATTCGTCCACCAAGGGTCTCAAGTAAACATCAAGCTCTCTCCCCGGTGGAATTGGTCCAGGAATAAGTAGAGACATCATGAAGAATGGCTCCTTCATACACATCCATGGTGGCAGGTTGTATGGCATGAGTATGACGGGCCACATGCTGTATGAGGTGCTCATATTCCCAAAAGGGTTGAAACCATCGGTTGCTAGGCCCAGCCTTACATTCCGAGGCTCTATGGCGAACTCTGGATGCTGTATGTCAAATTCCTTCCACTCCAAGCTATCGGACGGATGCTTTGACAAACCGTCATCCATGTGCTTCTGACCACTGTGCCATCTCATCCGCTCGGCTATCTTCCTTAACATGAACAGTCTCTGCAACCTCGGTAGCAATGGGAACCAACGCAGGACCTTATGAGCAATCTTCTTACCCCGACCATGATTGTGCTTATATCTTGACTCCTTGCATACCGGGCATGTATCTAGGCCTGCATTCTCTTTCCAAAACAGGGCACATTGATTATTACATACATCAATGGCCTTGTATCCCATGCCCAACTCACACAATATCTTCTTGGCTTCATAAGTTGACCTTGGGACCAAATTTTCTTTCGGTAACAGTTTCTGTAGCACGTCAAGCAACATGTTGAAAGACTTATTGCTCCATTTGTTCATCACCTTCACATTAAGCGTTGTAATGACAAACTTCAACAGACTGAACTCCGTACACCCAGGATACAACTTACACTGGACATGCTCCAACAATTTGTGAAACTTTCGCACCTCATCCCTCTGCGTCGTATCAGCTGATTCCCCTGCTTCGTCACCATTAATATTTTCTGCTCTTATCCGGTCTTCCACCAAAGCATCAATACCACTCAATTCATCGTCCTCGTCATCTACCATTTCAATATCACCCTGAACATCCACCTTGTCCACCGATGTACGAGTTTCACCATGATACACCCAGTTAGTGTAAGATGGGATAATTCCATTCTGAATCAGATGACCTCCCACAATATTACCGGGATGCCGGTAAAAGTTCACACACTTCTTACAGGGGCACCTAATCTTTCCTTCCCGGTCGGCAACCCCCATTGCAAATTGAACAAATGCTTTCACCCCTTCCATATATCTCGAATTAATTCTACTAATAGCTGTCCCGGCCAGTGTCATCCAACTCTTATCCATGAGTACTGATCACCTACAATAAACAATTCAACCCAAACAGATATATTGCGACAATATATTATAATCCATGGAACCAAAAGAAGCCACATGAGCATTATAAGTGACTATTGGTTTCATCGGTCACTAGCACCATTGTGCTAGATCTAGCAGCCAAAATCATAAAATAACTGTATGAAATAGAAACACCCAGTAACCCAACCCATTAAAGAGGGGATTCATATAATAAAATAACTATATAAAATAGGACGTTGCATGAAAACATGGTTTGGACAAACTCTTTTTTGTTTTTTTGCTTATCTTTCGTAAAAGGCTTGGACAAACTTAGGTGGACCCATTAAAGAGGGGATTCATGTTTTCACAAAAGACCAACACAATCAGTGAAAGTTATGACAAACAACATGCTCCAATACTCCTTCAATGAAGCCCCGTCACTATGAATTCATAGGTCGATCCAACGGTCCAGTAAATTCGGATCTGACCGAAACTTAGGGCGAGTGGCTATCAAGGGGCCCCTTGTGTATTGCAAGGTTAGGATTGGGTGATAAATGGGCCCCACCTAAAGTTCTCACAAAAGAATGGTGATAACTAGTTCTCATAAGATTATTTCCATATATATATATATATGGGATATATTCAAGTGAAAACTAGTTCTCACGGTGCTTCCATGAGAACTATTGGTGTGGCCCACCTAGCAACTCAACCAAACCGTGCACAAACAAGGACACCCTTTGATAGTCACTAATCCCAACTTTTGGGATCCATTCGAATGTATTTGATCATTGGATGGAGGGTTGAAATTTTTTTCATAATATGAAGCCATTAAACTTGTGGGCAATGGATGAAGGGATTACGAGAATGTGGTTGGGATTCAACTTGATAGTTGTGGTGATCTTGCATAGATCTTTTCATCCGGGCCCCATAAAAAGTTCTTATGGTAACTCCAAGAGAACTGTCACTAAACAAAGCTCAATTTATATATATATATATATATGTATATTAAAAAAAATCTAAAGAAGCCTAAATACTCAAATTGTTTTAAAATCTTGACCAGATACAATATAAACCTAAACAAATCAATCCTTCTCCCATGCACTGAACCCCATTTAGGAACAACATAAAAAAATCTAAAAAAGCTGCCATTGGAATATTAGATGTACCATTGGAATACTAGATGGTCCATATGAACTTAAATCAACTACAAGAGTCATGAAGCAACAAATTCTTAAAACCCATTGACACTAATGCATTAGTACTTAACAGTAGTGACAATAAAGGGTACCCATATTGCAACTGTTGTGCACAAATGTAGAATAGTGTAATTTCCATGGTCTTCCTAATATAAAATTCAAAAAGATTAACTAAACTAGCAGATTATTCATAACATGAGGATTACATGGAAGAAAAGAACATGTCCACTAACATGAAAGAAAGCAGAGCATGCTTCTCAAAAGGCCTTTCAAAAATCCACCCAAACAGAAATATAAACAAAAGGAAATCAATCATGCTCACCCACCAATAATCAAACCTAAAAGGTGGCTGACAAAAAAAATAAATAAATAAATAAACCCTATGATTAGGTCTTTCTTGCATCACCATCACCATCAGCCTTTTCAATGCTGGGTCAACTATAAAAGGTCTACTCTAAAACTCCAACTAAGCTGAGAACACAAAACCTAGCTCAATTATCCATCATACTCATTTACATTGTTGCAACTGGCCACCTATTTAGTGCCACCTTTGCTAGTTCTGCTCTTCTACTTGAACTTACATCACACCATGCTTGAAAGCAACATGCATTCCCCTCCTCTCTTCTTGAAGAACTCATAAATAAACAATCCTTTTATTACCGCATTTTTCAAAAGACTAGATAGATCAAAACGGCAATGTCCACCTAAAAACAATAGTGGAACCTACATTCAATTAGCTTCAAAATCCAAAAAACAGTCTCGATCAAGGACAGAACATATTTTTAGTGCAAACATCTAAAAAACCAAACCTTCATTTTTTCCACTACCTTCTCCATCCATGAGAAGAAACCTCAACTCCAAATTCTTATAAAAAAACAGAAAAGCAAGAGTCCTGAGTCTCCATAATTCAAAATCAATTAAATCCCTTCCTTCAAATGGATTCAAAAGCACAACCAAAGCTACAACCAAAGCTCTAATTCAACCAAAGCTTGTCCTCAATGATCCAGCCCTAATTTCCAAAAGGCGCCGAAGACACATAGAAAAGAATCAAACACTAAAATTGAGGCACTCAACATTCCAAAATGGGATATTCCATTTTGGAATTCCGAACTTCTCCTGCGCATCAATCGGTCCTGTTTCTAAATGTTAAGAATCTAACTATGCATGGGGTACAGGGCTAGCTATGAATGTTGAAATGCTTCAAAAATGGGAAAAATTACTTTCGGGCATTTCATCAAACACATTGCAAGCAACAATAATATCTTCACTAACACATCACAATCCAAACTAGAGGGAAATAAAAAACCGAGATTTAGGGCTTGAAACAGACCTGGATCTCTCGATTTCACAAGATGAAGGTTGGAGCAGACGTCTCTTGATGTAGTTGAGGATGGAGGCTTCGGCGTGGACAGGAGGATGGAGGATGGAGGTCGAAGGTCGAAGTGAGGATGGAGGATGGAGGCTTCGAAGTGGACAGGAGGATGGAGGCTTCTGATCGGAGTGATCGCATGTGGAGGCAGGGGCGGAAATGATCAGGAGACGTTTGATCTTAAGCGCAAATGAATATATAGACTTTGGGGCGACGAAATTAATTTCGTCGCCAACCTTCCCTTTTTATTGCGACGATAATTTTCGTCGCCTATTTGTCACCCAAATTTTTTTTGCACGAACATACGTATTTGTTGAAATTTGTGACGACATATAAATTTCGTAGCTAATAATGGCTTTTGGCGACGATATTTTACCTTAAAGAGATGAAATTTTACTCCTCGCTAAAATAACTTTTTTCCCTTAAATTGCCAAAGAAAAATAAATTTCATCGCTAATAATGACTTTAGGCGACGAAATTTTATTTCGTCGCCATATTTCCTCGCCAAAACACCATTCTGTTGTAGTGGTTATACCATTAGAATTAATAGCACAATTAGCATCTTGATACGACAGGACCCATTCCATCAAAAAGCTATTAACATCTCCTAATATTTCAATAAGACTAAGAGGACTGCCCTTCAAAATAAAATTATTCCTTAATTTCTAAATGGCCCATCAAAAAACAAAATATATGAGAAATAATATGGTTAAAAGAAGAGATAACAGTGGGGCCACTAGAATCAACAGCCTTCCTATTTCCGCTAAAATAAATAAAGTTGTTCCACCAATCAGAAATTTGAAAATCATTATGACCCATGGGAATGAGGACATGCACAGTCGTTTCTTTGTCCTTACCACAAAAATTGGACAGTTATTATTATTCAATTTGAGTATTGAAGAGGAGATAAGATTAAGAACTGAGATAACTTCCTTGAGACATTATAAATCAAATAAAATAATTGTAGGGGGGGAGAGGGAGCTTCCAAAAGAACCAAAAAAACTGATAATAAACTGGATAGAATTTGTGAATTTTACAAGAAAAGTGCTCAAGAAATCGCTATCTATGTTAAGAGCAATAGTCTCTATAAAATTAAAGGATACAATTTTGTTGGATTTCCAAATGACCAAATTCAGGGCTCAAACAGTGGGCCTATTAGAACATATTCAGTTTTCATAATAAAAATAAAAATAACAACAACAACAAAACCCACACACCCTTAGTCCTTGGTTGACTAAATTGATAAAAAGAAGCGGAGAAGCAAATTTACGAGCCTAAGTTGGGCTTTTTATTTTATATTGGGTAGAAAATTTGGTCCTAGCTGATCCTTTGTTCTAGTTAATGAACAAGATAAGGACCCATTGTGGATATAAATGGATTAGGTACAGGATGAATCCATTGACCCAATATTAGACCCAAACCTAATTTCATCTATATATCTTGGTCTAGATCAGACTTGTTTACCTTTTGTACCTCTAACCAAAGGGGTTGGGACCCAAGGTTGCTCACACATGAATCGGTATCCTCTGAGGGACTTTCCTTATCGTGACTGTAAGCGGACTTATCAAAGTCTGCTACGTCACTTTGGAGCAGCCCTTGCTTTGGATAGGTTAGTTGCCCTGTGTGCATGGCGAGCTGCTCACGATGACGTGTTGGACACTGCTAGATCCACCCACGATCTTCGTGTGGTAAACCCTCACAAGATCTAAACTCTCCCACACATACCAAAAGGAGAGCCCACACATATGGAAAGAGTGGCATATCTATGATTCAATCATTATTTGGATAGGTGTGACACACATCCATAGGCAGAACCAAAGGAAGGCCAGCATGGGCGCCCCCCCCCCCCCACAAAAACCAATATTTCAAATACCCCGTTTAACTTTAAAATATTCTTATAATATTTTTACCTATGGGCCCCCCAATTTTTTAGAAAAACCATATTTATTTTAAAAAATGCATTTACATTTATGTTGCCCTCCTAAAATTTTTTTATTGATAGTGGCCCCCCACCCCACCAAAGAAAGAATTTCTAGGTCCACCCTTGGACACAGCCATTAAATACCTTAGAATCTTCTAATAGAAAGATTTTTCTTTTCCTCCATACTTTGTCTTTCATGAAAAGCAGTACCAAATCATTCAAATCTCCCATGCAACCAAAACCAAAAAAATCTAGATGGGCCTTAACTGTAAAGATCCTTTCTACCAAAAACAACAAAAACGGTAAAGATCCTCGTAAAACACACCTCTTGGGTGCACCCCACTATGCTAAGAAGCTAATGCTCAAAAGCACATCGAGGGACACAGGTGACAATTATTGCCCGCTCAAAATAACAAAGATAAGTCAATATCTTATGCAGCCACATTTCCAAGTCTCTAGTGGCAAAAGAAGCAATGCGATTGCTATCATGCACCGGTTGAAGACTGGAAACACAATAATAGGATCTACCCATTTAAAATTCCTCCAAAATGAATAATCTCATCATATATGAGATACCCTCAAATTTAGTGGCGAGGCTGGGGGGGGGGGGCCATGGCCTCTATGGCCATGAATGAATAATATATATATGCCAACTTTTGGTAGAAATTTAAAATTAAAAAAATAGTTTATTGGATGTTATTGATTTTCTTATTTTAGAATATGAGGTGAACTATCAGCAAATAAATAAATAAATTTCTTTCTTCAGTTTTTATTTTGTAGCATTAAATACAAAAGCTTGCAACATCTAATGTGTGAATTTTCTTTTAACTAACTTAAAATATATTAAGTTACGGTAGTAAATGAGCAAAATAACCAATGCATTTTCTTTTGAAAAACTTTTCCTTGTTTTCATAGATTTTTAATTTGACCTTTTTTAATTAAGAAAAACTTTTCACTTGTCTAACCTAATAGTGAGGGAGTATTTAAAATTATTTTTAAATTTAAGTGACTTTTAATAATTACTCTTTTAGGGCCTTTCTCAATACTAAGAGAGGAACTATGGGCATTTTTGAAAAATTACTTTTGATTTTGGGCTTAAAACAAAGGCATTTTAATATTTTATTTTGCCCAATGGCAATAGAAGATGATGAAATTTGAAAACCACTATTTGAAGGTGTTTTTTTTTAAAGAAATGTTACATAAATCGAGGAGGTTTAGAAACTTAGAAGGTTGGGTGTATTTTCGAAATAACTCAACTCACAAGATAGAATTAGAAAAATCTCCCATATATATATCTTGCAAAAAAAGAATACAATGTAGGGCTAAATAAAGAGCCATCCACCTCTCAAAAGTTTATCTAGAATTTATAAATGATATCTTAAAATAATAGATAGCATTGAACGATAACCTTACCATCATTTGATAAGGTCACTCTAATTTAAAAAACAAGGAACTAAGTTCTATTAAATAATATTATAATACATGATTGTACATATTAAAAGAGAGATTGCTAAAAAATATCCAAAGGATTCAATCATAGATGACCTCCATGGCCTAAAGACTCGTCTAATTGATTGATCGCTTCTTGTGTATTAAGAAAACTATATTTGTTGTTTTGAGGATTTAAAATAAAATAGATGTTCATTACAAGTTCCATATACTAGATATTTTTACAAAGATATTGTTGGCTTCAGCCCCCTCTATTATAAAATCTTGGCTTCGCCACTGCTCAAATTTTACTACCAAATATTGAGTCACGAAAGAAGAGTAATAAATATAAGTAATAATGTATTAGATTTCTTGATCATGCTATTCTATCTTATGTTCAATCTTAAAGCGAGATCAACTTTTATTAAAGTAAAGTTCTGAATTATTTTATGCATTAGTGAGTACATTCATTTTGAACAGCTTGAATTTTCAATAGATAGATCCTTTCCACATGTGTTTGTCTCTATATATACACACTCACAAAACACTTGCACTATCTTCAATCATCATAAGCGAAATCTAGAATGAGTTTGAAGATTTGTTAACCAAGACCACACATATGATCTTATCCAAAATGTAATGGCACATTTACTCATCTCTTCAAAATAGTGAAGTTCTTATATATGAGAATGTCACTGTTGGATAGAAGCAAAAAAATGCTAGTTGAGTAACTAGATCCGATTATTAAAGATAAGGAGATTGTGCTGTCAAGGCGAGGGCTTAATTGGTTAGAGCATTAGGTTTGCTCCCTAAGGTCTTGAGTTCGACTCCGTCCCTTGCACTATCCGGGTACTATATGTGCAGTCATATATGTAAACATTTCGATCATCGGCCAAGGTGGTTTTCATAAAAACATGAAACACACTGGCCTTTGAGGTTGTGAGAAGATATATGGGTCTTTGTATAATACCCGAGGTCCAATGAGAGTCAAAACAGAAAGCTAGTAGCTAAAATTGAATTGAAGACCTTTCTTTCAATACAATGTGTAATAATACTCTAATAGGTTGGCATAGGTCGTTGAAAATCAAGAAAGAAAGGTAACTGTTAAATTGGGTGGTGGGTGCAAATGCAAAGTAGTTTGGAAGTGTGAGAATTTAATGGCTATTTAAGACTTCTCTTGTAGCAGAAACTTGAAATTTTGGCAAGGGGATAGAGCCAGATGCAATGTTCTTCACTAGAATTATAAAATTTCAGTCATCTAAAACATCTGAGATGACGTATAAAGAAAAGGATATCAAATAACTTTTGATATTTTTGAAATCTCATTCCCTTTGATTTTAACTTAAATTTACCTAAGTACAGACACAGATTTATGAATTTCAAATATGGAAGAATTTAGAAACTTTCTTGACAAAATTTCCTTGAATCTCGTTATAGAAACAGCCCCTAGTCACATCCAATTATAGGTAAAGAGCTTGTTGATCTTTTTTTCTTAATTTTATGAGCCGCTGCACTTAGATGATAGTCTATCAACGTGATATTCTGTATCTAATCATTTAAAGTACGGAGTAATGATTCCGTTGCTTTTCTAATCACCGACATTCATTCATGCAGTACTGCTGCGCGGATGACGGCCAGCTAACACAATTGAAAGCCGGTTTTTTAAGCGTCGTCCGTCCGTCAGCCTTTTTATATTTTAAAGAGTTCATTCAAAGGGGATGGCAATAAAATTTATATAAAAAAACCCCTTAAATGAATCATACACCATCTATAGTGGTGGAAGCACTAAATTGATTTTCAGATCTATAGTTGCGATACCACGAAATTGATTCTCAGACTTTTTTAGTGTAAAATCGCTCTACCCAAAACCACTAAATTGATTTTTAGATTTTTTTTAGTATAAAATACTACCCCCCCCCCCCCCCCCCCGGGCCAAAAAATATAGAAAATAAAAATAAAAATTCTTACACCGAATGGGAGCAACAATGTAAATCTACTTACTTCTGATGTGAAATTGAAATTCGAGCAAGATTGAAAAATTCTCTTATAAGAGGAGAAGACTTCTAGTAAAATAACATATTCTTAAAAGGAGCTAAGCCCATAAAAATTGATATTATTTACTATTAGGATAAGAGGTCATTTTTACATCAAATTATGTTGATCTTGATATTCAACAGACATAAGGTGAAATCGTGTTTCAACTAAATTTTGTTTAAACCCATATACAATGAAGACATTTATTGTGGACAACTTAGATCTCCAAAATAGGGGGCCCGGTTCACTATTTTATCTCAATAGTTTAGTGGGTCCGTGACCGAAAGGATCCCAACCATTTTGGCGTCACTGCTTACGTCAGCATTAAGTGACTATCGGAGGGATATCGTTACATGCCAATCACGTGACCGCCTTCACACAGCCGGGCCTGGGGACAAACGACGTGACACAAATAGCGCAGCAAAGTCAAGTACAGTCCTAGGGATATGGTCACATGCCAATCGCGTGACCGCTTTCACACAGCTGGGGCCTGCGGACAAACGACTTGACACAAATAGCGCACTAAAGTCAAGTCCAGTCTTTATTAGGTCTCCATTTAACTTTCCATGCGAACAATATGGTCCTTTATTTTATTCAGTGGGTACAGACTACAGGGCCCTGATCCTCGAGAATCTGATTAGAAAGGACTCGAGTAAAGAGGGACTGAAACTGACAATGTACTCTTTGAATATGAGATATCTCTGAGTTTAACTCTAATATGGGAGTCGGCAACATTGAAGAATTGGTAATACCTACAAGTTTATGCATTGTTAAAAATACTTATTAATCACATTTTTCTTCATATAATTTCAATCTATTAGTGGGAATGAATTCTAATAATGATCTATATCTAATCATTTAAAGTACGGAGTAATGTTTGCATTGCTTTTCTATCACCGGCATTCATTCATGCAGTACTGCTGCTCATTCATGCAGTACTGCTGCTCATATGATGGCCTAGCTAACACTGTTGAAAGCCAGCATTTTAAGCATCATCGATCGGAAACCTTTTTATTTTTTAAGTGTTTATTTAAAGGGGAAGGGAAAAAAACTTATATGAAAAAACCTCTTAAATGAACCCTATACTATAGCAGACTCTATAGTCGTGACACTACTAAATTGATTCTCAGATTTTTTTAGTGTAAAATCCCTCTACACGTCCAAAAAAAAAAAAAAAAAATTTCTTACATAGAAGGGGAGCAACAGTGTGAACCCATTTACTTCTTATGTAAAATTGAAATTTGGGTGAGATTGGAATATTCTCTTACAAGAGGAGAAGTCCTCTGGTGATATGACACATCTTTAGTGTGAAGGAAGCCCATAAAAATTGATACCACTAATTAGTAGGGCAACAGACTATTCTTATCTCAAATTGTGTTAATCTTGATATTCATCATACATCAGGGAAAATCATTTCCAGCAAAATTTTATTTAAACCCATATACGGTGAAGACATTTATTTTGGACGACTTAGGTCTTCAATAGAAGGGGCCCAATGGTAGGTCCACTATTTTATCTCTATAGTTTAGTGGGTCCGTGACTCGAAGGATACCAACCATAGTGGCGTCAGTGTTTACGCCAGCACCAAAGTGAACATTAGAGGGATATGGCTACATGCCAAGCACGTGATGGCTTTCACACAGCCGGGGCCGGCGACAAACGACTTGACACAAATAGCGCACAAACGTCAAGTCCAGTCCTTATTTTGTCTCCATTTAACTTTCCATGCGAACAATTTGGCAACATTGAAGAATTGATAACACTTACAAGTTTATGCATTATTAAAAATATTTATTAATCACATTTTTCTTTACATAATTTCTATCTATTAGTCAGAATGAATTCTAATGATGTCAAATATAGAGAAATGCTACACACAGCGAAAGTGTCCATTTCAAGCTGCTCAAATTTTTAATAGGTTGATTCAATTGGAAAGCTCCACTTCTACTCAGAGATTCTACAAAAGAAGGAAAGAAGAAAGCCTTGATGACATGAAGATTGCAAATGAATTGACTAGATATGAATTTCTAATTTCAAATGGGCTTATAGTTGCTACAGAAAATTTGTTGTAAACTCTCTCTAAATTATAACACCATACCCCACATCTTATTTTATATTTGAATCTTTATGTGTTTTGTTATGTGTAAAAAGTAGGGTATATATGCTATTGTGTGATACCACATAAGTTTGTGTGCATTTTAGTCTGTGCACATATCATTTGTCAAGTAACTAATGCTCAAAAGCACATTGAAGGACACAAGTGACAATGTTTGGCTCTGGAAATAGCTAAGATAAGTCAATATCTCGTGCAGCCACATTTCCAAGTCTCTAGTCGCAAAAGATGCAATGCTATTGCTATCATGCACCGGTTCAAGAATGAAAACACAATACTAAGATCCACCCATTGAAAATTCCTTCAAAATGAATACTCTCATCATATATGAGATATCATCAAATTTCACTCTAACAAATATTGGGCCACGAAAGAAGAGTAATAAAAATGAATTATAATGTATTAAAGTTCTTAATCATGCTTTTCGATCTTTTGCTGAGATCAACTTCTATTAAAGTAAAATTCTAATTAATTTTCTGTGAGTACATTCATTTTGAATGGCTTGAATTTTCAATTGATGGATCCCTACCACTTGTGTGTGTCTCCCTATATATACACACATACTCACAAACACTTGTACTATCTTCAATCATCGTAAGCTAAATCCAGAATGAGTGCTAAAGATTTGTTATCCAAGACCTAACATATCATCTTATCCAAAATGTATTGGCACATTTACTCATCTCTTCAAAATAGTGAAGTTCTTATTTATGAGAATGTCATCGTTTGATAGAAGCAAAAAAACAAAAAAAACAAAAAAAACAAAAAAAAAAGCCATTTGAGTAACCATATCCAATTATTAAAGGTAAGGAGATTGTCCTGTCAAGACGGTGGCTTAGTTGGTTTGAACCTTGTATTTGCTTCGTAAGGTCTCGAATTCGACTCCCGCCCATTGTGTTATCAAGTTATTACGTGTACGGTCATGTATGTACTCCTTACTGATTAGTCTTTGCTCATCAGAATAAATTAACCCCAGATTGAAGGCTAAAGGTAAAAAAGGGTAAGGCAATTGTTAGCTCTATTTCTCTAAATTTTTTGAACCAATTTTTTTATTACCATGATAATCTATTATTGTCTGGATGGATCTCATTGTCACAAGAAACGTGATTAGAACGCATGGAGTATTGACTACGCTGCTCTCTTATGACTAATAAGAGTACAATCCATGTGGCTTAGATGCCCTGCTAGCTGCTTTGACCAAAACGTTGCTCTCTTATGAGTAATAAGAGTACAATCCATGTGGATTAGATGCCCTACTAGCTGCTTTTACTTTGGTCACTGTCTAAGGCTCTAAGCCCCAACTTCTTGTTGGGAGTGGTGGGTCCTTCAAATCTTTCAGTGAATGGATTATGTATTCCTAATGTGACAATGAAGTTACATAGAAATAACATATCATCAATTCAGAGTAAAGGTGTTGACAGTGCCTCACCCATCCATTCCATTATAATAGCAACTATAGATGCACTCACCTTTAGCCATAAAAAAAAAACCATAGATACTAATTCTGCCTTATAATGAAAGTTAGATAATTTCTTATAGGTACCTGCATTGATTTTATCAACTAAAAATGTCTTTGACTGTGGGACATCACATACCATAGTTTTTTTTGCAAATTTTGCAACAATGTGATTTATGTGATATTGTACAAAATCTCCCCTCTTGTTGAGTTAAATAATGATTATATCTTTATGATATCACATAATTTATAATTTTATGTGATATTAAATGCACAATTCAGAGAAATCTAGTCCATTAAAATTGCATAAATACCTATAGAAAATTATCTCAACTTTCATCATCAAAAGGTGGGATTATATGTAGCTAATAGTTGACTTGTAAAGTGATGTGAAGTGAAGTATCCATTTAAAAGATATGGAAAAATGAGGGGGCATATCAAAAGTACAAAAATTTAAAATCCCCCTTCATTTTTTCAAGAATTTTTTTTTCAAAAAATAACATTTTCAAGCTACTGATGACAAAAAGTCATCTACTTAAAAAAAAAAAAACCTTATCAGCCCGCAAAAAACAAAAGGTCATTATCTTATAATTGAACCTCCCCATATTTATTTTATTTTGATTTGAGGCTTGAGTTTGAATTCACTTTATAAATAAATTACCAAACTGGCCTAAAGTTTATCTACAAGTAAAACCCCATTTCTAAACTATTGTATTGACATGATAATTAATCATTGTCTTAGATGTCATAGTCACGAGAAACATGATTGATGGAGTGCTGACTATGCTTCTCTTATGAGTTATGACCAACATTCATCCACTCAATCAGGCCTAGCTGGCTGGATAGCTACTTGTTCTTTGGCCACTGTCTAAGCCCCCACTTGCTATAAATTATAAGTCAGTCAATGACAGGAACATATCATCAATCAGTTTCCAGGGAGACTTTAGGATGGCCTAGTGGTAAAGGCCCCCACTCCCATCCTACTCTCGATCAAGTGGGTGGCTTTCCTTCTCTCCCACTTGGCCATTGAGGAAAAAAAAAATAGAGTCAAGGTAAAAAAATGTGACAGTACTCCACCCATCTGTTTCTTCTTAATACCACCGACAAAAATTGTACTCATTGTAGAGTCTCTATCCTCAAAAGTTTATTTGCTTAAGAATTCTTGAGTTAAAAGAGTGGAACTCCAAAATGGGGCTTACTAATTAGAAATCCGAGGAGCACAAAAATCTCCCCCTCACCATTTTTACAATGCCTCTGAATTTCTCACTAATAGAAATAGGCCCCAGCATAAGATTGAACATATGGTGAATTAAAACATTTTTGTTCTGCTAAGAATGAGTATTTCATAAACAAAACAGACACAAAACAAATCTCGGGCACAACACTGGGCACAACTATATAGATATATACAAACACGTAGTACCCCTAGACTTTTAAAAGTAGGATCATGTGTAGGATGACTTATGTTAAGTTTTCTCACTTGACAATTCCTACTAAAACCATGAGGTTTTAGTAGAGGCATTATAAATACTTTTAACACTCTCCTTTACGAGAAGTCTACTCCTCAACACTGCCCCTCAATGAAACCTGGTCGGTTTACCTTTGGCGACACATTTTGTTTTGTTTTTGTTTTTCCTTTTCTTTTCTTTTTTGAGCTGAACTGATCCTTCTGAGATTTGAAATTGCAACCGATTGCCTTTATTAAGTTTCTCTAACTAACCATTCATACAAACACTTCAAGGTATTAGTAGAGGTAGCATAAGTAATTTTCTATACTCTCCCTCGGGTAGAGCCACTCCTCAACACTCCCCCTAAAGTAGAAATCAATTAGTGCACTTTTGGCAACACACGTGTTTTTAATGCCAAGTCATTCCTCCTAGAATTCAACTCGTGACCAGTTGACTCTGATATCATATGAAATAGGGGTGGAACCAAAAAAAAAAATTTTTTTTTTGGGTGGCCGGGGGGGGGGGGGGGGGGGGGGGAGTTTCTTTATCTACGGCGGATGTAACTCCAATTGAATTAAAATTTCTCATGATAATATAGTATAATTAGGAAGTGTTTTATAGCCGGTTGGATTTCAATAATGAGTTTCATTGATTGAAAACATGTAGTAAGGCATGGAGGATTAGTATAATAACAATTGTAAATGCTATAAGGCAAAAGAAAATCATTCTTGAAGTAGCTTCTTAATTCTCTCCTCTATTTTATATCTACTTTTATCTAAGAACCAAAAGGCAATCAATGATAACAACCCATATTTGAGATCCAAAACAATTAATTTAATATTAATAAGCACAATTAAACATTGAAAAACAAAAATAAAAAAATCTATCTATGGTGGATATAATCCCATTAATTTAAAATTTTTTATACTAGTAGAACTTAAATAGCAAATAATTTTGACCAGGTTCGATTTCAAGCATGGGCTTCAAGACTGGAAAGAAAAATAATGATGCATAGAGAATTAGTGCATTTATAGTTATTAACGCATGAAGTGAAACAAATGTTGCTTTTTTCAACCCCTCTTCTCATCCTCGTAATGAAACAACAACTCCAAGTCCTTTCACAACTTCCAAACCCCAATAATCTAAGCTCTCAGCCTCTCTCTAATGAATCTATTATGGTCTCAAGTCAAGGTATGTGGGCGATGACGATTGTAGATTTTGGTGAATAGTTTTTAATATATCCCTAATTCATTCTTTTATTTTATTTTCCTTCTCATTTCCCTCTTTTCCTTCCCTTTCTTCTTTCATCTGATTTTTCTCCTAAAAAAATCAGCGATTATTTAGTTTCTTTTTTTTTTAACCCAGATTATATTCCTAATATCTAAAAAGAGGGGCTAGAGGATATATATATACACTAGTTCTCACCACTTTTTTTATGAGAAGTCTAAGTGGGATCCATTTATCACCAAATTCAAATCTTGCAGTATACAGGGACCCTTGATAGTTACACACCCTAAATTTTGGTTAAATCAGAATTTACTAGACCGTTGGATTGACTGTGCACCAATTCGAATAGACTGTATTTGTGAGCCACCCTCCTGCTGGTTAGAGGTCATCGCCGGCCAGACAGAAAGGGGAGAGGAGAGAGAAGGGAGGGAGAGAGATGTGCGCGAGCTATTTTAGGTGTTTTAAATTGAATTTTGTTTTATCGTGTCAAGAGAGATAAAATTGTTGTTTAAAAAGTAGCACTCAATTGTAAATCGAAAGTGATGGCTTGCCTTGGATGGCATGGCACTTCAATGATGCCTAAAATACCCCTTTGCATGTATATATTAGATGTCCCCAAAGAGACCTTTTGCATGTATATTTAATGTGTTCTTGGTGTTCATTATATCTACTTTCTTGTGAGACACAAGCTTTAGTTATGATGTTCTTGCGAATGTTCAAGACAGCTATCTTTCTTGTGATCATTTGGTACTGTTGCTTTTATTGGTGTCATGGGTGCATACAAGAAGAGAGGACACATCTCCTGCAAATCAAAGACTCCATCAACAATCCACATGGCTCTTTACTTGATAAAGATTGGGTCCAAAAGAATTGTTGCAAATGGGATCGAATAGTATGCAATCCATCATCATCTAGGGTGATTTCTATCAATCTTTTCGGGATAAGGGAGCAAAGATTGGAACAATGGTATCCAAATGCTTCCTTATTTGCTGCATTTAACGAACTGGAAGAACTTGATTTAGGTGGAAATCAAATCGGTGGATGGGTCACACCTCAAGGTACATCAGATATACAATGTAGGCTCCTTTTTGAGATGATCTAACTTGCTAATATCACATTTGTTGTTACTATGTGGGCATCCACTTAAATCTGAATCTGTTTGAAGTTATTCGTAACATTGGGTTGATGAGTATGAAATATATGCATATTTTCTACGTATGATCAACAGAGGTGGACTTAGTTCCCGTCCTAGTCAACGAGGGGTTTCTTGTATGAGGACCTTAATTGTTTTCAATTACCCTTGTTTCATGAACGATAAGGCACCAAATAACTATATTAGTGGTAACAGAAAGGGACATGGTGGATGGTTGAGATTGAAAGGAAATGGATGCATGTATGTGGGATTGGATATGTCCTTATTTGCAGCTTAGAAACTCTCCTATGTTTTTATTGCCAATTGTCACGTTTCAACCAATTTTAATTTATACTTTTCATTCTTTTTTCAGCCTTCTCTGAGATGCAAAACTTAAGGAAGTTGTATCTTTCGTATAACAGCTTATCTAAAGGCATCGACGCTCTACGAGGTATGTACTAAACCAGGACCTAATGGGATTGGGTCTATATCTTAAACTGCTTTTTAGGCTAGTTGATCATTACCTGCACTAACTCCTCTCTCATCATAACAAGCACTAATCCTTAAACCGTAGGCCAATCAATTTAAACCTCATTTTATTTTCCTACTTTTCACATCACCATGTAGAAACTCAAAGAACATCTGTCAAATTAGTTTGACCAAACCATCCAACATACCATTTTGACCTCTCATTGGCTTTTTAGGCTTTGGCTGACCTTTCTCATCAAGACATACATGCTGTGTAATTTTGCAGGTTTATGTGAATTGAAAAACCTCCGAGGTTTATATCTTGAAGAAAACAATCTTGATGGCAGATCACTTCCTTCCTGTTTAAGTAACCTATCAATGTTGGAAACATTGTCGTTATCTTACAATGATCTTGGATCCTTCTCTAGTGCTCTAAGAGGTAAAATAGCAATAAAAATGATTTATACAAAAAATGATTGGGGTCCATATGACCATACAATTGCTACTTCTTATATGTAGGCTCCGGCCCCACATAAGTAAAGCAACCCGACAGCTTTGTAATATTGATTATTTATCATGATTGTAGATGAGAATATGTTCTTTCTATTTAATATAATGTTTCAGTTGCTGCAAAAAAAAAAAAAAAGAAAAAAAAGAAAAAAAAGGTAAGTAGATGTTGTGATGGATCATGCACGATCATTTAGGGGTGGATGGAATCTATCCATTATAAATCACTAAACAGGGTTATTCAAAGTCAGGTAAACTATTTATCAGGTTATAGATTCTAGACTTGAATTAGATGGCCCAAAATTGCCTCATAAAGACTTGACTCAACACAATCAACTGATAGCTAGAAAGAAAAAGTGATGTTTTATTTCCCCAAGAAACAGGGAACATAAATTATACAGCAGGTTAACTTCACTTCTATAGATTTATGGTGGTGGCCAAATTTAAATCCAAAATATCCCTGGTATAAATAGCTCCAACTAAAAATCTACATAATGGGGTATCATAAAATACAGGTCCATATATTGTTTACTGCAAATTTTGATGACATATTTTGCCCTTTAAGGGCATTATCAGTTGGAACTTTGAAAATAGTTATATTCATTTATCAAACACTAAGAAGAGGCAAAAGAAAAGAAAACAAAATCAATACAAAATTCTACCCAATTAACATGCATCAGCTCCCATTATTCCTAAACACCCAACTCATACATTTAGACAACTGGCAAACCCAGATGACAATTCAAGAAAGAAATACATTATAACAACATTGTGTCATGAACATATACAAAGATATTAAGCGCTAATAATAGATATAATGTTATGTTTTGTGCTGTTATATAAATATCCTATTGTGTTTTGTTTCATATGAAATCTAACATCATTTAGAAAATGGAGAATGAGATAATTGTTATTGATTGATCATAAGTGTCCAACTTGCTTCAAAAGGGGGTCCACATGATGTCTTTCGTGAGAGACATCCCCACGTGAATAATGATCTACTGCACATATATAAAAAATACACCGTTTATAATACATGTTATGCACATGCTTATATTTAGATTTTTTTTTAAATTTAGCTTGGAATTGAGCCTACAATTTTGGTGTCATCCAGTTTGTGTGCAGCTTGCTACCCACATGTAATATTGACATACCCAAGTTGCACGCCCACTCTTACATTCTCATTATCTAATCAAACATACATAATAACAATTAGGATTTGGGATGTTGTCAATATTTTAGATCATCAAAGAATTTGAAATTCTGTGAGCTTAAACTTTTCCCTCCGAATTATGTTCCATTAGCATCACAAATTGTTGAATGTGAATGATCTTAAATACTGATATGGACCTAATCTTTGCTAAGTGTTGTGACAAATTTTCAATGCCCAGTGTCTTCGGAGGCTTACCATAAAGATGAAGACTTACGACTGTATTTTTTTAAGATAGGCTATTCGGCAAACACATTCAATGCACTCCACTTAAAATCCCTCTTCTCTACATATTGCGAAGCAAATTTATTGTAGATCAGGCAAAACCCAATAAATCCCAAATAAAAATACCCCAAACGACACTTGTCTACTCAAATTCCCTCTTCTTCACCTATTAGAAAGCGAGAAAAACCATCTCTAGGCATTGGGTCTCCAGCTGCTGGGTCTGGCACAAATCTTAATGCATCCATCAACCATATCAATTAAAACCTACCCACAAAAACAAATCACCATTAACCCACAACAACAAACCATTACCCATATCAACTAAAAAAAAATAAAGCTATTAAAAAGTTCAACATAAATGAAGCAAACACATTCAGTAATTTGAAGCATCAAATTCAAATAGGAGGGAAGAGGAAGAGAGACCTACAACAAGAATTTCTCCATAACTTTTGGCTCTTTGGCTCTGTCCTCTTGGTTGCATACATGTGACCCACAACAGATGTTCTACAAAGGGCTTTTGGATATAAGGAGGTCATAGCTAGAGGCAAGAGGTGGCAACTTGGATCTCATAGAAGAATCAAGAAGCCATGGGAGAAGAGAAAAGTCGTTTGAGGAGTGTATCCAAGCAGCACGAAATGGACACTCAAGTAGAGGAGAAACTTTAATTTTTTAATATGGGTATAGATATAGATGTTTCAGTTACTATAAAAAAAAAGATAAGGAGATGTTGTGATGGAATCTATCTATTATAAATCATTAAATAGGGTTACCCAAACCCAGGCCAACTATTTATCCGATCACATATTCTAGATCTTAATTAGCCATAAAGAGTAATCTTTTCTTCCTCTTAATAACTAGGTTTGGTTTGGACAATTCTATTTCTTTGAATAATACCCGATTTTCAAACATTAATAAAAGTTGTTCCTTGGATGCACGTTTTCCTTTTAGGGGTATTTCCTATTTTAAATGCTCTCATGCCCTCTGGTTCCTACACGCTTTATTCTTTCAGTTTTTGCCTCCCTACACAAAGTAAAGAAAGAGAGGAAGGATATCAGCAGTAGGAAATTTGCCTTTTCATGTGTATTTTCGACAAGATATATTTCCATAAAAATGCAAGCATGTATACAAAAGCAGCCTAGAATATATTTATGACTTTGAAAATCAATTTTCATCATATAGTAATCTTGAATTTGCTAATTTTGTCTTCATTTTTAATGCACAGGAATTTGTGAATTGATTGCTTTGCGGTCGCTAGATTTACACGGTAATGGGCTCAAAGACCATGGTATACCAAAATGTTTGGGCAAACTATCCTTACTTGAAGAACTAGACCTATCTAGCAACGAACTAAGAGGCTCTTTTAGCAGCCTAACAGGTATAAAGCCAAAAACTCTCTCCTTAGTTTGATTATTTTCTCAGTTTTTTAAATTACGAATAAGTGGATTTGATTCTTGCAAGTATTGTAATAGTATTGATTCCAGGTTTATTCTTAGAAAACTTAATGCGAATAGTTATTTATTAGCTAAAGTTAAATTAGCTTGGGACATTGATAGGATGTTTTGGGATGACTTCCCGGAGTTGACTTTCTGACTTGTTTTTTTTTCTTTTTTTTTTTTTTGTTTCTTTTTTCTTCAAAATATATGGATTTCTATTTACCCAAAAAGAAAAGAAAAAGGTTTGACGTTTCCACTTTTGCTAGTCGATTCAAATAGCATTTAGTTAATTCCAAGCTCAACGAGACCCAAATTATACCCTAGCTAACTAGCCTGATTGACTCTAGTACCCAAATTTTGTGGTTTAGTTTACTTTACAAATGAAAATAAACATAAGAAAATTTATATACTTCATATATGCCTTCGCCTGTATACAATGTAACATTCAATATATATTACCCAGTGCAAATTGGGTATTCAAAGCCCAAACGTGAGCCAAACCCATATTCTACAGCATCTTATAAACCCAGGAAAGCACATGAAACCAGACCTCATTATTTATTATATTACCCATTTTGAACTTCAATGAGATAAGCCCAAAATAGCTAGGATCTAAATCAGAGTTCAATAAATTAGTTTCATGGGATCATTGAGTCAATCTGTATCCATTTTTAGTCCTAAAGTAATGTTTTAATTTAATGCCTTGTCCAACTATATCATTTTATGATTTTGTTTACTCAGTTACTCTTCTAATGTTTTAATATTGACTTGCCCAAGTTAGAGGCCCAGTCTTACATTCTCATTATTTAATCAAACAAACATAATAGCAATTAGGATTTAGGATGTTGTCAATATTTCAGATCATCAAAGAATCTGAAATTCTGTGAGCTTAGACTTTTCCCTCCGAATTATGTTCCATCAGTATCACAAATTGTTGAATGTGAATGATCTTAAATATTAATATGGAGCTAATCTTTGCTAAGTATTGTGATAGATTTTCAATGCTCAGTATCTTTGGAGGCCCACCATAAATATGAAGACTTACGACTATAGTTTTTTGAAGTTAGACTATTCAGCAAACACATTCAATGCACTCCACTCAAAATCCCTCTTCTCTGCTATTGCGAAGCAAATTTATTGTAGATCAGGCAAAACCCAATAAATCCCCAAATAAAAATGCCCCAAACGCACTTGTCCACTAAAATTCCCTCTTCTTCATGTATTAGAAAGCGAGAAAAACCATGTCCAGGTGCAGGGTTTGGCACAGATCTTAATGCATCCACCAACTGTATCAATTAAAACCAACCCACAAAGACAAATCACCGTTAACCCACAACAGCAAACCATTAACCATATCAACTAAAAAGAATAAAGCTATTAAAAAGTTCAACATAAATGAAGCAAACACATTCAGTGATTTGAAGTATCAAATTCAAATAAGAGGGAATAGGAAGAGAGACTTGCAATGAGACTTTCTCCATAGCTTCTGGCTCTTTGGCTCGGTCCTCTAGTTTCAATGCATGTGACCCATCAACAGATGTTCTACAAAGAGCTTTTGGATATAAGGAGGTCACAACAGGAGGCAAGAGGTGGCAACTTGGATCTAAAAGAAGAATCTGGAAGCCATAGGAGAAGAGAAAAGTCGTTTGAGGAGTGTATCCAAGCAGCACGAAATAGACACTCAAGTAGAGGAGAAACTTTAATTTTTTAATATGGGTATAGATATAGATGTTTCAGTTACTATAAAAAAAAAGATAAGGAGATGTTGTGATGGAATCTATCTATTATAAATCATTAAATAGGGTTACCCAAACCCAGGCCAACTATTTATCCGATCACATATTCTAGATCTTAATTAGCCATAAAGAGTAATCTTTTCTTCCTCTTAATAACTAGGTTTGGTTTGGACAATTCTATTTCTTTGAATAATACCCGATTTTCAAACATTAATAAAAGTTGTTCCTTGGATGCACGTTTTCCTTTTAGGGGTATTTCCTATTTTAAATGCTCTCATGCCCTCTGGTTCCTACACGCTTTATTCTTTCAGTTTTTGCCTCCCTACACAAAGTAAAGAAAGAGAGGAAGGATATCAGCAGTAGGAAATTTGCCTTTTCATGTGTATTTTCGACAAGATATATTTCCATAAAAATGCAAGCATGTATACAAAAGCAGCCTAGAATATATTTATGACTTTGAAAATCAATTTTCATCATATAGTAATCTTGAATTTGCTAATTTTGTCTTCATTTTTAATGCACAGGAATTTGTGAATTGATTGCTTTGCGGTCGCTAGATTTACACGGTAATGGGCTCAAAGACCATGGTATACCAAAATGTTTGGGCAAACTATCCTTACTTGAAGAACTAGACCTATCTAGCAACGAACTAAGAGGCTCTTTTAGCAGCCTAACAGGTATAAAGCCAAAAACTCTCTCCTTAGTTTGATTATTTTCTCAGTTTTTTAAATTACGAATAAGTGGATTTGATTCTTGCAAGTATTGTAATAGTATTGATTCCAGGTTTATTCTTAGAAAACTTAATGCGAATAGTTATTTATTAGCTAAAGTTAAATTAGCTTGGGACATTGATAGGATGTTTTGGGATGACTTCCCGGAGTTGACTTTCTGACTTGTTTTTTTTTCTTTTTTTTTTTTTTGTTTCTTTTTTCTTCAAAATATATGGATTTCTATTTACCCAAAAAGAAAAGAAAAAGGTTTGACGTTTCCACTTTTGCTAGTCGATTCAAATAGCATTTAGTTAATTCCAAGCTCAACGAGACCCAAATTATACCCTAGCTAACTAGCCTGATTGACTCTAGTACCCAAATTTTGTGGTTTAGTTTACTTTACAAATGAAAATAAACATAAGAAAATTTATATACTTCATATATGCCTTCGCCTGTATACAATGTAACATTCAATATATATTACCCAGTGCAAATTGGGTATTCAAAGCCCAAACGTGAGCCAAACCCATATTCTACAGCATCTTATAAACCCAGGAAAGCACATGAAACCAGACCTCATTATTTATTATATTACCCATTTTGAACTTCAATGAGATAAGCCCAAAATAGCTAGGATCTAAATCAGAGTTCAATAAATTAGTTTCATGGGATCATTGAGTCAATCTGTATCCATTTTTAGTCCTAAAGTAATGTTTTAATTTAATGCCTTGTCCAACTATATCATTTTATGATTTTGTTTACTCAGTTACTCTTCTAATGTTTTAATATTGACTTGCCCAAGTTAGAGGCCCAGTCTTACATTCTCATTATTTAATCAAACAAACATAATAGCAATTAGGATTTAGGATGTTGTCAATATTTCAGATCATCAAAGAATCTGAAATTCTGTGAGCTTAGACTTTTCCCTCCGAATTATGTTCCATCAGTATCACAAATTGTTGAATGTGAATGATCTTAAATATTAATATGGAGCTAATCTTTGCTAAGTATTGTGATAGATTTTCAATGCTCAGTATCTTTGGAGGCCCACCATAAATATGAAGACTTACGACTATAGTTTTTTGAAGTTAGACTATTCAGCAAACACATTCAATGCACTCCACTCAAAATCCCTCTTCTCTGCTATTGCGAAGCAAATTTATTGTAGATCAGGCAAAACCCAATAAATCCCCAAATAAAAATGCCCCAAACGCACTTGTCCACTAAAATTCCCTCTTCTTCATGTATTAGAAAGCGAGAAAAACCATGTCCAGGTGCAGGGTTTGGCACAGATCTTAATGCATCCACCAACTGTATCAATTAAAACCAACCCACAAAGACAAATCACCGTTAACCCACAACAGCAAACCATTAACCATATCAACTAAAAAGAATAAAGCTATTAAAAAGTTCAACATAAATGAAGCAAACACATTCAGTGATTTGAAGTATCAAATTCAAATAAGAGGGAATAGGAAGAGAGACTTGCAATGAGACTTTCTCCATAGCTTCTGGCTCTTTGGCTCGGTCCTCTAGTTTCAATGCATGTGACCCATCAACAGATGTTCTACAAAGAGCTTTTGGATATAAGGAGGTCACAACAGGAGGCAAGAGGTGGCAACTTGGATCTAAAAGAAGAATCTGGAAGCCATAGGAGAAGAGAAAAGTCGTTTGAGGAGTGTATCCAAGCAGCACGAAATAGACACTCAAGTAGAGGAGAAACTTTAATTTTTTAATATGGGTATAGATATAGATGTTTCAGTTACTATAAAAAAAAAGATAAGGAGATGTTGTGATGGAATCTATCTATTATAAATCATTAAATAGGGTTACCCAAACCCAGGCCAACTATTTATCCGATCACATATTCTAGATCTTAATTAGCCATAAAGAGTAATCTTTTCTTCCTCTTAATAACTAGGTTTGGTTTGGACAATTCTATTTCTTTGAATAATACCCGATTTTCAAACATTAATAAAAGTTGTTCCTTGGATGCACGTTTTCCTTTTAGGGGTATTTCCTATTTTAAATGCTCTCATGCCCTCTGGTTCCTACACGCTTTATTCTTTCAGTTTTTGCCTCCCTACACAAAGTAAAGAAAGAGAGGAAGGATATCAGCAGTAGGAAATTTGCCTTTTCATGTGTATTTTCGACAAGATATATTTCCATAAAAATGCAAGCATGTATACAAAAGCAGCCTAGAATATATTTATGACTTTGAAAATCAATTTTCATCATATAGTAATCTTGAATTTGCTAATTTTGTCTTCATTTTTAATGCACAGGAATTTGTGAATTGATTGCTTTGCGGTCGCTAGATTTACACGGTAATGGGCTCAAAGACCATGGTATACCAAAATGTTTGGGCAAACTATCCTTACTTGAAGAACTAGACCTATCTAGCAACGAACTAAGAGGCTCTTTTAGCAGCCTAACAGGTATAAAGCCAAAAACTCTCTCCTTAGTTTGATTATTTTCTCAGTTTTTTAAATTACGAATAAGTGGATTTGATTCTTGCAAGTATTGTAATAGTATTGATTCCAGGTTTATTCTTAGAAAACTTAATGCGAATAGTTATTTATTAGCTAAAGTTAAATTAGCTTGGGACATTGATAGGATGTTTTGGGATGACTTCCCGGAGTTGACTTTCTGACTTGTTTTTTTTTCTTTTTTTTTTTTTTGTTTCTTTTTTCTTCAAAATATATGGATTTCTATTTACCCAAAAAGAAAAGAAAAAGGTTTGACGTTTCCACTTTTGCTAGTCGATTCAAATAGCATTTAGTTAATTCCAAGCTCAACGAGACCCAAATTATACCCTAGCTAACTAGCCTGATTGACTCTAGTACCCAAATTTTGTGGTTTAGTTTACTTTACAAATGAAAATAAACATAAGAAAATTTATATACTTCATATATGCCTTCGCCTGTATACAATGTAACATTCAATATATATTACCCAGTGCAAATTGGGTATTCAAAGCCCAAACGTGAGCCAAACCCATATTCTACAGCATCTTATAAACCCAGGAAAGCACATGAAACCAGACCTCATTATTTATTATATTACCCATTTTGAACTTCAATGAGATAAGCCCAAAATAGCTAGGATCTAAATCAGAGTTCAATAAATTAGTTTCATGGGATCATTGAGTCAATCTGTATCCATTTTTAGTCCTAAAGTAATGTTTTAATTTAATGCCTTGTCCAACTATATCATTTTATGATTTTGTTTACTCAGTTACTCTTCTAATGTTTTAATATTGACTTGCCCAAGTTAGAGGCCCAGTCTTACATTCTCATTATTTAATCAAACAAACATAATAGCAATTAGGATTTAGGATGTTGTCAATATTTCAGATCATCAAAGAATCTGAAATTCTGTGAGCTTAGACTTTTCCCTCCGAATTATGTTCCATCAGTATCACAAATTGTTGAATGTGAATGATCTTAAATATTAATATGGAGCTAATCTTTGCTAAGTATTGTGATAGATTTTCAATGCTCAGTATCTTTGGAGGCCCACCATAAATATGAAGACTTACGACTATAGTTTTTTGAAGTTAGACTATTCAGCAAACACATTCAATGCACTCCACTCAAAATCCCTCTTCTCTGCTATTGCGAAGCAAATTTATTGTAGATCAGGCAAAACCCAATAAATCCCCAAATAAAAATGCCCCAAACGCACTTGTCCACTAAAATTCCCTCTTCTTCATGTATTAGAAAGCGAGAAAAACCATGTCCAGGTGCAGGGTTTGGCACAGATCTTAATGCATCCACCAACTGTATCAATTAAAACCAACCCACAAAGACAAATCACCGTTAACCCACAACAGCAAACCATTAACCATATCAACTAAAAAGAATAAAGCTATTAAAAAGTTCAACATAAATGAAGCAAACACATTCAGTGATTTGAAGTATCAAATTCAAATAAGAGGGAATAGGAAGAGAGACTTGCAATGAGACTTTCTCCATAGCTTCTGGCTCTTTGGCTCGGTCCTCTAGTTTCAATGCATGTGACCCATCAACAGATGTTCTACAAAGAGCTTTTGGATATAAGGAGGTCACAACAGGAGGCAAGAGGTGGCAACTTGGATCTAAAAGAAGAATCTGGAAGCCATAGGAGAAGAGAAAAGTCGTTTGAGGAGTGTATCCAAGCAGCACGAAATAGACACTCAAGTAGAGGAGAAACTTTAATTTTTTAATATGGGTATAGATATAGATGTTTCAGTTACTATAAAAAAAAAGATAAGGAGATGTTGTGATGGAATCTATCTATTATAAATCATTAAATAGGGTTACCCAAACCCAGGCCAACTATTTATCCGATCACATATTCTAGATCTTAATTAGCCATAAAGAGTAATCTTTTCTTCCTCTTAATAACTAGGTTTGGTTTGGACAATTCTATTTCTTTGAATAATACCCGATTTTCAAACATTAATAAAAGTTGTTCCTTGGATGCACGTTTTCCTTTTAGGGGTATTTCCTATTTTAAATGCTCTCATGCCCTCTGGTTCCTACACGCTTTATTCTTTCAGTTTTTGCCTCTCTACACAAAGTAAAGAAAGAGAGGAAGGATATCAGCAGTAGGAAATTTGCCTTTTCATGTGTATTTTCGACAAGATATATTTCCATAAAAATGCAAGCATGTATACAAAAGCAGCCTAGCATATATTTATGACTTTGAAAATCAATTTTCATCATATAGTAATCTTGAATTTGCTAATTTTGTCTTCATTTTTAATGCACAGGAATTTGTGAATTGATTGCTTTGCGGTCGCTAGATTTATACGGTAATGGGCTCAAAGACCATGGCATACCGAAATGTTTGGGCAAACTATCCTTACTTGAAGAACTAGACCTATCTAGCAACGAACTAAGAGGCTCTTTTAGCAGCCTAACAAGTATAAAGCCAAAAACTCTCCTTAGTTTGATTATTTTCTCAGTTTTTTAAATTACGAATAAGTGGATTTGATTCTTGCAAGTATTGTAATAGTATTGATTCCAGGTTTATTCTTAGAAAACTTAATGTGAATAGTTATTTATTAGCTAAAGTTAAATTAGCTTGGGACATTGATAGGATGTTTTGGGATGACTTCCCGGAGTTGACTTTCTGACTTGTTTTCTTTTCTTTTTCTTTTTTTTTTTGTTTCTTTTTTCTTCAAAATATATGGATTTCTATTTACCCAAAAAGAAAAGAAAAAGGTTTGACGTTTCCACTTTTGCTAGTCGATTCAAATAGCATTTAGTTAATTCCAAGCTCAACGAGACCCAAATTATACCCTAGCTAACTAGCCTGATTGACTCTAGTACCCAAATTTTGTGGTTTAGTTTACTTTACAAATGAAAATAAACATAAGAAAATTTATATACTTCATATATGCCTTCGCCTGTATACAATGTAACATTAATATATATTACCCAGTGCAAATTGGGTATTCAAAGCCCAAACGTGAGCCAAACCCATATTCTACAGCATCTTATAAACCCAGGAAAGCACATGAAACCAGACCTCATTATTTATTATATTACCCATTTTGAACTTCAATGAGATAAGCCCAAAATAGCTAGGATCTAAATCAGAGTTCAATAAATTAGTTTCATGGGATCATTGAGTCAATCTGTATCCATTTTTAGTCCTAAAGTAATGTTTTAATTTAATGCCTTGTCCAACTATATCATTTTATGATTTTGTTTACTCAGTTACTCTTCTAATGTTTTAATATTGACTTGCCCAAGTTAGAGGCCCAGTCTTACATTCTCATTATTTAATCAAACAAACATAATAGCAATTAGGATTTAGGATGTTGTCAATATTTCAGATCATCAAAGAATCTGAAATTCTGTGAGCTTAGACTTTTCCCTCCGAATTATGTTCCATCAGTATCACAAATTGTTGAATGTGAATGATCTTAAATATTAATATGGAGCTAATCTTTGCTAAGTATTGTGATAGATTTTCAATGCTCAGTATCTTTGGAGGCCCACCATGAATATGAAGACTTACGACTATAGTTTTTTGAAGTTAGACTATTCAGCAAACACATTCAATGCACTCCACTCAAAATCCCTCTTCTCTGCTATTGCGAAGCAAATTTATTGTAGATCAGGCAAAACCCAATAAATCCCCAAATAAAAATGCCCCAAACGCACTTGTCCACTAAAATTCCCTCTTCTTCATGTATTAGAAAGCGAGAAAAACCATGTCCAGGTGCAGGGTCTGGCACAGATCTTAATGCATCCACCAACTGTATCAATTAAAACCAACCCACAAAGACAAATCACCGTTAACCCACAACAGCAAACCATTAACCATATCAACTAAAAAGAATAAAGCTATTAAAAAGTTCAACATAAATGAAGCAAACACATTCAGTGATTTGAAGTATCAAATTCAAATAAGAGGGAATAGGAAGAGAGACTTGCAATGAGACTTTCTCCATAGCTTCTGGCTCTTTGGCTCGGTCCTCTAGTTTCAATGCATGTGACCCATCAACAGATGTTCTACAAAGAGCTTTTGGATATAAGGAGGTCACAACAGGAGGCAAGAGGTGGCAACTTGGATCTAAAAGAAGAATCTGGAAGCCATAGGAGAAGAGAAAAGTCGTTTGAGGAGTGTATCCAAGCAGCACGACACAGACACTCATGAAGTAGAGGAGAAACTTTGCTTTTTAATATGGGCATAGATATAAATATAGATGTTTCAATTACTGTAAAAAAAATGAGGAGATGTTGTGATGGATCATGCACAGGCATGTGGGGGTGGATGGAATCTATTCATTATAAATCACTAAACAGGGTTACCTAAACCCAAGCCAACTATTTATCACATCGCAAATTCTAGACCTGAATTAGATGGCCCAAAATTGCCTCATAAAGATTTTCTCAACACAATCTACCGATAGCCACAAAGAGAAAGTGATGTTTTCTTCCCCCTAGAAACAAGGGCTAGTTTGGCTAGTTCTCTTTTTTTGAAAACATACCTCATTTTCAGACCATAATAAAAGTAGCGCCTTGTATGTCCATTTCCGTTTTAGGGGTATTTCTTATGCCTCTCATGCCCCATGTTTCCTACATGCTTTATTCTTTTAGCGTTTGCCTCTCTACATAGAGTAAAGAAAGAAAGGAAATTAGCAGGAGGAAAAGTACCTTTTCATATGTGTATTTTCTGGAAGATATATTTCCATAAAAATGCAAGCATGTATACAAAAGGAGCCTATCATATATTTATGACTTTGATAATAAATTTTCATCCTATATTATTCTTACATTTGCTAATTTTGTGTTCATTTTTAATGCATAGGCATATGTGAACTGACTACATTGCGGTCGGTGGATTTCAGCGCTAATGAGCTTAAAGACCATGGTATACCGAAATGTTTGGGCAAACTATCCCTACTTGAAGAACTAGACCTATCTAGCAATGAACTAAGAGGCTCTTTTAACAGCTTAACAGGTATAAAGCCAAAAACTCTATCTTTAATTTGACTATTTTCTCAGTTTTCTAAATCACGAATAAGTGGCTTTGATTCTTGATTCTTGCAAGTATTTGAATAGTATTGATTTTAGGTTTATTCCTAGAAAACTTAATGAGATTGGTTATTTATTAGCTAAAGTTAAATTAGCTTGGGACATTGATAGGGTATGCTGGGATGACTTCCTAAAGTTGACTGTCTGACTTGTTTACTTTTTTTTCTTTTTTTCTTTCTTTTTTCTTCGAAATATATGGATTTCTATTCACCCAAAAAGAAAATAAAAGGTTTGAGGTTTCTACTTTTGCTTGTCAAATATTGGAATAGCATTTACTTAATTCCAGGCCCAAACGAGACGCAAATAAAATCCTAGATAACTAGCCTGATTGACTTTGGTACCCAAATTTTGTGGTTTAGTTTACTTTACAAACGAAAATAAACATTAGAAAATTTATTTACTTCATATCTACCTTAGGCTGTATACAATGTAACATTCAATATATATTACCCAGTGCAAATTGGGCATTCAAAGCCCAAACGTGAGCCAGACCCATATTCTGCAGCGTCTTATAAACCCAGGAGAGCATACGAAACTAGACCTAATTATTTATTATATTACGCATTTTGAACTACAATGAGGTAAGCCTAAAGTGGCTAGGATCTAAATGAGAGTTCAATGAATTAGTTTCAGGGGGTCATTGAGTCAATATGTATCCCTTTTTAGTCCTAAAGTAATGTTTTAATTTAATGCCTTGTACAACTATATCATTTTGTGATTTTGTTTACTCAGTTACTATTCTAATGTTTATTTCATATTGTAGGTTTATGTGGATTGAGGGCTCTGAGGAATCTTAGTCTAAGCTATAACTACTTCGATGATAGCAGTCTTTCAATGTGTTTGGGAAATTTTTCCTTACTTGAGAACCTCCATCTATCTGAGAACAATCTTAGTGGTCATTTTGGCAACTCAATGACAGGTATGAGGCCATAATATTTCTCCTTGATTTGAATTCGCATGTTTTTGTTGCCTACCAGTTGCTGCTAATAGGGTTACAATTGGGGTGAGGTTTTAAAGAAAAAAGAAGTAAAAATTTGAAGTTATACTAAAATGGCCTTTTTTCCGATTGGAATTTGGAGTTTTAATCATCGGCTTGCTTATGGGGTTTTGTTTGAGGAGTTTGATTAAAAAAATTGGGAGTTCTTGGATTTTTACCAATACAAGATATTTTCTCTTATTTATACTTATGCTTATGTTTTTTCCATAGTTATAGTGTTGTGACCCAATCGAATTTTAAATGTAAAGAGAGACACAACGATTACAACTTTGCTAGTGAATATCCAGTATTGTGATTTAACTAGAATAATTATAAAATACTGAAAGTAATGATATTAACAAGAGGGTGATTAATCCTGGTCACGTCATCATCATAAGGCTTTAAAATGTAATTTATTACTAGGAAAGTTTTTAGTGTATTATAAAATCGTGTGAATTTTTTTAAAAAAAACCTAGTTTTAGTAGTACAAACTTAATTTGTTTATATTTTAAAGATATATTTTTTTAAGAACATTATAAAAAATGATGCACAAAAGACAGCAGGGACCTCCACCAGTAGTCATCAGACCTAGCATTCCTTGACTTGGCATATTCATTCAGAGCCCGGAGCCTCATACGTTCACTGTGTGTGAACCAACTGGTAAATCCCACATTAGTAGAAAACCCATGTCAGCTCCCCACTCAATTATTTCTTCCAACAAATGGGTTTGTGTATAATAAGAAAAAAGGTGTAAGGGCCTTTTCATAAATAAAAAATTCAGCCTGAAACAGAAGCCGCCTATTTCTTCACGATAAAAAAAACCCTTTCCTCTTCCCATATTTACAATTGCAAAGGATATCTAGCCCATCGAAAAGCAATCTCTATTTAGTTTCACTACAGTGGTTACACTAATACATCCTTTCTAGCAACTACGACACGATTTACATGGTGGGTGTACCCTATTCCACTAACCCCACCACCTATTCGACGAAATGCCTAACCGAACTCCTCAATTAGAATGCCAAGTCATCGAGGCAGCTTCCGATTTGCAGATGGGCGCCAAGCAGACCTCTCTCACACTTCACATCTTGGCGCTTGGTCTTGGGCGTCTTCCGGAGTATATGAACTTTTAAAGTCAATAGTTTTGATTTTGAAGATATGATTGAGATGATTTCTTTTCGAAAAAAATCATATTAAAATTAGACATTTTTCTGTCAAAGATTTACCCTGCATGATTCCTATTTCCAAATAGAAAGTCCTCTTCTTCTCCTCTTCTTTTTCTCTCTGCTTGCAGGCATTTTCTGCTTCTGACTATTCTCGGACTCCTTTCCTCTCTTCACAACATTTTTTTTTTTAAATCTTAAGATTGCAGCAGAGTATTGGGATGCAAAACTTCAACAAATGGAATACTAGCAAGTCATTCCTTCCTCCCTTCCTAACCATCTTGATCTGATCTGATGAATGCAGAAAGAAAAAAATTGTCTTTCCTGCATTGGTAACGGACATCGATTAGGAGAGAAAGAGCTCATATGGATACATGATAAACAGTATATCACTTCCATAGATGCGATGAAACCCATACAACATGGAATGATACATCATATGAAAAAAAAAAAAAAAAGCAAAGAGGGACAAAAGAAGGAATAATGAAATGATAGATCATATAAAAAATAAAAATAAAAAAAAGAAGCAAAGAGGGACAGAAGAAGGGATTTACGGAAGAAAGAGCGGAAGATGAAGAGAGACTTGCGTTTAGTGTTGCATTTATTGCTTTCCGGTGGTGGAGATGTCAATTCGATCTGCCAATATCCTCCACAAAATTAGGGAAAAGGAAAGCGTTAATGGGAAGCTTCTGAGTTGGGATGATATTCTTATGTATGAAAAGGCCCCTACACATTTTCTTTACTATGTGCAAACCCCTTCTTTTATTTTTTATTTTTGAAAGAAACTGTTTGGACCATCAACGTGGTGTCTTTTGGCAGGGGCTAAGTTGTTTTCTTTCTTCTTTTTTACGTAAATTCCTCTTTACTACAAACTCATTGGTTCATATTCACAGTGAGCGTATATCATCAGCGACAAAAGATCTAGACTCATTCATGATTAAACATTGTTGGAATATAAACAAAATCTAAGAAATTGAAACAAAAGAAACGTGCTGCCCAATAACACAGCTTGGGTGCTGATATACGTATACCCCGTCGCATAGATCGCAATCCTAAGCATGCACTTAAAGAATTATATTTTCGCAAATCTATACTAGTACAATACCCAGAAACCACTCATGGCACAAGAAGTAAGATTGCAGACCTTGGATCCTCTTTTTTTACAATTCAAATATCATGCAAACTTGCTGTCACATTCATACATATTGCACCTGAAGAGTACCATCGATTTAGTTCTACTCCATTATTCGTTGGCTTTGCAGTAAAATCTTTATTAGTAATTTAGTGATCGAAACTGTGTGGTGTGTCTATTGCACTGGAATTATATTGCAAAAGTTCCCATGTCGAGGATAATTTTAGGAATGGTAGGGCCCACTTGAATTTGATAAACATGATTTGTTTTTATGATGCCACAGGACTTAAGCACTTGCAGAGCCTCTATCTCAGCTCAAATCACTTGACGGATGATGGTATTTCTCCTTGGATATCAAATTTAACATCACTAACTACCCTGGACTTGCAATACAACAAATTGAGAGGTTCCAACACCATGAGAGGTACATGTGTTTCTTTCTTAATCTTATTATTTTGCTTCTTATAAAAAAATTATTATTCCAAAAAAAAACCCTAAACAAAACAAACAAATTACACAAACACCCAAACAACTACGACAGAAGCTGTTGGGATATGTGATGGGACCACTTGTGTTTACATGTGGGTGGGGCCCCAACATAGAGATACACCCTTCACAAAGATATTATTTGCATTTGAAAGGATGTGTTAATCTTTCTATGATGATCAATTTAAATTAATATTGCAATGAGGAAATAAAAGAAAAAGAAAAATTGCATATAACATAATTCCTTAGTCCAACTATTGAATAAATTATCAAATAAAAATCTAGATTTACATTTAAGTCCTCAATTTTAAATTAAATTACTGGCTTTAAGCATCATGTATAATTACTTATAAATAAATTTAATTAGGTAAGATTAGATCTACCTATTAAATGTAAATAACTTATTAAAATGAGATGACTCGGTAGAATCTCCCCTATTTTTGACTCAGTCCTTTGTGAAAACTAGATGACCCTAGAGAGTCAAGAGTCCACTCATCAATTTTTCCAACTATGGGTAAGATGAGAAATAAATATTGAGTAATGATTCTCGTGGATCGGTTTTTGACCAGTGATTTAGTATTGAATCATTATCAATTGGCTGTGCAACAAATCTCCATCATTGATTTAAAGTAATTATGAATTTATGGCTATTGTCACGGAATTATATTGCAAAAGTTCCCATGTGGAGGATACTTCTAGGATGTGGCCCTATATGAAATTATGGACCATCAATTGAATGGTAGGGCCCGCTTGAAGCTGATAAGCATGACTTAAGGGAAAATTTCAAAATAGGGCTTTAGTTTTGCCCAGATATCAAATCAAGACAAAAAAATCTTTTGGATTTCAAAAGAGGACTTAAGCTTTCCAAGTTATTTTCAAATCATGACCTCCGGCATGATTTGGCATGATTTGGGGTTTTCCTACAACTTTTTTCTCTTTTTTCGTCCAAATACCCAAAATGTCCTCATATTTCTTCTTCCCAAAACCCTCTTCTAATGGTTCTTGAATCTGCAGCACTGTGTATGCATCAATTGCCCTGATGCCAAATTTACATTCCTATTTACCATCAACCAAAAAAATATACTCTTAAGTAGATCTAATCATCAATCCCATAATCAACAAAATACACTTTAAGATTTTTTGGCATTAAGTCATCCAAGTCATATGACTTTGTTACGCTTGCTATATGTGGAGAATCACTGCATTCTTACCTCAATTTTAGGTTACGATTTTCTCCCAGTCAGAGATATCTTTCAGACAACATTCACTCTAGGACTTATTACAATGGTGATTTGTAACAAACAAACTGAAAGTCTTAGATGTGTAGTGGGTAAACATCATCATCACTCCACCTCCTAATGAGATTAAACTTCTTATTAGAAGTATGACTTAAAGAGGCCTATAAAATTTATTGTTCCATAGCCTCTAGTACCATACATGCACAGTGCAACAGATTCAATTAATCCAAGGGGCAAAAACCCAACAATCCTCTCCTCCCCTACTCTACCGGCAAGCACCTAATAGCAATAACCATTAGAAGAGGGCTTTGGAAAGAAGGTATATGAGGGCATTTCATGTATTTGGAGAAAAAAGAGAATAAAATCACTAGAAAACCCAAAATCTCATTGAATATCTTGATTCGAAAGGAACTTGGAAAACTTAAGTCCTTGTTTGAAATCTAATAGTTTTTTTTTATCCTGATTTGAGATCTGGGCAAAACTTGCGCCGTATTTTGAAATTTGCCCTCGTTTTTATGATGTCACAATACTAATGCAATTGTGGGAACCGTACCTCTATTCAAATAAGGTGACGAAAGATGACCTTTCACCTTTGATAGCAAACTTAACATCATTGACTATCTTGGACTTGGAAAACAACAAATTGAGAGGGTTCAACACCATGAGATGTACCGTGTGTTTTTTTATATAAAAATTATTATTTTTCCAGAGGAAAACAAACCTATACAAAACAAACAAATTACACAAACACCAAAACAACTATGGCAGAGGCAAAACCTCTCTCAACCACAGGCACATGGTTCTACTTTTACAATGCAATTTTGGAAATGATTTTCCTAGTTCAAAAGTCCATCTTGTGCTCAATTAAACATTACAACAATGAAGGATTTATAGAAAAATAACTACATGCCCTTCTCCCAGTTATAACCGTCTTTAGAATTTGGTAGTATCCACTAGACTTTTCATTTTGGCCCCTTCACTCTTGAACTTTTCAATAACCATTATTTAAAAACTCCTTCAAGAAATGCATGCATAAATTTCCAAAATTTATATCTTAAACTTCTAAGAGAAAACCATATTATAGCCTTATTATTAGTATTTGATGTTTTTTTACATTTTCCATTTTAAAGCCAAGTTTTAACTCTTAATGCATCATGATTTCAATTTGCTTTGATCCTTTATATGTGGAGTTTTTAGAGCCTTTTACAAAAAGGCTACTATATTTTCACAAAACCTCATAAGGGCCCTTATGTTTTATATTTTTCCTATTGACTAGTAAATTGGCTGTGGAGAAAGTAATGGACTCTACAATTCTTTAATTTCTTTTAACCAATTTACCCTTGAAAAGACTAAAAAAGTTGTCCCTTGAGCTCGAAGATAAAATCACAAATAATTTACCCCTTATATAATCATGTAGCAAGTTGAATCAATTGGCATTGTACCAAGAGGATTAAATATATCCCAAGTGGCTGCACAGGAAGGAAGCACACATAAGCACACATCTTTTCTAAGTCATAAATTCTCTAAAAGTTACTATCTCATGCAATTTATGTGACACTCACCTCAATTTTACATCATGTTTCCCAATAATAATCATATTCATAACTAATAAAATACACCTGTGATTAGCATGGTCAATAAAGTCCATCCAAAACAAAATAATTTATTTTTATAAGAAAAAAATAAAAAAAATAAATATCATTTCATATTGTAGACTATTTGATATCTTAAATAAAATAAGATTTCTTAAAATTTATAAGCTTAAATATAGTCACAAATAGGAAGGATATTGCTATCGCCATGTATGAGAATAACAAAATACAACATTTTGTTCACATATTTTCTACTTGTAATTAATATTTATATAAAAAATAGATTTAAAAATATAATAAATTTATCATTTTTAAAATGAGTTTTTTAATCAAAATAAACAATCACAAAATATAATTTATTTCGCATATGTTCTACTTTCCATTAATATTTTTAGATAGAATATGTCAGAGATGGATATAGATGTTGGATAGACCAATGCGACAGAGTTCTGATTTCAAATACTGTATATAAGTTGAAGAGAGTAATGGCAAAATGCAAATAGTTCTTGCTGCAAACTTAGGGAGAGATATATAATGAGACGAATTCAAAATCTCTTCTCATCTAGATGGGCCTCTTCTTATTTGAGAATTGGACTCGAAATTGCAATGGAATTGTGTCCAGTTCAATGAAATTGACAAATGCTCAATGTCAATATACATCCTTTTCTCACCATGGGATGGTTACATATTTGTAAATATTCATATGCAAAAAAGAAAATCCATTTATGATTAAATGCAAAAGAAGAATGCTCAAATACAAATAATAAAAGCTATGTAAGCATTCATCACTATCAGTGATAGATGCACATGAATATTCCTATATATACTAGCAACAAGGGCCCGTGCTAAAAAATAAATAAATTCGGACATACACTAATTGAAAATATTTTTTTTAAATAAATAAATCTCACAATATAGGTTAAAATATACCTCATAATAAATCTCACAAATTCAGCTTTTTTCCCTTCCACAAAAGCTCCAATAAAGGATGATCAGAGTTTCTTTTGCCGTGTTCTGTTATCACTTTTTTCTTATATGTAGATAAGATAAACTTCCTGTATTAAAGCACGCATGCTATTTGTTTTCTACTAATTCAGCATACCTGTTAAGGAACTGTAACCAATGTCATTGTTTATTAATTGACTATCTTTGGAAAGGTTCCAAACAAATTTAGCTGAGGTATAGGCACGAGGAAAAAGAACCGAAATGCTCTGGCCATGAAGTAAGACACCAAAAATAAAAACAGCGAAGAGGGACGTCACGACAGCCCACCACGTGTCTTTGGCCTCGTGCATCGTCCGCCATTAGATCTAAACCAAGTAAGCTAAGCACCTCCAACGAAATATCGGTCAATCCCATCCGGGAAATCTTCCAACACGTGTCGCACGACAGATCCTCAGCCGTCATGTACCCTCTGAAAAGGAGACTCACAGCCGCAGCTGGCAGTCATCTATGGTACCATCAAATCCAACGGTTCTCATTGTTTTCTACTCTTGCAAAAAGTTTTTCGAGTTTGCAGTAAAAGAAGAAGCATGTTTGAAAGCTCAGCGGCCAGAGCCATGGAGGGAAGAAAAATAAGCAGAAGCAGAAGCTTGTAATAATTGAACGGTCGGATGAATGAGAGGGAGGAGGGAACAGGACCTTACACGGCGGTCGAGCTTTATGCCTCGAGCCGTGCACTCTTATAGGTGCTTGCATGATATCTGACACTGCCCCGATAAAGTTCAATTTCACTGTGGACCTGTTTGGATCTATAGAATACTGGGGTAGAAAAAAACTATTCTCCAAATAAATCTATTTTATCCTGTTTAGCGCCCCCGTAAGAAAAGGAAAAATCATGAGGAAGAGAAAGTTTGCAGGGAAAAAGAGAAGAAATAAAAAACACAGATCTAACATTGCAGTCGCAGGCAAAGACAAAAAACCAAAAAAGGTCGTAAAGTACCTGTGGCGCGTAGCTCTTGCCTCCGGCCATCCGCTGCATACGCTATGATCGTCGTCTTCTCCTCCTCCTCTGTTTCCCTTCTTCCTCTTTTCCCCTTCTTCTTCGTCTCTGTTTCCTTCTTTCTTTCCTCCCACTCTAGTCCTGTGGAGTGAAACTGAGAGTCAGTAAAGTCAGAAACTCTTTTTTGTAACAACATTGAAATACAAGGTTCCTGTTATATTAGGTCTGATCACTGTAGCAAAAGAAGAGGGAAAGAAGGCATAATAGAATCCGAGTGAAGGCCGCGATCTTCTTCTTCTTCAGATCCGATCTGAGCGAAGGTGGTGACGGACGGTTCTTGGCATCGGGGGGGCTCTTGGAAACAGGGGAAGATCGTGATCTGAGCGAGATCTTGATCCGATTTGGCCGGACTACGTGTCTCCCATTGCAGACAGACTGGCTTAAATACAGATATTGATCCGATTTGGCTGTACTGCAATCTGATATGAGCGATGTCATTTGAGCGATCGGAAAAATAGCATTTGAAAGATCCATAGGAAGATTGTGTCGGAAAAGGATAGAAAGTTGAGTTAGAAAAAGATGGCGTTTTGAAAGATTCGTAGGATTATTGAGTTGAAAAAAGATGGAAAATTGGTATAACCGAGAGAGCACTTTAAGAAAAAAGAAAAATAAGAGGTGTTGATGTGGCACTCTTTTATTTCTTAGAGCTTTAATATATATAACTAGCAATACAAGCCCCGTGCCCAACACGGGCCAAAAAGGCCAAAATACCTAATGATATAATAAATAAAGAAATATAAAATACATAGATATATTATTTAACATTTTAAAATTTACTATGTCAAATTTTATAAAAAAAGAAAAAGAAAAAAAAGGTGCAATGAGTTAACATAAATTACAAATCAATCATGTAAGTTTTTTAGTTAAAGTTGTTGATGTATAAAAGTATAAATCTTAGACCAATAACAAATCTCTATACCTTATATTGATTTGGGATACTAATGAAATAATATAAAATGAAGCGATATACGAACTCAAGATAAATCTTAAACTTTAAATAAAAGATATAAGTATTTGAAACAAATAGTTGATAGGAAAGCAAAATACCTAAGCCATGATTGTAGCTATTAATGAGAGGAAAAAAAACATTGTAGTCATTATAATGATATTTAAATAATAATAACAACAACAATAATTATTATTATTATTATTACATAATCGTATTTTGAGTAGGTTTTAAAAGTCTAAATGAGGTAAGAACCAAACGAAAAAATAAATTTAGTAAAAATTCTTCCTTAAATTTTCTATTACTAAACTAAATAAAAAAAAAAACCAAAGTAAGAGAGACAAATCTAGTGGCACAAACTCTAGCCACTTAATTTTGGTTGACTCTTCTCTCCTTATATAGTAATGTTGGCTTATTCAACTAAGAAAGAATTAAAATAAAAATTTCAATATCTAATTACTTCAACTATGCTATAGTACCTATGAAATAGAAGTGATCCCCAACTTATATCACACACGTTGATAAAAAAAATGCCCATCAAACTCACCCACATACTTAAACATTGCATTAATGATACATTTCCAATACATGAAAAATAAGTAAAGAGAGGATTTTGATGAGAAAAATCACTTGCTATACACCACCCCACTTAGGAGTGATCCTAGGCCAGGCCAACCCTCGTTCGGCGGGCTTGAATATGTAATTAGAGCCCTTTTAATAATTGAACTGATCTTAAATTAAGTGATAGAAAGACAAAAACTCGGCCCGACCTGTGTAATGAATGTATATAATTTAATTTAATTAATATAAAAAATTATTCAAATAACCACATAATTGATTAAAAAACCCAATTTAGCTTGGCGGGCTTGGGCCTGACTCTTACAGCCAATGTTGGGCTTGACCCAGGCCTAGGCCAATAATTCTAAAGTTGGGTTGGAACTGGATATGCATTAGCCTGGCCTAGCCCATCCCATCCCATCCCATGAACACCCCTACTACCTCATTTATTCATGGATGCAATGCATATTACATCAGTGGGCTCCACCCTTCCTTGCATATTTTGCAAATGGATGAGAGAGAGAAATTAGGGACGGAGAGATTTTATAGAAAATAAAGGAGAGATTTTAGGAAAATTGAGAGATTTTAGAGATTTGGTATGGATATAGTTTAACTAATACAGATAGAGTCTTTAGATTGCGTCACGTGTTGCCTTCTTATAAAGAGGGTTGCGCCACGTGTCGCTCTCCCACGAAAGGGGGTATTGTTATAATATATATAATAATATAAGAATATTAGTATGCATCTCTATATATAGAGAGAGAAGAATTGTTAAAAATCCCCATTGAAAATGGAGAGTTTCTGCCCTTTTGATTTGTCCAATGGAATCTTGCCGATTCACATGTGCGAAAAAAAAAACATGGGAGACAACTAGTTTTGAGGAAAAGATGAGCTAATTTTATGGAGAAGGAAAAGATAAGGTAATTTGAAGAGAAGCTAGTTAAGTTGTGTATATTTGCTAGTTTTTAGGATGAGATTTGTTACTGGTATCATATTATTGTTATTCATGTTCGATTGATTCTCTTAATTTCATTTTCCAATGTTCATTCTCATGCACTCATGTGGACCCCTCTAGTGAGTTCCAATCCACCCCACACTTGGATCAATCATTATTCTTAAGACATGTACTCGTCTGCATCCCTCTAGTGAGTTCCAATCCAATAATGGGCCCTGCACTTGGATCAATCATTATTATTAAAACTTGAAATTTTCATAACCATCATAAAACATTATTAAACTGAGATTTGATTAGAGTCCCTTAAAAGATGGGTATATTATTTCCTCGGTTTGAATTTTTCATAAGTGGTCCCCACTTGTGTTTTTAGTGATCATTTGAACGAATACTCAACCACTCTCTCGTTTTCTTGGAAGGAAGATTCCTTTGATTGGGGATAAACATATTGAGACAAAAAAGCATGTCTTTCAATAAGGAGAAAAACTAGGCAAGGAGATCTTAGTGATTTAGACAATGAGTAAAAATAGGAATTAAATATGGTTAGGATAATACGTCTCAATACTTTTTTTCTGTTCACAGTTTAGCAAGATGGTGGGATATATGAACTAACTTTTTAGGGCCTACCCAACGGAAAGTAGATATGTGCAAAAAATCAACCCCATCCAATCATCCTAGCCCCTTCATCTTATTGGTTGGGATGACCATTGGATGGGGTTGATTTTATGCATATACCTAGTTCCAATCATGATCTTTCAATCCCTCATGCCCTTCATGGTTGGCACAACTCAGGTAGACCTTAAAAAGTTAGCTTAGATACAACACCATCTCGCTAGACTATTTCGCATATATATATTATATGAATCATCCTGTGCATGTCCCTCAAGGGGGGACTGTGCATACTCCTCTATGGGGCCCACTGTGGACCCCACCAAGGGATGGGACCAAGGGAGTTGAAAACATCCATACAGGACCACCCTGGATATCATGTTTAGCCCCCATCACGTGCTCCTAACCCCTTCATCAGTAGCCCACAAATCTAATCCATTCAGATTGGTGCACAGTCGATCTAACGGTCTAATAAATTCGGATCTAATTGAAACTTGGGCTTTGTAATTATCAGTGCAGGCACTGTTATTGCAAGGTTTAGATTGCCTGATAGATGGGCCCCAACTAGAGTTTTAAAAAAAATAGTAAGAGACATATGCACATGAATGTAGCTCCTTCCACCTGATCAAGCTGACAAAGGAGGCCATTTGCTCAAGCTTGTGAGGTCCACATGGGGATAGGGCTGGGAGGGATTTTTAGATCTACCAGGGCCCTTATTATGGACAAAAAAAATCAAAGGCTTATGATAAAATTGAGCCCAAAAATGAAAATATATTATTAAAATCTAAGTTTTTGTTGAAAAAGAGGAAAAAATCTTAAATAAATATATATATTTTGTTTTTATCTTTCATCATTAATATTCATTCTATGCATCAAGATCCTAACTAGAAAAAGAAAAAATTGAAATAAACTAAAAAATTACAAACCAAAAGCAAAATTATGAATTTCCACCCAATTTTATTTTTCAAGTCATTTTTTGAATTAAGAAAAGATTTTAGGTAGATTTCATGAATTATGTTGTGTATATACTAATGTATTTTTATGTTTATAATTTTTTTTGAAAACTTTGTCATCAAATATTAAGAGACTTTTCTAGAAATTGAGAATATTTGTTGATCAGTACTAATTTAGGCCATCTAAAACCAAGTCGTGTGGATGCCAAGTCCATACAGGTATATAAAAAGCGCAAAGGCTGGGTTGTATAAGTAACCAAAATGGCCATCTCTGGAAATGGAAAAAAAATTCAAGAAATACCATACCATGTGTAGGTAACTAAATACTAAAAATAGAAAAATGATTAAAAATAAGAACAAGGCTAATTAGATTTTATAATCGAAACCTTTTAAACAAATCTAAAAACCAATATGAACAAAGAAAACTACAAAGCTCAATAAACAATATATGTCCAGTTTATTTAGAAATAGAAGAGCAACTTAAACAAATGATAAAGAATACAAAATCTATTGAAAAACAAGAACTCAATTTTTAAATTTACAAAATAACATTTTTACAATTATCAATTGTGCAATAAAAACAATAACAATTAAACACAAAGCAAGGTTCTACAAGCTAACTCCATCACCAACTCATTTGACTAGCAGTAAGACCACCTAAGACCAAGTCATGGGTGTGCCAAAAGTCCATAAAAATAAATTAGAAAGGGATACAAACAACAAAAAAAAAAATAATAAAATAAATGCTCATTAGGTTTTCACCCAATAATGGACATGAGAGAAACCACCAGTAAAAGTAAATCAAGTAATTAGTAAATAAATGCTCAATAGATTTTCATCCAATTATAGACATGAGAGAAACATCTAGTAGAATTAAATCAAATTAAATTGCTAAGATAGTGTACTCAAGCTAAAATAATAAAAACACTATCGAAGAAAATTGAACACTTTCAACAGGGAAAAAACCCCTCAGATGCCCATGCACAAATAAGTACTTAGTAGAGTTTAGTGCACAGAATATGTCCCGTGAGTCCCTTTTTGTGCAAAAAGAATTTTCAAATAAGTGGAGAGGAGATGAGAGGAGAGACAATAGCGTCACTCCCCTTTATATGAGCAACTCTATCATTACTAATTTCTTCTTCTTCCCTTCTTTCTTCTTCTTTCTCCTCTTCTTTCTCCATCCCTTTCTTACATCTCCCTCGTCACTTCCCATTTATACCTTTGCTTCCATTCATCACTACTTTCTTCATCTTCATTGAAGAGGGTGTTTTTAGACATGGTTGTTTGGAGAGATTGATGGTTGGAGTTGGATTTTTTTTTTTTAAAAAAAAGAAGATTTGGATTGAAAGGAAGGGTTGTAAAGGAAAAGAGTTCGAGAAAAACCAACAGCGATTGAATTTAATAGAAGCAAAGAAATAAATGAAAAGTCGGTAAGGAGATTTGAGAAGAGATGGCGAAAGAGGAGGAAGAAGAAGAAAGTAGCAACGATAGCATCGCTCAAATAAAAGAAAAAAAATCATTGCAAAAAAAAGTTATTACTAATATAATAAAATGTAAAAAAAAATCATTTGAGGTAGTGATGGTCGAGGGTAAAAAAGTTCTTCACAAGTTAGAATTAAAGTTTCAAAGAAAAAAAATTAGTTTTTCGTAAATAAAGTATCAACCGGAGAAATAAGCATACCTTTGGATGATATGAAGAGTGATCCACCATTGCAAACCCATGATCCAGTAAAATATAAAAAAATTGTTGTTACTACATATAATAAGTGTTAAATAATAATTTTATAATGAATAGATTGTGCTAATTACACAATGAACAAAAAACCGAAACCAAACTTAGATATAGAAAAGTAACAGCAAACTTCTACACAAAATCCATTCAAGCACATTGCCTTTTCAGATATACCAATGAACTTTGACATAAAACATTATTTAAAAAAATCAGGAACCAAGGTTTGTATCAGATCATGGTGTTTACGGTTATTTGTACCATATGAGGGAGGCCTGTAACGATAAAATGAAGAAAAGGATTTAGAAGAGGACATAGAAATATAATGAAGATTTTACCTATTAAACATCGGAGCCTTTGATACTAAAAAGTGATATCTTTTCGAAAGAAATAATCATCCTTCCATTGTAATTAAAGCTTGCAAATACTAATAAAAGAAAATGTAATTGTGGTATGGGGTGTGGCCACTGCAGGGAGAAAAAATTGCATGAGTGGGTGGCCTGGTGCCTTGTGTGCAAGAGAGAGAGACTTATAGTAGGAGGGTACGATTAAGAGATGTTAGGGTAGGATGGAATTTGAAGACAGGGAACGGATTTTCATGTGAGGTGGCATTCATGTCAATGGAATTAGATTAAATACGTGACAAAAGGACTGAAGGACAACTGAAATCATGGTGAGATAACTGATGAGCTTGAAGCCCTGTGTGGGATAAGGACTGAGAAAAGTAAAAAAACATATTTAGGAGATAATTTAGGAGTTTTGAATTTTAAAAGGATTCAATTGTCTAGATTCCTTCCTAATTTAGAAAGGACGAAAATCAATCCTAAAATTCAGGATACAATGAGAAGCATTTGAACATAAAAGAAGAGAAATCTTTGCATGGAGGATTCCATTTTGCATTGGGTGATTTCAATGGGCCATAATAACATGGGATCATAGAGAGCTCGATCTTTTATGAGACTTAGGGAGGAGATTTGGAGATGAGCCCACATTACAATTGCTAGTAGAAAAAGGGTTCCAATGGAGAAAAACCTTTTTAGATAGAGTTCTAATCTTGAGGTAATTAAGAATTTTTAAGTTTAACTTTAAATTTCCAGATATAGGATATGGATAGGGAAAGAAAAACTATTGCATGTAATGATGTGGCGGGTTAAAGCACTCTATATTTTCTTGTGTATATATATATATATATATATTGAAGAACTTCTATGTGCTGACGTGGCACTCTATGCATCCTCCCTCCGTATTGCTTCAATATATATATGATGATATGAAGTATAGCTTCTTTTAGTTTTTCTCAATGGTAATTAGCCAAAAAAAAAGCTGGATGGTCAACTACTCTTTATAGTTAGTCAAGAGAGGTTTTGGTAAAAATATAAAATACATGGGCTTTTTGAGGTTTTATAAAAATAGAGGGGCCTTTTTTGTAAAAAAACAAAAAACTCTTTTTACAAAGTCTTACTACATCAATAATGTATATATACAACTGATTATATATATTTCTTTATTTGAATTCGTTTATTTCTAATAATATCTTAAAGAAATTCTAAGTTTGATTATATTTTTATTCATTAGATACTCAAATACCTTACACATGTGAGGTAATAGAGACTTGCATGTTTGAGATAATACAATACAACTTGTACATGTAAGGTAATATAACGCACATATGCAAAGAGGGGGATGTACGGTTTGAACCCAAGACTTCCCAATAAAAACCAATACTCTTTATTACTAAGGTAAGGAGCTATTCTTTTAATAAAATTGTAGATACAATTGTAATGGTTGATCGTATTAAAGACTTTAAAAAGATACAATTATAGACAAAATCATAGATTATCACATTTTTATTTGATACTCCATATACTTAAGGACGTTTATTTTGAAAATCTAACAGTAGTAACTGCTGATCTTCATAACTATATCCCCCATGGCGAGGAGATTTATGAAAACAAATAAACTTGCAAATTGATAAGAAATCAAGCATATAGCCAACTACTGGTAAATGCAAGCAAAGCGTAACTTCCATTAAATCAATGGTTAGGAGAATCTGATGAGATTTGATTTTTGCTTGATGACCTGATCCCTGATGAGAATTGAATTGTATTTATATTACTTTTAGAGAAGATTTTGTATTTATGAACATATCTGTTTTCTTTTTCTTGGGCCCGGTTTGGGCATGGGGCCTCCCTTTGCTAGTCTAGTAAAATTATATGACTCTATTCAGAAATACAGATGATGGCAACAAAGTACAATTGTAGTGGGACATGGCCTTTTCTTGTAATATAATATGATGTTAGAGGCCGGAGAATGTGCAAGTAAAAAGATCCAAACTTTGTTCAGCTACACCGACAAGAAGATCCTAGGTAGCCATATTTTGTAATTCATCATTAACCATCTATCTAATCATCCAAAGCAAAAAAAGGTGCTATTTTATTTCTTTTATTAGTATTGTATTCTTTTTCTAAATATTTTTCCTTTTCACTTCAACACCGAATAAAGGAGGAGAATGACTTGGATTGGTATTTGGATATTAAAAAATTGCCTCACTTTGTAGTTCTTCTCGGATGTAACTATTTAAGATGATTTTTTTTTCTTTCTTCTGTTTTCTCCTTTTTCAAAGTGTTCAAATTCATGCCCAATTATTCATTGGATCCTACATTTTGGACTTGATCAATGAGATAGGCTTGAAGAGGCGAGGATCCGAATCAAAGTTCAATGAATTAGTATCGTCGGGTCATGGGGTCAACCCAGTCATGGGGTCAACCCGGATCCATTTTTAGTTCTAAAGTAATGTGTTCAATTTAATGACTTTTATCGCTCTCTCATTTTATGATTGTCATTGTTGTTTTGATGCTTATTTCATATTGTAGGTTTATGTGGATTGAGTGCTTTGGGAACTCTATATCTGAATGACAACTATCTCAACAGCCTTCCAATGTGTATGGGAAACTTTTCCTCACTTCAAAACCTCGATCTATCTTTGAACAATCTTACTGGCCTTTTTGGCAACTCAATACCAGGTATAAGGTCATACTATTTCTCCCCAATTTGAATTCACATGTTTCTCTTGCCTATTAACTGCTAATTATATATATATATACATATTTGATCAGTAACGAAAACTTCCATTAAAAAGGGAACAAATACAATGAGAAGAATAAAAAGGAACAAGAGATACAAGAGCATTGTACCTCATACATCAGACTAACATAATGATCCATTTTCAAGGAAACAATCATCAACACTTTGTTTAGCTAAAGTATCTGCCATAGAATTTGCTTATCTTCGCTTATGACGAAACACTACGTTAATACTTAAAGATAAAGCCCGAATCTCATTAAAAATGAATTAAAACTTCCTAAGATATACTGTTCGGTTGGATACCCAAGCGATTGCATTAGAGAAATCATCCTCCACAATAAGGCTGCGATTAAAACTTCTAAAAAAATATTGAAGAGCTTCCAGAATAACTAAAACTTTTGCTTCATTCGAATTATAAATATATGTATTTTTAGAAAACATAAACAAAACCTCACCCTTATGGTTACGAAGCACACACCTTCAATACTAGTTGGTCCCGGCTTACCTCTTGCAACTCCATCAACATTCACTAATATCATTTAGAGTAAAATTAGAAAACTCATTCCTTATAAAAATCCACTTTGCAATCCTCATGCCAATCATAGAAATTAAATCTATTGTAGAAGATAAAAAGCCCTTAAAGATTTTGTTGCTCCTTTCCATCTAAATAGACAATAAGATAGCAAATAGAGTCATCCTCCAAAGAATAAGCTTGTAGCTAATAAAACGCCCTCCTAACCAAAATTCTACCACTACCGCAATAGTCTGTGGGTAACACCAAACAATGCCACACTTCAAATGAAGTGACTCAAAGCTGCAGAGTCACAATGAAGGAATAAATGGTTAACGGTTTCCTCTTCCTTATGACATATTACATAAGTATCTGAGATGTTATTAGAAGTCAGCCCCCTTCTTTTTAAATTGTCAGCCAAAGAAACCTTTCCTCCAACAGCTAACCAACAAAAGCCTCAACAATGCCACACCTTTCATATTAGTTACTGCTAATATAAAAGGCCATTGGAATTTTAAACATCATGATGCTTAGGGACTTTATTTGAGAAGTTAGAGTTGGAATACAAAATTTGGGGGCTTTTGATTTTCACTAATAAGACATTCTCTCTTATACATATTTCCAATTTTCTTTCAAATTAGATACTAATTTTTTTCCTTTAGGACATCATTGAGTGGTGTAAGTGACTAAGAATCTGGGGTTTTGGGATTTTACACATGTAATGGTCGACTGTGCCAATACAGACAATCGACAGTGGGCAGTCTCTTTTGATTCGGATTTTCATTGACTGTAATTAGGTTATGGAGACTTTCTATGCTTTGGGAGGTTGTCTGCAACAGGCAGTGCATGTCGATTGATATGAATTTGTGTGTGTTGTGATCCACACAATCCGCAACCATTCATTTACTAGATATTAAAATGGGTCGGCCTTTCCTAAATCCTGCATTCATAGATACATTTCTATTACCAGCGTAATATTCCTCTGTTACATTGCATTTGTAGTTCATTTGATAGTTTATTTTGCGTCTCGTTCACATCTTCGAAAGTCCTACATTGGAGATCATTTGATTATGAACTTCTTTGTATTTAATTCTTAAGTTGTCTAGTGCAACCACAACGGGCTACAAAGAACATTTTTCATATAACTGCGTCATTACGCAAGTGTGATTGCAAACCTTGGTTGCCCATCAGACTGGCCCACCATGGATGCGATTATTTCCATGATGGGAGTTATTGGATCCTCTCTTTGGCAATTCAAATATCATGGAAACCTTCCACATTCATAAATGTTGCTCAAGAAGATTACCATGTGGGTTAGTAGAACTGGGGTCCGCTCTTGAGAGAACGAGACCATTGATTTAGTGTTATGTATTATTAAAAGTTGGCTCTATGGCAAAATCTCCATCGTTGCTTTAGTGATCAAGACCATGCGTTTGCTGCCATGGAATGATATTACAAAAGTTCCCATGTCGAGTGCAAATCTAATTCTAGGATATGGTCCTATCTGAAATCATGGACCACCATTTGAATGGTAGGGCCCACTTGAAGTTGATAAACATGATTTGTTTTTATGATGTCACAGGATTGAAGCAATTGAGGTATCTGAATCTCGAGTCAAATTAGTTGAGCGATGATGGCATTTCTCCATGGATAACGAACTTGACATCATTGACTATGCTATCGTTGAGAAACAACACATTGAGAGGCACCGACACCATGAGAGGTAGCCGGTTTTTTTTGTGTTTTTTTTTATTTTTCTTTCTGCTTTCTTGAGAGGTAGTAGCTATTAATTCTCTTGCAATGAGTTTACATTACACAGCCTGAGAACAGAGAATTAAAGATAAAAATCAAAAGTAAATTATCAAAAGATCTGTACTTCATAATAGAAGATAACAACTTGTCCTTCACCCAAGTAAATTAGTATGGTGAATTGTGCGGTATATCCACCAGATCTTTCATTTTGGCCCTTCACATTTAACTGTCAACATTAATTAGATGGTTTAGAATGATTTGGCTTCTTTTAGTTTTTCTCAAGGATAAATCAGTCAAAAATAAAAAAAAAGGATGGTCAACTACTCTTTGCAGTTGGTCAAGAGAGGTTTTGGTAAAAATTTAAAATACAGGGGGCTTTTTAGTTTTTATAAAAATAGAGGGTCCTTTTTGTAAAAAAAACTCTTTTTTTTTTGAAGTTTTACTACAACAATAACACATATGTACAACTGATAGTATATATATTATTTGAACTGACTTATTTTTAATAATATCCAAAAGAAACTCTAAATTTGTTTATATTTTTATTCATTTTCATATCAAAACCATACGTATATTCTTTATTACTTATTTATTTATTTATTGATCAATAATGGTAGATCATATTAAAGATTTAAAAATATGAGGTACATGTTTACACCACAGAATTGTAGACCTTGGTTGCACATCAATCCGGATCCATTTTTAGTACTAAAGTAATGTGTTTAATTTAATGACTTGTATCACTATCTCATTATATGATTGTTCCTTTGTGTTGCTTATTTCATATTATAGGTTTATGTGGATTGAATGCTCTGAGGACTCTAGATCTAGCCAACAACAACCTCAGCAGTCTTCCGATGTGTATGGGAAACTTTTCGTTACTTGAGAACCTCTATCTCAATGAGAATAAACTTAATAGCCTTTTTGGCAACTCAATACCAGGTATAAGGCCATATGTTTTCTCCTTAATTTGAATTCTTATGTTGCTGGCTAATAGGTAGGGGGAGTTTTAAAGAAAAAAGAAAATAAATTTTTTGCAGTTACAAGGAAATGGCCTTTTTGGCCATTGGACTACAAAATTTGGGGGCTTTTGATTTTTAGTAATATATGATCTTCTCTTTTATATACTTCCGCCTATGATTTCTAAAATCGTAGTCTTTTGACCGAATCGAGTGTAAAGAGAAAGAAACAACCAATGCAACTGTGTCAGAGAATCTAATGGTATGATTTAAGTAGAATAATTTGAATATAATGAAAGCAATCTACTTCCACTATGCAGCTTAAACTATCCTAGGTGCACAAAGAGGCCCATCATTGGCCATTAACTAGATATTAGGCCCTTTGTGTCGAATGTGTTGGGCACAACAAATCATTTATTTGGCTTTTTCATTTTATCACACTACACCTTAATCTTTATTTGTGCGATGACCACCTCATTTCTAAAACATTAGTCCACCGGTGCAGCTTGGACCATGATGGGTACTTGAAGAGGCCCAACTTTGGCTATTAACTAGCTATTAAGCCCTTTGTGTCAAATGTGTTAGGCAACAATAAATCATGCACTCGGCTTTTTATTTTATCACAGGACTAGACGCAATTCAAGTAGCTATTTTGCCACATGGTCCAAACTATGGAAATGTGCTTCCCAATAGCACAACTTGAGATATAGTGTAAACTAAGTCATAATCGTAAATATGCAGTTCTAAGAGCTAATATGATGTTTATGAAAGCATATCATCGAGAAAATGGGGTCCAAATCCATGTGAGAAGGGTCTGGTTCAGTTCTAGAACAAAAACAGAGCCAAATTGCTCGACACATCGAAAAACCATAAAAAAAAAACCTTTCAAAAAAAAAAAACCAAATCACTTGGGACTTGAACCAATAAGGTCGCCCATTAGCCCTCTTCAATTTCATTGAGATGGGCTCATCAGTAGGTGGATTGTGTGGTCCCCTTGATCAATTTCGTGAAATTAGGTTTTGGAGACTTTGTTTCCTTTGGGAGGTCGTCTGCTACAGGCAGTGCATGTCTCTGGACTGGTATCTTTTCAAAGTTAATAAAGTCTAAGCAAAATCCCTTCTTATATTCTTGTGCTTTGCTAGCATTATTTTATAAATTTATTTGTGTTGTGATCAAGTTTTGTTCAAGCAGAGTTTCAACCTAGTCAAATTTTTGTTAGCAGTATAACAGACCCTTGTCACATTGCATTTGTCAAATTTCTCTTGACAGTTGGAATATTGTCGTAGAGATCTGCGTGAATCATGACTAGGTCACCTTCATATCTTTGAAAGTCCTACATTGGAGTTCATTTGATTATTAAGTCCTATGTGTTTAATTATCAGATTGTCTAGTGCAACCACAACGGGCCATAAATAACATTTTTCATATAACTGCGTTGTTACGCAGGTGTGATTGCAACCTTGCTTGCCCATCAGACTAGCCCACCATGGATGCGATTATTTCCATGATAGGAGTCATTGGATCCTCTCTTTGGCAATTCAAATATCATGGAAACCTGCCACATTCATAAATTTTGCTCAAAAGGATTACCATGTGGGTGACTAGAACTGTGGTCCATTCTTGAGTGATCAAGACCATTGATTTAGTATTATGTATCATTATAAGTTGGCTCTGAGGCAAAATCTTCATCATTGATTTAGTGATCAAGACCACAAGTCTGCTACTATGGAATTATATTACAAACGTTCCCATGTCGAGGGTAAATCCAAATCTAGGACATGGCTCTATCTGAAATCATGGACCACCAGTTGATTGGTAGTGGATGGGGCCACTTGATAAATATGAATTGTTTTTATGATTTCACAGGACTAAGGCAATTGCAGGAACTGGATCTCAAATCAAATCACTTGATGGATGATGACATTTCTCCTTGGATATCAAACTTGACATCGTTGACTTGGCTAAGGTTGGCAAACAACACACTAAGAGGCTCCGACACCACCATGAAAGGTACCAGCTATTAATTCTCTTGCAATGGTTTATATTAAGCAACCCGAAAACAAAGGATTCAAGATTAAAAAAAAATAAATTATCAAAAGATCCATCCTTTCTAATAGAAAATGACAACTTGCCTTTCACCCAAATAAATTAGTCTTGAGAATTTGGCAACATATCCACAAGAGCTTTCATTTTGGCCCTTCACATTTAACCTTTTCAATAACCTTTATTTAAAAGCTCCTCTGGTGCAAATAGAAAATCAATTTAGAAGAAAGAGGCTCTTATATAGTAGTATGCAAGGGATGGAGTGAATGGTGAAAGAAGGAGATCACATGTGCAATGCTGCTCTATGGGGCCCAGTTGGGCACACCTTTGAGCAGGGCAGTCCCTTGGATGCTCTTTTCATCTCATGATCTGACATCATGATTAGACAAATATTGATGGTCCATAAATATCTGAATAAAAGGGATACTAAAAATTGTACATACTATTATGCTATTAAACTTATAAGACATACAATAAAAACTTTGGGAGATTATAATTAAATATCCTGTACAAAAGGATTCTCATATTAAAGGAAATCAAATTAGTGTCATATAAGGAAAGTCCCCAAGAGGCAATAGAAGGTTTACCCTTTTTGTACAACTAATGAAAATTCTTATAGAGAAGGTATAAGATTTCAGCATGGTCGTTATGATCTATAGAAGGATTATGTTAGGGTATTGAATCAATGGCTGAAAAGCACATTAATGATAAAAAAAAAAAAAGGTAGATCATATTATTATATCGAATTTACACAAGAACTAGAGAGTAAAGAGGATGACAATTGCAAGAAGGTTTGCAACTTGAGTAGCTTAGAGGCAAGTTAGACATGTGTGTTTGATCGACTGACAAAGTCTGATGAGGCATAACTTAAGATGTAAGAAGATATTTGATAGGTAAAGTAACATCCAAAACCCAACTCTCTTCCAAGGTCGAATTCCACTTTTGTTTCCAATAGTTTAAAAAAACGAAAATTTGTTTCTATATTGGTAAGAAAAGAAAAAAAAAAGAAGAAAACAAAATGAAATTTGGTATCTATAATGGTAAGGGAGCCTTTTTTGTTTAGTGGTCACATAAGGTAATTTTTTTAGTAAAGTCCTCTGCTTAATCATACTTCTAATGATATAAAATAACACATCAAATTATACTTAAAATTGCTTCCAATGATATTGTCCTAGCCTATCCCTCAAAATTAGAGGGCCTGCAAAAGATTTTCCTATCCCAGCCCTAGGACTTTTTGAAAAATTGAAAGCCCTCAATTTAAGTATTTTTTAAGGGTCGGGCCTGGCCTCCTTGTCAAAGGGCCAAACAAGCCTAGTTGAGAGCCCCAACACCAAAGAGGTAGCAACTAATAAAATATATATTATTTGAATTTGACTTATTTCTAATAATATCTAAAAGAAACTCTAAATTTGTTTATATTTTTATTTATTATCATATCACAACCATATGTGTATTCATTATCACTTATTCATTTATTTTTTAATCGATAATGGCAGATCATATTAAATATTTAAAAATATGAGGTACATGTTTACACCACAGAATTGCAGATCTTGATTACCCATTGAACCAGCCGTGGTTGCCCATTGAACCAGATCCAGTTTTAGTCCTAAAGTAATGTGTTTAATTCAATGACTTGTATCACTATCTGATTTTATGATTTTGCTCTTGCATTGCGTATTTCATTTTGTAGGTTTATGTGCATTGAGTGCTCTGACGACTCTAGATATAAGCAGCAACAATCTTAGCAGTGTTCCCATGTGTATGGGAAACTTTTCGTCACTTGAAACCCTCGATCTCTATGAGAACAAGCTTAATAGCCTTTTTGGCAACTCATCAATACCAGGTATATGGCCATAGATTTTCTCCTTAATTTGATTTCGTAGGTATTTGTTGTTGTTAATAAGGTTGCCAGTGGGTGCCACCTTATCTATATTAGACTGAGGTTTAAAAAAAAAGGGAAAATGATAAAAATTTTGAAGTTACACAGAAAACGGTCTTTTTGGCCATTGGGCTACAAAATTTGGGGGCTTTTGATTTTTACTAATATGATCTTTTCTTTTATATACCTCCTCCTCTTATGTTTTTTTTAATAATCATAGTCTTTTTGACCCAATCGAGTTTTAAATGCAAAGAGAAAGAAACAACCATTGCAACTCTGTCATATAATCTAGTGGCATGATTTAATTAGAATAATCTGAATATAATGAAAGCAATCTACTTCCACTATGCAGCTTGGACTATGCTTAGCACCTGAAGAGGCCTAATATTGGCCATTAACTAGAAATTGGGCCCTTTGTGTCAAATGTGTTGGGGCATAGCAAATCATTTATTTGGCTTTTTCATTTTATCACACTGCACCTTATTCTTTATTTGTGCGATGGGCAGCCTCATTTCTAAAACATTAGTCCACCGATGCAGCTTGGACTATGCTGGGTACTTGAAGAGGCCCAGCTTTGGCCATTAACTAGATATTAGGGCCTTTGTGTCAAATGTTTTGGGCCACAACAAATAATGTACTTGGCCTTTTATTTTATCATAGGACTAGACTCAATTCAAGTAGCTATTTTGCCACATTATAAGGTCTAAACTAAGAAAATGTGCTTCACAATAGCATAGCTTAAGAGCTAGTGTAGCCCATCTAAGTCATAATTGTAAATATGCAGTTCTAAGAGCTTGTTTGTTTGCAATACATAGGAATTAAATATATAAGAATATAGATAATTCATGCCATCTACGTTTAAAAATGAAGTCCAAATTAATTTTCCAAAAATGCTAGTCAAATAGCCACTTTTGTAATGAAAATTGAATCAAGGTAAGATCAATGTTAGAAAACTCGTGACTGATGCTCGACTCATCCAATGCCAAAAAAAAGGGGAAAAAAGGAAGGACTTAGATAAAGTCACCAAGGAGACTTGGGGGAGTCATTTTTTTAAATAATTTTAAAAGTATTTAAAAATGAATTCATTAGTTATAAAATGTAAATAAACATTTATTTACATGCATTCATGATAATCAATTTAAATTAATAAATTTATATATATAATAATGAAATAAAAAAAGAAATATTGTATATAACATAATTTTCTAGTCCAAATAATGAATATAAAAGATCTAATAAAAGTTTGAATTTACATTCTAGTCATCAATTTAAAATTGTTGACTCCAAACATCATGTACAATTACTCATAAATAAATTTTAATTAGACAAAATTAGATCTACCTATAAATGGTTTAGAATACAAACAACTTATTAAAATGAGATAAAATAACATATCAAATGATACTTAAAAATACTTCTAATGATATATTAAATAATACTATATTTAACTTACTCTTTCATGAAAACTAGATGACTCGGGAGAGTCAAGAGTCCACTTATAAAGTTTTCCAACTATCTCCAACTATGGATAAGATGAGTAATAAATATCAAGCTATCATTCATGTAGATTAGTTTTTGAGTGATCAAGAACAATGATTTAGTATTTCATCATTATTAGTTGACTCAGCAGCAAAATCTCCATCATTGATTTATAGTAATTAAGACCATGCCATGTCTGCTGTTGGGAAATTTTATTGCATGTGGAGGATAATTCTCGGATGTGGCCCAGTCTAAAATTATGGACCACTAGTTGACTGTAGTGGTAGGGGCCACTTGAAGTTGATAATCATGAATTGTTTTTTTGATGTCACAGGACTAAAGAAATTGCAGGAACTGGATCTCCATTCAAATCAGTTGACAGATGATAACATTTCTCCTTGGATATCAAACTTGACATCATTGACTGTACTATGGTTGGGATACAATACATTGAGAGGGTCCGGCACCATGAGAGGTACCATGTGTTTTTTTTAATTTAAATTATTAATTTTCTATAAAAAAACATTCCTAAACAAAATTTGGGAAATGATTTTCCTGGTACAAAAGTACATCTTGGGCTAAATTAACTTTTCCTCTTATATGCTTTTTGTAGCAATGGGTTTTATATTAAACATTCTCAATGAATGATTATAAGAAACTTATCTACATGCCCATCACTTCAGTTATAAGTGGAGGTGGCAAAAAGTGGCTTGACCCTTTGGACCAACCGAGCATGTTACCAGCCCTAGTTATAACAATCTTTAGAATTTGGCGGTATCCACCATACTTTTCAATAACCATTATTTAAAAAGGCTCCTTTAATAAAAATTTATAGAAATTCAATTAGAAGTAGGCAAAATTATTATAGATTTTAGAGGAAACAGGCTCTCATCCAGCAGAATGTAAGGAATGGAGAGTGACTGCTGAAAGATTGAAGATCTGCACAGCGAAGCCATAATAACGGCTGCAATAGAATTGTTTTTATTTTGATCGAATTCACTTCTTCCTAATAATATCTTAAATAGATTCTAGATTCGCTTAAATTTTTATTCATTATCATTTCACAGCCTTATGTATTTTCATTATCACATTTTTGTGGGATATTCCATGTACTGGAGGACCTTTATTTTAAACAATTCGGATTTCTATAGAATTTGGTCATTGTCCTTGACTTATTTATTACTTAGAATATATAAAATCTAACTGCAGTCACTGTTGATCTTCATAACCAATTAACCATTTCCCCCACCGAGAAGATTTAAGAAAATTCTAAAATCAGTAAACTTATTTTATAAAAATCAGCGATAATACTAATTGCTGTTAAATCCAGGCTAAGCTAAACTGCCATTAAATCAATAGTTATGATAGTACGATGAGATTGAATTTTTGCATGACCTTCTCCCTTGTGAGAATTGGAAATGACAAGAAGATCCTAGTTATCTTTTGTTTGGCCTTCTGTCTCAGTTGAGGACTGCTCAACTTTTGTAATTCATCACACAACACTAAAATCCGTAAAAAACAACGGCCTGAGTCAGTCATTTTTTCCCTAACACCGGCCGTCATAAATTTTCAGTCGTTTTTACAAAAAATGATGGCCATGGGGCTGTCGTTTTTTGAAAAATGACGGGCCTCATTTGAATTTCCCGATAGCCTTAGGTTGTCGTTTTTTTTTAAAAAAATGACGCATGAAAAAACAACTGCCCATGGCTGTCTTTTTCTCGAAATTTGAGGTAGTGTCATTAGCCATCTATCTAATTATCCAAAAGAGAAAATATATATTTCTAAATATTTCTTCCAATAGCATTATCTTTTTTTATAAATAATTTTCCTTTCCACTATCAACACTGGATAAAGGAGGAGAATGAGTCGGATTGGTAGTCGGCTATTAAAAAACAAGCCACGCTTTTTAATTTTTGATTAGGAGTAACTATTTAAGATGATTTTTTTCCTTTTTTTTTCCTTTTTTCTATTTTCCCCCTTTCAAAGGATTCCAATTCATGCAACCAAGAACACAACACATTGACAGGATACTCCACAAGTATCAAATGGGGAAGTATCAGATCATGCAGTTAATAGAACCTTTAAACCACACGGCGGTAAAGGGCAGGTAAGAGGAAATCATGGGTAAAACAAGATTGATATAAAGAAGCCAGCTCCTTTGTAGGTAAGAGCATGGAATTGATTGATATAACAAAATTGAAGAGAATAAAAATAAGCATTTTTTTTTATGAACACATTGAAAGGAGACTGCATAGGGACATTAGGAAGGATTGAACCTTTTCTTATGTTTGTAGTTAGTTGCATAAAGGGAAACATACAAGGGGGGAAAAGATTGAATGATAGGGTTATAATGGTCAAGATGGTATTAGATATTAAGGGCCTGTTTGACATTGTTCCTTTGTTGTTCCCAATTTTGTACTTGGATTTAATTGTGTTGAGATTGGGTTGTGCCAAGACTAAACTCTGTAGAACTTGTTTGGCAACATTATATTAAAATGCTCTGTTGAGAATATACCATACAGAATTTGTTTGGTACCGGTGTAAAAAGTTTTCTCCAACAAATGAAGCTAAATAATCATAGGATCTAAAACATACGACCCACCTTTTAATATTAAATTAAAATGCTCTATTGAGAATATACCATACAGAATTTGTTTTGTACCAGTGTAAAAAGTTTTCTCCAACAAACAAAGCAAAATAATCATAGGATCTAAAACATACGACCCACCTTTTAATGTTTGTGGCACTTTCTTAATTATTTTTTAAAAAGATTAATTATTTTTAAGATAATATTTTTTACCATATAACCCACATCTAGAAATTGGAATGTGGGACCCAATATTTTTTGAAAGATTAAATATTTTTTAAAAGATTAAATATTTTTTTGAAAAATTAATTATTTTTTTAAAAGATAATATTTTTTTTACCATATAACCTACATTTAGAAATTAGAACGTGTGACCCACACTCAAATGATTTGTAATGTAGTCCAACCATTATTAGAAATTAGGAATTATAATATCACCCCACCTTTTGTAATTGTTAGCATGTGACCTATTTTAAGAATTAAGTAGTAAAGTAATGTTGAGATTAGTAGGAAATAATTGTGCCAACAACTTGTTCTTAAAAAAAAAAGTTTTTTTGTTTTAAATTTCTTATGCTAGTGGGTTAAGATTTTGATATTCCTTCCCACGAACACAAAATTTGAAATAGTGATTTGCACATACCAAACATGTTTTGTGCAGGCTTATTTCGTGGGAACATAGGAGAATCCGAATGGCATGATGCCAAATGCACCCTAAGCTTTTAAATATAGTTAATGCATATTAACCTCATTGAGGAATAAGTAAGGATGGAAATGGGTTGGGTTTAAATGGGGGCCTGCCCTGACCCGCTTCTATTAGGGCCAGGTTTGATAGGGTTTGGATTGAGTACGGTTTTTCATACATAAACCTGAATCAGGTTCTCGGCAGGTTTGGGTTTTTTATTACATCAACCCGATCCGCCCAGTATCTTTTTACTTCGTATATTATTCAATGCATTTATTATTTTATAAAGTTCAATAGTACAAACGGTAATGAAAAGAGATGTTTTTTTAGAGATCATGGTTTCAAATCCCCTTAGAAAGATTTATTTTAATAATTTTCAGAAAACATAAAATAAACCACAAGTTGTGCCAACAAGTTGTTCTAAAAAAAAAAAGTTTTTTTGTTTTAAATTTCTTATGCTTGTGGGTTAAGATTTTGAGATTCTTTTCCACGAAAACAAAATTTGGAATAGTGATTTGCACATATCAAACATGTTTTCCGCATACTTATTTCGTGGAAACGTAGGAAAATCCAAATGGCACGATGCCAAATGCACCCTAAGCTTTTAAATATAGTTAATGCATATTAACCTCATTGAAGAATAAGTAGGGATGGCAATGGCTCGGGTTTAAATGGGGCCCGCCCCGAGCCCGCCCAGACCCACTCATATTAGGGCCAAGTTTGGTAGGGTTTGAATTGAGTACGGTTTTTCATACATAAACTTAAATAAGGTTCTAGGCAAGTTTGGGTTTTTTAGTACATCAACCCGATCGGCCCAGTATCTTTTTACTTCGTATATAATTCAATGTATTTATTATTCTATAAAGTTCAATAGTATAAACGGTAATGAAAAGAGATGCTTTTTTAGAGATCATGGTTTCAAATCCCCTTAGAAAGATTTATTTTAATAATTTTTAGAAAACATAAAATAAACCACAAACAAATCCAATATGGTAGAGCATGTTTGGTAAATGTGCTTTCCGCGGAAAACCAACCAATTTTCCACTAAATCGTGGACTTCCCACGTTTAGGTATAGCCTGGAACGTGGAACACATGTGTTTGCATTCCACGCGTTTGTGGAAAGGCGGGGTTGGGCCCCCCTTAGATATGTGGATTCCGTAGCAGTGCAGAACGGGAGCTATTGGGTGTGTTGCCAGTCACACATTTGTGGGTCTTACATATTAGATCATAACCGTTAAATTGTTTTCCATCCCAAGAACAGCTACGGGATCAATTTTTAGCCATTGAATCATCGTCTATACTGAGATATTTTCAAAAACGTAATCAACGCTAGAGATGCAAATCTGGACTTCTATGGGCTCCTTTTCAAAAATCAAGACCGTTAGATTTGATCTAGAGGCCAAGAATAATTATGGGAGAAAATTTCAAAACGTGGAGCTATGTGGATCATGGGATATTGGCCAAAATGCTCCACACCATTGATTTCTTTAAGATTTCTTCCCTGAAAAGCTTCTATTTTGCCAAACCTGAATTTTTTTTAGGGAGGATGCATTGATTCCAAAGGTAAGGACGGAATCATCACACACATAGAATCCCTTCATCCCCACAAATGTTTACCAAAAGTGCCCTTAAGGAAGGCAGGCAATGGATAGTTCATGACACTGACATATTGCTTTGGCAAAGGAACAATGTTAAAGAAGCTATCCTCGACTTTGTAGCAGGCTTTGATCTTGCATCAGCCAATACACATTTCAAGAAGAATGATAAAACAACCTTTGGCCTTTTAGAGTGAACCATGCAGAGCTTATACAAATTGAGTTCTAATTAGCCATACATGCTCCACGCCGCATGCAATGTAACATTCAATTTATATATGCCCAGTTCAAATTGGGTATCTGAAACCCAAGCCTCACACAAATTCTAAGGCAGCTTATAAACCCATGCGGGCAGCAAAAATCTGGCCTAGGTATATATTAGCTCCCACATTTTGTCCTTGAATGAGATTCGGATCAAAGAGGTCAGGATCCGACCGGAGTTCAATGAATTAGTTCCATTAGATTCATTGGGTCAACCCAAGTGTATTTTCAGTCCTAAGTAATCTATTTAATTTTCAGAGTTTTTTAAGAGGCCCTCATATTTTCACAAAACCTCATCCAATATTTTATGTTTTTATTACTAAAATGTCCCTTCATTGACATTCTAACTGTACAATAATTTGTTTTTGAAAACTTGGGCTCAACACAGGTTATTATGATAGTACTATTTATTCTAATTGCATTGGAGCTCATGCCCACTTGAGTTTTGAGTCCTCATTTGGCTAAAATAACTTACTCTGGGAAGCTTTACATAAAAAACAGGCTAAGAACAAATGATTAAAGGTGAAAATCAACCATGAAAAACTATCAAAAGAATTATCCTTTCTAAGGGAAATTGACTATTGGCACTTGCCCTCCAGTAAATTAAACGCTAAGAATTTGGTGGGATCTGCAAGCATTTTCATTTTGGTCCTTCACTCTTCACCTTTTTAATGACCTTTATTTATAAGCTCCTTTAGCATGAGTTTCTAGAAACTCCATTAGAAGTACTTAGCGGAAAGAGGCTCTCATTTAGTGGTATTGAAGGGGTGGAGAGTAAATTGTAAAAGATAGAGATCTAAAGGGAATCATAATATTTTTTTAAGATTTAGTTTACTAGGATAAAGGGTGGTCAACCATGTCCTGTGAAATTTTCTTCTACTAATTGTGCTAGCATGGAAAAACTTCCTAATTCTATCAAAACCACTCCTTAAGCAAAAGTTCCACAAACTTTTGTCACCGCAATTCCCACGGCATCTTACATTCCAACTCCAAAGGATTTGGCTAAGTTAGATTTTGATGTATCTACTAATATAGCCACCCAGAGTTCTCGTATACAGGGGTCAATGGTAATCATAAACTCCAACCAGTTCTAAACTGATTTGGAGTTAAAGCAAGAATTTGAGTAATGATAATCTACTAGCTAATTGAGGGGGGACTCTCACTTGATCATATAAATTTTGCAACAACACAACACAATCTCTTGGAAGATGCTGGCATTGCGGAGGAAGATCTACAACATACCTTTAATCAGTAAGTACATTTCTATCGGTGTTCAGCCAATGGAGTTGTTTGGCCTAACTGGCAGCACCAATAAGCATCGTCTTTGTATTCCTCTCTCTCATCATATGAACATTTTACAAAATCACTTGCAAGGAAAAATCACACATAACAAGTCATTTCCTTCTTCAATTGCACAAAATCACTTGCAGGAAAAAATCCCCCTTTAAAAGGAGAAAGGAACCACTTTTATAAAAAAATTTTTGATTGATGGATTTTCATGTCTCTACTTATTTGAGTCGGACACACCAGTCCAAGCCAGATTGATAAGATAAGTCTATAATGATGATATTGACAATAATGACTATGATTATGATGATGATGAGTTTTCATTTTTTATTTTGATGAGTTACTATTTTAAATTTTGGTCTTATTATTATTCATGCAGGGTTTTGTAGCTTAAGGAACCTGGAAGCCTTGGATATAGAAAGGAACACATTTGAGGGCATTTTAGAGCCATGTTTTGGTAATATGCATAGTCTCAGCTATCTGAATCTTCCTCGCAATCAATTTAAAGGATCTATTCCATCATTCATTTTTAGCAACTTGACTCTGTTGGAGGACGTCAATATATCACAAAACCAATTTAATGGTTTGTTTTCTTTTTCAATGTTTGCCAATCTGTCAAAGCTTTCAAACGTTGACCTTTCAGAAAATACACACTTAGAGGTCGAAACAGAGAGCACCATGTGGGTTCCGGCTTTCCAACTGGAGTCCTTGTTGCTAAACAATTGCATTCTTAACAAACGTACCGGCTCTGGCATTCCAACCTTCATCTCTACTCAACAGAGTTTAGACATCTTAGAGTTAGGTCATACCTCCCTTAAAGGGACAATTCCATCTTGGTTATTGTACAATCTCACTATTAATTCCCTCATTCTCAGAAGTAACTTTCTAGAAGGCCCATTTCCCAAGTCAACTCACTACAATATGTCATGGATCCGAGATCTTGACATCTCCAACAACAATTTTTCAGGTGAGCTTCCTCCTAACATTGGCACCCTTTTTCCCAATCTAGTTATTTTCAACATGTCCACAAATGAATTACAGGGTGTTATCCCTTTTTCCTTGAGCAAGTTACAGATGTTGGAAACATTGGACTTATCACAAAACAAACTCTCTGGAGATATGCCAGAAGGTTTGATTGGAAACAATACCTCACTCAAATATTTGAAATTGTCAGACAATGAATTGAAGGGTAACATTCTTTCAAGATATTGGAACATGACCGAGTTAGTAGTTTTGTTACTTGATAACAATGATTTTACTGGAACCATCTCATCCAATATGCTGAGTCCTTCATTGATCGTTCTTGATCTAAGAGGGAACAAGCTATCAGGCTCTATTCCTAGCTGGTTACCATCCCTTGTGAATTTGAAATTACTTCTCCTTGGTGAAAACTTCTTTGATGGATCTATCCCGACACAACTTTGCCAATTGCAAAACTTGCATTTTTTGGATCTCTCAAGCAACAGAGTTTCAGGAAGCATACCCTCTTGTCTGAACAACATTTCTTCTTGGATGGAAGAAATTCCAATCCAAATTGACCAATCACTTGTACCACAGTTTGAACGACATATCTTCATTCGTCATAAAGACTTTGGAAATGACCTGATATATACTAGGGTTAAAACCAATTTAAATACGAAGGGTACAATCCGAACTTATGAGGGTCTTCCTCTTTCTTTGATCACTGGTATCGATCTGTCCATGAATCAATTGACAGGTAGTATTCCATTCCAAATGGGAAACTTGAAAGAACTTCGCTCTCTAAACTTGTCTCGCAATCTTTTGTCTGGCCCTTTTCCAGAGTCCTTCCAAAGCTTGGAAAACATCGAGAGTTTGGATCTTTCACATAACAAGTTAGTCGGGATGATTCCACCTCAAATAGTTGAACTTTGCTCACTATCCACCTTTAGTGTTGCCTTCAACAATCTGTCAGGTGTGATCCCATATGAGAATCAATTTCATACATTCAATGAGACTAGCTACTTGGGTAATTATGATCTTTGTGGACCACCTTTAAAAAGGAATTGCTCATTCAACAACACATCTCCAACTCGAGATAGCAAAGGAGAAGAAGACGATAACTCTGAGATCCTGGACAATCCTTTGGTTTTCTACTCATTGGTGGCAATTTCATATGCTTTGGGATTCTGGAGTTTCATTGCTCTTATTTGCAATAAGAACCGGCGAGAAAATCTTTTTAGGACTGTGGATAGGTGCTATGATTGGGTGTATGTAAACTTTCAACGGTTTCAGCTATACCTAAAAGGTCATTGTAATTAAGATTGCTGCTTTGTTTTGACTTGGTAAGTGTTACTAGTACTCTTGATTTGAGACACTAGCATATTTGTGGTGATTACATTTTTCAACGAAGCCAATTTAATTTCTCATAGAATGAGTTAAACAATACAATGCAAAAGTTATCTAGGAGGACACATTCTTATTACATGAGGAGAGAGTTATAGACATACATTAAACTTTTACAATATCATTATGATATTTGCATACCAGATTGGTATATGTTTGAACTATCCATCAAAACTAGTCTAAAAGAATGTGTGATTTACGTGCCAAAACTTAGGAGCAAAACAATAATCCTTTTCGGTTGATTCAATATATGTGGCAGTGTCGACCGACAGACTACCATAAATAAAAAGGTTTGTTAAATTTGTCACATATAAAAATTCAATCTATGGGATGTTACTTGTCACCTGAGCAGAAGGAATGAAATTGAGTGATAAATATGAAAGTAATTAGCAATTTGCTGTCAATGCTTTTGATCGAATGGCTAACAAGTTTAAATGTGGCCCCTTTTTTATAAAAATTTAATAAATGAAAACCTATTTTTTAATAGAAACGTAATGATATGGGCACAGGTGTACAAAAAATTCGTTAATCCATAAAACCAAACTAAACCAACCCGATTCGTAGATTTTTAGCTCAACTGATGGTTTATGATTTGGTCATGGATTGAAAAAATCATAATCTGTTAGTGACGATTCAGTGTCGGGTTTTTCTTTCGTTTATGAATTTAAATTGAACCGAACCGTTGACATAGAATATATTTAAATAGACATATATTATTAATTAGTTAAACATCACATATAATATAATTTTTGTATTTAACATAGTATAGTGAAATATAATTATAGATGACAAAAGAGGGTGAGAGAAGTTTTTACATATTGGGATTAGTGAAATGATTGACATGTTTTTAAGTTATAAAGAGGAAGGGACCCTATCCTACATCGGTTAATTATAGAAAATATATTTATCTCATCTTCTATAAAGTCAATTCCCTTCTTGCAATGGGCTAAGTGCAACTTTGCAATAGGGCTTTATTGTATTGGTTTTTTGTAAGGACCTTTACAATGATTTAAAGTTCAAGATTTTTTATTTTTTATTCCATACAAAATGTAAATTATTTGATTTTTAATTGATCCAATCTATTTATTTGTGGTTCAGTTTGGTTCGATTTTGAATAGTCAATGGTTCAATTACGGATTGCAAAATTAAAAAACCGTGAATAACAGTTTGGTGGAGGATTAGGTTTGCAAAATTAAAAATTAAAAATTAAAATTACGGATTTGCAAAATTAAAAATTACGGATTGCAATAATTTTGATCCATCTGCATGATTTCATCCAACGGTAAATATCAATCCCATGCATTCCCCCAAACAGGATGAGAGATTGATCCAATGGTCCCAATTGAGACAACAAGGCCAACAGTCAACTGTTTTGACGGATACAATGGACCATTCAAACATTGGTCAGAACTGAGACCACAGTCGTCCATGACGAAAAGAAGGCGTTTTGGGAATCTTTTTCTCTTTTTTGCAAGTTTTTCTTTCCTATGGAAATAGATCTATGTGGCTTACATGCAATCTGCGGTTGATACGTTTATTCGATGCTTTCATTGATGATCTCGATTGAAATCGATGGATATGGATTCCGAAATGGATCAGAAATACAGGTTTCTTGATATGAGGATCTAGATCTGCCTTTTTCAGGAATATTTACATGGAATCTGCGGTTAATGCGTCGGTTCTTTTCTTTTCTTTTCTCTGATTCGTTCGATTGCAATAGGTGGATAGAATTAGATTCCGAAATGGATGGGTAATATAGGTTGGTTGAATCCTGATGCGGATATTATTTGAATCATGCTTTCTTGCACTCTTTTATCTTTTCTTCTTCTTTACCTTCTTCTGTTGCTAAAATCGTTAGAATCTGTCGTTTGTGTCTACGAATCTACGCTCCGTAGATTTATTTTTCTTTTCAGTGAAAATTTTTCGTGGATTCTCTATTTGAATCATCCGGATCTTGCTTTCTCGCACTCTTCGTAAATCTTCAGATCTCTGATCTTGACGCTTCTCTCTTTTCTTATTCCTTGTCTTCTTCTTTTACTAATTGGCGAGAATCTACTATTTGAGATTCGTGTCGTTGCTTTTCTTACTGCTCTCCTTTGTTTAATAAGAGATTTCTGGTTTTTTTTTTTTTTCTGAGTCGCCAATTACTTCGATTCCCTGCTTTCCCTGATTCTCACAGTTGGATTAGATGGAGAGAGAGAGAGAGACTTTGAAGTGGTTCCATTGTTAAACGCATCTTATTTTGCGCGCTTTTTTTTAGATATCAAGATCATCTGACATCTGATTTGATCACAACTTCTTAATGTATTCTAAATTTAATTAGCTTCGATTGTTAATGCGTATTTTATTTTATTTTTTTGAAAAAAGCCAGAACTTTGAAACAATTCGAGAAGTACCAGTACCTTCAGAAATTCTAAAAGAACTCCATTCACTTGAAACTGCTTTTAAAACAATTTTTGTAAATTACTCTTTGCACTTGCATTTTCAGTGATTTTAATACCGAATTCCTTTTTTCTGAAAAAAAAATCTAAAAAACTCCTCATACATAGCATTTCTTTTTACATATTTATTCTCCAAGTATGGCCTTCTTGATTCTGAAATACACCTTTAAGTTTTCTTAAGTGTAACAATCTTATTGTCCTTATAATCTTTTAGAACCACTTTGGATTCCTTTTTAGTACAAGTTCATAAAACTTGAAACAGGATTTTTTTTAACAAAAATAAAAAAATAAAAAAATCTGAGTTTAAAAGTTGAGAGTGTTTTTTTTATAATAATAATAATTATTATTTTGGTCCTTACAATTGATGTGAACCTAGGGAGGTTTTAGGAAAAAACTATTAACTTGATTACATCTTGCTTTCTCGCTTTCTTTGATCTTCATATCATCCAATCTTCAGACTCCCTGTGTCCGAAGTGGATATTTAACATAGGTCACTCTGAGATTCATCCTCAATAGGCCACATTTGATTGTGAATGACATCTTGCTTTGAGGCACTCTTCTTAGTTCTTCACAATCATCTGATTCATGACTTATTCGCCTGGTTCCCCTTTTCATATTATTGCTAATTGTTCTTGCTTTCATGCAGCCCTATTGGATATTTTGAACTTGAGGCCCCCATCCCTCTCCTTTCTCCGTTTCTGCTGCTTCTGCTTTAATATAGGCTGTTTCTCCTTTTTGACCTTCACTCTCAGATCATTAAAATCTGAAATTTTCTACTATCTGTTTGTGTGGAACTGTTTATAACTCATCAAACCTAAGTTATAATTTAATTTTTAGCTTTCTTTTGGGTCTGCACCATGCATCATAATCATCTGAATTTAAGCTTTATCTACATGGCTTGGCTTAAAGAGTTTGGACCACAAGTCTGAAATTGATAAGGGCCATTTTTTTAATGGCAATCGTAAGGGTCATTTGCTGAAACATTGCTAGATTGCTATGTTTAAAACAATGCTCACCGCTCAATTCGGTGAGCGAATCTGGAATTCCCACCTGATGTGCCCATAAGGATTAAGGATGGGTGGAAGAGGATTAACAGCCACGGCTTGCCATTTGTCTGGTGGTCTTCAGCAATGAGTATTTGTTTTGTACAAGGTGCAAAACAAGGTATTAGGTTGTGTATATTTAACCTTCCCCCAAACCATTTAATATATGGAAATCACTCGATTATGCCAGCCCCCTCTTTGATGCAGCCCTAGGGTTAGGGCTTGCGTGGAGGTGCCTAAGCATGTGTCCAAGGACACTTCGAACCGTCAAAATGACTTCACACACACGAGAACGCACCTCTCTCGGAAGACGCAATTCTATTAATCAACCAAATCTGAGAATATCTTCTCTACAATGCAATATATATAGTAAAAGCAAACTTAGTGTGTAAGAAAACCCTAGGTTAAAAATGGAAACTTTCCTAATAACAATTTAATTAGAAATTTACTAATAATAATCCTAATCTAAGTTGAAGAGGGGCTGCTGGGGCCAGACTGCATCATCCTCCTCGGGTTGAAAGTAGAGTTCGTCCTCGAACTCGATTCTGCTTCGGATTGCCAGTGTAAATGTGTTGAACATGAAGGACTTCCTTTGTGGCAGCTTTCCAGAAATTCTTCTTTGGCGGTTGTGGTTTTTCAGGATGAAGATTAACTTGCTGTCCACCATGCATGAATGTATAAGTGTTGTCATGCATATCATGAGTCCCATTCTTGTCATACATCCATGGACGGCACAATAAGATATCACCACTATCCATAGGTAGCACATCACACCAGATTGTATCCTTGTAAGTCTCACCAATGGCAAAAGTAACTTTGCAAGTATGTCGAACATGCGCTTGATCACCATTCATTAACCACTTGACAAAATAAGGACGGTTATGCTTATAAACTTTCAATTGGAAGCGATCAACAAGAGCTTGGGAGATGAGATTTTCACAACTTCCACTGTCAATAACAACTGTGCAATTTTGTCCCTGAATCATTCCTTCGGAACGGAAAATATTTTTGCGCAACCACTTATACTCAACAATTGGTGAAGCGTCCTTGAGGACAATAAGAGCTTCATCTGGTGGCTCTGCATCGGCGAATTCAATTTCCCCAGTGTCAATATCCTTGGGATTGTCAATATCCTTAGGATCAGTGTCAGTACCCTTAATATCATCTCGGATATTGTTATCAGCACCTTCAATCTCAATCAAATGTATTCGTTTTGGACATTCTGCTGCTCGATGTCTGTACTGATGATAATGAAAACAAACCATCTTATTTTGACCTTCAGTCCTAGCAAAAATCTGTCCAGTGGATTTAGCTTCATGTAGAGGGGAATTCTTTGGTTGAACCCATTTGGATTTTTGTACTTGATGATTTGCAATTCCCTCAGCCTTGATAGCATGTTGGATGAGTTCATCGACATTATCAAAATGTTGGAAGGCAAGGATATGCTGAATGTCTAGTCTCAATCCATTGAAAAATTTATTAACTACCACATCATCATCTTCATTCAAGCCACAACGAGTTTGCAGAGTCAAAAATTCCTCAGAATATTCAACAACTGTCTTGGACCGTTGTTTCAGATTTTGAAAATTGGAACGGAGATCTCTTGCATAGTTGACATGGAGGAATTTTTGCTTCAAAATATTTTTCATCTCAGTCCATTATATCAACTGGGTCCATGTTTTGATTCCTCCGGTTTCTTTGCAATTCAGCCCACCAAATTGCAGCATAATTTCAGAATCTGGTGGCAATTAGTGTGACTTTATGATGCTCAGTCATTGGCTTTTGCGCGAAAATATGCTCTACGCACACTAACCAATCCATAAATTCCGCAGGTTGCAATTTTCTATCATATTCAGGAATCACAATTTTAATCCTTAAGTCACAATCAAGATTATAGACAGGTGGATCCCGGTGATTCCGAATATTTGCACTATCATCACGGTGGTGGTGCACACGCTGATTATTTTCCAAATTTGTTACTCTAACGTCCAATTGTTGTAGGGTAGTGTGCATGCCATCAACTTTTGCAGATAATTCTCTAATAACACTAGCCAAATCTTCAAGTGAAGAAGATGAAGATTCAGCATCCACTCGCTTCTTAGGAGGCATTTTTTTTTTAAATGCAAAATTTAAATCTGACTGACCTGAGGTGGAGATCTACTCTTCAGAAGGATACTGAGAAGGACAGATTGGAAATCGGAACACTTCTGCAGAAACAAATTCTGACCGTAAATTGTTGCAAATCTGACTAGAACTCTTTTAAGAAGAATTTCGTTTGTGGGCCAGTTTGTCTATGGGCTCACCCACCTGAAAGCAGCTCAAGCGTACCCGGATTGAACACGGCCCAAAACTAACTGTTCACTGTCTCGTTCTGCGTGACAGGAAGATGGAGATAAAAATAGGTCTTCGTGTGTTTCGGTAGATACAAGAACAGGGGAGAGTGATGGCGTCTCGGTTGGCGACGACGGCAAGCGGTAGTAGCGAGGAGGGGAGTCCCGATGCAGATGGTGACAAGCAGTGTCAGGCAAAAGCTGTAGCAGCGAGGAGGGGAGTCCCGATGCAGATGGCGACAAGCAGGGTCAGGCAAAGGCTGTAGCAGTGAGGAGGGGAGTCCCGATGCAGATGGCGACAAGCAGGGTCAGGCAGAGGCTGCCAACGGCGACTGTGGCAATGATCAGCAACGGCAGCATCGACAGGAGGCGGCCCAGGTATGTTGTCGTCTCTCTCTCGGCTGCGGATCCTCTCTCTGCTGCTTCTTTCCTTTTTTTTTTTTCTTATGCTCGGGGGGGGGGGGGGGGGGGGGGGGGGGGGGTAGGAATATGGACTGCCACTTGCGAACATGGAAACAGTAGTCGAGGGGTGAAGGAGTAGGAGGGGGTTGAGGATTTGAAGAGGGATTTGGTGCGGCATTGACCGAGAGGGGTCGATGGGGGTTGGATGGGTTCCGGCGAATGGGTTTTAACAGAGGCGTGGTTTTAGGTTTTTGGTTTGGTGTGGGAATTTAGGGATTTGGGTACAGTAAGGTTAGGGGTTGGGATTGGAGAAGTGACAGGAAAATCAGTGTCGGCAGGAGTTTAGGGTTTGAAGATGGCGGTAATAGGTTGGGTGTCGACTAGAATGGCAGCGGAGAGGATGGGTAGTCTGGGATAGCAGCGGAGAGGATTAGATGAACGGTGGAGAAAGTTGCTGAAGATGGGGTGCCGGGTTTAGGGTTTTGAAGGGGATTAGGTTAGGAAAGGGGAGTTGGCAGTGGATTGGGTTGTGCTCCGGTGAAGGCCGAAAGGGTAAGGATTTAGGTTTGAGATGATGGGGTTTCGAGAGGATGGGGTAATCACGCCGGAAGTGACGACAGTGATATGGGGTCTGGCCGGCTGATGAAGAGGGGTAAGCATGCCCGAAGATCGTGCAGATCCTTTGGCTCTAATACCAATCTGATGCAGCCCTAGGGTTAGGGCTTGCATGGAGGTGCCTAAGCATGTGTCCAAGGACACTTCGAACCGTCAAGATGACTTCACACACACGAGGACGCACCTCTCTGGGAAGACCCAATTCTATTAATCAACCAAATCTGAGAATCTCTTCTCTACAATGCCATATATATAGTAAAAAGCAAACTTAATGTGTAAGAAAACCCTAGGCTAAAAATTGAAACTTTCCTAATAACAATTTAATTAGAAATCTACTAATAATAATCATAATCTAAGTTGAAGAGGGGCTGCTGGGGCCATAATGCATCACTCTTCCTGGTGACAATGGTTCTTTAATGATCTTATCAGTTTAAATAACTGTGTACAACATTTGTGCTGTTAATTGGGTCAAAATGGAGCGTTTGGGCTCTGTACTCATACGTGCTACCAACATGGACTCAAATATTCTAGTAAGTCAGATTTTAAGCAAGATGGGATGATGATGATGATATCACGACTGTTTTAAAATTATGCTCATGAACCAATTCAAATGTTTTAAAATTATGCTCATGACCCAATTCAATGCAACTTGTCCTTGATAGATGGGATAATGCTTCCATCATGATGATGGTTAATTTTATTGATTGGAGGATGTTGGAATGTATAAAACACTTGCATTTGTTTTTTGTCCAATGGTGGAGCAGAAGTTGTGTTTCAGCAACTGCATTAGGTGGGGCTCAAAAGTTTCTGCATCTTTTCCAACCTGAAAGGCTAAAATAGTTGTTGATACATTTTGTTTATGGTTGGAGATAAAAGAAATCATGCTATCAATTATTAAATATGAGTGTACTTCCAAAAGAGGTCTTGTAGATCTTCTTGTGTGCTCTTTACAGCTCTTGCTGATGGTTTGCAGTACTAGCACTGAAAAGAGTTACCAACTGATAGTTTGCAGTACTAGCATTCTAGCATTGTGAAAAGAGTTGCAATTGTTTTGTTCCACGTTCTTCGTCATTGGTAATATATATATATATATATATATTTTCATTTATTTTTGCAGATTACTGTTCTACCCTTGAAGGTGATAAATCATACGAATGTTGGAGAGCCTACTTTGAGCTGAAAGATTTTGATGTAATCTCTAACCCTTCTGTGAGTTTTTTTACCTTGATGCATGACGTATTGGAATTTGGATCTCTTACTTTTCTCCTTTCATGTCTTTAACATCAGAGGGAGTCTTCTAAGGAGGACGTGGAGAAGCTGCTCATTCAATTTGGTGGAGTGAAAAGTCTAATGGGATGTTTAAATGGGATTGCGGCAACCAGAAAATTGAGAAACAGAGAGCTTGAAGCAAATGAACAACTAAATGCCAAGGATCAAAACCAAAGTCATTTTCCTATTCCAGATGGGCTTCCCAAAACCGAGGAGGAGCTAGAAGAAGAGGAGAAAGCTAGGATGCCAGACTCTCCATTCACCAGGCTCCTCAGAAGCAAAGGCAAGTCCCCTGCTTGGTATTCTCTTCCACCTGATCATGAAACCGATTGATGGTTCTCATTTTCCACGTCTGTTCCTACTTCCCCAGTTCTTGTGAATAGTGTTGTGTCTCACAGGTTTTTACCTCATCAGCTTTTGTTTAGATGTCTAGAACGGTTCTTGGGATTTAATCCTGCAGATGAAAGACGGCTGAAGAACTTTTTTCTTTTTTTTTTTTGTTTTTCTCCTTTTTTTTATTTTCATGTTGATAAATTCACTTTTATTATCTCTGATGAATCAATTGTAGTATTTGCATTGTGCTTACACTGAATTATCTATGAAACTTATGCCTATAAATGCGGTAGAGATTTTCTTCCTTCGTGTCCACACACCCCACCCCCACCTGCCTCCTCTTTGCATGTCACTTCCATGGTAAGTTGAACCCATAAGCTTCCATCCGTTTGTATTTGGGGGATTTGCATGTGTTTTATGTTTGCACGCAATAATCAATTTGTTTAGTAACATGGCCCGAAAACACAACTGATATTAGCTGCTGTGGTCAATATAATGGTCAATAGGTGTGACTTCTTTTAACCAGTGATTAAAGTACAGCAGTGCAGATTGCACAATCATCTTATTAAAGTGGTTCAATCGCCTCATTTCACTGGCAACTCAATGCTTAGCCATCTTACTTTTTCATTTAAAAAAACTATTATAGACTATACCTGGACCTTGGATTGTTGGATGCATGTGTATTTATCAAAAGAAAAATAGATTAAAAAAAGGTTTAATCATTAGTTCTTAGAATCAATACCAGAGACCCTGTATAAACAACGGCGTGACCATTGGTATATGAATCATAATGGTTGAAGTCATCGCTGACTCCCAATTCAATAAATTGGTTTGCAAGCTTGCACAGTTAGTTTTAATATTGGGGTCAGATCCAATCTAAAATTTGGGCCTGTTTAGCATATGGGTCAAGCTTAGACTAAGTGCTAAAAGTCCAAAGTGCAGCTTATGTTCTTTAACTACCAAGTGATGAAAGGTCGGCTGGGTCTTATATATATTAGGCGGTCCACTTATGCACGCTTTCGAGCTTGTGCCGGATACCAGCATTAGTTTCTAAAGTTAAATTGGCTTGGATATGCCTCATCCCGCACCACCCTTGGCCTTACCTTGCACATGGTAAGGCCTTACCTTGCACATGGTAAGGCCCACAGGTTCTGCACCTGAACCAATCCAATACCCTTGGTGCAAGCTGAATCAAGGACATGTAATTGGTTCTGAAAGTCCTAATAATTAAATGAAGATTTGATGGATTAACTATATATATAAAATTTACCAAAATCTATATACATATAAAGGGATTTCGCATGTGAGACAGAGTCTCTGTACATGTACACTCATTGCACTAGAGTGTGAGGCCCATCCTTGATCCCAAAACCCTTCTCATGAATTGGCACCAAACCCAATTTGACATTTATTCTAACCTTATCCATAGTTAAATTTAACCTTAAAAAAAATTTTGAGTGCTTGATTTCTCTCCCTCTTTTATCCATGTTCGGATTTTTTTTAATTCTCCCCTTTTTCTTAATTGATTTTCTAGGTGGCCCAGCAAGGATGTTAACCGATTTCCCTCAACACAACTCTCACTTTTAGGAGACTAGTGAAGCCCTGCACGTGCAAGGCATGTGCATGGAACACAAAGTGATACTAAGCTTCTACTAAATTTCAAAAAAACCAACTTAGATGCAATTAAGGAATTAAGAAAATGCTTACATGACATCATGTAGAGTAGTCTCCTCGCACTCATCCAGCTCCATTCACGATAACTGGGTTTCCAATCTTGGTGGCAGAATCTTCTGCAGAGAACAGCATTGATGCAGGAAATATTGTTTAAATATTCCAAAAAGTTTTTGGGAGTCATGAGAAAATCCTATGATACCTGGATACTGATTGGGTATGGGCATAGTTAAGAAGATCAGGGATGCTCAATTTAAAAAAAAAAGATTAAAAACAGTACTGTTTAGCAAGAGATGCAACTTACTCAAAGACGGAGATGAGCCAAAGCCATGAATGGCTTGGCTAAGCAATGAGAATGCAAACTACAGCATCAGTCCACACAGCAGAAGTGATGACAAGACATGTTTTTCAAACCTTCTGGCTTCCACACTCAATAGAACACATAAACATGAGTGGGTAAGGCATGATGGTCAATTATTTCCTGAGAAAGTAACCTCATCATCAGCAGGAAAAAAAAGTGCCAGTATAAGTTTAACAAGTCCTCTTACTTCATAAATGAAAACTTGGAACAAGGTTATTGTGGTTAATAGAGTAACATGTATTGAAAAAACAACATCATTTGCAGCTACTGGAATCATCTGACGTAAATAAAATAAAAACCCAATGAATTTACAGAAAGTACAACTGAGTGAGAAAATAATTCTATTTCACCTTCTACAAACTATTTAAGGCTTTAAGCCAGCCATTCAGAACATATCAGATACTGTAAAATGTATGTACAATAGCTTAAATGGCAAGGTAAATGTAAAAAGAAAAATAGTACAGACTCAGTATGACCTGTAATTAAGTCAATAGATAGCTAGATCTGAACTTAGTCTGTTCTTATTTACTCAGAACATAGTGTGTCTCTATCATGAAGTTTTTGTTTTCTTTCATTGCCCCAATGCAAAGTAGAAATGTTTACCATCATTCTAAAGAAACAATTCCAAACTGCTAAGTCAATGTAGAAACTCCTAAAAGCATTTAAAATAAAGCTTTCCATGCAAAAAGAACCCATCAACTTTGATTAGAGATGCAAACATGAGTAGGTGTCTGCATTCATTTTTCAATTGCATGGGTAAGTTTAGATGTATCCCATAATGCACTCATAAAAACTGTGAGCAAATGAGTGGTTTCTTCCTCAGACCACTGTTGGCACCAAAATACTTGCATGCAAATAAATTATCTCACCAGCTATATTTTTCAAATTCTATGCAATTGTAATGAATGAAAAACCAGTCATTTTGTTCATCACAAAATATTCAAACAAAATACTCAACCAATTTATTAGTAAGTAAAAAACTCAATATGTTATTCTTTCACATATAGTTACACATATCATCTTCTTATATAAAGTTAGCCAATCATCAATATGAGCATAACAACCAAATTCAGCTTACAACAGAACACCAATGATATCTAAGTAAGACAGTAAGTTTTGCTGCCAAATTACAATGAGAGCTTCATTAAAAACATACAACCTGTGCAGTCAAATTAAAATAATGGTGAGCACGTCTTTCCAACGTACATTCCACGCATCCAACATGCAATCTGTAGTTAATTTTGGGCAGTTTGAATTCACACAAGTACAACACTTTTAGGCCAGGCCAACCCTCTTTGTGTCAAATTCAAGCTTAGGTCTTACAGTGTCAAGTCAAGTTTTGACCTAATTTCGAAAAATTGATCAAATGGAGAAAAGTTAAATGTGCAAATGACTCAAGTCAAGATTTCTCTGTGTTTTTGTCAAAAGGCATGTACAATTTATAGATTTAAAACACACTTTCAAGATTCAGGAAAGGAAAACCTGAGAGAAGCTTTTTCTTCCCAACAGAAATCACCTCAAAACCAATTCCAATTCCCAGTGCCTTGAAAATTCATATAGTAAACATCAGCAACCCTTATGCCACAAATAAAAAAGGGCCAGATGAAAACTAAATATGGATTATTAATCTGTAAATCAACCATGATATATACACAGCTCATGGATGTGTCAACTGGCCAGTGGTCAAATATTGTAGTTATTGATTACAAAATTTTATTGTTATGCAAAAACAGGTAGTTGAATTAAATGGTTATACATTTGCAATCAATGGTCTGAATCATTACCAAAATGCACCAATCAATGGTTTACAAAGTTGATACAATTTATACATGGCACTCAACCAAACCAAGATACAGCACACACTATCCTAAATTGATATGAAGTCTGCAGTTAAGATATTGTGAAGGTTTTGAGCAAATGTCATCATGACACCATATGAATTGAAAATTATGCTAATACCTTCAGCTTGCTTATAACATGCAAGCAGTCATCTTCTGAAACTGAATCATAGCAGTCTTTCGCCTTTGGCAGAGTAGAGTACAGAGTTCCTGCACATTGATCAAACCTCCACTGTGAGATTTAGTAGCCAAGTATATCTCAACTATTTGCACCCCTACCTAGGCAATATGTAGCTTCATTTTAGTAGGAGTGTTCATACCAAAAGATGAATGATGCCAACAGTCAGATTTCTCTGTCTTCTTGTCAAAAGGCATGTATAATTTATAGAAAAAAATACACATTTTCAAGGTTAAGGATTTTTAGTTAACACTTCGACACTCAAACATCATATGGGCACTTCACATTTATATTATGGTTCAATATAGATCCAATCATTTTTCACATTTGCAAGCATCACAACAAAGAAGACATGTCTTAACAAACTTATCCATGGAAAAACATTGTCGTGGGACCTACTTAAAGGTATTCCACAACTGGCAATGAGAGAGTAAATATCAATTATCAACTGCTACAGAAATGAAAGAGGCACATGCAGCATGCATAGGTAATCTGATCAAAGCAATTTTTTGGAGCTTGGCCTGTCAGATTAACAGTCCAGATGGCCTTCGATGTGGCCATGCATATAGTAAAAATCAGTTGATGCAAATAACTCCGTATGCTACAAAGAAAAGAGTTGAAACCTGCACCTAAGTGGGCCTGTTTTGAGTCCAACTGGGATTAGATTTGTGAGTTTTACTTTTCCACATGAGTTGACTGTGAAGTCAAACAATGCTTGTCACCAATGATTTAGAATACTATAGAACCTATGATTTTTGAATCACTTCAGATTATCATTTTTCATATTTTTTTCAACAATGCATTGAGACGCACCAACAATTCATATTTGAGCTATTGAAATTACCATGCATAGAAGCAGAGATTAGTTTCCATGTTGTACTTCGGCTACTTCTTTTTGTCACATTTGTAGTATTGCTAATGAAGAGGAGAAACTTTTACCAGGATCTCAAGTAGACATGGAGCAGGTTGAGGCAATCAATACTCAAACTGCCCTGCACGTGGCTTGTGTCAAAATCTATAAACCCATACCCAACATGAACCTAAAAAATCACTACCAAACCCGTCCTTTATGGGGGCTGGTTGGTGTGGGTCAACTGTTTCAGTTGACACATTGTCATCCCTAATGTTGTATTTTGGTAAATCATAGCAGTGTGGTTATAAAGAGTTTAATTATTTTATGCTGGCACAAACAATTAATGGTAATAAACCAATGTTCAAAAACTTTGACTTGCACAGGATCTATAGTAGGTATTCATATCTCATTAGCTTTTAATCAAACAGTTACCCTACACAAAATTCTGATACATAGAAAGGGAATAGGACTGCCCAAGAACATGAAACAAAAACAACAAATCACAAGTAACTGACGGAGTGATCCAAGATTTTTATTAACCAAATCACAAGCTAACAAATAGTCAAGATATCATGATTGAATGCTATTAATCAAATCCTTCCATGTACAGTTTGCAAAAGACACATCATAATAGGAAATCATATACTCACATATACATATACATATACATACATGTGCAAAATGAGAGCGACCTTTTTTGTTGGAGAGACTGAATACCAAAAAAATGACATAGCTTTTGGTCGGTTCCAACTGTGAGTGAGACTAAGCTGCTGGTTTTATTTATTTTGATTGTTAGATTGCTTTGTCCCTACAGTTTATAATGGGATTTCTCATTTATTGAAAATATGTTTAGTAAGTACAAACAATAATCCTGTGGCAGGGTTTAATTTGTGATTAGAATTGTTTTATGTGCAAGTGCCACTTATTGTGAATTGCCCAAGCCCCAATGAAATTTCATGCTAAACATGACTCAAATTCACCACCTCAAGGTTGCAATGGTGGGCACCTTTCACAGTGACACAGGTTCGACACATTATTGGGAATGCCCTTAGTGTAAACCAGTTTTAAAAAGAAGCATTCTTTGATGACCATTGGTGCATGCAAATGGGACCCACAAGGGGGCTGTGTAGAGAAAAATGAAAAGACAAGAAGCTGGTCATTTGTTCCCTTTTATTATAAGGGTTATAGATTATTAGGTCCTTGCATACAGGATAATTTCCTAGCAACAATTTACGTATGTAATCATTACTTGTGGAAATTATATACATGCAAGTTCGTTTGGTGGAACTTAGAATTAGAGTAGCTACATTGGCAATCAATATATTTGCGGGCCACCTCTACAACAGAATTGCTCATCCACGAATCCACCTCAAACTGAAGATAGCAAAGGATAAGAGGAAGACAACTCTGAGATCCTGGACAATCCTGTGTTTTTCTGCTCGTTGGTGGCTGTTTCATACGCTTTGGGATTCTGAAGTTTCATTGCCCTTATTTGTAATAAGAACCGGCGAGAAAATCTTTTTAGGACTGTGGATAGATATTATGATTGGGTCTATGTAAAATTCAATCGTTTCTGTTATACCTAAAAAGTCATTGTAATTAAAAATATTGTTTTGTTTAGACTTGGTAAGTGTTACTAGTACTCTTGAATTTTGACACTAGCATATTTTGTGGTGATTGCATTTATCAACGAGGCCAATTTAATTTCTCATGTATAGGAGTTAAAACACTGGAATGCAAAATTGTCTATGAGAACCACATGCTTATTAATTGCAGAGAGAGTTATAGATATAAATTAAACTTTTACAATATTATTGTGATATTTTCATACCAAGTTCGTATATGTTTGAACTTTGAGTTTTCATCGATTTTTTTTGTCTTCTTTTATGTCAAAATCCAAATCAAAACTAGTTTAAAAGAAGTTGTATTTATGTGCAAAATATTCCCAGCAAACCCATAATCTTCCAATGATGATAGGTAGATTTAATACATGTGGTAGTGTTGGGTCAGCGGGTTATCATAAATAAAAAGGCTTGTTAAATTTACCATCTATAAAAGCTCAGGCTATGAGATGTTACTTGCCACCTGGTCAGAAAGAATGAAATTGAGTGATAAATATGAAAGTAAATGAACAATTTGTAGTCAATACTTTTGATCGAATGGCTAACAAGTTTACATGTGGCCCCCTTATTTTTATAAAAATGTAATAAATGAAAACCTCTTTTTCTACTAATAGAAATGTAATGCTATCAGGACTCGAGATCTTGTTACTACGGTAGAAAGCAAACTATTAAAATTGCATGTTCATCTGAAGAATGGACGAAGCCCACTCATGATGATACAATAAATAATTGAATCCAATTTAAATTCACATGTTTGAAACTCATTAAGGGCCCTTTTAAGAATTACAATGTGAGACCTACCTTTAAAAATGTTGTTTTGTTAATCCATCTTTATAATTCTTGATGTGCGGCCCACCTTTCAAAAACTAGAATTTGAAAATACCTTCAGAAATTGAGTGTGTCTGAGTTTCACCGAAAAGCTGCCGTCTTGAAATTCTATATTCTTACATGATGTTAAGGTATCATTTACAAGCACTCTTTTAAGTATTTGTGAATTTTAAGATTTTGTAATTGTCTAAATTGTGCTAATGAAATAAGTAATTCCTGACAAGAACTCCAAAATTTCCTGAGAAGTTCTTGTTAGGGATTCCAAAAGAGAAACAAGATCCAAGAATCCAAGTCTCTTTTTTTACCAAAAAGATGTCTCCCTGTGTATAATCATGTTTGGATCCATCTATAGAATTCTCATGAGGATTTAAATGGGATTGTCAATTTTTTGAAACTTTCTAAATTTTTTCTGATGAAATAAGGAATTTCTAAAAAGAATTTCAAAATTCCCCAATAACTCAAATTCATGTCAAGAATTCTGATGAAGAAACAGGCCCTAGAATCAGGTTATTTTTTTTAACAAAAGAAATGCCGGCATTAGAGGAAAATTACATTTGGATCTATTTATAGAATTCACAGCAGGGTTTAAAAGAAGTTCTCAATTTAATGTTTGGGTCTACGGTTGTCATATCGAATATTAAACTTTTTTTTAATTATCCCTATATAATAATCAACAGAGTTAACAGTCTCAATTGTTCATTTTAAGCTCATCAGATCACATTGAAATTATTGAATTAGAAATGTGTTTTACAAATGGAAAATTTTCAAATGGGGCCAAACTTCACTTTTCAAACCATGACAAACTAAAAGGCAATTTTCAAATGGGGCCTTAGCCTTCTAAAGTTCACGAAAATCTTATAAATGACTCCCTAGCTTGGTGGAAAGAAATATTCGTTGAGGTCTCAGGTTTTTTTTTTTTTTCACAGTCTACCATCGACTCAAAATATATATATATGTGCTCTTTGGTTACTAGTATTATGTGCCATCATTGTTAGGAGTCGGGATCATCCATCACCCAGATTATACGCTCACCGTGGATGGGCGAATCCCAACATGCCACATGTGCAGCAACATCACATCAGTACCAACTCACCCACCAATCCCAGCACATCACATGTGATTTAATTTGAGTTAATCAATTCTGCAAGGAGGTTTCATAAATAACAATTTTCATCCCCACAATGCAAGCCTTTCCTTTTCTTCCTCTTCTCAGGTTCACAGAGTCCAATCAAATCAACATCTCCACCATTCCAAAGGAAAAAATGCAATGCTACTACCAGATCCATCTCTACCTTTTCAAGCATCTGCACCATCGAAAATCAACATCACTCCCTTCGTACCCTTGGCCATATCAACCATCATCAAACTCCTCTTTTTCCCTCTTGCTTCTACACGAGACCCAATCCGACCAATCTCCCTCTCCTTCCTCTGGATGACTACTTGTGTTTAATATTGTTATTATTGGTATTTCTGGTATTGAGCGAGGAGTTCTTTTTGGGATTCAAGAACCGATGAGGAAGACGAGGAAAAAGGAAATGGGAGGATTTTGGAGTTTTGTTCTTATATAATAAAATTTGATTTTTAACTTCCCTGAAGATTTGAATTCAAATATGTGAGAACGGAGAAATAAAATTCATATAGTACAAGAACAGAAAACTGTTTTTTAATAGTGACGATGTGACTGGCATGGGAAATGAATGGAAGGACAAAGTTTTTTCTATATATATGTGGCCTGTTAATGACGGTTGAGAAGCCGCGGATACGGGATAATGTTGATATTAGCAAAGTGGACGTTAGGATGAACATGAGTCAATTTCCTCCCTACGCCCGTCGGTTTCAATATATTTCATCAGTCAAACTGTTCCTTGAATAAAAATAATAAATAAATAAATAAACTGGAAAACCCACAAGATCACAATGTCACGATTCATACAGAAAATGGTGAAAATCCCACATTCTCAATATCTCTCCATCTTCAACTGCTCTGCAATTCAACAAACACTTCTCTGCATCTGGCATCATCTTCCTCCATTTGTTCCTTCTTGGAGGAGACATGGGTTTTTATAGGGTTTGGAGAGGAGCATAAGGGTGCTGCTACAGATAAATCCAGAGATGGTGAGTGTGAGATTGGGAGGGCAGAGGGTGTAGGAAGGTCTGGTGGTGTTGATTTTGGTGTGCACCGAGACAAAAAGGGTAGATTTGGAAAAGGGAAAGAGGCGTCTGGAAGATGGAGATGGGCTATGGAGGCTCTGAGTTGGATTTTTATTTTTATAAAAAACCCAGTTGAAGTCCATAATTTACTTTAAATGCTATTGAGCGGACTGTTTGGTGACTTTGCACTGATATGGCATAGCTGCACTCGTGGTATATCATGATTAGGGCTCTCAGCGAGCGTAAAACAGGCACAACAGAGGATCCCGATTCCGGACTCCACTACTCCAGTGGTTGATCTCTAACCTGTGTTAAAATAAGGCATGCAGATTGTGGACCGCTGGATGCCGTGGAGCGATTGGTGGGTTCAGCTTTATCCTCAGCATGCTTATCCAAAACTCTATCACAATTAATCGTCATGACGGATCAAATCATCAAACTTGATACTTGGAGTATGCATAAAAGCTTTATTTTATTGATTGATATCTTTTCAACACCCAAATCAAATATTGAATATGTCTTAAAGACTAACATAGGAACACCCGGGCTTGTAAAATCATATTAAAAATGCTAAATTTGAACATTCATTTTTGTATAAAAAGTTGGACCTATGTCTACAAAAATAATCCAATATGAACGCCCTAGATCACCCGTTTGAATCGGCCACAAGCATAAACCGTAGAAAATTACACTTGTTTTTCTTGAACTCTTACAAATAGACTACACCATTAGATCGATGGTCAAATTTTTTTAGGGGTAAAACTATGCGATATTGATAAAGGAGTTAGGTGATTAGATAGGCCCCCTACCCAGGCATTTCTTCTTTTGGCTTTTTTTTTACCCCGCGGAGAAAGGGGGGATTAAAAAATTATTAAAGTTATAAGGGGGGTTTTTTTAGACATTTTTAGGGTTGAGTGGGGGCTTCAGCCCAAAGACAACTCTACTTGTGTCCATCCCACCACGCAAAAGTAATAACTACTGCCCATAGCTATACACATGCAAATGTAGAAATCCTGTAATTAGAAAAGGATTTTAATCATATGAGAAGTGTTCTCAACACTTATCATAAGAACTTTTTATGGGGCTTACATATGGGTCCCATTTGGATATGAGACCATGGGAGATGGAAAGATCTATATGGAGCCACCCCAAAAATCAAGTTTGATCCCAATCACATATTCATAACATCTTCATTCGTGGCCCACAAATTCAGTTCATTCGATTTGGTGCACAGTCAATCCAACAGTCCAAAAAATTCAGATTTCACCGAAACTTAGGACGTGTGACTATTAAGGGATCCCTGTGTATTGTAAGATTTAGATTGAATGATAGATGAGCCTCACCTAAACTTCTCACAAAAAAGTGGTCATAACTAGTTCTTATAAGATTATTTTCCATTATAAAATATTTTGATATTTTTCTTAGAATCTTAGTCAAGTTGTGAAATCTTGATCTCATGATACATGAATGCTTCTCATATTGTACTTTTTGTGTGTGTGGCAGATGAACTTGTATAAAATATGAACTCCATACCAGGTTAAGGGAAGCCCACAAAATCTTATACAATTATCCATCCTATGAACACCACACTAGATTGATCGTACGTAAAATATACAACTTTTTAATTTCAGTTCAAAAGAAGAAAAAAAATAGTGGCACGTGATACTCTTGATCAATTACAGTGTGGTCTAACTCTAATTGAAAAAAATTACCCTGACAACAACACTCACTAGGCGGCCCACTGATCAATTTTTATCACTCATTGAAGAATAATTGCTCAATTATCACTTTAATCAGAGCAAGAGTTACCATCAGATCAAAACAGTTTCAGACTACTATATTCATGATGCATCTGCATGATTTCCATCCAACAGTAGATATCAATCCCATGAGTTTACATTCCCCCAAACGGGATGAGAGATTGATCCAATGGTCCCAATTGAGAAAAAAAAGCCAATCAGTCAACTGTTTTGACGGATACAATGGACCAATCAGTAACAATTGATATAATCTCGACATCAAGACATTGGACACACAGACAGTACCCACTCGCCCATGATGAAAAGATGGTGAGCAGTACGTCTCGATGGATGGAACTGATGAACCTGTGAGTATTCAATTCAAAAACGCTTTCTTTCTTAACTCTAGATCGCATAGCAGAGATGATGAGCTCCGTTCCTTTTCTGTCTCCTTCTTCGTTGTCTTTTAGTCTAGAAGCTTCTCACGCTCCAGAGCTTCTTCAACGATCTGCAACATTTTCTCGGAGAAGCAGCGCCTACATTCCAAAGCTTGAGCCTTTCTGCAGAAGCAAGATCAAGCGCGAGTCAAAGAACGTTCCTTCCTCCTCCAAAAGACGGAAAACGAGCTCGCAGGTAAAAAGATCTTCTTCTTCTTCTCTTCTTTTCAGGTCGGATATGAAGATCTGAGGTTTTCACGGTAGCTTACGTGGTTGATTTCTTCTCTCCGTGAAAGATCTTTGTGTTTTGGGATTTTTTGTTTTTTTGCAAGTTTTTCTTTCGTATATATGCTGCTTATATATCTCTGTGGTTTACATGGAATCTTCATTGATGATCTCGATTGAAATTGACGGATATGCATTCATCAATCTACACAACCAGCCCAAACCATTATCCTAGAGGCTCCATTGATTCTAAATCGACCCATCAACAAGGCTGATCTGCCACTAACAATTTATTCGAAGTACCTTCTTCATATATGATTATCCATTATTTTAGAAGATTCAGTCAATTCTAATTAACTCCAACAACTTTGCTCCATCTAGCCTTTATCCATTTGTACATTTTAATATGATCATCTCATTTAATTTAAAGTTTTAAACCATACAACTATCCAGAAGTCTCCACTTCAATGGATTATAAACCTTCACCCCTTTAGATTTTCTTTCATCTGAGGAAAAACTCATTTGTCCCCATCCCCTTTTAAGTGATTATATTGATTCTCCCTTCCTCTTGGATTGGTCTTCGGCTTACCCCGTTCTCTGTTTCTCATCCCATGTGTTTCCATATTTCCTACTCGAAACTCTTGCAATGGGACTCCCTTCTAAGGCCCAAAGAAATAAGTGACGAAGATAAGAACGCCCTGCAACCCCTCATTCCATATGTCAAACTAATATCGGGATTTTTTTTAAAGCTATAACCAAGTTGTAAAATTGCTAACTATGGGCACTGACATAAAAAAGAATATATATATATATATATATTAGGGGTGCCACGTGAGCACTACTATATGTACACCACTTCTAAGTCTTCTAGGGAGACTCCCTTCTGCCGGCCAGTGCCCGTCGCCGGCCGGAGAGGGGAGGGGTGGGAAGGGGAAGAGAAAGAGAGAGAGAAGGTGTCCAGGGAGAGAAGGGTTGGGAGCATTTTAGGAAGTTTTGGTTTTTTTGGCGAGATATGTAAGAAGAGTTAAAAGTGGTGTACATATAGCAGCTCCCTTAAAAAATTATAGAAAGTCTATCTTCTAATCCTTAAGAAGACTACACCTCTCAAACTCAAAATAACTAAATCTCCTCTCTAATCCTAAAGAGACTATACCTCTCTAACGACAATTTCTCTTCTGTAAGATATTTTAATATTTCAAATTCAAATAATAATCACACACTTTAAGTCCTCATTTAATATAATGGAGCAAATAGGCAGTGAGCAATTCACGTCACTGATCAGACACTCCCATCTATTTATCACTTTTAACCGTTAATGGCAAGTGAGAATGTGGCATCATCCACTGGGGCCACATTATGAAACATCCAAACAGACTCATATCAATCTGCATGAATAGATTGGTATCACCATTAGGATGTACAGAAGGGCCTAGGTTAGATGTCACCACAACATGTGAGATAGCCCGTAGGGCCCACCTAGGGGCCTATGATCAATTTGATCCCCTGTTGCTCATGCAACATTCGCTCACCATCCGATGGCACGAAGTCCTTGCTGCGAAAGAAAGACTACGAACTTGAGATTCAGGTTCCAAGGATAATTCTTAATTTTTTTCTATGATAATTCTTTCTTCCTTTGCCGAAATAGCATCATCAAAATTTTAAATTCAGAACCAGTTCCAACTTCCAAGGACATCTTTCTCAACATCTTATCAACTGCTTTTCAGGAGGATCATAATCTCAACTAGTTCAATTGATTAGAGAATTGATATGGAATCGAATCATCCAATAGCATAAAGCAAGTTCAAATGATTTTCGGGAATTTGGTATGATGTCCCCATCACCGTACCCATATCCATATCGGTATGGGTACTGCAGATGAAGTGCCGTATCCGGGTATCATAGCTTAAGGCCGTACTAGCTGGGTTACAATTATGCCTTTCTAGTAACATCAACAATATTATAATTGATTGAGACAATCTCAGTGTCATAGAGTCCCTTCAAAATGACAACGGTATTTTCATGGGACTTAATGTTCTCTTGGAGGAAAATGTCACAATGTTTAGAGAAAATTGGGATTTGGACGGCCCAATTTTGTAAGCAAACTACTAATGCTACTGTAGATGCCCTTGCGAAGTGGGGTACCCCAATGTTCACAACAGTTTATAATCTGCCTCCTCATATCTTCAACATTCATTTACAAGATGTGAAGACCGAGGTGTGATGCTTATCAGAGGTTGAACTGACGTGGAAGGTCATGAGTCAAGTCTGCACGTTGGGAATTATGTTTGATTTTAGCTCTGTAATGTTTTAGGCGTTAGTGTTTTTAGCCTTTTTGTGTTTGTTTTGTGATCTAAAATCCCTTTCCAGCAAAAAAAAAAAAAAAAAAGGTTTACATATTGTGTTTAGTCCAAGTTGATGCATAGTATCTATCTACTACCTTGAGGGGGAGTGCTGCGAATGTTGAGAAACAATTCAATTTATTTGTAATTCTGGGTAATTGGGTCTATTTGTAATTATGGGCATAAGTTTCATATATTAGGATTAGCTTAAATTTGAGTTATTTTAGGCTAGAGTTGTGATGTTATTAGAGTTTCTTTGTTATGGGATTAGGCTTCCAGGTATGATTATGACTAGGTTTCTTAGTTTGAGTTAATGTCTTTGGTTGTTATCTATAAATAGCCTTTGTCTATTATCAAAATACAGACCAATCAATTCAGTCTAAGAGATCCAAAAATTCAGTCAAGATGTAGCCCTAAAACTTCAACTATTTCATGCACATATATCTCTCATGATTTTATGGTTTCTAAATACAACTATCCCATTCTATGATCCTATCAAATGAGCCTTAGCCATGTCAAACATAATGATTTGAAGCATGTATGGAGCAACACATGAAGAATCTTATGTTGAAAAGTTTTCAGGAGTCCAGTATAAGTTCAATAAGAAAGAAAGAAAGTAATGAATAGATGGAGTGGAATTTCAACGTGGGATTGTGGTCTTCAGTACCAACATTGAGTAAGCACCCGGAAAAAATATGGAAAAATGACTATTTCAGGGAATAATAGAAGAAACACTGTGACCAGAGCTATTGGAAAATGATTCCCCAGTGTCATGGCCCCTCCTGCAAAACCTTACCTAAATCTTGGTATGTAGATATAAAGATTCTTTCAGGAGAACAATATAATTTCTAATTTTTATTCAGTATTTTATTTATTATAAATGTTGTACTTATAAAAATATTTAGAAATTAATTTACTGATCCACCTGGTCGACTCACTGAGTTTCCTTGTCGAAAACAGGAAACTGGCCATTTGATCAACCTACTTTGTCAGGAAACTACACACTAAACAACCAAATTGGTTTAGGGTCAGGTTGAGAGATTGATTTGAAATGAGGTAGGGTTCATGGGCTCAGATCGAGCTGGCAATCAAATAGCATGTCGGGCCATCCTGATTGGGTTGGAAATGTCAATCTAAATCCAGCCTTGAAATAAAAACAGCCCAAAACAAACACTGAATTTGGGTGAGGTTGGTAGGTCAAGTGAGGAATAGCCAGTCTTACCCCTCTGAAACTGGGACACACAGAGTGCATAGCAACATCATTTACAACAAAATTTTCATAACCTATACAGTAGTATATATGAGTATTCCTCCACATTGAGGGCATATTGGTACAAAGCACCAAAGAACACTTCCAATGGTTCAAATGAGTTTGGCATCAACTGTAACCTAATTCCATTAAACTGGGGCCAACTAGAAATTATATTTCAACTGGTTTTAAAGGAGTCAAAAAGGAAAACAGAACAAAAATCATGATGATACCTCTGGTGGCACCCGAACTGGATCACTTGCAGGATCAGACATTGCCAATGAAGTTGTTGCTAAATATCCATAGAAACCAAGCATCTCAAACTTTATCTCTGACTGTTGGCTCCTCTCAGAAACCATTCCTCTAGATTCATCAGAGCGTTTGATCACTCGAGGTGGGAAGCATTTGGAGTTCAATTCATTGTCTGAATGCCATCCATTAATCAGTGCAGTGGATTCAACTTCGTCCTGGGTCCCATGTTTGACGTCTTCTTCCTCATTATCATATATCTCCATGTTACTGTACCTTGGACTAGGTCTACTTGACGACTCCTCGTTCCAAGAAAGTGTCATATGCCTTTCTGCTATCAAGGGAGAAGCTGCATGAGGTAATGATGAAGGTCCAGAAACTTTGCACAGCAGACCATCTGAAACCCCTTCAAACTGACGAACAATATCATCTAAGGCATCATCCGCATTGACTGTTGAACAGCAGTACCAAGAATTAAGGTTAACGAGCAGCACTAATGATTATATTTTAATATGTATACTCTGTTTATTCAGGTGATGACCAATAAACCTCCATTAGAGCTAGCCAACAACCATGCTAGGTAATATCAGTATTCACAACAATTAGGAATCCATCCCTACATTCGATGGACACTCTCTCTACTGTTCCAAAAGTTGCTGCTCAACTGATCAGTCCACCATCATAATTGGGGAAAAAAATCATACTATGGTGGGCATAGCACAGAAGCACACAGGTTCAACAATCCCTAGGTTCCACCATGGCAGCAAACAGATGATTGGGAGTTGCATTTTGTCTGAATGACCTATCTCCAGGCAGACCCAGATCAGCAGGATCCTTGAAACCTCCACACAATGGCCCATCAAATGAGTTGCTTGCTTGATTAACAATCAAGCATGCCACCAATGCAGGCTCGCAGGTCCAATAACCAATGCAGATTTGAGGCAGAAACCATGAAACAATATAGATGCAGACATAAAGAAATAAAAATGCTGTCAAGACAGCTTGGCATTCCTATTAAATTGTAACTGATATCATATAAAGCAGCCAATTTAAGTTCTCTCCACAACATATGCACAAAGGAGTTAACATAATAAGTAATGCTAGGAAAATATATTATATTATACCTTTAAAAAGCAGATGAATAAGGAATAAACTCCATAGCCAAAACGAGACATTATAAAATATTCGATCATGGAGCTCAATGAGGAAAAAGGTATGCTTGAAAAAATACTTTATTATAACCCTACATGCATATGCATGAAGAACAGGCTCCATAGACAAAGACAATACCTTCTTTTCACAACCCAAGCCCTGTTCACAGCATCTCTTACAGCAATTGAATAAACTGCAAAAGATTTTGACCCAATCTTTTCAAAATATGCCCCCGTAACCTGCAGATGAAATGTCGCAGCAAAATATAGCGTGAATATGGCATATGCAAGGTAAAGTTTGGCAGAAAGATCTCAGAAGTGCATAATCAGAAGTGCATAATCAAATGTTAGAAAAGTGAAAATTATTGTCAAAGAAGAGTTGCTTGTCCTTAACTAATCATTATAGAAATGTGACAGTTATTCTCAATAAAGCTGCTTGACCTTAACCATTCTCAGATCATGGGAAAAATCAAAGCCAAAAATTTATTGTCAGAGAAAAGTTGCTTGTCGTTAACTAACCATTATAGAAATGTGACAGTTATTCTCAATAAAGCTGCTGGACCTTAACCATTCTCAGATCATGGAAAAAATCAAAGCCAAAAATATCAATAAAAGCTACAAAATAAAAAGTCCGATTACTTCTAAGTCCTAACATCTGAATTGCATACCCAATTTTCCAAACATCATAAGCACAAACTGAGAGAGAGAGAGAGAGAGAGAGAGAGAGAGAGAGGAAAGCCCACTAGAGAGAGGGACTTTCTGAAAAAGAGAAAGACCGAGACAGTCGAGGATTCGAAGATTAGGGTTAAGTTGGGGAAAGAGGGAGGGGGTCTATTGGGGTTTTTTAAGTGGGGGCTGGGCAGCAGGGCCTTATAGCCCATATGGGCATTTTTAGGTTGGGTGGGGCTGAAGTCCCCTAGGCCCATACATGTGTAGATCTGCCCCCTGCATGTATGGCTTTGGCTCTTTTGTATACGAATATTTCCAATTATATAAGTGTACCCCACCCTATGGTGAGGGATAGATGCATATGAATATTTCTTTACATATATGTTTGTATGCACTCGCACATGTATATATATTCCTCTTTTACTCTTTTTTTTTCAAATCACTCAACGCGTTGTAACTTTTACATTTATGCTTCACATAAATCAATCCCAAATAGTATGAAGTTTTTATTAAAAAAATTGTATTTATTTTTGGTTTTCCGGGGGTTTTCAAAAAATACATTTGTCCGCTAAGAGTAGGCCAATTGAATCAAAATCTAATGCATACTAACTTGTAGATCTATGGTTCCCATAGATCAATCTCAAATGGTTTGAGTTCTTTTTAATCATTTTTCTATTTATTTTCTGATTTTTGAGAATTTTTTATAAATGATTTTTTCTAGAAGTCGGGCCAATCAAATCATATTTCTATTTATTTTCTGATTTTATAGAATTTTTTAAAAATGATTTTTCTAGAATACACTGTTCCATTGATGAAAGACGTTTTGCCATTTGTGTTTGAACTTTAAACTTTATTTAAAAAACAATTACTTTATATATCCTACATTCCCTACAGCTGTGCTAAATTATTCCCTACAGCTGTGCTAAATTGCATACTTGAATTTAGATTTCAGAAATGCAATAGATGAAATTTTGGTGACACTATTTGATTGTTAACACTTTACTAGCTTTTAACTTAATATAGTTGACCAACATGAATGAGCAAATAGATCCATATTGTCATTTTGTACTCATACAACAATAAAGGATTTTTATGTACTGAGGGTCCACTACACCCCCTACTTGGTTACAAAAAAATTTGGATTCTCACATTTTCCAATTTTCTGATTTTTTCTATTTTTTGGATTTTCTAACAAGCCGATACACGTCACCACAACTACATGTGCCTGATGTCCCACTATCATTTTGCCCACCAGCAGATACGCCCACCACCACTATTTTGAACCTTGGTAAGAGCAATATCTCGAGATTGCACAGTTTGTTTGATGTTCAAGTCTTATTAAGTACTCTTCTACTTCTGGTAAAAACTACTATATCACTTCCGGTAATAATTGTTCACAGATGACAACAGTATACTTGATAAAAGTAGGAATTAAGTTACAGAAATTCTCAAGTGTTTTCTTAAGTGCGTTAAAAATCATTAAAAAGAAAAGTTTCTGCAATCTCATAATGGTGGAAAAGGTTTCCCATAATGTGATGCAACTTTCGAGAATGGGGTATTAATTCTCACTTAAATAGGTACTTATCCTTGAGGGCAATAATCAAATTCTGAGAATTCCCTTTCTTACCATCTATATAAATAGGAAGACAAAACTTAGTGGCCAAGAAACCTAATCAAACTAGGAAAGTAAATAAAATCAACATAAGAAATAAGAAATCTAATCCTAATTACAATTCTTTTAATAAAATTAGGAAACTACTAATAAAAATAAAATATTCCTAAACTATTATACATCAATCATGCCACTTGTGGACCTATCCATTATGCATCAATCATGATCTCTTAAAGGAGATTCATTACCATCTTTAGAACATAGTATTAGATTAACTATAGAAACTATTCTTAACCCAGACTGTCTTGATAGGAGCTCTAATCATATTTCTTTTTGGGGCCCGATTTTTAGAAGAAACCTTTCAGAGATGGAAGAACTTCATCTTGTCTTCTCTTTGGAAAATCAAGGCCCCTCTGAGAGTTTTAGCTTTTGCATAGCTTGCCATTCAGAACAAAATCCTCACAATAGACAACCTTCGCAGCCGCAACATGATCGTCATCAACACTTGTCCCCTCTATTTAGGCAATGAGAAAATGGCAGATCACCTTCTTCACTGCAAGATGGCAGAAGCTCGGTTCCTCCAAGGTCCATAGCAGAGCCGTTTGAGCAATGGGTCTACCCCCTTGGTTCTTCCAAAGGCAAAATAACGTGGTGCCTATCTTTTTGGCTTGCACTTGGACAATCTGGAAAGAGAGAAATAGAAGGTGCTTCAAAGGGAATGCTGCCTCCTTAGAAGATATCATCCTCAAATCGAATTTTGCGTCGCCTCTTGGGCCTCTATGTTGCCTGATTTCAGGAGTTTATCTCTCAACACCCCTATGTTCAAATGGAGGGAAGTCATCTCCTCGTGATTTGGCTGCATACTTTCCCCGTTTCTTTTTCCTTCTTGTTTTAGGGCCTTCAGTGCCCCTTTTTCTTTGTTGTCTCCTTTTGGGTAGTGGCTGCTTTTTGGGGGTCTTCCCCAGCTGCTTCTCAGTATAGCTCCTTTATACCATAAAGCTTTTGATTAATTAAAGTTACCATTTCAAACAAAAAATATTCTTAACCAAGATTAATGGATAAGGTTTGATGGTTTTTCAGTACCACTGAACCACTAAAAACCCACTAAGTCCGGCCACTGAAGGACATTACATCTCTTTTCATTTTATCAGGAAGCATACTAGGCAGCTCATTTTTACATTTTTTAAATACAAAAAAAAAACCATAATGAAAAACAAAAGGCAAGATAATGCTTTTTATTTGAATAAGGTCAGCCCAGTCACAATTTACAACCCTATTTAACCTAGGGAGTTCCATACTACTTCACAAAAACTTGTAAAAGTGTGATCCAGCAAAGAAAAATATTAAATAATATACAACAACGAACATACACATTAAAGAAAAATGAAACAAGCCAAACCCCCTTTAAATTTACATCATTCGCATTAATGCAGGAAAAAATATACTCACCCGGCATTTGAGTTTGGGAGAATTGAATGATCCGTCACTGTCAAAAACCAATGCAGCAGAGGAACTTCTAGCACTTGCCTCTTCTTTGCCCCCATACAGGTTCTGAAACTCTTTGGAATGCACTGCCTCTCCAGTCTCTCCTGTAAATGTCTTAATCATATGGGGGTGATTTTTCAAAGCAGAAGTGCTACTAGACCGCTTAAGTGGACTGACTGGAGTCTTGTTGCCTTTCACAAGTTGAGTGGTATGACTCCACTCATCAGCAAGATGAGGTCCTACAGAAGATGGTCCCTTGTTCAAATTTTGAGATAGTTGAGTTTTCACATACATTCCCCCACTTTCATGAGCATTAGAGGAACCCTCCATTATCCTCGTAATGGGCTTATCATCCATTCCTATTGCACTTCCATGTCTGTTGGTAAACTTCTCATTCCCCGTCTCTAATATGGGAATCACTATCAATGGCCACTGAATTCTTCTTTAACATTCCTGATGAAGCACTTGCTTTAGTAAGGTTGTCATTTTTTCTATTATAATTTCTTCCTTTAGTCCATAAGTTTTCTAGAATTTCAGGAGCAAGAACTTGAGTTCTTCTCTGCTGCACAAGCATCCAAGACACTTGCCCAATCTGCTGACCGTGGCTGCAAAAGATGCAGAGAATCCGTATGATATGTGTGCATATGGCCACGCTCAGAGGTAGCAGAGAATGTACCTCCATGATCACTGACTAGAGCAACTGAAATATGCCAAAATCTTATTCGCATGGAGCTCAACACGCTGACTAATTCCTGAAGCCACAGAGAGAGAGAGAGAGAGAGAGAGAGAGAGAGAGAGTTTTCCAAAGGCAAAGCAAACTTAACATGAATACAACAGCAACAACACTACCACCTAATAATAACTTAATGTGCACTCCAATCATATTGCAACCACTCCTACACAACACTATAGTCAACAGAAGTTCACTTGAAACAGAGATGTTCTAATTTCTGAAAAAAAGAAAACAAAATTGTTCAACTATATCATTATTCTCCATTCAGTGAAACAAATATAGGTTACAAGTACACTACCCTTTGTAAAGGACAGTTCAATAATCATTAATTAGCAAAATAAAAAAAATGCAACCAAAACAGAATGTGAACACTCAACAGTTAAAGTTCAAATGACGTGCAATATTGCATATCTTCCGTGCAGGTTAGTGCAATTATACATCAAGTAACTTCTCTGACCATGCACATGCTTCATATCTGTGTGGCATCCATGAAATTCCTCCATAGAAGCTACCAAATTCTAGTCATGCTACCATACGGTCCATAGAGGTCAAAAATTGCTAGATGACATTCATGAAATTCATTCTTACAAGCTATCAAATCATTGATACTCATCTTAGTTGTTCAACTATCATATCCATATTGGTCAAGAATCACATCTGAAAGTTCACATACTTTTCTACAAAATATGACATAGAATAGATGTACATATATATATATCACATTCCTCAAGGTCCATCCCTATGATATGTTAGCTATATTTCAAAAGTCGTTCTGTTATGCTCTGAAATATGATAAAGAATATACATTGATCACATTAATCAAGGTCCATACCTAAGAAATGTAATCCATTCTACAACACACTCCACCCACTCTCCAGCCCCTCCTTTCTCTCTCCCCACCGCAAAGGTCCAAACACTCCTGGTAAAACCTATACAAATTTATGAAGGATATACTAGCCTGTGAGGCAAATGAAAAGGCCTTTTTATACTAGCTTTTGTGAATTCTAACGAAATAATTTCAATATTTTTATGTAAGTGAATGAAATGAGTGAGAACAGTCACATCATGTACATGTACCATTAAAAAATAACATCATACACCAGAATAAGAGAGTTGTACAAAGCCACTGTAATTTACCTTGAGCTGGCAAAATTCATAATGGGCTGCATCACCAGGCAAGTTACAAACTCCCTGCCAAGGCTTCGTACCAGTGGGCATTCAGCCTCTGTTGGTCTTAAGACAGCAGCCAAGACTCCAGCCATAAGCCTCTGAAGGACCTTAAACCAAAATGAAAGCTCAATAATGTGTGTGTACTGCAGCATAAATAGCAAATGTTATCAATCAAAAGACTCACTCAGACCTTGTACTCATACTCAAAAGAAAATAAAGCAGGATGAAGCTCCCTAGAAGCAATCAGATGATATCATGATACCGTTAACCTTTCATATCTTTCTTCATAAGATAACATACCCATAACATCCACACCAATAGGAGACTGATTCCTTCTGTAAAGGCCTAGGTGGTCACCTATTAAATCAACCATATTCCTGAAACGTACAGAGTAATTTTATCTGGATAGTAAAATGAAAAATACTCAATCAATTAGAAATGATTGTCCATAAGTTGCATTGCAATAGTAATATAAAAGCACCTTGTTAGCAAGTCAACAAGGTTGATCTGTTTAATCCTTCCAGATATCTCAGCAATAACATCTTTGATAAGCAAGTGTACCTGATCAGGGGCCTCTTTGTCAGAAGTAATTGCTGAATACCACAAATCAACCATGAAATACTAGGTCTTATCAACAAAATCGTCTACAGCAGCCTCCACTAGAGGCGAATCAATTTTTCTCCTCCATCTTGGTGCAGTCGTTAGAGGAGAGATACAGGGATCATCCAATGACAACTGCTTTTTCTGCAAGTGAGATAGATATGTTGCTCGAAGAACTGGCTGAACCTTCTAGCAGAGCTCCACTTCATGAGATAGAAGGCGTAATGCAGAGAGCATAAGAAATGCTATTGGGATATTAGTCCACATCGATTTACTTGTGTCTGCAATAAACATGTAAAGGCATTTAGCAGCACAGTACTGAATATTAATGGCTGGCTAATATGGATCAAAGTGAGAAACACGAATAAGACGAAAACATAATGAAAGAAGAGAGACCAGAGTCAACGTTCAAGATACAAAGTTAGTCACAAACATTAAAATTGCTTTATAACCTACAAAGAAAAGGAAAATTGGCATGCATAACTTGAACTGTTCAAGACATCTGGAAACCAGCATTTTCAACTCACAATACAAAAGAACCATCACTAGGAAATGACATGTGAGATATGAGCCAATGAAAGATGTGCAATGTGTTAAGACTTAAGATATCAAGGCCCAGGAGATTTTGATAGTCACATTTTTACCAGTTGATAAAGAAGATGAAAATCCTATTTTAAAATTAACTTTAGCAGTTCATAAAGGAACAAAATATGGAAGAATGCATACAAGGGTACAAATTCTAACTAAAGAATTGTATATAAAAATGCTAAAGAGCCCACTTCCCTTCCTCATATTAAATTCCCAGGAATTCATAAAAAAATGTGTTTTGTCGAAGGAGTATTAAAGAGGACAATGACGGGTCTAAGGAGGAGATCTAGATGGGACCATCACTAACGTAGGATTTAATTTAGTAGGTGATGGGCGGGTAATCATTTAATATGATCCTATTAGAGGAGAGAGTACTTGATGACCCCTTGTGGATCTTCACCTTTAATCCTGCCCTTTTAGCCCTTTCGATACAAAAGCATGGATTGCTTGGAATTCAATACCAATTAAACAATTGGAAGCAAAATGTAATGAAAAAGATAATTTAATCTTTTAACAATAAATTGGTCAAAACGACTTAGATCTAGGTTATGGGAACTACTAATGAAAAGGAATATGATCAAGGCATTGGAATCTGATAATTTAATGCAGGTGATGGGCCAAAAATGCCTGACCAGAGAAGGCCCAAGGAGACCATCATAGGCCTAGTTTGCTAAGAGGGACCATAACTTATGTGATTAATCGTCATGTGATGAATAAGAGCCAAGTGGTCATTTCATGTGCCAAATCTCATATTTTAGGAAGTTCGTGAGAAAATTAATTTATTGTGATTTTCTTAGATTTAGAAATTATAAATATAATCTCTAATTAAGAGTCAAAGATTGTTATCACACTAATATGAGGATAAAATCGCCAATTGAGAGCGAAGAATGTAAACCTAAAGACTCCATTAGCATGGCTTCAAGATGTGTCTGAACACTCCCCATCCACTCTCCATTGTCATTGCACCTAAAAAACGATTCAAACCTCTCTTCTGATACCGAATGAAACAAACGCACTTAGCCTTGCATGAAGACTCCTAAGCGACCCAAATGCACAGAGACTCCTCCTGCATGGCTTCAAGATGTGTGTGATGACTCCACAGCCTCCCAGCACTACTATTGCACCTAAAAAATATATTCAAACACGGAACAACAGTTTGTTCATTTGCATATGCAAGTATATTTACAGAAGGAAAACCCATTTTCCTATCCATGCATTAAAAGAAAATGACCCCTTTCGCTATATAGCCTGTCTTTGGCAATTACCAAACACTATGGCACACATGCTTCAATCAAACTCCACAGCTGGGTAGCCAGGCTACAACTCCAGCAAGTATGCCTTCTTTTTATTTTATATAATACTTTATGTATTTTATTTATTAAAAAAGATGCGGTAGTGAGACTCACACCTTGTGCTTTGGGCAATTGGAATGCCTCACATCACAACTTGGTGTTAATTTTTTTTTTAACATGATAACTTGAATTAAAAGAAGAGGCTTTCCAGTATAAAAGATTTATATTAAGAAGCAGGGAAACCCCACAAAAAACCAGCCGCCACACAAAAGGAGCCACAAAACAGAGCAAAGAGGGGCTACAAGGGCCCCAAACCAGAAGGGGTAGAGAAAGATCCTTTATCAAGTGCCCAAAAGAAGGGGTTGTTCGATCATGTAATCTAAGTGCTCCCATAAATTAGATGGGTAAGGTTTGATGGCTGGTACATGGCTCTTCTACTAGTTTACGTTTTAGCTATCTTATCTGCTTTGGCCTTTTTTTTCTCTTCTTCTCAATAAATTTATTGTTACCTATCAAAAAAAAAAAAAAAAGATCCTTTATCAAGGAACAGCAACCTCCCTCCAATTGTGCATGATGCTATATAGAGAGAAGCCCTGGAAATATGAAAGGATAGAGGCCCATGAAGCAACACAGAATCTCATGTTTTAAAACATTCCCATCGAGTCACAATTGAAAGTGGCGCAGCCCCGAATCTCCGATCGAGTGTAGATCAATCTCCTAAAGGATTGATCGAATCCAGAGATAGATTTCAACCTTTAGGGCACAATCATACTCACCATAAGAACCATAATGAGAGAAATCTTTGAAATTAAAATTGAATAAGCATGTCCATTACAATGAAAGACTCCTCCTTATATAAGAGTAACTGTTTCTAAACTAGGAAAGACTATCTCTAAACAAATTCATGGCTTACTAAAATAAATTAAAGAAGTATCAATCTCAACTCAACATAAAATAGGAAATAAATAGTTAATTAGAACTATATAACTAAGGATAGGGATAGGGATCCCCGATCTTAGACACAGATCATGGATCAAGTGGGGCCCATCAATGTGGCCCATCGATGCTGGCCGGATCTTGGATCTGGCCTGCACCAGCTCTCCTCGGCTCGGAAAAACTTGATTCTGACGAGTTTTCTAATTCAAGAAATGCCGAGAAGAATTCAACCGCGAGTTGGGGGAAAGCTCCTCCTGAGTCGAAAATCAATCGCACAAACTTCTAATGTATCTTTCGATCTTCATTTTCTGTACATGCCGTAGAAGCTTGATGCGTCCATTTCCTCCATGTAGAAGTAGATTGGAGGTATTGCATTTTCTGATGTCTGCATTTAACTTGGATGTCTAATCTCACCATTAGATGCCTTGAGTGTAGCTATGCAAACAGGTCACAATCCTCAAATATCCATCTGTGGTCCCCAAAGATGAAGTCAGTGTGGAGAACTTCAACAATTTGATCTACTGGCGAAATCACCTAATCAACTGATTTGATTTCCGAGGAACCAATTGTATTTGCTGGAATCGGAGTTAAAATCAGATCTTTCGGATGTTCAATATTCTTGTTAACCTGCTCATAGACGTCAATAACTGCTTCTTTTTGTTGTTCCTTTACCATTTGTGATCCTTGATTAACACTATCTTGATCATGTTTTGCTTGTTCCAAATTTTTTATGAGATCAGCTTCGACTTGACCTTGCTCATCTGTTGCATTCTCAATATCAGCAGTCATGGTTGGCATCGGCCTTGGTGTAATCATACTGTCATGGTTCTGAATTTCTTCTTTTTGCTCTTGCTTCGGTTCTTCAGTTGAAGATGATGATATAGAAGAAGACATGGTTGATGAAGGTAGTGAATAGAGTCTAATCCATTTTCTTTCCCACACAAGAGTATATGTATTGATCTCTTTATCATGGCGCACTTTTCGGTCAAAAAAGCCATAGTCGGCCAAACATAAGATGAGCAATATTCATGTGGATCACATCACTTCAAATTTTATCTTCATAATTACCAACCTTGAATGATACTAAGCATCTATTAGTCACAAGGATGACATATCCATTAGACCATGTGACTTGGTAGGGCTCAATTGGTAAATGAAGCTTGTCAATAACCTCTTGTGTGACAAAATTGATTGCACTACCATAGTCAATAATCAAATTAGCGGCTCTTTTTTTTACTTTCACCCAAGTGTGGAATTTCTTGGCCTGCTTCCATTTTTCCTTTTCCTTCTCATTTGTGTTAAGGAGGCAGGATTATCTTCTCCAGTGAAAAGTCTTTCCATAACATGTACTCTTTGTTTTTGTTGAGATGCACATTGTCGCATGTGAAACTATCTAAGCATATGTTCAACACGACAGGCTTCTAAGTATGCCTCTTGACTAGTGTTGCAACAATTCATATTCTCCAAAATGTCTGGTCTCAAGCCTCTGATATAGTGACCCAGAATATGTGTTTCAGTCTCCTCTAGTTCACAGAGATCTTGCAACTCTCAAAATTAGAGGGTATATTCATCAACTATTAATTCTTCTTGCTTCAAATTCAGAAAGTGCTCAAAGTATAACTCATTCTCAAAATACAAATTTCTATATTTGTATTGATATACAAATGTTTGAACTTCAACTGAGTGTCCATAAATTCTCATGATGATTTGGATGGAAGGAGAACAAATTTAATCCTTCTTGAAAAATAAACTAACCTGCTGTGTGGATTTTGATGAGTGAAATAAACTGGAGTCAACGGTTCTTCAATGAGATATTAGATGGCCCAAATATCACCGCTCAAAGATCAATGGCCCAAATGGTATAGGCTAAATTAAATGGATTGTGGCAACCTTTATTTATTTATTTATTTTTTTTTTTTGAGATAAATGGACATGGGTTGGGTCGAACCTGCAGCAGGCCCAAATAGGTGAGGACCAAATAGGAGAGTTGATCAGATGGGTTTTGGGTCGAACCCAAACTTAACTGCAGGCCCAACCAGGAGTTGGGCTCACTTGGGTCAATTCAGACCTAACTAAAGCCCAAATCAAGTATGAAAAGGTGGTACGTGTGCAAAGAGGTTGGTCTCGGGATTTGTGGAGAGAAGAAAATAAAGGAAAGAAGTCTTCTACCTAACAAAGATGAAGTGAAGATTGTAGAGAAGTGATGGTGTGTATGAGCTCTGGAAGGGGAGACTTCGACGAAAGCAGATCTTCATGCGAGGGCAAGCTCAAGCACTAGCAGTGAAGTGGAGCTCGACGGTGGCAAAGTACATTTTCAACACAACTCTCCTTCCTACTCTTCTCCCTCTTCTACTTTTTTTTTCCCCTTGCTAGGATTGGGTTTTGGTGGTAGAAGTCGAAGGGACAAAGCAGAAATTGGGCTCAGCTGTGGGTGGGGGTGAGGTCGGGACGATGGTGGTGGTGTCGGAATGGTTGAAGTTGAGGGTAAAGGCTCTCAGTTGGGTTGGGTGGGTTCGCAAGGGTCTCAAGAATAAGTGGGGTTGGTTTCATTGAGTACGGATGGGTCGGCTTAGGTGTTGGGGTGTTAGGGAATATCGGCTTGGAGATTTGATGGGGTTGGGGAAGGTTGTGAATTCTGCAGTGAGGATGGTCAGGAATGGGAGGAGGATTTTAGGTGGTTGTTTGCGAAAAGGGATTAGGGCTGCTTGTGGTGGAGTATTGCGGTGACTGGCGTTTGGTCTCCTTTTCTTTTTTTCTCTTTCATTGGTTTAAAAAGGAAGGGTTTTGGGGTTCATGTTTGGGTTCGGATGAGAGATACGTTGGTTAGGGATTGCGTTCACGGTGGCTAACTAGAATGTTAGGGGTTTCGAAAAGTGCCTTCTGGGTTTTCGCTAGGGAGGTTAGGCTATGGGTGTTAGTGTTGATGGTAATGACAGGGGTTGAAGGTGCGTTGGATGGTGGCAGAAAGGATTCAGAGTATGTGCTGTTAAGTTTGGATGAGTTTGGGGCTGTTAGTGATGGGCGAAGAGATAGGTGGAAGCAGTAGAGGTAGAAGGATAGACAAACACCAAGATCGACAGTTGTCTTCCAGGCGACCAGATCTCGACTCTTATACCAAACTGGCACAGCCCCGGATCTCCAATCGAGTGTAGATCAATCTCCCAAAGGATTGATCGAATCCAGAGATGGATTCCAGCCCTTAGGGCACAATCATACTCACATGGGAACCATAATGAGAGAAATCTCTTAAATTAAAATTGAATAAACATTTCCATTACAAAGAGAGACTCCTCCTTATAATAGGAGTGACTATTTCTAAACTAAGAAAGCCTATCTCTAAACAATAATGACTTACGAAAATAAATTAAACAAGTACTAATCTCAACTCAACATAAAATCAGAAATAACTAATTAATTAGAACTATCAAACTAAGGATATGGATAGGGATCCATGATCTTAGATAGATCATGGATCAAGTGAGGCCCATCAATGTGGCCCATCAATGCCAGCTGGATCTTGGATCTGGCCTGCATTAGAATGCCTCACCCTCACATCACGCCTTGGTGTTTTTTAATACATTCCTTTTGAGCACTCCACTCATTCAAGTGATAAGTCCTAAAAAAATGAAAAAATGTATGATGCAACAACTAGTTTCAAAGGGCAAACTTTTGAAAAGCAATCTAATAGAGCTTTTTCTCTTAGATATAAACAAGATAGATAACAAGAACTTTCAATTCTTAAATACTGGAATATGAATTCCTACTTCCTAGGTCACGTGTCATTAACACCGTAAAGAAAATTAATTAGACCTTTTTTTCTTGTATTTTGGTATCAATTACATATTACTGGTGGTATCAATTACATATTACTTGTATAGTTTATTAGAGCTGAAATCAACTTGTTTATTTATTTTTTTTATTATTATTCGAGTAAAAGTAACTTGGCTCATCTTGTAAGGATTAAATGAATGTTCAGATTGTAAAATCAAAGATTTTAGACAAGTTGGGCTTATTATAATCCTACAGTTCAAATCCTAAATCTCGATTCATATCCTAAAATCGTAAGTAAAACGATTCGTATCTATGCAATGAATCCCATTTATAGGTGAATCTTAGGATTCAAGTGTGAATCTTACAATTCAATACTCATTTCATCGAATTTTACAATTCAAGCGATTTAGCTAAGCGAGAATAGCTATAACTAAAAAGTTAATATTAACAGCTATAACTAAAAGGTTAATATTAACAGTCTTTTAAAATTTTCATTTTTCATTCATTCTTTCTTTTAGCTTTTTTCATTCTGAAAAGTTTATTTAATAGCTAACAAAACCTCTTAACAATTTTTGCGGCTTTGCTGAGGTTCTAGGATGAATAAAGAACCTGAATTTAATTAAAGTGTTGACTCTAAAGTATGTGGTGGCTGTTTATATCTTCTATTTTTTCGCGTAAGATTGATGGTTTGAGTTTTATTTTTGGTTTTACATTTTGCTTTTAAGATCACAAATATATATATTGATACCTTAAAAATTTTTAACCATTTACACATATCATTTATTATATATTAATATATGTTAAGATGTTGATATGATTGTATGACAGACTTATTTGTCATTGTATTTATAATGTTATAAATGGGGAAATGGATGGTTAAGAATAACTACTCTTTTTCCATTTACTTTTAATTTTAATTATTTTTATTTTTATTGAAAAATAAAAAAACCCTACGATTTGTGATACGATTCACGATATGATTCAATTGGATTCATAGGTATGAACGATTTGTGATACAATTCTGATTTTCAAAAATATATGGGCAGCACCTCTAATGTAGCACAAGTAAGGGAAAGAAGGTAGTTTGGTGGATCCCCTCCTGCTGGCACTCTAAAAATTAATGTGGACAGAGTACAGAGAGGAAAGCTAGACCCATTAAGAACAGGTGGTGTTGTGTTATGAGAAAAGGGTGAGCACAATGGTGTTTTTTAGTATAACCGAGACAAAAGATTCTAGAGAGGTAGATATATGGACACCTAAGGGTTAAAAATTATGCAAGCACATTTTGCGCCTACTCATACTGAAAGTAAACACTATGATGCTATTATTAGAAAGAAAAGAGGTAGACAGCTTTCAGAAAGTTCATGTCTTGAGACTTGAGAGAAGCTAATGAGGTTGTAATATCTTTGCCGAAAAAGGGGCAAATAGCAACTCTATTTCATAGCTTTTCTCATAATTTCTTTGTCCAAGGCTAGTCCTTATTGTGGTGTTGGTTAATTCTCTTATATGATCTGGTATTTTTTTTGGTTTATGTCTTCTCCCTTGAAAGGTGTTGGTCGGTTGTGGCAGTTGCTGTTGTCACATTGCTTTGGTTTTCTCGAATGAAACTCATTCAATTATGGAAAAACTTAAGTGCTTTTAAATTGACCTTCAGCATTATGATTGTTCATAGTGCAATATATGCTATACAGTACTCACAATATGCTATATATTACTCATACAAAATATATTATTAGTGCTTATCATGCAAATCCCTCCCCTTTTTATACCTTTACTATAATTACAGTTCCAAAAGCTCATTGTAGCTTATAAAACGGCAACACACACCCCCAACTCACTGAGTCAGACTTGCTCAAGCCATTCCTTCAACATTGCTAGTTTTGAAAGTCATGTGCAGGGATTTGCAGCTAAATATCTTTTATTTCTTACATTTGGCTCAGAAAAAAGAAATTATTTAGGGCACCACACTTTGAAGATGAGAGATGCAATCGCCAATCGATATATATCAGCATAACACTGATTTATTCCAGTAAGCATTATGGGCTGCATAAGAATCTACAAAAGTATCGACCAAGGCATCACTTTTCCTCCATACCATACTGAATCATGGGTCAATTCATTTCACATGAAATCAGAAACATATCAGAGGTTATTTTGACGTGTTCTTCTCACTTCCCTAATAGAGAACATCTGAAAGAACACCTGAATTCTCACATTATAAACGGTTTCCTCACACCAACATCTGAAACGAATTGATTTAACAGAAAACCCGCATTTTTCATGTCTTCGCTCATCAAAAACCTACTCCTATTACACTGAAATCTACAAGATACAGATTCCTCGTGAACAAATCAAATGCAGGAAGCACTAAAACAACCCTAATTACCGAAAAATCTCCATGAACAGATAAAATTGCAGTAGGAATATATCAAAGAAGCTCATTTTCTTACGCGATAAGAAGTAGGCGATGCAAAAGATGCAGATCGCCCACCATAGCGTCCGAACTTTCGCTTCCTCAATCAGATCCTGCAGCGTCTCCATCGCCTTCATTGTCGCAAAACTCTAAAAATAGTTTCTTTTCTCAGTATGAAACCCTAGAATTTCCCTTGTTCCTTCTCGATCTCGCGTTCGTTGGTGCAGAATTCGACTTTTTTTGAGAGAGAAGGAATCGGGTTTGGCACGGAAACGAGATTCCTGTGCTTCCTTTGCTCGATTCTATGTTGCGGAGTAATAAACTTTCTTAGGATCGATTGATCTTCGAAAAGCAACGACAAAAACCTAGAAATTGGGATTTTCTCTCTCTCTCTCCCTGTCCAATTACGTGGGAAGGAGCGATGGCGTTCATCCGTTTGTAAATTAACGAACTTTTTTCCATTTTTGCCTCGGATTGACTTAAACTTGCAGGATTGTCAGGAATATCGTAAAGTGTCCATTAAATTTTTATATGATTTGGATTTGTGAAGATAAAATTTTTACCATTGGCCATTTGTTGCATGTTCTAATCCAGTATCCTTTGTATTTATAGGCAGGCAACTTATTTTTTACCTAAATGATTTTCAATTAATTCGAAACTTTGAGTTAACTTTGAGCACATTTTGAGTCTTTGATCTAATTTTTATTAAGTTTGGCCTTATGAAAGTAAGATGTTTAGTCAGTGACCCCTAGTTGCTGTTTTTCCTTTTTTTTTTTTTTTTTTGTTGGGGTTGAAGGGGGGGGTGTCACTGACCTTGAGTTGACATGTAGCTAAAGTAGAGTCAAATGAAGTTCCCTTGGCTTAAAATTTTGTAGAGTTACTTCTGAATATAATTTGAGCTTCCCTCAAGAGTTGCAGCTGATTTTGACATATAAAAATGTCAATTGTCGCAATGAACCCAAGGGAGCTGACAGACACTCATTGATGCTTGAGTTTGAGTCAAAACAAAGTTCAAATGCTTTGAAACTTTGAAGCATTGTTCCTAAGCATATTTTAGAGTTGCCATGTTATTCTTAGCTACTTTGGTAACCCAAAATCTTAAGTGTGTTCGGTGACCCCTAGGTTTTGAGTCAGTGAACTTTGAATTTGGTGTTTGGTGAATGGAGTAATCAAATGAAGTCCATTAGCTATGTAATTTGAATTGCTACAATCGAAGCTCATTTAAAGTTTTTTGAGTGAGTTGCATTAGCTCTGAACATCTGTATACAATATTTGACTTGTCATTCCATAATTTTAGGGTTTATTTGCCTTTGAGTTTGGAATTTGCTTGCGACGTTTTTACCGCAACACTTGTAATGTTTGTAGTTTTTTATGGGTCAACAAATATGAAATCCCCAAAGAAAACTGAAAATTAAAAAACTTTTGATGTTGGTAAAAATATAAAAATTCATTGGGGGCAACTGCACCCACTCGCCCTTCCCTCCCTCTGCCACTTACTACTCATGCCAATGAAATTTATCATATTGTTCACGCCCATCAATTTTCTTGAGTGATACAAGGTTTGAGTCCCTTTTTACACAGCGAGTCATTTTCAATTTTTTTACTTCTTCTCATTTTAAAGGGTTTTTTTTTTTTTACCAAAAGCAATTGTTTCCTTTTTACACTACAAGCTAGTAAGCTTCAACCCTTTTTCCCTTCTTCCCATTTCAAAGGCTTTTACCAAATGCAATTGTTAATGAGGAACAACAACTATCTTTAACACATTTGCATCAAGTTGAGGTACCTTATACTCTTAAAATTTTATTTATTTCTTTATTTCACATTTTATAGAAAATAGCATCTTATATTTTGATGTATGATGTTTCCTAAAAAGTGGGCCTCATTGATTGTTGATTGATAATGACAATCATTAATCTTGAATTCTTTGAGGTCGATGATGATGCTTGCATTACATAGATATGGATATGGCATCTTGGCTAATTTTGATAATATGTATCCATTTCTACTATTGGAGGCATGTCCCCAAATCTTTAATAGCTATGTTATTTTAATTGATTTAATCTTTATTTTTCAAAACAAACACGTAGCATCTTGCTTCTTTGACTTAATTATGCATTAAATTCAAGATTAATTTTAGGCCTGTGGCCAGCTCCGTCGATAGTAGAATTTTCATTTTCCAATTTTCCTTATTTTGACATGCAGAGTAGCATAAGAGCTATTGGTATTTTTAGGTTTCCCTAAATAAAATTACCCTAACAAATACCTCAAAACAAATGGATTTATGATACCAAAATCTCTATGAGTGATCATAAAGTAGAGAGACAATTTCATCTTATTCAATCTTTGTAATATTAAATTCAAAGACTAACAAATCCAATGTAAATACACTCAAATCTGGAGAAATTTCCACTAGTATTTTAAATACAGACAAAAACATTTGGAAGTAAAAAAAGAATCGACAAGTATGTAAATTTGAAAAACAAATCAAACTTTAAAACTATAAATGAAAGTACCTAAGAGCCATCAGTCCTAAGCTTATTGGCCAAATTAGATATATATATTCTGTTGATAAGTCTTAAAAAATGTACTTTTTCAAAGTTATTTTCGGAAGTTTTAAGAACTTATCGAGCTAAGAGAGTCTCATTTAGCGTAATATCATGTTTTTATGGATTTTAAATTCATTGTAGTGTTTTTTACACAATTTACTGGAAAATCACAAATTTTGTATAAAATTATGAAACGTAATATTTTATAGTTCTATTTTTGGGAAGTTTTGTGAAAAATGGTTTTCGCATGAAGTGATTCAATATTCCATCATCATCATTTTATTTAAGTGAAAACATCAATAATGATGCCATTTTTTACCATAATTTCATGTGAAATGGGCCCACATGGTGCAATTGTGACTTTAAGCTAAGATTATCTTTAATGAAATGTCATTTTTTTTTGTGTGTGTGTAGTAAATTGATGGAATGGGCTCACATTGAAGATTCAAAGACAAAGAATTATTTGTGAGGAAATCCAAAGTTAAAGAAAAATTGAGGATAGGAGATGTGATCATCAAGTGGACCCCACCAATATGCCACATGCAATCCACATCCAGCCCAAGAGGGGTATTCACAAAATCTCTTGAGGTTTTCTTCCAAGAGATACTTATTTAGCCAAGGACCCACTAATAGATGCAACCTGAAGTGGCGCTCATGAATCCATGAAGGATGGTCCCCACCACTAAACACAAATTCACGTGTTGTATTGTATGGGAAGCCCACACGTGCAAATGGTGGATTACATCATAAGGATTTTTATTCCAGATATGTATATATGGTGAATTTACAGGAAGCCTAGATGGGTACCCACGTGATCTTGACAACATGCCCTGCAAAAGATAGAATGGGCCATTGAAGTGCTCCATTTGTGGGAAGGCATGCAGAGGAAAGCCCATCATGGCATGGCACCCAAATCATCCCACAGTCGAAGCTTGTGCGTTAAAGATTGATAAAGAAAAGGGAAAGAGATCAGGTCCTCACTTGTTCAAATTACCACATTCCAGCACAACAGATTCATGGATATCAAATGCACATGTCATCCACGTCATCTAGTAGGGATATTGATTCTACTGTTATCCATTACAACTCACCTTGTGGGATAAGCGTACAAAATTGGAAAGAAGATGGCTTACATGATTGATAAGAATTGATTGCTCGGCCCATGCAATCTTAATACCTTGAATACCTAGTAAAGAAAAATATATAAATAACCTACCAATGGGACATCGAAGGACATGAAAGACAAAACCTCCTCTCTCTAGCTCTCTTTTTCCACTCTCTCAAAGGATTTTTCATCCTAAATCATTTAATATTTTTTTATTCTTTATTTTTTATGTAAAAACATTAATATCTAGTAAAAGTGTATTTATTGTTTTTTCTATTTACTGTTTTTTTATTTTTTGATAATGAATGCTTGACATTTTGCTTTTAGCCTTGTTGTTCTTGGATTAACAACCGAAAGAGCCTAAGAATATGATTCGAGTAAACATGAATTTGGTTTAAAAGAAGAGTTAAAAAACAATAATAATACGCTTTCACTCTTTTATTTTCTTATTTTCCATACATTTAAATTACTGTCTTTCCACACATTTATTTCTCTTACCACACAATTATTTTTATTGCACAATCCACACTTTTAGCATACTATAATCTAGGCATTTAATTTCCCTGCACTCTTTTTATTTTCTCTCTATGCTTTTTTTTTTCTTGCTGTTTATGGTTTATCAAAAGTTTGGCGGTTGAATTGGTTGAAGATTTTAGTTTCAGCATGTTTATGGCATTGAAGTTTTCAAGTTTCAAACCAATCGTAAATGATTAGAAACTCAGATCCAGCATATGTAGTAGATGCCTAGACCCTTACTTATTGCAGAATTTTGCTTGTTAAAAAAAGGAAAAAAAAACAGTGCACATTGGTGTATGCCTCACACTTTAATATGGATGGAATGATTTTGTTTAGAGTATTGAGGACAAACATTTTTTGAATGACGTTTTGAATTGTAAACTAATAATGAAAATGAAGTTTAAAAATTGGATTTGAAATACACAGTGAAACGTCCCAAACAGTCCACTGCTTGGAGGCTTTTGAGAAAGAAATCAATCTATAATTGAGTACATTCAGTTGGGTTTTGTTCATGATAAATTGTGGATTTGATTTGAATATTTAAAAGCTCTGAAAGATCATGATTTGAGGTGGTGTTTCGAACAAGTTAAAGTTCTAAAAACAGTATTTAGCAGCACCCAAAACAGAAATTCTGTACATACAGTTTGGCAGCCAAACATGTTAAGTTTAATGGCGTGCATACATAGTTTTGATTGGAAAGTTGGTGGACCATAGGAATTGCTGGAAACATTTGCTAAAATTGAGTGTTTTTTTTTTAATCTCAGTTGTGCCTAGAAATAATGAGTTTCAGGTGTAAAAACAGATCCATAAACAGTCTTGTTTTTAAATCTTTTTTTTTCTTGCTGTTTTTTTATTGAATTCATGCATTCATTAAGTTTTGTTTTCCAGCCATCAAATTTAAATTTAGGTTGCATTAGATTAGGTCCATATTTTTATCAAAGATTGCATCTCATTTAAATTACTGCACTAGGTTTTTGTCATGGCATGCATTGCATTGGGTTTGAACTTTTCTAACTTTCTAAGTTCAGGTTAGTCACTAATTCTAAGGGCTAACTTTTCTAACTTTCTAAGTTTAGGTTAGTCACTAATTCTAATTTAGGAAAGTTTCTTGAACTAATTTTAGAAAGTAGGTTGTCTTCTCTTGATTGGTTTGATTTTTAACTTTGAATTATTTTATTTTGTTAGTTCTTTTATTTTTTGGAAAGTTCTAATTATAGAATGTTTCTAATTTGGTGTTCTAATCTGTGCATTCTTTTGGAGTGATTTGAGATTTTTTTTTCTCCTTTTTAGATTAGGATTTTTAGTTTTAGAATATTTTTACTTTGGGAATGTATTTAATTTTAATTATAGTTGGAATATATGTAATTAGTTTTTCTTAGGCCAGTTTTAGATTTTTCTTAGGACAGGTTACAAGTTAAAATTACCTTAAACTCAGAAGCACCCTGTGGATTGACCTGGTCTCACCAGTTTATTACTACATCGTGGCTTTGCACTTGAAGCTTACGATCACCTGTTGGCGCTCTCAGTGAAAGAAATCATTTTTCATAAAATGAAATTAAGATTTTTTGATGTACACCTATTTATGTCTATACAATTATATATAAATATTTTTGTTTAGTGAATTATAATGATTCCTCTTTGCCCCTATTGAGAGAAATTTCTAGCTCTGCCAATGTGAGTAGAAAAAATATTTTGTTATTGGTAAATATTGATATTAATAATTAATGCAAGATTCTAATAAACTACCTGCCGGTAATAAACACTTGGGTTAAATGCATATAAATGAAGTATTGTTTTCTCCTTTTTTCTTGGTAGAAGACGCAGTAGTTGAGATGGACTGCCTTTTTTTTTAATAAAAGAAAATGTGATTCAACCATTTTGCAAAGTAGAATGATCAAATGCTTATTAGAATAATGTGATGCATGTGATTTGCTAGCTGGCCTCTGAAAAATTAGATTCTTGATGTGTAACATTGATTATGATATAAATGGTGTATGGATTGCCATGTTTCTGCCCTGTAAGTGCAACTGGAAAATCGTAATCCAAAGAGGGATGGTGTGGCATTTAGTGTGCAGATCCTCTGAGTGAATTCCTGAGGGTGATGTGGTGGACTGTAAGTGGTCCAACCACGGTCACCCTCAGACAAACACTCATTTAATTTAAATTTGGCATTTCATTACTTCACTGCTTCATTTGGGACAAGCCGTCTCATTGATGGGCATCCTTCATTAAACCATTCTGTCAAAAATCAGAATTTTCTCTTGATAGAGTACTACGGACTCATTGGAGGATTTTCTCCCATAGGAACTTCGCCACGGCTAGGGGTGCACAAGGACCGGCCAGGCCAAATCCGGCCTAAGCCCAGTATTGTTCCTTAGACTGAGTCCGGCACAGCTGGGTTTAATATTGGGGTCAGATCCAATCTAAAATTTAGGCCATTTTAGCATGTAGGCCAAGCTTAGATTCAGTGCTATTAAGTCCAAAGTCCGGCCAGAACAAGTAGTGCTTGTACTTTATTGCTAGGCCTGAGGGCTTGACCACGTCTCTAAAGTCTACTGGCCCCTATAGTTGGGATATCAACAACAACAACAACAACTGGAAAAAGGAAAAAACTAACAAGTAATGAAAGCTTGGCTGGGCCATATATATTTCAGGTGGGCCACTTGTGCCCCGTTCCAAGCTTGGTCCGGATGCCAGCATATGTTTCTAAAGTTAATTGGCTTGGATATGCCTCACCCATCAGATTTTGGCCTTAATTGTAGGATTATCAGTCCTCGCGTTTAGAAGGGGCTTGGATATGCCTCATCCCGCAGCACCCTCGGACGTGGTAAGACCCGTAGGTCCTGCACCTTAATCAATACAATACCCTTCTTGCAAGCTGAATCTAGGACATGTGATTGGGACTGTCGTTCCTAATATTTCAATGAGAATTTGATGGATTAACCATTTACATATAAAATTTACCAAAATCTATATTTACATATAAACGAACAGCGCATGTGAGAGAGTCTTTGTATACACTCCTTGCACAGAAGTGTGAGGGCCCATCTTTGATTTTAAAACCCTCTTATGCCTTCTTTGATCTCAAAACCCTTCTTATGAATTTTTACCAAACCCAGTTTCACATTCATTATGACCATATCCATAGTTCAATTTTACCTCTAAAAATTTTGAGCACTTGCTTGCTTTCACCTTTAACCTAAGCTTTGATAAAATGATCATTTGAAATCAAATCAAGTTCCATTTTGTACCTTCCGTTATCCATATATATATATATATGGGCCCAGAAAGGATGTTCATGATTGCCCTCAACACGATTGTTACCTTTAGATGTGTTTGGAAGCCGGATAAATATTTGGTTCGATTAGATAGCTAATACAATCCAAGTCCATCCAATAGTATTATTGCATGGGATGAAACTCCATTTATTCCAGAGATAAATTCAATCCGATGTTTGGTTTGCGTTTAGATAAATGGCATACAATGGATCTCTTAGCTAGCCCAAATTATCCCACCTCCCAGTGAAGATTATTTAAGCTAGAATATTAGGTATTTAGGTATTGAGTCATTGTAGCTTCAAGACTTGGATAGTATAATATCGGACACTAAAAAATGCAAATAAACAAGGAATGAGTGGGTTAAGGATGCAAAAAGTTGCTTATCCCCCCACTTATCCCTCCTTAGGTCCATAAACACAGGATAATTTCCAACAACAATTTGTGTATGTAATCATTACTTACGTGGAAATTTTACATACATGCAAGTCTGTTTGGTGGAGTTTAGAATTGCATGTGTGTAAAAAAAACTCATTTTCATGAAAAAAAATCTCACATCTCGCACCCAGGGTAAGGCATTTAAATGTGTAATTCAAATTACATCAAGCAGGAGCAAGTTGTCGATTCTCCCTTTGGGTTTTTTGTTAGCAAACCGTGGCCCTCTTAAATTGGCAAACTGTGTCCATTCAGTGCATTTAGCTATCATACGAAATATATAGGTTGAGATTTAAACCATGAGCCCAAAAGCAAAGCGGCCCACCTAGCTCATCACTAATTGATAAGGGCCATTGCAGTTATATGTGTAAGCCCGAACAAGCACATTGGGCATTGGTGAAATATTGGCTCAAGATCAACTTCCCAAAACGCTTGGTACTTATTGGGCCAAAATTTTATGGATGGATCCAACCTCTGGGTCTAAGAACTCGCCAAAACTCAGCTTGCAGTCAATTGGAAAAATGAGATTAAGTTGGCCCAGCATACTTTCCTCCACACTAACTCAGCCGCCGGTTCATTCAAAATGGTTAAGACTTTACTTGGATTATAAGTGAGTATTCTACTGGCTGAGGGGTTGACAATGGGTCGGGTTAAATAATTTCTTTTTAGAATGGGTTAAATATGTTACTGCCCCCATCTTTCTTATTAGGGGTTAGTTTGGTAGTGATTTTTTTTAATGTATTAAAGATGGATATGATGTTGTGTATTCAGCTCGAATTTGTCTCCTCCATCCCATATATAATATGTTTCAATGAAAACATATTGGTAGATCAACTGTAGCTCAGTTGGTACTGGGAATATGAGTTATACCTTGAGGCTTGAGGTTGAATATTTGTATATTAAATGGTTTTTAACAGTTTAGAACAAATAATAAGCACGAAAGGATTGCAATAATCATCAAGCCGACCTGTAATTTCACGGGACAAGTTGGCATCAGTTATAAATGGACAGTCGTGGGACGGGTTGACTTTGGATGAGTTAATTATGAGTCGGGGTGAGTTTGGGTCTGCCTAACCAGTGCCAAACCCGCCAAACACTATCCCAAGGTAGCTGCCCATCCACAAAATGCCCCTACAGTAATCTTTTGGTAAATGAAAGATCAGGTTAAAAGAATCGAACAACATTACAAAAAAGTTAAGTTCATCTATGGCAGAATTGAACCAGGGTGGAAAAAACCCATCGTAAAACCAATCACTATTAGAGGATAGGCTAAAATGAATGAGAGTATGCAGCCCTATTAAACGTTTTAGGCATAAAAAAGAACTTGAAGGCAGCTCATCAAGCAGCTCAATAATGCAGATTCGGAGACGTATACGCAGGGAGGAGGGAGGGGAGGGCAAGTGGGGCTAGTTGCCCCCATTAATTTTTATTTGTTTTTACTAACACTAGAATTTTTGAAAAATTGAGGGACACGGTGAATATTTTCAATTTTCTTTGGGCATTTCATATTTTTATTCACCTTTTGCCCATCCTCAACTTCTAAGACTAAGAAAAATATCAAATAAAATACCAAAAAAGCTTAGAGATAATGATGTCTTTTTCCCCAAAAAGAAGAAATCCAAAGTGGACAATTCATAGTCCTTTTTTACACGGTAAGTCATGTTTAACTTTTTTTACGTATTCTCATTTTGAAGGATTTTTACCAAAAAAACAAATGTTTCCTTTGTATACTACAAGTAATCTTCAACCTTTTTGCTTTCCTTCTTCTCATCTTAAAGGCTTTTACCAAATACAATTGCAAATGAGAAAGAACAACTCTCTCTAACCTATTTGCATCAGGTTGAGGTACCTTATACCCTTAAAAATTTATTTTTTTTTTTGTCTTTGTTTCACATTTTATAGAAATAGTATCTTAAATTTTGATGTATGATGTTTTCTAAAAAGTGGGCCTCATTGATTGTCGATTGATAATCGCAACCATTAATCTTGAATTCTTTAAGGTGGAAGATGATATTTTATATCACATAGATATTGATACGGCATTTTGGTTAACTTGAATAATATATATCCATTTCTACTATTGGAGCCATGTCCCTAAATCTTTAATAGCTATGGTCTTTTAATTGATTTAATCTTTACTTTGCAAAACAAACACATACCTTCTTTCTTCTTTGTCTTTATTATTGAAAGAATGTTTAAAATACAAATTTCTAAATTGCAGTTCAAAATATATATAGTGGAAAAATAAAAGAACTAGCAAATAAATCAATTACACACCATAAGAAAAAGACATGTAGATCTTTACGTGGAAAGTCCTACTCATGAAAAACCATGAGTCCCCCTCAGACGAACAAAAACCAAGCACTAATAATGAGCAATTACAAGAAATACTTACAGACCCTTTTTTAGTTGCAATTCAACGTAAGGACTGTAGTTCTTCTTGCACAATCCTTGTTGTCACGGCTGCTCGTTGTTCATTACTCTCCGATTTTGAAACAATCACCTTGAATCCGCAAAGTAAATGAACCTTCTACAAGAGAAGTCAATTTTCTACAAGGAAGTAGAAGCATTAATCTTTAGAACTCAAAGTTTTAGCAAAATCTCTTCAATAACTGCTCTAAAGAAGAACATCATCTCCAATGTGTATTCTCAACTTAAAATAGGGACATGAATGCATTAGGATTAAGAGAAACACCTTTTAAAAAACTCAAAATTCGTGCCTTAGTGTGATAGTCCTTGTAGAACAGAAACTAGTAGTTTTGTCACAAACAAAAAATAATTCCAAATAGGAAAGTTGGTTTTCATGCGTCGGGCGCTTTAACTAGATGAATGGACGCTAAAGCGCACTCATTTATGGCTGAAAACTCTGCCTTGGTCGCTCGAGCGCAAGTGTACGGGCGCTTGAGTGCACATGTAAATTCTGCACTTTTTTGCAAACTTTTCGTGGCCATAACTTTGTCGTTTTAGCTTCAATTGACGTAATCTTAAAACCTATAGATATTTATTTAAAAATGGCTTTCTAATGGTAGGTAGCTTGCCTCAATCCGATGCTCAATTTATGAGATATGACCTTTTTAATCCATATTAACTTTAGAAAATCACTTCAAAATTCTCCAATTTGCATTTTTCCTTCAATTTCTTCACTTTAATGCACCTAGTGACTCACACCACAGTTCATTCTAAAAAGAATAAAAAATTATAATTCAATGGACCTAGAGTTTTGTCTAACCCATGAATTAGATAGCACACAAATATCCTAACAGTTATGCTTTAAATTCAAGATTAACTTAAGGCCTATGGCTAGCTCCATGGGGTGTAGAATTTTCGGTTAGTTTGACATTCAGAGTAGAACAAGACTTGTAGGTATTTCCAGCTTTCCTAAATGAAATTTCCCTCACAAAAACCTCCAAGCAAACGGATTTATGATATCAAAATCTCTGTGAGTGATCATAAAGCAAAGAGATAATTTCATCTTGTCCAATCTTCATTATATTAAATTCAAGGGCTAACAAATCTAAGGTGAATACACTCAAATTTGGAGGAATTCCCACTAATATCCTAAATACAGGCAAAAGCATCTAAAAGTCTAAAAGAATTGATAAGAATGTAAATTTAAAATATAAACCAAACTTTTGAACCATAAATGCGGGTGACCAGAGCCATCAGACCTGAGCTTAGGAGCCATCAGACCAAAGCCCAGGAGGCATCAGACCTAAGCTTCTTCGCCAAAATTCCTGGATCCTCGCCACTGCGTCTATGGAAGCTCAAAATTATGAACAATGTGAAGAATTTTGTTTGGAGAGCCTGGAAGGGTAATCTTCCCACAAAAAGCAAGTTGTTTGAGAAGAAAGTGATGTAACGCCCCGACCCCAAATTAGCAGGATTAGAGGTTGTTTAATTGTGTGCTCAATATATTCTTCGCGAATTTTATTCGGTCATGGTGTTTGGTTCTCCTTAGGTTATGTTAGGGGTCTTGGATAGGTCGTTGGGTTGAGCTTAAATTGGATTAGGTAGCTGCAAGCCCTTTTTCGTAATTTTTGATTTTGTTCGTGTTTGTCGTTTGGGCATCATCTTGACGTCATCGCGTGTCTTTTGTCGTGCTCGATAATTTCCGTACCTGACTCGAAAGTGTTTGGAAACCAATTGAGATTGTTAGTGTTCATTTGACTCGAATTGTAATTTGTATAACTTTTAGACTTGCTTACAAATGGCTAAAAAATATATATACCTTACCTGACCTCCCGTTTCATCCTTATCTTCTGTTTTGTTTTTTCTCTCTTCAACGTTTCCTTTTTTCGTTCTTCCGTTCTTCTTCTTCGTTTCTCTTCTCCGCCGGTGTCAAGTCTTGATCCTCCGTGCGAGTTTCTCCGGAATTCAAGTCTAGAATGAGTGCAAGCTTGGTAACTCATCGTTAAAGGCAAGTATAAGCAACTATTGGATGAATACATGTTGGTAGACCGTGATGGCTATGTTTTTTCCTTACTTATGCTTAGTGTCTGAATGGTAAAACAGCCCTTTTTGTGTCTATGCCTTCATTTATCAACAGAGAAACAGTTTCGAACCACCTTTATTCATGTCCTCCTGCTTCAGGTCCGATTGGTCAATCTTGAAGCCCCGACCAGTCGAATTTCGGTTGTAGAAGGTGCCCGACCGGTTGGACCCCTCAGCGATCGGTCGGTTGGGCAGAATTACAGGATGTTGGAACTTCATGTAAATGACTTCGTTAACTGACCACAGGTTACCTGGAGACCTAAGAATGGACCCCATTATGGATTCCCTTTGGACCTATCATGGATCGTCTTGGGGGCTGATATGTATTTATGAGTGTTATTCATTTGTTAAGCACCTCCCCATGGGTGTTGATTTAAGGGGCTTCGGTACTATTTCTCTTACAATGAGACACCCCAGAAAGAACAATTGAGTATCGGACACCTTAAAACTATATCATCATCCACGGTTAGTAACGGTGGATAACTAGATTAGGGTTGGCTAGTAATTAACCTTGATTCTATCAACTTGACTTGCATAGCATCTTGTAATATGCTCCTTACCCTGAAATCTTGATTAAGAAATGGATAAGCAATTGGTTTGTTTGTGTTGTATTCTTCTCGAGATCTTGCTATAGTTATGGACATTGACTTGCATGTATGTTTGCACTTGGGCATAACCGGTATATGTTATTCATTTTCGTTATTGTTATGCAATGTCCTGATATATGCTTGATTTGTTGTGTCTGGCTTTACTCAGCCTCGGTCTTATAATACCTGACGGGGTTGAATTTGGCCTAGCATGCTTGTTGCTACTGCAGTGTGCTCACGTCTTGCCCATTCGTACCCTGACCCGGTCGATGGTGTTCTCTCACGTCACGCTCTCAATTTGGGAGAATATGGTATATGTAGTAGCTACCTTGTACAGTATTTCTCAACTTTAAATCTAATGCATTCATTCTTCATTTGCACGACTTGCCTAGTATACGAACTTACACTTCTATTTAATTTGCCTATCATGAATCTTTTTAGAGACAACACGTATTACCTTTATGTTGCTTATGCTTGTTGGATCATCGAATTCACATGTTATTTCTTGGTGTTTTAGGCTCAGATTCCATTCCCGACTCCTCGAAGGTCGGCCAGACTTCAGAGGAAGTGATAGAGACCCCATCTGGGCTAGATGAGTGGACTTGATGGAGCCGCTTTGGAGAGCGGCATCAACCTCATTGGTTAGGCTTTTACTAACTCCCGATCTCCTAGGCTCGGGTTAGGACATGTACCTGGACTGGGTGTAGGTGTATGTGCACGAGAATGTGTGTCATTGATTAGGTAGACCATAATTCCCGATTTCTTGGGCTTGGGTTATGACAAGTGATAGAGGATAATGTATGTGAAATGTGCTATGAGGGGACTAAAACAATACTGCATGCCTTATGGGATTGTAGTTTTGCCAAGACGGTATGGAGACAAAGTGCTTTACTTGCAGGAAAATCTGATAAAACATATGTTGATTTATTGGACTTAACATTACAAATTAAAAGAAATAATGAGGAGAATGAACTGGAATATGTTTTTTGGTGTCCTGGTGCATTTGGTTTAATATAAACAAGCTTAGATATGGTGAGAGTAGTCTAGACCCTAAAGTCATTGTTGGGAGAGCTATCTCTTTTATGTAGAAATATTTGAAGTGTATTAGAGGCAAAGAGAACCAACAGACTAAGTAGAAGGCATCAGAACAAAACTTTTACAAAGCTAACTTTAATGGGACAATTTTTGAAAACCAAAACACAATAGGCACAAGAGTGATTGCTAGAGATGATCAGGGAAATTTTATAGCAGCAATGAAATATAGAGAGTACTTGTTGTCTGAGTGAAGCTTATGAGGTTAAAGCACTTTCGGCGGTCACTGCTACTCGTTTTGCTAAAGAGTTAGAGCTACAACTTATTATCTTGGAAGGTGATTGCTTGAAGGTGATCCAAGCTCTGCGGATGATATCGCTAGATCTATCTCCCATTGGGCATTTGGTTGAGAAGGCAAAGGACCAACTCCAATATTTCTAGAATGCAAAGATCTCACATAATAAGAGGGAAGGGAATATAGTTGCTCATCTACTTACTAGAAGTTCAGCAGAAGGGGACATTCCAGTATGTTGGGTTGAAGATCCTCCGATTTTTATTATTGATCAGCTTGATGTTGATGTAACTTCTACATTTTAATAAAATGCTTTCAACTTTTCATTAATAAAAAAAAAAGAAAAGAAAAAAAGATCAAAATAAGAATAAATGACTTGAATGTCATTGATAAGAGCAAAACTAGACTAGTCCTTCATCTCATTTGTGCATTTGACTACCTCCAACGAGTTTGAAAAAAGATGGACCTTTGAATAGCCTTTAACCACCAAACACTTCATAACATAGAAGACTGAAAACGTTTTGGTCTCCTTAGAAAAGAGGGATACAAAACTATTTGCAGCCCATGTACATAAAAGTGAACCATGAAACTACAACGGTTTTGCCATTATACTTCAAAAATTCTGCATTAGTAAAGATAGAAATACAATTCTTAGGTGGGCAAAACTTACGGGCTATACCATTAGGATTAATAGCGCAATTAGCATCTTGATACGACATAAGCCATTCCTTTAATAAGCTATTAACATCTCCTAATGTTTGAATAAGATTAAGAGGAGTACCCTTGAAAATAAAATTATTCCTTCATTTCCAAATGGCACATCAAAAGAACAAAATATATGAGAAATAATATGGTTAAAAGAAGAGATAGCAGTGGGGCCGCTAGAAGCAACAACATTCCTGATTTCCACTAGAATAAATAATGTTGTTCCACCAATAAGAAATATGAAGATCATTATGACCCATGGGAATGATCCTAATGTTGGACCCAATCCAAACAGCCCCAGCATAGTCACATAAGAAGAGGACATACACCGTCGTTACTTTGTCCTTACCACAAATACGACATTTAGGGCGTGTTTGGGAGAATGGTAGGATAACGTAAAGTAGAGTAAACCCAAAATAAAAAAAGAATAATATATAATTGAGTTATGATGACTTTTTATTTTTAATTGTTTGATATGAAATCTTTTTGATTTTTTGTATAAAAAGTAGAGATTTTTTTGTAGTTTAGTATGACTTTTTGATATTTTTTGAAAAAAGAGGAGGGATATTTAAATTCTAAAAAAAAAGGAGGGAAATTTGAATTTTAAAAATTTAATTTTACTCTACTTTACCTTACCCCTTTGCCAAATATGCCCTTAATAATATTCAATTTGAGCCTTGAAGAGATAAGATTAAGAACTGAGATAGCTTCTTTGAGATATTTTAAACCAAACAAAATTATTGTAGTTGTTGTGGTGGGGGGGGGGGGGGGGGGGGGGGGGGGGGGGTGACTTCCAGAAGACCAAAAAAACCACTGAAAAGAAGGTGGATAAAATTTGTGAATTTTACAAGAACATTGTTCAAGAAATCGCTATCTACATTAAGAGCAATAGACTTCATAAAATTAATGGATACAATTTTATTGGACTTCCAAATGACCAAATTTCAGATATAAAGCAATCAAGGCTCAAACGATGGGCCTATTTGAACACACCCTCAGTTTTCAGACAAAAAAAAAAAAAAGAAAAAATCCTTGGTCCCTGGTTGACTAAATAGACATAAGGAGCGGAGATGCAAATTAACGAGTCTAAGTTGGCGTTTTTCTTTCTTTATATATATATATATATTGGGTTGAAAATTTGGTCCTTGCTAATCCTTTGATCTATTTAATGAACAAGATAGGGTCCCATTGTGGATATAAATGGAATAGGTACCGGATGAATCCATTGATCCGATATTAGACCTATACTTAATTTCATCTATATATCTTGGTCTAGATCAAACTTTTTTATTTTTTGTACCTCCAAGCAAAGGGGTTGGGACCCAAGGTTGCCCACAGATGAATCGGGATCCTTTGAAGGAATTTCCCACAATCGTAAGTGGATCTATCAGGGTTCGCCACGTTACTGTGGAGCAGCCCTTGCCTTGGATAGGTCAATTGCCCTGCGTGTATGACAAGCTACCCCGTGGTGACTTGGTGGACACTGATAGGTCCACCCATGGTCTTTGTGGGGTAAACTCTTATGAGATCCGAACTCCCCCACACATATCGAACAGAGAGCCCACACATATGGAAAGAGTGGCATATCTATATGTCAATAATTGTCTAGACAAGTGTGACACGCATCCATTAAGCATCTTAGAGTCTTCTAATAGAAAGACTTTTCTTCTCCTCCATACTTTATCTTAAGACGAATAGTTGTACCAAATCATTCAAATCTCCTATGCAAAAAAAATAAATAAATAAATAAAAGTGTCCACATGGGGGCCTTAACTGTAAAGATCCTTGTAAAACACACCTCTTGGGTACTCCCAACTATGCTAAGCACCTAAAAGAAATGAGACGTGCACACACTAAAATGCACACAAGCTTATGTGACACCACATAATAGCATCTATGCCCTACTTTTTATTTCTCTCTTTTACACACACCAACACTAATAAATGTGATAAATATATTTATATCTAATAACAAATGGGCCCAATGCATAGATTAGGTTCCTCCATTTGATGGGGCCCACCTTGCATGTGCCTTCTCACAATGAGTCATAAAATAACAGTACCAATGGTGGGGCGTACTTGTTATTAGGTGCCAATGTATGTATCCTATTCATTGGTGTTGGTGTGTGTGAAAGAGAGGAATAAAAAGTGGGGTATAGACGCTATTGTGTGATACTACATAAACTTGTGTGCATGTATCATTTCTCAAGCAACCAATGCTCAAAAGCACATTGAAGGCCACAAGTGACAATGTTTGGCTCTGGAAATAGCTAAGATAAGTCCATATCTCGTGCAGCCACATTTCCAAGTCTCTAGTCACAAAAGAAGCGCTGCTATTGCTATCATGCACCAGTTGAAGAATGAAAACACAATACTAAGATCCGCCCATTAAAAATTCCTTCAAAATGAATACTCTCATCATATAAGAGATATCCTCACACTTCACTCTAACAAATATTGGGCCACAAAAGAAGAGTAATAAATATGAGTTATAATGTATTAAAGTTTTGAATCATGCTATCTATCTTATGCCGAGATCAACTTCTATTAAAGTAAAATTCTAATTAATTATATGTGAGTACATTCATTTTGAACCGCTTGAATTTTCAATTGATGGATCCCTAGCACTTATGTGTGTCTCTTTATATATACACACACTCTCACAAACACTTGTACTATCTTCAATCATCATAAACTAAATCCAGAATGAGTGATGAGGATTTGTTATCCAAGTCCACATATATGATCTTATCCAAAATGTAATGGCACATTTACTCATCTCTTCAAAATAGTGAAGTTCTTATATATGAGAATGTCATCCTTCGATAGACGCAAAAAAAAAAAAAAAAAAAGCTATTTGAGTAACCATATCCGATTATTAAATGTAAGCAGATTGTGCCGTCAAGGTGGTGGCTCAGTAGGTTTGAGCCTTGTGTTTGCTCCCTAAGGTCTCGAGTTCAACTTCCACCCATTGTGTTATTCAGTTATTATGTGTGCGGCTATGTATGTACTCCGTAGGAATTAGTCATTGCTCGTCAGAATAAGTTAACCTCCAGAAAGAAAGCTAAAAGTAAAAAAAGGTAAGGCAATTGTTAGCTATTTCTCTAAATTTTTTGAACCATTGTTTTTTTTTTACCATGAAAATCTATCATTGTCTGGATGGATCTAATTGTCACAAGAAACGTGATTAGAACGCAAGGAGTATTGACTACGTTGCTCTTTTATGACTAATAAGAGTGCAGTCCATGTGGCTTAGATGCCCTGCTAGCTGCTTTTACTTTGGTCACTGTCTAGGGCTCTAAGCCCCAGCTTCTTGTTGGGAGGGGTGGGTCCTTCAAAACTTTGAGTGAATGGACTACGTACTCCTAACGTGACAATGAAGTTACATAGAAATAACATATCATCAATTCAGAGTCAAGGTGTTGACAGTGCCTCACCCATCCGTTCCACTATAATAGCAACTATTGATGCACTCACCTTTAGCCACAGGAAAAAAAATCATAGATATTAATTCTGCCTTAGAATGAAAGTTAGATAATTTCTTATAGGTACCTGCATTGATATTATCAACTAAAAATGTCTTTGACTGTGGGACATCACATACCATATATTTTTTTGCAAATTTTGCAACAATGTAATTTATGTGATATTGTACAAAATCGCCCCTCTTGTTGAGTTAAATAATGATTATATCTTTATGATATCACATAATTTATAATTTTATGTGATATTAAATGCACAATTTAGATCAATTTAGTCCATAAAAATTGCATAAGTACCTATAGTAAATTATCTCAACTTTCATCATCAAAAGGTGGGATTATATATGGCTAATAGTTGACTTGTAAAGTGATGTGAAGTGAAGTATCCATTTAAGAGACATGAAAAAAATGAGGGGGCATATCAAAAGTACAAAAAATGAAAATCCCCCTTCATTTTTTCAAGAATTCTTTTCAAAAAATAACATTTTCAAGCTACTAATGACAAAAAGTCATCTACTTTTTATTAAAAAAAAAAAACCTTATCAACCCACATAAAACAAAAGGTCATCACATTATGATTGAACCTCCCCATATTTATTCTCTTTTGATTTGAGGCTTGAGTTTGAATTCACTTTACAAATAAATTACCAAACTGCCTAAAGTTTATCTTCAAGTAAAACCCCAATTCTAAACCATTGTATTGACATGATAATTAATCATTATGTTAGATGTCATAGTCACGAGAAACGTGATTAAAGCGTAGGGAGTGTTGACTACGTTCTCTTATGAGTTATGAATGGCATTCATCCACTCAATCAGGCCTAGCTGGCCGGATAGCTGCTTCTTCTTTGGTCACTGTCTAAGCCCCCACTTGCTAGAAATTGTGAGTCAGTCAATGAAAAGAACATATCATCAATCAGTTTCTAGGGGGGCTTTAGAGATGTCCTAGTGGTAAAGGCTCCCACTCCCATCCTACCCTCGATGGGATGGGTGGCTTTCCTTCTCTCCCACTTAGCCACTAAGGAAAAAAAAAATAGAGTCAAGGTAAAAAAAAATGTGACAGTTCTCCACCCACCTGGCTCTTTGGAATATTGACAAAAATTGCACTCATCATGGAGTCTCTATCCTCAAAAGTCTTTTTACTTAAGAATTCTTGAGTTAAAAGGAGTGGAACTCCAAAATGGGGCTTACTAATTAAAAATCCATGGAGCACAAAGATATCCCTCTCACCATTTTTACAATGTCTCTGAATTTCACACTAATAGAAATAGGCTCCAGCATATATAAAAACATTTTTGTTTTGCTAAGAACGAATATTTCATAAACAAAACAAACACAAAACAGATCTTGAGCACAACACAGGGCACAACTATATAGATATATACAAACACCTAGTACCCCTAGACTATTAAAAGTAGGATCATGTGTAGGATGACTTACATTAAGTTTTCTCACTTGACAATTCCTACCAAAACCACAAGATTTTAGTAGAGGCATTATAAATACTTTTAAAACTCTCCTTTGGGAGAAGCCTATTCCACAACACTCCCCCTCAATGAAACCTGGTCGGTTTACTTTTGGCAACATATTTTGTTTTGTTTTTGTTTTTTTTTTCTTTGGTTTTCTTTTTGTGCTGAACCGATCCTCCTAAGATTTGAAATCGCAGCTGGTTGTCTCTATTAAGTTTCTTTAGCTAACCATTCATACAAAAACCTTGAAGTATTAGTAGAGGTAGCATAAATACTTTTCAATACTCTCCCTCAGGCAGAGCCCACTCCTCAACACTCCTCCTAAGGTGGAAATCGATTAGTGCACTTTTGGCAACACTATGTTTTTAACGCCGAGTCATTCCTCCTAGAACTCAAACTCGTGACCAGTCGACTCTGATACCATATTAAATAGGGGTGGAACCAAGATTTTTTTTTTTTGGGTGGGGAGGAGGGAGTTTCTTTATCTACGACGAATGTAACTCCAATTAAATTAAAATTTCTCATGATAATACAATATAACTATGAAGTGATTTATAGCGGGTTAGATTTCAATAATGAGTTTCGTTGATTGAAAAGATATAGTAAAGCATGGAGGCTTAGTATAATAACAATTGTAAATGCCGTAAGGCAAAAAAAAATCATTCTTAAAGTAGGTTCTTAATTCTCTCTTCTATTTTATATATACTTTTATATAAGAACCAAAAGGCAAGCAATGATAATAACCCATATTTGAGATTCAAAACAATTAATATGATATTAATGACCAAAATTAAACATTGAAAAACAAAAAATAAAAAATCTTTATCTATAGTGGATATAATCCCATTAGTTTAAAATTTTTTATACTAGTAGAACATAAATAGGAAATAATTTTGACCGGGTTCAATTTCAAGCATGGGCTTCAAGATTGGAAAGAAAAATAATGATGCATATAGAATTAGTGCATTTATAATTATTAATGCATGAAGTGAAAGAAATGTTGCTTTTTAAAACCCCTTTTCCCATCCCCGTAATGAAACGACGACTCCAAGTCCTTTCACTACCTTCAAACCCCAATAATACAAGCTCTCAGCCTCTCTTTGATGAACCTATTACGATCTCAAGTCAAGGTATGTGGATGACGACGACTCTAGATTTTGCTAAATAGTTTTTAATCTATCCTTAATTCGTTATTTTATTTTATTTTCCTTCTCATTTCCTTCTTTTCCTTCCCTTTCTTCTTTCATCTAATTTTTCTCCTAAAAAAATCAACGATTATTTAGTTTCTTTTTTTTAAACCCATATTATATTCCTAATATCTAAAAGGAGGGGCTAGAGGATATATATATACACTAGTTCTCACTAATTTTTTATGAAAAGTCTAAGTGGGACCCATCTGTCACCTTATTCAAATCTTGCAATACACAGGGACCATTGATAGTTATACACCCCAAATTTTGGTCAAATCCGAATTTATTGGACCATTGGATCGATTGTGCACTAATTCGAATGGATTATATTTGTGGGACACTCTTCAGCCGGAGGGAAAGGGGGGAGGAGAGAGAAGGGAGGGAGAGAGATGTGTGCGGGCTATTTTAGGGATTTTAAATTAATTTTCTTTCTTGTGTCAAGAGAGATAAAATTGTTGTTTAAAAAGTAGCACTAAAGTGTAAATCGAAAGTGACAGCTTGCCTTGGATGGCGTGGCACTTCAATAATGCCTAAAATACCTCTTTGCATGTATACATCAGATGTCCCTAGAGAGACCTTTTGCATGTATATTTAATGTGTTCTTGGTGTTCATTATATCTACTTTCTTGTGAGACACAAGCTTTAGTTATGATGTTCTTGAGAATGTTCAAGACTGCTATCTTTCTTGTGATCATTTGGTACTGTTGCTTTTATTGTTGTCATGGGTGCATACAAGAAGACAGGACACATCTCCTGCAAATCAAAGACTCCATCAACAATCCACACGGCTCTTTACTTGATAAAGATTGGGTCCAAAAGAATTGTTGCAAATGGGATGGAATAAAATGCAATCCATCATCATCTAGGGTGATTTCAATCAATCTTTCTGGGATAGGGGAGCAAAGATTGAAACTATGGTATCCAAATGCTTCCTTATTTGCAGCATTTAAGGAACTGGAAGAACTTGATTTGCGTAGTAATCAAATCGGTGGATGGGTAGCACCTCAAGGTAAATTAGATATACTATGTAGGCCCCTTTTTAAGATGATCTAACTTGCTAATATCACATTTGTTGTTACTATGTATGGGCATCCACTCAAATCCGAATTTGTTTGAAGTTATTCGTAACATTGGGTTGATGATGTATGAAATATATGCATTTGTTCTACGTATGATCAATAGAAGTGCACTCGGACCCTGTCCCAATCAACGAGTGGTTATTGTATGAGGACCTTAATTGTTTTCAATTACCCTTGTTTCATGAACGATAAGGCACCAAATATCTGTATCAGTGATAACCAAATAACTGTATTAGTGGTAACGGAAAGGGACATGGTGGATGGTTGAGATTGAAAGGAGATGGATGCATGTATGTGGGATTGGATATGTCCTTATTTGCAGCTTAGAAACTCTCCTATCTTCTTGTCAACTGTCATGTTTCAACCAATTTTAATTTATACTTTTCATTCTTTTTACAGCCTTCTCTGAGATGCAAAGTTTAAGGAAGTTGGATCTTTCGTATAACAGCTTATCTAAAGGCATAGACGCTCTACGAGGTATGTACTAAACCAGAACCTAATGGGCTTGGGTTTAGATCTTAAACTGCTTTTCAAGCCAGTTGATCATTACTTGCACAAACTACTCTCTCATCCTAACAAGCACTAATCCTTAAACTGTAGGCCAATCAATTTAAACCTCATTTTATTTTCTTACTTTTCACATAACCATGTAGAAACTCAAAGAGCATCTGTCAAATTAGTTTGACCAAACCATCCAACCAACCATTTTGACCTCTTGTTGGGTTTTTAGGCATTGGCTGACCTTACTCATCAAGACATACATGCTGGGGAATTTTGCAGGTTTATGTAAATTGAAAAACCTCCGAGGTTTATATCTTGAAGAAAACAATCTTGATGGCAGATCACTTCCTTCATGTTTAAGCAACCTATCAATGTTGGAAACATTGTCGTTATCGTTCAACAATCTTGAATCCTTCTCTAGTGCTCTAACAGGTAAAATAGCAATAAAAATGATTTATACAAAACATTATGGGGGTCCATATGACCATACAATTGCTACTTCTTATATATAGGCCCCAGCCAAACACAAGTAAAGCAAACAAGTAGCTTTGTAATTTTGATCATTGATCATGATTATAGATGAGAAGATGTTCCTTCTATTTAATATAATGTTTCACTTGCTGCAAAAGAAAAGAAAAAAAAGAAGAGAAGTAGATATTGTGATGGATCATGCACGGTCATTTGGGGGTGGATAGAATCTGTCCATTACAAATCAATAAACAGGGTTACTCAAACTCAGGCCAACTATTTATCAGATCAGAGATTCTAGGCCTGAATTAGATGGCCCAAAATTGCCTCATAAAGACTTGACTCAACACAATCAACAGGCAGCTTTGTAATATAGATCATTTATCATGTTTATAGATAAGAAGATGTTCCTTCTTTTTAATACAACTAGTGGAGTGTGTGCGTTGCACATAATAGTTAGTGTGAGCGTCAATGTCATGGAGTTGTCTAGTTACTTGAGTTCATTAATAACAAAATAGAACTTTAATTCTAGTGTGATCAAACATGTACAATTACATATTATGATGCTAACATATGCTTGCATTCTAGCTTCATAATAATCATATAGAAAACATTTGTTTTGATTGGCCCAGGAGCATTATTCATTTTGGTCAAAGATTAGTTACTAAATGGAAGACACGAATCTCAAGATAATAAATCAAATGAAGAAAAAAGAAAAAATATAGTATGCACAATATCAAACATGTTTGATCAATATATTTTTTAATCGATATTTGATATTAAAATTGTAAGGAATGTGAAAACCTAACCCGTCAGCATGTTAGACATGGAACCATTTGGTAGCAAATAAGCTTGGAATCAGATTTTGAAGAATTTCAATATTTCTTGAAGCCAGGAATATGTAAAAATCCTTTTTTTCTGTTTTTTTGGTAGTAAATGGAATTAAAATGAAATTGGAATTTGGTAGAGAAGATAGAATTACAGATAAAATGTTTTAACAAAAATGTAGTATACAATGAGAGAATTTCTCGAATTCTAGCAAGTCCAGCCTCTTGCAATTTGCTAGTAAACATCCTTTGAATGAGTATGTGTGGATTGGAACAATGGCGTGAAAAGGATGACAAAAATCTGCACAGTTGAAAAAAAACAAACAATTTCCTAATATTTAGGACCCTGAATGAGAACACCAGTAACACGCATGAACATATATTTTTTGAACAATCATTTGATAAAAGAATAGCATACTAACAAAGTTAAATTGAAGGAGCAAACAAAGGCATACCTTAACTTTTTCTAAGGTAACCCGTAGTCTTGTTGCTACAGAAACAATCCTATACTCTCTAATATGCACAAGAAGGATTTAGTAATTGATCAGTTATTCTGGATGCCGTGAGCGTACAAGCAAACTTTTGGTTTTCTTGGTGAAATCCAAGAATGAGAATATTATATTTAGTTATGATTTAGGAATATCAAAATGAAATTGAATTGTTTTAAAATAGTAGGGAAATCAATAAGTAATAAGACTGACTAATACCAAATTTTACAATCCATACTAAAAATGTTCTTACTTCTTAAAAGGAGACTCACAGCCGCAGCTGGCAGTCATCAATGGTAACATCAAATCCAACGGTTGTCATTGTTTTCTGCTCTTGCAAAAAGTTTTTCAAGTTTGTAGTAAAAGAAGAAGCATGTTTGAAAGCTCAGAGCCATGAAGGGAAGAAAAATAAGCAGAAGCAGAAGCTTGTAATAATTGAACGGTCGGATGAACAAGAGGGAGGAAGGAACAGGACCTTACATGGCGGTCGAGCTTTATGCCTCGAGCCGTGCACTCTTATAGGTGCTTGCATGATATCCGACACTGCCCCGATAAAGTTCAAGTTCACTGTGGACCTGTTTGGATCTATAGAATACTGGAGTAGAAAAAAACTATTCTCCAAATAAATCTATTTTATCCTGTTTAGCGCCCCCGTAAGAAAAGGAAAAATCATGAGGAAGAGAAAGTTTGCAGGGAAAAAGAGAAGAAATAAAAAACACAAATCTAACATTGCAGTCGCAGGCAAAGACAAAAAACCAGAAAAAAAAAACAAAAACAAAAAAGGTGGGGGAAGGAGATAGAGGGGAAGAGGTGGTAAAGTACCTGTGGCACGTAGCTCTTGCCTCCAGCCATCCGCTGTATCCGCCGTGATCGTCGTCTTCTCCTCCTCCTCTGTTTCCCTTCTTCCTCTTTTTCCCCTTCTTCTTCTTCTCTGTTTCCTTCTTTCTTTCCCCCCACTCTAGTCCTGTGGAGTGAACTGAGAGTCAGTAAAGTCAGAAACTCTTTTTTGTAACAACATTGAAATACAAGGTTCCTGTTATATTAGGTCCGATCACTGTAGCAGAAGAAGAGGGAAAAAAGGCATAATCCGAGTGAAGGCCGCGATCTTCTTCTTCTTCAGATCCGATCTGAGCGAAAGTGGTGACGGACGGTTCTCGGCACCGGGGGGCTCTTGGAAACAGGGGAAGATCGTGATCCGATTTGGCCGGACTGCACGTCTCCTATTGCAGACAGACTGGCTTAAATATAGATATTGATCCGATTTGGTCGGACTGCAATCTGATACGAGCGATATGATTTGAGCGATCGGAAAAATAGCATTTGAAAGATCCAGAGGAAGATTGAGTTAGAAAAGGATAGAAAGTTGAGTTCGAAAAAGATAGCATTTTGAAAGATTCATAGGATTATTGAGTTGGAAAAGGATGGAAAGTTGGTTTAACCGGGAAAGCACTTTAAAAAAAAAGAAAAATAAGAGGCATTGATGTGGCACTCATTTATTTCTTAGAACTTTAATATATATAACTAGCAATATAAGGCCCGTGTTGGAGCCAAAATACCTAATGATATAACAAATAAAGCAAATATAAAATACATAGATATATTATTTAACATTTTAAAATTCACTATGTCAAATTCCATAAAAAAGAAAAAGGAAAAAAAAAGGTGCAATGAGTTAACATAAATTACAAATCAATCATGTAAGTTTTTTAGTTAAAGTTGTTGATGTATAAGAGTATTAATCTTAGACCAATAACAAATCTCTATATCCTATATTGATTTAGGATACTAGTAAAATAATATAAAATGAAGCGATATACGAACTCAAGATAAATCTTAAATCTTAAATAAAAGATATAAGTATTTGAAACAAATAGTCAATAGGAAAGCAAAATACCTAAGCCATGATTGTAGCTAGTAATGAGAGGAAAAAAAACATTGTAGTCATTATAATGATATTTAAATAATAATAACAACAACAATAATAATAATAATAATTATTATATAATCGTATTTTAAGTAGGTTTTAAAAGTCTAAATGAGGTAAAAACCAAACGAAAAAATAAATTTAGTAAAACTTCTTCCTTAAATTTTCTATTGCTAAACTAAACAAAAAAAAAAAAAAAAAACAAAGTAATAGAGACAAATCTAGTGGCACAAACTCTGGCCACTTAATTTTGGTTGACTCTTCTCTCCTTATATAGTAATGTTGGCTTATTCAACTACGAAAGAATTAAAATAGAAATTTCAATATCTAATTACTTCAACTATGCTATAGTAGCTAATGAAATAGAAGTGATCCCCAACTTATATCACACACGTTGATAAAAAAATGCCCATCAAACTCACCTACATACTTAAACATTGCATTAATGATATATTTCCAATACATGAAAAATAAGTAAAGAGAAGATTTTGATGAGAAAAATCACTTGCTATACACCATCCCACTTAAGAGTGATTCTAGGCCAGGCCAACCCGAGCTCAGTGGGTTTGAATATGTAATTAGAGCCCTTTTAATAATTGGACTAATATTAAATTAAGTGATAGAAAAACCAAAACTCGGCCCGACCTGTATAATGAATGTATATAATTTAATTTAATTAATATAAACAATTACTCAAATAACCACATAATTGATTAAAAAACCTAATTTAGCTTTGCGGGCTTGGGCCTAACTCTTACAGCCAATGTTGGGCTTGACCCAGGCATAGGCCAATAATTTTAAAATTGGGTTGTGACTGGATATGCATTAGCCTGGCCCAGCCCATCCCATCCCATGAACACCCCTACTACCTCATTTATTCATGGATGCAATGCATACTACATCAGTGGGCTCCACCCTTCCTTTTGCAGATGGATGAGAGAGAGAAATTAGGGATGGAGAGATTTTATAGAAAATAAAGGAGAGATTTTAGGAAAATTGAGAGATTTTAGAGATTTGGTATGAATAGAGTTTAACTAATATAGATAGAGTCTTTAGATTGTGTCACGTGTTGCCCTCTCATAAAGAGGGTTGCGCCACATGTCGCTCTCTCACGAAAGGGGGTATTGTTATAATATATATAATAATATAAGAATATTAGTATGCATCTCTATATATATAGAGAGAAGAATTGTCAAAAATCCCCATTGAAAATGGGGAGTTTCTGCCCCTTTTGATTTGTCCAAGAGAATCTTGCTGATTCACATGTGCGAAAAAAAAAAACATGAGAGACAACTAGTTTTGAGGAAAAGATGAGCTAATTTTATGGAGAAGGAAAAGATAAGGTAATTTGAAGAGAAGCTAGTTAAGTTGCGTATATTTGCTAGTTTTTAGGATGAGATTTGTTACTAGTATCATATTATTGTTATTCATGTTCGATTGATTCTTTTAATTTCATTTTCCAATGTCCATTCTCATGCACTCATGTGGACCCCTCTAGTGAGTTCCAATCCACCCCACACTTGGATCAATCATTATTCTTAAGACATGTACTCGTGTGGATCCCTCTAGTGAGTTCCAATCCAATAATGGGCCTTGCACTTGGATCTATCATTATTATTAAAACTTGAAATTTTCATAACCATCATCAAACATTATTAAACTGAGATTTGATTAGAGTCCCTTAAAAGATGGGTATATTATTTCCTCAGTTTGAATTTTTCATAAGTGGTCCCCACTTGTGTTTTTAGTGATCATTTGAACGAATACTCAACCACTCTCTCGTTTTCTTGGAACGAAGTTTCCTTTGATTGGGGATAAACATATTGAGACAAAAAAGTATGTCTTTCAATAAGGAGAAAAACTAGGCAAGGAGATCTTAGCGATTTAGACGAGATCTTAGCGATTTAGACAGCGGGTAAAAATAGGAATTAAATATTGTTAGGATAATACATTTCAACACTTTTTTTCTGTTTACAGTTTAGCAAGATGGTGTGATATATGAGCTAACTTTTTAGGGCCTACCCAACGGGAAGTAGGTATGTGCAAAAAATCAACCCCATCCAATCATCCTAGCCCCTTCATCTTATCGGTTAGGATGACCATTGGATGGGGTTGATTTTATGCATATACCTAGTTCCAATCATGATCTTTCAATCGCTCATGCCTTTTATGGTTGGCACAACTCAGGTGGACCCTAAAAAGTTAGCTCAGATACAACACCATCTTACTAGACCATTTCGCATATATATATATTATATGAATCATTCTGTGCATGTCCCTCAAGGAGGGATTGTGCATACTCCTCTATGGGGCCAACTGTGGACCCCACCAAGGGATGGGACCAAGGGAGTTGAAAACATCCATACAGGACCACCCTGGATATCATGTTTAGCCCCAATCACATGCTCCTAACCTCTTCATTAGTGGCCCACAAATCCAATCCATTCAGATTGATGTACAGTCGATCCAACGGTCTAATAAATTTGGATCTAATTGAAACTTAGGCTTTGTAATTATCAGTGCGGGCACTATGTATTGCAAGGTTTGGATTGCCTGATAGATGGGCCCCAACTAGAGTTTTAAAAAAATAGTAAGGGACATATGCACATGAATGTAGCTCCTTCCACCCGATCAAGCTGACAAGGGAGCCCATTTGCTTAAGCTTGTGAGGTCCACATGGGGATAGGGCTGGGAGGGATTTTTAGATCTGCTGAGGCCCTTATTATGGACAAAAAAAATCAAAGGCTTATGATAAAATTGAGCCCAAAAATGAAAATATATTATTAAAATCTAAGTTTTTGTTGAAAATATTTTAAGAGGAAAAAATCTTAAATAAATATATATTTTTGTTTTTATCTTTCATCATTAATATTCATTCTATGCATCAAGATCCTAACTAGAAAAAGAAAAAATTGAAATAAACTAAAAAATTACAAACCAAAAGCAAAATTATGAATTTCCACCCATTTTTATTTTTCAAATCATTTTTTGAATTAAGAAAAGATTTTAGGTAGACTTCATGAATTATGTTGTGTATATACTAATGTATTTTTATGTTTATAATTTTTTTTTTTGAAAACTTTGTCATCAAATATTAAGAGATTTTTCCAGAAATTGAGAATATTTGTTGATCAGTATTAATTAAGACCATCTAAAACCAAGTCGTGTGGATGCCAAGTCCAAACAAGTATACAAAAAACGCAAAGGCTAGGTTGTATAAGTAACCAAATGGCCATTTGTGGAAATATAAAAAAAAGTCAAGAAATACCATACCATGTGTAGGTAACTAAATACTAAAAATAGAAAAATGATTAAAAATAAGAACAAGGCTAATTAGATTTTATAATTGAAACCTTTTAAACAAATCTAAAAAACAATATGAACAAAGAAAACTACAAAGCTCAATAAACAATATATGTCCAGTTTATTTAGAAATAGAAGAGCAACTTAAACAAATGATAAAGAATACAAAATCTATTGAAAAACAAGAAATCAATTTTTAAAATTACAAAATAACATTTTTACAATTATCAATTGTGCAATAAAAACAATAACAATTAAACACAAAGCAAGGTTCTGCAAGCTAACTCCATCACCAACTCATTTGACTAGCAGTAAGCCCACCTAAGACCAAGTCATGCGTGTGCCAAAAGTCCATAAAAATAAATTAGAAAGAGATACAAACAACAAAAAAAATAATAAAATAAATGCTCATTAGGTTTTCACCCAATAATGGACATGAGAGAAACCACCAGTAAAAGTAAATCAAGTAATTAGTAAATAAATACTCAATAGAATCATAGACATGAGAGAAACATCTAGTAGAATTAAATCAAATTAAATTGTCAAGATGGTGTCCTCAAGCTAAAATAATAAAAACACTATCGAAGAAAATTGAACACTTTCAACAGGAAAAAAACAACTCAGATGCCCATGCACAAATAAGTACTTAGTAGAGTTTAGTGCACAGAATATGTCCTGTGTGTCCCTTTTCATTCAAAAAGAATTTTCAAATAAGTGGAGAGGGGAGAAGACACAATAGTGTCACTCCCCTTTTATATGAGCAACGCTATCGTCACTAATTTCTTCTTCTTCCCTTCTTTCTTCTTCTTTCTCCTCTTCTTTCTCCATCCCTTTCTTACATCTCCCTCGTCACTTCCCATTTATACCTTTGCTTCCATTCATCAGTACTTTCTTCATCTTCATTGAAGAGGGGGTTTTAGACATGGTTGTTTAGAGAGATTGATGGTTGGAGTTGGAATTTTTTTTTAAAAAAAAAGAAGATTTGTATTGAAAGGAAGGGCTGCAAAGGAAAAGAGTTCGAGAAAAACCAACAGCCATTGAATTTAATAGAAGCAAAGGAATGAATGAAAAGTGGGTAAGGATATTTGAGAAGAGATGGAAAAAGAGGAGGAAGAAGAAGAAAGTAGCAACGATAGCTTCGCTCAAATAAAAGAAAAAAAATCATTGCAAAAAAAAGTTATTACTAATATAATAAAATGTAAAAAAAATCATTTGAGGTAGTGATGGTTGAGGGTAAAAAAGTTCTTGACAAGTTAGAATTAAAGTTTCAAAGAAAAAAAATTAGTTCTTTGTAAATGAAGCATCAACTGGAGAAATAAGCATACCTTTGGATGATATGAAGAGTGATCCACCATTGCAAACCCATGATCCAGTAAAATATAAAAAAATTGTTGTTACTACATATAATAAGTGTTAAATAATAATTTTATAATGAATAGATTGTGCTAATTAAACAATGAACAAAAAACCAAAACCAAACTTAGATATAGAAAAGTAACAGCAAACTTCTACACAAAATCCGTTCAAGCACATTGCCTTTTCAGATATACCAATGAACTTTGGCATAAAACATTATTTAAAAAAATCAGGAACCAAGGTTTGCATCAGATCATGGTGTTTACGGTTATTTGTACCATATGAGGGAGGCCTGTAACGATAAAATGAAGAAAAGGATTTAGAAGAGTACATAGAAATATAATGAAGATTTTACCTATTAAACATCGGAGCCTTTGATACTAAAAAGTGATATTTTTTCGAAAGAAATAATCATCCTTCCATTTTAATTAAAGCTTGCAAATACTAATAAAAGAAAATGTAATTGTGGTTTGGGGTGTGGCCACTGCAGGGAGAGAAAATTGCATGAGTGGGTGGCCTGGTGCCTTGTGTGCAAGAGAGAGAAATATATAGTAGGAGGGTACAATTAAGGGATGTTAGGGTAGGATGGAATTTGAAGACAGGGAACGGATTTTCAGGTGCGATGGCATTCATGTCAATGGAATTAGATTAAATACGTGACAAAAGGACTCAATTTGGAAGGACAACTGAAATCATGGTGAGATCCTAAAATTCAGGATACAATGAGAAGCATTTTAACATAAAAGAAGAGAAATCTTTGCATGGAGGATTCTATTTTGCATTGGGTGATTTCAATGGGCCATAATAACATGGGATCATAGAGAGCTCGATCTTTTATGAGACTTAGGGAGGAGATTTGGAGATGAGCCCACATGACAATTGCTAGTAGAAAAAGGGTTCCAATGGAGAAAAACCTTTTTAGATAGAGTTCTAATCTTGAGGTCATTAAGAAATTTTAAGTTTAACTTTAAATTTCCAGATATAGGATATGGATAGGGAAAGAAAAACTATTGCATGTAATGATGTGGCGGGTTAAAGCACTCTATATTTTCTTGTGTATATATATATATTTTGAAGAACTTCTATGTGCTGACACGGCACTCTATGCATCCTCCCTCCTTATTGCTTCAATATATAAGATGATATGAAGGATAACTTCTTTTAGTTTTTCTCAATGGTAATTAGCCAAAAAAAAAAAAGCTGGATGGTCAACTACTCTTTATAGTTAGTCAAGAGAGGTTTTGGTAAAAATATAAAATACATGGGCTTTTTGAGGTTTTATAAAAATAGAGGGGCCTTTTTTGTAAAAAAGCAAAAAACTCTTTTTACAAAGTCTTACTACATCAATAATGCGCATATACAACTGGTTATATATATTTCTTTATTTGAATTCATTATATATATTTCTTTATTTGAATTCGTTTATTCCTAATAATATCTTAAAGAAATTCTAAGTTTGATTATAATTTTATTCATTAGACATTTAAATACCTTACACATGCGAGGTAATAGAGACTTGCATGTTTGAAAAAATACAATACAACTTGTACATGTAATGTGATATAACTCACATATGCAAAGAGGGGGATATAAGGTTTAAACCCAAGACTTCCCAATAAAAACCAATACTCCTTATTACTAAGGTAAGGAGCTATTCTTTTAATAAAATTGTAGATACAATTGCAATGGTTGATCGTATTAAAGACTTTAAAAAGATACAATTATAGATAAAATCATAGATTATCACATTTTATTTGATACTCCATGTACTTGAAGACCTTTATTTTGAAAATCTAACAGTAGTAACTGCTGATCTTCATAACTATATCCCCCATATCGAGGAGATTTATGAAAATTATAAACTTGCAAACTGATAAGAAATCAAGCATATAGCCAACTACTGGTAAACGCAAGCAAAGCGTAACTTCCATTAAATCAATGGTTAGGAGAATCTGATGAGATTGGATTTTTGCTTGATGACTTGATACCTGATGAGAATTGAATTGTATTTATATTACTTTCAGGGAAGATTTTGTATTTATGAACATATCTGTTTTCTTTTTCTTGGGCCCGGTCTGGGCATGGGACCTCCCTTTGCTAGTCTAGTAAAATTATATGACTCTATTCAGAAGTACAGATGGTGGCGACAAAGTACAATTGTAGTGCGACATAGCCTTTTCTTGTAATATAATATGATGTTAGAGACCGGAGAATGTGCAAGTAAAAAGATCCAAACTTTGTTCTGCTACACTGACAGGAAGATCCTAGGTAGCCATATTTTGTAATTCATCCATCATTAACCATCTATCTAATCATCCAAAGCGAAAAAAGGTACTATTTTATTTCTTTTATTAGTATTATATTCTTTTTCTAAATATTTTTCCTTTTCACTTCAACACCGAATAAAGGAGAAGAATGACTTGGATTGGTATTTGGATATTAAAAAAATGCCGCACTTTGTAGTTCTTCTCGGATTTAACTATTTAAGATGATTTTTTTCTTTTTTCTGTTTTCTCCTTTTTCAAAGTATTCAAATTCATGCCTAATTATTCATTGGATCCTACATTTTGGACTTGATCAATGAGATAGGCCTGAAGAGGCAAGGATTCGAATCAAAGTTCAATGAATTAGTATTGTCAGGTCATGGGGTCAACCCAGATCCATTTTTAGTTCTGAAGTAATGTGTTCAATTTAATGACTTTTATCACTATCTCATTTTATGATTGTCGTTGCTGTTTTGATGCTTATTTCATATTGTAGGTTTATGTGGATTGAGTGCTTTGGGAACTCTATATCTGAATGGCAACTACCTCAACATCCTTCCAATGTGTATAGGAAACTTTTCCTCACTTCAAAACCTCGATCTATCTTGGAACAATCTTACTGGCCTTTTTGGCAACTCAATACCAGGTATAAGGTCATCCTATTTCTCCCCAATTTGAATTCACATGTTTCTCTTGCCTATTAATTGATGCTAATATATATATATATATATATTTGATCAATAACTAGAACTTCCATTAAAAAAGGAACATATACAATGAGAAGAAAGAAAAGGAACAAGAGATACAAGAGCATTGTACCTCATACATACATCAGACTACATAATGATCCCCTTTCAATGAAACAATCTATCAACCCCTTATTTAGCTAAAGCATCTGCCATAGAATTTACTGATCTTCGCTTATAACGAAATACTACATTAATGCTTAAAGATAAAACCCAAATCTCATTAAAAATGAATTGGAACTTCCTAGGATATACTGTTCAGTTGGATAGCCAAGCGATTGCATTAGAGAAATCGTCCTCCACAATAAAGCTACCATTAAAACTTTTAAAAAAACATTGAAGAGCTTCCAGAATAACCAAAACTTCTGCTTCATTCGAATTATAAATACCTGAATTTTTAGAAAACTTAAACAAAACCCCACCCTTATAGTTACGAAGCACACCTCCAATACGAGGTGGTCCCACCTTACCTCTTGCAGTTCCATCAACATTAAATGATATTATTTAGAGTAAAATTAGAAAACTCATTCCTTACCAAAGTCCACTTTGCGATCCTCATGCCAATCCTAGAAATCAAATCTATAGTAGAAGATGAAAAGCTCTTAAAGATTTTGTTGCTTCTTTCCATCCAAATAGACCATAAGAAAGCAAATGAAGTCATCCTTCAAAGAATAAGCTCGCAGCCAACAAAACGCGCTCGTAACCAAGACTCTACCACTACTGCAACAGTCTGCGGGCAACACCAATGAAGTGACTCAAAGCTACAGAGCAGAGCCACAATGAAGGAATAAATGGTTAATGGTCTACTCTTCCTTATGACACATTACACAAGTATCTGAGATGTTATTAAAAGTCAGCTCCCTTCTTTTTAAATTGTCAGCCATAGAACCTTTTCCTGCAATAGCTAACCAATAAAAAGCCTCAACAATGCCACACCTTTCAAATTAGTTGTTGCTAATATAAAAGGCCATTGGAATTTTAAACATCAGGATGCTTAGGGACTTTATTTGAGAAGTCAGAGTTGGAATACAAAATTTTGGGGCTTTTGATTTTCACTAATAAGACGTTCTCTTATATATATATATATATATTTCCAATTTTCTTTCAAATTAGATGCTAATTTTTTTTCCTTTAGGACATCATTGAGTGGTGTAAGTGACTAAAAATTTGGGGTTTTGGGATTTTACACATGTAATGGTCGATTGTGCCAATACAGACAATCGACAGTGGGCAGTCTCTTTTGATTCGGATTTTCATTGACTGTAATTAGGTTATGGAGACTTTCTATGCTTTGGAAGGTTGTCTGCAACAGGCAGTGCATGTCGATTGATATGAATTTGTGTGTGTTGTGATCCACACAATCCGCAACCATACATTTACTAGATATTAAAATGGGTCGGCCTTTCCTAAACCCTACATTCATAGATACATTTCTATTACCAGCGTAATATTCCTCTGTTACATTGCATTTGTAGTTCATTTGATAGTTTATTTTGCGTCTCGTTCACATCTTGGAAAGTCCATCATTGGAGATCATTTGATTATGAACTTCTTTGTATTTAATTCTTAAGTTGTCTAGTGCAACCACAAAGGGCCATAAAGAACATTTTTCATATAACTGCGTCATTACGCAAGTGTGATTGCAAACCTTGGTTGCCCATCAGACTGGCCCACCATGGATGCGATTATTTCCATGATAGGAGTCATTGGATCCTCTCTTTGGCAATTCAAATATCATGGAAACCTTCCACATTCATAGAACGAGACCATTGATTTAGTGTTATGTATTATTAAAAGTTGGCTCTATGGCAAAATCTCCATCGTTGCTTTAGTGATCAAGACCATGCATTTGCTGCCATGGAATGATATTACAAAAGTTCCCATGTCGGAAGTTGATAAACATGATTTGTTTTTATGATATCACAGGATTGAAGCAATTGAGGTATCTGAATCTCGAGTCAAATCAGTTGAGCGATGATGGCATTTCTCCATGGATAGCGAACTTGACATCATTGACTATGCTATCGTTGAGAAACAACACATTGAGAGGCACTGACACCATAAGAGGTAGCCGGTTTTTTTTTTGTGTTTTTTTTTTAATTTTTCTTTCTGCTTTCTTGAGAGGTAGTAGCTATTAATTCTCTTGCAATGAGTTTACATTACACAGCCTGAGAACAAAGAATTAAAGATAAAAATCAAAAGTAAATTATCAAAAGATCTGTACTTCATAATAGAAGATAACAACTTGTCCTTCACCCAAGTAAATTAGTCTGGTGAATTGTGCAGTATATCCACCAGATTTTTCATTTTGGCCCTTCACATTTAACTGTCAACATATATTAGATGGTTTAGAATGATTTGGCTTCTTTTAGTTTTTCTCAAGGATAAATCAGTCAAAAATAAAAAAAGGATGGTCAACTACTCTTTGCAGCTGGTCAAGAGAGGTTTTGCTAAAAATTTAAAATACAGGGGGCTTTTTAGTTTTTATAAAAATAGAGGGTCTTTTTTGTAAAAAAAAACTCTTTTTTTTTTGAAGTTTTACTACAACAATAACACATATGTACAACTGATAGTATATATATTATTTGAATTGACTTATTTTTAATAATATCTAAAAGAAACTCTAAATTTGTTTATATTTTTATTCATTATCATATCAAAACCATATGTATATTCTTTATTACTTATTTATTTATTTATTGATCAATAATGGTAGATCATATTAAAGATTTAAAAATATGAGGTACATGTTTACACCACAGAATTGTAGACCTTGGTTGCACATCAATCCGGATCCATTTTTAGTACTAAAGTAATGTGTTTAATTTAATGACTTGTATCACTATCTCATTATATGATTGTTCCTTTGTGTTGCTTATTTCATATTATAGGTTTATGTGGATTGAATGCTCTGAGGACTCTAGATCTAGCCAACAACAACCTCAGCAGTCTTCCGATGTGTATGGGAAACTTTTTGTTACTTGAGAACCTCGATCTCTCTGAGAATAAGCTTAATAGCCTTTTTGGCAACTCAATACCAGGTATAAGGCCATATGTTTTCTCCTTAATTTGAATTCGTATGTCGCTGGCTAATAGGTAGGGGGAGTTTTAAAGAAAAAAGAAAATAAATTTTTTGCAGTCACAAGGAAATGGCGTTTTTGGCCATTGGACTACAAAATTTGGGGGCTTTTGATTTTTAGTAATATATGATCTTCTCTTTTATATACTTCCACCTATGATTTCTAAAATCATAGTCTTTTGACCGAATCGAGTGTAAAGAGAAAGAAACAACCAATGCAACTCTGTCAGAGAATCTAATGGTATGATTTGAGTAGAATAATTTGAATATAATGAAAGCAATCTACTTCCACTATGCAGCTTAAACTATCCTAGGTGCACAAAGAGGCCCATCATTGGCCATTAACTAGATATTAGGCCCTTTGTGTCGAATGTGTTGGGCACAACAAATCATTTATTTGGCTTTTTCATTTTATCACACTACACCTTATTCTTTATTTGTGCGATGACCACCTCATTTCTAAAACATTAGTCCGCCGGGGCAGCTTGGACCATGCTGGGTACTTGAAGCGGCCCAAGTTTGGCCATTAACTAGCCATTAAGCCCTTCGTGTCAAATGTGTTAGGCAACAACAAATCATGCACTCGGCCTTTTATTTTATCACAGGACCGTCTCAATTCAAATAGCTATTTCACCACATGGTCCAAACTAAGAAAAAGTGCTTCCCAATAACACAGCTTGAGATATAGTGTAAACTGTTTCAGTTATAATCGTAAATATGCAGTTCTAAGAGCTGATATGATGTTTATGAAAGCATATCATCGTGAAAATGGGGTCCAAATCCATGTGAGAAGGGTCTGATTCGGTTTTAGAACTAAAACAGAGCCAAATTGCTCTGCCACATCGAAAAACCTGTAAAAAAAACTTTAAAAAAAAAAAAGAAAACCAAATCACTCGGGACTGGAACCAATAAGGTCGCCCAATAGCCCTCTTCAATTTCATTGAGATGGGCTCATCAGTAGGGGGATTGTGTGGGGCCCTCAATCAATTTCATGAAATTAGGTTTTGAAGACTTTGTTTCCTTTGGGAGGTCGTCTGCTATAGGCATTGCATGTTTGGACTGGTATCTTTTCAAAGTTAATAAAGTCTAAGCAGTGTCCTTTTTGATATTCTTGTGCTTTGCTAGCATTATTTTATAAATCTGTTTTTGTTGTGATCAAGTTTTGTTCAAGCATAGTTCCAGCCTTGTCAAATTTTTGTTAGCAGTGTAACAGACCCTTGTCACAATGCAGTTGTCAAATTTCTCTTGACAGTTGGAATATTGTCATGGAGATCTGCGTGAATCATGACTGGGTCACCTTCACATCTTTGAAAGTCCTACATTGGAGTTCATTTGATTATTAAGTCCCATGCATTTAATTCTCAGGTTATCTAGTGCAACCACAATGGGCCATAAAGAACATTTTTCATATAATTGCATCATTACTCAAGTATGATTGCAGACCTTGGTTGCCCATCAGACTCGCCCACAATGGACGTGATTATTTCCATGATAGGAATCATTGGATCCTCTCTTTGGCATTTCAAATATCATGAAGACCTGCCACATTCGTAAATTTTGCTCAAAAGGATTGCCATGTGGGTGACTAGAACTGGGCTCCATTCTTGAGTGATCGAGACCAATGATTTAGTATTATGTATCATTGTAAGTTGGCTCTGTGGCAAAATCTTCATCATTGATTTAGTGATCAAGACCACAAGTCTGCTGCTATGGAATTTTGTTACAAAAGTTCCCATGTCGAGGGTAAATCTAAATCTTGGACATGACTCTATCTGAAATCATGGACCGCAAGTTGATTGGTAGTGCATCGGGCCACTTGATAAATATGAATTGCTTTTATGATTTCACAGGACTAAAGCAATTGCAAATGCTGGATCTCGAATCAAATCATTTGACGGATGATGGCATTTCTCCTTGGATATCAAACTTGACATCGTTGATTAGCCTAAGGTTGGCAAACAACACATTGACAGGCTCCGACACTACCATGAAAGGTACCGGCTATTAATTCTCTTGCAATGGTTTATATTAAGCAACTTGAGAAAAAAGGATTCAAGAGAAATAAAAAAGAGTAAATTATCAAAAGATCCATCCTTTTTAATAGAAAATGACAACTTACCCTTCACCCAAGTAAATTAGTCTTTAGAATTTGGCAGCATATCTACAAGAGCTTTCATTTTGGCCCTTCACATTTAACCTTTTCAATAACCTTTATTTACAAGCTCCTCTAGTGCAAATAGAAATTCAATTTAGAAGTAGGCAAAATTATTATAGGATTTAGAAGAGAGAGGCTCTTATATAGTAGTATGTTAGGGATGGAGAGTAAATGGTGAAAGAAGGAGATCACATGTGCAATGCTGCTCTATGGGGCCCAGTTGGGCACACGGACACCTTTGAGTGGGGCAGTCCCTTGGATGCTCTTTTCGTCCTATGATCTGGCATTATGATTAGACAAATATTGATGGTTCATAAATATCTGAATAAAAGAGATATTGAAAATTGTATAGACTATTGTGCTATTAAACTTATAAGACATACAATAAAAACTTTGGGTGATAATAATGAAATATCCCATACAAAAGGATTCTCATATTGAAGAAAATCAAATTAGTGTCATACAAGGAAAGTCCCAACAGGCAACAGAAGGTTTTCCCTTTATGTACAACTAATGAAAATTTTTAAAGAGAAGGTATAAGATTTAAGCATGGTCGTTATGATCTATTGAAGGATTATGTTAGGGTATTGAATCAATTGCTTCAACGCACATTAATGATAAAAAAGACATATCATATTATTATATCAAATTTACACAAGAACGAGAGAGTAAAGAGGATGACAAGTGCGAGAAGGTTTGCAAATTGAGTAGCTTAGACACGTGTGTTTGATTGGCTGACGAAGTCTGATGAGGCATCACTTAAGATGTAAGAAGATATTCGACAGGTAAAGTAACATCCAAAACCCAACTCTCTTCCAAGGTTGAATTCCACTTTTGTTTCCAATAGTTTTTAAAAAAAAACCGAAATTTTGTATCTATAATGGTAAGAAAAGAAGAAAAAAACAAAACAAAATGAAATTTGGTACCTATAATGGTAGGGGAGCCCTTTTGGTTTAGTGGTCACATAAGGTAATTTTTTAGTGAAATCCTCTGCTTAATAATACTTCTAATGATATAAAATAACACATCAAATGATACTTAAAAATGCTTCTAATAATATATTAAATAATATAAAACAAAAATTTCTGATGATAATTCTTTTAATGATACTTATTTTATATGCAAAAAGTGTTGCATATGTAAAACTAATCAATAATACTTGATAATATCTTCAAATTTTAATAATTTAGCCCTCTTTCAATATATCTAATAAATCATCTAAATCATTACTATCATCATATAACCAATCATGTGCACAAAGTAAAGTCTTTACTATCATTTATTTTAAACAAGTCTGTGGGCTAAGTATCCTTCCTCCAATGCTAAATGCAGACTCAAAAGCAACTGTGGAAATATGAATAATTAAAATATAATGAGTAATATTTGATAAAATTGGATACTTCATTAAATTAATTTTCTACCAATGTAATATCTAATGTTGTAGATTATTCTCTAGAGTTTTCCGACTAATGATCTATTTTGAGTTTTTCCTTGATTGTTGTTTTTCTTGTTCTTTTCTTTTAAATACCGAAAGAATTCATCTTCATCATCATCACATGATGGCATATTGCTTGGTTCAACTTCATCCTCTGAATTAGAATTATTACTTAATTTCCCACAATGATCCTCAGAAAGATTTCTAAAAATGTTTAAGAGTTTCATTTGTATGCATTCTTATAATTAGACACTATATATAATTATACCATATATATAATTTGTATGTATTGTATATAATTTGCTAAAACTAATTAGACCATATATATAATTATAAGGGGCATTTCAGACCATATATATAATTATATATATTAAAATGAAGAAAGAATATAAGGGCCTAGCCGGGCATGTTGTTGTCCTAGCCCGTCCCTCAAAATTAGAGGGCCTGCAAAAAATATTCCTATCCCAGTCCTAGGGCTTTTTGAAAATTTGAAAGCCCTCAATTTAAGTGTTTTTTAAGAGTTGAGTCTGGCCTCCTTGTCAAAGGGCCAAATTGACAAGCTTAGTTGAGAGCCCCGACACCATAAGAGGTAGCAACTGATAAAATATATATTATTTGAATTGACATATTTCTAATAATATCTAAAAGAAACTCTAAATTTGTTTATATTTTTATTCATTATCATATCACAACCAAATGTATATTCATTGTCACTTATTCATTTATTTTTTGATCAATAATGGTAGATCATATTAAATATTTAAAAATATGAGGTACATGTTTACACCATAGAATTGCAGACTTTTGTTGGCCATTGAGCCAAATCCAGTTTTAGTCCTAAAGTAATGTGTTTAATTTAATGACTTGTATCACTATCTCATTTTATGATTGTGCTCTTGCATTGCTTATTTTATATTGTAGGTTTATGTGGATTGAGCGCTCTGATGACTCTGGATCTAAGCAGCAACAACCTTAGCAGTGTTCCAATGTGTATGGGAAACTTTTCATTACTTGAGACCCTCTATCTCTATGAGAACAAGCTTAATAGCCTTTTTGGCAACTCATCAATACCAGGTATAAGGCCATACGTTTTCTCCTTAATTGGAATTCATCGGTATTTGTTGTTGCTAATAAGGTTGCCAGTGGGTGCCACCTTATCTATATTAGACTGAATTTTTTAAAAAAAAGGAAAAAGATAAAAATTTTGAAGTTACACAAAAAACGGTCTTTTTGGCCATTGGGCTACAAAATTTGGGGGCTTTTGATTTTTACTAATATGATCTTTTCCTTTATATACCTTCTTCTCTTATGTTTTTTTAATAATCATAGTCTTTTTGACCCAATCGAGTTTTAAATGTAAAGAGAAAGAAACAACCATTGCAACTCTGTCATATAATCTAGTGGCATGATTTAATTAGAATAATCTGAATATAATGAAAGCAATCTACTTCCACTATGTAGCTTGGACTATGCATGGTGCCTGAAGAGGCCTAACATTGGCCATTAACTAGAAATTGGGCCCTTTGTGTCAAATGTGTTGGGGCACAGCAAATCATTTATTTGGCTTTTTCATTTTATCACACTGCACCTTATTCTTTATTTGTGAGATGGGCAGCCTCATTTCTAAAACATTAGTCCACCAATGCAGCTTGGACTACACTGGGTACTTGAAGAGGCCCAGCTTTGGCCATTAACTAGATATTAGGTCCTTTGTGTCAAATGCTTTGGGCCACAACAAATCATGTACTTGGCCTTTTATTTTATCACAGGACTAGACTCAATTCAAGCAGCTATTTTGCCACATTACAGGGTCCAAACTAAGAAAATGTGCTTCACAATAGCATAGCTTGAGAGCTAGTGTAGCCCGTCTAGCCCGTCTAGCCCGTCTAAGTCACAATCGTAAATATGCAGTTCTAAGAGCTTGTTTGTTTGCAATACATAGGAATTAAATATATAAGAATATAGATAATTCATGCCATCAATGTTTAAAAATGAAGTCCAAATTAATTTTCCAAAAATGCCAGTCAAATAACCACTTTTGAAATGAAAATTGAATCCAGGTTAGATCAATGTTGGAAAACTTGTGACTCATACTCGACTCATCCAATGCCAAAAAAAAAAAAAAGAAAAAGAAAAAAGGAAGGACTCAGATAGAGTCACCACGGAGACTTAGGGGAGTCATTTTTTTAAATAATTTTAAAAGTATTTAAAAATGAATTCATTAGTTATAAAATGTAAATAAACATTTATTTACATGCATTCATGATAATCAATTTAAATTAATAAATTTATATATGCAATAAGGAAATAACAAAAATAAATATTGTAAATAACATAATTTTCTAGTCCAAATAATGAATATAAAAGATCTAATAAAAGTTTTAATTTACATTCTAGTCATCAATTTTAAATTGTTGACTCCAAACATCATGTACAATTACTCATAAATAAATTTTAATTAGACAAAATTAGACCTACCTATAAATGGTTTAGAATATAAACAACTTATTAAAATGAGATAAAATAACACATCAAATGATACTTAAAAATACTTCTAATGATATATTAAATAATACTATATTTAACTTACTCTTTCATGAAAACTAGATGACTCGGGAGAGTCAAGAGTCCACTTATAGAGTTTTCCAACTATCTCCAACTATGGATAAGATGAGTAATAAATATCAAGCTATCATTCATGTAGATCAGTTTTTGAGTGATCAAGAACAATGATTTAGTATTTCATCATTATCAGTTGACTCAGCAGCAAAATCTCCATCATTGATTTATAGTAATTAAGACCATGTCATGTTTGCTGTTGGGAAATTTTATTGCATGTGGAGGATAATTCTCGGATGTGGCCCAGTCTAAAATTATGGACCACCAGTTGACTGTAGTGGTAGGGGCCACTTGAAGTTGATAATCATGAATTGTTTTTTTGATGTCACGGGACTAAAGAAATTGCAGGAACTGGATCTCCAATCAAATCAGTTGACAGATGATAACATTTCTCCTTGGATATCAAACTTGACATCATTGACTGTACTATGGTTGGGATACAATACATTGAGAGGGTCCGGCACCATGAGAGGTACCATGTGTTTTTTTTTAATTTAAATTATTAATTTTCTATAAAAAAACATTCCTCAACAAAATTTGGGAAATGATTTTCCTGGTACAAAAGTACATCTTGGGCTAAATTAACTTTTACTCTTATATGCTTTTTGTAGCAATGGGTTTTATATTAAACATTCTCAATTCTCAATAATTGATTATCTGAAACTTATCTACATGCCCATCACTTCAGTTATAAGTAGAGGCAGCAAAAAGTGGCCTGACCCTAACCCCACCTATGGACCAACCGAGCCTGTTACCAACCCTAGTTATAACAATCTTTAGGATTTGGCGGTATCCACCATACTTTTCAATAACCATTATTTAAAAAGGCTCCTTTAATAAAAATTTATAGAAATTCAATTAGAAGTAGGCAAAATTATTATAGATTTTAGAGGAAACAGGGTCTTATCCAGCAGAATGTAAGGAATGGAGAGTGACTGCTGAAAGATTGAAGATCTGCACGGCGAAGCCATAGTAACGGCTGCAATAGAATTGTTTTTATTTTGATCGAATTCACTTTTTCCTAATAATATCTTAAATAGATTCTAGATTCGCTTAAATTTTTATTCATTATCATTTAACAGCCTTATGTATATTCATTATCACATTTTTGTGGGATATTCCATGTACTGGAGGACCTTTATTTTAAACAATTCGGATTTCTATAGAATTTGGTCATTGTCCTCGACTTATTTAGTACTTAGAATATATAAAATCTAACTGCAGTCACCGTTGATCCTCATAACCAATTAACCATTTCCCCTACCGAGAAGATTTATGAAAATTCTAAAATCAGTAAACTTTTTATAAAAAAAAAACAGTGATATAACTATTTGCTGTTAAATCCAGGCTGAGCTGAACTGCCATTAAATCAATGGTTATGATAAATCAATGGTTATGATAATGCGATGAGATTGAATTTTTGCATGACCTTATCCCTTATGAGAATTGGAAATGACAAGAAGATCCTAGTCATCTTTTGTTTGGCCTTCTGTCTCAGTTGAGGACTGCTCAACTTTTGTAATTCATCATTAGCCATCTATCTAATTATCCAAAAGAAAAAATATATATTTCTAAATATTTCTTCTAATAGCATTATCTTTTTTTATAAATAATTTTCCTTTCCACTATCAACACTGGATAAAGGAGGAGAATGAGTCGGATTGGTAATCGGCTCTTAAAAAATGCCACACTTTCTAATTTTTGCTTCGGAGTAACTATTTAAGATGAATTTTTTTTCCTTTTTTCTATTTTTCCCTTTTCAAAGGATTCCAATTCATGGAACCAAGAACACAATACATTGACAGGATACTCCACAAGTATCACATGGGGAAGTCGTAGATCATGCAGTTAATAGAACCTTCATATCACATGGCGGTAAAGGGTGGGTTAGAGGCAATCATGGGTAATGTTGTGATTTTGACATCACCCGTTGTGCACATACATCAATCACAAGTTCAACAATCAACCAGCCACACAAAAAGAGACGCAGAGATTTACGTGGTTCACCCAAACAGGGCTACATCCACGGGCACAGAGACGATCATCTTTACTATGACAAGTAAAGCAAATAGAGACTCCCGTTCTCTCACATCGTCTCACCTATGTGGTGTGGAAACACCACGGGCAAGAAAGCTCTTATATTTCTTCAGCGCAAGATCTAGAGTTACAAACTATACATATATATAATCTCCGCTTTCTTGGCCACCAAGAAAGCCTCAGTACAATTACCAAAACACCCTTGACCTTTAACCAGTCTTTAGCTAACCCAGTGGACTCATCCGGCTAAATCGGAATACAAGACATAAACCCAACAAGTAAAACAAGATTAATATAAAGAAGCCAACTCTTTCTAGGTAAGAGCATGGAATTGATTGATATAACAAAATTGAAGAGAATAAAACTAAGCTTTTTTTTTTAATGAAAACACATTGAAAGGAGAGACTGCTTAGGGACATTAGGAAGGATTGAACCTTTTCTTTTGATTGTAGTTAGTCGCATAAAGGGAAACATACAAGGGGGAAAAAGATTGAAGGTTATAATGGTCAAGATTGTATTAGAAAAAGCTTTTAAATATAGTTAATGCATATCAACCTCATTGAGGAAAAAGTAGGGGTGGCAATGGGTTGGTTTTAAACAGGGGCCTGCCTTGACCTGCTCCTGTTAGGGACAGGTTTAGTAAGGTTTAGATTGAGTACGGTTTTTCATACATAAACTTGAGTCGGGTTCTGGGCGGGTTTGGATTTTTTAGTTCATCAACCCGATCCGCCTAGTATCTTTTTACTTCATATATTATTTCGTACATTTATTGTTCTATAAGAGTTCAATGGTACAAATGGTAATGAAAAGGGATGTTTTTTTTAGAGATCATGGTTTCAAATCCCCTCAGAAAGATTTATTTTAATAATTTTTATAAAACATAAAATAAACCACAATCAAATCCAATACAGCCAAGCACGTTTGGTAAACGTGCTTTTCGGGGAAAGCCAGCCAGTTTTCCATTGAATAGTCGACTTCCTACGTTTAGGTACAGCGTGAAATGCAAAAATACATGCATCTACATTCCACATGTTTGTGGAAAGGTGGAGTTGGAACCAACACCACCCCCCCCCCCCCCCCCCCCCCCCCCCCGAACCGATACATGGATTCCATAGTGGCGTAGAACGAGGGCCATTGGGTGTGTTGCCAATCACACATTTGTGGGTCCTACATACTAGATCATAACCTTTAAGATTATTTTACATTCCAAGAATGGCTACAAGACTAATTTTCAGCTATTGAATCATCTTCTATGTTGAGATATTTTCAAAAACGTAATCAATGCTAGAGATGCAAATCTGGACTTCTATGGGCTCCTTTAAAAAATCAAGACCATTAGATGTGATCTAGAGGCAATTATGGGACAAATTTTCAAAACGTGGAGCTGTGTAGATCATGAGATATTGGCCAAAAAGCTCTAAACCATTGATTTCTTTGAGGTCTCTTCCTTGGAAATCTTCTATTTTGGCAAACCTGGATTTTTTTAGGGAGGATGCACTGATTCGAAGGGTAAGGACAGAATCATCACACACCTAGAATTCCCTCATCCCCACGGATGTTTGCCAAAAGTGCCCCTAAGGAAGGCAGGCGATGGATAGTTCATGACACTGACATATTGCTTTGGCGAAGGAACAACACTAAAGAAGCTATCCTCGACTTTGCAGTAGGCTTTGATCTTGCATCAGCTAATACACATTTCAGGAAGAAAGATAAAACAACCTTTGGCCTTTTAGAGTGAACCATGCAGAGCTTATACAAATTGAGTTTTAGTTAGCCATATATGCTCTACGCCACATAGAATGTAACATTCAATTTATATATGCCCAGTTCAAATTGGGTATCTGTAACCCAAGCCTCACACAAATTCTAAGGCAGTTTATAAACCCATGCGGGCAGCCAAAATCTGGCCTAGGTATATATTAGTTACCACATTTTGAACTTGAATCAGATATGGATCAAAGAGGTCAGGATCCGACCAGAGTTCAATGAATTAGTTCCATTAGGTTCATTGGGTCAACCCAGGTGTATTTTCAGTCCTAAGTGATCTGTTTAATTTTCAGAGTTTTTTAAAAGGCCCTTATATTTTCACAAAACCTCATCGGATATTTAATGTTTTTATTACTAAAATGTCCCTTCATTGACATTCTAACTGTACAATAATTTGTTTTTGAAAACTTGGGCTCAACACGGGTTATTGTGATAGTACTATTTATTCTAATTGCATTGGAGTGCATGCCCACTTGAGTCCTCATTTGGCTAAAATAACTTACTCTGGGAAGCTTTACATAAAAAACAAACTAAGACCAAATGATTAAAGGTGAAAATCAACAATGAAAAACTATCAAAAGAATTCTCCTTTCTAAGGGAAAATGACTATTGGCACTTGCCTTCCAGTAAATTAAACACTGAGAATTTGGCGGTATCTGTAAGGGTTTTCATCTTGGTCCTTCACTCTTCACCTTTTTAATGACCTTTATTTATAAGCTCCTTTAGTATGAGTTTCTAGAAACTCCATTAGAAGTACTTAGAGGAAAGGGGCTCTCATTTAGTGGTATTGAAGGGGTGGAGAGTAAATTGTAAAAGGTAGAGATCTAAAGGGAATCATAATATTTTTTTAAGATTTAGTTTACTAGGATAAAGGGTGGTCAACCATGTCCTGTGAAATTTTCTTCTACTAATTGTGCCGGCATGGAAAAACCTCCTAATTCTATCAAAACCACTCCTAAAGCAAAAGTTCCCCAAACTTTTGTCACCGTAATTCCCACGGCATCTTACATTCCAACTCCAAAGGATTTGGCTAAGTTAAGTTTTGATGTATCTATTAATATAGCCACCCAGAGTTCTTGTATACAGGGGTCAATGGTAATAAAAAACTCCAGCCAGTTCTAAACTGATTTGGAGTTAAAGCAAGATTTTGAGTAATGATAATCTACTAATTGAGGGGGGACTCTCACTTGATTATATAAATTTTGCAACAACACAACACAATCTCTTGGAAGATGCTAGTATTGTGGAGGAAGATCTACAACATACCTTTAATCAGTAAGCACATTTCTACCGGTGTTCAGCCAATGGAGTTGTTTGGCCTAACTGGCAACACCAATGAGCATCGTCTTTCGCATTCCTCTCTCTCATCATACAAACATTGTACAAAATCACTTGCAAGGAAAAATCACGCAAAACAAGTCATGTCCTTCTTCAATTGCACAAAAACACTTGCGACAAAAAAAATCCCCCTTTAAAGAGAGAAAGGAACCACTTTTATAAAAATTACTTTGATAGATGGATTTTGGCTTCTTCACTTATTTGAGTAGGACACACCAATCCAAGCCGGATTGATAAGATAAGTCTATAATGATCATATTGACCATAATGCCTATGATTATGATAATGATGACTTTTCATTTTAATGTTTGGTCTTTTTGTTATTCATGCAGGGTTTTGTAGCTTAAGGAACCTGAAAGCTTTGGATATCCAAAGGAACTCATTTGGGGACATTTTGTTGGATATCATGGGTGGTGGCCCACATGACCACCACTCACTTTGATATGTTCAAAGTATACGTCTTCCACCAAAGCCACGTCCCTGGAAACTCTCCAGTCGTGCGATAATGGAAGGCTTTCCGTTGATGGGGAGGAAAGCATTAGCGGAGTCTATAAAAGGCATTGGGAACTCTCTCATCTTTACAAATACCTTTACTGCTTGGCATTCCCATCGATCAGTAGGCATTACGAAAAGACTGAGAGAGTTAAAGTTACGGATCTCCTCTTCGTTTCGCGATGGATTCAGGTATGCCCAATATTGGTTGTTTTTCATAATGCAAATCGATCCGTCAAAATGCAAATCCAATCCGTTAAAGTTTTTCCTAAGGGCCATTTATGCTTACAATTGGTATCAGAGCGCCAGGGATTTCCATTGATATGGTTGGATTTGCATCAAGGGGTTTACAGTTAATTAAAAAAAAAAATATTCAGAGCTCTGGGCACTGCGCGGGGGCAACTGGGCGGACTGGGCACTGCACAGAGAGCCGGACTGGGCACTGCGCGGCGGCTGCGCAGTCGGGCGCGCCTGCGCGCAGCGCCCAGTTTTTGGCAGAAACAGAGCGCCGCTGCCGCTCTTCTTGCTGAAACAGAACAACAAAAAAAATATATATATATATTTGGGAACGCAGCGCCCAGCGGGGCGCTGCCCCCGCAGCAGCGCAGCAGGGCGCTGCGCTGCAGAGCCGCAGCAGCCCCAGCAGGGCGCTGCTGCTGTTCCAGCGGCAGCGCCCAGGATTACATAAAAAAAAAAATTTTTTTTTGTTGCCGCCGGGGAACCAGCCGGCGACATTTTCGGCCGGCGCCGTGGGAGCGCCGGCAGTCCGCTGCGGCCGAGAACCTCGGCGTCGGAGGTGGAAAGATCCGGTGAAAGGGCAATCGGTTTTAACCGATTGCCCTGTTTTCGGGAGGAAGATGAAGTGGTGTCGGGTCGGGTCTCAGGTCGTTTGGACCTGACCCGACCCGACCCGCTCAGGTTTATTTAAGGAAATGGAACTGGGTTAACGGATCGGGTCGGCTGGACCTGACCCAACCAGACCTGACCCGTTTAGGTTTATTAAAGAATAAAGACTGGGTTAACGGGTTTGACCCGGCCTGACCCGAACGGACCCGATCCGACCCGAACGGACCCGGGTCATTTATATAACGTCAGGTCAATCTGACCTGACCCGATCCGACCCGGATGGACCCGGGTCATTTCTATAACTTCAGGTCAGTCTGACCTGACCCGATCCGACCCGAACTGACCCGGTTCATTTATATAACGTCAGGTCAGTTTGACCTGACCCGATCTGACCCAACTGACCCGGTTCAACTGGAATTAAAGTAATTGGGCCTCGGATTCGGGTTTTGACTGACCCGGGTCGACTGACCTGGCCCAGCCCAACATAACAGAATGTATAAATGGCAGGTCAGGTCCGACCTGGCCCAACCTGTCAAGCCCGACTGGACTGAACAGGTTATTTTATGACTTGGGTCTGACCCGACCCACTGGCCTGGCCTGATTTGAATAAAGTATTATTAATTTTTGATAATTGTATGTTTTGAATAATTGGGTCATTATAAAATTGATCCGTTCCGATCAGAACCGTCCATTTGATATATTTAAATGCTGTAATCATTCTGATGGGACTGGATCATTTAAATGTGATCAGATCAAGGCCAGATCAAGGAAAAATGAACGATCGAAATCGTATTTTGATCATTACGGACACATATGATATCGGATTTTCGATCCGTTTCTTTTGTTGTGTTCCTTATGATGAGATCTACCATATTAGTGAATTAATTCCCGATCCAATGGTTCAATGATAATATCATAAGGTTTTATGCATGTTTAACTCATTTAAATTCATGTTTTCCGCTTATTGTTTACATGATTAATGTTGTTTGAGTTATAATTTGTGACATGCATGAATGTTTGATAAATAAATTAGTGTCATAGGTTTCAATTATGAGTTAACTAGGCAGTCACCAAAGTGGCCCAGTTATGATGAAACTCATGTTTCAATTATTGAATTAGAGATACCATAAATGACACTAAAAATTGCAACTTCACTTAAGAGATAGATAATCAACCCAAAGGAGTTTATCTTTCGATTATTTGGAGATTGGGATAAAACACATTAAAAGATGTTTTGTGAATTCGTGTTGATCTATGCCCAAAGGTGGGATCTCACTTATTCACTTAATAAATTGTGGTTTTATCAAATAAACGAGAATAATAAATTTAACGTGTTACATTTGACCCAAAGGTTACTTGTAATGATGTAAAACTATTATTTCTGTTGTAAGTGTCCCTTTAAAATTCAAAACATTATAGAATTGTAAGAATAATAGTTTATCTCTTCTTTTACAGCATCTTCCTCCAGATCCTTGTCTCTTCCCTCATGCTTAGGAACTATTCCTTCATTAGACGGATCAAACTACCCTGACTGGTTAGACATGCTGTCATTAACCATAACCTTTCTAGACTTAGAGATGGCTTTAGATGAACCCATGCCTCCTACGCCTACCGAACAGAGCTCTGAATATGAAAGGGCAAAATATGATCAGTGGCACAAATGTGATAAAAAATGCCAAAAGATTATTATGACTTCAGTCTCTAAGAGTATTAGGGGATCGCTTGATCAAGGAAAACATGCCAAGGAACTCTTAGATGAAATTAAGTCACAATTCGAAGTGACAGACAAGGCATTAGGTGCCATCTTAATGAATAAATTGACTAACATGCAGTATGATGGGATAAAAGGAGTTAGAGAACATATCCTACTCATGTCCAACCTAGCATCAAAATTAAAGGATGTTGACATGAGTATTTCCGATGGATATTTGATCCAATTCATTCTGGACTCCCTTCCCTCTGCATTTGGCCCATTTAAAGTAACATACAATCAGAGCTCTAGTCGGTGGACCATTACTGAGTTGATCGCACGATGTGATCAAGAAGAGAGGAGGCTTAAAGCCGAAGGGCAACTTCAGGTGAACTTTGTCTCCCATGCTAAGGGCAAGAAAGGTCCTAGAAAATTCAAAACTAATGCCAACATGCCCAAGGTAGATCCGAAAAGTAAGAAACCGGTGAAGAGTAAGGGAAAGAAGGGATCCGAAAAATGTCACTTTTGTGGCAAGAAAGGACATTTCAAGAAGGACTGCCTCAAAAGGAAGAATTGGTTTGAGAAAAGAGGTAAGCAAAGAAAATTATCTCTTGTATGTGAAACCAATATTATTGATGTCCCATCCAATACATGGTGGGTCGACTCTGGTGCAACCGTTCACATTTCTGGTTGTATGCAGGGATTCCTTTCAACCCGGAGGCCAAGTGATGGAGAAAGAGCCATCGTTATGGGAAACCGGAAGGAGTCAAGAGTCGAGGCAGTAGGCACGTATAGGCTGGTGCTAGATACAGGATTTGTTCTGGATCTGCCAAACACCTTTTATGTTCCGGATATTTCCCGAAATCTGGTTTCTATTTCAAAGTTGGATGTAAAGGGATTTGTGTTTAACTTTAATCAAGGATCTTTGAAACTTTTCCACAATAATATAATGATTGGTAGTGGTTTTTTATGTGATGGCTTGTATAAGTTAAGGTTAGATACTTTATACACACAATCACTAACTGCACACCATGTTACTTGTGGGATGAATGTTGGCATGAAGAGAGGACTAATAAAAGAGAACTCCCCTAAGTTGTGGCATAAACGGTTAGGACACATCTCGAAAGAGAGGATATTGAGATTGGTGAAAGACGGTTTATTACCAACCCTTGATTTCACTAATTTCGGTGTCTGTGTTGACTGTATTAAAGGAAAACAGACACAAACAGTCAAGAAAACTGCCACACGAAGTTCTGAACTCCTGCAGTTAATTCATACGGATGTTTGTGGAAAAATTGATATACCTTGTTTCACAGGAGAACAATATTTCATCACATTTATAGATGATTACTCACGTTTTGGTTTTGTCTATCTTATTAAAGAAAAGTCTGATTCTTTGACTATGTTCAAAATATTCAAAGCAGAAGTGGAAAAACAATTAGATAGAAAGATCAAAATCGTGAGATCAGATCGAGGTGGTGAGTATTATGGTAAGTACACTGAAACAGGTCGTAATCCAGGCCCGTTTGCTAGATTCCTAGAATCCGAAGGTATTGTTGCCCAATATACAATGCCTGGAACACCTCAGCAGAATGGAGTGGCTGAAAGAAGGAATAGGACTCTTTTAGATATGGTTAGGAGTATGGTTAGCAATACATCGTTACCTGCATTTATGTGGGGTGACGCACTAAATATGGCCATGTATATTTTAAACAGAGTTCTTACTAAAGCAGTTCCTAAAACTCCTTTTGAGTTATGGACTGGGAGGAAACCCAGCTTAAACCATTTTCGAGTTTGGGGATGCCCATCTGAAGTGCGGGTTTATAACCCACAAGAAAAGAAGTTAGACCCTAGAACAGTAAGCGGATATTTTATTGGATATCCAGAGAGGTCTAAAGGGTATCGATTTTACTGTCCTAATCATTCAATAAGAATAGTTGAGTCCAATAATGCTAAGTTTTTGGAGAATCTTGAAAACAGTGGGAGTTCTGAGGCTAGAAATATTGAATATAAGGAGATTAGAAATGAGCCTCAATCCTCTTCTCAAGGTGAATTAATGATTCCACTTGATATAAGGGTTTTCCCAGAACGATCTGTTATTCCGATTCCTCAAGATACACAACCAACTTTTGAAATACAGTCACCTGTTATTGAAGAACATCCAGAGGAATTGAGAAGGTCAACTCGTACGAGAAGACCAGCTATTTCAGATGATTATGTTGTGTATCTCGAAGAATCAGATATTGGAATTAAAGAAGATCCAAAGACTTTTAGAGAGGCAGTAGAAAGTAAAGATTCTGATAAGTGGTTAGACGCTATGAATGAAGAGTTAGAATCCATGTTTATAAACGAAGTTTGGGATCTCGTTGAACTACCTGAAGGGTCCAAAACAGTTGGTTGCAAATGGGTCTTTAAGACCAAAAGGGACTCTAAGGGAAAAGTTGAACGATTTAAGGCCCGACTTGTAGCCAAAGGATTCACTCAGAAAGAAGGATGCTTACACATTTTAGAGCCATGTTTTGGTAATATGCATAGTCTCAGCTATCTGAATGTTCGTCACAATCAATTCAAAGGAACCATTCCATCATCCATTTTTAGCAACTTGACAATGTTGGAGGACATCTATATATCACAAAACCAATTTAGTGGTTTTCTTTCTTTTTCAACGTTTGCTAATCTCTCAGAGCTTTCATTCGTTGACCTTTCAGAAAATATATATTTAGAGGTCGAAACCGAGAGCACCATGTGGGTTCCGGCTTTCCAACTGGAGTCTTTGTTGCTAAACAATTGCATTCTGAACAAACGTACTGGCTCTGTCATACCAACCTTCATCTCCAATCAACGGCGTTTAGGCATCTTAGAGTTAGGTCATACCTCCCTTAAAGGGATAATTCCTTCTTGGTTATTGTACAATCTCACTATTAATTCCTTGAGTCTCAGAGGTAACTTTCTAGGAGGCCCATTTCCCAAGTCAACTCACTATAATATGTCATGGATCCAAGATCTTGACATCTCCAACAACAATTTTTCAGGTGAGCTTCCTCCTAACATTGGCACCCTTTTTCCTGATCTAGTTATTTTCGACATGTCCACAAATGAGTTGCAAGGTGTAATCCCTTTATCCTTGAGCAAGTTACAAATGTTGAAAACATTGGACTTATCTCAAAACAAACTCTTCGGGGAGATGCCAGAAGGTTTGATTGGAAACAATACCTCACTCAAATATTTAAAACTATCAGGCAATGAATTGAAGGGTAACATTCTTTCAAGATATTGGAACATGACCGAGTTAGTAGTTTTGTTACTTGATAACAATGATTTTGCCGGAACCATCTCATCCAATATGCTGACGAGTCCTTCATTGATCGTTCTTGATCTAAGAGGGAACAAGCTCTCAGGTTCTATTCCTAGCTGGTTACCATCCCTTGTGAATTTGGCATTACTTCTCCTTGGTGAAAACTTCTTTGATGGATCAATCCCGACACAACTTTGCCAATTGCAAAATTTGCATATTTTGGATCTCTCAAGTAATAGAATTTCAGGAAGCATACCCTCTTGTCTAAACAACATTTCTTCTTGGATGGAAGAAATTCCAATCCAAATTGACCAATCACTTGGACCACAGTTTGCACGATCTATCCCCATCGGTTATCGTTACTTTGATTCCGAACCGATATATACTAGGGTTAAAACTAATTTAAATACAAAGGGTACAATCCAAACTTATGAGGGTCTTCCTTTTTCTTTGATCACTGGTATCGATCTGTCCATGAATCAATTGACAGGTAGTATTCCATTCCAAATGGGAAACTCGAAAGAACTTCGCTTTCTAAACTTGTCTTGCAATCTTTTGTCTGGCCCTTTTCCGGAGTCATTTCAAAGCTTGGAAAACATTGAGAGTTTGGATCTTTCACATAACAAGTTAGTCGGGATGATTCCACCTCAAATAGTTCAGCTTCACTCACTTTCCACCTTTAGTGTTGCCTTCAACAATCTGTCAGGTGTGATCCCATATGAGAAGCAATTTCTTACATTCAATGAGACTAGCTACATGGGTAACCATGATCTTTGTGGACCACCTTTACAAAGGAATTGCTCATTCAACAACACATCTCCAACTCGAGATAACAAAGGAGAAGAAGACGACAACTCTGAGATCCTGGACAATCCTGTGTTTTTCTATTCATTGGTGGCTATTTCATATGCTTTGGGATTCTGGAGTTTCGTTGCTCTTATTTGCAATAAGAATCGGCGAGAAAATCTTTTTAGGACTGTGGATAGCTGCTATGATTGGGTGTATGTAAACTTTCAACGGTTTCTACTATACCTAAAAGGTCCTTGTAATTAAGAATGCTGCTTTGTTCTGACTTGGTTAGTGTTACTAGTACTCTTGATTTGAGACACTAGCATATTTGTGGTGATTGCATTTTTCAACGAAGCCAATTTAATTTCTCATAGAATGAGTTAAACAATACAATGCAAAAGTTATCTATGGGGACCACATTCTTATTATATGAGAGAGTTATAGACATACATTAAACTTTTACAATATTATTATGATATTTTCATACCAGATTCGTACGTGTTTGAACTATCGATCAAACCTAGTCTAAAAGAATGTGTAATTTACGTGCCAAAACTTAGGAGCAAAACAATTATCCTTTTCAGTTGATTTAATATATGTGGCAGTGTCAACCGACAGACTACCATAAATAAAAAGGTTTGTTAAATTTGTCACATACAAAAAAACCAGTCTATGGGATGTTACTTGCCACCTGAGCAGAAGGAATGAAATTGAGTGATAAATATGAAAGTAATGAGCAATTTGCAGTCAATGCTTTTGATAGAATGGCTAACAAGTTTAAATGTGGCCCATAAAACCAAACCAAACCGACCCGATTCGAAGATTTTTAGCCAAACCGATGGTTTATAGTTTGGCTATGGATTGAAAAAATCATAATTCGTAAGTGACAGTTCAGTGATGGATTTTTCCTTTCGTCTATGAATTTAAATTGAACCAAACCGTTGACATAGAATATATTTAAATAGACATATATTATTAGTTAGTTAAACATCACATATAATGTGATTTTTGTATTTTACATAGTATGGTGAAATATAATTGTAGATGACAAAGGAGGGTGAAAGAAGTTTTTACACAATGGGATTGGTGAAATGATTGACATGTTGTTAAGTTATAAAGAGGAAAGGACCTTATCCCACATTAGTTAATGATAGAAAACATATTTCTCTCACATTCTCTAAAGTCAAGTCCCTTCTTGCAATGGGCTAAGTACAACTTTGCAATAGGGTTTTATTGTATTGGTTTTTTGTATGGACGTTTACAATGATCTTAAGTTCAAGATATTTTATTTTTTATTCTAAACAAAATGTAAATTACTCAATTTTTAACTGATCCAATCTGTTTATTTGCGGTTCAGTTTGGTTATATTTTGAATAGTCAACGGTTCAGTTACGGATTGCAAAATTAAAAAACCGTAAATAATAGTTTGGTGGAGGATTAGGTTTAATCCGTACCAATCCGAATTGTTTATACCCCTACATGCATGTGTGACAGATGCATCCATCCAGTCTAGATGGTGGGGCTACCCGCTACCTTCAAAGATCCCTTTTAAACAAATTGCTTGGGTGCTTCGGAGAATATGCTAACTTTCAAAAGCGCACTGAACTCAAAATATCGAAGTGCTAGTTAGATGAGGACCAAAAAATATCCTAGATATTTTGCCATCCACCGTTTTTCAAGATCTTCCATTACTTCTATCATGTGCCATCGGTGTTCTCTAACGTGCGTCAAAGAGTGCAAGTGGATTGTGGACCCTTGGGTTGCCGTGGAGTGATTGGAGAGTTCGGCCTTCCCCTGAGCCACTTTCACACCTTATTCTTCACTTGTTAAACAATAAATAAGATAAAAACTGCAGAAGTTATGAGAATTCTAATCCAAAACCCCATCGCAATTAATCGTCATGATGGATCAAAACATCGAACTTCGATACGTGGAGTATGCATAAAAGTGTCATTTTTATTTATATCTTTTCAAACACCTAAAACATTAAATATTGAATATGTCTCAATAAAAGATCCGAACACTGGGGATCTGATGGTTGATTTGGTGGTAGGCAACTTATTTTATGATACTAGGATCTTTGAAATTCTATTCCTTGGCCACCGAGCTGGACAAAAGATAAAAAAGATGCGAACACCCTCGCTTGTAAAATCATATAAAAGTATGCTGAGTTTTGAACATCCATTTACCCTAGATCACCCTTCTCACTTTAATCAGAGCAAGACTTACCGTCGGATCTTGCTTTCTCGCACTCTTCGTAAATCTTCAGATCTCTGATCTTGACGCTTCTCTCTTTTCTTATTCCTTGTCTTCTTCTTTTACTAATTGGTGAGAATCTACTATTTGAGATTCGTGTCGTTGCTTTTCTTACTGCTCTCCTTTGTGCAATAAGAGATTTCTGTTTTTTTTTTTTTTTCTGAGTCGCCAATTACTTCGATTCTCTGCTTTCCCTGATTCTCACAGTTGAATTAGATGGAGAGAGAGAGAGAGAGAGAGAGAGAGAGACTTTGAAGTGGTTCCATTGTTAAACGCATCTTATTTTGCGCGCTTTCTTTTAGATATCAAGATCATCTGACAAAGGATTTGATCACAACTTCTTAATGTATTCTAAATTTAATTAGCTTCGATTGTTAATGCATATTTTATTTTATTTTTTTGAAAAAAGCCAGAACTTTGAAACAATTCGAGAAGCACCAGTACCTTCAGAAATTCTAAAAGAACTCCATTCACTTGAAACTGCTTTTAAAACATTTTTTGTAAACTACTCTTCGCACTTGCATTTTCAGTGATTTTAATACCGAATTCCTGTATTCTGAAAAAAATTCTAAAAAACTCCTCATACATAGCATTTCTTTTTACATATTTATTCTCCAAGTATGGCCTTCTTGATTCTGAAATACACCTTAAAGTTTTCTCAAGTATAACAATCTTATTGTCCTTATAATCTTTTAGAACCACTTTGGATACCTTTTTCGTACAAGTTCATAAAACTTGAAACAGGGTTTTTTTTTACAAAAATAAAAAAAATAAAAAAAAAATCAAAGCTTAGTATTATAATAATAATAATAATAATTATTTTTTGGTCCTTACAATTGATGTGAACCTAGGGAGGTTTTAGGACAAAACTATTAACTTGATTACATCTTGTTTTTGTTGGGTTTATGTCTTGTATTCCGGTTTAACCGGATGAGTCACTGGGTTAGCCAGTGACTGGTTTAAGGTCAAGGGTATTTTGGTAATTGTACCGGGGCTTTCTTGGTGGCCAAGAAAACGGAGATTATATATATGTATAGTCTGTAACCCTAGACCTCGCGGCAGCGGCGGCAGTTGCCCGTGGTGCTCCCACACCACGTAGGAGAGATGAGGTGAGAGTGTGGGAATCTCTTGTATGCTTTACTTGTCATAGTGAAGATGTTCGTCCTCCTGTGCCCGTGGATGTAGCCCTATTTGGGTGAACCACGTAAATCTCGTGTCTCTTCTTGTGTGTGGCTTGTTTGTGTTGATCTTGTGATTCTATGGATGCGCACAATGGGTGATTATCAGAAAATCACAACAATTGGTATCAAAGCAACAACAATTGGTCCTCGCTCTCTTTGATATTCATATCATAAATTGATTCTGAAATACACGTTTAAGTTTTCTTAAGTGTATCAGTATTATTGTCCTTATAATATTTTAGAACTACTTTGGATACCTTTTTAGTACAAGTTCATAAAACTTGAAACTGGAATTCTTTTTTAACAAAAATAAAGAAATAAAAAAATCAGAGTTTAAAAGTTGAGAGTGTTTTTTTATAATAATAATAATAATTATTATTATTATTATTATTATTTTGGTCCTTAAAATTGATGTGAACCTAGGGATGTTTTAGGAAAAAACTATTAACTCGATTACATCTTGCTTTCTCGCTCTCTTTGATCTCCATATCATCTAATCTTCAGACTCCCTGTCTCCGAAGTGGATATTTAACATAGGTCACTCTGAGATTCGTCCTCAGTAGGCCACATTTGATTGTGAATGACATCTTGCTTTGAGGCACTCTTCTTAGTTCTTCACAATCATCTGATTGATGACTTCTTCGCGTGGTTCCCCTTCTCATGTTATTGCTAATTGTTCTTGCTTTCATTCAACCCTATTGGATATTTTGATCTTAAGGCCCCCATCCCTCTCCTTTCTCCGTTTCTGCTGCTTCTGCTTTAATATAGGCTGTTTCTCCTTTTTGACCTTCACTCTCAGATCATTAAAATCTGAAATTTTATACTTATCTGTTTGAGTAGAACTGTTTATAACTCATAAAACGTAAGTTATAATTTAATTTTTAGCTTTCTTTTGGGTTTGCAACATGCATCATAATCATCTGAATTTAAGCTTTATCTACATGGCTTGGCTTAAAGAGTTTGGACCACAAGTCTGAAATTGATAAGGGCCATTTTTTTAATGGCAATCGTAAGGGTCATTTGCTGAAACATTGCTAGATTGCTATGTTTAAAACAATGCTCACTGCTCAATTTGGTGAGCGAATCTGGAATTTTCAACTGATGTGCCCATAAGGATTAAGGATAGGTGGAAGACCATTTGCCTGGTTGTCTTCGGCAATGAGTATTTGTTTGGTACAAGGTGTAAACCAAGGTGTCAGGCTGTGTATATTTAACCTTCCCCCAAACCATTTAATATATGGAAATCACTTGATTATGCCGGCCCCCTCTTCCTGGTGACAATGGTTCTTTAATGATCTTATCAGTTTAAATAACTGTGTACAGCATTTGTGCTGTTAATTGGGTCAAAATGGAGAGTTTGGGCTCTGTGCTCATAAGTGCTACCAACATGGACTCAAATATTTGAGTAAGTCAGATTTTAAGCAAGATGGGATGATGATGATGATATCGCGCCTGGTTTAAAATTATGCTTATGAACCAATTCAAATGTTTTAAAATTATGCTCATGACCCAATTCAATGCAACTTGTCCTTGATAGATGGGATAATGCTTCCATCATGATGATGGTTAATTTTATTGATTGGATGATGTTGGGATGTATAAAACACTTGCATTTGTTTTTTGTTCAATGGTGGAGCAGAAGTTGTGTTTCAGCAACTGCATTAGGTGGGGCCCAAAAGTTTCTGCATCTTTTCCACCCTGAAAGGCTAAAATAGTTGTTGATACATTTTGTTTATGGTTGGAGATTAGAGAAATCATGCTGTCAATTATTAAATATGAGTATACTTCCAAAAGAGGTCTTGTAGATCTTCTTGTGTGCTCTTTACAGCTCTTGCTGATGGTTTGCAGTACTAGCACTGAAAAGAGTTACCAACTGATAGTTTGCACTTTGCAGTACTAGCATTCTAGCATTGTGAAAAGAGTTGCAATTGTTTTGTTCCACGTTCTTAGTCATTGGTAATATATATATTTTTTCATTTATTTTTGCAGATTACTGTTCTACCCTTGAAGGTGATGAATCATACAAATGTTGGAGAGCCTACTTTGAGCTGAAAGATTTTGAAGTAATCTCTAACCCTTCTGTGAGTTTTTTTACCTTGATGCATAATGTATTGGAATTTGGATCTCTTACTTTGCTCCTTTCATGTCTTTAACATCAGAGGGAGTCTTCCAAGGAGGACGTGGAGAAGCTGCTCATTCAATTTGGTGGAGTGAAAAGTCTAATGGGATGTTTAAATGGGATTGCGGCAATCAGAAAATTGAGAGACAGAGAGCTTGAAGCAAATGAACAACTAAATGCCGAGGATCAAAACCAAAGTCATTTTCCTATTCCGGACGGGCTTCCCAAAACCCAGGAGGAGCTAGAAGAAGAGGAGACAGCTAGGATGCCAGACTCTCCATTCACCAGGCTCCTCAGAAGCAAAGGAAAGTCCCCTGCTTGGTATTCTCTTCCACCTGATCATGAAACCGATTGATGGTTCTCATTTTCCACGTCTGTTCCTACTTCCCCAGTTCTTGTGAATATACTGTTGTGTCTCACAGGTTTTGGCCACATCAGCTCTTGTATAGATGTCTAGAACGGTTCTTCGGATTTAATCCTGCAGATGTTAGACGGCTGAAGAATTTTTTTTCCTTTTTTTTTTTTTTGTTTTTCTCCTTTTTTTATTTTCATGTTGATAAATTCACTTTTATTATATTACTGATGAATCAATTGCAGTATTTGCGTTGTGCTCACACTGAATTATTTATGAAACTTATGCCGATAAATGCGGTAGAGATTTTCTTCCTTTGCGTCCCCCCTTTTGCATGTCACTTCCATGGTAAGTTGAACCCAAGAGCTTCCATCCGTTTGTATTTGGGGGATTTGCGTGTGTTTTATGTTTGCACGCCATAATCAATTTGTTTAGTAACATGGCCTGAAAACACGACTGATATTAGGTGCTGTGGTCAATATAATGGTCAATAGGTGTGACATCTTTTAACCAGTGATCAAAGTACAGCAGTGCAGATTGCACAATCATCTTATTAAGGTGGTTCAATCGCCTCATTTCACTGGCAACTCAATGCTTAGCCATCTTACTTTTTTATAAAAAAACAATTATAAACTATACCTGGACCTTGGATTGTCGGATGCATGTGTATTTATCAAAAGAAAAATAGATAAAAAAAAGGTTTAATCATTAGTTCTTAGAATCAATACCAGAGACTCTGTATAAACAAAAAAATTTATCGGCGTAACCATTGGTTTATGAATCGTAATGGTTGAAGTCATCGCTGACTCCCAATTCAATAAATTGGTTTGCAAGCTAGCACGGTTAGTTTTAATATTGGGGTTAGATCCAATCTAAAATCTGGGCCTGTTTAGCATATGTGTCAGGCTTAGATTAAGTGCTGGAAAGTCCAAGTGCAGCTTATGTGCTTTAACTACCAAGTGATGAAAGGTCGGCTGGGTCTTATATATATTAGGCGGTCCACTTATCCACGCTTTCAAGCTTGGGCTGGATTCCAGCATTAGTTTCTAGAGTTAAATTGGCTTGGATATGCCTCATCCCCCACCACCCTTGGCCTTACCTTGCACATGGTAAGGCCCATAGGTTCTGCACCCGAACCAATCCAATACCCTTGGTGCAAGCTGAATCAAGGACATGTAATTGGTTCTGAAGATCCTAAAAATTAAAAGAAGCTTTGATGGATTAACTATATATATATATATAATTTACCAAAATCTATAAACATATAAAGGGATTTTGCATGTGAGATTGAGTCTTTGTACGTGTACACTCATTGCATTGAAGTGTGAGGCCCAGCCTTGATCCCAAAACCCTTCTCATGAATTGGCACCAAACCCAATTTGACATTCATTCTAACCTTATCCATAGTTAAATTTAACCTTAAAAAAAATTGAGTGCTTGATTTCTTTCCCTCTCTTGCATCCATGTTTGGATTTTTTTTTAATTCTTCCCTTTTTCTTAATTGATTTTCTAGGTGGCCCAGCAAGGATGTTAACCGATTTCCCTCAACACTACTGTCACTTTTAGGAGACTAGTGAAGCCCTGCACGTGCAAGGCACGTGCATTGAACACAAAGTGATACTAAGCTTCTACTAAATTTCAAAAAAATCAACTTAGATGCAATTTAGGAATTAAGAAAATGCTTACATGACATCATGTAGATTAGTCTCCTTGCACTCATCCAGCTCCATTCACAATAATTGGGTTTCCAATCTTGTTGGTAGAATCTTCCGCAGAGAACAGCATTGATGCAGGAAATATTTTTTAAATATTCCAAAAAAGTTTTTGGGAGTCATGAGAAAATCCTATGATAACTAGATACTGATTGGGTATGGACACAGTTAAGAAGATCAGGGATGCTCAATTTGAAATACAAAGATTAAAACCAGTACTGTTTAGCAAGAGATGCAACTTACTCGAAGACAGAGATGAGCCAAAGCCACGAATGGCTTGGCTAAGCAATGATAATGCAAACTACAGCAACAGTCCACACAGCAGAAGTGATGACAAGTTATGTTTTTCAAACCTTCTGGCTTCCACGCTTAATAGAACACATAAACATGAGTGGGTAAGGCATGATGGTCAATTATTTCCTGAGAAAGTAACCCCATCATCAGCAGGAAAAAAAAGTGCCAGTATAAGTTTAACAAGTCCTCTTACTTCATAAATGAAAACTTGGAACAAGGTTATTGTGGTCAATAGAACAACATGTATTTAAAAAACAACATCATTTGCAGCTACTGGAATCATCTGACGTAAATAAAATAAAAACCCAATGAATTTACAGAAAGTACAATTGAGTGAGAAAATAATTCTATTTCACCTTCTACAAACTATTTAAGCCAGCCATTCAGAACATATCAGATATTGTAAAACGTATGTACAATAGCTTAAATGGCAAGGTAAATGTAAAAAGAAAAATAGTACAGACTCAGTATGACCTGTAATTAAGTTAATAGATAGCTAGATCTAAAATCAGTCTGTTCTTATTTACTCGGAACATAGTGTGTCTCTATCATGAAGTTTTTGTTTTCTTTCATTGCCCCAGTGCAAAGTAGAATGTTTACCATCATTCTAAAGAAACAATTCCAAACTGCTAAGTCAATCTAGAAACTCCTAAAAGCATTTAAAATCAAGCTTTCCGTGCAAAAAGAACCCATCAAGTTTGATTAGAGATGCAAACATGAGTAGGTATCTACATTCATTTTTCAATTGCATCGGTAAGTTTAGATGTATCCCATAATGCATTCATAGAAACTGTGAGCAAATGAGTGGTTTCTTCCTCAGACCACTGTTGGCACCAAAATGCTTGCATGCAAATGTATTATCTCACCAGCTATATTTTTCAAATTCTACGCGATTGTAATGAATGAAAAACCAGTCATTTTGTTCATCACAAAAATATTCAAAACAAAATACTCAACCAATTTATTAGCAAGTAAAAAACTTAATATGTTAGTCTTTCACATATAGTTACACATATCACCTTCTTACATAAAGTTAGCCAATCATCAATATGAGCATAACAACCAAATTCAGCTTAAAACAGAACACCAATGATATCTAAGTAAGACAGTAAGTTTTGCTGCCAAATTACAATGAGAACTTCATTAAAAACATACAACCTGTGCAGTCAAATTAAAATTATGGTGAGCACTTCTTTCCTACTTACATTCCACACATCCAACATACAATCTGTAGTTAATTTTGGGCAGTTTGAATTCAAACAAGTACAACACTTTTAGGCCAGGCCAACCCTCTTTGTGTCAAATTCAAGCTTAGGTCTTACAGTGTCAGGTCAAGTTTCGACCTAATTTTGAAAATTTGATCAAATGGAGAAAAGTTAAAATGTGCAAATGACTCAAGTCAAGATTTCTCTGTGTTTTTGTTGAAAGGCATGTACAATTTATAGATATAAAACACATTTTCAAGATTTAGGAAAGAAAAACCTGAGAGAAGCTTTTTCTTCCCAACAGAAATCACCTCAAAACCAATTCCAATTCCCAGTGCCTTGAAAATTCATATAGTAAGCAACAGCAACCCTTATGCCACAAATAAAAAAAAGCCAGATGAAAACTAAATATGGATTATTAATCTGTAAATCAACCATGATATAGACACAGCTCATGGATGTGTCAACTGGCCAGTGGTCAAATATTGTAGTTATTGATTACAAAATTTTATTGTTATGCAAAAACAGGTAGTTGAATTAAATGGTTATACATTTGCAATCAATTGTCTGAATCATCACCAAGATGCACCAATCAATGGTTTACAAAGTTGATACAATTTATACATGGCACTCGACGCAACCAAGATACAGCACACACTATCCTAAATTGATGTGAAGTCTACAGTTAAGATATTGTGAAGGTTTCGAACAAATGTCATCATGACACCAGATGAATTGAAAATTACACTAATAGCTTCAGCTTGCTTATAACATGCAAGCAATCATCTTCAGAAACTGAATCACGAGCAGTCTTTCGCCTTTGGCAGAGTAGAGTACAGAGTTCCTGCAAGTTGATCAAACCTCCATTGTGAGATTTAGTAGCCAAGCATATCTCAACTATTTGCACCCCTACCTAGGCAATATGTAGCTTCATTTTAGTAGAAGTGTTCATAACAAAAGATGAATGATGCCAACAGTCAAGATTTCTGTGTCTTTTTGTTAAAAGGGATGTAAATTTATAGAAAAATATATACATTTTCAAGGTTTAGGATTTTTTAGTTAACACTTTGACACTCAAACATCATATGGGCACTTCCCATTTATATTATGGTTCAATATAGATCCAATCATTTTTCACATTTGCAAGCATCTCAACAAATAAGATACATCTTAACAAACTTATCCATGGAAAAACATTGTCATGGGACCTACTTAAAGGTATTCCACAACTGGCAATGAGAGAGTAAATATCAATTATCAACTGCTACAGAAATGAAAGAGGCACATGCGGCATGCATAGGTAATCTGATCAAAGCAATTGTTTGGAGCTTCGCCTGTCAGATTAACAGTCCAGATGGCCATCAATGTGGCTATGCATTTAGTAAAAACCAGTTGATGCAAATAACTCTGTATGCTACAAAGAAAAGAGTTGAAACCTGCATCTAAGTGGGCCTGTTTTGAGTCCAACTGGGATTAGATTTTTGAGTTTTACTTTTCCACATGAGTTGACTGTGAAGTCAAACAATGCTTGTCACCAATGATTTAGAATACTATAGAACCTATGGTTTTTGAATCACTTCAGATTATCATTTTTCATATTTTTTTCAACAATGCATTGAGATGCACTAACAATTCATATTTGAGCTCTTGGAATTACCATGCGTAGAAGCAGAGAATTAGTTTCCATGTTGTACTCCGGCTACTTCTTTTTGTCACATTTGTAGTATTGCTAATGAAGAGGAGAAACTTCTACCAAGATCTCAAGTAGACATGGAGCAGGTTGAGGCAATCGATACTCAAACTGCCCTGCACCTGGCTTGTGTCAAAATCTATAAACCCATACCCAACATGAACCTGAAAAATCACTACCCAACCCGTCCTTTATGGGCTGGTTGGTTTAGGTCAACTGTTTCACTTGATACATCGTCATCCCTAATGTTGTATTTAGGTATGTCATCACAGTGTGGTTATAAAGAGTTTAACTATTTTATGCTGGCACAAACAATTAGTGGTAATAAACCAATGTTCAAAAACTTAACTTGCATAAAATCTATAGTAGTTATTCATATCTCATTGGCATTTAATCAAGCAGTTACCCTACACAAAATTCTGATACAAAGAAAGGGAATGGGACTGCCCAAGAAGATGGAACAAAAACAAAAATCACAAGTCACTGACGGAGTGATCCAAGATTTTTATTAACCAAATCACAAGCTAACAAATAGTCAAGAAATCATGATTGAATGTTATTAACCAAATCCTTCCATGTATATTTTGCAAAAGACACATCATAATAGTATCCTGTCAGCATTGTAGTAATCCAGACTGCATCAGTGTGGTCAAACAATTACGTGGCCAATATCTAGCCCATGCTTTGTACAATTGCAAGTATGAATAGTATGGCCCGGAAATGAACGTTTTAGTATTCCGGCATGGCCCACAAATGACTTGGCAAAAGAAAATATATGCACTATTTGATTGTTTTATTAAGATGAAAAGGGAAAAATGGAATGGGTGTCAATTGTGGGAGGACTGACAAAAATTTTGAAAAAAATGAGAGCTGACTTTTTTTTGTTGGAGAGACTGCATCCCAAAAAAATGACATAGCCTTCAAGCCGATCCAATGCTTTTGGTGGGTTCCAACTGTGAGTGAGACTAAGCTGCTGGTTTTTATTTATTTAGACTGTTAGATTGCTTTATCCCTACAATTTATAATGGGATTTCTCATTTGCTGAAAATATGTTTAGCAAGTACAAACAATAATCCTGTAGCAGGGTTTAATTTGTGATTAGAACTGCTTTATGTGCAAGTGGCACTTATTGTGAATTGCCCAAGACCCAATGAAATTTCATGCTTACATGACTCAAATCCACCACCTCAAGATTGTAATGGTTGGCACCTTCCACCATACGTTGGGAATGCGCTTAGTGTAAATCAATTTAAAAAGAAGAAGCTGGTCATTTGTTCCCTTTATTATAATGGTTATAGATTATTAGGTCCATGCATACAGGATAATTTCCTAGCAACAATTTACGTATGTAATCATTACTTGTGGAAATCATATACATGCAAGTTTGTTTGGTGGATTTTAGAATTGCATGTGTAAAAAATGTGCGTAAAATAACTCATTTTCATGAAAAATGTTTCACATCTCCCACTCAAGGCAAGTCATTTACATATGCAAAGGACATGAATATATTTATAAATTACTGAGAGCATCAAGCAGGCACAAGTTGTCAATTCTCCCTCTGCTTTTTTTTTTCTTTTGCAGACTGTGGCCCCTTTAACTGAAATCTCAACATTTTTGTAGTTTTTTTTTTAATAATGTAGGCATCACTGCGGTGTTTTTACCAAACAAAACTATTCTCCCAAACACATGCATTGCCCCACAATACGCATGGAGTAGGTAAGTTTGAAGTTTAAATAATAAAACAAAAAACTTTTTGGTAAATTCAATGAGCCCCAAAGTGTGCAGTTTCATGTCTTGTATCCTGTAAGGTTTTGAAAAAATATATAAAAAATATAAAGACAACCTAATTTGATTTTTTTTTCATTTTTTCTCACTCTCATTGACTTTCATTTTCCTATACAAACCTTTTGATATTCTAATAGAAATGCTAATCATTAAATTGCAAAGTTTCATTTCTTAGATCCACATATTTTTGAGAAATATGTGAAAAAACCAAAAACAACGAAAATCCAACTTTTTGACTTTTTGCAATTTGCAGGCTTCTAGTTCATAATCCGAACTATTCAATATTCTTATAGAAATGCTAAACCCTACAATATAGAGTTTATATTTTAGTTCCTGATAGATCTTGAAAAATGTGGTGAAATAACTAAATCCCACTCTATGAACTTTTTTTGTTCACTTTTATAATCTCCAATTCATAATCTGAACCATTCAAGGTAAAGCTTTGGGGTACTAGAGTTTACTAGATTTTATAAAAAGTTAAGATAGATCTCTTTCTTCCTCGTTCTCTTCTCACCACTAAATATTACTTTATTGATTTTTATAAGACTATACATCTACTGAAAACAGATATGTAAAATGACTTACACGTGAAAATCATATGAAAATTGATATAGGTTGAATGGAGTTGCAATAGGTATCCAACAACTATAGAGAAATCCCAGACCCGTAATGGGATCATGGGACTGGCCCGGCTCAATTTTGCATTCAGTGCATTTAGCTATCGTACGAAATATATAGGTTGAGATTTAAGCCATTAGCCTAAAAGCAAATTGGGCATTGTTGAAATATTGGCTCAAGACCAACTTCCCAAAACGCTTGGTACTTATTGGGCAAAATTTTTTGGACGGATGCAACCTCTGGGGCTAGAACTCGCCCAAATTCAGCTTGCAATCATTATGGATAATTGAGATTGAGTTGGCCCAGCCCACTTTCCACCACACTAGCAAAGCCTCCCATTCGCTCAAAATGCTTATGACTTAGGGCTTGTTTGGTAGATTTACTCCTTTTCTCATAGGCCTTTCAAAATAGAGCCATTAAAAAAGAGTCATGAGTAAAAAAAAGGCCAATATAAAAGTATGTGTTTGATAATGTAATAATCTATTTTAAATAGACATTTTTAAATCAATGGTTGAAAGTTTTTTACAAATTTCTTGAGAACTGCATGATATCAAGCATTGAAATTTAACCCCATAGCCATGTTCATCTTTTCAAATAAATCTAACGGTTTGGATCTTATGTTTGGGGCCCAAAATTTTTAAAAATAATATCCAATAATTCACATTTTTTAATAAATATGTCAAGATTGGTGATAATCTAACAGCTAAAATTTGATCTCATAGTGAACATTGACCTTATAAATAGTTTTAAAGGTTTAGATTGTGATTTATTAGCCCCAAAAAAATAATAATAAAGAAAAAATGTATTACTTGTGGACTAAGTTAAAATTGAGTATGTGTACATCAATGGTTGAATGTTTTTTACAAATTTTTCAAGATCCACAAGGCATAAAGCCTTAAAAATTGACGTTATAAATAGTTTAAAGGTTTGGATCATGATATTTTGGTGCCCAAAAAAAAAATGAAAAAAGGTACTGCCTATGGACTAAGTTAAAATTGAGCATTTGTACATCAATGGTTGAATGTTTTTCACAAATTTTTCGATATCCACAAGGCATAAATCCTTGAAAATTGACCTCATAGCTGTGTTCAACCTTCCAAACATTTCCAACGGTTTGGATCTTGTTTTTAGAGCCCATAGAATTTAGAAAATAATATTCAATGGCTCACTTTTTTGTACATATCTCAAGATTGGTGAGGATCCAATGGCTAAAATTTGGTGTCATAGCCGTTTTTGATCTTCTAAACATTTTCAACAGTTTGGATCTTGATTTACCCTCTTGGATTTCAAGAAAAAAAATTTTTTTTTAATGGCATGGGCGTGATCTTGAGGGGGCTGTGGAAATAGAGGTAAAGGCTCCACCTCTTATTTTTAACCTCTATTTTTCACATGCATTCTTGAGGGGGCTGTGGAAATAGAGGTAAAGGCTCTACTTGTCTAAACTTGGTAAAGAATAAAAACACATGCCAAACACTCTTATTTTCTAAATCTCTGCCCAGTTTAGACATTTAGACAAATAGAGCCCAAAAATAGTGATGCCAAATATGAGCTTACCTGGATTATAAGTGAGTTTTTTGCTGGTTGAATGGATGACACTGGGTCAGGTTAAATGGTTTCTTTTAGAAAGGGTTAAATATGTTACTACCACCATCTTTTCCTATTAGGGGTTGATTTGGTAGTGATTTTTTTTAGTGTATTTAGGATGGATATGATGTGTATTCGGCTCGAATTTGTTTCCTCCATCCCATATATAATATGTTTCAACGAAAACATAATGGTGGATCAACTGTAGCTCAGCTGATACTGGGAATTTGAGCTATACCTTGAGGCTTGAGGTCAAATATTTGTAAATTAAATGCTTAACATTTTAGAACAAATAATAAGAACAAAGGGATTGCAATCATCAGCAAACCGACCTGTACTTTCACGGTCACGGGACACACTGAACAGTCGTGAGACAGATTGACTTTGTATGAGTTAACTGTGAGTCGGGGAGAGTGTGGGTCAACCTAACCAATACCAAACCCACCAAACACCAGCCCAAGGTAGCTGCCCATGCACAAAATGCCCCCATAATGATTTTTTGGTAAAAGAAAGATTAGGTTATAAGAATCGAACAACATTACAAAAAGTTAGGTTCATTTATGGCAAAATTGAGCCAGGGCGAAAAAAACCTATCCTAAAACCAATCATTACTAGAGGATAGGCTAAAATGAGTAAGAGTATGAGCAGCCCTATGAAATGTTTTAGGGATAAAAGAGAACATGACGGCAACTCATCAAGTAGCTCAATAATAAAGCATATTTGGAGACCTATATGCATGGGCAAAGGGAGGGGAGGGCAAGTGGGGGAAGTTGCCCCCACTAATTTTTATTTTTATTTTTACTAACATCGAAATTTTTGAAAAATTGAGGGAGATGATGGATATTTTCAGTTTTCTTTAGGCATTTTATATTTTTATTTACCTTTTGCCCATTTTCAACTTCTAAGACTAAAAAAGAAATAAAAAACAAAAAAGCCTAGGGATAATGATGTCTTTTCCTCCAAAAAAAGAAGCAATCCAAAGTGGACAATTCATAGTCCCTTTTTACGCAACAAGTCATGTTCAATTGTTTTTACTTCTTCTCATTTCAAAGGCTTTTTACCAAAAAAAAAAAAAAACAATTGTTTCCTTTTCACACTACAAGTAATCTTCAATCTTTTTCTTTCTTCTTCTCATCTTAATGTCTTCCACCAAATGCAATCGCTAATGACGAAGAGCAACTCTTTCTAACCCATTTACATTAGGTTGAGGTAGCTCATACTCTTAAAATTTTATTTCTTTCTTTATTTCATGTTTTTATAGAAATAGTATCTAATATTTTGGTGTATGTTGTTTCCTAAAAAGTAGGTCTCATTGATTGCCAATTGATAATCACAACCGCTAATCTTGAATTCTTTGAGGTGGAAGATGATGTTTTATATCACATAGATATCGATATGGCATCTTGATTAACTTAGATATGGCATCTTGATTAACTTGAATATTATGTTTCCATTTCTACTATTGGAGGCATGTCCCCAAATCTTTAATAGCTATGGTCTTTCAATTGACTTGATATTTATTTTCCAAAACAAACATATACCTTCTTGCTTCTTTGCCTTTATTATGCATTAAATTCAAGATTAACTTTCAGCCTATGGCGGGCTTTGAGGAGGGTAGAATTTTCGGTTTCAATTTTTCCTATTTTGACATGCAAAGTAGTACAAGAGTTGTAGGTATTTTGACGTTCCCTAAATAAAATTTCCCTCACAAAAACCTCCAAACAAATGGATTTGTGATATCAAAATCTCTATGAGTGATCATAAAGCAGAGAGACAATTTCATCTTATCCAATCTTCATTATATTACATTCAAGGACTAACAAATCCAAGGTGAATACACTCAAATTTGGAGAAATTCCCACCAATATTTTAAATCATCATCATCATCATCATCATCATCATCATCATCAAAACCTTATCCCAACCATGTTGGGGACCAATATTCTAAATACAAATAAAAAAAATCCAAAATTAAAAAAAAATCGACAAGAATGTAAATTTAAAAAATAAACCAAACTTTAGAAACATAAACGAAAGTGTCTAAGAGCCATCAAACCTAAAGCCCAGGAGCCATCTGACCTAAATATGGGGAGAGTAGTCTCGACCCTAAAGTCATTGTTGGGAGAGCTATCTCTTTTATGTAAGAGTATTTGAAGTGTATGTGAGGTGAAGAGAAGCAACAAAAGAATCAACAGCCTGAGTGAAAGGCATCGGAACAAAACTTTTATAAAGTTAACTTTGATGGGGCAATTTTTGAAAACCAAAACACAACAAGCACAGGAGCGATTGTTAAAGATGACAGGGAAATTTTATAGCAGCAATGAAATGTAGAGAATATTTGTTGAGTGAAGCTTATGAGGTTGAAGCACTTTCAGCTGTCACTACTACTTGTTTTACTAACGAGTTAGTGCTACAACATGTTATCTTGGAAGGTGATTGCTTGAGGGTGATCTAAGCTTTGTAAATGATATGGCCAGATCTATCTCCCATTGGGCATCTGATTGAAGAGGCAAAGGACCAACTCCGATCTTTCCAAAGTACAAAGATCTCGCATAGTAAGAGGAAAGGGAATATAGTTGCTCATCTACTTCTAAAAGTGCGGCTGAAGGGGATAGTCCAGTATATTGGATTAAAGATCCTCTTATTTTCATTATGGATCAGCTTGATGTTCTTGGAACTTCTACATTTTAATAAACTGCTTTTAACTTTTCATCAAAAAAGAAGAAAAAAATATCAAAATAAGAATAAATGACTTGCATGGCATTGATAAGAGCAAAAATAGACCAGTCCTTCCCCATTTATCCATTTGACTAACTCCAGTGCGTCTAAAAAAAGATGGATCTTTGAATAACCTTTAACCATCAAACACTTTATAGCATAGAAGACTGAAAACATTTCCATCTCCTTAGAAAAGAGGGATACAAAACTATTTGCAGCCCATTTACATAAAAGTGAACCATCAAACTACACAGCAAAATCACACCCTGTTTTGCCATTGTACTTCGAAAATGCTACATAGTAAAGATAGAAATACAATTCTTAGGGGGCAAAACTTGGGGGCTATACCATTAGGATTAATAGCGCAAATAGCATCTTGATACGACAGGAGCCATTCCTTCAATAAGCTATTAACATCTCCTAATGTTTGAATAAGATTAAGAGGAGTACCCTTGAAAATAGAATTATTCCTTAATTTCCAAATGGCACGACGAAAGAACAAAATATATGAGAAATAATATGAATAAAAGAAGAGAGAGCAGTGGGGCCGCTAGAATCAACAACGTTCCTGATTTCCACTATAATAAATAATGTTGTTCAACCAATTAGAAATTTGAAGATCATTGTGACCGATGAGAATTGGACCCAAACCAAACAGCCCCAGCATACTCACATAAAAGGACATGCACAGTCGTTTCTTTGTCCTTACCACGAATAGGACAGTTGTTATTTTTCAATTTGAGTCTTGAAGAGATAAGATTAAGAACTGAGATAGCTTCTTTAAGACATTTTAAACCAAATAAAATTATTGTAGGGGGGAGAGAGAGTTTCCATAAGACCCAAATATACTAATAAGAAGATGGACAGAATTTGTGAATTTTACAAGAAAATTGTTCAAGAAATCGCTCTCTACGTTAAGACAATAGAGTTCATAAAATTAAAGGATATAATTTTATTGGGCTTCCAAATGACCAAATTTCATATACGTATTAAAGCAATCAGGGTTCAAATGGTGGGCCTATTAGAGCGCACCCTCAGTTTTCAGAAAAAAAAAAAAAAAAAAGAGACACCACATCCTTAGTCCCTGGTTGACTAAATTGAGATATGGAGTGGTCCCTGGTTGACTGAATTCACACTAGGAGCGGAGATGAAAATTAACAAGTCTAACTAGGGCCTCTTTATATATATATATATATATTGGGTTGAAAATTTGGTCCTAGCTGATCCTTTGTCCTAGTTAATAAACAATATAGGATCCCATTGTGGATATAAATGGATTTGGTCCAGGATGAATCCATTGACCTGATATTAGACTTAATTTCATCTATATATCTTGGTCTACATCAAACCATTTTATTTTTTTGTACTTCCAACGAAAGAGGTTGGGACCCAAGGTTGCCCACATATGAATTGGGATCTTCTGAGGGATTTTTCCCAAGGTAACACTGAGAGGCCTGCCCACGGTCTTCGTGTGGTAAACCCTTATAGGATCTGAACGCCCCACACATATCGAACAAAGCATGTGGAGAGAGTGGCATATTCCCAGATCAATCATTGTCTAGGTCAGTTTGACCTGTATCCTTTAAATATCTTAAACTCTTCTAATAGAAAGACTTCTCTTCTCCTCCATATGTTATCTTCGATGAATACTCGTACCAAATCATTCAAATCTCCCATGCAACAAAAACCCAAAAAACTCCAGATGGTGGCCCTAACTTTAAAGATATTTGTAAAACACACCTCATAGGTGCTTTCAACTATGTTAAGCAGCTAAGGCTCAAAAGCACAGCAAAGGCACAAGTGACAATGATTGGCGCTCAAAATAGCTAAGATAAGTCAATATCTCATGCAGCCGCATGTCCAAGTCTCTAGTCGCAAAAGAAGCAATCCTACTGCTATAATGCACTGGTTGAAGAATGATAACACAATAATAGGAACCCCCAATTGAAAATTCCTTCAAAATGAATTTTCACTCTAATAAATATGGGCCATGAAAGAAGAGTAACAAATATGAGTAATAATGTATTAGATAAATATGAGTAATAATGTATTAGATAAATATGAGTAATAATGTATTAGATTTCTTAATCATGCTATTCTATCTTTTGTTCAATCTTATAGTGAGATTAACTACAATTAAAGTAAAATTCTAATTAATTTCATGTCAGGGCATTCATTCTGAAATTTTCAATAGATGGATCCCTACCACTTGTGTGTGTCTCTATATATACACATGCACACTCATAAACACTTGTACTATCTTTAATCATCATAAGCTAATTCCAGAATGAGTGATGAGGGTTTGTTATCCAAGACCATATATATGATCTTATCCAAAATGCATTGGCACATTTACTCATCTCTTCAAAATAGTGAAGTTCTTATATATGAGAATGTCGCCATTGGATAGAAGCCAAAAAGTGCTATTTGAGTAACCATAACCAATTATTATAGGTAAGGAGATTGTGCCGTCAAGGCGGTGGCTCAATTGATTTGAGCATTGGGTTTGCTTTCTAAGGTATTGAGTTCTACTCTCACCCGCTATGTTATCCAGGTATTATGTGTGTGCCCATGTATGTACTCTCCATAATCCTTGTTCATCATAAGAGGGTAACCTCGGGCTGAAGGTTAAATGTCCGAAGGCTGGGCTGGCAAGGAATACCCTAGGGCAAAAATAATAATAATAATAAGGTGATTGTTAACTCTATTTCTCAAAATTTTTTGAGCCATTGTTTTTTTTTTCCAACATGATAATCTATCATTGTCTGGATGGAACTCATAGTCACTAGAAACGTGATTAAAACGCAGAGAGTATTGACTACGTTGGTCTTTAATGACTACTAAGAGTGCAATCCATATGGCTTAACTGCCCTGATAGCTGTTTTTACTTTAGTCACTGTCCAAGCCCCAACTTCTTGTTGGGAGGGGTGGGTCGGTCAAATCTTTCAGTGAATGGACTACTTGCTCCTAACGTGACGATAAAGTTACGTAGATGAAGTTACATGGAAATAACATATCATCAATTCAGTGTCAAGGTCTTGACAGTGCCTTGCCCATCCGTTCCACTAGAATAGCAACTGCTGTTGCACTCACCTTTAGCCATAGAGAAAAAAAAAACCATAGATATTAATTCTACCTTGTAATGAAAGCTGAGATAATTTCTTATAGGTACCTGCATTGATTTATCTACTAAAAATGTCTTTGACTGTGGGAATATTTTTTTTGCAAATTTTGCAACAATGTTATTTATGTGATATTGTACAAAAACTCCCCTCTTGTTGAGTTAAATAATGAATATATCCTTAGGATATCACATAATTTATAATTTTATGTGATATCAATTGCACAATTCAGAGCAATTTAGTTCATAAAAATTGCACAAGTACCTATAGTAAACTATCTCAACTTTCATCATCAAAAGTGGGATTATATATGGCTAATAGTTAACTTGTAAAGTGATGTGAAGCGAAGTATCCATTTAAGAGATATGAAAAAAATAAGGGGGTCATATCAAAAGTATAAAAATTTAAAACCCTCCCTCCTTTTTTCAAGATAAAAATTTCTAACAGTAACATTTTCAAGCTACTCAATGACAAAAAGTCATCTACCTTTTATGAAAAAAATAAAAAATTCCTTATCAACCACAAAACACAAAAAGGTCATCACATTATCATTAAACCTTACCATATTTTATTCTCTTTTAATTTGAGGCTTTCAGTTTGAATTCACTTTACAAATAAATCGCCAAATTAGCCTAAAATTTATCTACAAGTAAAACCCCATTTCTAAACCATTGTATTGACATGATAATTTATCATTGTCTTAGATGTTATAGTCATGAGAATGAGAAACGTATAAAACGCAGGGAGTGTTGACTACGTTTCTCTTATGATTGACATTCATCCACTCAATCAGGCCTAGCTGGCCGGATAGCTGCTTGTTCTTTGGTCTCTGTCTAAGCCCCCACTTGCTGGAAATTGTAAGTCAGTCAATTCTTCTAGCAGATGGACTGGTGGTCTTGATGTAAAGCTGAAATTTTATGGAAAGAACATATCAATTAGTTTCAAGGGGGACTTTAGGGATGTCGATCTTGTGGTAAAGGCTCCGACTCCCATCTTACCCTCAATCCTTGGTGGGTGGCTTTCCTTCTCTCTCACTTAGCCAAGGAGAACAAAAAAAGAAAAAAAAATCATCAAGGTAAAAAAAAATGTGACAGCCTCCCATCTCATCAAAACACTGACAAAAATTGCACTCATCATGGAGACTCTATCCTCAAAAGTCTTTTTACTTAAGAATTCTTGAGTTAAACAAGTGGAACCCCAAAATGGGGCTTACTAATTAAAAATCCAAGGAGCACAAAATTATCCCTTTCACCATTTTTAGAATGTCTTTGAATTTCACACTAATAGAAATAGGCCCAAGCATAAGATCGAACATATGGTGAATAAAAACTTTTTTGTTTTGCTAGGAATGAATATTTTCATAAACAAAACAAACACAAAACAGACCACAGGCAAAACACAGAGCGCAACTATGTAGATATATACAAACACCTAGTACCCCTAGACTATTAAAAGTAGGATCATGTGTAGGATGACTTATATTAAGTTTTCTTACCTGACCATTTCTACCAAAACCACGAGGTTTTAGTGGAGGTATTATAAACACTTTTCACACTCTCCTTTTGGGGGAGCCTGCTCCTCTACACTCCCCCTCAATGGAACCTAGTCGGTTTACTTTTGGTGACACCTTTTTTTTTTTTGCCCCAAATCGATCCTCCTAAGAATTTAAACTTGTAACCAATTGTCTTTATTAAGTCTTTTAAGCTAACCATTCATATCAAAATCTCGAGGTATTAGTAGAGGTAGCATAAGTACTTTTCAATACTCTACCTCAAGCAGAGCCCACTCCTCAACACTCTTATTAAGGTGGAAACCAGTCAGTACACTTTTGGTAACAAACGTGTTTTTAATGATAAGTCGCTCCTCTTAGAACTCAAAATCGTGACTAGTTGACTCTAATACCAGATTAAGTAGGGGTGGAACCAAGATTTTTTTTTTTTTTTTTTTTTTGGGTTCGGTTGGGGTGGGGGGGGGGGGGGGGGGGGTGTTATTGGTGTGTGGCAGATATAACTCCAATTGGATCAAATTGTTTTTATATAATAGTACAATATAATTAGGAAGTGATTTATATAGGGTTGGATTTCAATAATGAGTTTTATTGATTGAAAAGATATAGTGAAGCATGGAGGATTAGTATAATAACAATTGTAAATGCCATAAGGCAAAAGAAAATAATTCTTAAAGTGGGTTCTTGATTCTCTCCTCTATTTTATATATACTTTTATATAAGAACCAAAGGTAATCAATGATAATAACCCATATTTGAGATCCAAACTATTAAATATGATATTAATAACCAAAATTAAGCATTGAAAAATAAAAATAAAATTTTTTTCCTCTATCTATGCTGGATATAATCCCATTAATTTAAAATTTTTTGTACTAGAAGAAAATAAGTAGGAAATAATTTTGACTAGATTCGATTTCAAGCATGAGCTTCAAGACTAGAAAAAAAAATAATGATGTATAGAGAATTAGTGTATTTATAATTATAGGCGCATGAAGTAAAAGAAATGTTGCTTTTTTCAACCCTTCTTCTTATCCCTATAATGAAACAACAACTCCAAATCCTTTCACAATCTCCAAACCCCAACAATCTAAGCTCCCAGCCTCTCTCCGATGAAACCATTATGATCTCAAGTCAAGGTATATGAGCAGTAACAACAACTCTAGATTCTGGTAAATAGTTTTTAATATATCCCTAATCCATTCTTTTATTTTATTTTCTTTCTCCTTTCTTTCTTTTCCTTCCCTTTATTCTTTCATCTGGCTTTTCTCCTAAAATCAACGATTATTTAGTTTCCTTTTTTTTAGAAAACCCAGATTATATTCCCAGTATCTAAATTTTTATTATGTTGGAGGGGACATCTATTAAGGGATTACCATTATATATATATATATGGAAAATAATCTTATGAGAACTAGTTCTCATCACTTTTTTATAAGAAGTCTCAGTGGAACCCATCTATCACTCAATCCAAATCTTGCAATATACAGGGACCCCCCTTGATAGTCAGATGCCCCAAGTTTTAGTCAAATTTGAATTTGCTAGACCGTTAGATCGATTGTGCACTAATTCGAATGAACTAGATTTATTGGCCACGGATGAAGGGGTTAGAGAAATGTGATTGGGGCTATACTTGATATTTGAGATGGTCCCACATAGATCTTTCCATCCCCCATGATCTTATCCTCAAATGGGACCTACAAGTGCACCCCATAAAAAGTTCTCATAATAAAAGTGTAAGAACACTTCTCAATTCTCATAGAACTAAAGCTATATATATAAGGGGGGCCATGGCCCTTCTAGGCCCCCAAGTTCCACCCATGATATTTAGTTTGTTTAAATATCAGAATCCTTTGATATGTGTTATTTTATCGTCCACTAATATCTCTAGCTTTTGGTCTTTGTTATTGTATATAATTAATATGATATCAAGGGTCACGTGTTCAAATCCTTGACAACATGTTTCCACTCACATTGGCCATTTGGCTATTTCTATCCACAGGTGGAGCCCCATACGTGAGGTTTAGCAAATCATTCCTACCAAGATCTCAAAGTTTTAGTAAAGGCAGCATGAATTAGCCATGAATTCGTGAACAACATAATAGATAGAGTCCTTAATCTGGCTAGATGGTGAGCCACTTTATTGCCATCTCTTGAACAAAATGAAATTTGCCATGAGTCGCATGACTTGTACAATCCCCGAATTCTTTTCTGTATATTCATGAACCTCCATGAAAAATTCAAACCTTGGCCCAATGCTTTAAATATGAGGGATGAATCAACTTCCACAATTACATTTTCAAAGCGTTCCCTGAAATAAATACTCAAATCCTCATATAAGGCTTTTATCTCTGCCTGATATGAGGCAAGCATTTGATATGAAAAGGCCATTGTCATCGTTATATTAGCTCCCGTGTAAATGTAATCAAATGTTGGAAGAGATGAATATGAAAGAGTACATACTAGTGAAATGACCACTTCCATACAGGGGGATAAATGACTTGACGGAGAAACCACTTAAAAGTCAAGTCTACTCCATAGGTCTCCTCTCAGATTATTGAAACTTCCGTGTATGTGTATGGCATTCCTTAGTTAGATTGTGCAGGGGGCGCTAATAAAACTGGCCGGAACCCATCTGAACATTTCATCATCAACCGAGGTGGTTTTCATAAAAAAATGAGACACAAGTTTCATGTTTCATAAAAACATGATAGATAAAAACATTTCGATCAAGTTTCTCGTGGGAGAAACTTGAAATTTTAGCAAAGGAATATCGCTAAATGCGGTGTTCCTTCACCAGAATTACAAAATTTTAGCTAGCTAAAAAGATTTCAAGATTTCAAATGACTTTCGATATTTCTAGGATCTCATTTCCTTTGACTTTTAGTAAAATTTGCCCAATTACAGGGATAGATTTAAGAATTTCACATGTTGAAGAATTTAAAAACTCTCTCGACAAAAATTCCTTGAATCTTATTCAAGAGAGAATATTCATGTGCATATATCTCTCACCATTTTGGTGAGGGACACTCTTTTTTTGGAAAGTATTAATATACAAGAGAATAAAATTTCACACATTTTTAAGTTTGAAAGATTTAAAAAAGGAAATGTCCCTCCCCAAAATGGTGAGAGACACATGCACACGAAGACTTCTCATTAAAGAAACAACCCCTAGTCATATCCAATTATTTAAGGTAAAGAGCTTATTGATCTTTTTTTTTTCTTCTTAATTTTATGAACCATTGCATTTAGATGGTGATTTATCAACATGATAATCTATATCTAATGATTTAAGGTAATGAGTAATGATTACATTTCTTTTCTAATGCGGGCATTCATTCATGCTATATTGCAGCTCATATGATGGCCTAGCTAACATTGTTGAAAGCCAGCTTTTTTTAAGTGTCTTCGGTCAGTCAACCTTACTGATTTTAAAGAGTTTATTTAAAAGGGTGGGAATCAAAAAAAGAAAAGAAATTCTTCCACCAAATGGGGGCAAGTGGCAAGTGAACCCACTTGCTCCTGGTGTGATATTGAAACTCAGGAGAGATTGGAAAATCCTCTTCTAATTGGGGGGAAGATCTCTCGTGAGATTACACATCTTTAAAGTGAAGTCAAGCCGGTCAAAATTGACACCACTTGTTAAGAAGTCATTCTTACATCAAATTGTGTTATCATGCAACAGGTGAAATCATATTGCAGGGAGATTATATTTAAACCCATATACAATGAAGACATTTTTATTTTTTTTTCTGGACAACTTAGATCTTCAATGGAAGGGGCCCAATGTTAGGTTCCCATCTTTTATCTCATTACTTCAGTGGTTCCGCGACTCGAAGGATATCAACCATGTTGGCATCAGTGCTTACGTCGGCACTAAGCGAATATATGCCAATCACGTGACCGCTTTCACACAGCCGGGGCCTTCGGAGAAACGACCTGACGTAAATGCGCACAAAAGTCAAGTCCAGTCAACCTTACTGATTTTAAAGAGTTTATTTAAAAGGGGGCGGGAATCAAAAAAACGAAAAAAAAAAAAATCTTCCACCAAATGGGAGCAACAAAGTGAATCGACTTGTTCCTGATATGATATTGAAATTAAGGCAAGATTGGGAAATTCTCATGTAGTGGGGCGAAGTTCTCTTGTGAGATAACACATCTTCAAAGTTAAAGTGAAGTTAAATCGGTCAAAATTGACACCACTTGGTAAGAGGTCATTTTTACATCAAATTGTGTTAATCTTGATATTCATCATCAAGCGCAACTAACTTGGGAAAAAATAAACTCTTATGAAAAAGTGTTTTATTCTTCAACCCCTTAACTTTTACTTCATTAATGTTTGAAATTGAATATTTTACTTGGCCACACATGCAAATGTATAGGCCCAAAGATATGCATTTATTTTGATTAATTTTATGACTGGACCTAGGAGCCTTATGAACTTCTAGCACGAAGTAAACTATTGGGTCTTTTCTGCAAAGTTGACTTCATTGACCGAGTGCATGTAAATTGAGAATTGAAAGTGACGGCTTGCCTTGGATGGCATGGCACTCCAGTGATGCCAAAAATACCCCTTCTGCATGTGTATATAATGTGTTCTTGCTGTACAGCATAGCTACTTTCTTGTAAGACACAAGCTTTAGTTATAATGTTCTTACAAATGTCCAAGACTGCTATCTTTCTTGTGATCATTTGGTGTTGTTATTTTTATTGTCATGGGTGCATACAAGAAGAGAGGACACATCTACTGCAAATCAAAGACTCCATCAATTATCCACTCGGCTCTTCCCTTGAAGATTGGGTCGGCAAGAATTGTTGCAATTGGCATGGAATAGAATGCAATTCTTCAACATCCAGGGTGATTTCAATCAGTCTTATCCAGATAAGGGAAGAAAGATTGGGACTATGGTATCCAAATGCTTCCTTATTTGTTGCATTCAAGGAATTGGAAAATCTTGATTTATATGGAAATCAGATCGGTGGATGGGTTGCACCTCAAGGTAAATTAGATAGCCCATGTAGGCTCCTTTTAAAATTGGCCTAACTTGCTAATATCACATTCATTGTTACTATGTATGGGCATCTACTCAAGTCTGAATTTGTTTGAAGTTAATTGGAATATTGGGTTGATGATATATGACATATATGCATATTTTCTACGTAAAATCAACAGAGGTGCACTCGACCCCAGCCCAGTCGAAATGGGGCACATACAAGGGGTTTATGGTATGAGGACCTTAATTGTTTTCAATTACCCTTATTTCATAAATGATAGGGCTCCAAATAACTATATTAGTGGTAACAGAAAGCTACATGGTAGATAGACAGTAGAGATTGAAAGGAGATGGATGCATGTACGTGGGATTGACTGGACCCCGGCCCAGTCAAAATGGATATGTCCTTATTTGTGGCTTAGAAATTCTCCTAGCTATCCTTTTATTGTCAATTGTCACTATTCAACCAATATTAATCTATACTTTTCATTCTTTTTGCAACCTTCTCTGAGATGCAAAGCTTAAGGAAGCTGTATATTCCATATAATAGCTTTTCTATAGGCATCGATGCTCTATGAGGTATGTACTAAACAGTACCTAATGCCTAATGGGCTTGGGTCTAGATCTTAAACTGCTTTTAGGCTAGTTGATCATTACCTACACTGTAGCACTGACCTCTTCTCTCCCAATCAAACGACCATTAATCCTTAAACAGCACACCAATCAATTTCACCTCATTTTATTTTCCTACTTTTCACATCACCATGTAGACCACAAAGAGCATCCGTCAAATTGGTTTGACCAAACCATCCAACCAATCATTTTGACCTCTTGTTGGGTTTTTACACATTAGCTGACCTTACTCATCAAGACATACATACTGCTAAATTTTGCAGGTTTATGTGAACTGAAAAGTCTCGAAATTTTATATCTTGGTGACAACAATCTTGATGGCAGAGCACTTCCTTCATGTTTAAGCAACCTATCAATGTTGAAAACATTGTCGTTATCTTGGAATGATCTTGGATCCTACTCTAGCACTCTAACAGGTAAAATAACAATAAAAATGATTTATACAAAAAATGATTGGGGTCCATATGACCATACAATTTTTACTTCATATATATAGGCCCACAATCCCACATAAGTAAAGCAAATAGGCAGCTTTGTAATATAAATCATTTATCATGATTATAGATGAGAAGATGTTCTTTCTATTTAAAATAATGCTTCAGCTACTGTAAAAAAAAATTAGATAAGTAGATGTTGTGATGGATCATGCATGGTCATTTGGGGGTAATCATTTAGAAAACATTTGTTTTGATTGCCCTAGGAGCATTATTCATTTTGGTCAAAGATTAGTTACTAAATGGAAGACACGAATATGAAGATAATAAATCAAATGAAGAAATTAGAAAAAATATGGTATGCACAATATCAAACATGTTTGATGAATATATTTTTCAATTGATATTTGATATTAAAATTATAAGGAAAGTGACAACCTAACCAATAAGCGTGTTAGACATATGGAACCATTTGGTAGCAAATAGGCTCGAAATCAGAATTTGAAGAATTTCTATATTTCTAGAAGCCAGGAATATGTAAAAATCCTTTTTTTTTCTTTTTTTTTGGAGTAAATAGAATTAATGTATGAAATTGGAATTTGGAAGAGAAGTTAGAATTACAAATAACTTGTTTTAATAAAAATGTAGAATTCACAGAGAGGATGTCTCGAATTCTAGAAAGTCCAGCCTCTTGCAATTTGCCACTAAACATCCCTTTGAACGAGTAAATAAATGAAATAGCGAATTTAATATGGAAGTACAAGTATGTGTGGATTGGAACAATGGGGTCAAAAGGATGACAAAAATCTATACAATTTAAAAAAAACAAATTCCTAATATTTAGGACCTTGAACGAGAACACCCAAAACATGCATGAAAATATATTTTTTGAACAACAATTTGATAAAAGAATAGCATACTAACAAAGTTTAACTAAAGAAGGAAACAAAGGCATACCTTAACTTTTTCTAAGATAACCAGTAGTTCTGCAACTATGGTCCTATACTCTGTAATATGCACAAGAAGGATTTAGTAACTGATCAATTATTCTGGTGAAATCCAAGAATGAGCATATTATATTTAGTTATGATTTAGGGATTTCAAAATGAAGCCGAATTGTTTTAAAATAGTAGGGAAATAAAAAAGTTATCTGATTGATTGATACTAAATTTTACAATCCATAAAAAAAAGTTCTTACTTTTAGCAACCCTTCGAGCACTGGCCAAGTAGAAGGATTGAATCTGTTACCCCTCTCACCAAAGGCTGACTAAATATACATGTGAGAAAAATCCATCAATAAGCAATTCAATACATATATATAGAGAAATGTATAAAGTTACTTGCTATATTTACTTACTTTATCATACTGAGGAAGCTTCATCTTCATACCTGAACATCACATATAATAGTTTGTAAATAGAATAAGTAAATGGTAATAAAGTATCTACCTTCCAAAAAAATGCAAATAAAAAATCATAAGTCAATGGTTTATGAGAAGGATTGGCTATGGTTCATAAGCCAAGTAGAAGGATTGACTCTATCATCCCTGCATGAATGGTTAAAGAGGGAGATACCTTCTTTTGTTAGTTTTCTAAGGCTTGTCAGAATATCAATCAAGAATGGTAAATCATGTCCTAGTATTCCCTCAAAGCTGAAAATAGAACCAATAATTTAATCAACCATGTTTCCAAAAAAAAAAAATGAATCTTTAAGATCAGCATGTGGAGATCAATACCTCTCCTCTAAGAGAGTTTCTTGGATTTTCATTCTGCAGCTTAACCTAAAGGTTAGTAAGACATACATCAAAAAAATGAAAGTTTGAGGGAAAAAATATGGATTTAAAACTAAACCAGTATGTGATGGTTCCACCTATTACCAACTGGTTTCAGCTCCAACCAATGTTGATATATTGTTAGTATGGTCTGAGACTTAGAACCATTTTACAATTCTATTTTATCCATGATTACATGATATTCTATGGCTTTATTACATATTAAAAAAAAAAACCTGATTGCCATTAAGGAAGCCTTTCATTTCTCAGCTTCCAATTTTTAGCTCCTTTCAGGAAATAGGACAAAACCAACATATTTAATCATTTAGACCATTATAGCAGCTCATAAATGGTGTTTATGAGTTCTAAAGCCATTAAAAAGAATTCAATAATAAAAAAAAGTATAAAGCCATTAAAAAAAACTAACCAAAGAAATAAATGAATGAGTGTGTAACAAAGAACTAAGTTTAGTTAGCTATATATTTCCCTGATCCTCAGTTGTTAGATAGAAATCATCTACTAACACTGTTGCAAATTTCTTGTAAACGAATGAGGAAAACATTAGCGAGTTGGAAATTTCAGGAGTTCATATTTCAAAGAATAGTAATGAAATAAAAAAGCAAAATTGAGCAATGTAATTTCTTTTGGTTGTACCACTAAAGGGGTGATCTCATCTCCATCTCTGAACTTAGATCTGTGTCCCAAGATTTGATCTTCGCACCACAAATAAACCAGTATATAGTAGTGATAAAGTCTACCATTTTGTGCAGTTGTTAAATTCAGCTCATTCATCCCAAACAACCTACACAACTGAAATCCACATTCCAACCACTTGTGCATAGTTGATGCCACCATTTTTGGGGTCAAACCCAATTTCTTCATTAGAGGGCCTATGCATATGAAATCATAAAGGTCCTACGCAAAGGAAACAATAGCAATTGATGTACGAAATATAGAACACAATTGCCCTAGTCTATGTCAGCAATGGTGGTGGTTTCATACCGAATTGGCATATCTTGCACCAAGGAACACTTGCAGTGTAAAGAGACAAAAACTGAGAGAAAAAAAGAAGGAAGAAAAACAACAAAAACAAAAAGGGCATAATGCGGAACGGAGGGGATTCGCTGGGTGGGCAAGATAGAAGATGAAGATAGAGGGGAAATTTTGGATCTCACCAAACTATGATCCGGAGGCAATAGAGAAATTGGGCTCCCACCAAACTTCAATCCAGGATGCATTATGGATTTTGAGGATAACTCGAAGAAATTTAGGAAAGATCCATAACTTTTCATTAATCATCAATCATTAACCATTAACCAAAGAGGCTTTACAATGCTAGATACAACCCTAGGACTAATCTAGACCATCCAAACACTTTGACGGTCAAGATTAAAACACATTGCTAAAACAACTTAAAAACATAAGCAAATAAAACCCTAAATGAACTAGAACAGGTAGGCTGGTCCAAAGGCAAGTCGGCCCATGGGGGATCATGGGTCTATCCTGCATCAGGGCATTAGCTCTGAAGCACCAATTTAATTGAAATATCAATCGGAATATCCTTTCTCAATACAGAACTGTTAAACAAATCAATTTGATTTAGGATTTATTTAAGAAGACCAAGAGCAAGCACTTGGGTTCCATGACAAAGTAATTTAATAGTTGGTCGTAGAGCTAGGTAAACAGTGTGATAGTTTTCTCAAAGTAAACTCAAATTTTCATTTGGAAGTACTTTTTGGCGAACTACCAATATGATACATCCCTCTTCTCTTAATTTTACAGCATGTTTAAAGTGGCCATAAATTGTTGGTGTTGAAGAGATGATAATTGATGACCATATGTCATTTATGTGCCACCTTAAATACCTAGGAATTCTAGAACTCCTTATGTACTACAGACTACAAGGTATACTGATTAATCATAATAGAATGTAGTTTCTTTCAACCATCTGTTGAAAACATACCTCATTTTTAGACAATAATAAAAGTAGCACCTTGTATGCTCATTTCCGTTTTATGCGTATTTCCTATTTGTCTCATGCCCCCTGGTTCCTAGTTACACACTTTATTCTTTCAATGTTTGCATCTCTATACATAGTAAAGAAAGAAAAAAAAAAAGGAAATTAGCAGGAGGAAATGTACCTTTTCATATGTGTATTTTCTAGAAGATATATTTCCATAAAAATGCAAGCATGAATACAAAAGCAGCCTATCATATATTTATGACTTTGAAAATCAATTTTCATCCTAAATTATTCTTACATTTGCTAATTTTTTGTTTATTATTAATGCACAGGAATATGTGAATTGATTGCATTGCGGTCGCTACATTTAGGTGGTAATGGGCTCAAAGACCATGATATACCGAAATGTTTGGGCAAACTATCCTTACTTGAAGAACTAGACCTATCGGACAACGATTTAAAAGGCTCTTTTAGTAGCTTCACAGGTATAAAGCCAAAACTCTCTCCTTAGTTTGACTATTTTCTCAGTTTTCTAAATCACAAATAAGTGGCTTTGATTCTTGCAAGTATGTTAATAGTATTGATTTCAAGTTTATTCCTAGAAAACTTAATGAGATTGGATATTTATTAGCTAAAGTTAAATTAGCTTGGGACATTGATAGGGTGTGCCGGGATGAATTCCCAGAGTTGACTGTCTGACTGGTTTTCTTTCCTTTTTCTTTTTCTTCAAAATATATGGATTTCTATTTATTCAAAAATAAAAAAAAAGGTTTGAGATTTCCACTTTTGCTGGTCAATTGGAATAGAATTTGGTTAATTCCAGGCCCAAACGAGACCCAAATAAAACCCCAGCTAACTAGCCTAATTGACTCTGGTACCCAAATTTTGTGGGTTAGCTTACTTTACAAAGGAAATTAAACATTACAAAATTTATAAACTTCATATATATCTTAAGCTGTATACAATGTAACATTCAATTTATATTACCCAGTGCAAATTGGGTTTTCAAAGCCCAAATGTTAGCCAAACCCATATTCTGCAGCATCTTATAAACCCAAGAGAGCATATGAAACCAGACCTTTAGTTTCACTATGGTGGTTACACTAATGCATCCTTTTAGGCAACTACGACATGATTTACATGGTCGAAGCACCCTATTCCACTAACCCTAGCACCTTTTCGACGAAATGCCTAACTGAACTCCTCAACTAGAATGCCAAGTCGTCAAGGCAACTTCAGAGTTGCAGATGGGCGCCAAGCAGACCGCTCTCACCACTTCATATCTTGGCGCTTGGTCTTGGGCATCTTCTGGAGACTATGGACTTTTAAAGTCAATAGTTTTGATTCTGAAGATATGATTGAGATAATTTCTTTTCCAAAAAATTCATATCAAAATTAGACATTTTTCTGTCAAAAATTTACCCTATATGATTCCTATTTCCAAATAGAAAGTCCTCTTTTTCTCCTCTTCTTTTTCTCTCTGCTTGCAGACATTTGCTGCTTTTGACTATTCTCGGACTCCTCTCCTCTCTTCACAACATTTTTTTTTCAAATAAGTTTCTCTTCACTTCCATAGATGCGATGAAACCCATACAACATGCAATGATAGACCATATGAAAAAGAAAAACAAAGAGGGACAAAAGAAGGAATAATGAAATGATAGATCATATGCAAAAAAAAAAAAAGAAGAAGCAAAGAAAAAGGGACAAAAGAAGAAATAATGAAATGATAGATCATATAAAAAAAAAAGGCAAAGAGGGATAGAAGAAGGGATTTTTGGATGAAAGAGCGGAAGATGAAGAGAGACCTGCGTTTGGCATTGCATTTATTGCTTTCTAGCAGTGGAGATGTCGATTCGATCTGCCAATATCCCCCATAAAATTAGGGAAGAGGAAAGCGTTAATGGGCAACTTCTAAGTTGGGATGATATTCTTATGCATGAAAAGGCTCCTACACATTTTCTTTACTATGTGCAAACCCTTTTTTTTATTTTTTATTTTTGAAAGAAACTGATTGGACCATCAACGTGGTATCTTTTGGCTGGGGCTAAGTTGTTTTCTATCTTCTGTTTTTAAGAAAATTTCTCGTTACTAAAAACTCATTGGTTCATATTCATAGTGAGCGTATATCATCAGCGACAGAGGATCTGGACTCATTCATGATTAAACATTGTTGGAATATAAACAAAATCTAAGAAATTGAAACAAAGGAGCCGTGCTGCCCAGTAACACAGCTTGGGTACTGATATACGTATACCCCGTCGTACAAATCGCAATCCTAAGCATGCACAAGTATTAGATTTTTACAAACCTACACTGGTATAATACCCAAAAACCACTCATGGCAGGAGAAGGATGATTGCACCCATCAAAGTGTACCACTTTGGATGTGATTATATCCATCAAAGGATGCTCTTTTTCAACAATTCAAATATCATAGAAACCTGCTGCCACATTCATACATGTTGCACCTGAAGATTACCTTGATTTAGTTCTACACCATTATTTGTTGGCTCTGCGGTAAAATCTTCATCAGTAATTTAGTGATCGAGAATGTGTGGTGCATCTGCTGCACTGGAATTATATTGCAAAAGTTCCCACGTCGAGGATAATATAAGCATTGGCAGGGCCTACTCGAATTTGATAAACATGACTTGTTTAGGGTTCGACACCATGAGAGGTACATGTGTTTTTTTCTTAATATTATTTTTTTATTATTATAAAAAAATATTATTTTTCCAAAAAAAACACCTGAACAAAATAAACAAATTACACAAACACCAGCAGAGGCTGTTGGGATTTGTGATAGGCCCACTTGTGTTTACATGTGGGTGAGCCCCCACACAAATAGACACCCTTAAAAAAGATTTTGTTTGTATTTGAAAGGATGTGTTAATCTTTCTATGACGATCAATTTAAATTAATACTGCAATAAGGAAATAAAAGAAAAAATTATTGCATATAACATAATTCCTTAGTCCAACTATTGAATAAATGATCAAATAAAAATTTACATTTACATTTTAGTCTTCAATTTTAAATTAAATTGCGGACTTTGAGCATCATGTATAATTACTTATAAATAAATTTAATTGAGTAAAATTAGATCTACCTATTAAAAGTAAATAATTTATTAAAATGAGATGACTTGGTAGAATCTCCTCTATATTTGACTCAATCCTTCGTGAAAACTTGATGACTCTAAAAAGTCAAGAGTCCACTCATCTATTTTTCCAACTATTGGTAAGATGAGAAATAAATATTGAGCAATGATTCATGTGGATCAGTTTTTGAGTGATCAAGACTAGTGATTTAGTATTGAATCATTATCAATTGGCTATACGGCAAAATCATTGAGTTATAGTAATTATGAATTTGTGGCTGTTGTCATGGAATTATATTGCAAAAGTTCCCTTGTGGAGGATACTTCTAGGATGTGGCCCAATCTGAAATTATGGACCATCAATTGAATGGTAGGGCCCACTTGAAGTTGATAATCATGACTTAAGGGAATATTTGAAAATAGGGCTTAAGTTTTACCCAAATATCAAATCAGGACAAAAAAAACTTTTAGATTTCGAAAGAGGACTTGAGTTTTCCAAGTTACTTTCAAATCAGGACATCCGGCATGATTTGGGGTTTTCCTACAATTCTTTTCTGTTTTTTTTTTGTCCAAACACCCAAAATGTCCTCATATCCCTTCTTCCAAAACCCTCTGCCAATAGTTCTTAAATTTGCAGCACTGTGCCTACATCAAATGCCCTGATACCAAGTTTACATTCCTATTTACAATAAATCAAAAAAATACACTCTTCGGTAGATCTAGTCATCAATCCCACAATCAACAAAATACACTTTAAGATTTTTTGGTATTATGTCATCTAACCATACGATCTTGTGACTCTTGCTAAATGTGGAGAATCACTGCATTTTGACCGCATTTTTGGGTTATGATCTTCCCCCAATCAGAGATGTCCTTTAGACAACATACACTCTAGGGCTTATTACAATGGTGGTTTGTAACAAACAAACCATAAGTCGCAGATGTGCGATGGATAAACATCATCATCACTCCACCTCCTATTGAGACTAGACTTCTCCTTAGAAGTATAACTTAAAGAGCCCTATAAAATGTATTGCTCCATAGCCTTTGGTACCACACATGCATAGTGCAATAGATTCAATTAAACCAAAGGGCTAAAACCCAAAAATCCTCTCCTCTCCTCCTCCGCCAAAAAGCACCTAATGGCAAGAACCATTAGAAGATAGTTTTGGAACGAAGGGATTTGAGGGCATTTCATGTATCTGGAGAACAAAGAGAATAAAATCATAGGAAAACCCAAAATCTCATCAAATATCCTGATTTGAAGGGAACTTGAAAAACTTAAGTCCTTTTTTGAAATCTAATAATTTTTTAATCTTGATTTCAAATCTGAGCAAAACTTGAGCCCTATTTTGAAAATTTCCCTTGTTTTATGGTGTCACAACACTAATGCAATTGTGGGAACCATATCTCTCTTCAAATAAGGTGATGAATGATGACATTTCACCTTTGATAGCAAACTAAACATCATTGACTATCCTGGACTTAGAAAACAACACATTGAAAGGGTCCGACACCATCAGATGTATCGTGTGTTTTTTTTTTTACATTAAAATTATTATTTTTCCAGAGGAAAATAAACCTAAGCAAAACAAAAAAAAAAAATAATAACACAAACACCGAAACAACTATGGTAGAGGCAAAACCTCTCTTTGCCTTAGGTACATGGTTCTACTTTTACAAGGCAATTTTGGAAATGATTTTCCTAGTACAAAAGTCCATCTTGTGCTAAATTAAACATTCTAACAATGAAGGATTAATAGAAAAATAACTAAATGCCCTTCTCCCAGTTATAACTGTCTTTAGAATTTGGTGCTATCCGCTAGATTTTTCATTTTGGCCCCTTCACTCTTTACCTTTTCAATAACCATTATTTTAAAAAATCCTTCAAGAAATGCATGCATAAATTTCCAAAATTTATATCTTAAACTTTAAGGAGAAAACCATATTATAGCCCTATTATTAGTATATGATTTTTTTTCTTTTACATGTTCCATTTTAAAGCCAAGTTTTAACTCTTAATGCTTCATAATTTCAATTTGCTTTGATCCTTTATATGAGGAGTTTTTAGAGCCTTTTACATACTATACTTTCACAAAACCTCATAAAGGCCCTTATGTTTTATATTTTTCCTATAACCCTCATTTGACTAGTAAATTGGCCGTGGAGAAAGTAATTGACTCTACAATTCTTTAATTTCTTTTAAACAATTTACCCTTGAAAAAACTAAAAAAGTTGTCCCTTGAGTTCAAAGATAAAATCACAAAAAATTTACCCCTTATATAATCATGTAGCAAGTTGAATCAATTGGCATTGTACCAAAAGGATTAAATATATCCCAAGTGGCCACAATGGAAGGAAGCACACATAAGCACACATCTTTCTAAGTCACAAATTCTCTAGAAGTTACTATCTCATGCAATTTATGTGATTCTCACACCAGTTTTTCACCCTCTTTCCCAATAATAATTATATTCATAACTAACAAAGTACGCCTGTGATTAGCATGGTCAATAGAGTCCATCCAAAACAAAATAATTTATTTTTATAAGAAAAAAATAAAAAAATAATAATCATTTCATATTGTAGACTATTTGATATCTTAAATAAAAAAACATTTCTTAAAAATTTATAAGCTTATATAGTGTCGCCAATAGCGAGGATATTGCTATCGCCATGTGTAAGAATAACAGAATATAAGATTTTGTTCACATATTTTCTACTTGTAATTAATATTTATATAGAAAATAGATTTAAAAATATAATAAATTTGTCATTCTTAAAATGAGTTTTTTCAATCAAAATTAACAATCACAAAATATAATTTATTTCGCATATTTTCTACTTTCCATTAATATTTTTAGATAAAATATGTCAGAGATGGATATAGATGTTGGAGAGACTAATGCGATAGAGCTCTCATTTCAAATACTGTATTTAGGTTGAACAGAGTAATGGCAAAATGCAAATAGTTCTTGTTGAAAACTTAGGGAGAGATATATAATGAGACAAATCCCAAATCTCTTCTAATCTATATGGGCCTCTTCTTTTTTGAGAATTGGACTTGAAATTGCAATGTAATTGTGTCCAATTCAATGACATTGCCAAATGCTCAATGTTAATATACATCATTCCCTCACCATAGGCTAGGGACAGTTACAAATTTGCAAATATTCATGTGCAAAAAAGGAAAATCCATTTATGATCAAATGTAAAAGAGGAATGCCCAAGTACAAATCGGGAAAGCCATGTAAGCATCCCTCAGTGATAGATACACATGAATATTCCAATATATATAAGAATATTAGTATGCATCTCTATATAAAAAGAGAGAAGAATTGTCAATCATCCCCATTGAAAATGGGGAGTTTCTGCCCCTTTTGATTTATCCAATGAAATCTTGCCAACTCACATGTGCAAAACAAAAAAAAAAAATAGGAGACAACTAGTTCTGAGGAAAAGATAAGAAGGAAAAGATAAGGTAATTTGAAGAGAAGATAATTAAATTATGTTTTCTAGTTTTTAGGATGAGATTTGTTACTGGTATCATATTGTTGTTATTCATATTCAATTGATTCTCTTAATTTCATTTTCGAATGCCCATTCTCATGCACTCGTGTGGACCCCTCTAGTGAGTTCCAATCCCCCCACACTTGGATCAATCATTATTATTAAGACATGCACTCATATGGATCCAGTGAGTTCCAATCCAATAATTGGCCCCGCACTTGGATCAATCATTATTATTAAAACTTGAAATTTTCACAACCATCATCAAACATTTTTAAACAAAAATGTGATTAGAGTCCCTTGAAAGATGGGTATATTATTTCCTCGGTTTGAATTTTTCATAAGTGGACCCCACTGGTGTTTTTAGTGATCATTTGAATGAATACTCAACTACACTTGTTTTCTAGGAACGAATTTTCCTTTGACTGGGGATAAACATATTGAGGCAAAAAAGCATGCCTTTCAACAAGGAGAAAAACTAGGCAAGGAGATGTTAGTGGTTTAAATAGGGAGAAAAAAAATAGGAATTAAATATTATTAGGATAATATATCTTCCCGTCAGCACCTTTTGTTTACGATCTAGCCAGATGGTGTGATATATGAGCTAATTTTTTAGGGCTCACCTGGAATTGTGCCATCCATAAAAGGCATAAGGGATTGAAAGATCACAATAGGAACTAGGTATGTGCAAAAACTCACCACATCCAATCATCCTAGCCCCTTCATCTTATCGGCTAGGATAATTGGATGGGGCTGATTTTTTGCACATACCTAGTTCCAATCATGATCTTTTAATCTCTCGTACCCTTAATGGTTGGCACCACTCCAAGTGGCCCTAAAAAGTTAGCTCATATATTGCACCATCTTGCTAGACCGTTTCGCATATCTATATATAAATATAATATGAATCATCCTATGCATGTCCCTCACAGAGGGACCATGCATACTAGTCCATGGGGCCCACTGTAGACCCCACTAAGGGATGGGACCAAGGGAGTTGAAAAGATCCATATAGGACTACCCTGGATATCAAGTTTGGCCCTAATTCTATGTTCCTAACCCTTTCATTAGTGGCCCACAGATTCTGTCCATTCAGATTAGTGCACAGTCGATCCAACAGTCTAGTAATTCGGATCTAATTGAAACTTGGGGTTTGTTATTATCAGTGGTGGCACTGTGTATTGCAAGGTTTGAATTGCTTTATAGATTGACCCCAACTAAAGTTTAAAAAAAATGGTAAGGGACATATGCACATGAATATGGAGCTCCTTCTATACGATCAAGCTGGAGAGCCCATCTGCTCAAGCCTGTGAGGCCCACATGGGGATGAGGCTGGGAGGGCTTTATAGATTTGCCCGGGCCCTTCCTATTGACAAAAAAAAAAAAAAATCAAAGGCTTGTGCTAAAATTGAGCCCAAAAATGAAAAACATTATTAAAATCTAAGTTTTTGTCTAAAATATTTTAAGAGGAAAGAATCTTAAATAAATATATATATATATTATGTATTTATCTTTCATCATTAATATTCATTATATGGATCAACATCCGAACTAGAAAAAGAAAAAATTGAAATCAACTAAAAAACTACAAACCAAATGCAAAATTACGAATTTCCACCCCCATTTTATTTTAGTCATTTTTTGAAATAAGAAAAGATTTCAAGTAGATTTCATGAATTATGTTGTGTATATACTAATGCATTTTATGTTTATAATATTTTTTGAAAACATTGTCATCAAATATTAAGAGATTTTTCCAGAAACTGAGCATATTTGTTGATCAGTAGTAATTAAGGCCATCCAAAACCAAGTCGCGTGGATGCCAAGTCCATACAGGTATATACAAAACGCAACGGCTAGGTTGTATAAGTTAACCCCCTCACTAACCAAAACGGCTATCACTGGAATCAGGAAAAAAAAGTCAAGAAATACCATACCATGTGTAGGTAACTAAATGCTAAAAATAAAAAAATGATTAAAAATAAGAACAAGGCTGATTAGATTTTATAATAGAAGCCTTTTAAATAAATATAAAAAACAATATGAACAAAGAAAACTACAAAGCCCAATAAACAATATATGTCCACTTTATTCAGAAATAAAAGAGCAACTTAAACAAATGATACAGAATACAACATCTTTCGGAAAACAAGAATTCAATTTTTAAAGTTACAAAATAGCATTTTTACAATTATCAATTGTGAAATCAAAACAATAACAATTAAACACAAAGCAAGGTTCTACAAGCAAACTCCATCACCAACTCATTTGACTAGCAGTAAGACCATCGAAAACCAACTCATGGGTGTGCCCAAAGTCCATACAAGTAAATTAGAAAGAGATACAAACAACAAAAAAAATAATAAAATAAATGCTAATTAGGTTTCACCCAATAATGGACATGAGAGAAACCACCAATAAAAGTAAATCAAGTAATTAGTAAATAAATGCTCAATAGATTTTAATCCAAAAATAGACATGAGAGAAACCACTAGTAGAATTAAATCAAATTAAATTGCTAATATGGTGTACTCAAGCTAAAATAATAAAAACACCATCTAAGAAAATTGAATACTTTTAACAGGATTTTACACGAAAAAACCCCTTAGATGCCCATGCACGAATAAGTACCTGATAGTGTTTAGTGCATAGAATGCGTCCTGTGAGTCCGTTTTTGTGCAAAAAGAATTTTTAAATAAGTGGAGAGGAGTGACAATAGTGTCACTCCCCTTTTATACGAGCAATGCTATCGTCACTAATTTCTTCTTCTATTGTCACTCCCCTTTTATACGAACAATGCTATCGTCACTAATTTCTTCTTCTCCTTTATTTCTTCTTCTTTCTCCTTTTCTTTCTCCATCCTTTCTCACATCTCCCTCCTTACTTCCCATTTATACCTTTGCTTCCATTCATCACTATTTTCTTCATCTCATTGAAGAGGGGATTTTTAGACATGGTTGTGGGGAGAGATTGATGGTTGGAGTTGGATTTTTTTTTTTTTTTTGAAAAAGAAGATTTGGATTGAAAGGAAGGGTTGTAGAGGAAAAGAGTTTAGAGAAAAAGCAATAGCCATTGAATTTAATAGAAGCAAAGGAATGAATGGAAAGTGGGTAAGGAGAGTTGAGAAGAGATGGAGAAAGAGAAGAGAGATGCAGAAAGTAGCAATGATAACGTCGCTCAAATAAAAGAAAAAAAATCATTACAGAAAAAATCATTACTAATATAATAAAATGTGAAAAAAAATCATTTGAGGTAGTGATGGTTGAGGGTAAAAAAGTTCTTCACAAGTTAGAATTAAAGTTTCAAAGAAAAAAAAAATTAGTTCTTCGTAAATAAAGAATTAACAGGAGAAATAAGCATACATTTGGATGATATGAAGAGTGATCCTGTCATGCCCCGAAATCTGAGATCCTTGCGACCCTCAAATCCCGAGGCATGACGAATTCACAACAGATAAATTAAATAATTCCTAAACTTTATTAACATAATCTAAATGAGATCATATGATCAATATCCTATATTAATCCAATGAAAAAATTAGAAGCGAGAGAACTCTCAAACATAATAATAAACATCCCAACGTATATAAATTCCTAATCAAATCTTCTGAATCTGATATAAAATTCCACAGCTCTTCCCACAATCCCGATTCCCACAAAGCAAGCTAGGTTTCCTCGAGTTCTTACTCAACCTCGAGACGTGGGGGGAAAAACATGAGGGAGTAAAACTCAACAAGTAATGCAAACCATAAAACCTAGAAAAATAGGTAACAATCAAAGAAATCATATCTGGAGCTACGGTTTGAGTATACGAGTATATCAAGAGGATAAGATGACCAAATTTCAAGGTATTTCAAATAATGAGCACATAACCAAATCAACAAGTAAAAGAAAGGAATCTCTGCAGTAAACCAAATAATAAAGTGTGCTCGCCAGAGTTAAGCCTAAACCAAGCATAAGGTACCCGCCAGGTACAATCCATTTCATATCCAAAGTGGCACGAAGCCTGAGAATACCGGTAATCTCCAAAATAAAGTAGGCTAGCTGGTGACTAGAAATATCGCACAAAAGGATCCCAATCCCAATGTTATACCTAAAAGGGGCTAAAATCTACGTGTGAGCATTCCCACGGTGCGTTGCCCATACTTTAGAGAATGCCTTAAGAATACATGCATCAAATTCGAAATTCATAGCCTTTTAAATCTCAAAAATAACCAAGGGTTGAGATCACAATTAAACAACTTATTCTCAAGATTTTGTCCACATTTGTCAGCATTTAAATTCCAATGATAATTGATGAACAACAATAAGTTTTACAAAAAATACATTTCATCATTATGGTGGCAAGGAAATAAGACTAAATTTAACATAACCATTATGTATCAGCATGTCAAAGGTAACAAAGTATCTTGAAATTTAAGATTATTTCAATAATTCACAATCTCACGTAATTAAATAAAAAAGAGACAAGGCTTGAAAACTCTATGGCTAAGGAACTGTGGTAAGACTACTTGCCTTGATTGTTGGCGGTCAGAGAATTTTTTTCGTTCTAATCTGCAAGTCCGACGAGAGTTCGTGATAATGATATTTAACAAATAAATTTAGCAACTGGGCCCCAATGATTAGGTTTATGCACTAATTACTAGACTTGGGTCAGGCTTGGATATGGGTCATACATCATGGGTTAACATACAAGTTGGGGCCAAAATAGTGTGGGCTCTGCATGCATCCAAGGGCAATGGATGAAACTTGGCGAAAGGTAGTAGGCCACAGGTGATCAACTAATCTGCCCTGACTTGACCTAAATGTCCATGTGTCTCATTGTAATGCCTGTGAATGATCGATAATCAAATTAAGATTTGGGTTCTTATACAGCTTAATAGGCCTGGCCTGGCCACAAACTAGTGTGATGCATGCTCATAGGCTAAATGGGTTGGACTCAAACTATTGGGTCATTACAGATCCACTATTGCAAACCCATGATCTAGTAAAATATAAAAAGAAATTGTTGTTACTACATTGCCTTTTTAGATATACCAACGAACTTTAACAAAAAACATTATAAAAAAAATCAGGAACCAAGGTTTGTATCAGATGATGGTGTTTATGGTTATTTGTACCATATGGGGGAGGTCAGTAACGATAAAATAAAGAAAAGGATTTAGAAGAGGGCATAGAAATGTATAATACATAATGAAAATTCTACCTATTGAACATCGAAGCAATTGACCCTAAAAAGTGATATATTTCTGAAAAAAAGAATCATCCTTCCATTTTAATTAATGCTTGCAAATACTAATAAAAAAGAAAATGTAATTGTGGTTGGGGTCGTGGCCACTGCAGGGAGAGAAAATTGCATGAGTGGGTGGGACGGTGCCTTGTGTGCAAGAGAGAGAGACTTATAGGAGAAGGGTAGGAATAAAGGATGTCAGGGTAGGATGAAATTGGAAGACAGGGAACGGATTTTCAGGTGAGGTGGCATTCATGTCAATGGAATTAGATTAAATACGTGACAAAAGGACTCAATCTGGAAGGAAAACTGAAATCATGGTGAGAAAACTGATGAGTTTGAAAACCTGTGTGGGATAAGGATTGAGAAAAGTAAAAAAACATATATAGGAGATAATTTAGGAGTTTTGAATTTTAAAAGGATTCACTTGTCTAGATTCCTTACTAATTTAGAAAGTACGAAAATCAATCCTAAAATTCAGGATACAATGAGGATTCTATTTTGCATTGAATTGTTTTTGAATCCAAGATTTGAAGGTGATTTTCAATGGGCCATAATAACGTACGTGGGATCATAGAGAGCTTGATCTTTTTTGAGACTTCGGGAGGAGATTTGGAGAGGAGCCCACATTACAATTGCGAGCAGAAAAAAGATTCCAATGGAGAAAAACCTTTTCAGATGGAGTTCTAATCTTGAAGTAATTAAGAAATTTTAAGTTTAAATTTAAATCTCCAGATATAGGATATGGAGATTTTGCACATATTTTTTTTTGGAAGAACTTCTATGTGCCAAAGTGGCACTCTAGGCATACTCCCTCCTTATTGCTTTAATATATATGAAGGATAACTTCTTTTAGTTTTTCTCAATGGTAAATTAGCCAAAAAAAAAAAAAGCTGGATGGTCAACCACCCTTCATAGCTGGTCAAGAGAGGTTTTGGTAAAAATATAAAATACATGGGCTTTTTGAGTTTTTATAAAAATAGAGGGGCCTTTTTGTAAAAAAAAACTCTTTTTACGATGTCTTACTACATCACTAATACATATATACAATTGATAATATATATTTCTTTATTTGAATTGATTTATTTCTAATAATATTTTAAAGAACTTCTAAATTTGATTAGAGTTTTATTCATTTGACACTCAAATACCTTACACATATGAGGTAATGGAGACTTGCATGTTTGAGAAAATACGATATAACTTACAATGTAAGGCGATAAACTCACGTATGCAAATAGGAGGATGCGAGGTTTAAATCCAAGACCTCCCAATAAAAACCAGCACTTCTTATTACTAGAGTGAAGAGCTATTCTTTTAATAAAATTGTAGATACAATTGTAATGGTTGTATTAAAGACTTTAAAAAGATAAAATTGTAGATAGAATAATAGATTATCACATTTTTATGGGATACTCCATGTACTTAAGGACGGTTATTTTGAAAATCTAACAGTAGTAACTGCTGATCTTCATAACTATATCCTGAGAGATTTATGAAAATTATAAACTGGCAAACTAGTAAGAAATCAAGCATATGGCCAACTGCCGTTAAATGCAAGCAAAGCGCAACTGCCATTAAATCCATGGTTAGGAGAAACTGATGAGATTGGATTTTTGCTTGATGAGCTTATTCCTGATGATTATTGAAATGTGTTTGCATCTCTATAAAGAGTAAAGAAAGAAAAAAAAGGAAATTAGCAGGAGGAAATGTACCTTTTCATATGTGTATTTTCTAGAAGATATATTTCCATAAAAATGCAAGCATGAATACAAAGCAGCCTATCATATATTTATGACTTTGAAAATCAATTTTCATCCTAAATTATTCTTACATTTGCTAACTTTTTGTTTATTCTTAATCCACAGGAATATGTGAATTGATTGCATTGCGGTCGCTACATTTAAGTGATAATGGGCTCAAAGACCATGATATACCGAAATGTTTGGGCAAACTATCCTTACTTGAAGAACTAGACCTATCGGGCAACGAACTAAGAGGCTCTTTTAGTAGCTTAACAAGTATAAAGCCAAAACTCTCTCCTTAGTTTGACTATTTTCTCAGTTTTCTAAATCACGAATAAGTGGCTTCGATTCTTGCAAGTTTGTTAATAGTATTGATTTCAAATTTATTCCTAGAAAACTTAATGAGATTGGATATTTATTAGCTAAAGTTAAATTAGCTTGGGACATTGATAGGGTGTGCCGGGATGAATTCCCAGAGTTGACTGTCTAACTTGTTTTCTTTCCTTATTCTTTTTCTTCAAAATATATGGATTTCTATTTATCCAAAAATAAAAAAAAGGTTTGAGATTTCCACTTTTGCTGGTCAATTGGAATAGAATTTAGTTAATTCCAGGCCCAAACGGGACCCAAATAAAACCCTAGCTAACTAGCCTAATTGACTTTGGTACCCAAATTTTGTGGGTTAGCTTACTTTACAAAGGAAAATAAACATTTCAAAATTTATATACTTCATATATACCTTAAGTTGTATACAATGTGACTTTCAATTTATATTACCCCGTGCAAATTGGGTATTCAAAGCTCAAATGTTAACCAGACCCATATTTTGCAGCATCTTATAAACCTAAGAGAGCATACGAAACCAGACCTAACTATTTATTATATCATGCATTTTGAACTTCAATGAGATAAGCCCAAAGTGGCTAGGATCTAAATCAGAGTTCAATGAATTAGTCTCATAGGGTCATTGAGTCAACCTATATCCATTTTTAATCCTAAAGTAATGTTTTAATTTAATGCCTTGCACAACTATATCAGTTTATGATTTTGTTTACTTAGTTACTCTTCTTGATTTAGAACAAAATCAGATCGGTGGATGGATCGCACCTTAAAGTAAATTAGATAGCCCATGTAGGCTTTCATATGACCTAACTTGCTAATATCACATTTGTTGTTACTATGTATGGGCATCTACTCAAATCTGAATCTGTTTGAAGTTATTCGGAACATTGGGTTGATGATGTATGAAATATATGCATATTTTCTATGTATGATCAGCAGAGGTGCACTTGGACCCCAGCGTAATCAAAATGGGGCAAGAACAAGGGGTTTATGGTATGAGGACCTTAATTGTTTTCAATTACCCTTGTTGCATGAATGATAGGGCACTGAATAACTGTATTAGTGTAACAGAAAGAGACATGGTAGATGGAGAGTTGAGATTGAAAGGAGATGAATGCATGTACTTGGGATTGACTAGATCCTAACACAGTCAAAATGGATATGTCCCTATTTGCTCCTTAGAAATTCTCTTAACTATCCCTTTGTTGTCAATTGTCATGATTCAACCAATATTGATCTATACTTTTCATTCTTTTTGCAGCTTTCTCTGATATGCAAAGCTTAAGGAAGTTGTCCCTTTCGTATAATAGCTTTTCGATAGGCATCGACACTCTACGAGGTATGTACTTAACCAGGACCTAATGCCTAATGGGCTTGGGTCTAGATCTTAAACTGCTTTTAGGCCAGTTGATCATCACCTACATTGCAGCACTAACCTCTTCTTGTCCAACCTAACAAGCACTGATCCTTAAACCGTAGGCCAATCAATTTCACCTTATTTTATTTTCCTGCTTTTCACATCACCATGTAGACCTCAAAGAGCATCCATCAAATTAGTTTGGCCAAACCATCCAACCAACCATTTTGACCTCTTGTTGGGTTTTCACACATTGGTTGAGCTTACTCATCAAGACATACATGCTGCTAAATTTTGCAGGTTTATGTGAATTGAAAAGTCTCCAAGTTTTATGTCTTGGTGACAACAATTGTCATGTCCCCCAAAAATACAACCTGGGTGGGGTCAACTTAAAAGCTAGGGCTAATTTAAATTTTTTTTTTTTTTTTTGTGTTTAACACAACACGTATTATTATAGTGGACCCACACAGTATCGTAAGGCCGTCGTTAGTCAAAATAAACACATTTGCGAAAACGATTAGTAACAATTGGCATTATAGTGTCATTTATTTGAAATAAGCATGCCCAACAATAATAATCTTAAGGTTGAAGTTGCAAATAAAATTAAAACAATTTATGAATACAATTCATCTAAGGTTTGAATAAATCTAATTATAAATAATAGTTTACTAAAGTGTCTTATGATGGCGAGTCACTCAGCCTTGGTAAAGTAGGCATCGGTACCTATGCACCATATAAATAATGTCAAAGGCAAGTTATAGACATAATTTTGAAATAGCAAGTAAGATCAATAAAGATTAATTTGCATTAATTAGAAATGATTAAGACAATAGAAAATTACCAAAATAAATGGAACATATTGAACATGCTAAAGCCTCCGTTTTGAGTGGTCAACCCTAGCAAACTAAGTACTGCGGGTCCACCATAAAAAAATTAAACAGAATTGAACTAAATTTGGCTAGGGTTATAAATGGGTCCACGGTTCTCCGATTACCCGAAGGTTTCAACCCTTTAATAACCGGGTTTGGGTCCTTATTTAGGTCTCGATAAGTAAACGGATTTGGGTCTGGATCCTATTTTAGATCCATAACCTACACCGTTCTGGGTCTGTTTCCACTGTGGTTCCGACTTATAGACTCGAGACCCAACATATTACCCCAATTTTTGAAAAGTTTTTTTTTAAGTTGGTTTTTCTTTAAAACATTCTCTATATGGAACCAAAACTATACCCGGACCTACCCCATATATGGTTCTTGTTCCAGTTCTATGTCCATTTACTCCTTAACTGTTCCGGTTCTGAGTCCATTCTCCCACTAACAGTTCTAGGTTCACCATGGACACGTACCGGAACCAACCCATTTGTAATCCTAAACTCGACAATAAGCCGTGCAAAACTGAAATGAACTATAGTCATGTAATTGCCCTGAAATATATAAAGTTGCATACATAATAATAATACAAATAAATCATATACATGATACTTGCTCGACATGGAAACCTAAGTCAGAAGAGATGGCTAACTGGCAAGTACATACTAATGTCCAAACCAAAGTTAACTCAACTAATCTAATTTTCAAAGTCAAGCACGCTTAATCATATCAGTGCATGGTACATGCTTATTCATACAATCAACACAAACAGATTCATGCAAATCCGAAGGTCAAGAAAAACCAATAAATCCAACCTAATGCCAGAGACTATGTTCATTTACCCAACAATTCCACTAAAACCATGGGTGAGGTACAACTCGACATATCTCACTAATTCCAGTGCATAGACCCACTCAAGGACTCCCAAAAGGGATGTCTTGAATTAACACTGTACAAGGGTTCACATGGATTGTGCGAGTAATTAAACATGGTCGGTGAGAACCGCATTCCCGAACACGCCTCATGTTAAGGTCTCACCAATTTATGTGAAGACAATGTGTTTAGCAAATTGAAGAAAAATTATCAAAACTTATATTTAATTCTAACCCATCTAATCTAATTATATAAAGTTAATGTGTTTTATAAATTTGGGGGAGAAGTGTTCAATTTGTGTTAAACCCAAATCCAACCAAGTTCAGTTGTGATTAACAAAGTGGAAGAAACTAATGTTCTTAATCCTCATTAATATATGTTAAAACACCCAAACTATCTTATGTTCAAAACTCAGGCCAAACTCGAAGGTCGAACCAGCGACCAAAACCTGGAATTAAACCCGAAATAAAAGCCCAAAAACAAATCCAAAATAAAAATATGAAATCAAACATGGAATTAAAAACCCAAAACCATATCCTAAATTAGTACACAAAACCATATTCAAAATTGAAACCCCAAACTTAGACCTAAAAACAAACCTGAACAAAAAACCCAAATTAAAATTCTAATTAAACCCTAATTAAAATTTTAACCAAACCCTAATTGGTCCCTAATCAAAGTTCTAATTAAACCTAAATAATATTCTAATCAAACTCTAATTAATATTCTAAACACACCTTAATTAAATACTAATAAAAATTCTAATCAAACATGAATTAAACCTTAATTAAAATTATAATCAAACTCAATTAAAATTCTAATCGCATCTAATTAAATCTAACTTTAATCACTAATTAAAAAATCCTAATCCCAAAAACACATGAGCCTGCCAGGCCTAATAGCCAAGCCCAACCGAGGATGCCAGCCCAGCCTGCTCCGCAAACAAGCATCAACTGCTGCCTGCGCATATGCAAGAAGTAGGCACTGCTGACACTATAGTGCCGCTTGCAATTTCCTTTTTTTTTTCTTTTGTCTATGTTAAAAATCTAATCTCTTTTATTAATCCAATGAGAGGGCTAGGGATGAGATCTACATGATCAAGAACCAACCAAATCAAGGAAAAACACATTAAACTTCCTCAAGTTACATCTAACACTTGCCTTAGATCCTCGGTTGATGGTATATGGTGCGAAGAGACACCCTAGATATCGATTCCCACGCTCCTACGCCAGCGATCCTTTCTTCTCCGATGGGTTTTGGTTGAGGGAGAAAGGTTTTGCAGTTAAAAAAAAGGGTTTTGGGAGAGGAGAAACCTTTATTTTATAAAAATAGGATTTTCTGCAGAGATCTGGATATTTATAGAAATAGGATTAGGGTTGGAGAGTTCTAATAGGATTCTAATTGGGTCAAGAGGGTAAGTTAATGGATCAACTCAATTAATGGCCCCAAACTAATTCTAATGCAAGTAAATCTCTAACTAACGGGTCCTAGGTGAATCCTTATAATCCCAGTTTAACTAAAATACAAACAATATATTATAAATTAAAAATTATTAAATAATTATTAAATACAAAATAGGTTTGGACGTTACAACAATCTTAATGGCAGAGCACTTCCTTCATGTTTAAGCAACCTATCAATGTTGGAAACATTGTCGGTATCAGACAATGATCTTGGATCCTTCTCTAGTTCTCTAATAGGTAAAATATCAATACAAATGATTTATACAAAAAATGCTTGGGGTCCATATGACCATACAATTGCTACTTCATATATATAGGCCCCAGTCCCAAATAAGTAAATCAAACAGGTCGCTTTGTAATATAGATCATTTAGCATGTTTATAGATAAGAAGATGTTCCTTCTTTTTAATACAACTAGTGGAGTGTATGTGCGTAATAGTTAGTGTGATCATTAATGTCATGGAGTTGTCTAGTTACTTGAGTTCATTAATAACAAAATGGAACTTTAATTCTAGTTTGATCAAACATGTACAATTATATATATTAAAGCTACAAGAATGGAGACCTCTGGAGGATGCCAAATCAGCATCTTTATTTTTCTTTTTTTCTAGAGCGCCACGTCATTTTCTAAAAAAAAATCAAGAAATGTTTTTTCTAAAATCTCTCCCTCTCCCCCAACCGTTTTTGCATCATCCCTTAAAATCTCTCCCTCAACCCTCCTCTCTCTCATATTTCATTTATTCCCCAAAAACTCTCCTACTAATCTCTTCCTTAAATTTCTCTATTTAAATTGTCCTCTCCAAATCCTCATAATGTCTTATTAAAACTTGCAATTGAATGTCCCTAAATTTTCTGTCTTTAAAATCCTTACTTATAATATGCATTGCTATCTCAATAAACAACTATTTCAAATTAAAACTCTTATCTTCTATATCCTCTTTTAGACTGACATGTTAAGGTTTAATTCTCACACAAGTAAATAATGGGGAGGGGGAGAAGAAACGATGTTGAGGATGGAGATGGTATAGTGCAGCTTATCTTGTGCTCGATCATGAGTCTCAGTTTCTGATAGCCCTAACATGACAACAGAGGCTTTTTTTTTTTTTTTTTGGTAAAGGTAGCAGAGTTGATTTATTTTGGTAAAGACTGTTGAGTTAATTGACAATAGGTTTGTGTATCTCCCTCTCTTTCCATCATCATTAAGTGGTTGATCACCCTACTATGGATCCCAATCAAATTTGGGAATAGGTTTATGAATTTGCAACTGATTCTTTTGATCATAAAGTTGGTTTTGATTCTAGATTGTGCATCTTGGACTGCAATATAGTACTATATTGTCCATCTGCCACATAAAATAAAATGCAAGTTCACTATGGTTTTATTGATGCTTTCTTATTTTAGGATGTGAATTTAATTTCTATTATTAAAAAAATTAGTAATATGTGTAATATTTTTGATTTGTTTTCTTAGAAGTCTTTTGTAGTAGGTTGGATTAGGAGTCATTTTTTAGTTTGCTTCCGTATATCTAAGAGTTAGCTTTCTTGATCTTGAGCTACAAGATATTGAGTTCTCTTTTATTCTTGAAAAGCGGTAATGAGAAACAGATGCAGAAGTCAAAGATTTTTTTCACCAAGAGATATAATTTTATTTTATTTTGCACTCTGTCATAGATTTTTTTTTCTTTTTTACTTTACTTTTTTCTTTGTACTATGTTGTTATTTTTTTTATTTTTTATTTTTTGTAAATTTGTTGTAGATGCAAGTGGAATGTAGTAAAAGTATGATTTTATTTTCTATTATATTTTGTTATAGATTTTTTTGTTATAGTTTTTTCTATTTTATTTTGCTATTTTTATTATAGTACATGTTTACACTTGAAATTTATTTTTCTTTGGTCCTTTTAGATGATTCATGGATCTCTTTCATTTTATTTTTTCTTCAATTTCTATTATTAAATCCCGTGGCATTCTTTTAATTATATAACTTTCTATATCTCATATATTATTTTTTTATTTTTTCATTTTATTTTAATATATTTTTCTTTTATTAACCTTGGCCTCGTAATGCCACATCGACATTAAGTTTTCTCCTCATCATGCCAAGTTATGGTGGCTCTCTCCCACAATTAATGTGGTAATTCAACCTCTATCCATAATGTCTATTAGTTTGTCACATTTCCTATATCGTCATCCTCCGCTTAAATCTCCCCATCAATCATTTAATATCTTTCCATTATCTCTTTCTAAAATATCTCCCCTAATAATCATAATTTCTTCCTAAAGTCTCTCCCTAATAATTATAATTTCTTCCTAAAATCTCTCCCCTAATAACCATAATTTCTATCTATATAACTTCTAATGTATTTATGCCGACCAACCCATTAAGTATCTTTAAAAAATGTATCACCATAAATCATAAACCATTGGATTAACTCATGGTGAACAACAATTTTAATTGCAATAAATTTATTTCCATCTTAAAATGATAACATGACTTATAAGAAGAGGATATGAGATATTGACACTCTAATAAGATGGTCGCCAACATAATGCCGAGCCCAACCTGGAAGATATCTTTCCTTCTTTTTTTTTCATTCTTTTTACATTTTTTTTTTTTGAGAGCTTTAGGTCACTATAGCAAAAGGTGTAGTTGTAGAAACTTGATGACCATTGGAAAAGGATCATTTTCCTTCATTTTCTCTTGAAGATTGGCGTCATTTAGTTTGTTTCTTTGGTTGCTTTCTATTTTTTTCTTCTTTTTCTTCTTCTTCTTTTTATTTGGCCATGTGTTGCCCATGTTCATACTTACCCTTTTATTAATAATGCAACTTCTTAAACACATAGGCTACCAATATGTGGGCCATCAATAGTGTTGGGTTATGTCTTGTATTCCGGTTTAGCCGGATCGGTCGTCTGGTTTAGCCAGAACCGAGGCTCAGGGTTAGGGGTATTTTAGTCATTATGTATGAGTTTTCTTGATGGCCAAGAAAGCGGGATCTATATATATTGATGTATTGTAACCCTAGATCCTGAGGGGATTGAGATGGGATCATAGTAGATGAGTTCTCTCCTCCCGTGGACGTAGGCATGGTTGCCGAACCACGTAAAACTGCTGTGTCATGTGTGTGATGTCTTGATGGTGTGATTGCTTGCGTAGATCGTGGTAGATCCATTGATCGCGGGTTGTTTCCGTTAGCGCCGCTTTTCCCAACAAGTGGTATCAGAGCGAGGTTGAGATCGCTCGGGTTTTGCGGTTAACGGATCTAGGATTTGCGTGGGAGAAGAGGATGTGTCCGGATCCATATGTCATTGGCAACGATGCTCGATTGGAACTTGTATCAAATCTCGGGGAAGATTGTGCGATTCAAGCGCGGAGGATTGTATCGGGTCGACTACGAGGATAGGGATTGCGAGGATTTGGAATACGAGGAGGTCCGAGAGATCCTCGTGGATGAGGCGGGCGGTCGCGGCGCTGCGGATGCGGGGGCTGCTGCTGGGAAGGAGAAATTGGATCGGTCTGCTTTTGGGGAATCGGTGGGGGTCAGTAAGGTGAGCTCTGATGGCGACGCTGGATCGGATGTCGACTCGTCCAGTGTTTCCGGCAAGTCTGAATCGCCACCGGCCTCCTCGCGCAGCGTCGCTGTCCGGCACCGTCCGCTGCCGGATCGGAGAAAGAAAAAAAAAAACAGAAGGAAAACAGCAACCGCCGGCCGCCCGCACGTCGCCATCGTCGTCGCCGTTGCAGTCGCCGCGCCGTCGCCCGCCTCGCCGGACCAGCCACTGCGCCGGAGCCTACCGTAACAGACCGTTGGATTCGCCGCGTCTGCAACTGGGTTGCAGACGCAGCGCCCAGAAACAGGGGTTGAAGACGACCCAGTTTCTGGGTCTCTGGGTCGGGTCGGGTCAGGTTGCCTGACCCGCGGAGAAGTCCAGCCCAGCGCAGCAGAGAAGTTTTGGTTCCGGGTCAGGTCGGACCCGGACCCGGTTCTGCAGAAAGCCCAGTTCGGTTAGCAGGAGTGCAGGCCAGGTCGGGTCAGGTCGACCTGGTCCGTGTACTAGAAGCCCAGCAGTCAGAGCCGGTTCGGTTCCGGGTCAGGTCAGGTCGGACCTGAACCCGGTTCGCCAGAGAAGCCCAGCAGAGCAGTTCAGTTCAGTTCAGTTCCGGGTCAGGTGAACCCGACCCGGATCAGTTTCAGAAGCCCAGTTTGCCAGCAAGCCGTGACGTCAGCAGTGACGTCAGCACGGTCAACAGGCAGGTTTGACCAGATTCAACGGCTGAAATTGTTTCTGCGATATCTTGATCGTCCGATGTCCGATCGGAGATCCGTTTGAACCTACGGACTCGATTTGAGCAGATCTATGCGTATATGGAAGAAGATGGGCTGGTCAACGGTCAACATGGATGTTTGACCAATTGGAGTGTAAAGAATTAATTCTGCGATATCGAAGCCATCCGGAGTCGGATTTCAGATCCGTTTCTTCCAGCGTGCTCACGGTGACGAGATCTACGAGGTTGATAAAAGATATTGGCAGTTTGATGGGCAGAAAATTTCGGGACTGAAGAAACTGACAGATTCACGATGATAGCAATGGATTCAAGCATCACGGCCAGATTGAAGTGTTTGATGGAGAAACGACTTCAGGGATTGGCAGGATAGAGTGTTAGACTCCATGACACAGCAATGATTGAAAAGTGTTACTTGATGTCAAGAATGGTAGATTGCTCCAGAACTTTGATGGAAAGCTTAGATCCGCATCGAAGGGATCAGGAAGGAGCGACATGCCAAAGTTGATGAAAAAGCAAAAGGAATCAGAATCGGAAGGAGGTAGTGTGCAAGAAAGCTCGGATTCAGTTGACAAGGAATCAGTTTTGGTCGCTACAGGTATGGATCCGGTTGTTGATTCATGGTATTGGGATTCAGATTCTTTCTATTATATGTTCGCGTAGAGATTCGTTTGATGCAAATAACTGTCATGGTTGATGGATTTGTTCTTATGGGGGGATAATGCCACTGATGAGCATTTGAGATAAGAACGGTAGAAATCCAGATGTATAATGATGTTATTCAAACCCTAACGGTTGTGATATATGTTCCGGGATTACGAAGAATTGGATTTCTTTGTGTGCCTTATACTTCAAAGGCTGCAAGTGCACTGTAGCGGGTGGAGTTACGAAGGTGGAAAAGGGAACATTGGTCATCATGGAGGGTGAGATGGTCAGAAATCTCTACAGGTTGATAGGGTATGCTTTTTCAGGTGGAGCAGTGAAGGAGACATCAAATAACAGGGGAGGAAATCTGTGGTTCAGGTGGAGTTAGATGCGACGGATCATTGGAAGATGGATTGATGGATCTTCAATGATATCATCTAGTGGAAATCCAGGAAGCCCTGAACGGAGATGATTTTCTCGGGAAAAGGTAGTTTTGTTCAGGTCGGAGTAAGCCGGTTTAAGCATCGGGTCATAACCCGCATGTACTGTGCCCAACCCACCAGAACAAGCTAGAACAGGACAGTTGCAGGTTTGACGGAAAGAACACCGGAATGGAGACAGAAGGAAGGATTCACAAGGTACCAGTGAGATCCGGATTCGGGGAGATCTTCAGTTTTATCTTGACGGACGGAAGTTAGGTTCATTGTGTTGCAAGGATGCATGCATGTGGCAACAAATGGAAAACACTTCAGAGGTTCAAAACGGTGGTGTTGAGGTCAAAGGAGGCAACTGTGGCCACGCTAGGTCGTAGCGTGTGCGGAGACGTACCCTTCAGCAAGGTGCGTGAAGACATTACCGGGTATCTCAAGGTGGCTCTGAGGATTTGCGGAATCCAAGCCAAGGTGGAGATTGTTGGGTTATGTCTTGTATTCCGGTTTAGCCGGATCGGTCGTCTGGTTTAGCCAGAACCGAGGCTCAGGGTTAGGGGTATTTTAGTCATTATGTATGAGTTTTCTTGATGGCCAAGAAAGCGGGATCTATATATATTGATGTATTGTAACCCTAGATCCTGAGGGGATTGAGATGGGATCATAGTAGATGAGTTCTCTCCTCCCGTGGACGTAGGCATGGTTGCCGAACCACGTAAAACTGCTGTGTCATGTGTGTGATGTCTTGATGGTGTGATTGCTTGCGTAGATCGTGGTAGATCCATTGATCGCGGGTTGTTTCCGTTAGCGCCGCTTTTCCCAACAAATAGATGATACTGCTTCTATATTTGGCATCAATTTTTTTTTCTTTATACAATCTGAGCTTTTGTGCAATTCTCTATTAGTTTTCCAATTGAGTTTGGATCTTCATCAATCTCTTATATTGTGAATATATTTTTAAGAACCGGAATGAGTTATCATTATCCACATCAATCACGAACCAAATGAAAAATACTTATGTAAAAAAAGTTAGGGATGAAAGTGCAACTATCCAAAGAAGGCATCACTTCTTACAACTAAAGGCAATTTTGTTTTCAAATATATAGATTTTTTTATTAATTTCTTTTAAATTTATTATATTTCTAATAATATCTATAAAAATCTCAATATCTTTTTACTTTTGGGCCCGAGCTTAGCATGGGCGTTGTTGCTAGTTATATATTATGATGCTAACATATGCTTGCATTCTAGCTTCATAATGATTATATAGAAAACATTTGTTTTGATTGCCCTAAGAGAATTATTCGTTTTGGTCAAAGATTAGTTACCAAATGGGAGGCACGAATCTCAAGATAATAAATCAAATGAAGAAAAGAGAAAAAAAATATAGTATGCACAATATCAAACATGTTTGATCAATATATTTTTCAATTGATATTTGATATTAAAATTGTAAGAAATGTGAAAACCTAACTAGTCAGCATGTTAGACATATGATAAATGAATAGGTAGCAAATAGGCTTGGAAACAGATTTTGAAGATTTTCAATATTTCTAGAAGCCAGGAATATGTAAAAATCTTGTCTTTTCTTTTTTTTTTTTTTGGGAGTAAATGGAATTAACATGAAATTGGAATTTGGAAGAGAAGTTAGAATTACAAATAAAATGTTTTAAAAAAATGTAGAATTCAATGAGAGAATTTCTCGAATTCTAGAAAGTCTAGCCTCTTGCAATTTGCAGTAAACATCCTTTGAATGAGTTAATAATTGGAATAGCGAATTTAATATGGAAGTACGATTATGTGTGGATTGGAACAATGGGGTGAAATGGATGACAAAAATCTGCACAATTAAAAAAAAACAATTTCCTAATATTTAGGACCTTGAATGAGAACATGTATTTTTGAACTACCATTTGATATAAGAATAGCATACTAACAAAGTTTAATTGAAGGAGGAAACAAAGGCAAACCTTAACTTTTTCTAAGATAACCAGTATTTTTGCAGCTACAAAAATAGTCCTATACTCTCTAATATGCACACGAAGGGTTTAGTGACTGATCAGTTATTCTGGATACCATGACTGTACAAGCAAACTTTTGGCTTTCTTGGTGAAATCCAAAAATGAGAATATTATACTTAGTTTTGATTTAGGAATATCAAAATGAAACTGAATTGTTATAAAGTAGGCGGGAAATCAAAAAGTTATAAGACTGACTAATACCAAATTTTACAATCCATAAAAAAAACGTTCTTACTTCTAGCGACCCTTCGACCATTGGCCAAGTAGAAGGATTGACTTTGTCACCTCTCTTACCAAAGGCTGATTGTATACATATGTGAGAAAAATCCATCAATAAGCAATTCAATGCATATATAGCAAGAAATGTATAACATTACTTGTTGTATTTACTTTATCATATTGAGGAAGCTTCATCTTCATATCTGAACATCACACATATAATAGTTTATAATTAGAATAAGTAAATGCTAATAAAGTATTTACCTTCCAAAAAAATGCAAATAGAAAATCATAAGTCAATGCTAATAAAGAATCCTAGGGATGGATACAAAGGCATTTTTTTCTCTTAAACCCAATCTGCATGAATGGTTAAACAGGGAGATACCTTCTTTTGTTAGTTTTCTAAGGCTTGTCAGCATATTAATTGAGAATGGTAAATCGTGTGTCCTAGCATTCCCTCGAAGTTGAAAATAGAACCAAAAATTTAATCAACTATGTTTCCAGAAAAGGAAAGGAAAAAAAAAGAGAATCTTTAAGATTAGTATGTGGAGATCAATACCTCTGCTCTAAGATAGAGTCTCTTGGATTTTCGTTCTGTAGCTTTGCCTAAAGGTTAGTAAGACATAAATCAGAAAATGAAAGTTTGAGGGAAAAAACCATGGATTTAAAACTAAACCCGTATGTGATGGTTCCACCAATTACCTATTGGTTTTAGCTCCAATCAAAGTTGATATATTGTTAGTATGCTCTGAAACTCAGAACTCTTTTACAATTCTATTTTATGCATGATTACATTATACTCTATGGCTTTATTACATATAAAAGAAAAACCTTGATTACCATTAAGGAAGCCTTTCATTTCTCAGCTTCCAAATTTTTAACTGTTTTGAGGAAATAGGACAAAGCCAACATATTTAATCATTTGGACCATTATATCAGCTCATAAATGGTGTTTATTAGTTCTAAAGCCATTAAAAGAAAAAACTCAATAAAAAAATATAAAGCCATAAAAAAGAAAAAACTAACCAAAGAAATAAATGAATGAGTGTGTAACAAAGAACTAAGTTTAGTTAGCTATATATTTACCTTATCCTCATTTGTCATATAGAAATCATCTATTGATAGTGTTGCAGATTTCCTAGAAAAGAATAAGGCAAACATTAGCAGAGTTGGAAATTTTAGGAGTTCATCCTTCAAAGAATAGTAATGAAATAAAAAAGCAAGATTGAGCAATGTAATTTCTTTTGGTTGTACCAGTAAAGGGGTGATCTCATCTCCATCTCTAAACTTAGATTTGTGATCCGAGATTTGATCTTTCCACCACAAATAAACCAGTATGTAGTAGTGTTAAAGTCTTGTAACGTCCCGGTCCCACATATAATATTATCCGCTTTGGGTTAAGGGACCGCACGGCTTTACTTCTACCAACCCCAGCATGAGATGCACAAAACGTGTTATATGTGGTACAAGGGCACATCCTTATAAGGCCCAAGTCCGAACAACTTCATAAGCGATATGGGACTTTGCTCCCACCCCAGCATGGGACACGGATTCAAGAGGTCCTCTCCCACCCTCAGAGGAAAGTTGTTCGCAGCTCTAATACCAAATGTAACGTCCCGATCCCACATATAATATTGTCTGTTTTGAGTCAAGGGACCTGCATGGCTTTGCTTCTGCCACCCCAGCATCAGATGCACAAAACGCGTAATACGTGGTACAAGGGCACATCCTTATAAGGCTAAAGTCCGGACAGCCTCATGAGCGATATGGGACTTTGTTCCAGCCCCAGCATGGGACGCGGATTCAAGAGTTATGCATCTCATTCTGGGGTGGCAGAAGCAAAGCCATGTGGGTCCCTTGACCTAAAGCGGACAATATTATATGTGGGACCGAGACATTACAAGTCTACCATTTAGTGCAGTTGTTAAATTCAGCTCATTCGTCGCAAAACAACCTACACAAGTGAAAGCCACATTCCAACCACTTGTGCATAGTTGATGCCACCATTTCTGGGGTCAAACCTAATTTCTTTATTAGAGGGCCTGTGCATATAAAATAATAAAGGTCTTGCATAGAGAAAATAGCAGCAGTTGATGTAGGAAATACAGAACACAATTGCCCTGGTCTGTGTCCAGAGATGGTGGTGGTTTCATACCAAATTGGCATATCTTGCAGCAAGGAACACATGCTGTGTAAAGATACAAAAATTGGGAGAAAAAAAGGAAGCAAAACAACAAAAAAGAAAAAGGGCATTAGCTTTTAAACACCAATTTAATTGAGATATCAGTCGGAATATCCTTTCTCAATACACACCTGTTAAACAAATCAATTTGAATTAGAATTTGTTCAAGTATAACAGGAGCAAGCACTTGGATTCCATGACAAAGTAATTAGTAGTAGGCCGTAGAGCTAGGTAAACAGTGTGATCATTTTCTCGAAGCAAACTCAAAATTTCATTGGAAGTACTCTTTGGCGAACTACCAATATGATACATCCCTCTTCTCCTAATTTTGCAGCGTGTTTAAAGTGGCCACAAATTGTTGGTGTTGAAGAGATGATAATTGATAACCATATGTCATATCTATGCCACCTTAAATAGATAGAAATTCTAGAACCTCTGATGTACTACAGACTACAAGAAACAATCATCACCAAATACTAATTAATTATAATAGAATGTAGTTCCTTTTAACCATCTGTTGAAATAAAGCGTGATCATCCTTTAATTATTCCAAAAGCAAACAAAGACATGCAATTATTCCAAAGAATTTGGAGAAATATTCTCAATGAAAACACAGAAAGAAAACCACACAAACTAATCAAAATAACCATCCCCTGTAATTATATTACTTTCCTTTCTGGTTTGCCTGAGCTTGTTTTCATGTGTAAAGCACCCTACTACAACAATCTTAAGTTCTTCCATGATATTGAAGCTTTTGTATGACTCCACTCTGTTTGTCTTTCAAAAGAAACTGGTACAACTGATATAATGATCATCTAATATAACTGTAACAGTCATTCTTTTATTTTCACAACCTCTTTTCATTTCATATTTTGTTGTTGTTATTTTTCTATATTTGTTTTTTCCACAGGAAGGTACTGCTAAAGATATTACTACTTAATCTCATTTCATAGTTAAAGAGATACTATAAAATTAGAATTGTATTACAGCTATCCTATGAGTGAGGCGGCTCCTACTAAAAATTAATTTAAAATTTTAGCATAGATTATACAACAGGTTAACCTCACTTTCATAGTTTTATGGTGGTGGCCAAATTTAAATCCAAAATATCCTTGGTATAAATAGGTCCAATTGAAAATCTTGATAATGGTGTATCATAAACTACTGGTCCATATATTGTTTACTTTAAATTTTGATGACATATTTTGCCTTATAATGGCATTATCAGTTGGAACTTTGAAAATAGTTATATTCATTTATCAAACACTAAGAAGGGGGAAAAAAAACCATAAATCAATACCAAATTCCACCCAATTAACATGCATCAGCTCCCATTATTCCTAAACACCCAACTCATACATTTAGACTAATGGCAAACCCAGATGCCAATTCAAGAAATACATTATAACAACATTATGTCATGATCATATACAAAGATATTAAGCGCTAATAATAGATATATTTTTATGTTTTGTGCTGTTATATAGATATCCTATTTTGTTTAGTTTCATATGAAATCTAACATCATTTAGAAAATGAAGAATGAGAAAATTGTTATTGATTGATCATAAGTGTCCAACTTGCTTCAAAAGGGGGTCCACATGATGTTTCTGATGAGAGACATCTCCAAATGAATAATGATATACTGCACATATATAAATAATATGCCGTTTATAATACATGTTAATGCACATGCTTGTACTTAGATTTTGTTAATTTAGCTTGGAATTGAGCCTGCAATTTAGGTTTCATCCAGTTTGTGTACAACTCTCTACCCACATGTAATATTGACTTACCCAAGTTGGAGACCTAGTCTTACATTCTCATTATTTAATCAAACAAACATAATAGCAATTAAGATATAGGATGTTGTCAATATTTCAGATCATCAAAGAATTTGAAATTCTGTGAGCTTAGACTTTTCCCTCCGAATTATGTTCCATCAGTATCACAATTGTTGAATGTGAATGATCTTAAATATTAATATGGAGCTAATCTTTGCTAAGTATTGTGATATATTTTCAATGCTCAGTATCTTTCGAGGCCCACCATAAATATGAAGACTTACGACTATAGTTTTTTGAAGTTAGGCTATTCGGCAAACACATTCAATGCACTCCACTCAAAATCCCTCTTCTCTGCTATTGTGAAGCAAATTTATTGTAGATCAGGCAAAACCCAATAAATCCCCAAATAAAAATGCCCCAAACGGCACTTGTCCACTCAAATTCCCTCTTCTTCATGTATTAGAAAGTGAGAAAAACCATGTCCAGTTGCAGGGTCTGGCACAAATCTTATGCATCCACCAACTGTATCAATTAAAACCAACCCACAAAGACAAATCACCGTTAACCCACAACAGCAAACCATTAACCATATCAACTAAAAAGAATAAAGCTATTAAAAAGTTCAACATAAATGAAGCAACCACATTCAGTGATTTGAAGTATCAAATTCAAATAAGAGGGAATAGGAAGAGAGACCTGCAATGAGACTTTCTCCATAGCTTCTAGCTCTTTGGCTCGGTCCTCTAGTTTCAATGCATGTGACCCATCAACAGATGTTCTACAAAGAGCTTTTGGATATAAGGAGGTCACAACAGGAGGCAAGAGGTGGCAACTTGGATCTAAAAGAAGAATCTGGAAGCCATAGGAGAAGAGAAAAGTCATTTGAGGAGTGTATCCAAGCAGCACGACAGAGACACTCATGAAATAGAGGAGAAACTTTGCTTTTTTAATATGGGCATAGATATAAATATAGATGTTTCAATTACTGTAAAAAAAAATGAGGAGATGTTGTGATGGATCATGCACAGGCATTTGGGGGTGTATGGAATCTATTCATTATAAATCACTAAACAGGGTTACCTAAACCCAAGCCAACTATTTATCACATCGCAAATTCTAGACCTGAATTAGATGGCCCAAAATTGCCTCATAAAGATTTTCTCAACACAATCTACCGATGGCCACAAAGAGAAAGTGATGTTTTCTTCCCCCTAGAAACAAGGGCTAGTTTGGCTAGTTCTCTTTTTTTGAAAACATACCTCATTTTCAGACCATAATAAAAGTAGCGCCTTGTATGTCCATTTCCGTTTTAGGGGTATTTCTTATGCCTCTCATGCCCCATGTTTCCTACATGCTTTATTCTTTTAGCGTTTGCCTCTCTACATAGAGTAAAGAAAGAAAGGAAATTAGCAGGAGGAAAAGTACCTTTTCATATGTGTATTTTCTGGAAGATATATTTCCATAAAAATGCAAGCATGTATACAAAAGGAGCCTATCATATATTTATGACTTTGATAATCAATTTTCATCCTATATTATTCTTACATTTGCTAATTTTGTGTTCATTTTTAATGCATAGGCATATGTGAACTGACTACATTGCGGTCGCTGGATTTAAGCGCTAATGAGCTTAAAGACCATGGTATACCAAAATGTTTGGGCAAACTATCCCTACTTGAAGAACTAGACCTATCTAGCAATGAACTAAGAGGCTCTTTTAACAGCTTAACAGGTATAAAGCCAAAAACTCTATCTTTAATTTGACTATTTTCTCAGTTTTCTAAATCACGAATAAGTGGCTTTGATTCTTGATTCTTGCAAGTATTTTAATAGTATTGATTTTAGGTTTATTCCTAGAAAAATTAATGAGATTGGTTATTTATTAGCTGAAGTTAAATTAGCTTGGGACATTGATAGGGTATGCTGGGATGACTTCCACGAGTTGACTGTCTGACTTGTTTACTTTTTTTCTTTTTTTCTTTCTTTTTTCTTCAAAATATATGGATTTCTATTTACCCAAAAAGAAAATAAAAGGTTTGAGGTTTCCACTTTTGCTTGTCAAATATTGGAATAGCATTTACTTAATTCCAAGCCCAAACGAGACCCAAATAAAGTCCTAGATAACTAGCCTGATTGACTTTGGTACCCAAATTCTGTGGCTTAGTTTACTCTACAAAGGAAAATAAACATTACAAAATTTATATACTTCAAATATACCTCAGGCTCTATGCAATGTAACATTCAATTTATATTACCTAGTGCAAATTGGGTATTCAAAGCCCAAACGTGAGCCAGACCCATATTCTGCAACATCTTATAAACCCAAGAGAGCATATGAAACCAGGCCTAATTATTTATTATATTACGCATTTTGACCTTCACTGGGATAAGCCCAAAGTGGCTAGGATCTAAATGACAGTTCAATGAATTAGTTTCATGGGGTCATTGGGTCAATCTGTATCCATTTTTTGTCCTAAAGTAATGTTTTAATTTAATGACTTGTACAACTATATCATTTTATGATTGTGTTTACTCAGTTACTCTTCTGATGTTTATTTCAAATTGTAGGTTTCTGTGGATTGAGTGCTTTGAGGAACCTAAGTCTAAGCGGTAACTACTTCGATGATAGCAGTCTTCCGATGTGTTTGGGAGATTTTTCCTTACTTGAGAACCTCGATCTATCTGAGAACAATCTTAGTGGTCATTTTGGCAACTCAATGGCAGGTATGAGGCCATAATATTTCTCCTTGATTTGAATTCACATGTTTTTGTTGCCCACTAGTTGCTGCTAATAGGGTTACAATTGGGGTGAGGTTTTAAAGAAAAAAGAAGTAAAAATTTGAAGTTTGTTATAAGATGTTATTATCATAGGTGGATGCCCACATTGGGACCCACATGAGATAAAGAGATTACAAGGGTTAGGGTTTTTCCCTATTGGGTTGCTTGAGGAGGAAGCAATCTTATTCTATAAATAAGATCCTCCTCCCCCCATTATTTACACACAGATCTCATTAATAAGAGCTTTTCTCTCTCCCTCCCTATATTCTTCTGTTTTCTATTCTAATACGTTATCAGCACGAACAGCTCTACTCGCGTGATCAACTTCACTGAATCCATGGGAGGGAATTTGACTCTCGACCACGGGAGAGTTTTTGGAAGGCAGAGAATCTTCAATCTATCCTCGATTTCTCGATTGTTGGGGAAAGAAGGATGCATCTACCGCTCCGTCTTCTCTCTGTTTTGGGAAAGGGAACCAGATCTGGGCCGTTCAAGCGGGCATCATGAAACCGCTGGTGGAATTGATGGCGGATTTCAGATCTAGGATAGTGGATAAGGCCGTGTTCGTGGCGAGCTCGGCCCTGACCGCGACTTCTTCATCTACAGCCGTCACTTCAACCCCACGGTGCTCAATCTCAGCTATTAGATGGCGGCATTATCATCGGTCCTCCTTTAGATCTGCAGCAGCGGGGGGCACGTGGTGACGTCCGGCTGCCTGTACGGCGGGACCCATGCGCTGCGACCCACTTCCTGCCGAGGGCCTGCAACATCACTACCGCATAAGTCCCTCGTTGCAGACCGTGAAACGAGGAAGAGATAACGAAGAAGGCGCTTGTGGCTCTGTAAAAATTCTCGGCACAGAAGTGGAAACAAAGAAAAGTGAAGCGGATGGTCTCCTGCATCGACATGTGACTTAATATAAAACAATTAGCATGTTTTGAATTTGTCTTCCAGAGAATCGATTGTCACATGGGTGTGTCACCTACTTTGGGTATGGTACACCAAGGCACCACAATCTACTGTGATCCCTCAGGCTTGGGTTTTGGACAGGTTAATCCACGTTCCGGTCAGCCCAATCCGAGAAGGTTCATAATCAATGTGACATCACTGATGATGTCATCAGATACATATCAGATTCAAAAGACTGTTTTACAAGATCAAAGGGCTGCGATTTGAAACTGCGATATCTTAACGACCCGGAGTCCGATTTGAGATCCGTTTGCGCCCACGGAAAGCTCGCGAGCAGATCTACACATTGGTACCAAAACTAGGACAATTCAAAGGTTAAGTAATCTCTCCCTATTTTATGGTTTTTTATTAATTTGATAATCATACACTTGCATTTATTTTTATCCCTTTTTCGATATACAAGTATTTATAATTTGAATTCGAGTGATAAAATTATCAAAAGGAGATCATGATAAATTGAAAATCATTGATCATAAATGGAACCAGAAGTTCTATGCAAGTAATTTGGACCGGAAGTTCCATATGACATTTAGATCTAAAAGTTCTATATGGAATCAACAACTCGGACTCGAGATTCCATAAATTCTTTTAGCCTATGAACCAGAAGTTCATTTGAATCCGGACCAGAAGATCCGTCGATTCCGGATCAGAAGATCCGTTGGTTATTTTACTCTGAAACCAGAAGTTTTCAGATCTACAATACGTATTCGAAGTTTCATATGATACTTAGAACTAGAAGTTCTATATCGAATAAATAATCTGAACATGCAGTTCTGTATGTTATTTTAATTTAGAACCAGAAGTTCTAACTCGGACCTGAAGATCCATGAATTATCCTAATATAGAACCTGAAGTTCTAATTTGTACTGAAAGATCCATGAACTACTTTAATTCAGAACCAGAAGTTCTGATTCTTAAGTTGAGAACCCAATGTTATAAACTTCAATTTCTAAATTCTTCATCACATTTTTATCATTATCCTTGATTGGATGTTAAGAACCTGAAGTTTTACATTTTATTTCTGTATATACATTTATTTTTATATTCTATAACATTATACTGCATGCTTGATATAATTACTTCGGTATAATTATCACTAATGATTATCTGAAACTTTAGTTTTGATGAATTTATTATTGCCAGAAGCAGTAATTCCAAATAATAGAACCTGAAGTTCTATATCCAATGAATAATCTGGACCCGAAGATCCATACATTATCTGAAACCAGAAGTTCTAAGATTTGGAATATGAACCCGAAGTTTCATATTCATAATCAAACTTGGAGCTTTGATTTCTAAAGATTCAAAGTAGTGTCGATCGATACAACGGCCATGAAATCAAACCTGAAGTTTTGATAGAATCAGAAGTTGTGATTCAAACTTGAAGCTTTGATAGAACCAGTAGTTCTAAGAACCTAAAGTTCTATCACTAGCCTGAAGTATTGACAGAACTAGAAGTTCTGATTCATCAGTTGAGAACCCGAAGTTCTAACTTTCTGATTGGCCAATTCTTCATTATATTTTGTCATCGGATATTGAGAACCCGAAGTTCTATTTTTGTTTGATTGTTATTAGTAAATCGATCTTTACACACTCTAAAAGGCTTGGTGATACTATCAAAGTCAGAAATAAAATATCCCTGAAGGATATGGCATACGCTCTTATTTTCCGCGCCATTATATCCCCATTAGACAGGGATGATCACCAGCAGATGGTCATACACCCAATGCTTGAAATAAATGCCAGATTAGTCAATTAAAATCCCTCCAGAAGAGGTAGATATAATATGTTCTCCCGTAGAGATGAAATAAACCACCCCAGGTGAAGTGATTGAGAAGGCATTTTGTTTGGAAATTGGGCGAACCACCAAGCATGGTCTGGAAGACCTACAACTATTTTTATGAGTTTGAACATTGAGTTCAGTTTTTAGATATTTTGTTGAATGCTAGGACTTATTTTTAATCCCCCGTATATTATGTTATATTTGCTTTGAATGCTGAATTGTTTAGTTGTTCTTACTTTTATTTTTGCAATGCGATTACCTAGTTATGTGAGTTTATTATTACTTGCTCTATGGCTCATGGAATGCATAAAGCTGAGGATAATATCTGTCCAGTAGACAGTGCAACAAAACACAGAAGTTTTTCTTTAAATTAGTGTTTCATTCGTGCACGGCATCGATCATAGCTGTATCCATACAAATACTTGAATGCTCCGGAAGAGTCTACATAATGGTATTTGTACATCATTACTAGTATTGACAGCCAGAAGCTGATACTAGAAAAGCTAAGTGCATTCTCCTTATATTTCAAGGCTATATTACAAGACAATCTTTACAAATCGAATCATATTCGATTATGAGCAAAACGACAAAGTTAAGCCAGAAGCTTGTTATTCTAGGGGTCTTATGCTCTGGTAAATTATTGATACTTCTGTTACGTACTCCTTAGAGTACCATCTATCGACCATCCTTTTCGCAAAGGATATAGTGTGACATTAGTGAACCCATCAAATCCTGCCTATTAGCACATATTATTAAACCTAGGATACACATCCTTAAGCATGTTATTAAATTTATAAAACTTGATAGCGTATGTTTGTGACCTGCATGACCTCAGAACGTAGACTCTATGTTAGTTATACTTCACCCCAATTATTGGATATCTAGACCCCATGATAGGAGATATATTCATTGTTCGTTTTTGCTGATTGTCATCTTGATGAGACAGTCTTCTCGCCGTTAGGGGGAGATAAGAGAGTTCCTGAAGAACACCTTGTTCCTGAAGAACAATCCGTTCCTGAAGAACGGCGAGAATTAATGTGGAATACTTCCACTCAATCTCATCTTGATTTATGTACTTCACAGTGTGAGAATGAAGTACGGAGAATTGTGCACTTAATTACAAATGAATTCCCTGATGCTTTTAATGATGCAGCAAAAGTGACTAGGTCACATGTATCGGCTATGAACACACAAGCACGAATTAATGTCCCTGTAGGACAAGTACGAATTAGTGTTCCTGAAGAACAAAGTCCAAATATGGCAACAAATGAATCTATACACGCCAGAAGCGTGGTAGAACTATAGGTTTCAAGGACTCAGCTCCCCAGAAGAGGAGAAATGAGCAATTATATCCCAATCATACTCCAGAAGAGGTATACTCCCGAAGAGTTTATGATAAAATCCACTCTCTCCAAATTTCCTGAAGAAATTAATGTCCCGGAAGAGACATGAGTCCCAGAAGAGACTCTGGAAGCCCTTGAAGAGGCAATGGGTACCCAATAAATAAAGAGATCTTTATACTTTATAATTATTCAAGAGAGAGATGGAATAGAAATGAAATTATCATCGATGACGCATTTGTATATGCGGTAGCTACTCAAATATCAAGGAAAAATGAGAATGATGATTGGGAAACGAACCACGTTCTATAAATGAATGTCGACAAAGAATATATTGGCCAAAAATAAAGAGATACCATTAAGGAATTACAATCTCTAAATAGACGTGGTATATATAAACCTATAGTACAAACCCCAAACGGTGTTAACCATGTAGGTTACAAATGGGTGTTTGTAAGGAAAATGAACGAAAGGCAAACTTGTGATACAAGGTTTCCTGTAGAAACTTGGGATTGAAAACATACACAGTTATATATATGAAAATCCCAGAAGGATTTGCTTTGCCTGAAGCAAAGTCAGAGAGTACGTACTCAATATAAGTAAGACGTTTATTGTACAGCCTGAACATTCCAGAAGAATATGGTACAATCGTCTTAGTGAATGTCTATATAAGGAAGAGTATGAAAACAATCCCATTTGCCTATTTATCTTTATACAATCCTTAAATGGATTTATAATAGTAGAAGTTTATGTAAATAACATAAATCTAATCGAGACTCCAGAAGAGCTCGAGAAAACTATTGACTATTTTATCTCGACCCGCAGATCGAGAGAAGTTCTAATGAGATTTTTATTCTTTATAAATATGCTTCCCATATATAGTTTTGCACAAAGGCTTTGGATTGGTATTAAACAAATGCTATGATATTTATATCTGTTTTATGGCTGAAATCAAATTTTATAGGATATACAGATTCAGGATATATCCCTGATCCTCATAAGGATTGATCATAGACATGTTATATGTTTCTTCATGTCAATATCATTATTTTTGATATTCTACTAAATTGACTATTGATAGCTACTTATTCTAACCATGCTGAGATTTTTAAGCCAGTGGGGAATGTGTATGGCAAAAATATTTAACTCAGCATAGATGTAGTTCTTGTCAATTACCTCTTAGTACAGGTACTTCGAGCATTATTTGCAAAGACAATGGGGCATGTATTCAATAGATTCAAGAATGACACATTAAAGATGACAAGACGAAGCACATTACACCAAAGTTCTTCTTCACTCATGAGCTTCAAAAGAATAACAAGATTGAAGTCAAGCAAGTTCGTTCAAGCAACAACCTGGCTGATCAGTTTACGAAGTTCTTGTCAAAATCAATATTCTAAAGATTTGTATATGAGATGGACATGCCTAACCGTGTACAAGGTTGTTATCATCAGGGGGAGTAGTAATCAGGGGGAGGCATCCTGAAGTATGCTACCCAGGACATATGTGCGCTGTACTCTTTTTCCTTCTCTAGGTTTTGTCCCACTGGGTTTTCCTAGTTAAGGTTTTAACGAGGCAGCATTATGCACGTCCAACACCAAGTCAATGATCTTGTAGAACGTTGTACTCTTTTTCCTTCGCTTTGGTTTTTATCCCACTGGGTTTTTCCTTTGCAAGGTTTTAATGAGGCAACTATCATTGAATGGTGGTCATCCAAGGGGGAGTGTTATAAGATGTTATTATCATAGGTGGATGCCCACATTGGGACCCACATGAGATAAAGAGATTACAAGGGTTAGGGTTTTTCCCTATTGGGTTGCTTGAGGAGGAAGCAATCTTATTCTATAAATAAGATCCTCCTCCCCCCATTATTTACACACAGATCTCATTAATAAGAGCTTTTCTCTCTCCCTCCCTATATTCTTCTGTTTTCTATTCTAATAAAGTTATACTAAAATGGCCTTTTTTCCGATTGGAATTTGGAGTTTTAATCATCGGCTTGCTTATGGGGTTTTGTTTGAGGAGTTTGATTAAAAAAATTGTGAGTTCTTGGATTTTTACCAATACAAGATCTTTTCTCTTATTTATACTTATGCTTATGTTTTTTCCATAGTTATAGTGTTGTGACCCAATCGAATTTTAAATGTAAAGAGAAAGACACAACGATTACAACTTTGCTAGTGAATATCCAGTATTGTGATTTAACTAGAATAATTATAAAATACTGAAAGTAATGATATTAACAAGAGGGTGATTAATCCTGGTCACGTCATCATCATAAGGCTTTAAAATGTAATTTATTACTAGGAAAGTTTTTAGTGTATTATAAAATCGTGTGAATTTTTTAAAAAAAAACCTAGTTTTAGTAGTACAAACTTAATTTGTTTATATTTTAAAGATATATTTTTTTAAGAACATTATAAAAAATGATGCACAAAAGACAGCAAGGACCTCCACCAGTAGTCATCAGAAACTAGCATTCCTTAACTTGGCATATTCATTCATAGCCCGGAGCCTCATACGTTCACTGTGAGTGAACCAACTGGTAAATCCCACATTAGTAGAAAACCCATGTCAGCTCCCCACTCAATTATTTCTTCCACAAATGGGTTTGTGTATAATAAGAAAAAAGGTGTAAGGGCCTTTTCATAAATAAAAAATTCAGCCTGAAACAGAAGCCGCCTATTTCTTCACGAAAAAAAAAAACCTTTACTCTTCCCATATTTACAATTGCAAAGGATATCTAGCCCACCGAAAAGCAATCTCTATTTAGTTTCACTACAGTGGTTACACTAATACATCCTTTCTAGCAACTACGACACGATTTACATAGTGGGTGTACCCTATTCCACTAACCCCACCACCTATTCGACGAAATGCCTAACCGAACTCCTCAATTAGAATGCCAAGTCATCGAGGCAGCTTCCGATTTGCAGATGGGCGCCAAGCAGACCTCTCTCACACTTCACATCTTGGCGCTTGGTCTTGGGCATCTTCCGGAGAATATGAACTTTTAAAGTCAATAGTTTTGATTCTGAAGATATGATTGAGATGATTTCTTTTCCAAAAAAATCATACTAAAATTAGACATTTTTCTGTCAAAGATTTACCCTGCATGATTCCTATTTCCAAATAGAAAGTCCTCCTTTTCTCCTCTTCTTTTTCTCTCTGCTTGCAGACATTTTCTGCTTCTGACTATTCTTGGACTCCTCTCCTCTCTTCACAACATTTTTTTTTCAAATAAGTTTCTCTTCACTTCCATAGATGCGATGAAACCCATACAACATGCAACGATAGACCATATGAAAAAGAAAAACAAAGAGGGACAAAAGAAGGAATAATGAAATGATAGATCATATGCAAAAAAAAAAAAGAAGAAGCAAAGAAAAAGGGACAAAAGAAGAAATAATGAAATGATAGATCATATAAAAAAAAAGGCAAAAAGGGATAGAAGAAGGGATTTTTGGATGAAAGAGCGGAAGATGAGGGGAGACCTGCGTTTGGCATTGCATTTATTGCTTTCTAGCAGTGGAGATGTCGATTCGATCTGCCAATATCCCCCACAAAATTAGGGAAGAGGAAAGCGTTAATGGGAAGCTTCTGAGTTGGGATGATATTCTTACGTATGAAAAGGCCGCTACACATTTTCTTTACTATGTGCAAACCCCTTCTTTTATTTTTTATTTTTGAAAGAAAATGATTGGACCATCAACGGTGGTATCTTTTGGCAGGGGCTAAGTTGTTTTCTTTCTTCTTTTTTACGTAAATTCCTCTTTACTACAAACTCATTGGTTGATATTCACAGTGAGCGTATATCATCAGCGACAAAAGATCTAGACTCATTCATGATTAAACATTGTTGGAATATAAACAAAATCTAAGAAATTGAAACAAAGGAAATGTGCTGCCCAATAACACAGCTTGGGTGCTGATATATGTATACCCCATCGCATAGATCGCAATCCTAAGCATGCGCTTAAAGAATTATATTTTCGCAAATCTATACTAGTACAATACCCAGAAACCACTCATGGCACAAGAAGTAAGATTGCAGACCTTGGATCCTCTTTTTTCACAATTCAAATATCATACAAACTTGCTATCACATTCATACATATTGCACCTGAAGAGTACCATCGATTTAGTTCTACTCCATTAGTCGTTGGCTTTGCAGTAAAATCTTTATTAGTAATTTAGTGATCGAAACTGTGTGGTGTGTCTATTGCACTGGAATTATATTGCAAAAGTTCCCATGTCAAGGACAATTTTAGGAATGGTAGGGCCCACTTGAATTTGATAAACATGATTTGTTTTTATGATGCCACAGGACTTAAGCACTTGCAGAGCCTCTATCTCAACTCAAATCACTTGACGGATGATGGTATTTCTCTTTGGATATCAAACTTAACATCATTGACTACCCTGATTTTGCAAGACAACAAATTGCAAGGCTCTGACACCATGAGAGGTACATGCGTTTTTTTTCTTAATATTATTATTTTTCTTCCTATAAAAAATATTAATTTCCCAAAAAAACATCTGAAAAAAACAACCAAATTACACAAACACCGAAACAACTACGACAGAGGCTGTTGTGATCTGTGAAGGGGCCCACTTGTGTTTACATGTGAGTGGGCCCCAACACAGAGAGACCCTTCACAAAGATATTGTTTGCATTTGAAATGATGTGTTAATCTTTATATGATGATCAATTTAAATTAATATTGCAATAAGGAAATAAAAGAAAAAGAAAAATTGCATATAACATAATTCCTTAGTCCAACTATTGAATAAATTATCAAATAAAAATTTAGATTTACATTTAAGTCCTCAATTTTAAATTAAACTACTGGCTTTAAGCATCATGTATAATTACTTATAAATAAATTTAATTAGGTAAGATTAGATCTACCTATTAAATGTAAATAACTTATTAAAATGAGATGACTCGGTAGAATCTCCCCTATATTTGACTCAGTCCTTTGTGAAAACTAGATGACTCTAAAGAGTCAAGAGTCCACTCATCAATCTTTCCAACTATGGGTAAGATGAGAAATAAATATTGAGTAATGATTCATGTGGATCGGTTTTTGAGTAATCAAGACCAGTGATTTAGTATTGAATCATTATCAATTGGCTATGCGGCAAATCTCCATCATTGATTTAAAGTAATTATGAATTTGTGGCTATTGTCACGGAATTATATTGCAAAAGTTCCCATGTGGAGGATACTTCTAGGATGTGGCCCTATATGAAATTATGGACCATCAATTGAATGGTAGGGCCCACTTGAAGCTGATAAGCATTACTTAAGGGAAAATTTCAAAATAGGGCTTTAGTTTTGCCCAGATATCAAATTAAGACAAAAAAATCTTTTTGATTTCAAAAGAGGACTTAAGCTTTCCAAGTTATTTTCAAATCATGACCTCCGGCATGATTTGGCATGATTTGGGGTTTTCCTACAATTTTTTTCTCTTTTTTCGTCCAAATACCCAAAATGTCCTCATATTTCTTCTTCCCAAAACCCTCTTCCAATGGTTCTTGAATCTGCAACACCGTGTGTGCATCAATTGCCCTGATGCCAAATTTACATTCTTATTTACCATCAACCAAAAAAATACACTCTTTAGTAGATCTAATCATCAATCCCATAATCAACAAAATACACTTTAAGATTTTTTGGCATTATGTCATCCAAGCCATATGACTTTGTTACGCTTGCTAAATGTGGAGAATCACTGCATTTTGACCTCAATTTTAGGTTATGATTTTCCCCCAGTCAGAGATATCTTTCAGACAACATTCACTCTAGGGTTTATTACAATGGTGGTTTGTAACAAACAAACTGAAAGTCTTAGATGTGTAGTGGGTAAACATCATCATCACTCCACCTCCTAATGAGACTAAACTTCTTATTCGAAGTATGACTTAAAGAGGCCTATAAAATTTATTGTTCCATAGCCTCTGGTACCATACATGCACAGTGCAACAGATTCAATTAATCCAAAGGGCAAAAATCCAACAATCCTCTCCTCCCCTACTCTACCGGCAAGCACCTAATAGCAAGAACCATGAGAAGAGGGCTTTGGAAAGAAGGTATATGAGGGCATTTCATGTATTTGGAGAAAAAAGAGAATAAAATCACTAGAAAACCCAAAATCTCATCAAATATCTTGATTCGAAAGGAACTTGGAAAACTTAAGTCCTTGTTTGAAATCTAATAGTTTTTTTTTATCCTGATTTGAAATCTGAGCAAAACTTGCGCCGTATTTTGAAATTTGCCTTTGTTATTATGATGTCACAATACTAATGTAATTGTGGGAACTATACCTCTATTCAAATAAGGTGACGAAAGATGACCTTTCACCTTTGATAGCAAACTTAACATCATTGACTATCTTGGACTTGGAAAACAACAAATTGAGAGGGTTCAACACCATGAGATGTACCGTGTGTTTTTTTTACATTAAAATTATTATTTTTCCAGAGGAAAACAAACCTATACAAAACAAACAAATTACACAAACACAGAAACAACTATGGCAGAGGCAAAACCTCTCTCAACCTCAGGTACATGGTTCTACTTTTACAAGGCAATTTTGGAAATGATTTTCCTAGTTCAAAAGTCCATCTTGTGCTGAATTAAACATTACAACAATGAAGGATTTATAGAAAAATAACTACATGCCCTTCTCCCAGTTATAACCGTCTTTAGAATTTGGTAGTATCCACTAGATTTTTCATTTTGGCCCCTTCACTCTTGAACTTTTCAATAACCATTATTTAAAAAATCCTTCAAGAAATGCATGCATAAATTTCCAAAATTTATATCTTAAACTTCTGAGAGAAAACCATATTATAGCCTTATTATTAGTATTTGATTTTTTTTTTTACATTTTCCATTTTAAAGCCAAGTTTTAACTCTTAATGCGTCATGATTTCAATTTGCTTTGATCCTTTATATGTGGAGTTTTTAGAGCCTTTTACAAAAAGGCTACTATATTTTCACAAAACCTCATAAGGGCCCTTATGTTATATATTTTTCCTATTGACTAGTAAATTGGCCGTGGAGAAAGTAATGGACTCTACAATTCTTTAATTTCTTTTAACCAATTTACCCTTGAAAAAACTAAAAAGGTTGTCCCTTGAGTTCGAAGATAAAATCACAAATAATTTACCCCTTATATAATCATGTAGCAAGTTGAATCAATTGGCATTGTACCAAGAGGATTAAATATATCCCAAGTGGCCACACAGGAAGGAAGCACACATAAGCACACATCTTTTCTAAGTCATAAATTCTCTAAAAGTTACTATCTCATGCAATTTATGTGACACTCACCTCAATTTTACATCATGTTTCCCAATAATAATCATATTCATAACTAATAAAATACACCTGTGATTAGCATGGTCAATAGAGTCCATCAAAAACAAAATAATTTATTTTTATAAGAAAATAATTAAAAAAAATAAATATCATTTCATATTGTAGACTATTTGATATCTTAAATAAAATAAAATTTCTTAAAATTTATAAGCTTAAATATAGTCGCAAATAGGAAGGATATTGCTATTGCCATGTATGAGAATAACAAAATACAAGATTTTGTTCACATATTTTCTACTTGTAATTAATATTTATATAGAAAATAGATTTAAAAAAATAATAAATTTATCATTTTTAAAATGAGTTTTTTAATCAAAATAAACAATCACAAAATATAATTTATTTCGCATATGTTCTACTTTCCATTAATATTTTTAGATAGAATATGTCAGAGATGGATATAGATGTTGGATAGACCAATGCCACAGAGTTCTGATTTCAAATACTGTATAAAAGTTGAAGAGAGTAATGGCAAAATGCAAATAGTTCTTCCTGCAAACTGAGGGAGAGATATATAATGAGATAAATTCAAAATCTCTTCTCATCTAGACGGGCCTCTTCTTATTTGAGAATTGGACTTGAAATTGCAATGGAATTGTGCCCAGTTCAATGAAATTGCCAAATGCTCAATGTTAATATGCATCCTTTTCTCACCATGGGACAGTTACATATTTGTAAATACTCATATGCAAAAAAGAAAATCCATTTATGATTAAATGCAAAAGAAGAATGCTCAAATACAAATAGTAAAAGCTATGTAAGCATTTTTCACTATGAGTGATAGATGCACATAAATATTCCTATATATACTAGCAACAAGAGCCCATGCTAAGCCCATGCCCTAAAAAATAAATAAATTCAGATATACACTAATTGAAAATATTTTTTCTAAAATAAATAAATCTCACAATATAGGTTAAAATATACCTCATAATAAATCTCACAAATTCAGCTTTTTTCCCTTCCACAAAAACTCCAATGAAGGATGATCAGAGTTTTTTTTGCCGTGTTCTGTTATCACTTTTTTCCTATACGTACATAAGATAAACTTCCTGTATTAAAGTGCGCATGCTATTTGTTTTCTACTCATTCAGCATACCTGTTAAGGGAACCGTAACCAATGTCATTGTTTATTAATTGACTATCTTTGGAAAGGTTCCAAACAAATTTAGCTGAGGTATAGGCACGAGGAAAAAGAACCGAAATGCTCTGGCCATGAAGTAAGACACCAAAAATAAAAAAGCGAAGAGGAACGTCACGACAGCCCACCACGTGTCTTTGGCCTCGTGCATCGTCCGCCACTAGATCTAAACCAAGTAAGCTAAGCACCTCCATCGAAATATCGCTCAATCCCATCTGGGAAATCTTCCAACACGTGTCGTACGATAGATCCTCAGCCGTCCATGTACCCCCTGAAAAGGAGACGCACAGCCGCAGCTGGAAGTTATCTATGGTACCATCAAATCCAACGGTTCTCATTGTTTTCTGCTCTTGCAAAATGTTTTTCAAGTTTGTAGTAAAAAAGAAGCATGTTTGAAAGCTCAGAGCCAAGGTGGCAAGAAGAATAAGCAGAAGCAGAAGCTTGTAATAATTGAGCCGTCGGATGAACGAGAGGGAGGAGGGAACAGGACCTGATCAGGGAATCAAATCAGTTGATCTTGTACCGTTGGATTTGAAGTACACTCCACGATGACATGATATCATCTGACGATGAGATGGCAAGGAACTGATTTTGAAGTTTATTAGAAAGAAAAGGAGACTCACAGCCACAGCTGGCAGTTATCTATGGTAACATCAAATCTAACGGTTGTCATTGTTTTCTGTTCTTGCAAAAAGTTTTTTGAAGTTTGTAGTAAAAGAAGAAGCATGTTTGAAAGCTCAGAGCCATGGAGGCAAGAAAAATAAGTAGAAGCAGAAGCTTGTAACAATTGAACGGTCGGATGAACGAGAGGGAGGAGGGAACAGAACCTTACATGGCGGTCGAGCTTTATGCCTCGAGCCGTGCACTCTTATAGGTGCTTGCATGATATCCGACACTACCCGATAAAGTTCAATTTCACTGTAGACTTGTTTGGATCTATAGAATACTGGGGTAGAAAAAACTATTCTCCAAATAAATCTATTTTATCCTGTTTAGCGCCCCCGTAAGAAAAGGAAAAATCATGAGGAAGAGAAAGTTTGCAGGGAAAAGAGAAGAAATTAAAAAACACAAATCTAACACTGCAGTCGGAGACAAAGACAAAAAACAAAAAAAAAAAAACAAAAAAGGTGGGGGAAGGAGATAGAGGGGAAGAGGTGGTAAAGTACCTGTGGCGCGTAGCTCTTGCCTCCAGCCATCCGCTGCATCCGCCGTGATCGTCGTCTTCTCCTCCTCCTCTGTTTCCCTTCTTCCTCTTTTTCCCCTTCTTCTTCTTCTCTGTTTCCTTCTTTCTTTCCCTCCATCTATAGTCCTGTGGAGTGAAACTGAGAGTCAGTAAAGTCTGAAACTCTTTTTCGTAACAACGTTGAAATACAAGGTTCCTGTTATATTAGGTCCGATCACTGTAGCAGAAGAAGAGGGAAAGAAGGCATAATAGAATCCGAGTGAAGGCCGCGATCTTCTTCTTCTTCAGATCCGATCTGAGCGAAGGTGGTGACGGACGGTTCTTGGCACCCGGGGGGGGGGTGGGCGGCGCTCTTGGAAACAGGGGAAGATCGTGATCTGAGCGAGATCCGATTTGGCCGGACTGCAATCTGATATGAGCGATATGATTTGAGCTGTCGGAAAAATAGCATTTGAAAGATCCAGAGGAAGCTTGAGTTGGAAAAGGATAGAAGTTGAGTTCGAAAAAGACGGTGTTTTGAAAGATTCGTAGGATTATTGAGTTGGAAAAGGATGGAAAGTTGGTTTAATCGAGAGAGCACATTCAAAAAAAAAAAAAAAAGAGGCGTTGATGTAACACTCTTTTATTTTTTAGAGTTTTAATATAGATAATTAGTAATACAAGGCGTGTTCAATACGGGCCAAAAAAATCCAAATACCTAATGATATAACAAATAAAGTAAATATAAAATATATAGATATATTATTTAACATTTTAAAATTCACTATGTCAAATTCTATAAAAAAGAAAAAGGAAAAAAAAAGGTGCAATGAGTTAACATAAATTACAAATCAATGTAAGTTTTTTTAGTTAAAGTTGTTGATATATAAGAGTATTAATCTTAGACCAATAACAAATCTCTATATGCTATATTGATTTGAGATACTAATGAAATAATATAAAATGAAGCGACATACGAACTCAAGGTAAATCTTAAATCTTAAATAAAAGATATAAGTATTTGAAACAAATAGTCAATAGGAAAGCAAAATACCTAAGCCATGATTGTAGCTAGTAATGAGAGGAAAAAAAACATTGTAGTGATTATAATGATATTTAAATAATAATAACAACAACAATAATAATAATAACTATTATTATATAATCGTATTTTAAGTAGGTTTTAAAAGTCTAAATGAGGTAAAAACTAAACGAAAAAATAAATTTAGTAAAACTTCTTCCTTAAATTTTCTATTACTAAACTAAAAAAAAACCAAAGTAATAAAGACAAATCTAGTGGCACAAACTCTGGCCACTTAATTTTGGTTGACTCTTCTCTCCTTATATAGTAATGTTGGCTTATTCAACTAAGAAAGAATTAAAATAGAAATTTCAATATCTAATTACTTCAACTATGCTATAATAGCTAATGAAATAGAAGTGATCCCCAACTTATATCACACACGTTGATAAAAAAAATGCCCATCAAACTCACCCACGTACTTAAACATTGCATTAATGATACATTTCCAATACATGAAAAATAAGTAAAGAGAGGATTTTGATGAGAAAAATCACTTGCTATACACCACCCCACTTAGGAGTGTTTTTGTCCAGGCCAACCCGAGCTCGGCGGACTTGAATATGTAATTAGAGCCCTTTTAATAATTGGACTGATCTTAAATTAAGTGATAGAAAGACCAAAACTCGGCCCGACCTATGTAATGAATGTATATAATTTAATTTAATTAATATAAACAATTACTCAAGTAACCACATAATTGATTAAAAAACCCAATTTAGCTTGGCGGGCTTGGGCCTGACTCTTACAGCCAATGTTGGGCTTGACCCAGGCCTAGGCCAATAATTCTAAAGTTGGGTTGGGACTGGATATGCATTAGCCTGGCCCAACCCAACCCATCCCATGAACACCCCTTCTATTCATTTATTCATGGATGCAATGCATACTACATCAGTGGGCTCCACCCTTCATTGCATATTTTGCAGATGGATGAGAGAGAGAAATTAGGGACGGAGAAATTTTATAGAAAATAAAGGAGAGATTTTAGGAAAATTGTTTTTAGTGATCATTTGAACGAATAATCAACCACTTTCTCGTTTTCTTGGAACGAAGTTTCCTTTGATTGGGGATAAACATATTGAGACAAAAAAGCATGTCTTTCAATAAGGAGAAAAACTAGGCAAAGAGATCTTAGTGATTTAGACAGCGAGTAAAAATAGGAATTAAATATTGTTAAGATAATAGTCTCAATACTTTTTTTCAGTTTACGATTTAGCAAGATGGTGTGATATATGAACTAGCTTTTTAAGGCCTATCCAACGGAAAGTAGGTATGTGCAAAAAATCAACCCCATCCAATCATCCTAGCCCCTTCATCTTATCGGTTGGGATGACCATTGGATGGGGTTGATTTTATGCATATACCTAGTTCCAATCATGAGTTTTCAATCCCTCATGCCCTTCATGGTTGGCACAACTCAGGTGGACCTTAAAAAGTTAGCTCAGATACAGCACCATCTCGCTAGACCATTTCGCATATATATATATATTATATGAATCATCTTGTGCATGTCCCTCAAGGAGGGACTGTGCATACTCCTCTATGGGGCCCACTGTGGACCCCACCAAGGGATGGGACCAAAGGAGTTGAAAACATCCATACAAGACCACCCTGGATATCATGTTTAGCCCCAATCACATGCTCCTAACCCTTTCATCAGTGGCCCACAAATCCAATCCATTCAGATTGGTGTACAGTCGATCCAACGGTCTAGTAAATTCGTATCTAACTGAAACTTGCGCTTTGTAATTATCAGTGTGGGCACTGTGTATTGCAAGGTTTGGATTGCCTGATAGATGGGCCCCAACTAGAGTTTTAAAAAAATAGTAAGGGACATATGCACATGAATGAAGCTCCTTCCACCCGATCAAGCTGACAAGGGAGCCCATTTGCTCAAGCTTGTGAGGTCCACATGGGGATAGGGCTGGGAGGGATTCTTAGATCTGCTGAGGCCCTTATTATGGACAAAAAAAAATCAAAGGCTTATGATAAAATTGAGCCCAAAAATGAAAATATATTATTAAAATCTAAGTTTTTGTTGAAGATATTTTAAGAGGAAAAAATCTTAAATATATATATTTTGTTTTTATCTTTCATCATTAATATTCATTCTATGCATCAAGATCCTAACTAGAAAAAGAAAAAATCGAAATAAACTAAAAAATTACAAACCAAAAGAAAAATTATGAATTTCCACCCAATTTTATTTTTCAAGTCATTTTTTGAATTAAGAAAAGATTTTAGGTAGATTTCATGAATTATGTTGTGTATATACTAATGTATTTTTATGTTTATAATTTTTTTTGAAAACTTTGTCATCAAATATTAAGAGACTTTTCTAGAAATTGAGAATATTTGTTGATCAGTACTAATTAAGGCCATCTAAAACCAAGTCGTGTGGATGCCAAGTCCATACAGGTATATAAAAAAACGCAAAGGCTAGGTTGTATAAGTAACCAAAATGGCCATCTCTGGAAATGGAAAAAAAAAAATTCAAGAAATACCATACCATGTGTAGGTAACTAAATACTAAAAATAGAAAAATGATTAAAAATAAGAACAAGGCTAATTAGATTTTATAATCGAAACCTTTTAAACAAATCTAAAAAACAATATGAACAAAGAAAACTACAAAGCTCAATAAACAATATATGTCCAGTTTATTTAGAAATAGAAGAGCAACTTAAACAAATGATAAAGAATACAAAATCTATTGAAAAACAAGAACTCAATTTTTAAATTTACAAAATAACATTTTTACAATTATCAATTGTGCAATAAAAACAATAACAATTAAACACAAAGCAAGGTTCTGCAAGCTAACTCCATCACCAACTCATTTGACTAGCAGTAAGACCACCTAAGACCAAGTCATGCGTGTGCCAAAAGTCCATAAAAATAAATTAGAAAGGGATACAAACAACAAAAAAAAAAAAATAATAAAATAAATGCTCATTAGGTTTTCACCCAATAATGGACATGAGAGAAAGCACCAGTAAAAGTAAATCAAGTAATTAGTAAATAAATGCTCAATAGATTTTCATCCAATTATAGACATGAGAGAAACATCTAGTAGAATTAAATCAAATTAAATTGCTAAGATGGTGTAATCAAGCTAAAATAATAAAAACACCATCGAAGAAAATTGAACACTTTCAACAAGGAAAAAACCCCTCAGATGCCCATGCACAAATAAGTACTTAGTAGAGTTTAGTGCACAGAATATGTCCCATAAGTCCCTTTTCGTGCAAAAAGAATTTTCAAATAAGTGGAGAGAAGAGGAGAGGAGAGACAATAGCGTCACTCCCCTTTTATATGAGCAACACTATGTTACTAATTTCTTCTTCTTCCCTTCTTTCTTCTTCTTTCTCCTCTTCTTTCTCCATCCCTTTCTTACATCTACCTCGTCACTTCCCATTTATACCTTTGCTTCCATTCATCACTACTTTCTTCATCTTCATTGAAGAGGGGGTTTTTAGACATGGTTGTTTGGAGAGATTGATGGTTGGAGTTGGAATTTTTTTTTTTAAAGAAGATTTGGATTGAAAGGAAGGGTTGTAGAGGAAAAGAGTTCGAGAAAAACCAACAGCAATTGAATTTAATAGAAGCAAAGGAATGAATGAAAAGTCGGTAAGGAGATTTGAGAAGAGATGGAGAAAGAGGAGGAAGAAGAAGAAAGTAGCAACGATAGCATCGCTCAAATAAAAGAAAAAAAATCATTACAAAAAAAAATTAATACTAATATAATAAAATGTAAAAAAAAAATCATTTGAGGTAGTGATGGTTAAGGGTAAAAAAATTCTTCACAAGTTAGAATTAAAGTTTCAAAGAAAACAATTAGTTCATCTTAAATAAAGCATCAACTGGAGAAATAAGCATACCTTTGGATGATATGAAGAGTGATCCACTATTGCAAACCCATGATCCAGTAAAATATAAAAAAAATTGTTGTTACTACATATTATAAGTGTTAAATAATAATTTTATAATGAATAGATTGTGCTAATTAAACAATGAACAAAAAACCGAAACCAAACTTAGATATAGAAAAGTAACAGCAAACTTCTACACAAAATCCGTTCAAGCACATTGCCTTTTCAGATATACCAATGAACTTTGGCATAAAACATTATTTAAAAAAATCAGGAACCAAGGTTTGTATCAGATCATGGTGTTTACGGTTATTTGTACCATATGAGGGAGGCCTGTAACGATAAAATGAAGAAAAGGATTTAGAAGAGTACATAGAAATATAATGAAGATTTTACCTATTAAACATCGGAGCCTTTGATACGAAAAAGTGATATCTTTTCGAAAGAAATAATCATCCTTCCATTTTAATTAAAGCTTGCAAATACTAATAAAAGAAAATGTAATTGTGGTTTGGGGTGTGGCCACTGCAGGGAGAAAAAATTGCATGAGTGGGTGGCCTGGTGCCTTGTGTGCAAGAGAGAGAGACTTATAGTAGGAGGGTACGATTAAGGGATGTTAGGGTAGGATGGAATTTGAAGACAGGGAACGGATTTTCATGTGAGGTGGCATTCATGTCAATGGAATTAGATTAAATACGTGACAAAAGGACTCAATTTGGAAGGACAACTGAAATCATGGTGAGATAACTGATGAGCTTGAAGCCCTGTGTGGGATAAGGACTGAGAAAAGTAAAAAAAACATATTTAGGAGATAATTTAGGAGTTTTGAATTTTAAAAGGATTCAATTGTCTAGATTCTTTCCCATTTTAGAAAGGACGAAAATCAATCCTAAAATTCAGGATACAATGAGAAGCATTTGAACATAATAGAAGAGAAGAGAAATCTTTGCATGGAGGATTCTATTTTGCATTGGGTGATTTCAATGGGCCATAATAACATGGGATCATAGAGAGCTCGATCTTTTATGAGGCTTAGGGGGGAGATTTGGAGATGAGCCCACATGACAATTGCTAGTAGAAAAAGGGTTCCAATGGAGAAAAACCTTTTTAGATAGAGTTCTAATCTTGAGGTAATTAAGGAATTTTAAGTTTAACTTTAAATTTCCAGATATAGGATATGGATAGGGAAAGAAAAACTATTGCATGTAATGATGTGGCTGGTTAAAGCACTCTATATTTTCTTGTGTATATATATATATATTTTGAAGAACTTCTATGTGCTGACACGGCACTCTATGCATCCTCCCTCCTTATTGCTTCAATATATAAGATGATATGAAGGATAACTTCTTTTAGTTTTTCTCAATGGTAGTTAGCCAAAAAAAAAAAAAAAAAGCTGGATGGTCAACTACTCTTTATAGTTAGTCAAGAGAGGTTTTGGTAAAAATATAAAATACATGGGCTTTTTGAGGTTTTATAAAAATAGAGGGGCCTTTTTTGTAAAAAAGCAAAAAACTCTTTTTACAAAGTCTTACTACATCAATAATGCATATATACAACTGGTTATATATATTTCTTTATTTGAATTCGTTATATATATTTCTTTATTTGAATTCGTTTATTTCTAATAATATCTTAAAGAAATTATAAGTTTGATTATAATTTTATTCATTAGACACTTAAATACCTTACACATGCGAGGTAATAGAGGCTTGCATGTTTGAGAAAATACAATACAACTTGTACATGTAAGGTGATATAACTCACATATACAAAGAGGGGGATATAAGGTTTAAACCCAAGACTTCCCAATAAAAACCAATGCTCCTTATTACTAAGGTAAAGAGCTATTCTTTTAATAAAATTGTAGATACAATTGCAATGGTTGATCGTATTAAAGACTTTAAAAAGATACAATTATAGATAAAATCATAGATTATCACATTTTATTTGATACTCCATGTACTTGAGGACCTTTATTTTGAAAATCTAACAGTAGTAACTGCTGATCTTCATAACTATATCCCCCATATCGAGGAGATTTATGAAAATTATAAACTTGCAAACTGATAAGAAATCAAGCATATAGCCAACTACTGGTAAATGCAAGCAAAGCTTAACTTCCATTAAATCAATGGTTAGGAGAATCTGATGAGATTGGATTTTTGCTTGATGACTTGATACCTGATGAGAATTGAATTGTATTTATATTACTTTCAGGGAAGATTTTGTATTTATGAAAATATCTGTTTTCTTTTTCTTGGGCCCGGTCTGGGCATGGGGCCTCCCTTTGCTAGTCTAGTAAAATTATATGACTCTATTCAGAAGTACAGATGGTGCGACAAAGTACAATTGTAGTGCGACATAGCCTTTTCTTGTAATATAATATGATGTTAGAGACCGGAGAATGTGCAAGTAAAAAGATCCAAACTTTGTTCTGCTACACCGACAGGAAGATCCTAGGTAGCCATATTTTGTAATTCATCCATCATTAACCATCTATCTAATCATCCAAAGCGAAAAAAGGTACTATTTTATTTCTTTTATTAGTATTATATTCTTTTTCTAAATATTTTTCCTTTTCACTTCAACACCAAATAAAGGAGAAGAATGACTTGGATTGGTATTTGGATATTAAAAAAATGCCACACTTTGTAGTTCTTCTCGGATTTAACTATTTAAGATGATTTTTTTTCTTTTTCCTGTTTTCTCCTTTTTCAAAGTATTCAAATTCATGCCTAATTATTCATTGGATCCTACATTTTGGACTTGATCAATGAGATAGGCCTGAAGAGGCGAGGATCCGAATCAAAGTTCAATGAATTAGTATTGTCGGGTCATGGGGGTCAACCCGGATCCATTTTTATTTCTGAAGTATAGTATTGTCGGGTCATGGGGGTCAACCCGGATCCATTTTTATTTCTGAAGTAATGTGTTCAATTTAATAACTTTTATCACTATCTCATTTTATGATTGTCGTTGCTGTTTTAATGCTTATTTCATATTGTAGGTTTATGTGGATTGAGTGCTTTGGGAACTCTATATCTGAATGACAACTACCTCAACAGCCTTCCAATGTGTATGGGAAACTTTTCCTCACTTCAGGACCTCGATCTATCTTGGAATAATCTTACTAGCCTTTTTGGCAACTCAATACCAGGTATAAGGTCATACTATTTCTCCCCAATTTGAATTCACATGTTTCTCTTGCCTATTAATTGATGCTAATATATATACATATATATATTTGATCAATAACTAGAACTTCCATTAAAAAAGAAACATAAACAATGAGAAGAAAGAAAAGGAACAAGAGATACAAGAGCATTGTACCTCATACATACATCAGACTACATAATGATCCCTTTTCAATAAAACAATCTATCAACCCCTTGTTTAGCTAAAGCATCTGCCATAGAATTTACTGATCTTCACTTATGACGAAATACTACATTAATGCTTAAAAATAAAACCCAAATCTCATTAAAAATGAATTGAAACTTCCTAGGATATACTGTTCAGTTGGATAGCCAAGCGATTGCATTAGAGAAATCGTCCTCCACAATAAAGCTACCATTAAAACTTTTAAAAAAACATTGAAGAGCTTCCAGAATAACCAAAACTTCTGCTTCATTTGAATTATAAATACCTGAATTTTTAGAAAACTTAAACAAAACCTCACCCTTATAGTTACGAAGCACACCTCCAATACGAGTTGGTCCCAGCTTACCTCTTGCAGCTCCATCAACATTAAATGATATTATTTAGAGTAAAATTAGAAAACTCATTCCTTACCAAAGTCCACTTTGCGATCCTCATGCCAATCCTAGAAATCAAATCTATAGTAGAAGATGAAAAGCTCTTAAAGATTTTGTTGCTTCTTTCCATCCAAATAGACCATAAGAAAGCAAATGAAGTCATCCTTCAAAGAATAAGCTCGCAGCCAACAAAATGCCCTCGTAACCAAGACTCTACCACTACTGCAACAGTCTGCGGGCAACACTGATGAAGTGACTCAAAGCTACAGAGCAGAGCCACAATGAAGGAATAAATGGTTAATGGTCTACTCTTCCTTATGACACATTACACAATTATCTGAGATGTTATTAAAAGTCAGCTCCCTTCTTTTTAAATTGTCAGCCATAGAACCCTTTCCTGCAATAGCTAACCAATAAAAAGCCTCAACAATGCCACACCTTTCAAATTAGTTGCTGCTAATATGAAAGGCCATTGGAATTTTAAACATCAGGATGTTTAGGGACTTTATTTGAGAAGTTAGAGTTGGAATACAAAATTTGGGGGTTTTTATTTTCACTAATAAGACGTTCTCTCTTATATATATATTTCCAATTTTCTTTCAAATTAGATGCTAATTTTTTTCCTTTAGGACATCATTGAGTGGTGTAAGTGACTAAAAATTTGGGGTTTTGGGATTTTACACATGTAATGGTCGATTGTGCCAATACAGACAATCGACAGTGGGCAATCTCTTTTGATTCGGATTTTCATTGACTGTAATTAGGTTATGGAGACTTTTTATGCTTTGGGAGGTTGTCTGCAACAGGCAGTGCATGTCAATTGATATGAATTTGTGTGTGTTGTGATCCACACAATCCGCAACCATACATTTACTAGATATTAAAATGGGTCGGCCTTTCCTAAATCCTACATTCATAGATACATTTCTATTACCAGCGTAATATTCCTCTGTTACATTGCGTTTGTAGTTCATTTGATAGTTTATTTTGCGTCTCGTTCACATCTTGGAAAGTCCATCATTGGAGATCATTTGATTATGAACTTCTTTGTATTTAATTCTTAAGTTGTCTAGTGCAACCACAAAGGGCCATAAAGAACATTTTTCATATAACTGCGTCATTACGCAAGTGTGATTGCAAACCTTGGTTGCCCATCAGACTGGCCCACCATGGATGCGATTATTTCCATGATAGGAGTCATTGGATCCTCTCTTTGGCAATTCAAATATCATGGAAACCTTCCACATTCATAAATGTTGCTCAAGAAAATTACCATGTGGGTTAGTAGAATTGGGGTCCGCTCTTGAGAGAACGAGACCATTGATTTAGTGTTATGTATTATTAAAAGTTGGCTCTATGGCAAAATCTCCATCGTTGCTTTAGTGATCAAGACCATGCGTTTGCTGCCATGGAATGATATTACAAAAGTTCCCATGTCGGAAGTTGATAAACATGATTTGTTTTTATGATGTCACAGGATTGAAGCAATTGAGGTATCTGAATCTCGAGTCAAATCAGTTGAGCGATGATGGCATTTCTTCATGGATAGCGAACTTGACATCATTGACTATGCTATTGTTGAGAAACAACACATTGAGAGGCACCAACACCATAAGAGGTAGCCAGTTTTTTTTTTTTTTTTTTGTGTTTTTTTTTTCTTTCTGCTTTCTTAAGAGGTAGTAGCTATTAATTCTCTTGCAATGAGTTTACATTACACAGCCTGAGAACAAAGAATTAAAGATAAAAATCAAAAGTAAATTATCAAAAGATCTGTACTTCATAATAGAAGATAACAACTTGTCCTTCACCCAAGTAAATTAGTCTGGTCAATTGTGCAGTATATCCACCAGATCTTTCATTTTGGCCCTTCACATTTAACTGTCAACATTAATTAGATGGTTTAGAATGATTTGGCTTCTTTTAGTTTTTCTCAAGGATAAATCAGTCAAAAATAAAAAAAGGATGGTCAACTACTCTTTGCAGCTGGTCAAGAGAGGTTTTGCTAAAAATTTAAAATACAGGGGGCTTTTTAGTTTTTATAAAAATAGAGGGTCCTTTTTGTAAAAAAAAACTCTTTTTTTTTTGAAGTTTTACTACAACAATAACACATATGTACAACTGATAGTATATATATTATTTGAACTGACTTATTTTTAATAATATCTAAAAGAAACTCTAAATTTGTTTATATTTTTATTCATTATCGTATCAAAACCATATGTATATTCTTTATTACTTATTTATTTATTTATTGATCAATAATGGTAGATCATATTAAAGATTTAAAAATATGAGGTACATGTTTACACCACAGAATTGTAGACCTTGGTTGCACATCAATCCGGATCCATTTTTAGTACTAAAGTAATGTGTTTAATTTAATGACTTGTGTTTAATTTAATGACTTGTATCACTATCTCATTATATGATTGTTCCTTTGTGTTGCTTATTTCATATTATAGGTTTATGTGGATTGAATGCTCTGAGGACTCTATATCTAGCCAACAACAACCTCAGCAGTCTTCCGATGTGTATGGGAAACTTTTCGTTACTTGAGAACCTCGATCTCAATGAGAATAAGCTTAATAGCCTTTTTGGCAACTCAGTACCAGGTATAAGGCCATATGTTTTCTCCTTAATTTGAATTCATATGTTGCTGGCTAATAGGTAGGGGGAGTTTTAAAGAAAAAAGAAAATAAATTTTTTGCAGTCACAAGGAAATGGCGTTTTTGGCCGTTGGACTACAAAATTTGGGGGCTTTTGATTTTTAGTAATATATGATCTTCTCTTTTATATACTTCCGCCTATGATTTATAAAATCATAGTCTTTTGACCGAATCGAGTGTAAAGAGAAAGAAACAACCAATGCAACTCTGTCAGAGAATCTAATGGTATGATTTGAGTAGAATAATTTGAATATAATGAAAGCAATCTACTTCCACTATGCAGCTTAAACTATCCTAGGTGCACAAAGAGGCCCATCATTGGCCATTAACTAGATATTAGGCCCTTTGTGTCGAATGTGTTGGGCACAACAAATCATTTATTTGGCTTTTTCATTTTATCACACTACACCTTATTCTTTATTTGTGCGATGACCACCTCATTTCTAAAACATTAGTCCACCGGGGCAGCTTGGACCATGCTGGGTACTTGAAGCGGCCCAAGTTTGGCCATTAACTAGCCATTAAGCCCTTCGTGTCAAATGTGTTAGGCAACAACAAATCATGCACTCGGCCTTTTATTTTATCACAGGACCAGTCTCAATTCAAATAGCTATTTCACCACATGGTCCAAACTAAGAAAAAGTGCTTCCCAATAACACAGCTTGAGATATAGTGTACACTGTCTCAGTCATAATCGTAAATATGCAGTTCTAAGAGCTGATATGATGTTTATGAAAGCATATCATCGAGAAAATGGGGTCCAAATCCATGTGAGAAGGGTCTGATTCAGTTTTAGAACTAAAACAGAGCCAAATTGCTCTGCCACATCGAAAAACCTGTAAAAAAAACCTTAAAAAAAAAAAAAAAAGAAAACCAAATCACTCGGGACTTGAACCAATAAGGTCGCCCAATAGCCCTCTTCAATTTCATTGAGATGGGCTCATCAGTAGGGGGATTGTGTGGGGCCCTCAATCAATTTCATGAAAGTAGGTTTTGAAGACTTTGTTTCCTTTGGGAGGTCGTCTGCTAGAGGCAATGCATGTTTGGACTGGTATCTTTTCAAAGTTAATAAAGTCTAAGCAGTGTCCTTTTTGATATTCTTGTGCTTTGCTAGCATTATTTTATAAATCTGTTTCTGTTGTGATCAAGTTTTGTTCAAGCATAGTTCCAGCCTTGTCAAATTTTTGTTAGCAGTGTAACAGACCCTTGTCACAATGCAGTTGTCAAATTTCTCTTGACAGTTGGAATATTGTCATGGAGATCTGCGTGAATCATGACTGGGTCACCTTCACATCTTTGAAAGTCCTACATTGGAGTTCATTTGATTATTAAGTCCCATGCATTTAATTCTCAGGTTATCTAGTGCAACCACAATGGGCCATAAAGAACATTTTTCATATAATTGCATCATTACTCAAGTATGATTGCAGACCTTGGTTGCCCATCAAACTCGCCCACAATGGACGTGATTATTTCCATGATAGGAATCATTGGATCCTCTCTTTGGCAATTCAAATATCATGGAGACCTGCCACATTCGTAAATTTTGCTCAAAAGGATTGCCATGTGGGTGACTAGAACTGGGGTCCATTCTTGAGTGATCGAGACCAATGATTTAGTATTATGTATCATTGTAAGTTGGCTCTGTGGCAAAATCTTCATCATTGATTTAGTGATCAAGACCACAAGTCTGCTGCTATGGAATGTTGTTACAAAAGTTCCCATGTCGAGGGTAAATCTAAATCTAGGACATGACTCTATCTGAAATCATGGACCGCAAGTTGACTGGTAGTGCATCGGGCCACTTGATAAATATGAATTGTTTTTATGATTTCACAGGACTAAAGCAATTGCAAACATTGGATCTCGAATCAAATCATTTGACAGATGATGGCATTTCTCCTTGGATATCAAACTTGACATCGTTGACTAGCCTAACGTTGGCAAACAACACATTGACAGGCTCGGACACTACCATGAAAGGTACCAGCTATTAATTCTCTTGCAATGGTTTATATTAAGCAACCTGAGAAAAAAGGATTCAAGAGAAATAAAAAAGAGTAAATTATCAAAAGATCCATCCTTTTTAACAGAAAATGACAACTTACCCTTCACCCAAGTAAATTAGTCTTTAGAATTTGGCAGCATATCTACAAGAGCTTTCATTTTGGCCCTTCACATTTAACCTTTTCAATAACCTTTATTTACAAGCTCCTCTAGTGCAAATAGAAATTCAATTTAGAAGTAGGCAAAATTATTATAGGATTTAGAAGAAAGAGGCTCTTATATAGTAGTATGTTAGGGATGGAGAGTAAATGGTGAAAGAAGGAGATCACATGTGCAATGCTGCTCTATGGGGCCCAGTTGGGCACATGGACACCTTTGAGTGGGGCAGTCCCTTGGATGCTCTTTTCATCCTATAATCCGGCATTATGATTAGACAAATATTGATGGTTCATAAATATCTGAATAAAAGAGATATTGAAAATTGTATAGACTATTGTGCTATTAAACTTATAAGACATACAATAAAAACTTTGGGTGATAATCATTAAATATCCCATACAAAAGGATTCTCATATTGAAGAAAATCAAATTAGTGTCATATAAGGAAAGTCCCAACAGGCAACAGAAGGTTTTCCTTTTATGTACAACTAATGAAAATTTTTAAAGAGAAGGTATAAGATTTAAGCATGGTCATTATGATCTATAGAAGGATTATGTTAGGGTATTGAATCAATTGCTTCAACGCACATTAATGATAAAAAAGGCATATCATATTATTATATCAAATTTACCAAGAACGAGGGAGTAAAGAGGATGACAAGTGCGAGAAGGTTTGCAAATTGAGTAGCTTAGACACGTGTGTTTGATCGGCTGACAAAGTCTGATGAGGCATCACTTAAGATGTAAGAAGATATTCGACAGGTAAAGTAACATCCAAAACCCAACTCTCTTCCAAGGTCAAATTCCACTTTTGTTTCCAATAGTTTTTAAAAAAAAAATCAAAATTTTGTATCTATAATGGTAAGAAAAGAAGAAAAAAACAAAACAAAATGAAATTTGGTATCTATAATGGTAGGGGAGCCTTTTTGGTTTAGTGGTCACATAAGGTAATTTTTTTAGTGAAATCCTCTGCTTAATAATACTTCTAATGATATAAAATAACACATCAAATGATACTTAAAAATGCTTCTAATAATATATTAAATAATATAAAACAAAAATTTCTGATGATACTTAATAATACTTTTAATGATAGTTATTTTATATGCAAAAAGTGTTGCATATGTAAAACTAATCAATAGTACTTGATAATATCTTCAAATTTTAATAATTTAGCCCTCTCTCAATATATCTAATAAATCATCTAAATCATTACTATCATCATATAACCAATCATGTGCACAAAGTAAAGTCTTTACTATCATTTATTTTAAACAAGTCTGTGGGCTAAGTATCCTTCCTCCAATGCTAAATGCAGACTCAAAAGCAACTGTGGAAATATGAATAATTAAAATATAATGAGTAATATTTGATAAAATTGGATACTTCATTAAATTAATTTTCTACCAATGTAATATCTAATGTTGTAGATTATTCTCTAGAGTTTTCCGACTAATGATCTATTTTGAGTTTTTCCTTGATTGTTGTTTTTCTTGTTCTTTTCTTTTATATACCGAAAGAATTCATCTTCATCATCATCACATGATGGCATATTGCTTGGTTCAACTTCATCCTCTGAATTAGAATTATTACTTAATTTCCCACAATGATCCTCAGAAAGATTTCTAAAAATGTTTAAGAGTTTCATTTGTATGCATTCTTATAATTAGACACTATATATAATTATACCATATATATAATTTGTATGTATTGTATATAATTTGCTAAAACTAATTAGACCATATATATAATTATAAGGGGCATTTCAAACCATATATATAATTATATATATATATATTAAAATGAAGAAAGAATATGAGGGCCTAGCCGGGCATGTTATTGTCCTAGCCCGTCCCTCAAAATTAGAGGGCCTGCAAAAAATGTTCCTATCCCAGTCCTAGGGCTTTTTGAAAATTTGAAAGCCCTCAATTTAAGTGTTTTTTAAGAGTCGAGCCTGGCCTCCTTGTCAAAGGGCCAAATTGACAAGCTTAGTTGAGAGCCCCGACACCATAAGAGGTAGCAACTGATAAAATATATATTATTTGAATTGACATATTTCTAATAATATCTAAAAGAAACTCTAAATTTGTTTATATTTTTATTCATTATCATATCACAACCATATGTATATTCATTATCACTTATTCATTTATTTTTTGATCAATAATGGTAGATCATATTACATATTTAAAAATATGAGGTACATGTTTACACCGTAGAATTGCAGACCTTTGTTGGCCATTGAGCCAAATCCAGTTTTAGTCCTAAAGTAATGTGTTTAATTTAATGACTTGTATCACTATCTCATTTTATGATTGTGCTCTTGCATTGCTTATTTCATATTGTAGGTTTATGTGGATTGAGCGCTCTGATGACTCTGGATCTAAGCAGCAACAACCTTAGCAGTGTTCCAATGTGTATGGGAAACTTTTCATTACTTGAGACCCTCTATCTCTATGAGAACAAGCTTAATAGCCTTTTTGGCAACTCATCAATACCAGGTATAAGGCCATACGTTTTCTCCTTAATTGGAATTCATCGGTATTTGTTGTTGCTAATAAGGTTGCCAGTGGGTGCCACCTTATCTATATTAGACTGAATTTTTTTTAAAAAAAGGAAAAAGATAAAAATTTTGAAGTTACACAAAAAACGGTCTTTTTGGCCATTGGGCTACAAAATTTGGGGGCTTTTGATTTTTACTAATATGATCTTTTCTTTTATATACCTCCTTCTCTTATGTGTTTTTTAATAATCATAGTCTTTTTGACCCAATCGAGTTTTAAATGTAAAGAGAAAGAAACAACCATTGCAACTCTGTCATATAATCTAGTGGCATGATTTAATTAGAATAATCTGAATATAATGAAAGCAATCTACTTCCACTATGTAGCTTGGACTATGCTTGGTGCCTGAAGAGGCCTAACATTGGCCATTAACTAGAAATTGGGCCCTTTGTGTCAAATGTGTTGGGGCACAGCAAATCATTTATTTGGCTTTTTCATTTTATCACACTGCACCTTATTCTTTATTTGTGCGATGGGCAGCCTCATTTCTAAAACATTAGTCCACCAATGCAGCTTGGACTACACTGGGTACTTGAAGAGGCCCAGCTTTGGCCATTAACTACATATTAGGCCCTTTGTGTCAAATGCTTTGGGCCACAACAAATCATGTACTTGGCCTTTTATATTATCACAGGACTAGACTCAATTCAATCAGCTATTTTGCCACATTACGGGGTCCAAACTAAGAAAATGTGCTTCACAATAGCATAGCTTGAGAGCTAGTGTAGCCCGTCTAGCCCGTCTAAGTCACAATCGTAAATATGCAGTTCCAAGAGCTTGTTTGTTTGCAATACATAGGAATTAAATATATAAAAATATAGATAATTCATGCCATCAATGTTTAAAAATGAAGTCCAAATTAATTTTCCAAAAATGCCAGTCAAATAACCACTTTTGTAATGAAAATTGAATCCAGGTAAGATCAATGTTGGAAAACTTGTGACTCATACTCGACTCATCCAATGCCAAAAAAAGAAAAAAGGAAGGACTCAGATAGAGTCACCACGGAGACTTAGGGGAGTCATTTTTTTAAATAATTTTAAAAGTATTTAAAAATGAATTCATTTGTTATAAAATGTAAATAAACATTTATTTACATGCATTCATGATAATCAATTTAAATTAATAAATTTATATATGTAATAAGGAAATAACAAAAATAAATATTGTAAATAACATAATTTTCTAGTCCAAATAATGAATATAAAAGATCTAATAAAAGTTTTAATTTACATTCTAGTCATCAATTTTAAATTGTTGACTCCAAACATCATGTACAATTACTCATAAATAAATTTTAATTAGACAAAATTAGACCTACCTATAAATGGTTTAGAATATAAACAACTTATTAAAATGAGATAAAATAACACATCAAATGATACTTGAAAATACTTCTAATGATATATTAAATAATACTATATTTAACTCACTCTTTCATGAAAACTAGATGACTCGGGAGAGTCAAGAGTCCACTTATAAAGTTTTCCAACTATCTCCAACTATGGATAAGATGAGAAATAAATATCAAGCTATCATTCATGTAGGTCAGTTTTTGAGTGATCAAGAACAATGATTTAGTATTTCATCATTATCAGTTGACTCAGCAGCAAAATCTCCATCATTGATTTATAGTAATTAAGACCATGTCATGTCCGCTGTTGGGAAATTTTATTGCATGTGGAGGATAATTCTCGGATGTGGCCCGGTCTAAAATTATGGACCACCAGTTGACTGAAGTGGTAGGGGCCACTTGAAGTTGATAATCATGAATTGCTTTTTTGATGTCACAGGACTAAAGAAATTGCAGGAACTGGATCTCCATTCAAATCAGTTGACAAATGATAACATTTCTCCTTGGATATCAAACTTGACATCATTGACTGTACTATGGTTGGGATACAATACATTAGGAGGGTCTGACACCATGAGAGGTACCATGTTTTTTTTTTAAATTTAAATTGTTATTTTTCTATAAAAAAACATTCCTCAACAAAATTTGGGAAATGATTTTTCTGGTACAAAAGTACATCTTGGGCTAAATTAACTTTTACTCTTATATGCTTTTTGTAGCAATGGGTTTTATATTAAACATTCTCAATGAATGATTATCCGAAACTTATCTACATGCCCATCACTTCAGTTATAAGTAGAGGCGGCAAAAAGTGGCCTGACCCTAACCCCACCTATGGACCAACCGAGCCTGTTACCAACCCTAGTTATAACAATCTTTAGGATTTGGCGGTATCCACCATACTTTTCAATAACCATTATTTAAAAAGGCTCCTTTAATAAAAATTTATAGAAATTCAATTAGAAGTAGGCAAAATTATAATAGATTTTAGAGGAAACAGGGTCTCATCCAGCAGAATGTAAGGAATGGAGAGTGACTGCTGAAAGATTGAAGATCTGCACAGCGAAGCCATAGTAACGGTTGCAATAGAATTGTTTTTATTTTGATCGAATTCACTTTTTCCTAATAATATCTTAAATAGATTCTAGATTCGCTTAAATTTTTATTCATTATCATTTCACAGCCTTATGTATATTCATTATCACATTTTTGTGGGATATTCCACATACTGGAGGACCTTTATTTTAAACAATTCGGATTTCTATAGAATTTGGTCATTGTCCTCGACTTATTTAGTACTTAGAATATATAAAATCTAATTGCAGTCACCGTTGATCCTCATAACCAATTAACCATTTCCCCTACCGAGAAGATTTATGAAAATTCTAAAATCAGTAAACTTTTTAAAAAAAAAAACAACGATATAACTAATTGCTGTTAAATCCAGGCTGAGCTGAACTGCCATTAAATCGATGGTTATGATAAATCAATGGTTATGATAATGCGATGAGATTGAGTTTTTGCATGACCTTATCCCTTATGAGAATTGGAAATGACAAGAAGATCCTAGTCATCTTTTGTTTGGCCTTCTGTCTCAGTTGAGGACTGCTCAACTTTTGTAATTCATCATTAGCCATCTATCTAATTATCCAAAAGAAAAAATATATATTTCTAAATATTTCTTCTAATAGCATTATCTTTTTTTATAAATAATTTTCCTTTCCACTATCAACACTGGATAAAGGAGGAGAATGAGTCGGATTTGTAGTCGGCTATTAAAAAATACCACACTTTTTAATTTTTGCTTAGGAGCAACTATTTAAGATTATTTTTTTTCCTTTTTTTCCTTTTTTCTATTTTTTCCTTTTCAAAGGATTCCAAATCATGCAACCAAGAATACAACACATTGACAGGATACTCCACAAGTATCAAATGGGGAAGTATCAGATCATGCAGTTAATAGAACCTTCATATCACATGGCGGCAAAGGGTGGGTAAGAGGCAATCATGGGTAAAAAAGGATTGATATAAAGAAGCCAGGTCCTTCATAGGTAAGAGCATGGAATTAATTGATATAACAAAATTGAAGATAAAAAAACTAAGCATCTTTTTTTAATGAAAACACATTGAAAGGAGAGACTGCTAGGGACATTAGGAAGGATTGAACCTTTTCTTTTGATTGTAGTTAGTCACATAAAAGGAAACATACAAGGGGGAAAAAGATTGAAGGTTATAATAGTCAAGATTGTATTAGAAAAAGCTTTTAAATATAGTTAATGCATATCAACCTCATTGAGGAAAAAGTAGGAATGGCAATTGGTCAGTTTTAAACAGGGGCCTGCTGTGACCCGCTCCTATTAGGGGCAGGTTTGATAAGGTTTAGATTGAGTATGGTTTTTCATACATAAACCTGAGCCGGGTCCTGGGCGAGTTTGGATTTTTTAGTACATCAACCCGATCCGCCCAATATCTTTTTACTTCATATATTATTCAATGCATTTATTATTCTATAAGAGTTCAATGGTACAAATGATAATGAAAAGAGATGCTTTTTTAGAGATCATGGTTTCAAATCCCAATGTAGCCAAGCACGTTTGGTAAATGTGCTTTTCAGCGTGAAACGCAAAATACATGCGTCTCCATTCCATGTGTTTGTGGAAAGGCAGAGTTGGACAACCCCCCCCCCCCCCCCCCCCCCCATGTGGATTCCATAGCAACGTAGAACGGGGGCTATTGGGTGTGTTGCTGATCACACATTTGTGGGTCCTACATACTAGATCATAACTGTTAAGATTATTTTCCATCCCAAGAATGGCTACAAGACCAATTTTCAGCTTTTGAATCATCTCCTACGCAGAGATATTTTTAAAAACGTAATCAATGCTAGAGATGCAAATTTGGACTTCTATAGGCCCTTTTTCAAAATTCAAGACCATTGGATGTGATCTAGAGGCCAAGAACAATTATGGGACAAAATTCAGAACGTGAAGCTGTGTAGATCATGAGATATTGGCCAAAGTGCTCTAAACCGTTGATTTCTTTAAGATCTCTTCACTGGAAATCTTCTATTTTGCCAAACCTGAATTTTTTTACGGAGGATGCACTGATTCCAAGGGTAAGGATGGAATCAACACACGCATAGAATTCCCTCATCCCCACATATGTTTGCCAAAAGTGCCCTTAAGGAAGGTAGGCGATGGATAGTTCATGACACTGACATATTGCTTTGGCGAAGGAACAACATTAAAGAAGCTATCCTCGACTTTGTTGCAGGCTTTGATCTTGCATAAGCTAATACACATTTCAGGAAGAAAGATAAAACAACCTTTGGCCTTTTAGAGTGAACCATGCAGAGCTTATACAAACTGAGTTTTAAATAGCCATATATGCTCTACGCCGCATACAATGTAACATTCAATTTATATATGCCCAGTTCAAATTGGGTATCTGTAACCCAAGCCTCACACAAATTCCAAGGTAGTTTATAAACCCACGCGGGCAGCCAAAATCTGGCCTAGGTATATATTAGTTACCACATTTTGAACTTGAATGAGATATGGATCAAAGAGGTCAGGATCTGACTAGAGTTCAATGAATTAGTTCCATTAGGTTCATTGGGTCAACCTAGGTGTATTTTCATCAAGATTCGACCGGAGTTCAATGAATTAGTTCCACGGGGTTCATTGGCTCAACTCAGGTGTATTTTCAGTCCTAAGTGATCTATTTAATTTTCAAAGTTTTTTAAAAGGCCCTTATATTTTCACGAAACCTCATCGGATATTTAATGTTTTTATTACTAAAATGTCCCTTCATTGATATTCTAACTGTGCAATAATTTGTTTTTGAAAACTTGGGCTCAACACGGGTTATTGTGATAGTACTATTTATTCTAATTGCATTGGAGCGCATGCCCACTTGAGTTTGAGTCCTCATTTGGCTAAAATAACTTACTCTGGGAAGCTTGACATAAAAAACAGACTAAGAACAAATGATTAAAGGTGAAAATCAACAATGAAAAACTATCAAAAGAATTCTCCTTTCTACGGGAAAATGACTATTGACACTTGCCCTCTGGTAAATTAAACGCTGAGAATTTGGCGGTACCTGCAAGGGTTTTCATTTTGGTCCTTCACTCTTCACTTTTTTAATGACCTTTATTGATAAGCTCCTTTAGCATGAGTTTCAAGAAACTCCATTAGAAGTACTTAGCGGAAAGGGGCTCTCATTTAGTGGTATTGAAGGGGTGGAGAGTAAATTGTAAAAGGTAGAGATCTAAAGGGAATCATAATATTTTTTTAAGATTTAGTTTACTTGGATAAAGGGTGGTCAACCATATCCTGTGAAATTTTCTTCTACTAATTGTGCTAGCATGGAAAAACTTCCTAATTCTATCAAAACCACTCCTTAAGCAAAAGTTCCCCAAACTTTTGTCACCGCAATTCACACGGCATCTTACATTCCAACTCCAAAGGATTTGGCTAAGTTAAATTTTGATGTATCTATTAATATAGCCACCAGGAGTTCTTGTATACAGGGGTCAATGGTAATCATAAACTCTAGCGAGTTCTAAACTGATTTGGAGTTAAAGCAAGAATTTGAGTAATGATAATCTACTAATTGAGGGGGGACTCTCACTTGATTATATAAATTTTGCAACAACACAACACAATCTCTTGGAAGATGCTGGTATTGTGGAGGAAGATCTACAACATACCTTTAATTAGTAAGCACATTTCTACCGGTGTTCAACCAATGGAGTCGTTTGGCCTAACTGGCAGCACCAATAAGCACTGTCTTTTGCATTCCTTTCTCTCATCATCCAAACATCGTACAAAACCACTTGCAACGAAAAATCACGGATAACAAGTCATTTCCTTCTTCAATGGCACAAAATTACTTGCGAGAAAAAATCCCCCTTTAAAGAGAGAAAGAAGCACTTTCATAAAAATTATTTTGATAGATGGATTTTGGCTTCTTTTCTTATTTGAGTTGGACACACCAATCCAAACCGGATTGATAAGTCAAGTCTATATTGATCATATTGACCATAATGCCTATGATTATGATAATGATGAGTTTTCATTTTTAATTTTGGTGACTTTTCTTTTTAAATTTTGGTCTTTTTGTTATTCATGCAGGGTTTTGTAGCTTAAGGAACCTGGAAGCTTTAGATATCGAAATGAACTCATTTGGGGACATTTTAGAGCCATGTTTTGGTAATATGCATAGTCTCAGCTATCTAAATCTTCGTCATAATCAATTCAAAGGAACCATTCCATCATCCATTTTTAGCAACTTGACAATGTTAGAGGACATCTATGTATCACAAAACCAATTTAATGGTTTTCTTTCTTTTTCAACGTTTGCTAATCTCTCAAAGCTTTCATTCGTTGACCTTTCAGAAAATATACATTTAGAGGTTGAAACCGAGAGCACCATGTGGTTTCCAGCTTTCCAACTGGAGTTTTTGTTGCTAAACGATTGCATTCTTAACAAACGTACCGGCTCTGGCATTCCAACCTTCATCTCCACTCAACAGAGTTTACACTTCTTAGAGTTAGGTCATACCTCCCTTAAAGGAACAATTCCTTCTTGGTTATTGTACAATCTCACTATTAATTCCTTGAGTCTCAGAGGTAACTTCCTAGAAGGCCCATTTCCCAAGTCAACACAGTATAATATGTCATGGATCCAAGTTCTTGACATTTCCAACAACAATTTTTCAGGTGAGCTTCCTCTAGACATTGGCACCCTTTTTCCCAATCTAGTTATTTTCAACATGTCCAAAAATGAGTTACAGGGTGTTATCCCTTTATCCTTGAGCAAGTTGCAGATGTTGAAAACATTGGACTTATCACAAAACAAACTCTCCGGAGATATGCCAAAAGGTTTGATTGGAAACAATACCTCGCTCAAATATTTAAAACTATCAAACAATGAATTGAAGGGCAACATTCTTTCAAGATATTGGAACATGACCGAGTTGGCAGTTTTGTTACTTGATAACAATGAGTTTACTGGAACCATCTCATTCAACATGCTGAGGAGTCCTTCATTGATCGTTCTTGATCTAAGAGGGAACAAGCTATCAGGTTCTATTCCCCACTGGTTACCATCCCTTGTGAACTTGGCATTTCTTCTCCTTGGTGAAAACTCCTTTGATGGATCTATCCCGACACAACTTTGCCAATTGCAAAATTTGCATATTTTGGATCTCTCAAGTAACAGAATTTCAGGAAGCATACCCTCTTGTCTCAACAATATTTCCTCTTGGATGACAGAAATCCCAATCCGAATTGACCAATCACTTGGACCACAGTATGAACGATTTATCCTCAAGGGTTATAAAAAGCATGGATTCGACCCGATATATACTAGTGTTAAAACTAATTTAAATACCAAGGGTACAATCCGAACTTATGAGGGTCTTCCTTTTTCTTTGATCACTGGTATCGATCTGTCCATGAATCAACTGACAGGTAGTATTCCATTCCAAATGGGAAACTTGACAGAACTTCGCTTTCTAAACATGTCTCGCAATCTTTTGTCTGGCCCTTTTCCAGAGTCCTTTCAAAGCTTGGAAAACATTGAGAGTTTGGATCTTTCACATAACAAGTTAGTCGGGATGATTCCACCTCAAATAGTTCAACTTCACTCACTTTCCACCTTTAGTGTTGCCTTCAACAATCTATCAGGTGTGATCCCATATGAGAAGCAATTTCTTACATTCAATGAGACTAGCTACCTGGGTAATGATGATCTTTGTGGACCACCTTTACAGAGGAATTGCTCATTCAACAACACAACTCCAACTCGAGATAGCAAAGGAGAAGAAGAAGACAACTCTGAGATCCTGGACAATCCCATATTTTTCTACTCAGTGGTGGCTATTTCATATGCTTTGGGATTCTGGAGTTTCATTGCTCTCATTTGCAATAAGAACCGGCGAGAAATTTTTTTTAGGGCTGTGGATAGGTGCTATGAATGGGTGTATGTAAACTTTCAATTGTTTCAGCTATACCTAAGAGGTTATTGTAATTAAAAATGCTGCTTTGTTTTGACTTGGTAAGTGTTACTATTACTCTTGATTTGAGACACTAGTTATTTGTGGTGATTGGATTTTTCAACGAAGCCAATTTAATTTCTCATAGAAATGAGTTAAACAATACAGTGCAAAATTAATCTATGAGGACCACATTCTTATTACATGAGGAGAGAGTTATAGATATCAATTAAACTTTTGCAATATTATTGCGATATTTTCATACCAGGTTCGTATATGTTTGAACTATTGATCAAAACTAGTCTAAAAGACTGTGATTTATCTGATTTACAATATTCCGTTTCGTTACAATGATGGTAGGTTGATTTAATATAAGTGGCAGTTTCCACCGACAGACTACCATAAATAAAAACGCTTATTAAATTTGTCATATATAAAAAATCAGTCTATGAGGTGTTACTTGCCACCTGATAAAAAGGAATGAAATTGAGTGATAGATATGAAAGTAATGAACAATTTGCAGTCAATGCTTTTGATCGAATGGCTAACAAGTTTAAATGTGGCCCTTTTTATAAAAATTTAATAAATGAAAACCTATTTTTTAATAGAAATGTAATGCTATGGGATTCAAGATCTTGTTACCACGGATGAAAGCAAACTATTAAAATGGCCTGTTCATATGAAGAATGTAGGACGCCCACACATGATGATAGCATAAATAATTGAATCCAACTTGAATTCACAAGTAGAGTCTCAGTAATGGCCCTCTTAGGAATTATAATTTGGACCTGCCTTTAAATTTATGATGTGGGATCCGCCTTTTAAAAAATCACAGCTTGAAAATACCTTTAGAAATTGAGTGCTTTGAATTTCACCAAAAAATCTCCCTCTTGAAATTCTAGATTCTCTTGAAATTCTAGATTCTTACACGAGCTTAATGTAGCATTTACAAATTGTTATTTTTTAGCATTTTTAAGTTTCAGAATTTTAGAGTTTTCGAAATTTTGCAAATGAAACAAGAAATTCCTAACAAGAATTTCAAAATTTTTGTGCTCTAGCAAAAAAACAAGCACAAAGAATTGAAGTCGCTTTTTTTTAACCAAAAAAAGATCGTCCTTAGAGTAAAATCACATTTGGATCAATTTATAGAATTCTTTTAGGGGTTGTTTGTTTACTTTCATTTACATATGTAAATAATGTGGATGCATAATGGTTACGCACATTCACGTTTGTTTCAATTAATTTACACATGAAGTGTGTAAAGTACATGTAAAAATGGTATGAAAAGTAGTCTTTTTTATGCTCAAAATTTTCACACCTCAACAGGTTTGAAATACTTTTACACTGAACTATTACCAGGTGGTGCTATAGGGTTGTATATGAGCAGTCCACCTTTTATTATTTTTAAAATTTTTGTGGGCTCCATTTGTAAAATCAAACCCGATGATCCTCTTCAAAAGCTCAAACACGGCATGTATCCAATTTTCAACCGTTGATATTTTTTAGATGTTGAGATATCACTATATAATTACAGTCATTGGATTAATCTATTGTAAATGACACAATTAGTCTACCTTTTATAATTATTTTATTTGTATGGGACCCATTTGTAAAATCAGAACTGAACATCCAATTTTCAACCTTTGATATTGGTTGGATGTTGAGATATCATCAAAACATTACAAACGTTTGATTAATATATTGTAAATGACATTTTTAGTCCACCTTTTATGATTTTTTATTTTTGTGGGACCACTTGCGAAATCAAAACCTATCATCCTCTTGGGAAACTCAAACACCGCAACGTATTCAATTTTCAACCATTGATGCTACCTGGATATTGAAATATCTTCTGAAAAATGTATCATCTATTCATATATTCACATGTAAAATATTATAATAGTAACAAACAGTGCATTTTCTGACCCACATGTGAATTACTTTCACTACAAATAAATAACTCTCAAAGATATAAAAGAAATTGTCAATTGAAAGTTCGTGTCTATGGTTGTTGTATCCAATATTAAATTTTCTTATGAAAAGACTCCCTATATAATAATCAACAAAGTTAACTGATCATATCTCATTGAAATTATTGAATTAGAAATGTGTTTTACAAATGGAAAATTTTCAGATGGGGCCAAACTCTCACCGACTTTCCAAAACATGACAAACTAAAAGGCACTTTTAAATATGGGCCTTTTAAGGTTGTTTCCAATAACGAAAATCTCTCACATATGCATCCAAACAGCCTAGATGGTGGGGCTACCTTCAAAGACCCCTTTTAAACACTCGCTTGGGTGCTCCCGAAAGATACGCTAATGTTCAACAGCGCACTGAACTCAAAATATCCAAGTGCTAGTTAGATAAGGACCCAAAAAAGCTTAGATATTTTGCCATCCATCGTTTTTCAGGCTCTTTGATTACAAATATCATGTGCCATCAGTGTCCGATCTCTAACATGCATCAAAGAGTCATGTGAATTGTGCACCCTTTGGTTGCCGTGGAGTGATTGGAGGGTTTGGCCTTTTCCTGAGCCACTTGCAAACGTTAGTCTTCTCTTATTAAACAATAAATAAGATAAAAATTGCATTGCAGAAGTTGTTAGAATGCTTATCCAAAACTCTATCACAATTAATCGTCGCGATGGATCGAATCATCAAACTTTGATACATCGAGTGTGCATGAAAGTTTCATTTTATATATATATATATATATATATCTTTTCAAACACCAAAAATATTAAATGTTGAATATGTGTTAAAGACTAGAACTAAAAGTTACTGAATACTCGGGACTTGAGAATTGGCTTTGTGGCCGGTAACTTGTTTTATGTTACCCACCAAGGATCTTTGAAATTTCCTCCCTTAACTACTTGGCCAGACCGGAAAAAAATAAAAATACTGACAACCTCGCTTGTAAAATCATATCAAAATATGCTAAGTTTTGAACATGCATCTTTGTATAAAACTTTGCACCTATAGCTACAAAAATTATCCAATGAGAACACCCTAGATTACCCTTCCCACTTTAATCAGAGCGAGACTCTGACATGCAATAGTTTTGATCCATCGGCATGATTTCATCCAACGGTAGATATCAATCCCATGCATTCCCCCAAACAGGATGAGAGATTGATCCAATGGTCCCAATTGAGACAACAAGGCCAATTAGTCAACTGTTTTGACGGATGCAATGGGCCATTCAGAAATTGGGCAGAGCTCAGACCACAGTCGTCCCTGGCGAAAAGATAGTGAGCACATCGCGACAGAACTGATGAACCTCTGCGTATTAATAAATTTTTTAAAACACCTTATCCTTATCCAGTCCATTACATTCTATTCCGTTCGAAATCAAAACCGCTTTCTTTCTTTGTTTCTTTAGAGCAGAGATGATGAGCTCCGTTCCTTTTCCCTCTTCTTCTTCTCCGTCTTTTCTTCTTGAAGCTCACGACTTGTCACGCTTGAGAGCTTCTTCAACGATCTGCAACAATTATTCTCAGAGAAGCAGCGCCTACAATATTCCAAAGCTCCAGCCTTTTAGCAGAAGCAAGATCGAGCGCGGAGTTAAGGAGCCTTCCTTTATCCAAAAGACAGAAAACGAGCTCGCAGGTAAAGCATCTCCTTCTTCTCCTTCTTCTTCTTCTTCTTCTTCTTCTTCTCATACTGGATATGAAGATCTGAGGTAGTTTACGTGGTTGATTTCTTCTCTCTGTGAAGGATCTTTGTGTTTTGGGAATCTTTTTCTCTTTTTTGCAGGTTTTTCTTTACTTTATACGGTAATAGATCTGTGTGGTTTACGTGGAATCTGTGGCTGAAATCGATGGATATGGATTCCGAAATGGATCAGAAATACATGTTTCATGATATGAGGATCTGGATCTGCCTTTTTGAGGAATGTTTTCGTGGAATCTGCGGTTGATGTGTCGGTTCTTTTCTTTTCTTTTCTCTGATTCTTTCGATTGCAATCGGTGGATAGAATTAGATTCCGAAATGGATCGGTAATATAGGTTGGTTGAATCCTGATGCGGTTATTATTTGAATCATGCTTTCTTGCACTCTTTTTGGATATGCGGATCATCTGTTCTTCTTCTTGTGACTTATATCTTTTCTTCTTCTGTTCCTAAAATCGTTAGAATCTGTCGTTTGTTTCTACGAATCTACGCTCCGTAGATTTCTTTTTTCTTTTCAGTGAAAATTTTTCGTAGATTGGTTCAGATACTTTATTTTCTCTATTTGAATCTTCAGATCTTGACGCTTCTCTCTTTTCTTATTCCTTGTCTTATTCTTTTATTAATTGGTGAGAATCTGCTATTTGAGATTCGTGTCGTTGCTTTTCTTACTGCTCTTCTTTGTGTAATAAGAGATTTCTGATTTACAATATGTTATTCTTTCACATATAGTTACACATATCATCTTCTTATATAAAGTTAGCCAATCAGCAATATGAGCATAACAACCAAATTCAGCTTAAAACAGAACACCAATGATATCTAAGTAAGACAGTAAGTTTTGCTGCCAAATTACAATGAGAACTTCATTAAAAACATACAACCTGTGCAGTCAAATTAAAATTATGGTGAGCACGTCTTTCCAACTTACATACCACACATCCAACATACAATCTGTAGTTAATTTTGGGCAGTTTGAATTCAAAGAAGTGCAACACTTTTTGGCCAGGCCAACCCTCTTTGTGTCAAGTTCAAGCTTTAGGTCTTTCAGTGTCAGGTCAAGTTTCAACCTAATTTCGAAAAATTGATCAAATGGAGAAAAGTTAAAATATGCAAATGACTCAAGACTCAAGTCAAGATTTCTGTGTGTTTTTGTCAAAAGGCATGTACAATTTATAGATTTAAAACACATTTTCAAGATTTAGGAAAGAAAAACCTAAGAGAAGCTTTTTCTTCCAAACAGAAATCACCTCAAAACCAATTCCAATTCCCAGAGCCTTGAAAATTCATATAGTAAGCCTCAGCAACCCTTGTGCCACAAATAAAAAAGGGCCAGATGAAAACTAAATATGGATTATTAATTTGTAAATCAACCATGATATAGACACAGCTCATGGATGTGTCAACTGGCCAGTGGTCAAATATTGTAGTTATTGATTACAAAATTTTATTGTTATGCAAAAACAGGTAGTTGAATTAAATGGTTATACATTTGCAATCAATGGTCTGAATCATTACCAAGATGAACCAATCAATGGTTTACAAAGTTGATACAATTTATACATGGCACTCGACGCAACCAAGATACAGCACACACTATCCTAAATTGACGTGAAGTCTAAAGTTAAGATATTGTGAAGGTTTTGAACAAATGTCATCATGACACCAGATGAATTGAAAATTGCACTAATACCTTCAGCTTGCTTATAACATGCAAGCAGTCATCTTCAGAAACTGAATCACAAGCAGTCTTTTGCCTTTGGCAGAGTAGAGTACAGAGTTCCTGCAAGTTGATCAAACCTCCATTGTGAGATTTAGAAGCCAAGCATATCTCAACTATTTGCACCCCTACCTAGGCAATATGTAGCTTCATTTTAGTAGAAGTGTTCATACCAAAAGATGAATGATGCCAACAGTCAAGATTTCTAAGTCTTTTTGTCAAAAGGCATGTATAATTTATAGAAAAAAATATATACATTTTCAAGGTTTAGGATTTTTTAGTTGACACTTTGACAATCAAACATCATATGGGCACTTCTCATTTATATTATGGTTCAATATAGATCCAATCATTTTTCACATTTGCAAGCATCACGACAAATAAGATACATCTTAACAAACTTATCCATGGAAAAGCATTGTCATGGGACCTTCTTAAAGGTATTCCACTACTGGCAATGAGAGAGTAAATATCAAATATCAACTGCTACAGAAATGAAAGAGGCACATGCAGCATGCATAGGTAATCTGATCAAAGAAATTTTTTGGAGCTTGGCCTGTCAGATTGACAGTCCAGATGGCCTTCGATGTGGCCATGCATATAGTAAAAATCGGTTGATGCAAATAACTCTGTATGCTACATAGAAAAGAGTTGAAACCTGCATCTAAGTGGGCCTGTTTTGAGTCCAACTGGGATTAGATTTGTGAGTTTTACTTTTCCACATGAGTTGACTGTGAAGTCAAACAATGCTCGTCACCAATGATTTAGAATACTATAGAACCTATGATTTTTTAAATCACTTCAGATTGTCATTTTTCATATTTTTTTCAACAATGCATTGAGATGCACTAACAATTCATATTTGAGCTATTGAAATTATCATGCATAGAAGCAGAGAATTAGTTTCCATGTTGTACTTCGGCTACTTCTTTTTGTCACATTTGTAGTATTGCTAATGAAGAGGAGAAACTTTTACCAAGATCTCAAGTAGACATGGTGCAGGTTGAGGCAATCGATACTCAAACTGCCCTGCACCTGGCTTGTGACAAAATCTATAAACCCATACCCAACATGAACCTGAAAAGTCACTACCAAACCCGTCCATTATGGGGGCTGGTTGGTGTGGGTCAACTGTTTCAGTTGATACATTGTCATCCCTAATGTTGTATTTTGGTATATCATAGCAGTGTGGTTATAAAGAGTTTAATTATTTTATGCTGGCACAAACAATTAATGGTAATAAACCATTGTTCAAAAACTTGACTTGGACAGGATCTATAGTAGGTATTCATATCTCATTAGCTTTTAATCAAACAGTTACCCTACACAAAATTCTGATACAAAGAAAGGGAATAGGACTGCCCAAGAACATGGAACAAAAACAACAAATCACAAGTCACTGACGGAGTGATCCAAGATTTTTATTGACCAAATCACAAGCTAACAAATAGTCAAGATATCATGATTGAATGTTATTAACCAAATCCTTCCATGTACAGTTTGCAAAAGACACATCATAATAGGAAATCATATACTCACATTTACATATATATATATACATATACATACATGTGCAAAATGAAAGCGACCTTTTTTGTTGGAGAGACTGCATACCAAAAAAATGACATTGCTTTTGGTCAGTTCCAACTGTGAGTGAGACTAGGCTGCTGGTTTTATTTATTTTGATTGTTAGATTGCTTTATCCCTACAGTTTATAATGGGAGTTCTCATTTATTGAAAATATGTTTAGTAAGTAGAAACAATAATCCTGTGGCAGGGTTTAGTTTGTGTGATTAGAATTGTTTTATGTGCAAGTGCCACTTATTGTGAATTGCCCGAGCCCCAAAGAAATTTCATGCTAAACATGACTCAAATTCACCACCTCAAGGTTGCAATGGTGGGCACCTTTCACAGTGACACAGGTTCAACACATTATTGGGAATGCCCTTAGTGTAAACCAGTTTTAAAGGGAAGCATTCTTTGATGACCATAGGTGCATGCAAATGGGCCGCACAAGGAGGCTGTGTAGAGAAAAAAAAAAAAAGACAAGAAGCTGGTCATTTGTTCCCTTTTATTATAAGGGTTATAGATTGTTAGGTCCATGCATACAGGATAATTACCTAGCAACAATTTACTTATGTAATCATTACTTGTGGAAATCATATACATGCAAGTTCGTTTGGTGGAACTTAGAATTAGAGTAGCTACATGGGCAATCGATATCTTTGCAGGCCACCTCTACAACAGAATTGCTCATCCACGAATCCACCTCAAACTGAAGATAGCTAAGGATAAGAAGAAGACAACTCTGAGATCCTGGACAATCCTGTGTTTTTCAGGTCGTTGGTGGCTGTTTCATACGCTTTGGGTTCTGAAGTTTCATTGCCCTTATTTGTTATAAGAACCGGCGAGAAAATCTTTTTAGGACTGTGGATAGATATTATGATTGGGTCTATGTAAAATTCAATCGTTTCTGTTATACCTAAAAAGTCATTGTAATTAAAAATATTGTTTTGTTTAGACTTGGTAAGTGTTACTAGTACTCTTGAATTTTGACACTAGCATATTTTGTGGTGATTGCATTTATCAACGAGGCCAATTTAATTTCTCATGTATAGGAGTTAAAACACTGGAATGCAAAATTGTCTATGAGAACCACATGCTTATTAATTGCAGAGAGAGTTATAGATATAAATTAAACTTTTACAATATTATTGTGATATTTTCATACCAAGTTCGTATATGTTTGAACTTTGAGTTTTCATCGATTTTTTTTGTCTTCTTTTATGTCAAAATCCAAATCAAAACTAGTTTAAAAGAAGGTGTATTTATGTGCAAAATATTCCCAGCAAACCCATAATCTTCCAATGATGATAGGTAGATTTAATACATGTGGTAGTGTTGGGTCAGCGGGTTATCATAAATAAAAAGGCTTGTTAAATTTACCATCTATAAAAGCTCAGGCTATGAGATGTTACTTGCCACCTGGTCAGAAAGAATGAAATTGAGTGATAAATATGAAAGTAAATGAACAATTTGTAGTCAATGCTTTTGATCGAATGGCTAACAAGTTTACATGTGGCCCCCTTATTTTTATAAAAATGTAATAAATGAAAACCTCTTTTTCTACTAATAGAAATGTAATGCTATAAGGACTCGAGATCTTGTTACTACGGTAGAAAGCAAACTATTAAAATTGCATGTTCATCTGAAGAATGGACGAAGCCCACTCATGATGATACAATAAATAATTGAATCCAATTTAAATTCACATGTTTGAAACTCATTAAGGGCCCTTTTAAGAATTACAATGTGAGACCTACCTTTAAAAATGTTGTTTTGTTAATCTATCTTTATAATTCTTGATGTGCGGCCCACCTTTCAAAAACTAGAATTTGAAAATACCTTCAGAAATTGAGTGTGTCTGAGTTTCACCGAAAAGCTGCCGTCTTGAGATTCTATATTCTTACATGATGTTAAGGTATCATTTACAAGCACTCTTTTAAGTATTTGTGAATTTTAAGATTTTGTAATTGTCTAAATTGTGCTAATGAAATAAGTAATTCCTGACAAGAACTCCAAAATTTCCTGAGAAGTTCTTGTTAGGGATTCCAGAAGAGAAACAAGATCCAAGAATCCAAGTCTCTTTTTTTACCAAAAAGATGTCTCCCTGTGTATAATCATGTTTGGATCCATCTATAGAATTCTCATGAGGATTTAAATGGGATTGTCAATTTTTTGAAATTTTCTAAATTTTTTCTGATGAAATAAGGAATGTCTAAAAAGAATTTCAAAATTCCCCAATAACTCAAATTCATGTCAAGAATTCTGATGAAGAAACAGGCCCTATAATCAGGTCATTTTTTTTAACAAAAGAAATGCGGGCATTAGAGTAAAATTACATTTGGATCTATTTATAGAATTCACAGCAGGGTTTAAAAGAAGTTCTCAATTTAACGTTTGGGTCTACGGTTGTCATATCGAATATTAAACTTTTTTTTAATTATCCCTATATAATAATCAACAGAGTTAACAATCTCAATTGTTCATTTTAAGCTCATCAGATCACATTGAAATTATTGAATTAGAAATGTGTTTTACAAATGGAAAATTTTCAAATGGGGCCAAACTTCACTTTTCAAACCATGACAAACTAAAAGGCAATTTTCAAATGGGGCCTTAGCCTTCTAAAGTTCACGAAAATCTTATAAATGACTCCCTAGCTTGGTGGAAAGAAATATTCGTTGAGGTCTCAGGTTTTTTTTTTTTTCACAGTCTACCATCGACTCAAAATATATATATATGTGCTCTTTGGTTACTAGTATTATGTGCCATCATTGTTAGGAGTCGGGATCATCCATCACCCAGATTATACGCTCACCGTGGATGGGCGAATTCCAACATGCCACATGTGCAGCAACATCACATCAGTACCAACTCACCCACCAATCCCAGCACATCACATGTGATTTAATTTGAGTTAATCAATTCTCCAAGGAGGTTTCATAAATAACAATTTTCATCCCCACAATGCAAGCCTTTCCTTTTCTTCCTCTTCTCCAGGTTCACAGAGTCCAATCAAATCAACATCTCCACCATTCCAAAGGATAAAATGCAATGCTACTACCAGATCCATCTCTACCTTTTCAAGCATCTGCACCATCGAAAATCAACATCACTCCCTTCGTACCCTTGGCCATATCAACCATCATCAAACTCCTCTTTTTCCCTCTTGCTTCTACACGAGACCCAATCCGACCAATCTCCCTCTCCTTCCTCTGGATGACTACTTGTGTTTAATATTGTTATTATTGGTATTTCTGGTATTGAGCGAGGAGTTCTTTTTGGGATTCAAGAACCGATGAGGAAGACGAGGAAAAAGGAAATGGGAGGATTTTGGAGTTTTGTTCTTATATAATAAAATTTGATTTTTAACTTTCCTGAAGATTTGAATTCAAATATGTGAGAACGGAGAAATAAAATTCATATAGTACAAGAACAGAAAACTGTTTTTTAATAGTGACGATGTGACTGGCATGGGAAATGAATGGAAGGACAAAGTTTTTTCTATATATATGTGGCCTGTTAATGACGGTTGAGAAGCCGCGGATACGGGATAATGCTGATATTAGCAAAGTGGACGTTAGGATGAACATGAGTCAATTTCCTCCCTACGCCCGTCGGTTTCAATATATTTCATCAGTCAAACTCTTCCTTGAATAAAAATAATAAATAAATAAATAAACTGGAAAACCCACAAGATCACAATGTCACGATTCATACAGAAAATTGTGAAAATCCCACATTCTCAATATCTCTCCATCTTCAACTGCTCTGCAATTCAACAAACACTTCTCTGCATCTGGCATCATCTTCCTCCATTTGTTCCTTCTTGGAGGAGACATGGGTTTTTATAGGGTTTGGAGAGGAGCATAAGGGTGCTGCTACAGATAAATCCAGAGATGGTGCGTGTGAGATTGGGAGGGCAGAGGGTGTAGGAAGGTCTGGTGGTGTTGATTTTGGTGTGCACCGAGACAAAAAGGGTAGATTTGGAAAAGGGAAAGAGGCGTCTGGAAGATGGAGATGGGCTATGGAGGCTCTGAGTTGGATTTTTATTTTTATAAAAAACCCAGTTGAAGTCCATAATTTACTTTAAATGCTATTGAGCGGACTGTTTGGTGACTTTGCACTGATATGGCATAGCTGCACTCGTGGTATATCATGATTAGGGCTCTCAGCGAGCGTAAAACAGGCACAACAGAGGATCCCGATTCCGGACTCCACTACTCCAGTGGTTGATCTCTAACCTGTGTTAAAATAAGGCATGCAGATTGTGGACCGCTGGATGCCGTGGAGCGATTGGTGGGTTCAGCTTTATCCTCAGCATGCTTATCCAAAACTCTATCACAATTAATCGTAATGACGGATCAAATCATCAAACTTGATACTCTTGGAGTATGCATAAAAGCTTTATTTTATTGATTGATATCTTTTCAACACCCAAATCAAATATTGAATATGTCTTAAAGACTAACATAGGAACACCCGGGCTTGTAAAATCATATTAAAAATGCTAAATTTGAACATTCATTTTTGTATAAAAAGTTGCACCTAGATCTACAAAAATAATCCACTATGAAGACCCTAGATCACCCATTTGAATCTACCACAAGCATAGACCCCCGAAATTATACTTGTTTTTCTTGAACTCTTACAAATAGACTACACCGTTAGATCGATGGTCAAATTTCTATGCGACATTGATAAATGAGTTGGTTGATTAGATAGGCCCCCTACCCAGGAATTTCTTCTATTGGCTATTTTTTTTCACATGGAAAGGGTTGGGGAGGGGAAAAGGGATTAAAAAGTCATTAAAAAATTTAAGTTATAAGGGGTTTTTCTGGACTTTTTTAGGTATTTTGATATTTTTCTTAGAATCTTAGTTATGTTGTGAAATCTTGATCTCATGATACATGAATGCTTCTCATATTGTACTTTTTGTGTGTGTGGCTGATGAACTTGTATAAAATATGAACTTCATACTAGGTTTAAGGGAAGCCCACAAAATCCAATACAATTATCCATCCTATGAACACCATACTAGATTGATCGTATGTAAAATATATAACTTTTTAATTTCAGTTCAAAAGAACAAAAAAAAAAAAAAATAGTGGCACGTGATACCCTTGATCAATTACAGTGTGGTCTAACTCTAATTGAAAGAAATTACCCTAACAACAACACTCACTAGGCGGCCCCCACTGATCAATTTTTATCACTCATTGAAGAATAATTGCTCAATTATCACTTTAATCAGAGCAAGAGTTACCATCAGATCAAAACAGTTTCAGACTACTATAGCATGATTTCCATCCAACAGTAGATATCAATCCCATGAGTTTACATTCCCCCAAACGGGATGAGAGATTGATCCAATGGTCCCAATTGAGAAAAAAAAGCCAATCAGTCAACTGTTTTGACGGATACAATGGACCAATCAGTAACAATTGATATAATATCGACATCGAGACATTGGACACACAGACAGAACCCACTCGCCCATGATGAAAAGATGGTGAGCAGTACGTCTCGATGGATGGAACTGATGAACCTGTGAGTATTCAATTCAAAAACGCTTTCTTTCTTAACTCTAGATCGCATAGCAGAGATGATGAGCTCCGTTCCTTTTCTGTCTCCTTCTTCGTTGTCTTTTAGTCTAGAAGCTTCTCACGCTCCAGAGCTTCTTCAACGATCTGCAACATTTTCTCGGAGAAGCAGCGCCTACATTCCAAAGCTTGAGCCTTTCTGCAGAAGCAAGATCAAGCGCGAGTCAAAGAACGTTCCTTCCTCCTCCAAAAGACGGAAAACGAGCTCGCAGGTAAAAAGATCTTCTTCTTCTTCTCTTCTTTTCAGGTCGGATATGAAGATCTGAGGTTTTCACGGTAGCTTACGTGGTTGATTTCTTCTCTCCGTGAAAGATCTTTGTGTTTTGGGATTTTTTGTTTTTTTGCAAGTTTTTCTTTCGTATATATGCTGCTTATATATCTCTGTGGTTTACATGGAATCTTCATTGATGATCTCGATTGAAATTGACGGATATGCATTCATCAATCTACACAACCAGCCCAAACCATTATCCTAGAGGCTCCATTGATTCTAAATCGACCCATCAACAAGGCTGATCTGACACTAACAATTTATTCGAAGTACCTTCTTCATATATGATTATCCATTATTTTAGAAGATTCAGTCAATTCTAATTAACTCCAACAACTTTGCTCCATCTAGCCTTTATCCATTTGTACATTTTAATATGATCATCTCATTTAATTTAAAGTTTTAAACCATACAACTATCCAGAAGTCTCCACTTCAATGGATTATAAACCTTCACCCCTTTAGATTTTCTTTCATCTGAGGAAAAACTCATTTGTCCCCATCCCCTTTTAAGTGATTATATTGATTCTCCCTTCCTCTTGGATTGGTCTTCGGCTTACCCCGTTCTCTGTTTCTCATCCCATGTGTTTCCATATTTCCTACTCGAAACTCTTGCAATGGGACTCCCTTCTAAGGCCCAAAGAAATAAGTGACGAAGATAAGAACGCCCTGCAACCCCTCATTCCATATGTCAAACTAATATCGGGATTTTTTTTAAAGCTATAACCAAGTTGTAAAATTGCTAACTATGGGCACTGACATAAAAAAGAATATATATATATATATATATATATTAGGGGTGCCACGTGAGCACTACTATATGTACACCACTTCTAAGTCTTCTAGGGAGACTCCCTTCTGCCGGCCAGTGCCCGTCGCCGGCCGGAGAGGGGAGGGGTGGGAAGGGGAAGAGAAAGGGAGAGAGAAGGTGTCCAGGGAGAGAAGGGGTGGGAGCATTTTAGGAAGTTTTGGTTTTTTTGGCGAGATATGTAAGAAGAGTTAAAAGTGGTGTACATATAGCAGCTCCCTTAAAAAATTATAGAGAGTCTATCTTCTAATCCTTAAGAAGACTACACCTCTCAAACTCAAAATAACTAGATCTCCTCTCTAATCCTAAAGAGACTATACCTCTCTAACAACAATTTCTCTTCTGTAAGATATTTTAATATTTCAAATTCAAATAATAATCACACACTTTAAGTCCTCATTTAATATAATGGAGCAAATAGGCAGTGAGCAATTCACGTCACTGATCAGACACTCCCATCTATTTATCACTTTTAACCGTTAATGGCAAGTGAGAATGTGGCATCATCCACTGGGGCCACATTATGAAACATCCAAACAGACTCATACCAATCCGCATGAATAGATTGGTATCACCATTAGGATGTACAGAAGGGCCTAGGTTAGATGTCACCACAACATGTGAGATAGCCCGTAGGGCCCACCTAGGGGCCTATGATCAATTTGATCCCCTGTTGCTCATGCAACATTCGCTCACCATCCGATGGCACGAAGTCCTTGCTGCGAAAGAAAGACTACGAACTTGAGATTCAGGTTCCAAGGATAATTCTTAATTTTTTTCTATGATAATTCTTTCTTCCTTTGCCGAAATAGCATCATCAAAATTTTAAATTCAGAACCAGTTCCAACTTCCAAGGACATCTTTCTCAACATCTTATCAACTGCTTTTCAGGAGGATCATAATCTCAACTAGTTCAATTGATTAGAAAATTGATATGGAATCGAATCATCCAATAGCATAAAGCAAGGTTAAATAATCAGGGTAGTGGGAATAAATCAACCTGGATCTGAAATTGATGGTAGTGGGAACATAATCAGGGTTAAATATCTCACAAACAAATGCGAAATGCACCAAGCGGGTCATCACAACTACGAAGCAGTATATAGAGAACCATTAGAGCGAAAGAAGCAGTATTGCTTCTTAACTTCTTTTGTTTTTCTTAATGGTTTGATGGTCTTGTTATTGTTCAGCATCTTTAATGGGAGTTCGGACTCTGTAAATTTGTTTTGTTACAAATCAAAATACTCTAAATTCATATTATTATCTTCATTGACTTTCATATAAACAGAACAAAGGAAGTGGAAAGGACACATAAGTTGCACATAACCCATTGCAGCCCCTTAAAGTAGGCATGAATGACACTTATTCTGATCAGTGGATGTTGTAACCTAAAATCACTAATACAACTTCAAACCCACACATTACTATCCACGAAGACCCACATTACTATCCACTAAAATCAACCGCAACTAAAAATATTAAGTGAAATTAATCCTAGTTTATTTCTTTAACAGCCTTCCTTAAACTAGGATCTTCAAACTGTTATATCAAGCTTCATCTTCAACTTGTTGAATGCGTTAAACTTGAGTGGCTTAGTAAAAATATTTGCAACTTGTCCTTCACTCTTGCAATGTTCAATCATAATCTCTTCATTCTTCATGAGATCCCGGATGAAGTGGAATAAGATATCTATGTGTTTGCCTCGAGCATGGGAAACTGGATTCTTAGTGAGTAAAATGACCAAGTTATTATCACAATAGATCACGGAAGCACTTTCTTGAGGATGGTTCATCTCCTCAATCAATCTCCTAAGCCAAATAGCTTGACTTGCACATGACGCCGATGACACATACTCTGCTTCAGTCGTTGAGAGTGCAACAATATCTTGTTTCTTAGATGACCATGTAAAAGCGCAATCCCTGATGTAGAATACATAACCATATGTACTCTTTCTATCACTTTCATCTCTAGCCCAATCACTATCAAAAAATCCAAACATTGTAAAATCATTAATATAATTGTAAAAAATGCCTTCTTCAAGTGTACCTTTTATGTAGTGCAAAATTAGTTTGACAGCTTGTAGATAAATTTGACTTGGGGAAACCATATAACGGCTAAGGAAATCAACACTAAAAACAATGTCTGGCCTTGTAGCAGTTAGATACCGAAGGCTTCCAATTAAACTCTTGAAGTAAGAAGGATCAACCAAATTATCCTTATTTTCCTTCGATAACTTCAAATTAGTTAACATAGGAATGTTAACAGGCTTAGAATTCTCCATTTTGAATCTTTTGAAAATCTCACTTGCATACTTCTTTTGGGAGAGAAAAATCCCATTGCTTATCTGATTAACTTCGATCCCAAGGTAGTAAGACATAAGGCCCATATCTGTCATCTCAAATTCCCGAATCATAGCTCTTTTGAACTCATCAAACATAGAAACATTGTTACAGTGATTATGAGGTCATCAACATATAAAGAGATCAATAACATATCACCATTCATATTATATTTAATGTATATAACATGTCCATCAGGGCACTTGACAAAGCCATTATCATGGAGAGATGAGTCATTGCAAGTGTACCATGCCCTTGGAGCTTGTTTCAACTGGTAGGGAGCTTTCTTGAGTCGGTACACCTTGCCTTCATTGCCTTCTTTGACATAACCAATAGGTTGGTCAATGTAAACCTCTTCCTCAAGAAATCCATTAAAAAATGCCGATTTCACATCTATTTGATAGATGGTCCATTTATTTTGGGCTGCCAAAGCAACCATTTATTTTGGGTTGCCAAAGCAACTAACATTCTAACAGATTAAATTCTAGCAACGGAGCAAATACCTCATGATAATCAATCCCATGTTTTTGCTTATAGCCTTTTACCACGAGCCTTGCCTTATGTCGATCTATGGAGCCATCTGCCTTCAACTTAGACACCAATAGCTTTATGCCCTTTAGGAATTTCAGCCAACTCCCATGTGTCATTGTTTTCAATGGCCCTGATTTCTTCATCTATGGCCTTTATCCACTTTTCTTCCTTCATGGCTTCTTCAAAACCTATAGGATCACAATCTGCAAAAAGAATGGGATTAGGTTTCCCGGAATGGTTATCAATAGGTTTCTGAATTTAGTTAATGTCTTTGTTTATAATCTATGAACAGCCTTTGGCTATTCTTCATAATACAGGTGGTCAATCAATTCATTCAGTAAGAGTTCAAATAATATAGTCAACATGTAGCACCAAAATTTCAACTAGATAGCAAAACAAGTTCCTTAAGGTTCCTCACTATATCTTTCTTCTTTTCTCTTTTATTTTCTTTTTCCCAAAAAGTATTGCCTCAAATGGCTGCGGGTCATTGAGTCTGTATCTGTAGTGCAAAGAAACCAGAGAAGAATAAAGAAGGGTGCCCCTTGAATTTGTTTCAAGAAGGAAGGGCAACTGGAAAACACACACCAAAAAAAAAAAAGGAAAAAAGGAAAGGAGGCAAGTGCTGCAACAGGCCCTTGCTTCTTCAGTTGCAGAAAAGGTAAGAGAGAGAAAGGAAAGAACAGAAACTTTCTCAGTTAAACAGGTCATGGGATTTTGTAAAAAAAAAAAAATTGAAGGTTTTGCACTGGATGTGTGAAAAAGAACAATGAAGAGGTCAGCGCTTGGCTTTAATCTATAAAGGGCCAGATCGAATTTCTATAACAAGGACTCAAACAGGAAAAAAAGAAGGCAACAGGTGGTTTCCTTTTTCATTCCAGTGCCGAGTGGGAGGACAGAGAGAGTGTAATTGACCAAGTCCTGGTTGGTTGTTGTGAAAAAAGAAAGGGGTTGGGGCCTAGGCTCTCAGTTTCTGCAACTTGCTGCATCTCAGTTCTCGGGTCTGGGATAACCCTCAGTCTCCCTTTCTTGCAAGGCTCTGCATTCAGTTTCTGCGAAGAAAATAAAATTGCAAAAGCCAAAATAGAGAAACCAAAAAGGGAGACAGAATAGCCGACCACTGTCTGCTGCCACAGGGTGGCTGCCTTTCAGTTTTTTTCCCTCATAGAGAGAAAGCAAAGCTTTTGCCTTTGGACGTGGCATGGATCCCAAGCCTTGTGACATGTGTCAGGTGTCACAAGATCAGTTGGATGGTTAGATGCAGTTGACAACAGGAGTGTGGCTAGCCATACCTAGCGACGTCACAGTTGCCTCGGTTGGCATTTCAAGCCTTCTTTTTTGTCCTTTCTGCAAGAGGGCTTTAGTCAAGGCCAACGTCAAGTTGGCCTGGCCTGCCAGTGACCTAGGAAGCAAGCCCAATCTAGTAGTGATTTGTAGTAAAGGTCAAGTGCTCAACAGCAAAGATCTGACACCAGTAGTCAACAGTCATGACTCAAGATTTTATTGGTTTGATTGATTTGAAGGGCCATATTTCTTTATGTGATTTTGGCCTAAGATAAATCAGAATGGAGAAACAGAATTCATGTAGCATATCCCAACATAGTTGGGACAAGGTTATGATGATGATTGTGTAATCATAATTATTCAGATTTGCTATCTGTTTTCACCTATACATTCCTGGCAGCAGAACCTATGCATTGAAAGGACAATCACCACAATCCAATCATTTAAAAATGTGCTTTTTTAATAATCTGCATATTCATCAAAACTGTCATTCTCATGTTCTTCAACTCCATCATCCATATGCTTCTAGGGGAGATCACGACAGATCTGATCTAGCAGTCGCTGCAGTCCACTAGCTCCAATAGACTAAAAAAAAGTGGAAAGTAGTAGAGATGGACCAACAGACGGACGGTGGCCATGGAATGCTCCCCATAGCCTCAAACGGCTAAACCATCTTTCATTTAGAGCCATTAATTGTTGTGAGGCTATGGCAAAGCACAATGGACATTTTTAGCATCACATCAACATAGGAAAAGGTTATATTTATTGTGAACTACCCAGCAAAGAGCAACAAAGATTATTCAGGACTTTGATATTAGGTGTTCTTTTCATCACAAGAGTTTATGATTTTATTCAAGTTAGGGGGAGAAAACTTTATAAAGGCTTTACAGTTATTTGGTCGTGTGAATTCAAGTAATCGTTATGAGTGAGTGTTCATCATTAGTTTTGTGTGAGAATGCTGTGTAGCATTCAAACTCAGCAAATATGCTATGTAGCATAAATGGGTCAATTTAATTAGTAGTGTTGTTAAAGAAGAGTTTCGAGAGGGCATGAAGTTTTTATCTCCTTCATCAGTGAAGTTGTAAGCAGATAAAGATCCATCACAAGTGCTGAAAATCGAGCTGACAAAATCCCTCATCAAACCATGGTTTATTGTCCAGAAACTTAACCTAAGTCCTCAATTTTTGGAGAGTTCAGTGGAGGGTTGGACTTGTCCCCTATGATGCCTAGATACGGACACGAGTAAGGGTATGGATATGGGAAATAGGGATTCCACACAGCAACTTCAAAAAATTAGAACACAAATACGGGTACTCTTCACTTAAAAATACATTTAAAAGTATATTTATGAAATATACTATATATAGAAAAAAAAATAAAAAATAAACACAATTAGAAATTTTTTTAAATAAAGTGCCTTTGCCCCAAGCCTTGCCCATTTATAAAATATACCCTAGGCCCTAGTATAATTTTATGAAATACGGGCCCTAGTCCCGCCCTTGCCACTTGATAATTTTCCTGAATCCCACCCTAAACCCATCCCACTTTGATAGTTCCCCTTTCTCAAGAGTCTCTCTCTATTCATTTCTTTTATCTCTTCTTGGTAAAGAGTCTCTCTCTTTATGAGAATTTAAAATCCATCCTCTATCTCGATACATCTCTTGAGGTCAACCGAAAAGTGGAAGGAAAAATGAAGAACAAAAGAAAGAGAAAGAAGGGAAGAAAGAAGGGAGAAGTAGAGGAGAGGAAATCGTGAGTAGCGAAAGCAGGTGTGAGACGCAACTGGCCAGTGGTTAGTAACGACGGTCGACGACGGCAATAAGAGACGTGACAACATGTGAAGACACAAGTAGATCTATCTCCTCTTGTTAATCATCTTCTTCTTTTTGTTCTTTTTATCTCTTTTCTTGTTTCCTGCCCCTTTTCGATTTCTTTCTCTTGGTTGCATGAAATGGGGAACATGGTTAGGGTTTTTTATGTTTTTTTTTCATAAAATGAGAAAAAGCCATGTCCTAAAATTTTATAGCAGATCCAAACCATATCTTACCATATCTTGTATGATGCAGGACGATGTAAAACCTAGCCTAATGCAATGTAATAGATGCGATGAAATCAGAAAATTAATTAATTAATGCAGAAAATTCAGATCTGGTTTATTACCAATGGTCACTTAATTCCAAGGAATGGATCAGCTATAGATCTAGGCCCTTTTCACAGATCCTGTAATAATAATCCTCAGATTCGAGAAGAGGATCTTAATGAAAGGCAGGACTTCCAACACTTAGGGTTTGATTTGCGAAGAAAAGGGTTTCATCAAACTAAACAAACTAGAGTGGTTAATATTTGATCTGGGGTTACTGGCTCCAGTTTCTATTCAGCAGATCTGAAATCTTATGGCTATTTGAAAGTGCTCAATAAGGGAAAAGTAGAAAAAAAAATGATTACCTTTGTTGGGCTCTCACCAAGCTCCAATCATAAGAGGCGTTAATGGCGGTTGGTAAGAAAGGTGGCTTGCAAACCCAAGTGGAGAAGAAGAAGAAGAAGAATAGCTCTCTTTCTTATTCCAAATCAAGTTTCATACAAGCATGATGGAGAAGAAACCTAGATCTAGAACTTTTAATTGTCTCTCCATCTAAAAAAGGAAAAGAAACAAAACAAGACAAGAAAGGAAAAAAGAGAAGAAAGAGGGGGAAGAATATCGTGCGCAAGTCTATCTTGCGCACATATTATTATTATTATTATTATTATTATTATTATTATTTTAATTAGTAATGTGGTCCCCTTTTTCCCTTTCACTTATTACATAGACTAAATATGGGTCCCTTCCTACTAGTAAACACTAAAAAAAAACTTACATGGGACCAATCCAACTAAATAACTAAACTATGGGACCAAACAAATAAGTTATGGGTCCAAATAAATTAAAACATGGGACCAAATACAATAAACAAATAAACTGTGGACCCAAACAAATTAAACCACCCTTCCATTTCTTCCATCCATGTGACACTTCTCTAGGTGGGGCCTTCAATGTAATTGTGCCCATGGGCCGTCGATGCTCTGCCATCGTGATCAATCGAAATCCAACTGTCAGATCTCCTCTGAAAGACAATCCAACGGTGGATTTATTTTCTCTTCGCGATCAAAGTTAGAGTATTGGTCATCCAACCAGATCAGAGCGTGATCCGCTGCTCTGCGCCTTCTTCTTTGATACACTTTGAATGATTTTCGGGAATTTGGTATGATGTCCCCATCACCGTACCCATATCCATATCGGTATGGGTACTGTAGATGAAGTGCCGTATCCGGGTATCATAGCTTAAGGCCGTACTAGCTGGGTTACAATTTTGCCTTTCTAGTAACATCAACAATATTATAATTGATTGAGACAATCTCAGTGTCATAGAGTCCCTTCAAAATGACAACGGTATTTTCATGGGACTTAATGTTCTCTTGGAGGAAAATGTCACAATGTTTAGAGAAAATTGGGATTTGGACAGCCCAATTTTGTAAGCAAACTACTAATGCTACTGTAGATGCCCTTGCGAAGTGGGGTACCCCAATGTTCACAACAGTTTATAATCTGCCTCCTCATATCTTCAACATTCATTTACAAGATGTGAAGACCGAGGTGTGATGCTTATCAGAGGTTGAACTGACGTGGAAGGTCATGAGTCAAGTCTGCACGTTGGGAATTATGTTTGATTTTAGCTCTGTAATGTTTTAGGCGTTAGTGTTTTTAGCCTTTTTGTGTTTGTTTTGTGATCTAAAATCCCTTTCCAGCAAAAAAAAAAAAAGGTTTACATATTGTGTTTAGTCCAAGTTGATGCATAGTATCTATCTACTACCTTGAGGGGGAGTGCTGCGAATGTTGAGAAACAATTCAATTTATTTGTAATTCTGGGTAATTGGGTCTATTTGTAATTATGGGCATAAGTTTCATATATTAGGATTAGCTTAAATTTGAGTTATTTTAGGCTAGAGTTGTGATGTTATTAGAGTTTCTTTGTTATGGGATTAGGCTTCCAGGTATGATTATGACTAGGTTTCTTAGTTTGAGTTAATGTCTTTGGTTGTTATCTATAAATAGCCTTTGTCTATTATCAAAATACAGACCAATCAATTCAGTCTAAGAGATCCAAAAATTCAGTCAAGATGTAGCCCTAAAACTTCAACTATTTCATGCACATATATCTCTCATGATTTTATGGTTTCTAAATACAACTATCCCATTCTATGATCCTATCAAATGAGCCTTAGCCATGTCAAACATAATGATTTGAAGCATGTATGGAGCAACACATGAAGAATCTTATGTTGAAAAGTTTTCAGGAGTCCAGTATAAGTTCAATAAGAAAGAAAGAAAGTAATGAATAGATGGAGTGGAATTTCAACGTGGGATTGTGGTCTTCAGTACCAACATTGAGTAAGCACCCGGAAAAAATATGGAAAAATGACTATTTCAGGAAATAATAGAAGAAACACTGTGACCAGAGCTATTGGAAAATGATTCCCCAGTGTCATGGCCCCTCCTGCAAAACCTTACCTAAATCTTGGTATGTAGATATAAAGATTCTTTCAGGAGAACAATATAATTTCTAATTTTTATTCATTATTTTATTTATTATAAATGTTGTACTTATAAAAATATTTAGAAATTAATTTACTGATCCACCTGGTCGACTCACTGAGTTTCCTTGTCGAAAACAGGAAACTGGCCATTTGATCAACCTACTTTGTCAGAAAACTACACACTAAACAACCAAATTGGTTTAGGGTCAGGTTGAGAGATTGATTTGAAATGAGGTAGGGTTCATGGGCTCAGATCGAGCTGGCAATCAAATAGCATGTCGGGCCATCCTGATTGGGTTGGAAATGTCAATCTAAATCCAGCCTTGAAATAAAAACAGCCCAAAACAAACACTGAATTTGGGTGAGGTTGGTAGGTCAAGTGAGGAATAGCCAGTCTTACCCCTCTGAAACTGGGACACACAGAGTGCATAGCAACATCATTTACAACAAAATTTTCATAACCTATACAGTAGTATATATGAGTATTCCTCCACATTGAGGGCATATTGGTACAAAGCACCAAAGAACACTTCCAATGGTTCAAATGAGTTTGGCATCAACTGTAACCTAATTCCATTAAACTGGGGCCAACTAGAAATTATATTTCAACTGGTTTTAAAGGAGTCAAAAAGGAAAACAGAACAAAAATCTTGATGATACCTCTGGTGGCACCCGAACTGGATCACTTGCAGGATCAGACATTGCCAATGAAGTTGTTGCTAAATATCCATCCAAACCAAGCCTCTCAAACTTTATCTCTGACTGTTGGCTCCTCTCAGAAACCATTCCTCTAGATTCATCAGAGCATTTGATCACTCGCGGTGGGAAGCATTTGGAGTTCAATTCATTGTCTGAATGCCATCCATTAATCAGTGCAGTGGATTCAACTTCGTCCTGGGTCCCATGTTTGACGTCTTCTTCCTCATTATCATATATCTCCATGTTACTGTACCTTGGACTAGGTCTACTTGACGACTCCTCGTTCCAAGAAAGTGTCATATGCCTTTCTGCTATCAAGGGAGAAGCTGCATGAGGTAATGATGAAGGTCCAGAAACTTTGCACAGCAGACCATCTGAAACCCCTTCAAACTGACGAACAATATCATCTAAGGCATCATCCGCATTGACTGTTGAACAGCAGTACCAAGAATTAAGGTTAACGAGCAGCACTAATGATTATATTTTAATATGTATACTCTGTTTATTCAGGTGATGACCAATAAACCTCCATTACAGCTAGCCAACAACCATGCTAGGTAATATCAGTATTCACAACAATTAGGAATCCATCCCTACATTCGATGGACACTCTCTCTACTGTTCCAAAAGTTGCTGCTCAACTGGTCAGCCCACCATCATAATTGGGGAAAAAAATCATACTATGGTGGGCATAGCACAGAAGCACACAGGTTCAACAATCCCTAGGTTCCACCATGGCAGCAAACAGATGATTGGGAGTTGCATTTTGTCTGAATGACCTATCTCCAGGCAGACCCAGATCAGCAGGATCCTTGAAAGCTCCACACAATGGCCCATCAAATGGGTTGCTTGCTTGATTAACAATCAAGCATGCCACCAATGCAGGCTCGCAGGTCCAATAACCAATGCAGATTTGAGGCAGAAACCATGAAACAATATAGATGCAGACATAAAGAAATAAAAATGCTGTCAAGACAGCTTGGCATTCCTATTAAATTGTAACTGATATCATATAAAGCAGCCAATTTAAGTTCTCTCCACAACATATGCACAAAGGAGTTAACATAATAAGTAATGCTAGGAAAATATATTATATTATACCTTTAAAAAGCAGATGAATAAGGAATAAACTCCATAGCCAAAACGAGACATTATAAAATATTCGATCATGGAGCTCAATGAGGAAAAAGGTATGCTTGAAAAAATACTTTATTATAACCCTACATGCATATGCATGAAGAACAGGCTCCATAGACAAAGACAATACCTTCTTTTCACAACCCAAGCCCTGTTCACAGCATCTCTTACAGCAATTGAATAAACTGCGAAAGATTTTGACCCAATCTTTTCAAAATATGCCCCCGTAACCTGCAGATGAAATGTCGCAGCAAAATATAGCGTGAATATGGCATATGCAAGGTAAAGTTTGGCAGAAAGATCTCAGAAGTGCATAATCAAATGTTAGAAAAGTGAAAATTATTGTCAAAGAAGAGTTGCTTGTCCTTAACTAATCATTATAGAAATGTGACAGTTATTCTCAATAAAGCTGCTTGACCTTAACCATTCTCAGATCATGGGAAAAATCAAAGCCAAAAATTTATTGTCAGAGAAAAGTTGCTTGTCGTTAACTAACCATTATAGAAATGTCACAGTTATTCTCAATAAAGCTGCTTGACCTTAACCATTCTCAGATCATGGGAAAAATCAAAGCCAAAATATCAATAAAAGCTACAAAATACAAAGTCCGATTACTTCTAAGTCCTAACATCTGAATTGCATACCCAATTTTCCAAACATCATAAGCACAAACTGAGAGAGAGAGAAAGAGAGAGAGAGAGGAATGCCCACTCATGGATGAAAATCGCGGTATCGGTCGGTCCAAAAAACCGATATGGTATCGGTATCGGTCGCGGTTCGCGGTCCGTCGCGGTCGTCGCGGTGTGAATTTTTTTTTAATCCAAAAAAATTTGAAAAAATATCCAAAAAATCCAAAATATTAGAAATACTGGAAAACAATGTTTTTTTTTTCATTAGTAATATATATAAATCAAAATATCGGTCCCCTTAAGTTATGATATCCTGTATCGCTGTCTTGTCTAAAAATGTAATTTTTTTTATAAGAACTATAAGTATGACTTATGAAATATGAACTATCAATTAGTATGAAATTTTAGATAATAAACTTATTGATAATTTACATATAGTGGTTGTACGCTTGTACTTATATCTTGTATAATATATAACTATATCCCTATTATTATTTATCAGTCATCATTCATTATTCAACAACCATCAATTCATCATTCAATTATCAAGCAAGTTGTAAAATTCAAGAACATGAACATTAACATAGCATATGACATAATGACAGTAAAATAAATTATAAATCAAATTATTGGACCCCTTAAGTTATGTTTATGTATTGCTATCTAATCTAAAGCTATATAAATTTTATTTATAATTAAATTAATTTAGGTACATATACTAAACAAGTTAAAATATCATAAATTTTATAAAATGCAACGTAATTATGACTTATGGGCTATCTATTAGTATGAAATTTAAGAAAATAAAGCTTGTACTCGTCATTCAATCATTAAGTAAGTTCTGCCTTGCGCTTGTAAGATAACATGTTTTATTATGATAGTTTAGTAAAATACAAAGCAACTAGATATTTATAATTTACTTAAAATGATGATAAATTTGAGTAATTATTTTACAAAGATCAACAAGATTTTAATAAAAATTCTGAGTTTTAAAACCTTAAATAGTTGATTTAACCTCAATATGTATTGATTTAAAATAATAAAAGGTACTCACAATTAAAAAAAAAAGCATAAAATTATCATTTTTAAGCTATATCTAAATAATTTTTTAAAAAAATACAAAATGCTTACCTCAGTAGAGTTGTATATGATTTTCAAGACTATATTGATTTTTGATACCTTGCAAGTGAAATAGGTGTTGAGGAAGAAAAAATGTAGCATATGATATATTTAAAAGGAGGAAGAAAGAAGGAAAATAAGACAAAAGAAAAAAAAAATTTTTAAATAGTGGGCCGATATTTTGACCGATATTGATCGATATATCGGCTGATATATCGGTTCACACCGATATTTTGAAATATCGGCCGATATTATCCGATATTTTGGGGATATTTTGCCTGGACGATACAAAAAACCGATAACTTCAAAATATCGTACCGGTATGGACCGATACCGATTCGTATCGGCCGAGAATTTAAACCATGTGCCCACTAGAGAGAGGGACTTTCTGAAAAAGAGAAAGACCGAGACAGTCGAGGATTTGAAGATTAGGGTTAAGTTGGGGAAAGAGGGAGGGGGTCTATTGGGTTTTTTAAGTGGGGGCTGGGCAGCAGGGCCTTATAGCCCATATGGGCATTTTTAGGTTGGGTGGGGCTGAAGTCCCCTAGGCCCATACATATGTAGATCTGCCCCTGCATGTATGGCTTTGCCTCTTTTGTATACGAATATTTCCAATTATATAAGTGTACCTCACCCTATGGTGAGGGATAGATGCACATGAATATTTCTTTACATATATATTTGTATGCACTCGCACATGTATATATATTCTTCTTTTAATCTTTTTTTTTTTCGAATCACTCAACGCGTTGTAACTTTTACATTTATGCTTCACATAAATCAATCCCAAATAGTATGAGGTTTTTATTAAAAAAAATTGTATTTATTTTTGGTTTTCTGGGGGTTTTCAAAAAATACATTTGTCCGCTAAGAGTAGGCCAATTGAATCAAAATCTAATGCATACTAACTTGTAGATCTATGGTTTCCATAGATCAATCTCAAATGGTTTGAGTCCTTTTTAATCATTTTTCTATTTATTTTCTGATTTTTGAGAATTTTTTAAAAATGAATTTTTCTAGAAGTTGGGCCAATCAAATCATATTTCTATTTATTTTCTGATTTTATAGAATTTTTTAAAAATGATTTTTCTAGAATACACTGTTCCATTGATGAAAGACGTTTTGCCATTTGTGTTTGAACTTTAAACTTTATTTAAAAAACAATTACTTTATATATCCTACATTCCCTACAGCTGTGCTAAATTATTCCCTACAGCTGTGCTAAATTGCATACTTGAATTTAGATTTCAGAAATGCAATAGATGAAATTTTGGTGACACTATTTGATTGTTAACACTTTACTAGCTTTTAACTTAATATAGTTGACCAACATGAATGAGCAAATAGATCCATATTGTCATTTTGTACTCATACAACAATAAAGGATTTTTATGTACTGAGGATCCACTACACCCCCTACTTGGTTACAAAAAAATTTTGATTCTCACATTTTCCAATTTTCTGATTTTTTCTATTTTTTGGATTTTCTAACAAGCCGATACACGTCACCACAACTACATGTGCCTGATGTCCCACTATCATTTTGCCCACCAGCAGATACGCCCACCACCACTATTTTGAACCTTGGTAAGAGCAATATCTCGAGATTGCACAGTTTGTTTGATGTTCAAGTCTTATTAAGTACTCTTCTACTTCTGGTAAAAACTACTATATCACTTCCGGTAATAATTGTTCACAGATGACAACAGTATACTTGATAAAAGTAGGAATTAAGTTACAGAAATTCTCAAGTGTTTTCTTAAGTGCGTTAAAAATCATTAAAAAGAAAAGTTTCTGCAATCTCATAATGGTGGAAAAGGTTTCCCATAATGTGGTGCAACTTTCGAGAATGGGGTATTAATTCTCACTTAAATAGGTACTTATCCTTGAGGGCAATAATCAAATTCTGAGAATTCCCTTTCTTACCATGTATATAAATAGGAAGACAAAACTTAGTGGCCAAGAAACCTAATCAAACTAGGAAAGTAAATAAAATCAACATAAGAAATAAGAAATCTAATCCTAATTACAATTCTTTTAATAAAATTAGGAAACTACTAATAAAAATAAAATATTCCTAAACTATTTTACATCAATCATGCCACTTGTGGACCTATCCATTATGCATCAATCATGATCTCTTAAAGGACAATCATTACCATCTTTAGAACATAGTGTTAGATTAACTATAGAAACTATTCTTAACCCAGACTGTCTTGATAGGAGCTCTAATCATATTTCTTTTTGGGGCCCGATTTTTAGAAGAAACCTTTCAGAGTGGAAGAACTTCATCTTGTCTTCTCTTTGGAAAATCAAGGCCCCTCTTGAGAGTTTTAGCTTTTGCATAGCTTGCCATTCAGAACAAAATCCTCACAATAGACAACCTTCGCAGTCGCAACATGATCGTCATCAACACTTGTCCCCTCTATTTAGGCAATGAGAAAATGGCAGATCACCTTCTTCACTGCAAGATGGCAGAAGCTGGGTTCCTCCAAGGTCCATAGCAGAGCCGTTTGAGCAATGGGTCTACCCCCTTGGTTCTTCCAAAGGCAAAATAACGTGGTGCCTATCTTTTTGGCTTGCACTTGGACAATTTGGAAAGAGATAAATAGAAGGTGCTTCAAAGGGAATGCTGCCTCCTTAGAAGATAACATCCTCAAATCGAATTTTGCGTCGCCTCTTGGGCCTCTATGTTGCCTGATTTCAGGAGTTTATCTCTCAACACCCCTATGTTCAAATGGAGGGAAGTCATCTCCTCGTGATTTGGCTGCATACTTTTCCCCGTTTCTTTTTCCTTCTTGTTTTAGGGCCTTCAGTGCCTCTTTTTCTTTGTTGTCTCCTTTTGGGTAGTGGCTGCTTTTTGGGGGTCTTCCCCAGCTGCTTCTCAGTATAGCTCCTTTATACCATAAAGCTTTTGATTAATTAAAGTTACCATTTCAAACAAAAAGTATTCTTAACCAAGATTAATGGATAAGGTTTGATGGTTTTTCAGTACCACTGAACCACTAAAAACCCAATAAGTCCGGCCACTAAAGGACATTACATCTCTTTTCATTTTATCAGGAAGCATACTAGGCAGCTCATTTTTACATTTTTTAAATACAAAAAAAAAAAAACCATAATGAAAAACAAAAGGCAAGATAATGCTTTTTATTTGAATAAGGTCAGCCCAGTCACAATTTACAACCCTATTTAACCTAGGGAGTTCCATACTACTTCACAAAAACTTGTAAAAGTGTGATCCAGCAAAGAAAAACATTAAATAATATACAACAACGAACATACACATTAAAGAAACATGAAACAAGCCAAACCCCCTTTAAATTTACATCATTCGCATTAATGCAGGAAAAAATATACTCACCCGGCATTTGAGTTTGGGAGAATTGAATGATCCGTCACTGTCAAAAACCAATGCAGCAGAGGAACTTCTAGCACTTGCCTCTTCTTTGCCCCCATACAGGTTCTGAAACTCTTTGGAATGCACTGCCTCTCCAGTCTCTCCTGTAAATGTCTTAATCATATGGGGGTGATTTTTAAAAACAGAAGTGCTACTAGACCGCTTAAGTGGACTGACTGGAATCTTGTTGCCTTTCACAAGTTGAGTGGTATGACTCCACTCATCAGCAAGATGAGGTCCTACAGAAGATGGTCCCTTGTTCAAATTTTGAGATAGTTGAGTTTTCACATACATTCCCCCACTTTCATGAGCATTAGAGGAACCCACCATTATCCTCGTAATGGGCTTATCATCCATTCCTATTGCACTTCCATGTCTGTTGGTAAACTTCTCATTCCCCGTCTCTAATATGGGAATCACTATCAATGGCCACTGAATTCTTCTTTAACATTCCTGATGAAGCACTTGCTTTAGTAAGGTTGTCATTTTTTCTATTATAATTTCTTCCTTTAGTCCATAAGTTTTCTAGAATTTCAGGAGCAAGAACTTGAGTTCTTCTCTGCTGCACAAGCATCCAAGACACTTGCCCAATCTGCTGACCGTGGCTGCAAAAGATGCAGAGAATCCGTATGATATGTGTGCATATGGCCACGCTCAGAGGTAGCAGAGAATGTACCTCCATGATCACTGACTAGAGCAACTGAAATATGCCAAAATCTTATTTGCATGGGGCTCAGCATGCTGACTAATTCCTGAAGCAACAGAGAGAGAGAGAGAGAGAGAGAGAGAGAGAGTTTTCCAAAGGCAAAGCAAACTTAACATGAATACAACAGCAACAACACTACCACCTAATAATAACTTAATGTACACTCCAATCATATTGCAACCACTCCTACACAACACTATAGTCAACAGAAGTTCACTTGAAACAGAGATGTTCTAATTTCTGAAAAAAAGAAAACAAAATTGTTCAACTATATCATTATTCTCCATTCAGTGAAACAAATATAGGTTACAAGTACACTACCCTTTGTAAAGGACAGTTCAATAATCATTAATTAGCAAAATAAAAAAAATGCAACCAAAACAGAATGTGAACACTCAACAGTTAAAGTTCAAATGACGTGCAATATTGCATATCTTCCATGCAGGTTAGTGCAATTATACATCAAGTAACTTCTCTGACCATGCACATGCTTCTTATCTGTGTGGCATCCATGAAATTCCTCCATAGAAGCTACCAAATTCTAGTCATGCTACTATACGGTCCATAGAGGTTAAAAATTGCTAGATGACATTCATGAAATTCATTCTTACAAGCTATCAAATCATTGATACTCATCTTAGTTGTTCAACTATCATATCCATATTGGTCAAGAATCACATCTGAAAGTTCACATACTTTTCTACAAAATATGACATAGAATAGATGTACATATATATATATCACATTCCTCAAGGTCCATCCCTATGATATGTTAGCTATATTTCAAAAGTCGTTCTGTTATGCTCTGAAATATGATAAAGAATATACATTGATCACATTAATCAAGGTCCATACCTAAGAAATGTAATCCATTCTACAACACACTCCACCCACTCTCCAGCCCCTCCTTTCTCTCTCCCCACCGCAAAGGTCCAAACACTCCTGGTAAAACCTATACAAATTTACAAAGGATATACTAGCCTGTAAGGCAAATGAAAAGGCCTTTTTATACTAGCTTTTGTGAATTCTAACGAAATAATTTCAATATTTTTATGCAAGTGAATGAAATGAGTGAGAACAGTCACATCATGTACGTGTACCATTAAAAAATAACATCATACACCAGAATAAGAGAGTTGTACAAAGCCACTGTAATTTACCTTGAGCTGGCAAAATTCATAATGGGCTGCATCGCCAGGCAAGTTACAAACTCCCTGCCAAGGCTTCGTACCAGTGGGCATTCAGCCTCTGTTGGTCTTAAGACAGCAGCCAAGACTCCAGCCATAAGCCTCTGAAGGACCTTAAACCAAAATGAAAGCTCAATAATGTGTGTGTACTGCAGCATAAAGAGCAAATGTTATCAATCAAAAGACTCACTCAGACCTTGTACTCATACTCAAAAGAAAATAAAGCAGGATGAAGCTCCCTAGAAGCAATCAGATGATATCATGATACCGTTAACCTTTCATATCTTTCTTCAGAAGATAACGTACCCATAACATCCACACCAATAGAAGACTGATTCCTTCTGTAGAGGCCTAGGTGGTCACCTATTAAATCAACCATATCCCTGAAACGTACAGAGTAATTTTATCTGGATAGTAAAATGAAAAATACTCAATCAATTAGAAATGATTGTCCATAAGTTGCATTGCAATAGTAATATAAAAGCACCTTGTTAGCAAGTCAACAAGGTTGATCTGTTTAATCCTTCCAGATATCTCAGCAATAACATCTTTGATAAGCAAGTGTACCTGATCAGGGGCCTCTTTGTCAGAAGTAATTGCTGAATACCACAAATCAACCATGAAATACTAGGTCTTATCAACAAAATCGTCTACAGCAGCCTCCACTAGAGGCGAATCAATTTTTCTCCTCCATCTTGGTGCAGTCGTTAGAGGAGAGATACAGGGATCATCCAATGACAACTGCTTTTTCCGCAAGTGAGATAGATATGTTGCTCGACGAACTGGCTGAACCTTCTAGCGGAGCTCCACTTCATGAGATAGAAGGCATAATGCAGAGAGCATAAGAAATGCTGTTGGGATATTAGTCCACATCGATTTACTTGTGTCTGCAATAAACATGTAAAGGCATTTAGCAGCACAGTACTGAATATTAATGGCTGGCTAATATGGATCAAAGTGAGAAACACGAATAAGACGAAAACATAATGAAAGAAGAGAGACCAGAGTCAACGTTCAAGATACAAAGTTAGTCACAAACATTAAAATTGCTTTATAACCTACAAAGAAAAGGAAAATTGGCATGCATAACTTGAACTGTTCAAGACATCTGGAAACCAGCATTTTCAACTCACAATACAAAAGAACCATCACTAGGAAATGACATGTGAGATATGAGCCAATGAAAGATGTGCAATGTGTTAAGACTTAAGATATCAAGGCCCAGGAGATTTTGATAGTCACATTTTTACCAGTTGATAAAGAAGATGAAAATCCTATTTTAAAATTAACTTTAGCAGTTCATAAAGGAACGAAATATGGAAGAATGCATACAAGGGTACAAATTCTAACTAAAGAATTGTATATAAAAATGCTAAAGAGCCCACTTCCCTTCCTCATATTAAATTCCCAGGAATTCATAAAAAAATGTGTTTTGTCGAAGGAGTATTAAAGAGGACAATGACGGGTCTAAGGAGGAGATCTAGATGGGACCATCACTAACGTAGGATTTAATTTAGTAGGTGATGGGCGGGTAATCATTTAATATGATCCTATTAGAGGAGAGAGTACTTGATGACCCCTTGTGGATCTTCACCTTTAATCCTGCCCTTTTAGCCCTTTCGATACAAAAGCATGGATTGCTTGGAATTCAATACCAATTAAACAATTGGAAGCAAAATGTAATGAAAAAGATAATTTAATCTTTTAACAATGAAATTGGTCAAAACGACTTAGATCTAGGTTATGGGAACTACTAATGAAAAGGAATATGATCAAGGCATTGGAATCTGATAATTTAATGCAGGTGATGGGCCAAAAATGCCTGACCAGAGAAGGCCCAAGGAGACCATCATAGGCCTAGTTTGCTAAGAGGGACCATAACTTATGTGATTAATCGTCATGTGATGAATAAGAGCCAAGTGGGCATTTCATGTGCCAAATCTCATATTTTAGGAAGTTCGTGAGAAAATTAATTTATTGTGATTTTCTTAGATTTAGAAATTATAAATATAATCTCTAATTAAGAGTCAAAGATTGTTATCACACTAATATGAGGATATAATCGCCAATTGAGAGCGAAGAATGTAAACCTAAAGACTCCATTAGCATGGCTTCAAGATGTGTCTGAACACTCCCCATCCACTCTCCATTGTCATTGCACCTAAAAAACGATTCAAACCTCTCTTCTGATACCGAATGAAACAAACTCACTTAGCCTTGCATGAAGACTCCTAAGCGACCCAAATGCACAGAGACTCCTCCTGCATGGCTTCAAGATGTGTGTGATGACTCCACAGCCTCCCAGCACTACTATTGCACCTAAAAAATATATTCAAACATGGAACACCAGTTTGTTCATTTGCATATGCAAGTATATTTACAGAAGGAAAACCCATTTTCCTAACCATGCGTTAAAAGAAAATGACCCCTTTCGCTATATAGCCTGTCTTTGGCAATTACCAAACACTATGGCACAAGTGCTTCAATCAAACTCCACAGCTGGGTAGCCAGGCTACAACTCCAGCAAGTATGCCTTCTTTTTATTTTATATAATACTTTATGTATTTTATTTATTAAAAACGATGCGGTAGTGAGACTCACACCTTGTGCTTTGGGCAATTGGAATGCCTCACATCACAACTTGGTGTTAATTTTTTTTTTAACATGATAACTTGAATTAAAAGAAGAGGCTTTCCAGTATAAAAGATTTATATTAAGAAGCAGGGAAACCCCACAAAAAACCAGCAGCCACACAAAAGGAGCCACAAAACAGAGCAAAGAGGGGCTACAAGGGCCCCAAACCAGAAGGGGTAGAGAAAGATCCTTTATCAAGTGCCCAAAAGAAGGGGTTGTTCGATCATGTAATCTAAGTGCTCCCATAAATTAGATGGGTAAGGTTTGATGGCTGGTACATGGCTCTTCTACTAGTTTACGTTTTAGCTATCTTATCTGCTTTGGCCTTGTTTTTCTCTTCTTCTCAATAAATTTTATTGTTACCTATATAAAAAAAAAAAAAGATCCTTTATCAAGGAACAGCAACCTCCCTCCAATTGTACATGATGCTATATAGAGAGAAGCCCCGGAAATATGAAAGGATAGAGGCCCATGAAGCAACACAGAATCTCATGTTTTAAAGCATTCCCATCGAGTCACAATTAAAAGTGGCGCAGCCCCGAATCTCCAATCGAGTGTAGATCAATCTCCTAAAGGATTGATCGAATTCAGAGATAGATTTCAACCCTTAGGGCACAATCATACTCACCGTAAGAACCTTAATGAGAGAAATCTCTGAAATTAAAATTGAATAAACATGTCCATTACAATGAAAGACTACTCCTTATATAAGAGTAACTGTTTCTAAACTAGGAAAGACTATCTCTAAACAATCATGGCTTACTAAAATAAATTAAAGAAGTATCAATCTCAACTCAACATAAAATAGGAAATAAATAGTTAATTACAACTATATAACTAAGGATAGGGATAGGGATCCCTGATCTTGGACACAGATCATGGATCAAGTGGGGCCCATCAATGTGGCCCATCGATGCTGGCCGAATCTTGGATCTGGCCTGCACCAGCTCTCTTCGGCTCGGAAAAACTTGATTCTGACGAGTTTTCCAATTCAAGAAATGCCGAGAAGAATTCAACCGCGAGTTGGGAGAAAGCTCCTCCTGGGTCGAAAATCAATCGCACAAACTTCTAATGTATCTTTCGATCTTCATTTTCTGTACATGCTGTAGAAGCTTGATGCGTCCATTTCCTTCATGTAGAAGTAGATTGGAGGTATTGCATTTTCTGATGTCTGCATTTAACTTGGATGTATAATCTCACCATTAGATGCCTTGAGTGTAGCTATGCAAACAGGTCACAATCCTCAGATATCCATCTGTGGTCCCCCAAAGATGAAGTCAGTGTGGAGAACTTCAACAATTTGATCTACTAGCGAAATCACCTAATCAACTGATTTGATTTCCGAGGAGCCAATTGTATTTGCTGGAATCAGAGTTAAAATCAGATCTTTCGGATGTTCAATATTCTTGTTAACCTGCTCATAGACGTCAATAACTGCTTGTTTTTGTTGTTCCTTTACCATTTGTGATCCTTGATTAACACTATCTTGATCATGTTCTGCTTGTTCCAAATTTTTTATGAGATCAGCTTCGACTTGACCTTGCTCATCTGTTGCATTCTCAATATCAGCAGTCATGGTTGGCATCACCTTTGGTATAATCATACTGTCATGGTTCTGAATTTCTTTTTTTTGCTCTTGCTTCGGTTCTTCAGTTGAAGATGATGATATAGAAGAAGACATGGTTGATGAAGGTAGTGAATAGAGTCTAATCCATTTTCTTTCCCACACAAGAGTATATGTATTGATCTCTTTATCATGGCGCACTTTTCGGTCAAAAAAGCCATAGTCGGCCAAACATAAGATAAGCAATATTCATGTGGATCACATCACTTCAAATTTTATCTTCATAATTATCAACCTTGAATGATACTAAGCATCTATGAGTCATAAGGATGACATATCCATTAGACCATGTGACTTGGTAGGGCTCAATTGGTAAATGAAGCTTGTCAATAACCTCTTGTGTGACAAAATTGATTGCACTACCATAGTCAATAATCAAATTAGCGGCTCTTTTTTTTACTTTCACCCAAGTGTGGAATTTCTTGGCCTGCTTCCATTTTTCCTTTTCCTTCTCATTTGTGTTGAGGAGGCAGGATTATCTTCTCCAGTGAAAAGTCTTTCCATAACATGTACTCTTTGTTTTTGTTGAGATGCACATTGTCGCATGTGAAACTGTCTAAGCATATGTTCAACACGACAGGCTTCTAAGTATGCCTCTTGACTAGTGTTGCAACAATTCATATCCTCCAAAATGTCTGGTCTCAAGCCTCTGATATAGTGACCCAGAATATGTGTTTCAGTCTCCTCTAGTTCACAAAGATCTTGCAACTCTCAAAATTAGAGGGTATATTCATCAACTATTAATTCTTCTTGCTTCAAATTCAGAAAGTGCTCAAAGTATAACTCATTCTCAAAATACAAATTTGTATATTTGTATTGATACACAAATGTTTGAACTTCAACTGAGTGTCCATAAATTCTCATGATGATTTGGATGGAAGGAGAACAAATTTAATCCTTCTTGAAAAATAAACTAACCTGCTGTGTAGATTTTGATGAGTGAAATAAACTGGAGTCAACGGTTCTTCAATGAGATATTAGATGGCCCAAATATCACCGCTCAAAGATCAATGGCCCAAATGGTATAGGCTAAATTAAATGGATTGTGGCAACCTTTATTTATTTATTTATTTATTTATTTTTGAGATAAATGGACATGGGTCGGGTCGAACCTACAGCAGGCCCAAATAGGTGAGGACCAAATAGGAGAGTTGATCATATGGGTTCTGGGTCGAACCCAAACTTAACTGCAGGCCCAACCAGGAGTTGGGCTCACTTGGGTCAATTCAGACCTAACTAAAGCCCAAATCAAGTATGAAAAGGTGGTACGTGTGCAAAGAGGTTGGTCTCGGGATTTGTGGAGAGAAGAAAATAAAGGAAAGAAGTTTTCTACCTAACAAAGATGAAGTGGAGATTGTAGAGAAGTGATGGTGTGTATGAGCTCTGGAAGGGGAGACTTCGACGAAAGCAGATCTTCATGCAAGGGCAAGCTCAAGCACTAGCAGTGAAGTGGAGCTCGACGGTGGCAAAGTACATTTTCAACACAACTCTCCTTTCTACTCTTCTCCCTCTTCTACTTTTTTTCCCCCTGCTAGGATTGGGTTTTGGCAGTAGAAGTCGAAGGGACAAAGCAGAAATTGGGCTCAGCTGTGGGTGGGGGTGAGGTCGGGACAATGGTGGTGGTGTCGGAATGGTTGAAGTTGAGGGTAAAGGCTCTTGGTTGGGTTGGGTGGGTTCGCAAGGGTCTCAAGAATAAGTGGGGTTGGTTTCATTGAGTACGGATGGGTCGGCTTAGGTGTTGGGGTGTTAGGGAATATCGGCTTGGAGATTTGATGGGGTTGGGGAAGGTTGTGAATTCTGCAGTGAGGATGGTCAGGAATGGGAGGAGGATTTTAGGTGGTTGTTTGCGAAAAGGGATTAGGGCTGCTTGTGGTGGAGTATTGCGGTGACTGGCGTTTGGTCTCCTTTTCTTTTTTTTCTCTTTCATTGGTTTAAAAAGGAAGGGTTTTGGGGTTCATGTTTGGGTTCGGATGAGAGATACGTTGGTTAGGGATTGCGTTCATGGTGGCTGACTAGAATGTTAGGGGTTTCGAAAAGTGGTTTCTGGGTTTTCGCTAGGGAGGTTAGGCTATGGGTGTTAGTGTTGATGGTAATGACAGGGGTTGAAGGTGCGTTGGATGGTGGCAGAAAGGATTCAAAGTATGTGCTGTTAAGTTTGGATGATTTTGGGGCTGTTAGTGATGGGCGAAGAGATAGGTGGAAGCAGTAGAGGTAGAAGGATAGACAAACACCAAGATTGACAGTTGTCTTCCAGGCGACCAGATCTCGACTCTTATACCAAACTGGCACAGCCCCGGATCTCCAATCAAGTGTAGATCAATCTCCCAAAGGATTGATCGAATCCAGAGATGGATTCCAGCCCTTAGGGCACAATCATGCTCACATGGAACCATAATGAGAGAAATCTCTGAAATTAAAATTGAATAAACATGTCCATTACAAAGAGAGACTCCTCCTTATAATAGGAGAGACTATTTCTAAACTAAGAAAGCCTATCTCTAAACAATAATGACTTACGAAAATAAATTAAACAAGTACTAATCTCAACTCAACATAAAATCAGAAATAACTAATTAATTAGAACTATCAAACTAAGGATATGGATAGGGATCCATGATCTTAGATAGATCATGGATCAAGTGAGGCCCATCAATGTGGCCCATCAATGCCAGCTGGATCTTGGATCTGGCCTGCATTAGAATGCCTCACCCTCACATCACGCCTTGGTGTTTTTTAATACATTCCTTTTGAGCACTCCACTCATTCAAGTGATAAGTCCTAAAAAAATGAAAAAATGTATGATGCAACAACTGCTTTCAAAGGGCAAACTTTTGAAAAGCAATCTAATAGAGCTTTTTCTCTTAGATATAAACAAGATAGATAACAAGAACTTTCAATTCTTAAATACTGGAATATGAATTCCTACTTCCTAGGTCACGTGTCATTAACACTATAAAGAAAATTAATTAGACCTTTTTTTCTTGTATTTTGGTATCAATTACATATTACTTGTATAGTTTATTAGAGCTGAAATCAACTTGTTTATTTATTATTATTATTATTATTAGAGTAAAAGTAACTTGGCTCATCTTGTAAGGATTAAATGAATGTTCAGATTGTAAAATCAAAGATTTTAGACAAGTTGGGCTTATTATAATCCTACAGTTCAAATCCTAAATCTTGATTCATATCCTAAAATCGTAAGTAAAACGATTCGTATCTATGCAATGAATCCCATTTATAGGTGAATCTTAGGATTCGAGTGTGAATCTTACAATTCAATACTCATTTCATCGAATTTTACAATTCAAGCGACTTAGCTAAGCGAGAATAGCTATAACTAAAAAGTTAATATTAACAGCTATAACTAAAAGGTTAATATTAACAGTCTTTTAAATTTTTCATTTTTCATTCATTCTTTCTTTTAGCTTTTTTCATTCTGAAAAGTTTATTTAATAGCTAACAAAACCTCTTAACAATTTTTGCGGCTTTGCTGAGGTTCTAGGATGAATAAAGAACCTGAATTTAATTAAAGTGTTGACTCTAAAGTATGTGGTGGCTGTTTATATCTTCTATTTTTTTGCGTAAGATTGATGGTTTGAGTTTTATTTTTGGTTTTACATTTTGCTTTTAAGATCACAAATATATATATTGATACCTTAAAAATTTTTAACCATTTACACATATCATTTATTATATATTAATATATGTTAAGATGTTGATATGATTGCATGACAGACTTATTTGTCATTGTATTTATAATGTTATAAATGGGGAAATGGATGGTTAAGAATAACTACTCTTTTTCCATTTACTTTTAATTTTAATTATTTTTATTTTTATTGAAAAATAAAAAAACCCTACGATTTGTGATATGATTCACGATATGATTCAATTGGATTCATAGGTATGAACGATTTGTGATACAATTCTGATTTTCAAAAATATATGGGCAACACCTCTAATGTAGCACAAGTAAGGGAAAGAAGGTAGTTTGGTGGATCCCCTCTTGCTGGCACTCTAAAAATTAATGTGGACAGAGTACAGAGAGGAAAGCTAGACCCATTAAGAACAGGTGGTGTTGTGTTATGAGAAAAGGGTGAGCACAATGGTGTTTTTTAGTATAACCGAGACCAAAGATTCTAGAGAGGTAGATATATGGACACCTAAGGGTTAAAAATTATGCAAGCACATTTTGCGCCTACTCATACTGAAAGTAAACACTATGATGCTATTATTAGAAAGAAAAGAGGTAGACAGCTTTCAGAAAGTTCATGTCTTGAGACTTGAGAGAAGCTAATGAGGTTGTAATATCTTTGCCGAAAAAGGGGCAAATAGCAACTCTATTTCATAGCTTTTCTCATAATTTCTTTGTCCAAGGCTAGTCCTTATTGTGGTGTTGGTTAATTCTCTTATATGATCTGGTATTTTTTTTGGTTTATGTCTTCTCCCTTGAAAGGTGTTGGTCGGTTGTGGCAGTTGCTGTTGTCACATTGCTTTGGTTTTCTCGAATGAAACCCATTCAATTATGGAAAAACTTAAGTGCTTTTAAATTGACCTTCAGCATTATGATTGTTCATAGTGCAATATATGCTATACAGTACTTCACAATATGCTATATATTACTCATACAAAATATATTATTAGTGCTTATCATGCAAATCCCTCCCCTTTTTATACCTTTACTATAATTACAGTTCCAAAAGCTCATTGTAGCTTATAAAACGGCAACACACACCCCCAACTCACTGAGTCAGACTTGCTCAAGCCATTCCTTCAACATTGCTAGTTTTGAAAGTCATGTGCAGGGATTTGCAGCTAAATATCTTTTATTTCTTACATTTGGCTCAGAAAAAAGAAATTATTTAGGGCACTACACTTTGAAGATGAGAGATGCAATCGCCAATCGATATATATCAGCATAACACTGATTTATTCCAGAAAGCATTATGGGCTGCATAAGAATCTACAAAAGTATCGACCAAGGCATCACTTTTCCTCCATACCATACTGAATCATGGGTCAATTCATTTCACATGAAATCAGAAACATATCAGAGGTTATTTTGACGTGTTCTTCTCACTTCCCTAATAGAGAACATCTGAAAGAACACCTGAATTCTCACATTATAAACGGTTTCCTCACACCAACATCTGAAACGAATTGATTTAACAGAAAACCCGCATTTTTCATGTCTTCGCTCATCAAAAACCTACTCCTATTACACTGAAATCTACAAGATACAGATTCCTCGTGAACAAATCAAATGCAGGAAGCACTAAAACAACCCTAATTACCAAAAAATCTCCATGAACAGATAAAATTGCAGTAGGAATATATCAAAGAAGCTCATTTTCTTACGCGATAAGAAGTAGGCGATGCAAAAGATGCAGATCGCCCACCATGGCGTCCGAACTTTCGCTTCCTCAATCAGATCCTGCAGCGTCTCCATCGCCTTCATTGTCGCAAAACTCTAAAAATAGTTTCTTTTCTCAATATGAAACCCTAGAACTTCTCTTGTTCCTTCTCGATTTCGCGTTCGTTGGTTCAGAATTCGACTTTTTTTGAGAGAGAAGGAATCGGTTTGGCACGGAAAAGAGATTCCTGTGCTTCCTTTGCTCGATTCTATGTTGCGGAGTAATAAACTTTCTTAGGATCGATTAATCTTCAAAAAGCAACGACAAAACCCTAGAAATTGGGATTTTCTCTGTATCTCTCCCTGTCCAATTACGTGGGAAGGAGCGATGGCGTTCATCCGTTTGTAAATTAACGAACTTTTTTCCATTTTTGCCTCGGATTGACTTAAACTTGCAGGATTGTCAGGAATATCGTAAAGTATCCATTAAAATTTTATATGATTTGGATTTGTAAAAATAAGACTTTTACCATTGGCCCATTTGTTGCATATTTTAAGTCAGTATCCCTTTGTATTCAGAGGCAGGCAACTTATTTTCTATCCGAATGATTTTCGATTGATTTGAAACTTTGAGTTAACTTTGAGCACATTTTGAGTCTTTGCTCCAATTTTTATTAAGTTTGGCCTTATGAAAGTAAGATTTTTAGTCAGTGACCCCTAGTTGCTGTTTTTCCTTTTTTTTTTTTGTTGGGGTTGAGGGAGGGCGGGGGGGTGTCACTGACCTTGAGCTGATATGTAGCTAAAGTAGAGTCAAATGAAGTTCCCTTGGCTTAAAATTTTGTAGAGTTACTTCTGAACATAATTTGAGCTTCCTTCAAGAGTTGCAGCTGATTTTGACATGTAAAAATGTCAGTTGTCGCAATGACCCCCAAGGAGCTGGCAGACACTCATTGATGCTTGAGTTTGAGTCGAAACAAAGTTCAAATGCTTTGAAACTTTGAAGCATCGTTCCTAAGCATATTTTAGAGTTGCCATGTTATTCTTGGCTACTTTGGTAACTCAAAATCTTAAGTGTGTTCGGTGACCCCTAGGTTTTGAGTCAGTAAACTTTGAATTTGGTGTTTGGTGAATTGAGTAACCAAATGAAGTCCATTAGCTATGTAATTTGAATTGCTACAATCTAAGCTCATTTAAAGTCTTTTGAGTGAGTTGCATTAGCTTTGAATATCTATATACAATATTTGACTTGGCATTTCATAATTTTAGGGTTTATTTGCCTTTGAGTTTGGAATTTGCTTGCGACGTCTTTACCGCAACACATGTAATGTTTGTAGTTTTTTATGGGTCAACAAATATGAAATCCCCAAAGAAAACTGAAAATTAAAAAACTTTTGATGTTGATAAAAATATAAAAATTCATTGGGGGAACTGCACCCACTCGCCCTTCCCTCCCTCTGCCACTGACTACTCATGCCAATGAAATTTATCATATTGTTCACCCCTATCAATTCTCTTGAGTGATACAAGGTTTGAGTCCCTTTTTACACAGTGAGTCATTTTCAATTTTTTTACTTCTTCTTATTTTAAAGGTTTTTTTTTACCAAAAGCAATTGTTTCCTTTTTACACTACAAGTATATCTCTAACCATTTTTTCCTTCTTCCCATCTCAAAGGCTTTTACCAAATGCAATTGCTAATGAGGAAGAACAACTATCTCTAACACATTTCCATCAGGTTGAGGAACCTCATACTCTTAAAATTTTATTTCTTTCTTTATTTCACATTTTATAGAAAACAGTATCTTATATTTTGATGTATGATGTTTCCTAAAAAGTGGGCCTCACTGATTGTTGATTGATAATGACAACCATTAATCTTGAATTCTTTGAGGTAGATGATGATGCTTATATTACATAGATACGATATGGCATCTTGGCTAATTTTAATAATATGTATCCATTTCTACTATTGGAGGCATGTCCCTCAATCTTTAATAGCTATGTTCTTTTAATTGATTTAATCTTTATTTTTCAAAACAAACACATAGCATCTTGCTTCTTTGACTTAATTATGCATTAAATTCAAGATTAATTTTAGGCCTGTGGCTAGCTTCGTGGAGAGTAGAATTTTCATTTTCCAATTTGAATTATTTTGACATGTAGAGTAGCACAAGAGCTATTGCCTATTGGTATTTTTAGGTTTCCCTAAATAAAATTACCCTCACAAATACCTCAAAACAAACGGATTTATGATACCAAACTGTCTGTGAGTGATCATAATGTAGAGAGGCAATTTCATCTTATTCAATCTTCGTAATATTAAATTCAAGGACTAACAAATCCAAGGTGAATACACTCAAAATCTGGAGAAATTTCCACTAGTATTTTAAATACAAACAAAAACATCTGAAAGTCAAAAAAGAATCGACAAGAATGTAAATTTAAAAAACAAATCAAACTTTAGAACCATAAATGAAAGTGCGTAGGAGCCATCAGTCCTAAGTTTATTGGCTAAACTAGACATATATATCATGTTGATAAGTCCTCAAAAACGTACTTTTTCAAAGTTATTTTTGGAAGTTTTAAAGACTTATCGAGCTAAGAGAGTCTCATTTAGTGTAATATCATGTTTTTATACATTTTAAATTCATTGTAGTGTTTCTTACACAATTTGCTCGAAAATCACAATTTTTGTATAAAATTATGAAACCTACTATTTTTAGAGTTCTATTTTTGAAAATTTTTGTGAAAAGTGGTTTTCGCATAAAGTGATTCAATCTTCCATCATCATCATTTTATTTAAGTGAAAACATCAATAATGATGCCATTTAATACCATCATTTCATGTGAATGGGCCCACATGGTGCAATTGTGACTTTAAGCTAAGATTATATTTAATGAAATGTCATTTTTCCTTTTTTTTTTTGTGTGTGTGTGTAGTAAATTGATGGACTGGGCTCACATTGAAGATTTGAAGACAAAGAATTATTTGTGAGGAAATCCAAAGTAAAGTTAAAGGAAAATTGAGAAGAGGAGATGTGATTATCAAGTGGACCGGAAAATTGAGAAGAGGAGATGTGATTATCAAGTGGACCACACCAATATGCCACATGCAATCCACATCCAGCCCAAGAGGGGTATTCACACAATCTCTTGAGGTTTTCTTCCAAGAGATACTTATTTAGCCAAGGACCCACTAATAGATGCAACTTGAAGTGGCGCTCATGAATCCGTGAGGGATGGTCCCCACCACTAAACACAAATTCACGTGTTGTATTGTATGGGAAGCCCACACGTGCAAATGGTGGATTACATCATAAGGATTTTTATTCCATATATGTATATATGGTGAATTTACAAGAAGCCTAGATGGGTACCCACGTGATCTGGACAACATGCGTTGCAAAAGATAGAATGGGCAATTGAAGTGCTCCATTTGCGGAAAGGCATGGAGAGGAAAGCCCATCATGGCATGGCACCCAAATCATCCAACAATCAAAGCTTGTGCGTTGAAGATTGATAAAGAAAAGGAAAGAGATCAGGTCCTCACTCGTTCAAATTACCACATTCCAGCACAACAGATTCATGGATATCAAATGCAGATATCATCCACGCCATTTAGTAGGGATATGGATTCTACTTTTAGCCATTACAACTCACCTTGTGGGATAAGCATACAAAATTGGAAAGAAGATGGCTTACATGTTTGGTAAGAATTGATTGCTCGGCCCATGCAATCTTAATACCTTGAATACCTAGTAAAGAAAAATATATAAATAGCCTACCTATGGGACATCGAAGGACATGAAAGACAAAACCTCCTCTCTCTAGCTCTCTTTTTCCACTACCACAAAGGATTTTTCATCCTAAATCATTTAATATTTTTTTATTCTCTATCTTTTATGTAAAAACATTTATATCTATAAAAGTGTAGTTATTGTTTTCTCTATTTGCTTTTTTTTATTTTTTGATAATGAATGCTTGAGATTTTGCTTTTAGCCTTGTTATTCTTGGATTTGCAACCCAAAGAGCCTAAGAACATTATTCGAGCAAACATGAATTTGATTTAAAAGAAGAGTTAAAAAATAATAATAATACACTTTCATACTTTTATCTTCTTGTTTTCCACACATTTAAATTACTATCTTTCCACAGATTTATTTCTCTTACCACACATTTATTTTTATTGCACAATCCACACTTTTAGGATACTGTAATCTAGACATTTAATTTCCCTGCACTCTTTTTATTTTCCCTCTATGCTTTTTTTCTTCTTGCTGTTTATGGTTTATCAAAAGTTTGGCGGTTGAATTAGTTGAAGATTTTAGTTTCAGCATGTTTATGGCATTGAAGTTTTCAAGTTTCAAACCAATCGTAAATGATTAGAAACTCAGATCCAGCATATGTAGTAGATGCCTAGACCCTTACTTATTGCAGAATTTTTCTTGTTAAAAAAAAGCAAGAAAGAAAGAAAAAAAAAAAACAGTGCACATTGGTGTATGCCTCACACGTTAATATGGATGGAATGATTTTGTTTAGAGTATTGAGGGCAAACATTGTTTGAATGACGTTTTGAATTGTAAACTAATAATGAAAATGAAGTTTGAAAATTGGATTTGAAATACACAGTGAAACGTCCCAAACAGTCCACTGCTTGGAGGCTATTGAGGTAGAAATCAATCTATCATTGAGTACATTCAGTTGGGGTTTGTTCATGATAAATTGTGGATTTGATTTGAATATTTAAAAGCTATGAAAGATCATGCTTTGAGGTGGTGTTTCGAACAAGTTTTAAAAACAGTATTTAGCAGCACCCAAAACAGAAATTCTGTACATACAGTCTGGCAACCAAACATGTTAAGTTTAAGAGAAATGATAGCTACACTTCCCAACTCACAACCCATCTCACAATTGTCTTATGTGGCATGCCTAACTAATTTGTTTTGCTTTTAACATTGTAGAGATGAGGGAAAGAGAAATTGCTACATAGGACAGTTGTAAGATGGGTTGTGAGTTGGGGAGTGTGGCTAGCATTGCTCTAAGTTTAATGGCGTGTGCATCCATAGTTTTGATTGGAAAGTTGGTGGGCCATAGGAATTGCTGGAAACATTTGCTAAAATTGAGTTTTTTTTTTAATCTCAGTTGTGCTAGAAATAATGAGTTTCAGGTGTAAAAACAGATCCATAAACAGTCTTGTTTTTAAATCTTTTTTTTTTCTTGCCGGTTTTTTTTATTGAATTCATGCATTCATTAAGTTTTATTTTCCAGCCATCAAATTTAAATTTAGGTTGCATTAGAATTGGTCCATATTTTTATCAAAGATTGCATCTCATTTAGATTACCGCATTAGGTTTTTGTCATGGCATGCATTGCATTGGGTTTGAATTTTTCTAACTTTCTAAGTTTAGGTGAGTCACTAATTCTAAGGGTTAACTTTTCTAACTTTCTAAGTTTAGGTTAGTCACTAATTCTAATTTAGGAAAGTTTTTTGAACTAATTTTAGAAAGTAGGTTGTCTTCTCTTGATTGGTTTGATTTTTTACTTTGAATTATTTTATTTTGTTAGTTCTTTTATTTTTTGGAAAGTTCTAATTATAGAATGTTTCTAATATAGTGTTCTAATCTGTGCGTTCTTTTGCAGTGATTTGAGATTTTTTTTTCTCCTTTTTAGATTAGGATTTTTAGTTTTAGAATTTTTTTACTTTGGGAATGTATTTAATTTTAATTATAGTTGGAATATATGTAATTAGTTTTTCTTAGGACAGTTTTAGATTTTTCTTAAGGCAGGTTACAAGTTAAAATTACCTTAAACTCAGAAGCCCCTTGTGGATCGACCTGATCTCACCCGTTTATTACTACATCACGGCTCTACACTTAAAACTCACTATTTCACAGTAAAAGAAATCATTTTTCATATAATGAAATTAAGATTTTTGATGTACACCTATTTATGTCTATACAATTATAAATAAGCCTTTTTGTTTAGTGAATTATAATGATTCCTCTTTGCCCCTACTGAGAAAAATTCCCAGCTTTGCCAATGTGAGTAGTAAATATATTTTGTTATTGGTAAATAATGATATTAATAATTAATGCAAGATTCTAATAAACTACCTGCCTGTAATAAACACTTGGGTTGAATGCATATAAATGAAGTATTGTTTTCCCCCTTTTTTCTTGGTAGAAGACGCAGTAGTTGATATGGATTGCCTTTTTTTAATAAAAGAAAATGTGATTCAACCATTTTGCAAAGTAGAATGATCAAATGCTTATTAGAATAATGTGATGCATGTGATTTGCTAGCTGGCCTCTGAAAAATTAGATTCTTGATGTGTAACATTGATTATGATATACATCGGGTATGGATTGCTATGTTTCTACCCTGTAAGTGCAACTGGAAAATCGTAATCTAGAGAGGGATGGTGTGGCATTTTGGGAGTGTCCAGATCCTCTGAGTGAATTCCTGAGGGTGATGTGGCAGACCATAAGTGGTCCAACCACAGTCACCCTCAGACAAACACTCATTTAATCTAAATTTGGCATTTCATTACTTCACTGCTTCATTTGGGACAAGCCGTCTCATTGATGGGCATCCTTCGTTAAACCATTCTGTCAAAAATCAGAATTTTCTCTTGATAGAGTACTACAGACTCATTGGAGGATTTTCCCCCATAGGAACTTCGCCACGGCTAGGGGTGCACAAGGAACGGCCAGGCCAAATCCGGCCTAAGCCCAGTGTTGTTCCTTAGACTGAGTCCGGGACAGCTAGGTTTAATATTGGGGTCAGATCCAATCTAAAATTTAGGCCATTTTAGCATGTAGGCTGAGCTTAGATTAAGTGCTATTAAGTCTAAAGTCCAGCCAGTAGAAGTAGTGCTTGTACTTTATTGCTAGGCCTGAGGGCTCGACCACGCCTCTAAGGTCTCCTGCCCCCTATAGTTGGGATATCAACAACAACAGCAACAGCAACTGAAAAAAGAAAAAAGAAAAAACTAACAATTTGTTATGAAATATCAAACAAGAATTGAGAGAAGTAGAGAGGAAGAGAGCGATCTTCTTATTGATGGATCTATGTGTACATCACAAGGGAGGGGGAAGGTCTTATTTATAGAACAAGATTGCTTCCTCCCCAAGCAACTTAATAGGAAAAGACTTAAACCCTAAGTAATCTTCCTTATCTCATGTGGGTCCCAATGTGGGCATTCACCTATGATAATACATCTTATAACACTCCCCCTTGGATGACCACCATTCAATGATAGTTGCCTCATTAAAACCTTGCAAAGGAAAAACCCAGTGAGAGAAAAACTAAAGCGAAGGAAAAAGAGTACAACGTTCTACAGGATTATTAAATTGGTGTTGGACGTTGTAACACTTCGACCCAACTTGACCCCGTTTAGCGGTTAGTTAATCTTGTTTTTGTTGCTAATCGTGTTTTGTTTATGTCTTGGTTTTCGTTACGGGTCATGGATAGGTAGTTGGGTTGAGTTTGACCTGGATTAAGTAGACCAAGCCCTTTTTCGTAATTTTAGCTTTTCTTAGACATGGTCATTTTTGCATCATCTTGATGTCAACACGTGTCTTTCGTTGAGCTCGTTAACTTTCGTAACTACGTCACTTGCAACCGAGGTCGGGTGATTCGATTGGACCCGGGTTTGACTCAAACTGAAATTTCACTTCTAACTTGGCCTTTCTTGTAAATTGGACTTTTCCATAGCTTTATAAGTTCACTTGATCGACAAGTTGCTCTCTCTCTCGTTCTCTCTCTTTCTCCTCACTGTGCACGTGGAGTTCTTCTCTTTCACTTGAATTCTCTTCTCCAATTCGTCTTCTCCATCGATCAAGAGGAAGGTGGGTCTTGCATGTGAGGTGAGTTGGAAATCCCTTCATCCTTCTCATCTCCCTTTTCTAGTTCTTCTCCCTCTTGTTTCCATTGTTGTATAGTGTGTCTATGACTCCAATTCTCATGCATGCATGTTGTTTTGATTTGTGTTAGATTGTGTTTGAGCTTGAGAACTTCAGTTGGGCAATTGATTTCCAAATTGAGGCAAGTATAACCATATCTTGGAGAACCCATGTTGGTATGCTTTGATTTTGGTTAATTTACTTGAATTTGTAGGGGACAATGTGTTTACAGCCCCTTTGGTTCATATGCTATCCCTTTCTATTGATAAATTTCACTTTTGATGAGTTCCCAGATTTCTGTACATATTTCAGGAATTTAACTTCGTACAGGTACGGCTAAGCCGTATGCCTCTTACGGCTCACAATCCAGAGAAGAGAAAAACCCAGTTTTCCTCTACGGCTAGGGCACGGCTAAGCCGTGGATTGCCCTACGGCTAAGCCGAAGCTCAGCCGTGGCCCAGCCGTAGATCAATACAGGGTGCAATTTTTGGAATAACTGAGAGTCAGCAACTGACCGACCTTCTACGGCCCAGCCACGGCTAAGCCGTAGACCACACACGGCTAAGCCGTAGCACACACACGGCTAAGCCGTATTCACACTAGACTAATGAAAGAAAAACAAGGATAGGTGTAAAGAAAAGACCGATATGGCCTTCATGATAGAATGTAGAGCACCTAGACTTGCCCAACGGAATGAGATACAACGCGTGAATGATCTCGAGGGCTGCGAATCATTCATGTTCGTTATCCGGATGTTAAGCACCTCCCCATGGGTGTTGGTTTAAGGGACTTCGTGCACCGCTCAATTCATTGCAACACTAGACAACGGTGCATCGAATAACTTAAAACTACATCATCATGCATGGTTAGAAACACCGGATAATTAGATTAGAATTGGTTTGTAACTTAAGATGATTCGATTTCACATGATTTGTTGCATAACATGTTGCATTCGATCATTGATCTCAACGCTCTACATGATTACGTATGTTTCGTTACTTTCACATTGTGATTTCTTTACCTTGAGTATGCATGTATAAGTTTCCAGATACAGATATGCACGTATGATATGTTGTCACGATCTACTCAGGGTTTCCATGATTGACTCTGTATGGTCAGGCACTACTTAGCCTCAGCCTTAGGATCCCGACGGGGTGAATTTGGTATAGTTTATATGGCCTGCTGCAGTATGGATATGTCTTGGGGAACCGGACCCCAGGAAACCGAGACCCATTGTACCCTGGCCCGGACAATGGTGTTCTTTGCATGTTATAAGATCCCTCTTTTGGGAGCATATGGTAATGTAGTAGCCACTAGTCATGCACACAGCACGTATTCATTGATTCACTCAGCATATTTCTTTCTTGCGTGACAGCCTAGTATACGAAAATGCCATCTTTAATCACATGATGTTCTTTATTCTATTAGACACAGCGTGTGTTAACTTGCTATGGTTTATACTTTGCTGAATCTTCGTATTCACAGTTGTTTTTGGTGTTGCAGGCCCAGATCCCCCTGCCGAACCCCCGCAGGTCGGCCAGGCTCCAGATGAGACCCCCGGGGCCCCATCAGGCCTAGAGGAGTGGATGTGATCACTCCACGGGAGAGCGCTCTTGGCATGCATTGCATCGGAGTCTTGTTCTTGTTGTTTTCTTTTTGAGGATCTCAGACTTGTGTATATGTCAGATTGTATATGTTATTTTGTTCTTTTGTAAAACTTTATATGTAATTATGTCAGTCCTTTCTTTGTATCCTCTTCTTGCACTGTTAGTTTTATGTTTCTGATAATTACAGCTTCCGCGTACTCGCTTGGCACGTGTGAATGTTCCCTTGTGTGTGTGCATTTAGACTCGGTCTACGTGTGCATGCACGGGAGTACGTGTGTCATTAGGTTTGGCTTTTGCTAACCCCCGAACCCTGGGCTCGGGTTGTGACAGACGTGCATATTGCTGCCTCGTTAAAACCTTAACTAGGAAAACCCAGTGGGATAAAACCTAGAAAAGGAAAAAGAGTACAACGCACAGATGCCCTAGGTAGCATGCTTCAGGATGCCTTCCCCTGATTGACTACTCCCTCTGATGATAACAACCTTTCATATAGTTAAGTAGGTCCATCTCATATGCAAATCGCTAGAATACTGATTTTTGGCAAAAACTTCATAAACTGATCAACCAGGTTGTTGCTTGAACGAACTTGCTTGACTTCAATCGTGCTATTCTCCTGAAGCTCATAAGTGAAGAAGAACTTTGGTGTAATGTGCTTCGGCTTGTCATCTTTAATGTGTCATTCTTTAATCTGTTAAATACATGCCCTATTGTCTTCGCAAATAATGCTTGGGGGACCTGTACTAAGAGGCAATTGACAAGGACTACATATATGCTGAGTTAAATATTTTAGCCACACACATTCCTCACTGGCTTCATAGAGGGCTAAAATCTCAACATGGTTAGAATAAGTAATTACCAACATCTATTTAGTTAAATACAAAAAAGTGATGGCATTGCCATTAAAAAACATACAACATGTCTATGATCGATCCTTATGAGGATCAGGGATATATCCTGAATCTGCATATCCTACAAAATTTGAATTTTTACAACCATAAGAATGAAATAGAAACATATATAGTAGGACTCGTTTGATACCAATCCAGTATTTTTGAGTTGGTGTGAAACTATATAGAGCAAACATATTTATAAAGAATAAAAAACCTTATTAGAACTTCTCTCGATCTGCGGGTCGAGATAAAATAGTCAATAGTTTTCTCGAACTCTTCTGGAGTCCCGATTGGATTTATAAACTTCTACTATTATAAATCCATTTAAGGATTTTATAAAGATACACGGGCAAATGAGATTGTTTTCATACCCTTTCTTAGGTAAATATTCACTAAGACGATTGTACCATATTCTTCTAAAATGCTTCAGGCTGTACAATGAATGTCTTACTTACATTGAGTACGTATTATCTGACTTTGCTTCAGGCAAAGCAAATCCTTCTGGGATTTTCATATATATGCCTGTTTATGTTTTCAATCCCAAGTTTCTGCAGGAAACCTTGTATCACAAGTCGTGTCTTTCATTCATTTTCCTTACAAACACTCATTTATAACCTACAGGGTTAATACCTTTTGGGGTTTGTATTATAGGTCCAGATATACTACGTTTATTGAGAGATTCTAACTCTTCTTTGATGGAAACTTTTCCATTTTTGGCCAATCTCTTCTTTGTCGACATTCATTCATAGTACGTGGCTCTATATCCAAATCATCATTCTCATTTTTCCATGATATTTGTGTAGCTACCGCATATGTAAATGTGTCATCGATGATAATTTCATCTCTATTCCATTTCTCTCTTGAATAATTATAGAGATCTCTTCATCATTGGGTACCCATTGCCTCTTCAGGGGCTTCCAGAGTTTCTTCTGGGACTCGTGTCTCTTCCGGGACATTAATTTCTTTAGGAATTTTAGAGAGAGTGGATTTTTTCATAAACTCTTCGGGAGTATACCTCTTCTGGAGTATGATTGGGATATGATTGCTCATTCCTCCTCTTCTGGGGAGCTGAGTCCTTGAAACTTATAAGTCTACCACGCTTCTGGCATGTAGAGATTCATTTGCTGCCATATTTAGACTTTGTATCCTATAGGGACACTAATTCGTGCTTGTCCTACAAGGACATTAATTCATGCTTGTGTGTTCATAGCCGATACATGTGACTTGGTCACTTTTGCTGCATCATTAAAAGCATCAGGGAATTCGTTTGTAATTAAGTGCACAATTCTCTGTATTTCATTCTCACATTGTGAAGTACATAAATCTAGACAGAATGGAAGTATTCCATGCTAATTCTCGCCGTTCTTTAGGAATGGGTGTTCTACAGGAACAAAGTGTTCTTCAGGAACTCTCTTATCTCCCCCTAACGACGAGAAGACTGTCTTATCAAGGTGACAATCAGCAAAACGAGCAATTAATATATCTCCTGTCATTGGGTCTAGATATCCAATAATTGGGGATGAAGTATAACTAACATAGAGTCTACGTTGTGAGTTCATGCAGGTCATAAATCGACGCTATCAAGTCATATACATTTAAAAACATGCCCAAGGAAGTGTACCCTAGGTTTAATAATTTGTGCTAATAGACAGGATTTGATGGGTTCACAAATGTTACACTATATCCTTCGCGGAGAGGATGGCAATAGATGGTACTTTAAGGAGTACTTAAAAGAATTATCAATAATTTGCCTTAGTATAGTACCCCTAGGGTGACCTATCTTATCATGCCAAAGCATTAAAGCCTTAGGGTCACTAAGTCTATGGCTCGGTGTAAGCTTCTGGCTGGACTTTACCGTTTTGCTCATAATCGAATATGATTCGATATTTAAAGATTGCCTTGTAATATAGCCTTACGGCCTAGTAAGAATGCACGTAGCTTTTCTAGTATCAGCTTCTGACTGTCAATACTAGTAATGATGTGCAAATATTTTGTGTGGACTCTTCTGGAGCATTCAAGTATTTGTACCGATCCAGCTATGATTGATGCCTTGCACGAATTAAATGCTAACTCTAAGAAAAACTTCTGGTTTTTTCAGTGTAGTGTGCTTTGTTACACTGTCTACCGGACAGATATTATTCTCAGTTTCATGCATTCCATGATCCATATAGCAAGTAATAATAAACTCACATAACTAGTTAATCGCATAACAAAAATAAAATTAATAACAACTAAAAAATTCAGCATTCAAAACAAATATAATGTATAAACATAATATACGGGGGATTAAAGAATAAGTCCTATCATTCAACAAAATATCTAAGAACTGAACTCATTGTTCAAACTCATAAAAGTAGTTGTAGGCCTTTTAGACAATGCTAGGTGGTTTGCCCAATTTCCAAACAAAATGCCTTCTAAATCACCTCTCCTGGGGTGGTTGTTTTTATCTCTACGGGAGAACATATTAGATCTACCTCTTCTGGAGGGATTTTGATTGACTAATCTGACATTTATTTTAAGCATTGGGTGTATGACCATCTGCTGGTGATCATCCCTGTCTAACGAGGATATAATCGCACAGAAAATAACAGCATATGTCATATCCACGAGGGATATCTTATTTCTGACTTTGATAGCATCATCGAGCCTTTTAGAATGTGTAAAGATCAATTTACCAATAACAATCAAACAAAAACAGAACGTCGGGTTCTCAATATCCGATAACAAAGTATAATGAAGAATTGGGCAATTAGAAAGTTAGAACTTCGGGTTCTTAACTGACGAATCAGAACTTCTAGTTCTGTCAAGACTTCAGGCTAGAGATAGAACTTCAGGTTCTTAGAACTGCTGGTTTTATCAAAGTTTCAGGTTTGAATCACAACATCTGGTTCTGTCAGAACTTCAGGTTTGATTTCATGGCCTTCGTAGCGATCTACACTACTTTGAATCTTTAGGATTCAAAGTTCCAAGTTTGGTTACGAATATGAATCTTCCGGTTCATATTCCAAATCTTAGAACTTCTGGTTCTAGATAATTTATGGATCTTCGGGTCCAAGTTATTCAGTTAATATAGAACTTCAGGTTCTATTAAGACTTCGGGCTTGATATTATGGCCTATTGGTTTTATTTCTGAATTTAAAATTAAACTTCAGGTTTGAGTATGAATATGAATCTTCGAGTACATATTGTAGATCTGAAAATTTCTGGTTTCAGAGTAAAATAACCAACGGATCTTCTGGTCCGAATTCGAAAAAACTTCTGGTTTTAAATATCGTATGGAACTTCAGGCTCCAATTACTTGTATAGAACTTCTGGTTCTATTTATGATCCATGATTCTCAATTTTTTATCATGATCTCTTTTGATAAATAATAATTTTATCACTCGAATTAAAATTATAAATACTTACATATCGAAAAGGAATAAAAATAAATGCAAGTATATGATTATCAAACTAATAAATGATTATAAAATAAGAAGAAATTACTTAACCTTTGAATCGTCCTTCTTTTGGTGCTAATGTGTAGATCTGCTCGCGAGCTTTCCGTAGGTACAAATGGATCTCAAATCGAACTCCAGATCGTTAAGATATCGCAGAAACAAGTTTCTACCATCGATCCGGTCAAATCTGCCTTTGACCGTATGGCTAGCTGACGTATGCTGACGTCAGCAACTGACTCATGAGCTGGATTGCTGCAAATGGGTTCAGGTCGACCTGACCTGAACTGAACTACACTGCTTGTACTGCTGGGTTCTACAAAGTGGGTCAAGTTTAAACTGACCCGAACTCAACCAGGGTTCGACCTGGCCAACCCAAGTTAAGGTCGACTTCCTCTTCCTATTTTTGGGTCTGGTTCCTGCAACCAGACCTTGCAGAACTCTGCACTCCTTCTTCAGCAACGGTTGATCACGGACCGGCGAAGCAGTTTCTCTGGCAACGTTCGGCGATGATTGGAGGTCCGATGACGACAGCGGCAAAGGGTGACGAATACCGGCAACAGGAGGATCCGATCGGCATCACAAGGCTCAAAGCTTCAGATCTGGCGTTGGCACAGTAGAGGCAGGGTTGTTGATGAACATGTCGGAGAGGGTGACCCAGAGGAGGAGCTTCTTGCTCTTGACGCAGGTCATCTTCTTCATCCGACGCGTCTCGACGAACGCCTTGATCTCGGTGGCATACGACACCGTCCGCCCGATCTGGCGAAAGACGTGATGGCGCGCCTTAGCCGACCTTGGGGAGGAGGCCTTCATGGAGACGACCCAGTCTGGAGAGAGGGTGCCGATGTTGATGCAGAGGGCTTCTACATGTAGGGTGAAGTCAGGGATCTCCTGCAGGAAGTGGACCATTTGCAGGGGATGCATCGCCTGCCAGGAGGGTGTTGGCCACCAGGTCCAGCAACACGAAGTTGATAATGCATTGGACAAGAGGGGAACGCACTCGGACGGCTCTAATTGATTCCCATGCGTTCCTAGCCCACCCCCTCCTTTCCTCTTCTCGTTCTTCCTCCTCTACTCTTTGTTTTTCTTCCATGCCTCTCTCGTATTTCAAAAGAAGTCAAAACAAAACTTCGATCCCTTCATTGATGGCTATGACCTATTGCAAAGAAATCGTGCTGATAACGTGTTATGAAATATCAAACAAGAACTGAGAGAAGTAGAGAGGAAGAGAGGGATCTTCTTATTGAGAGGTCTATGTGTACATCATAAGGGAGGAGGAAGGTCTTATTTATAGGACAAGATTGCTTCCTCCCCAAGCAACTTAATAGGAAAAGACTTAAACCCTAAGTAATCTTCCTTATCTCATGTGGTCCCAATGTGGGCATCCACCTATGATAATACATCTTATAACACAAGTAATAAAAGCTTGGCTAGGCCATATATATTTCAGGCGGGCCACTTGTGTCCCCTTCCAAGCTTGGTCCGGATGCCAGCATATGTTTCTAAAGTTAATTGGCTTGGATATGCCTCACGCATCAGATTTTGGCCTTAATTGTAGGATTATCAGTCCTCTCGTTTAGAAGGGGCTTGGATATGCCTCATCCCCCACCACCCTTGGACGTGGTAAGACCCATCGGTCTTGCACCTTAATCAATACAATACCCTTCTTGCAAGCTGAATCAAGGACATGTGATTGGGACTGTCGGTCCTAATATTTAAATGAGAATTTGATGGATCAACCATTTACATATAAAATTTACCAAAATCTATATTTACATATAAACGAACTTCGCATGTGAGAGAGTCTTTGTGTACACTCCTTGCACAGTAGTGTGAGGCCCATCTTTGATTTTAAAACCTTCTTAGGCCTTCTTTCATCTCAAAACCCTTCTCATAAATTTTTACCAAACCCAGTTTCACATTCATTATGACCACATCCATAGTTCAATTTTACCTTAAAAATTTTTGAGCGCTTGCTTGCTTTCAGCTTTGACCTAAGCTTTGATATAATGATCATTTGAAATCAAATCAAGTTACATTTTGTACCTTCCGTTATCCATGTATATTTGGGCCCAGAGAGGATGTTCACGATTGCCCTCAACACGATTGTTACCTTTAGATGTGTTTGGAAGCCGGGATAAATATTTGGTTCGATGAGATAGCTAATACAATCTAAGTCCATCCAATAGTATTATTGCATGGGATGGGACTCCATTTATCCCATAGATGAATTCAATCCGATGTTTGGTTTGTGTTTAGATAAATGGGGTTCAACAGATCTCTTATCTAGCCCAAATTATCCTACCTCCCAGTTAAGATTATTTAAGTTGGAATATTAGGTATTTAGGTATTGAGTCATTGTAGCTTCAAGACTTGGATAGTATAATATCGGACACTAAAAAATACAAATAAACAAGGAATGAGTGGGTGAAGGATGCAAAAAGTTGCTTATCCCCCCACTTATCCCTCCTTAGGTCCATAAACACAGGAGAATTTCAACAAAAATTTGTGTATGTAATCATTACTTACGTGGAAATTTTACATACATGCAAGTTTGTTTGGTGGAATTTAGAATTGCATGTGTGTAAAAAACTCATTTTCATGAAAAAAATCTCACATCTCCCACCCAGGGTAAGGCATTTCAACGTGTTATTCAAATTAGTGAAAGCATCAAGCAGGAGATAATTGTCGATTCTCCCTTTGGGTTTTTTTTTAAGCAAACTGTGGCCCTCTTAAATTGGCAAACTGTGTCCATTCAGTGCATTTAGCTATCATACGAAATATATAGGTTGAGATTTAAACCATGAGCCCAAAAGCAAAGCGGCCCACCTAGCTCATTACTAATTTTGATAAGGGCCATTGCAGTTATATGTGTAAGGCCGAACAAGCACATTGGGCATTGGTGAAATATTGGCTCAAGATCAACTTCCCAAAACGCTTGGTACTTATTGGGCCAAAATTTTATGGATGGATCCAACCGTTGGGGTTAAGAACTCGCCAAAACTCAGCTTGCAGTCAATTGGAAAATTGAGATTGAGTTGCCCAGCCCACTTTCCTCCACACTAACTCAGCCTCTAGTTCATTCAAAATGGTTAAGACTTCACTTGGATTATAAGTGAGTATTCTGCTGGCTGAAGTGATGACAATGGGTCGGGTTAAATAATTTTATTTAGAAAGGGTTAAATATGTTACTGCCCCCATCTTTTTTAGTAGGGTTTGGTTTGGTAGTGATTTTTTTTAAGGTATTAAAGATGGATATGATGTTGTGTATTCGGCTCGAATTTGTTTCCTCCATCCCATATATAATATGTTTCAATGAAAACATATTGGTAGATCAACTGTAGCTCAGTTGGTACTGGGAATATGAGTTATACCTTGAGGCTTGAGGTTGAATATTTGTATATTAAATTGTTTTTAACATTTTAGAACAAATTTATTAGAACGAAAAGATTACAATAATCATCAAGCCGACCTGTACTTTCACGGGACAAGTTGGCATCAGTTGTAAATGAACAGTCGTGGGACGGGTTGACTTTGGATGAGTTAATTGTGAGTCGGGTTGAGTTTGGGTCTACCTAACCGGTGCCAAACCCGCCAAACACTATCCCAAGGTAGCTGCCCATGCACAAAATGCCCCTACAGTAATCTTTTGGTAAATGAAAGATTAGGTTAAAAGAATCGAACAACATTACAAAAAAGTTAAGTTCATCTATGGCAGAATTGAACCAGGGTGGAAAAAACCCATCGTAAAACCAATCACTACTAGCGGATAGACTAAAATGAATGAGAGTATGTAGCCCTATTAAACGTTTTAGGCATAAAAAAGAACTTGAAGGCAGCTCATCAAGCAGCTCAATAACAATGCAGATTCAGAGACGTATATGCAGTGAGGAGGGAGGGGAGGGCGAGTGGGGGTAGTTGCCCCCATTAATTTTTATTTATTTTTACTAACACTAGAATTTTTGAAAACTTGAGGGACAAGGTGAATATTTTCAATTTTCTTTGGGCATTTTATATTTTTATTCACCTTTTGTCCATCCTCAACTTCTAAGACTAAGAAAAAAAAAAAAAAACAAAAAAGCCTAGGGATAATGATGTCTTTTTCCCCAAGAAGAAGAAATCCAAAGTAAACAATTCATAGTCCCTTTTTACGCGTAAGTCATGTTTAACTTTTTTACTTATTCTTATTTTAAAGGATTTTTACCAAAAAAACAAATGTTTCCTTTTTACACTACAAGTAATCTTCAATCTTTTTTTTTCCCTTCTTCTCATCTTAAAGGCTTTTACCAAATACAATTGCAAATGAGAAAGAACAACTCTTTCTAACCCATTTACATTAGGTTGAGGTACCTTATACCCTTAAAATTTTATTTTTTTCTTTATTTCACATTTTATAGAAATAGTATCTTAAATTTTGATGTATGATGTTTTCTAAAAAGTGGGCCTCATTGATTGTTGATTGATAATCACAACCATTAATCTTGAATTCTTTAAGGTGGAAGATGATAATTTATATAATATAGATATTGATACAGCATCTTGGTTAACTTGAATAATATGTATCCATTTCTACTATTAGAGCCATGTTCCTAAATCTTTAATAGCTATAGTCTTTTAATTGATTTAATCTTTATTTTGCAAAACAAACACATACCTTTTTTCTTCTTCGTCTTTATTATTGAAAGAATGTCTAAAATATAAATTTCTAGATTGCAGTTCAAAATATATGTAGTGGAAAAATAAAAAAACTAGCAAATAAATCAATCACACACCATAAGAAAAAGACACACAGATTTTTACGTGGAAAGTCCTACTCATGAAAAACCACGAGTCCCCCTCAGACCAACAAAAACCAAATACTAATAATGAGCAATTACAAGAAATACTCACAGGCCCTTTTCTAGTTGCAATTCAACCGAAGGACTGTAGTTCTTTTTGTACAATCCTTGTTGTCACGACTGCTCACCGTTCATTGCTCTCCGCTCTTGAAACAACCATCTTGAATCCGCAAGGTGAATGAACCTTCTACAAGAGAAGTCAATTTTCTACAAGGAAGTAGAAGCATTAATCTTTAGAATTCAAAGTTTTAGGAAAATCTCTTCAATGACTGCTCTGGAGAAGAACGGTATCTCTAATGTGTATTCTCAACTTAAAATAGGGAGATGAATGCATTAGGATTAAGAGAAATACCTTTTAAAAAACTCACAATTCGTGCCTTAGGGTTATAGTCTTTGTAGAACAGAAACTGGTAGTTTTGTCACAAACAAAAAATAATTCCAAATAGGATAGTTGGTTTCCGCGCGTCGGGCTCTTTAACTAGATGAATGGATACTAAAGCACACTCATTTATGGCTAGAAACTCTGCCTTGGGCGCTCGAGTGCAAGTGTACGGGCGCTTGAGCGCACATGTAAATTCTGCACTTTTTTGCAAATTTTCCTTGGCCATAACTTTGTCGTTTTAGCTCCGATTGATGTAATCATAAAACCTACAGATATTTATTTAAAAATGGCTTTCTAATGGTAGGTAACTTGCCCCAATCTAATGCTCAATTTATGAGATATGACCTTTTTTATCCATATTAACTTTAGAAAATCACTTCAAAATTCTCCAATTTGCATTCTTCCTTTAATTTCTTCACTTTAGTGCACCTAGTGACTCACACCACAGTTCATTCTAAAAAGAATAAAAAATTATAACTCAATGGACCCAGAGTTTTGTCCAACCCATGAATCAGACAGCACACAAATATCCTAACAGTTATGCTTTAAATTCAAGATTAACTTAAGGCCAATGGCTAGCTCCATGGGGGGTAGAATTTTCAGTTATTTTGACATTCAAAGTAGCACAAGACTTGTAGGTATTTCCAGCTTTCCTAAATGAAATTTCCCTCACAAAAACCTCCAAGCAAACGGATTTGTGATATCAAAATCTCTGAGTGATCATAAAGCAAAGAGATAATTTCATCTTGTCCAATCTTCATTATATTAAATTAAAGGACTAACAAATTTAAGGTGAATACACTCAAATTTGGCTAGTATCCTAAATACAGGCAAAAACATCTAAAAGTCTAAAATAATTGACAAGAATGTAAATTTAAAAAATAAACTAAACTTTAGAACCATAAATGAGAGTGACCAAGAGCCATCGACCTGAGCTTAGGAGCCATCAGACCTAAGCCCAGGAGCCATCAGACCTAAGCTTCTTCGCCAAACTGGACACATATGTCTTGTCGGCACCCCCACAGTGAAAGAAATCATTTTTCATGTAATAAAATTAATTTTTTTATGTACACCTATTTATGTCAATACAATTATATATATATATATATAAGTTTTTTAGTTTAGCCAACTATAATGATTCCTCTTTGGCCCCAGTAAGAAAAATTCCTAGATCCTCGCCACTGCGTCTATGGAAGCTCAAAATTATGAACAAGGTGAAGAATTTTGTTTGGAGAGCCTGCAAGGATATTCTTCCCACGAAAAGCAAGTTGTTTGAGAAGAGAGTGATAGGGGATAATATATGTGAAATGTGTTATGAGGGGGCTAAAACAACACTGCATGCTTTATGGGACTATAGTTTTGCCAAGATGGTATGGAGACAAAGTGCTTTACTTGAAGGAAAATTTGATAAAACATATGCTGATTTATTGGACTTAACATTACAAATTAAAAGAAATAATGAGGAGAATGAACTGGAATACGTTCTTTTGGTGTCCTGGTGCATTTGGTATAATATAAACAAACTCAGATATGGTAAGAGTAGTCTAGACCCTAAAGTCATTGTTGGGAGAGCTATCTCTTTTATGCAGGAATATTTGAAGTGTATCAGACGCAAAGAGAACCAATAGACTAGGTAGAAGGCATCGGAACAAAACTTTTACAAAGCTAACTTTAATGGGACAATTTTTGAAAACCAAAACACAATAGGCACAAGAGTGATTGCTAGAGATGATCAGGGAAATTTTATAGCAGCAATGAAATGTAAAGAGCACTTGCTGTCTGAGTGAAGCTTATGAGGTTAAAGCACTTTTGGTGGTCACTGCTACTCGTTTTGCTAAAGAGTTAGAGCTGCAACTTATTATCTTGAAAGGTGATTGCTTGAAGGTGATCCAAGCTCTGCAGATGATATTGCTAGATCTATCTCCCATTGGGCATTTGATTGAGAAGGCAAAGGACCAACTCCGATATTTCCAGAACGCAAAGATCTCACATAATAAGAGGGAAGGGAATATAGTTGCTCATCTACTTACTAGAACTTCAGTAGAAGGGGACATTCCAGTATGTTGGATTGAAGATCCTCCTATTTTTATTATGGATCAGCTTGATATTGATGTAACTTCTACATTTTAATAAAATTCTTTCAACTTTTCATCAATAAAAAAATGGAAAAGAAAAAAGATCAGAATAAGAACAAATGACTTGAATGTCATTGATAAGAGCAAAACTAGACTAGTCCTTCATCTCATTTATGCATTTGTCTACCTCCAGCGAGTTTGAAAAAAGATGGATCTTTGAATAGCCTTTAACCTCCAAACACTTCATAGCATAGAAGACTGAAAATGTTTTGGTCTCCTTAGAAAAGAGGGATACAAAACTATTTGCAGCCCATGTACATAAAAGTGAACCATCAAACCACACAGCAAAACCGCAACTGGTTTTGCCATTATACTTCAAAAATCCTGCATTAATAAAGATGGAAATACAATTCTTAGGTGGGCAAAACTTACGGGCTATACCATTAGGATTAATAGCGCAATTAGCATCTTGATACGACATAAGCCATTCCTTTAATAAGCTATTAACATCTCCTAATGTTTAAATAAGATTAAGAGGAGTACCCTTGAAAATGAAATTATTCCTTAACTTCCAAATGGCACATCAAAAGAACAAAATATATGAGAAATAATATGGTTAAAAGAAGAGATAGCAGTGGGCTGCTAGAAGCAACGACGTTCCCGATTTCCACTAGAATAAATAATGTTGTTCCACCAATAAGAAATATGAAGATCATTATGACCCATGGGAATGATCCTAATGTTGGACCCAATCCAAACAACCCCAGCATAGTCACATAAGAAGAGGACATACATCATCGTTACTTTGTCCTTACCACAAATAGGACATTTAGGGCGTGTTTGGGAGAGGGGTAGGATAAAGTAAAGTAGAGTAAATCCAAAGTAAAAAAAAGAATAATATATAATTGAGTTATGATGAATTTTTACTTTTAATTGTTTGATATGAAATCTTTTTGATTTTTTATATAAAAAGTAAAGATTTTTTTGTAGTTTAGTGACGACTTTTTGATATTTTTTGAAAAAAGAAGAGGGATATTTAAATTAAAAAAAAGAAGGACGGAAATTTGAATTTTAAAAATTTAATTTTACTCTACTTTACCTTACCCCTTTGCCAAATATGCCCTTAATAATATTCAATTTGAGCCTTGAAGAGATAAGATTAAGAACTGAGATAGCTTCTTTGAGACATTTTAAACCAAATAAAATTATTGTAATTATTGTAGTTGTGAGGGGGGGGGGGGGGGGGGGGGGTGTGGTGTGACTTCCAGAAGACCAGAAAAAACACTGATAAGAAGGTGGATAAAATTTGTGAATTTTACAAGAACATTGTTCAAGAAATCGCTATCTACATTAAGAGCAATAGACTTCATAAAATTAATGGATACAATTTTATTGGACTTCCAAATGACCAAATTTCAGATATAAAGCAATCAAGGCTCAAACAGTGGGCCTATTAGAACACACCCTTAGTTTTCAGAAAAAAAAAAAAATTCCTTAGTCCCCGGTTGACTAAATTGACATAAGGAGCGGAGATGCAAATTAACGAGTCTAAGTTGGTGTTTTTCTTTCTTTTATATATATATATATATATATATATATTGGGTTGAAAATTTGGTCCTTGCTAATCCTTTGATCTATTTAATGAACAAGATAGGGTCCCATTGTGGATATAAATGGATTAGGTACCGGATGAATCCATTGACCCGATATTAGACCTATACTTAATTTCATCTATATATCTTGGTCTAGATCAAACCTTTTTATTTTTTGTACCTCCAAGCAAAGGGGTTAGGACCCAAGGTTGCCCACACATGAATTGGGATCCTCTGAGGGATTTCCCCATGATCGTTGGTGGATCTATCAGGGTCTGCCACGTCACCATGGAGCAGCCCTTGCCTTGGATAGGTCAGTTGCCCTGCGTGTATGATAGGTTGCCCCTGTTGACTTGGTGGACACTGATAGGTCCACCCAGGTCGTTTTGGGGTAAACCCTTACGAGATCCGAACTCCCCCACACATATCGAACAGAGAGCCCATACATATGGAAAGAGTGGCATATCTATATGTCAATCATTGTCTAGACAAGTGTGACACGCATCCATTAAATATCTTAGAATCTTCTAATAGAAAGACTTTTCTTCTCCTCCATACTTTATCTTAAGATGAATAGTTGTACCAAATCATTCGAATCTCCTATGCAAAAAAAAAAAAAAAAAAAGAAGTGTCCACATGGGGGCCCTAACTGTAAAGATCCTTGTAAAACACACCTCTTGGGTACTCCCAACTATGCTAAGCACCTAAGAAAAATGAGACGTGCACACACTAAAATGCACACAAGCTTATGTGACACTATACAATAGCATCTATGTCCTACTTTTTATTCCTCTCTTTCACACACACCAACACCAATGAATGGGATAAATATATTTATATTTAATAACAAATGGGCCCAATGCATGGATTAAGTTCCTCCATTTGATGGGGCCCACCTTGCATGTGCCTTCTCATAATGAGTCATAAAATAACAGTACCAATGGTGGGCATACTTGTTATTGGGTACAAATGTATTTATCCCATTTATTGGTGTTGTTGTGTGTGAAAGAGAGGAATACAAAGTGAGGTATAGATGCTATTGTGTGATATCACATAAGCTTGTGTGCATTTTATAGTCTGCATGTATCATTTCTCAAGCAACTAATGCTCAAAAGCACATTGAAGGCCACAAATGACAATGTTTGGCTCCGGAAATAGCTAAGATAAGTCAATATCTCGTGTAGCCACATTTCCAAGTCTCTAGTCACAAAAGAAGCAATGCTATTGCTATAATGCACCGGTTGAAGAATGAAAACACAATACTAAGATCCACCCATTGAAAATTCCTTCAAAATGAATACTCTCATCATATATGAGATATCCTCAAATTTTACTCTAAAAATATTGGGCCACGAAAGAAGAGTAATAAATATGAGTTATAATGTATTAAAGTTTTGAATCATGCTATTCTATCTTATGCCGAGATTAACTTCTATTAAAGTAAAATTCTAATTAATTATATATGAGCACATTCATTTTGAACGGCTTGGATTTTCAATTGATGGATCCCTACCACTTGTGTGTATCTCTTTATATATACACACACTCTCACAAACACTTGTACTATCTTCAATCATCATAAGCTAAATCCAGAATGAGTGATGAGGATTTGTTATCCAAGGCCACATATATGATCTTATCCAAAATGTAATGGCACATTTACTCATCTCTTCAAAATAGTGAAGTTCTTATATATATGAGAATGTCATCATTCGATAGAAGCAAAAAAAAAAAAAAAAAAAAAGCTATTTGAGTAACCATATCCAATTATTAAATGTAAGCAGATTGTGCTGTCAAGGTGATGGCTCAGTTGGTTTGAGCCTTGTGTTTGCCCCCTAAGGTTTCGAGTTCGACTCCCACCCATTGCGTTATTCAATTATTATGTGTGCGGTTACATAAGTTAACCGTCAGATCGAAAGCCAAAAGTAAAAAAAGGTAAGGCGATTGTTAGCTCTATTTCTCTAAATTTTTTGAACCATTGTTTTTTTTTTTTTTACCATGATAATCTATCATTGTCTGGATGGATCTCATTGTCACAAGAAACGTGATTAGAACGCAGGAGTATTGACTACGTTGCTCTTTTATGACTAATAAGAGTGCAGTCCATGTGGCTTAGATGCCCTGCTAGCTGCTTTTACTTTGGCCACTGTCTAGGGCTCTAAGCCCCAACTTCTTCTTGGGAGGGGTGGGTCCTTCAAAACTTTCAATGAATGGACTACGTACTCCTAATGTGACAATGAAGTTACATAGAAATAACATATCATCAATTCAGAGTCAAGGTGTTGACAGTGCCTCACCCATCCGTTCCACTATAATAGCAACTATTGATGCACTCACCTTTAGCTATAGGAAAAAAAATCATAGATATTAATTCTGCCTTATAATGAAAGTTAGATAATTTCTTATAGGTACCTGCATTGATATTATCAACTAAAAATGTCTTTGACTGTGGGACATCACATACCATATTTTTTTTTGCAAATCTTGCAACAATGTAATTTATGTGATCTTGTACAAAATCCCCCCTCTTGTGGAGTTAAATAATGATTATATCTTTATGATATCACATAATTTATAATTTTATGTGATATTAAATGCACAATTTAGAGCAATTTAGTCCATAAAAATTGCATAAGTACCTATAGTAAATTATCTCAACTTTCATCATCAAAAGGCAGGATTATATATGGCTAATAGTTGATTTGTAAAGTGATGTGAAGTGAAGTATCCATTTAAGAGACATGAAAAAATGAGGGGGCATATCAAAAGTACAAAAAATTAAAATCCCCCTTCATTTTTTCAAGAATTCTTTTCAAAAAATAACATTTTCAAGCTACTAATGACAAAAAGTCATCAACCTTTTATAAAAAAAAAACCTTATCAACCCACATAAAACAAAAGGTCATCACATTGTGATTGAACCTCCCTATATTTATTCTCTTTTGATTTGAAGCTTGAGTTTGAATTCACTTTACAAATAAGTTACCAAACTGCCTAAAGTTTTTCTTCAAGTAAAACCTCAATTCTAAACCATTGTATTGACATGATAATTAATCATTGTCTTAGATGTCATAGTCACGAGAAACGTGATGAAAGCGTAGGGAGTGTTGACTACGTTCTCTTATGAGTTATGACTGGCATTCATCCACTCAATCAGGCCTAGCTGGCAGGATAGCTGCTTGTTCTTTGGTCACTGTCTAAGCCCCCACTTGCTGGAAATTGTAAGTCAGTCAATGAAAAGAACATATCATCAATCAGTTTCTAGGGGGACTTTAGAGATGTCCTAGTGGTAAAGGCTCCCACTCCCATCCTACCCTCAATGGGGTGGGTGGCTTTCCTTCTCTCCCACTTAGCCACTAAGGAAAACAAAAAAATAGAGTCAAGGTAAAAAAAAATGTGACAGTACTCCACCCATCTGGTTCTTTGGAATACTAACAAAAATTACACTCATCATGGAGTCTCTATCCTCAAAAGTCTTTTTACTTAAGAATTTTTGAGTTAAATGAGTGGAACTCCAAAATGGGGCTTACTAATTAAAAATCCAAGGAGCACAAAGATATCCCTCTCACCATTTTTACAATGTCTCTGAATTTCACACTAATAGAAATAGGCTCCAGCATAAGATTGAACATATGGTGAATAAAAATATTTTTGTTTTGCTAAAAACGAATATTTCATAAACAAAACAAACACAAAACAGATCTCTAGCACAACACAGGGCACAACTATATAGATATATACAAACACCTAGTACCCCTAGAATATTAAAAGTAGGATCATGTGTAGGATGACTTATATTAAGTTTTCTCACTTGACAATTCCTACCAAAACCACAAGATTTTAGTAGAGGCATTATAAATACTTTTAACACTCTCCTTTGGGAGAAGCCTACTCCACAACACTCCCCCTCAATGAAACCTGGTCGATTTACTTTTGGCAACATGTTTTGTTTTGTTTTTGTTTTTGTTTTTGTTTTTTTTTTTGTTTTCTTTTTGTGCTGAACCGATCCTCCTAAGATTTGAAATCGCAGCCGGTTGTCTCTATTAAATTTCTTTAGCTAACCATTCATACAAAAACTTTGAGGTATTAGTAGAGGTAGCATAAGTACTTTTCAATACTCTTCCTCGGGCAGAGCCCACTCCTCAACACTCCCCCTAAGGTGGAAATCAATTAGTGCACGTTTGGCAACACCATGTTTTTAATGCCGAGTCATTCCTCCTAGAATTCAAACGCGGACCAGTTGACTCTGATACCATATTAAACAGGGGTGGAATCAAGATTTCTTTTTTTTTTTTTTTTTTGGGTGGGGAGGGGGGAGTTTCTTTATCTACGGCGGATGTAACTCCAATTAAATTAAAATTTCTCATAATAATACAATATAACTATGAAGTGATTTATAGCGGGTTAGATTTCAATAATGAGTTTCATTGATTGAAAAGATATAGTAAAGCATGGAGGATTAGTATAATAACAATTGTAAATGCCATAAGGCAAAAGAAAATCATTCTTAAAGTAGGTTCTTAATTCTCTCTTCTATTTTATGTATACTTTTATATAAGAACCAAAAGGCAAGCAATGATAATAACCCATATTTGAGATTCAAAACAATTAATGTGATATTAATAACCAAAATTAAACATTGAAAAACAAAAAATAAAAAATCTTTATCTATGGTGGATATAATCCCATTAATTTAAAATTTTTTATACTAGTAGAACATAAATAAGAAATAATTTTGACCGGGTTCAATTTCAAGCATGGGCTTCAAGATTGGAAAGAAAAATAATGATGAATACAGAATTAGTGCATCTATAATTATTAACGCATGAAGTGAAAGAAATGTTGCTTTTTTAAACACCTTTTCCCATCCCCGTAATGAAACAACAACTCCAAGTCCTTTCACTACCTCCAAACCCCAATAATACAAGCTCTCAGCCTCTCTTTGATGAACCTATTACGATCTCAAGTCAAGGTATGTGGACAACGACGACTCTAGATTTTGCTAAATAGTTTTTAATCTATCCCTAATTCGTTCTTTTATTTTATTTTCCTTCCTTCTTTTCCTTCCCTTTCTTCTTTCATCTAATTTTTCTCCTAAAAAAATCAACGATTATTTAGTTTCTTTTTTTTTTTAAACCTAGATTATATTCCTAATATCTAAAAGGAGGGGTTAGAGGATATATATATACACTAGTTCTCATCACTTTTTTATGAAAAGTCTAGGTGGGACTCATCTATCACCTTATTCAAATCTTGCAATACACAGAGACCCTTGATAGTTATACGCTCCAAATTTTGTTCAAATCCGAATTTATTGGACCATTAGATCGATTGTGCACTAATTCAAATGGATTGTATTTGTGGGACACTCTTTAGCCGGTCAGAGCTCATCACCGGCTGAAGGGAAAGGGGGGAGGAGAGAGGAGGGAGGGAGAGAGATGTGTGCGGACTATTTTAGGGATTTTAAATTAAATTTTTTCTCTTGTGTCAAGAGAGATAAAATTGTTATTAAAAAAGCAGCACTAAAGTGTAAATCGAAAATGACAGCTTGCCTTGGATGGCATGGCACTTCAATAATGCCTAAATCCCTCTTTGCATGTATACATCAGATGTCCCCAAAGAGACCTTTTGCATGTATATTTAATGTGTTCTTGGCGTTCATTATATCTACTTTCTTGTGAGACACAAGCTTTAGTTATGATGTTCTTGCGAATGTTCAAGATTGCTATCTTTCTTGTGATCATTTGGTACTGTTGCTTTTGTTGGTGTCATGGGTGCATACAAGAAGAGAGGACACATCTCCTGCAAATCAAAGACTCCATCAACAATCCACACGGCTCTTTACTTGATAAAGATTGGATCCAAAAGAATTGTTGCAAATGGGATGGAATAAAATGCAATCCATCATCATCTAGGGTGATTTCAATCAATCTTTTCAGGATAAGGGAGCAAAGATTGGAACTATGGTATCCAAATGCTTCCTTATTTGCTGCATTTAAGGAACTGGAAGAACTTGATTTGCGTAGTAATCAAATTGGTGGATGGGTCGCACCTCAAGGTAAATTAGATATACTATGTAGGCCCCTTTTTAAGATGATCTAACTTGCTAATATCACATTCGTTGTTACTATGTATGGGCATCCACTCAAATCTGAATTTGTTTGAAGTTATTCGTAACATTGGGTTGATGATGTATGAAATATATGCATTTGTTCTATGTATGATCAATAGAAGTGCACTCGGACCCTGTCCCAATCAACGAGGGGTTATTGTATGAGGACCTTAATTGTTTTCAATTACCCTTGTTTCATGAACGATAAGGCACCAAATATCTGTATCAGTGATAACCAAATAACTGTATTAGTGGTAACAGAAAGGGACATGGTGGACGGTTGAGATTGAAAGGAGATGGATGCATGTATGTGGGATTGGATATGTCCTTATTTGCAGCTTAGAAACTGTCCTATCTTCTTGTCAATTGTCATGTTTCAACCAATTTTAATTTATACTTTTCATTCTTTTTACAACCTTCTCTGATATGCAAAGCTTAAGGAAGTTGTATCTTTCGTATAACAGCTTATCTAAAGGCATAGACGCTCTACGAGGTATGTACTAAACCAGGACCTAATGGGCTTGGGTTTAGATCTTAAACTGCTTTTCAGGCCAGTTGATCATTACTTGCACTAACTACTCTCTCATCCTGACAAGCACTAATCCTTAAAATTGTAGGCCAATCAATTTAAACCTCATTTTATTTTCCTACTTTTCCCATAACCATGTAGAAACTCAAAGTGCATCTGTCAAATTAGTTTGACCAAACCATCCAACAAACCATTTTGACCTCTTGTTGGGTTTTTAGGCATTGGCTGACCTTACTCATCAAGACATACATGCTGGGGAATTTTGCAAGTTTATGTGAATTGAAAAACCTCCGAGGTTTATATCTTGATGAAAACAATCTTGATGGCAGATCACTTCCTTCATGTTTAAGCAACCTATCAATGTTGGAAACATTGTCGTTATCGCTCAACAATCTTGGATCCTTCTCTAGTGCTGTAACAGGTAAAATAGCAATAAAAACGATTTATACAAAAAATTATTGGGTCTAGATCTTAAATTGCTTTTCAGGCCATTTGATCATTACTTGCACTAACTACTCTCTCATCCTAACAAGCACTAATCCTTAAACTGTAGGCCAGTCAATTTAAACCTCATTTTATTTTCCTACTTTTCACATAACCATGTAGAAACTCAAAGAGCATCTGTCAAATTAGTTTGACCAAACCATCCAACCAACCATTTTGACCTCTTGTTGGGTTTTTAAGCATTGGCTGATCTTACTCATCAAGACATACATGTTGGGGAATTTTGGAGGTTTATGTGAATTGAAAAACCTTCGAGGTTTATATCTTGATCGAAACAATCTTGATGGCAGATCACTTCCTTCATGTTTAAGCAACCTATCAATGTTGGAAACGTTGTCGTTATCGCTCAACAATCTTGGATCCTTCTCTAGTGCTCTAACAGGTAAAATAGCAATAAAAATGATTTATACAAAAAATGATTGGGGTCCATATGACCATACAATTGCTACTTCTTATATATAGGCCCCAGTCCCACATGAGTAAAGCAAATAGGTAGCTTTGTAATTTAGATAATTTATCATGATTATAGATGAGAAGATGTTCCTTCTATTTAATATAATGTTTCACTTACTGCAAAAGAAAAAAAAAAAAAGAGAAGTAGATGTTGTGATGGATCATGCACGGTCATTTTGGGGTGGATAGAATCTATCCATTATAAATCAATAAACAGGGTTACTCAAACTCAGGCCAACTATTTATCAAATCAGAGATTCTAGACTTGAATTAGATGGCCCAAAATTGCCTCATAAAGACTTGACTCAACACAATCAACAGGCAGCTTTGTAATATAGATCATTTATCATGTTTATAGATAAGAAGATGTTCCTTCTTTTTAATACAACTAGTGGAGTGTATGTGCATTGCACGTAATAGTTAGTGTGAGTGTAGCGTCAATGTCATGGAGTTGTCTAGTTCCTTGAATTCATTAATAGCAAAATAGAACTTTAATTCTAGTGTGATCCAACATGTACAATTACTATTATGATGCTAACATATGCTTGCATTCTAGCTTCATAACAATCATATAGAAAACATTTGTTTTGATTGCCCTGAGAGCATTATTCATTTTGGTCAAAGATTAATTACTAAATGGAAGACACAAATCTCAAGATAATAAATCAAATGAAGAAAAGAGAAAAAATATAGGATGCACAATATCAAACATGTTTGATCAATATATTTTTTTAATCAATATTTGATATTAAAATTGTAAGGAATGTGAAAACCTAACCAGTCAGCATGTTAGAAATATGGAACCATTTGGTAGCAAATAGGCTTGGAATCAGATTTTGAAGAATTTCAATATTTCTAGAAGCCAGGAATATGTAAAAATCTTTTTTTTCTTTTTTTTTTGGTAGTAAATAGAATTAAAATGAAATTGGAATTTGGTGGAGAACATATAATTACAGATAAAATGTTTTAACAAAAATGTAGTATTCAATGAGAGAATTTCTCGAATTCTAGAAAGTCCAGCCTCTTGCAATTTGCTAGTAAACATCCTCTGAATGAGTATGTGTGGATTGGAACAATGGGGTGAAAAGAAAAAAATCTGCACAATTGAAAAAAAAACAATTTCCTATTATTTAGGACCCTGAACGAGAACACCAGTAACAGGTATGAACATATATTTTTTGAACTATCATTTGATAAAAGAATAGCAGACTAACAAAGTTTAATTGAAGGAGCAAACAAAGGCATACCTTAACTTTTTCAAAGATAACCCATAGTCTTGTTGCTAAAGAAACAATCCTATACTCTCTAATATGCACAAGAAGGATTTAGTAATTGATCAGTTATTCTGGATGCTGTGAGCGTACAAACAAACTTTTGGCTTTCTTGGTGAAATCCAAGAATGGGAATATTATATTTAGTTATGATTTAGGAATATCAAAATGAAATTGAATTGTCTTAAAATAGTAGGGAAATCAATAAGTTATAAGACTGACTAATACCAAATTTTACAATCCATTAAAAAAACGTTCTTACTTCTAGCGACCCTTTGACCACTGGCCAAGTAGAAGGATTGGCTCTGTCACCCCTCTCACCAAAGGTTGACTGAATATATATGTAAGAAAAATCCATCCATTAGCAATTCAATGCATATATATATATATATATCAAGAAATGTATAACGTTACTTGCTGTATTTACTTACACATATAATAGTTTATAATAACGTTACTTGCTGTTATCATAATGAGGAAGCTTCATATTGATATCTAAACATCACACATATAATAGTTTATAATTAGAATAAATAAATGCTAATAAATTCTTTACCTTCCAAAAAATGCAAATAGAAAATCATAAGTCAATGCTAATAAAGAATCCTAGGGATGGATACAAAGGCATTTTTTTCTCTTAAACCCAATCTGCATGAATGGTTAAACAGAGAGATACCTTCTTTTGTTAGTTTTTTTAGGCTTGTCAGTATATCAATCGAGAATGGTAAATCGTGTGTCCTAGCATTCCCTCGAAGTTGAAAATAGAACCAATAATTTAATCAACCATGTTTCCAGAAGAGGAAAGGAAAAAAAAAACAAATCTTTAAGATTAGTATGTGGAGATCAATACCCCTGCTCTAAGACAGAGTCTCTTGGATTTTCATTCTGTAGCTTTTCCTGAAGGTTAGTAAGGCATAAATCAGAAAATGAAAGTTTGAGGGAAAAAACCATGGATTTAAAACTAAACTGGTATGTGATGGTTCCACCAATTACCTATTGGTTTCAGCTCCAATCAATGTTGATATATTGTTAGTATGGTCTGAAATTCGGAACTCTTTTACAATTCTATTTTATCCATGATTACATTATACTCTACAGGTTTATTACATATAAAAGAAAAACTTTGATTACTGTTAAGGAAGCCTTTCATTCCTCAGCTTCCAATTTTTTAGCTATTTTCAGGAAATAGGACAAAACCAACATATTTAATCGTTTGGACCATTATATCAGCTCATAAATGGTGTTTATGAGTTCTAAAGCCATTAAACAAAAACCCAATAAAAAAAGTATAAAGCCATAAAAAAGAAAAAACTAACTAAAGAAATACATGAATGAGTGTGTAACAAAGAACTAAGTTTAGTTAGCTATATATTTACCTTATCCTCATTTGTCATATAGAAATCACTTATTGACAGTGTTGCAGATTTCCTGTAAAAGAATGAGGGAACTAGTAGCAAAGTTGGAAATTTCAGGAGTTCATCTTTCAAAGAATAGTAATGAAATAAAAAAGCAAAATTGAGCAATGTAATTTCTTTTGGTTGTACCACTAAAGGGGTGATCTCATCTCCATCTCTGAACTTAGATTTGTGATCCGAGATTTGATCTTCGCACCACAAATAACCAGTATGTAGTAGTGTTAAAGTCTACCATTTGGTGCAGTTGTTAAATTCAGCTCATTCGTTCCAAACAACCTACACAAGTGAAAGCCACATTCCAACCACTTGTGCATAGTTGATACCACCATTTCTAGGGTCAAACCCAATCTCTTTTTTAGAGGGCTTGTGCATATGAAATAATCAAGGTCTTGCATAGAGGAAATAGCAGCAGTTGATGTAGGAAATATAGAACACAATTGCCCTGGTCTGTGTCCAGTGATGGTGGTGGTTTCATACCAAATTGGCATATCTTGCAGCAAAGAACACATGCGGTGTAAAGAGACAAAAACTGGGAGGAAAAAAGGAAGCAAAACAACAAAAAAAGAAAAAAGGCATTAGCTCTTAAACACCAATTTAATTGAGATATCAATTGGAATATCCTTTCTCAATACACACCTGTTAAAAAAATCAATTTGAATCAGAATTTGTTCAAGAAGAACAAGAGCAAGCACTTGGATTTCATGACAAAGTAATTTAGTAGTAGGCCGTAGAGCTAGGTAAACGGTGTGATTGTTTTCTCGAAGCAAACTCAAATTTTCATTGGAAGTACTCTTTGGCGAACTACCAATATGATACATCCCTCTTCTCCTAATTTTGCAGCATGTTTAAAGTGGCCACAAATTGTTGGTGTTGAAGAGATGATAATTGATAACCATATGTCATATCTCATCATCATCATCAAAGCCTTATCCCAACCATGTTGGGGTCGGCTACATGAATTCTATTTCTCCATTCCGTTCTATTTTGAGCTAAATCTTTCGATAAGTGCAACTTCTTTAAATCTGAATTAATGACTTCCATCCATGTTTTCTTCGGCTTACCCCTACCTCTTGATGGACCCTCCACCTGTATATCCAAACTTTTTCTCACCGGTGCCATTACTGGCCTACGCTCAACATGCCCAAACCATCTTAAACGAGTTTCTCTAATCTTATCTCCTATTGGTGCTACCCCTAAATGTTCTCGAAAGCGCTTATTTCTAATTTTATCTTTCCTAGTTTTACCACACATCCACTTAAGTATTCTCATTTCCGCTACATCCATCTTATGAATATGTGTCTTCTTAATTGGCCAACATTCTGCTCCATATGTCATAGCTGGTCTAACCACTGTCCTGTAAAATTTTCCCTTCAATTTTGTTGGCATTTGTCTATCACAAAGTACTCCCGAAGCTAGTCTCCACTTCAGCCATCCAGCTCTTATCCTATGCTCCACATCTTCGTCAATCTCCCCATCCTTACTAATCATCGAGCCTAGGTACCGAAAAGAATCTTTACATGGTATCTCATGGGTTTCAATTTTGACAGTGGTTTCAACACTTTGTATATGTCCACTGAAATTGCAATCCATATATTCTGTCTTTGTACGACTTATTTTAAAGCCTCTGGATTCTAATGCCCTCCGCCATCTCTCAAGCTTTGCATTTACACCCTCTCTTGATTCATCCACCAATACTATATCATCTGCGAACAACATACACCATGGTACTTCTTCTTGAATATGCACAGTTAACTCATCCATAATTAATGCAAAGAGATAAAGGCTTAAGGATGATCCCTGATGTAAGCCTATAGTCACGGAAAATCTGCCCGTTTCTCCACATGTGGTTTTCACATTTGTTATTGCACCTTCGTACATATCCTTTAAAATTTCAATGTAACCTCTTTGGACATTCCTTTTCTTTAAGACCCACCAAATTAAATTCCTCGGTACCCTATCATAGGCTTTTTCCAAATCGATAAAGACCATATGTAGATTTTTCCTCTTTGCTCGGTATTTTTCCATTAATTGCCTAAGTGAAAAGATAGCTTCCATAGTTGATCTCCCTGGCATAAAACCAAATTGATTTTCCAAAATCTTAGTCTTTTTTCTCAATCTTTGCTCTATTATTCTCTCCCATAACTTCATAGTGTGACTCATAAGTTTAATCCCTCGATAGTTGGTACAATTTTGTATATCTCCTTTATTCTTATATATAGGTACTACAATGCTTCTTCTCCATTCATCCGGCATTTTCTTTGTCACAAGTATCTTATTGAATAGTCTACATAACCAACTTACTCCAACCTCTCCTAAGCATTTCCATACCTCTATCGGAATACCATCTGGGCCTATTGCCTTTCCTGTTTTCATTCGCTTTAATGCTTCCTTCACTTCCACCCCTCTAATTCTACGGAGAAAAGTATACTCTTGTAATGAAGTATCCTCCTCCACTCTTGTATCGCCCAAATATTCTTCATTTAAAAGTTTACTAAAATATTCTTTCCACCTTTCTATAATATCGTTGTCCTTCACCAAAATATTATCCTCATTGTCCTTGATACATTTGACATGATCTAAGTCCCTACTTTTCTTTTCTCTTATTTTTGCAAGCTTAAAAATATCCTTTTCTCCTTCTCTTGTTCCCAACCTATTATAAAGGTCATCGTATGCTTTAAACTTTGCGCTACTTACTACTTTCTTAGCTTCTTTCTTTGCCTTCTTATACAACTCAAAATTTTCTATACTCTTAGTCCCCTGCCAAACTTTGTAGCAATATTTTTTTTGTCGAATAACTTCATGAACCTCCATACTCCACCACCATGTTTCTTTATTAATATCTCTCTTCCCTTTTGATTCTCCAAGTACCTCATTTGCAACATTCCTAATGCAATTAGCCATTTGATTCCACATTACTGTAGTTTCTCCTTCCATATTCCATTCTCCTTTCTCAATCATTTTGTCCTTAAATATATTTGCTCTTTCCCCCTTCAAATCTCTCCACCTTGTTTTAGGGTCCATTTTGTTTACTACTGCTCTCTTTTTACTTCTAATGCAAATATCTAAAACTCCAAGCCTATGTTGCGTAGTCAAACTCTCTCCTGGGATAATCTTACAATCTTTACAAGCCAATCGATCATGTTTTCTAACTAGAAAAAAGTCTATCTGACTCCTATTACTCCCACTTTTATATGTAATTAAATGCTCATCTCTTTTTTTAAAGTAAGTATTTGCTACTATAAGATCAAATGCCACTGCAAAGTCCAATATAGTGTTTCCGAATTCATTCTTTTCTCCAAATCCATGCCCTCCATGCACTCTCTCATATCCTCTATTATCTCTTCCTATATGCCCGTTTAAATCCCCTCCAAGGAAAATTTTATCACTCTTTGGGATTTCTCGCATTAAATCATCCATCTCCTCCCAAAATTGTCGTTTCACACTTTCTTCTAGTCCTACTTGGGGAGCATATGCACTAATGATATGAATTATGTCTTCCTCTAATACTAGTTTAATTGCTATAATTCTATCACCAAACCTCTTTACCCCCACAATTTTCTCTTTTAAATCCTTATCTATAATTATACCCACTCCATTTCTTGTATTACCCTTTCCTGCATAGAAAAGCTTATACCCATCCATGAGCTCCTTAGCTTTATTCCCTTTCCACCTTGTCTCCTGTATACAAGCCACACTAATTCTTTTTCTTTTCATTACCTCAACCAACTCCATGCTCTTGCCTGTCAAGGTTCCTATATTCCAAGTAGCAAGTCTAATTTTCCTATTCCTCCTCTTCTTCTCATGGACTAACTTCTTTAACCGCATTAGTCCAAAGTCATGCGGTAGCCCTTGCACACTTTTCACTGCAGCCGGGCGATGCTGCAATGCGTCGCTTAAAGCGGGGAACGCCCCAGCCTTATCGTGAAATATCATTTGTTCAGAATTCATGTTTGGGTTGTGACAAAGTTTTATGCTGGCTGTCACCTACCTAACGCAACCCTCCTCCTTTACCCGGGCTTGGGACCGGCAGCAAAACTGGCGGAGTTAACCATATAACCATATGTCATATCTGTCCCACCTTAAATACATAGGAATTCTAGAACCCCTGATGTACTACAGACTACAAGAAACAATCATCACCAAATACCGATTAATTATATAAGAATGTAGTTACTGTTAACCATCTGTTGAAACAAAGCGTGATCATCCTTTAATTATTCCAAAAGCAAACAAAGACACGCAATTATTCCAAAGAATTTGGAGAAATATTCTCAACGAAAACACAGTAAGAAAACCACACTAACTAATCAAAATAACCATCCCCTGTAATTATATTACTTTCCTTTTTTGGTTTGCTTGAACTTGTTTTTATGTGTAAAGCACCCTACTACAACAGTCTTAAGTTCTTCCATGATATTGAAGCTTTTGTACGACTCCACTCGGTGTTTCAAAAGCAACTAGTACAACTGATATAATGATCATCCAATATAATTGTAACAGTCATTCTTTTATTTTCACAACCTCTTTTCATTTCATATTTTGTTGTTATTATTTTTCTATATTTCTTTTTCCATAGGAAGATACCACTAAAGATATTACTACTTAATCTCAATTTCATAGTTAAAGAGATACTATAAAATTAGAATTGTATTATGGCTATCCTAAGACTAAGGTGGCTCCTGCTAAAAATTAAATTTAAAATTTTAGCATAAATTATACAGCAAGTTAACCTCACTTTTATAGTTTTATGATGGTGGCCAAATTTAAATCCAAAATATCCCTGGTATAAATAGCTCCAACTGAAAATCTTCATAATGGGGTATCATAAAATACAGGTCCATATATTGTTTACTTCAAATTTTGATGACATATTTTGCCCTTTAAGGGCATTATCAGTTGGAACTTTGAAAATAGTTATATTCATTTATCAAACACTAAGAAGGGGAAAAAGAAAAAAAAACCGAAATCAATACCAAATTCCACCCAATTAACATGCATCAGCTCCCATTATTCCTAAACACCCAACTCATACATTTAGACAAATGGCAAACCCACATGCCAATTCAAGAAAGAAATACATTATAACAACATTATGTCATGAACATATACAAAGATATTAAGCGCTAATAATAGATATATTTTTATGTTTTGTGCTGTTAAATAGATATCCTATTGTGTTTAGTTTCATATGAAATCTAACATCATTTAGAAAATGAAGAATGAGAAAATTGTTATTGATTGATCATAAGTGTCCAACTTGCTTCAAAAGGGGGTCCACATGATGTTTCTCATGAGAGACATCTCTAAATGAATAATGATATACTGCACATATATAAATAATATGCCGTTTATAATACATGTTAATGCACATGCTTGTACTTAGATTTTGTTAATTTAGCTTGGAATTGAGCTTGCAATTTAGGTTTCATCCAGTTTGTGTACAAATCTCTACCCACATGTAATATTGACTTACCCAAGTTGGAGGCCTAGTCTTACATTCTCATTATTTAATCAAACAAACATAATAGCAATTAGGATATAGGATGTTGTCAATATTTCAGATCATCAAAGAATCTGAAATTCTGTGAGCTTAGACTTTTCCCTCCGAATTATGTTCCATCAGTATCACAATTGTTGAATGTGAATGATCTTAAATATTAATATGGAGCTAATCTTTGCTAAGTATTGTGATATATTTTCAATGCTCAGTATCTTTGGAGGCCCACCATAAATATGAAGACTTATGACTATAGTTTTTTGAAGTTAGGCTATTCGGCAAACACATTCAATGCACTCCACTCAAAATCCCTCTTCTCTGCTATTGTGAAGCAAATTTATTATAGATCAGGCAAAACCCAATAAATCCCCAAATAAAAATGCCCCAAACGGCACTTGTCCACTCAAATTGCCTCTTCTTCATGTATTAGAAAGCAAGAAAAACCATGTCCAGGTGCAGGGTCTGGCACAAATCTTAATGCATCCACCGATTGTATCAATTAAAACCAACCCACAAAGACAAATCACCGTTAACCCACAACAGCAAACCATTAACCATATCAACTAAAAAGAATAAAGCTATTAAAAAGTTCAACATAAATGAAGCAAACACATTCAGTGATTTGAAGTATCAAATTCAAATACGAGGGAATAGGAAGAGAGACCTACAATGAGACTTTCTCCATAGCTTCTGGCTCTTTGGCTCGGTCCTCTAGTTTCAATGCATGTGACCCATCAACAGATGTTCTACAAAGAGCTTTTGGATATAAGGACGTCACAACAGGAGGCAAGAGGTGGCAACTTGGATCTAAAAGAAGAATCTGGAAGCCATAGGAGAAGAGAAAAGTCGTTTGAGGAGTGTATCCAAGCAGCACGACACAGACACTCATGAAGTAGAGGAGAAACTTTGCTTTTTTAATATGGGCATAGATATAAATATAGATGTTTCAATTACTGTAAAAAAAAATGAGGAGATGTTGTGATGGATCATGCACAGGCATTTGGGGGTGGATGGAATCTATTCATTATAAATCACTAAACAGGGTTACCTAAACCCAAGCCAACTATTTATCACATCGCAAATTCTAGACCTGAATTAGATGGCCCAAAATTGCCTCATAAAGATTTTCTCAACACAATCTACCGATAGCCACAAAGAGAAAGTGATGTTTTCTTCCCCCTAGAAACAAGGGCTAGTTTGGCTAGTTCTCTTTTTTTGAAAACATACCTCATTTTCAGACCATAATAAAAGTAGCGCCTTGTATGTCCATTTCCGTTTTAGGGGTATTTCTTTTGCCTCTCATGCCCCATGGTTCCTACATGCTTTATTCTTTTAGTTTTTGCCTCTCTACATAGAGTAAAGAAAGGAAAGGAAATTAGCAGAAGGAAAAGTACCTTTTCATAAGTGTATTTTCTAGAAGATATATTTCCATAAAAATGCAAGCATGTATACAAAAGGAGCCTATCATATATTTATGACTTTGATAATCAATTTTCATCCTATATTATTCTTACATCTGCTAATTTTGTGTTCATTTTTAATGCATAGGCATATGTGAACTGACTACATTGCGGTCGCTGGATTTAAGCGCTAATGAGCTTAAAGACCATGGTATACTGAAATGTTTGGGCAAACTATCCCTACTTGAAGAACTATACTTATCTAGCAACAAACTAGGAGGCTGTTTTAGCAGCTTAACAGGTATAAAGCCAAAAACTCTCTCTTTAGTTTGACTATTTTCTCAGTTTTATAAATCACGAATAAGTGGCTTTGATTCTTGCAAGTATTTTAATAGTATTGATTTCAGGTTTATTCCTTAAAAAAACTTAATGAGATTGGTTATTTATTAGCTAAAGTTAAATTAGCTTTGGACATTGATAGGGTATGCTGGGATGACTTCCTAGAGTTGACTGTTTGACTTGTTTACTTTTTTTCTTTTTTTCTTTCTTTTTTCTTCAAAATATATGGATTTATATTTACCCAAAAAGAAAATAAAAGGTTTGAGGTTTCTACTTTTGCTTGTCAAATATTGGAATAGCATTTACTTAATTCCAAGCCCAAACGAGACCCAAATAAAATCCTAGATAACTAGCCTGATTGACTTGGTACCCAAATTTTGTGGTTTAGTTTACTTTACAAACGAAAATAAACATTAGAAAATTTATTTACTTCATATATACCTTAGGCTGTATACAATGTAACATTCAATATATATTACCCAGTGCAAATTGGGCATTCAAAGCCCAAACGTGAGCCGGACCCATATTCTACAGCATCTTATAAACCCAGGAGAGCATATGAAACCAGACCTAATTATTTATTATATTACGCATTTTGAACTACAATGAGACAAGCCCAAAGTGGCTAGGATCTAAATGAAGAGTACCATCGATTTAGTTCTACTCCATTATTCGTTGGCTTTGCAGTAAAATCTTTATTAGTAATTTAGTGATCGAAACTGTGTGGTGTGTCTATTACACTGGAATTATATTGCAAAAGTTCCCATGTCGAGGATAATTTTAGGAATGGTAGGGCCCACTTGAATTTGATAAACATGATTTGTTTTTATGATGCCACAGGACTTAAGCACTTGCAGAGCCTCTATCTCCGCTCAAATCACTTGATGGATGATGGTATTTCTCCTTGGATATCAAATTTAACATCACTGACTACCCTGGACTTGCAAGACAACAAATTGAGAGGTTCCAACACCATGAGAGGTACATGTGTTTCTTTCTCAATCTTATTATTTTGCTTCCTATAAAAAAATTATTATTCTAAAAAAAACCCTAAACAAAACAAACAAATTACACAAACACCCAAACAACTACGACAGAAGCTGTTGGGATATGTGATGGGACCACTTGTGTTTACATGTGGGTGGGGCCCCAACATAGAGATACACCCTTCACAAAGATATTATTTGCATTTGAAAGGATGTGTTAATCTTTCTATGATGATCAATTTAAATTAATATTGCAATAAGGAAATAAAAGAAAAAAAATTGCATATAACATAATTCCTTAGTCCAACTATTGAATAAATTATCAAATAAAAATCTAGATTTACATTTAAGTCCTCAATTTTAAATTAAATTACTGGCTTTAAGCATCATGTATAATTACTTATAAATAAATTTAATTAGGTAAGATTAGATCTACCTATTAAATGTAAATAACTTATTAAAATGAGATGACTCGGTAGAATCTCCCCTATTTTTGACTCAGTCCTTTGTGAAAACTAGATGACTCTAGAGAGTCAAGAGTCTACTCATCAATTTTTCCAACTATGGGTAAGATGAGAAATAAATATTGAGTAATGATTCATGTGGATCGGTTTTTGACTAGTGATTTAGTATTGAATCATTATCAATTGGCTGTGCAGCAAATCTCCATCATTGATTTAAAGTAATTATGAATTTATGGCTGTTGTCACGGAATTATATTGCAAAGTTCCCATGTGGAGGATACTTCTAGGATGTGGCCCTATATGAAATTATGGGCCATCAATTGAATGGTAGGGCCCACTTGAAGCTGATAAGCATGACTTAAGGGAAAATTTCAAAATAGGGCTTTATTTTTGCCCAGATATCAAATCAAGACAAAAAAATCTTTTTGATTTCAAAAGAGGACTTAAGCTTTCCAAGTTATTTTCAAATCATGACCTCCGGCATGATTTGGCATGATTTGGGGTTTTCCTACAACTTTTTTCTCTTTTTTCGTCCAAATACCCAAAATGTCCTCATATTTCTTCTTCCCAAAACCCTCTTCCAATGGTTCTTGAATCTGCAGCACTGTGTGTGCATCAATTGCCCTGATGCCAAATTTACATTCCTATTTACCATTAACCAAAAAAATATACTCTTCAGTAGATCTAATCATCAATCCCATAATCAACAAAATACACTTTAAGATTTTTTGGCATTAAGTCATCCAAGCCATATGACTTTGTTACTCTTGCTATATGTGGAGAATCACTGCATTCGTACCTCAATTTTAGGTTACGATTTTCTCCCAGTCAGAGATATCTTTCAGACAACATTCACTCTAGGGCTTATTACAATGGTGATTTGTAACAAACAAACTGAAAGTCTTAGATGTGTAGTGGGTAAACATCATCATCACTCCACCTCCTAATGAGATTAAAATTCTTATTAGAAGTATGACTTAAAGAGGCCTATAAAATTTATTGTTCCATAGCCTCTAGTACCATACATGCACAGTGCAACAGATTCAATTAATCCAAAGGGCAAAAACCCAACAATCCTCTCCTCCCCTACTCTACCGGCAAGCACCTAATAGCAATAACCATTAGAAGAGGGCTTTGGAAAGAAGGTATATGAGGGCATTTCATGTATTTGGAGAAAAAAGAGAATAAAATCACTAGAAAACCCAAAATCTCATTGAATATCTTGATTCAAAAGGAACTTGGAAAACTTAAGTCCTTGTTTGAAATCTAATAGTTTTTTTTTTATCCTGATTTGAGATCTGGGCAAAACTTGCGCTGTATTTTGAAATTTGCCCTCGTTTTTATGATGTCACAATACTAATGCAATTGTGGGAACCGTACCTCTATTCAAATAAGGTGACGAAAGATGACCTTTCACCTTTGATAGAAAACTTAACATCATTGACTATCTTGGACTTGGAAAACAACAAATTGAGAGGGTTCAACACCATGAGATGTACCGTGTGCTTTTTTATATTAAAATTATTATTTTTCCAGAGGAAAACAAACCTATACAAAACAAACAAATTACACAAACACCGAAACAACTATGGCAGAGGCAAAACCTCTCTCAACCTCAGGTACATGGTTCTACTTTTACAAGGCAATTTTGGAAATGATTTTCCTAGTTCAAAAGTCCATCTTGTGCTAAATTAAACATTACAACAATGAAGGATTTATAGAAAAATAACTACATGCCCTTCTCCCAGTTATAACCGTCTTTAGAATTTGGTAGTATCCACTAGACTTTTCATTTTGGCCCCTTCACTCTTGAACTTTTCAATAACCATTATTTAAAAACTCCTTCAAGAAATGCATGCATAAATTTCCAAAATTTATATCTTAAACTTCTAAGAGAAAACCATATTATAGCCTTATTATTAGTATTTGACGTTTTTTTACATTTTCCATTTTAAAGCCAAGTTTTAACTCTTAATGCATCATGATTTCAATTTGCTTTGATCCTTTATATGTGGAGTTTTTAGAGCCTTTTACAAAAAGGCTACTATATTTTCACAAAACCTCATAAGGGCCCTTATGTTTTATATTTTTCCTATTGACTAGTAAATTGGCTGTGGAGAAAGTAATGGACTCTACAATTCTTTAATTTCTTTTAACCAATTTACCCTTGAAAAGACTAAAAAAGTTGTCCCTTGAGCTCGAAGATAAAATCACAAATAATTTACCCCTTATATAATCATGTAGCAAGTTGAATCAATTGGCATTGTACCAAGAGGATTAAATATATCCCAAGTGGCTGCACAGGAAGGAAGCACACATAAGCACACATCTTTTCTAAGTCATAAATTCTCTAAAAGTTACTATCTCATGCAATTTATGTGACACTCACCTCAATTTTACATCATGTTTCCCAATAATAATCATATTCATAACTAATAAAATACACCTGTGATTAGCATGGTCAATAAAGTCCATCCAAAACAAAATAATTTATTTTTATAAGAAAAAAATAAAAAAAATAAATATCATTTCATATTGTAGACTATTTGATATCTTAAATAAAATAAGATTTCTTAAAATTTATAAGCTTAAATATAGTCACAAATAGGAAGGATATTGCTATCGCCATGTATGAGAATAACAAAATACAACATTTTGTTCACATATTTTCTACTTGTAATTAATATTTATATAAAAAATAGATTTAAAAATATAATAAATTTATCATTTTTAAAATGAGTTTTTTAATCAAAATAAACAATCACAAAATATAATTTATTTCGCATATGTTCTACTTTCCATTAATATTTTTAGATAGAATATGTCAGAGATGGATATAGATGTTGGATAGACCAATGGGACAGAGTTCTGATTTCAAATACTGTATATAAGTTGAAGAGAGTAATGGCAAAATGCAAATAGTTCTTGCTGCAAACTTAGGGAGAGATATATAATGAGACGAATTCAAAATCTCTTCTCATCTAGATGGGCCTCTTCTTATTTGAGAATTGGACTCGAAATTGCAATGGAATTGTGTCCAGTTCAATGAAATTGACAAATGCTCAATGTCAATATACATCCTTTTCTCACCATGGGATGGTTACATATTTGTAAATATTCATATGCAAAAAAGAAAATCCATTTATGATTAAATGCAAAAGAAGAATGCTCAAATACAAATAATAAAAGCTATGTAAGCATTCATCACTATCAGTGATAGATGCACATGAATATTCCTATATATACTAGCAACAAGGGCCCGTGCTAAAAAATAAATAAATTCGGACATACACTAATTGAAAATATTTTTTTTAAATAAATAAATCTCACAATATAGGTTAAAATATACCTCATAATAAATCTCACAAATTCAGCTTTTTTCCCTTCCACAAAAGCTCCAATAAAGGATGATCAGAGTTTCTTTTGCCGTGTTCTGTTATCACTTTTTTCTTATATGTAGATAAGATAAACTTCCTGTATTAAAGCACGCATGCTATTTGTTTTCTACTAATTCAGCATACCTGTTAAGGAACTGTAACCAATGTCATTGTTTATTAATTGACTATCTTTGGAAAGGTTCCAAACAAATTTAGCTGAGGTATAGGCACGAGGAAAAAGAACCGAAATGCTCTGGCCATGAAGTAAGACACCAAAAATAAAAACAGCGACGAGGGACGTCACGACAGCCCACCACGTGTCTTTGGCCTCGTGCATCGTCCGCCACTAGATCTAAACCAAGTAAGCTAAGCACCTCCATCGAAATATCGGTCAATCCCATCCGGGAAATCTTCCAACACGTGTCGTACGACAGATCCTCAGCCGTCCATGTACCCTCTGAAAAGGAGACTCACAGCCGCAGCTGGCAGTCATCTATGGTACCATCAAATCCAACGGTTCTCATTGTTTTCTGCTCTTGCAAAAAGTTTTTCAAGTTTGCAGTAAAAGAAGAAGCATGTTTAAAAGCTCAGAGCCATGGAGGGAAGAAAAATAAGCAGAAGCAGAAGCTTGTAATAATTGAACGGTCGGATGAACGAGAGGGAGGAGGGAACAGGACCTTACATGGCGGTCGAGCTTTATGCCTCGAGCCATGCACCCTTATAGGTGCTTGCATGATATCTGACACTGCCCCGATAAAGTTCAATTTCACTGTGGACCTGTTTGGATCTATAGAATACTGGGGTAGAAAAAACACTATTCTCTAAATAAATCTATTTTATCCTGTTTAGCGCCCCCGTAAGAAAAGGAAAAATCACGAGGAAGAGAAAGTTTGCAGGGAAAAAGAGAAGAAATAAAAAAACACAGATCTAACATTGCAGTCGCAGGCAAAGACAAAAAACCAAAAAAAAAAAAAAACAAAAAAAAAAGGTGGGGGAAGGAGATAGAGGGGAAGAGGTGGTAAAGTACCTGTGGCGCGTAGCTCTTGCCTCCGGCCATCCGCTGCATACGCCGTGATCGTCGTCTTCTCCTCCTCCTCTATTTCCCTTCTTCCTCTTTTTCCCCTTTTTCTTCTCTGTTTCCTTCTTTCTTTCCCTCCATCTCTAGTCCTGTGGAGTGAAACTGAGAGTCAGTAAAGTCAGAAACTCTTTTTTGTAACAACATTGAAATACAAGGTTCCTGTTATATTAGGTCCGATC